>CAMZMU010000098.1:38069068-39482039 GCA_947311845.1 Poa pratensis
CCAATTAACCCTTTCCAATATCGTTTCCCCCTCTTTTAACAAGATAAGGCAAGGAGCAGTGGACAAGCAGCCAGCAAGTGCTAGTGCTAGTTAGTGCTGCTTGCTACTCGCAGCAAGGCAACACACGGGGTGGTTAGCATGCAGCTATCAACTCAACTGGATGTCCATCCATGCGTGTTGTCCTAAATCATTGGCACCTTTCAGGTTCCGAAAAGGCGGTCGATCATCGTACCAGTTACTTACTAAAGCTAGCTGAACGTACGTTGATTGGAGGTTAATTAAGGAGCAGCTAACTAGGATCTGATATAGTACCTACCTTAATTTGTTTACCAATTTCCATTTTATTTGCAAGGGGTTTACCACTTTCATTGGATTAAGTAAAGGTGACTCCTCCCAAAGGTAGAGTATGCAAGTGGTATGTACTCATGTTGCTGAATTATAACGCTCACATGAGTACGTAGTTGATTAATGGTAGTAGTTAAACCACCCAAGAATCGAAGACACTTCCAGCTCACTCGCTCACTCATTCGCTCCACTCGCCCACTCACCGCTATAGCTAGCCCGATCACATCTTCGCCAGCCGACCGTCGTACGGCTTGGCAGGTAGCAATCTAACGAGAACAGCTACCAGAGACAGACGGCGGGATTCAAAGAGATGCCGACGGTGCGGCGGCGGAACCCGGACGTGCACGTGAAGGCGCTGGAGGGAATCGTCTCCGCCAACACCTTCCTGACGGTCGCCGTCTTCATTGGCATCACGGGCACCATCACGCCCTCCACCACCGTCCCCACCAACTGCGTCGCCGGCGACGACATCGCCCGCAACTTCTTCCTCTTCGAGATCCTCTCCTTCGGCTTCTACCTCCTCTCCAGCCTCGTCGCGCAGGGGATGAAGCTCTCCGTGACGCTGCTCGCCGCCGGGGACGACTTCTATGGCGAGGGGGAGCAGAAGCCGTCATGACGGACGACTGCGAGGAGATACCCGCGTGGCGCGCCGCGGGTCCCGGGAGCGGCGCCGCGCCGTGCTGCGGTACGCGCGGCCATGATGCTGCTAGCCGCGGTGTGCTCCATCATGGGTACATTCTTCCTGCTGCTGTCCATGATCGACGCCATCCAGCTCAAGTTCGGGATCCTATCGTGCAACATCCCGATCGCCGTCGGCACCACCTTCGCGCTCACCGTGCTCGCCGTCTCCGGCCTCATCTTCTACGGGTGCACCGTCGCCTACGCGCTCACCAACTACCTCCGTGACCGCGACAGCTTACCTGCAGCCTACATATGTACCTGGTTGTTAGTTGGCATCACTAGAGTCTAGTTACTTTTACTTGCTCTAAAATTAATCAATTTTACAGCGCGTACTATGTATGCTCTGGAAGTGGGATGAATTAACTTTATTACGTACGGATCAGGAGTAACTACATAGGCAAACTGTAAGTACTGAAAGCAGTACAAGGTTTTTTGTCCATCGTTTCTTTTACAAAAGGGAAGAGGCAAGCGTGCATTTGAAGAAATTAACCGCCTCGAGATCGAAGATACTAAGCACGCGAATACATGGGCTCTGACTAGTAGATGCCACCATGGTACACTTGACCTCCAGAGTAATCATCCACATTTTGGATTAGGAGGCGGTGATCGTCACCATGTCGACTTCGCCAAGAAAGGCACCACCGGACGCTTTTGACCTGGTTGGCGCGCAATTCCGTGAGCTAAGGCAAGCACGTAGATCATGCTTGGCTTGGCCGCCCGAAAGTCAGCCTCGAGTCAACAGTCGCACTGGCCCCATGCGTCATAGGCTGCACTATCCTAAAGTCTAATCGATAAAGTCAGAAGTAATGCTGTGCCGATTCGGCTTAATTACGTTCCGCCTGTTCATGTACCCGTTCGCCTGAGAGATGGGCGTTTAGCGATCCTCCACCTCCCGTCGGCACTGCCGCTGCTCTGCCGTGCTCTCTGGCCTTCGGACCATGGAGGCGGGGCGGATCTCGGCCCGCTTCAGTGGGAGGGCTCCGTTTCCCTGGTTTTAAGGTTAAGGTTTGGTTGGGCGGTGACTCTTTCAATAAAGCCCCCTGCTTTAGCCCCATCTTGGCGGTGGTGTCGAGAAGTTTGTGAGAGTGGTGTGGTTCTGGAGGATTTCTTCTCGCGGTGGCGTTCTTCGGATAGACATGGAGTTTAATCGGCGGTTCATCCTTCTTCTTTGGTTTTGTGACGGACGTGGTCTTTTTGACCCGTTCGGTGACTTCCCTTCCATAACCAACAACGTCAAGCCCGCTCTGGCAGAAGCGGGCAGGTGGCGGCACGCCGTCGACACGGTCTAGAGGTTGAAGATGAAAAACATCTCAAGGATCTCAATATGATTTTCATTTTTGTTGAGGTGTTTTGTGTTGTTGGTGTTTCTTTTGATGCAATGGTCCTTTTTGCAAAACAAAAGGTTGCGCCAATTGGAAAGAGAAGAGCGCCACTCGGCCTTGCGTTTCTATGGAAGGTCAAAATGCCTTTGAAGGTCAAAAATCCATTTGGCTGAGCATCAATAAAAAGATTTTGACAAGGACAACCTAGCCAAGAGGGATGGACTGGAAACAAGCAATGACACTTCTGTAGTCGAGAGGAGACTGTTGATCATCTCCTTTTTCAGTGCCAACTAGCCAAGTTGGTCTCGCAGATAGTGGTGTGTCTTTGGGCCTGGTTAGACCACCTAGTGACATCGATGATTACTGGGGTCTATTTGAGATCTTTTCCGACATCTCAACGCAAATTACCATTTGTCGAGGGGCTAGCAGTCTGTTGGGTGATTTGGAAGACAAGAAACAACGCAAATTCCATAGTGATCCAGCTGCAGTAGTTTACATAATTTGTAACCTGATTAGCAGTTGGGCTATACTGCAGAAAACCAAAGGCGAGCAGATCTTGAAGCTGGGTGATGAAGATTCAAATGGTGCTGCGAGAAGCTTTCTCCAGGATGCATGGCCAAAAAACTTTTGCCAAGTTGATGTTGTGATGCTTAGCGGTTTTTTTACAGGAAGTTTATCATGATATTCAGGGTTTGTTTTTGACCTTATCATTTGCTTCCCCTCATTGCCCTGCGTGGAGGCTTTAGTTCTGGGTAGGGTTTCCACCGTCTCTGGTGTTTGGAAACCTTTCTTTCAAATCTCAGAACTCTTTTATTTCTTTCTGCGTTTTCTTTTAAAACGCTTCACGTCAGGCCCTGGCACTAATAGCCCTTGGGAAGAGCAGGCCTTTTTTCAATAAGACCTTGGCATGTGCTTTCACGTGCTGGTCTACTGCACATGGTTCTAAATTGTTTGAAATAGGGGGTTGTAACTGAGAGCATGTTCAGAAAACTGCTTCACTATTTTGTTTTAAAGATCACATATCTTAGTCATCTCCAACAACAGCGACAAAAGGCCATGCGCCAAATAACCGTTTTTTCTCACGCGCGGGGCCAGTTCGCGCGCTCCAGCAGACGCGGGAAAAAAAACGCGTGCTGGGAAAATCGAAGCGCGCACTGGCCAAGCGGTACGTGCGGCACCATATATAGCGCTGTGCATCCAGCACGCTGGAAAGGAAATCGCCACGCAACCGCAGTTTTCTCTCCGCCGCCCACCGCTTCCGTGCCGCCGCCACCATGCCTCCGCACCGCCGAAGCCAGTCTGGCTACCGCGGCTTCCGCCCGCACCCCAACGGAAGCTTCAACGCGGAGATCCGGTGCGACGACCGGGTCCCGCTCGGGTCCTACCCGACGGCGATTGAGGCGGCCCGCGCATACGGCGGCAACGTGGAGGCTCAACAGCCCGCGCTCGCAGATGAACTTCGCCGACGCCCGCAACGCGCAAGAGGCAGCCAGGTTGGCGCCGACACCGCGCCTCATCACCGCGGAGACCGCCGACCACCGCCGCCCGCCATGCTCAACCTCGTCGCGGAGAGGCGTCGCCACCTGACCCTCGGCGACGATAGGTGGCGCGCGCCGGAGGACGAGATCTCGGTCACCACCGACGTGTCCGAGTTTCTCCTCGACGAGTAGGGTTATCGAATCTAGTACTAGTTCGTGTTTGTTCTTGTTCGTGTCGAATCGAGTACTATTCTATCGAATCAATATATTTCTATTTTTAGTCTATTTATTTTTTGTTAGTTTGATTTTGTTTTCATTGCAAAACATTGCAAATTCGTGTTTGCGGCGCGCTATTTTAGCGCGACTGGAAAACCTACTAGTTTCGCGCTAAATTAGCGCGGCTGCTAAAGCAAAACAGTCGCCCAGCGCGTTAAAATGCTATTTTGGCGCTGCAAAAAAAAAAATATAGCGCGCCGACGCGTTGGGCGTCTGTTGGAGATGCTCTTAGGACGGCCAGATCTTGCACACTCCAAACGCTAACATTAAAAATAATGAAAAAAATCTATCACCATGGAGAAAAATTACATTTGAGAAGGAAGGCATGGACATTCCGGCACTCAAAACGAAACATCCATATCTGCACATTACATTAGCTGCAGGGACCTACGCTTGTGCTTGATGTCAAAATCCTTTCATGCCCTCAAATCGGCACCATCATATCGTCACCGAGTAGGAATAAGAGAAAGGTCATGGTAATCATCGTGGTCGTAGTCGTAGTCACCATAGCTGCAACAAAAAGCGCTGAACTGCAGCAGCTACAAGGTTTAGATGGCGGAAGTACTCATAATAATCGATGATGATCTGGGCGCACTTGGCTGTTAAGTTATCATCCATGCTGATATTGTGGCAATCACCATTTTAAGATACTCCAGGTGAGGGCAGTTCTCGATGATCGCTGTCAGGCCTTCATTGCCAAGATAATCACCGACAAGTTCCAAGGAACGTAGCCCGTGCATCCTTGCGACTGCAAATGCTTTTCAATCATCGTCACCATGCTTAATACAATAGGAGGTACACCTGCTCTGCTGGATAAGGCTGAAGTGCTTCAGGCATCGGCACACTTTAGCCACAAGTTCCAACACTTGGTCATCTGCATAGCAGTTGACAAGCGTGAGCTCCTCAAGCAGAGGAAGCTTCTTATTGTGTTTTGCAAATTCTCCATTGAAGAAGATACTATAGGAATCGATGAGATGAAGGCTCCTCAGTAAAGGCGCCCTGCAAGATATAATTAATGTAAATATACCATATTGATGCAAAGAAGCCTATATTTACGGTTGAAAACAAAATTGCTGAAAATCTATTCTTTCATGTGAGCCAGTAAACTGTCATCTTTGTTGAGCGGAAATGAATAAACGGAGTGTGCAAGAGAATATTTTATTGATAAAAGCACCAACAATTTTTCATAGCGTAAGGTTCAATTTGACAGTATAAGGTTTTACGGGCGAATAGCTCCTGTGCGACGTTTTACTTCGTCAATTGATGGGCAGCGACGTCGTTCGCTGGAATAGGTCTGCTGCGACATCGCTGTTTGCGCAAATTGCTTTGCTACGACTTGGCCCTTAAGGGCAGTCTGTTAGTTAGGATTAGGATTATGGGGAGCCGGCGGGTGGGACCCACAACTTATCCACGTCAGATTGGTGGGACCTAGACAACAACGACGACCGTTATATCCTCCTCCCCTGCGCGCGCATTCTCCCTTGCTTGCCTGTCTTCTTCTTCTCCGGCGACGAAGCGCCGCAACGCCGACGAGGTTGTCTGAACTGAACTGGATTCATTTGCGCAATTTCTGAAGTGAAGCCGTAAGCAGAACTGGATTTCAACTGAAATTTAACTTAACATATACTCAAATTCGAAAGATTACATAGCTTAGTTCGTGGCGATCATCGGATCAAAAGCCACACACGCGGGCAGAAGCTCGATTACATAGTTAGCCTAGCTAATTGGGCGTCGACGCTGCTCTACCCCTAAACGCAGATCCAAAATTGGGCTTCGGAGCCCCGGGGGTGCGGCGACGCCGCTCAGTCGGACAAGTCGGAGAAGTCGAGCTCCTCCTCGTCGGAGCTGATGTCGATGATGGGGTGGAGGGAAGCCTCGATACCTCTCTCGAGGCGGAGTTTGTTGAGCTCCTCGATCTCCTGATGGCGCACCTCGACCTCCTGCTGCTGCTGCTGGCTGCGCTGGATCACCTCCTCGGTGATCCAGTCCAGGTCCTCATCGGCGGTGAAGTCTCCGGGCAGCAGGCCGCGGCGTGGTGGGCGGTCCTGCTGCTCCTCCTCCTCCCTCTTCGGCGGGCAGCTGTGGCGTCCTTGCCGCCATGCGGGAGCTCCCCGCGCCGGAGGAGCTCCCGTGCTCGTAGCGGCGGCCGCGCGCCGCCACGGCGAGGTCGTACTCCTCCACCTCACGGCGCTGGTACGCTGGCGGCGGCGTCAGGCCCATGTTGAGCCACTTGTACGCGCCGCGCTTCCGACCGACGTCGGAATGAACCCGCCTCGCGCGTTCCGGGTCAGCCGGCCGCTTCTGCGACTTGCGGGCATCGCCGGAGCGATTTCCACCGCCGGAATGGCCACCGCGGGAGTTGGAGCCCCCGGAACCTCCACGCCTAAACATCTTCGTGCGGTGGCGCTGGATCTGTAGGTGGCGGTGGCGGTTTCTCGTGGATTTGGTCGCCGGCGGCGAGTGAGTGTGGGGAGCTGCGGCAGATCTAAATTGCTAGGGTACGACGCGGGGCTGAGTGGATAAGTAGGGGAACGGGAAAAAACAAGGTGGGCTGTGGCACGGGAGGTGGGCTGGGCCGTGGGGAAAGCGAACGCGAGGTGGGCTGGGCCGTGGTTGGCACTTATCTTATGCGTGGCTGAAAAAAACTTTGCCCAATTTCAAATGAGCATAACTAATTCAAAAAATATCATAAAAACATGAAACCTTCATTAATTTAAAAAATAGTGAGACTGTAGAATGACACTATATAGATAGAAAAAAAAGTCTAGGAATTTGTTTTGAGTGATTAAGACAAGGTGAAAAAGACACTTGCTTAGGTTGAATTTTGAATTTTGCTCATCTGAATTTTGACAAAACAAATAATCAAAATTTCAAAAACAATTAAATTTTTTTGCCCCAGTGCAGCATCTTCGTGGTTGGGACAACTCATTATTATAGATTTTTAACAATTAACAAAATTGTCCAAATGCAATATCTAACTTAAGAGCTCATTTGAAAATTCAAAAAAATTGTACCAGTGCAATATCTTAATGGATGGGACAACTCAGTATTATAGATTTTTCTATAATAGTGAGATGCCAGACCCACTAAGCTATTAGACTAGAACAGGAAATGCAACACCCAAATTGCGAGCATGGGGGCTCGAACTTGGGTGGGCAAAGGGAGGCATCAACCCTTACCACTAGGCTATGCCTATGTTTGCGACAAATCTATCATCGAAAAAGTGTTTGTTTTAACTTGGTCATCAATCCAAGCCTTCATCGAAAAAGTGCTAGAAAGTAGCTCCAAAGGTAGGGTAAACGACCTCATTTCTAAGCAAGCGATTTTCGACCTTGTCTAAATCAGCAAAAAAAAACTGTTCTACCAATCTACTATGTATATAAGAAGACCATGTGGACTGTTTTTTTTCATTTTTTGATTTTTTTTGAATTGTTTATACTCATTTCAAATTTGGCCAAATTTAAAATTGAAAATGAAAAATTCCACATGGTCTTCTTATAGACAGAACACAATTTGCAACGATTTCCAAACTATAAACGTGTTTGTTCTAACTTGGTCGTCAATCCGAGCCTTCATGGAAGAAGTGCTAGAAAGGAGCTCCAAAGGTAGGTAAACGGCCCCATTTCTAAGCAAGTTTTTTTTCGACCTTGTCTAAATCAGCCAAAAAGATTTCCTAGACATCCATTCTACATATTAAGTGTCATTCCAAAGTCTCACAATTTATTGAATTAATCTTCATATTATTTATTTATTTTTACATAATAATGGTTTAATTGCAAATCCTAAATAAATAAAGTTCAAAACATGAAAATGAAAAAGTAAGCTCAGATCTATCTTAGTCCCTCCAAAATGAAGCTGTGGTGAGGTGTTCACAACTTTATATTTTCAAAAACATTGAAATCACTTGAAACCATACTCTCTACTTTGAAATCCATACTAGTCTGTTCAAGATTTCACATTTGAGTGAAGGCATTTTCGTGCAAATGTATGTACACCATGTTTATATTTTTTTTCTCGTTACTACATGACATAAGACACACATGTGCGCTGGTTTTTTCATTTTTTGATTTTTTTTGAATTAGTTATGCTCATTTGAAACCATACTCTATACTTTGAAATCCATACTAGTCTGTTCAAGATTTCACATTTGAGTGAAGGCATTTTCGTGCAAATGTATGTACACCATGTTTATATTTTTTTCTCGTTACTATATGACATAAGACACACATGTGCGCTGGTTTTTTCATTTTTTGATTTTTTTGAATTAGTTATGCTCATTTGAAACCATACTCTATACTTTGAAATCCATACTAGTCTGTTCAAGATTTCACATTTGAGTGAAGCCATTTTCGTGCAAATGTATGTACACCATGTTTATATTTTTTCTCGTTACTATATGACATAAGACACACATGTGCGCTGGTTTTTTCATTTTTGATTTTTTTTAATTAGTTATGCTCATTTGAAAGTTCTGTCAAATCTAGGCCAAACCTTCTAGAAGAACACCCGTTGGCCGTTGGATCGACGAGAATCTTGCGATGACGGTTGAGATCCGCTGAGCCAGGGCGATCCGCGAGACTAGCGTTCTGCGCTCTGATTGGCCGACCTCTTTTTTCCACCCAAACACGCACGGTTTGATTCACTGATATGTGGAGCCAACCTACTGTGGGGTCCGCATGTCAGTAGCTGGTTTGCGAACGTGTGGGCCTGCCATGCGCGGGGAACGACGGCGTTTGCTTGCTTGATTCAGAGATTCAGACATTCAGACATTGCCGCGGCGATTCAGATGCTCGAAGTCAGTCCAGGGTTAGGGGGGCCGATCTCACGCGCGCCTTCCTTGACGCCGGTTATGCCCATCTCCCACCGGGCACGCCGGCGATGTACGAGCTCGAAGTCAGTCTTGACTTCTTCGACAACATCAGGATGATCGCGGTCAACTTCCGCAACCCGTTCGACGCGGAGCATCTACTCGGCCAAGTTTTTTGGTGCGGCTGCGAGTCCATTTTCTTCACCATTTGTAACATCTTCACCGGGACCGAGAGCATGTTCCCCCACTGTTCCGGGCTGTCATGGCATTTCCTCTCTCGCTAGGACGCTAGAATCAAATATGTCAAAAAGTCCTTTTGACGGTTCTCAAAACAAAAAAAAAAGCCTTTTGACACATGGAGTATCAGCGATCCCGTTTTTTTGAAAAATATAAAAAAAAGTTCATTTTTTGGACTCTAAAAATTCTGGAAAGAAACATAGAAGTATAAAGTCTAGTATGCAAGACCAAATTTATTTAGAAATATATTTTTATATGTGATTTACACAAAAATGACAAATGTTGAAAGAAATAATTTGTTTTCCTTTTAACATCCATAATTTTATGATTTTGCAGATATTAGATAACATTTGTATGTGAGCACACCTTTGTGCGAAGCAAGCATCGGATATTAGAAAAAGTCTAAATCATTCTTCACCGGGACCAAGTAATGGAAGTATTATTTTGTGTTTTCTGCGTTTTTTTCTTTGACGTGTCGTGTCCCTGAATACTAAAAGGCAAAAGTGGCTCAAATAAAAAAATAAAAAAAGCAAAAGTGGCTGAAATGGCTCCTACACTTACTGGGCCTAATTGGATGGAGTTGGCCCATTCATCTAGCCCACAGTGAAACTTTTTCATTTTTCTCGAAAAAAAAAAATCTGCGCACGGCTGCGTCCTCTACAGCAATATTCCGAAGAAGTAAATCATTCTGGTAAGTCTAAATAAAGAAGTAAAACATTGTTTCTACAGATGACACGATAATTTACATTTTTTACAAGGTTTAACCCAACGGAACGTGCGAATGACAACATCGGGATGTCCAGAGCACGCCCCCAGGGTGTTCGACAGAATGCAGTCCACATGCCCAGTTCACAAAATTACTCCCCCAGAGCATCGGATATTAGAAAAAGATTGTTTCTACCAAAATTCACTACACTTCCTATCTACATAATGCAGCTCAAGCTTCCAGCTCCATCTAGCAGCTCTGTAGCTGATTCTTCATCTCGCATAGGATCAAAGCTACTTCGATGTCCAGGCTCGATGAACTAGCTGAACTCCTGCTCGATGTGGTACCCCTGCTCGATGTGGTACCCCTGCTCGATGAGCTCCACCCGAGCTGCTCTGGTCGCCCGCATCAAGTTTTCGCATCGATGCATACCTCTGTCTCGTCATCGGCGGCGATTGACCGCCGAGCGAAAAACCCTTACCGTCGATGCCGTAGCGCTTCCACGCCCGCTTCAAGACCTGATTCACCGAAATCCGGTAGGGTCGCTTGCCGCTGCACGAGTCCATCGCCGCTGCATGAGTCACAAATAGGGCGCCGGTCGCCTCCGCGACCGGCGACCCGCACCACCCCAACCTCCATCCACCCTCGACGCCCTTACCTTGCATTGCGACCGCAAGCCCTGCGTCGCCGCCCGCCGCTCGAATCGCCGCTTCTTTTCTTGCGCCGCCGCTCGAATCGATTGCCGCTTCTCTTCTCGCGCCACCGCTCGAATCGGCCGCTCCATCTAGCCCGGAGAAGCCGAGACGGCAGGACAGGAGTGAGCTCCGAGGGACGCCGGCGCGTGGCAGAGTTTGTTCCCCCACGATGAACAGATGCAGCTGTCGCATCGGAGCTATTATCACCGCTTCAGAGCACGCACGCGTGAGGTCCCACTTGTCATAAACTTATCCATTGAACGGTCAAACGGGGTTTACCGCGTGGGATAATAAATTAACGGCCATATCGTGCCTGGGCTATTTCTGCACAAAGGCATGTCGCACCACAGCTATTGTTACGAAAGATGTAGTATCGCAGACAATTCCCCACAAAGACGTCGTACTGGAGCTATTCGCCCAAAGTTTTACACACAAAAATTGCTGGAAATCCATTCTTTCATGCGATCTAGTAGACTGTATTTTTTTTGAAACTTAGTAAACTATCATCTCTGTAGAGAAGAAATGAATAAATAGAGGGTGCAAGAGAATATTCCATAGATAGCAGCTCCAACATTTCATAGCGTAAGTTTATGTTGACAGTGTAACGTTTTATGCAGGAAGTTTGTCCTTTCTTACTTTTACTGGTACCCAAACAAAGTTAGGTTGCATAATATTTTTTTAAGATAAAGAGCATATATTAATATCGCGATGATATCAATTACATTCAGCCTCTACAACAACGCGTTGCCCTACTGGTCCCACGGATGCACACAGCTCAGAATAAAAAGAAGAATTAAAAAAGAAAAGTCCCGCTACAATGATCGATTCCTTGTGACAGTAGACCTAACCCCACCAAAATAGTACCAGAAGTCCAACTGCTCCAAAAGCGACGCATCCAATAAAGGAATAGTGCTCAAGCGCCATCGTCGTACTGATCATAGATCATAGGTTTTAACCCTGAAGAAAGTACACACTCGTAAAAACAATGCCTTTAACAAAACAATTGTCAGACACAACCAATTAAGGCTAGACCTTGGGTTTTTACTCTGAATGTTTAGACTCTGAACTTCTCCTGTGCCGTCGCCCCCTCTTGCCGTTGCTGCTGCTCCAAGTTAAAAATCACCTAGCCAATCCCCCATCCCACCAGGACTGGAACCACCATTGCTAGTACTCAAATCTCGGCTTACATTTCATTCTCCGCACTCTGTCTTGCTGAAAGTTATATTATATATTCCACGTACTCGATCTGTCTTGCTGCTAGTCTGTATATATGAATCCCATGTCCCTCAACCTTGATCAAAATAAAAAGAAACACTGCATATCGAATCGTGGCGTTGCCGCCATGGATTGATTGAGAAGAATACATGCATCTTACTGCTGAGCGAGGAACAAGAAGAGGCCATCGTTGAGGCGCTCGCCGAGGAAGGTCTGGCACTGCCCCGCGCTGAGCCGTAGGGCGGCCCGCATGATGTTGTAGCGTGTGGCGTGCCATGTGAAGGACGGGATATTTGGTACATGGTGCATGTCGATGCGCCGCCACAGATCAGGCTCCTCGCGCGTGACCCGGTGCCATGAGCGGCACAACTCTGCCACACTGCCCAGCAGGAGCTCCCGAAGGTTCAGCTTGTGTAGGACGCACCGCGGGCAGCTCCGCCCTTCCACGCCTCCCATGGCTCCGGCATGTAATGGAACACCGAGACGTGGAACGTCGGGGTTTTCCTCGCTTGCCCCCTTCAGGTACGCCGACGAGCGGCCACCGGTGGAGGCATCGGGATCGCGATCGATGTGTAGCGTTATCAAACCATTTTTCTCTTGAGCCTTTC
This sequence comes from Poa pratensis, assembly GCA_947311845.1. Classification (NCBI taxonomy): domain Eukaryota; kingdom Viridiplantae; phylum Streptophyta; class Magnoliopsida; order Poales; family Poaceae; genus Poa; species Poa pratensis. Next base: position 38,081,439 of record CAMZMU010000098.1, read on the forward strand.
GAGTCAAGGGCTCAAGGCTTGCTGTTACGGAGAGTGGTAGGTCGGTGTGCCGTTTTCATGGGCCAGCGCTGCAATTTTTTAAGATGAGCGTTGCATCTTGATTTCTCTAGCACGGCTGGACAAATGGGCCTTTGCTCTTTCTCCTACCAAGCTTTGTTTAATTCGCAACACAAAAACAAGCAAATATTTTTAGAAGGGAAATCATGAGCATCCAGGCACTCACATTAGAACATCCAGATCTACTCTATTACATTAGCTCAGGTACCTACGCATGCTCTTGACGTCAAGAATCCTTTCATGCTCCTCAAATTCGGCACAATCAATCTCGTCACCAAGGTACGAATAGAGAGAAAGATCGTGATAATCGTCAGGGTCATAGTCAGAGTCGCCGAAACAAGAAATCGGAGAATAGCAGCTGCTACAAGGTGAAGAGAGCGGAGAGTACTCGTGGTAATCCATGAAGATCCGTGCGCACTTGGCCGTTAGGCTATAATCCATGTTGATGTTGCAGCAATCACGCATGTGGAGATACTCTAGGTGGGGGCAGTTGTCCATGATGGCTGTCAGGCCTTCATTGCTGAGATCATCACCGATAAGTTTCAAAGAATGTAGCCCGTGCATCCTTGCAATTGCAAAGGCTTTTCGATCATCAGTACGCTGCTTCATGTAGTGATACCTTTTCTGGACAAGTGTCAAGTGCTTGAGGCATCTACACATTTTTGCGATAAGTTCAAGTTTTTCTTCAGCATGAAGGCAGTTATCAAGCTCAAGAACCTCAAGCAGAGGAAGCTTCTTTATTGCGTTGGCAAATGCTCCATTGGAGATATGATAGCCGCTAATGAGGTGAAGTCTCTTCAGTGAAGGCGCCCTGCAAGACATAATTAATTAATATTGGCAAACCATTAATTCAAAGAGGCCTATCTTTACACTTCAAAATAATATTGCCGTAATTCTATTGTTTCTAGCAAGCAAAAAAATCTCATCTTTATGCTGAGCAGAAATGAAGTATATTGTCCTTCCATTCTTCCTTTTACCACGCAAACAAATATAGGTCTCACTCTCTAATTTGGCATATATATGACGGGACATAGTTTATTAGTTTGAAAGTTACATTATGTTACATTGTTCCACTCTGCATGTCTTGCTGCCTATCTCTCCATGACACCTTCAGCAAAATAAGAAGAAAGGCAAAGAAGAATAGACCATCTTACTGTGCAGCGAGGAACATGAAGAAGTCATCGTTGATGCACTCGCCGTGGAAGGTCTCAAGCAGAGGAAGCTTCCTTATTGTGTTTGGAAATCCTCCATTGGAGAAATGATAGTATCTGCTGATATGAAGGCTCTTCAGTGAAGGAGCCCTGCAAGACATAATTAATTAATATTGGTAAACCATTAATTCAAAGAAGCCTATCTTTACACTTCAAAATAAAATTGCCGTAATTCTATTCTTTCTTTTACGACGCAAACAAATATAGGCCTCACCCTCTAACTTGGCATATGACCGCACATAGTTTATTAGTTGAAACTTGAAAGTTACATTATATTCTATTGTTCCCACTCTACATGTCTTGCTGCCTATCTCTCTATATGACACCTTGAGCAAAGTAAGAAGAAATACAAAGAAAAATAGAACAACTTACTGCGCAGCGAGGAAGATGAAGAAGTCATCGTTGATGCATTCGCCGTGGAAGGTCTCAAGCAGAGGAAGCTTCCTTATTGTGTTTGGAAATCCTCCATTTGAGAAATGATAGCATCTGCTGATATGAAGGCTCTTCAGTGAAGGCGCCCTGCAAGATATAATTTATATTAATATATACCATTAACTCAAAGAAGCCTATCTTAATTTACAGCTCAATTCTTTTTGCTGGAAATCTATTTTTAAAGCTAGCCAGTAAACGAGACAAGCGAAAATTTCGCATATAGCAGCCTGCTGCAACATTTCATAGCATAAGGTTCAGTTAACCGCGTATTGTCCTTCTTTTCTTTCTTTTACAGCCCAAAAAAAATTTAGGTCGCACCCGCTAATCTCGCATATTATCAGGCAAGTTTTGTCTTCCAAGAGGAAGGGCCAACGGCCCCCAATTTTCATTGAAAATGAAAACTGATGTGTGTACAGCCATCCCTCCCTGAAAAGCCCAGAACTCTACTACATAAAGACTGGAGTAGGGTTACAGGACGGGTCTCCGTATCATGCCAGATCGGGCATAGTTTATTTGATGAAATTCCATTATTCCACTCTGTATTGCTGCTCATATCTCTATAACTCCCTCAATCTTCAGCAGAATAAGAAGAATCACTCACTCGGCATAACATGAGTTGACAACGTTGCCATGGATTCGAAGCACAACAGTTGCAGACGTGGCCAAAAAACATAGGGGGATTAAGAACTTACTTCTTGACGAGGAACAGGAAGAGGTCATCCTTGAAGTCCTCGCCGAGGAAGGTGTGGCACTGCCCGGCGCTCAGCCGTAAGGCGGCCCACACGACATTCTTGAGCGTGGCCTGCGGGGTGAAGGGCGGGACAGCACGCAGATAGCGCACGTCGATGTGCCGCCACAGCTCAGGTTCCTCCCGCGCGGCACGACGCCATGAACGGCACACCTCCGCCACGCCGCCCAGCAGGAGCTCCACAGTACTCAGCTTGTGCAGGACGCACGACAACGCGTCCGCGGGCAGCTCCGCCCAGTCCCGCTCCCACGGCTCCCACGGCTCCGGCATGCAGTGGAAGACCGAGACGTGGAACGCCGGGGCTTTCCTCGCTCGGCCCCTTCGCCGACAAGTCGCCGCCGACGGAGGCATCGTGATCGCGAGTTCACGACGTGGAAAGGTTTTTTTTATCTTTGACACTTTCGAGTCAAGGCTTGGTTTTATGGAGCGCCGTAGGTCGGTTCTGTACCAAGCAATTATCGGAATTACGGGGAGTGGACGGTTAGCTCCCCAGCCTATCCGAGCTAACCGATCCGAGACATGATCGTTATTTGGGTTGTCCGGATCTGATTGCAATCATACATGGATACAACTAGAAAAATAAAATTTTGAATAAAAGATGTTCCGTATCAGGTTTATGCAGATTCGAATCATATCGACGAGTTTCAAAACTTGTACTGTCCCCTGGCTGCTGTGATTGGCAACGTGAGATCAAGGACAGTATGATGACTATCTCGACGAAGAAGAAACGCAGAGGAAGAGAGATAGCAGAAGAGTTCGGATCTCACTTCATCAATTTAGTCATAAGAGTTCGAAATACAGTAATGCTGGCTTTATAGCCTTATACACGCACACAGCATGGCACGCAGACCACCGGGTCAGCGACCCCACACCCAAGACTAGATCAACGCCACCGTAGTACGTCTCCGACACTAGGTGGCATAAAGTACCGCTAAGGCACGACTGCAGGCGTGACATTACCCCCTGGCGAAGAACTTGCTTGTCCCCAAGCAAGCACTGAAGGAAACCTTGATGTCAGGACATCCCAATCCTCCCAGGTCGCCGAGTCTTCGTTCAGCTGCTTCCACTTGACTAACACTTGCGTGATAGCAGAACTGCCCTTCTTCACCATTCTCCGTTCCAGAATCTTGTCAGGTTCTGTGTCAAGCAAATCGAGTGCTGGCAAGTTTGGCAATTCAGTGAAGACCGGAGAGTAATCTGCTCGATACTCTTTTAGTTGCGAGACGTGGAAAACCGGGTGAATCAAACTATCAGCAGGAAGATCCAACTTATAAGCAACCTGACCAATGCGTTCAGCAATCTTGTATGGTCCAAAGTATTTGTATGCAATCTTCGGATATGGTCGGTTTACCACAGATTTCTGAACATATGGTTGGAGTTTCAACACACAACATCTCCAACTTCAAATGCCTTTTCAGTTCTGTGTTTATCTGCTTTCTGCTTCATCTTGTTCTGAGCTGCGGCGAGATGTTTCTTGTTTCTTCAGTAACTCCAAGTGTGCTGCTCTTTCTGCCAGCATGTCATGCACAGGTACTGAAGTTAACGAGGGTATAGCACCAAAATTGGGCTCATGACCGTAAAGAGCATGAAACGGTGAACACTCCAGAGCCGTGTGAAAGGTGGAATTGTACCAGAACTCGGCCAGTGGCAACCATCTTTTCCATTGCTTTGGATTCTCTTGAATAGAACACCGCAAATACATTTCCAGACTTTGATTTACCCTTTCACTTTGCCCGTCACTTTGAGGATGATAAGCTGTGGTAAAGTTCAGTTTTGTTCCCAGTTTTGCAAAGAGCAGCTTCCAGAATGTGCTTGTGAAAATGCGGTCTCTATCTGACACAATGGAACGAGGCATCCCATGCAGTTTCACCACATAATCCACAAACACACGAGCAATAGCCTGGGCTGTGAAAGGATGATGTAAGGGTACAAAATGTGCGTATTTTGTGAAGCGGTCGACCACCACCAGAATAGCATTTGCACCTTCAGAATTTGGCAGACCTTCAACGAAATCCATTGTGATATCCTGCCACGCACCATCTGGAATAGGCAAAGGTTGGAGCAAGCCATGTGGATGCTTGTCGGAGTGCTTTGCATGCTGACAAACATCACATTGCTTGACAAAATCTGCTACTGCTGATTTCAAACCTTGCCAGGCAAACAGACGCTTCAGGCGCTGGTATGTAGCTTGCATGCCCGAGTGGCCGCCAACAGCACTAGCATGAAACGCTAAAATCAACCGTGTTTGCAAAGCAGAGTTTTCGCCTATCCAAACCCGTCCATGAAACCAAATGATTCCTTGCTTCAGCTCATACCCATTTGAGTCAGAACCAATAACTGCCAACTCTGTCAGTCGACGCTGAGCTTCAGGGTCAGTGACATATGAATTAACAATTTCTTGTATCCAGGCAGGCTGCACTTCCACACAAGATTGGATAGCCATGAGATGGCCTACACGAGACAATGCATCGGCCGCCAGATTTTCTGTACCTTTGCGATAGACAATTTTGAATTGAAGGCCCATCAAGCGAGCCATCGCCTTATGTTGCAGTGGAGATTGCAACGTTTGATCCTCAAGATAACACAGGCTGTGGTGATCAGTTTTAATCAGAAATTCACCCCTCTGTAAATATGGCCGCCAGCGCTCCACTGCCATCAACAGTGCGAGAAACTCCTTCTCGTAAATTGATAACTGTTGGTGCTTAATGCTCAATGCCTTGCTAAGGAAGGCCAGCGGATGGTTGTCTTGCATCAACACAACACCAATCCCATGATCACAAGCATCTGTCTCCACAACAAATTGCTTCTGAAAATCTGGCAACTGCAGGACAGGTGTAGTTGTCATTGCCTCTTTTAGTGCCAGAAATGCAACATTTGCCTTAGCAGTCCATTCAAACAATTTCTTCTTCTTGAGTAAATTAGTAAGTGGCTTGACAATGATGCCATAGTCTCGAATGAATTTTCTGTAATATCCGGTGAATCCCAGAATGCCTCTTAACTCTGTCAGAGACATGGGTGTCGGCCAACGCAACATTGCCTCAATTTTCTTTGGATCTGTTGCAACTCCGTCCCAGAAATTATATGGCCAAGGTATTCCAAACTCGGACAAGCAAAAGAGCATTTACTTTCTTTGACAAATAACTGATGCTTGCGCAGTAGGGTCAAGACCTCAGTCAAATGAGCCACATGTTCTTCCATTGTAGGACTGTACACCAATATGTCGTCCATGAATACCAAGACAAAACGGCGAAGACAGGGGCTCAGAACTGTGTTCATCACACACTGGAATGTCGCTGGTGCATTACACAGCCCAAATGGCATTACTCGAAAATGATAATGACCTTGATGGGTTTTAAAAGCCGTTTTGTGTTCATCTGCCGGAAGCATCCTTATTTGATGATAACCAGCTCGCAGATCTAGCTTGGAGAAAACTTTTGCTCCAGCCAGCTCATCCAATAACTCATCAATGACAGGCACGGGGAACGTATTTTTGATTGTGAGATCATTCAATCGACGAAAATCCACACAGAATCTCCAGCTCCCATCCTTTTTCTGAACCAATAATACTGGTGATGCATAGGGTGACATGCTAGGGACGATAATGCCAGCATCTAGCATACTCTTTACCTGCTTTTCAATCTCATCTTTGTGAGCAGGTGAGTAGCGGTAAGGCCTAGAATTAAAAGGAGTTGCGTCTGGTGTCAAGGGTATTGCATGATCATAAGGTCTTTCTGGCGGTAACCCAGCTGGTGTGGCAAACACATCTGAGAAATTTTCCAATAATGCATGAATCTCCGTTGGACAGTTGCTCACTGTGACATCATCATCAGATGTAAGTACTGCCATTGCCCAAATATCATTACCCTTGATCCATTTAGCAAGCTGTTCAGCTGGTAACTCTGTTATTGGAGTGGTTGGTGCGTGAACTCCTTTTAATGTCACCATTTTACCATTGTGGGAGAATGTCAGTGATTGGTTTTGCCAATCTGTCAACATTGGACTATTTTGCTTGAGCCAGTCCATGCCCAGTGTAGCATCATATGCTCCGAGCTCGAGCACCTTCATGGATGTGGTGAAGGTTTCACCCTGACACCACCAAGTTAAATCAGGTACCACATGAGTGCACTGCATCATTTCACCATTGGCCACTTTCACAGACACCGGCTCAATTGGATTTAAAGTGCACTGAAGCTTTGTTGCCATTGAAGCTGTGACAAAGCTGTTGCTGCTGCCTGAGTCAACCAAGATAAGAAGTACTTGATTTCCAATCAGGGCTCTGAGGCGAATTGTCTCTGCACCATCAGTACCAGCCATGGCATGTATCGACAGACTGAGCTGCTCTGCGTGTGCTATATCTTGCAGTTCAAGTAAATTCAACACTTCATCAGATAACTGTTGTACTTCAGCTTCTTCAGTTTGTAAAGCATGTAACTCTGCACCCTGTTTCTTTGCACAGACGTGTGTGGGATCGTACTTCTCACCACATTTGAAACATAGGTTGTTGGCTCTATGATAGTCTCTGAGTTGTCTGTCCTCCACAGTGACCCATAATTTGTTGTTAGAGCAGGACGAATTCCCCCTGTTTTTGCCTGAGCAGCATCGTTTTTAGCTTGATATGGATTTCGATACTGCCCCGTATTGTGCCGTGCTTCTTCCCAAACTTCCTGCTGCACACGCGCTAAGAGATAGGCCCGTTCCAATGTGACTGGAACTTGGGACTCCACTGCTGCTCGCAGCTCAGGTTTCAGACCTCTAATAAAATGAGCAATGAAAATACACTCATCATAATTGTGGTTCAGCATCAAGGCCTTGTACACCAGTTCCTGAAACTCTTTTTGATACTCCTCTACAGATGTTTTCTATTTCAAATTTACCAATGCTTTCATGACTGTTCTATGATCTTCTAGTCCAAATTGCTCTTCAATTGCTAACAGGAACTGCGGCCAAGTTGTTACCACATGCTTTAATTTATACGACTGCCACCACATGACCGCTTGCCCATCCAAGTGTAAGGTGCCAGTAGTAAACCACAATGCAGGACTAATATTGAAAATGCGAAAATAATCCATGATCTGATCTCTCCAAATCCTAGGCCACTCCCCATTGAAACGAGGCACATTCATTTTGGGTAGAGGAGTTCGACCTGTTTGTTCGCCGTGAGGTGTGTTTGGTCTACCGCCGCCAGCACCAACCGCGCCGCCCATAAGTCCATCGCCAGTCCCTGTCGTCGGTCTACCGCCACCAGCGCCACCCCCGCCGTCCAAAACACCATCGCCAATCCCCGTCGCCGGTCTACCGCCACCCGCGCCACCGCTCGACGAGCCGCCCGCCGTTGCCCGACGCCAATTAGGGGCGATTGGTTGCAGCGTGGTGTTGTTGCTTGCTTGAATCACCTCCGCCTCCAGGTCACGATCATCTACCTCGCGCCGCGGAGAGTTGGGGATGCCTGTCCCAAGCGAGTCCAAACGCTCAGTGAACTTGGCGAGCGCGCGCGCCGTGGCGTCGTGAAGCCGCACGTTCTCCTGCACTGCCTCCGCCTATGTGTCCACCTGCGCGCGCATCTGTTGCTGATGGAGATCGATCCGCGCCACCGCTCCATGTAGGAGATCGAGCGCGGAATGGATCCGCTCCACCTCTGCCTGGGCGAGCGCCGCCGTCTCAGCCATCGCGCCGACCACCAATTGGGTCTGGCCCGAAGGCTTAACGGGTGCCGTCTATTAAATTGATGCACTAACCAATTATCCCAAAAGTCCGAACTGATGGGAAAGGGTTTTGCAATGCATATATTATATTTCTGACACTCCCCCTCACGTCCAGGCTGTGGACTTTTCTCACGAGCCTAGGACGTGGAATTTAGGGTGTCCGCAGATATTTATTTTTAATACTGCGTTGGCCAGGATTTGAACTCTAGACCTCTGGCTCTGATACCATATTAAATTGATGCACTAACCAATTATCCCAAAAGTCCGAACTGATGGGAAAGGGTTGTGCAATGCATATATTATATTTCTGACACCGTCGCGACGGGATCGGAAGGCCAGGAAACCGAGATCTGGATTTACAGAGCTCCGATCGAGCTGCAAGCAACTGCGATCAGTGCCCTGACCGATTCCAGGATTTTACAGCTAGAAGCCGACCGATCGAACGCGCTGCGGAGTCGCCCTGGATCGAAACGAATCTGATACCAACTGTACTATCCCCTGGCTGCTGTGATTGGCAACGTGAGATCAAGGACAGTATGATGACTATCTCGACGAAGAAGAAACGCAGAGGAAGAGAGATAGGAGAAGAGTTCGGATCTCACTTCATCAATTTAGTCATAAGAGTTCGAAATACAGTAATGCTGGATTTATAGCCGTATACACGCACACAGCATGGCACGCAGGCCACTGGGTCAGCGACCCCACACCCAAGACTAGATCAACGCCACTGTAGTACGTCTCCGACACTAGGTGGCGTAAAGTACCGCTAAGGCATGACTGCAGGCGTGACAAAACTCGATATCATGTGGGTATGTATTAGCAAACTTTTTCGGGCCTATCTATTTACCGACAGACTTTTATTTTAGAGATTAAATTGCTACGATTTTATTGAACATCAGAAGAGTCCAGCATAACCTGGTTCCCAATACAAAGAGGTACCTCCCCAACCCACACATTACAAAGCTTATTATTGCAGCCAGTCTTAGCTAGAATATGCGCCGCCTCATTAGCTGATCGCCGCACCGCACGAACCGAGTGTTCACCGAAACTCATAAGGAGGGACTTTAGTTCTTCGACCAACGGACCGTGTAAAGATCGATCCTACGTGTCCCTTTGTAGCCACACCCGTGCTATCCGTCTCCAACACCAATCTCTGAACCCGGAGATCTGCTGCAGCCACCTGGAGGCCTCTCCGACACGCTAAGAGCTCAGCACCTTCAGCGTCCACAACATGGGGAAAAAAAATGATAGGCAGCCGAAACTACCGCGCCATGGTGATCCCGGAGTACCACACCACCCCCTCATGTTGCATCAGCAGTACGAAAAGCTCCATCTGCATTCACCTTTACCCAACCATCATCGGGTCTAAGCCAGTGCTCAGTAGGTTTTGCAGCAGTGTCGCGCCTTGGTTTATGGACATTGCTCCAGTCTTGGACTGCTGCACATACACGTAATGCAACTGTCCTCGGATCTGCAATAATCTTGGATTCCCCGGCATCGTTCCTTGCTTGCCACAAACAGTACATCATAGGTTACACATGAAGCTACACAAAACTCACAAAAACGTTACTCTAATTAGGAAGTGATTTATCTGGTTTTGTCTATACATTTATCTTTTTGTGTAGGTTACACATGAATCATCAAATTTTCAAAAGTTATTGGAAAATAGGGGTGTTAATGATAAATTTCGCAGCAGAAGGCAATGAAGAAAGTAAAATATACACTTATTGAGAAGTGGGTATAGCACTACAAACACTCATGGATGTTTCAGTGTTTGCCACCATGTCAACAAAAAGCAACCAAGAACACCCATATATCATCTCCATGATGCCATCATTAATAAACATGTATCACGGAGGGCACTTCACATAAATATTCAGGTGCAATGCACCACTATGTATCATTACTTATTTGCTCCACTTGTTTGCGAAATGAACAAAAATGTGGTCGAAAGTATTTTATTTCAAAGGATCACATTCTGACAGTCAGATTTTGCACTCCACAGGCTAGACACTAAAACACCAACATGAAGAAAAGTGGATGCTGATGGTAAAACATTACGCCTGGAATGAAGCAACAGAACAAGCACATACATTTGATAAGGGAAGGCATGAGCATTCAGTTCAGACACTCACGTCAGAACACCCACATCTACACCATGACATTAGCTTAAGTACCTACGCATGCTCTTGATGTCAAGAAGCTTTTCATAGTCGTCGAAATCGGCACCGTCAATATCATCACCAAGGTAGGAATAGAGAAAAAGATCAAGGTAGCAGTTGTGGTCGTAGTCGGAATAGTCGCAGGGGTCGTTGTACCAATTAATCAGAGACGTGATGCAGCAGCTACAAGGTTTAGATGGCGTAGAGTACTCGTAGTAATCCATGTCGATGATCCGCGTGCACTTGGTTGTTAGGTCACAATCCATGTCGATATAACGGCAATCGCGCATCTTAAGATACTCTAGACGCGGGCAGTTGTGGATGATGGCTGTCAGGCCCTCATTTCCGAGATCATCATTGTCAAGAACCAAGGAACGTAGCCCGTGCATCCTTGCGATTGCAAAGGCTTTTCGATTACCATCGTTACGATAGGAGTGGTAAATTTGCTGGACAAGTGTGAGATGCTCAAGGCGTCGGCACGCTTTTGCGACAACATCGAGCACTTGTGCATCATAAGAGCAGTTAACAAGCTGAATCTCCTCGATAAGATGAAACTTCCTTATTGCGTTCGCAAATCCTCCATTGGAGATACGATAGCAGTTAATGAGCTGAAGTCTCTTCAGTGAAGGTGCCCTGCAAGATATATAATAATTAATTAGTATCAATATACTCCGTAACATCAATTGAAAAGATCTGCCTAGCTATACCATTTTCTGTTTGAGAATCAAAATTGCCGAGAAAGCATTAGGGCCGGGTTGCCTCCAACATTTCATACATAAGCTAGCTAGCTGCTCCAACATTATTCAGTGTTGACTTTGTATGGTTTTGCGCAGCATTACCCTTTCTTTGTTTTGATTTAGGACCCAAACAAATTAAAGTTGCATGCATGGCTAATTTGGTATACGAGATGATCGAACAACCACAATTGCCGAGAAAGCATTGGGGATAAAGAAAGAAATAAAACGTCTTACTTATTAGCGAGAAATAGCAAGAGGTCTTCGTCAAGGAGGTCGCCGGCGAAGGTGTGGCACTGCCCCGCGCTGAGCCGTAAGGCGGCCCTCATGATATTCGCGAGCGTGGCATGCCGGTGCCGGGTGAAGGGAGTGGCAGCGGGCAGGTAGCGCACATCGATGTGCCGCCACAGCTCGGGCTCCTCTCGCGCGGCGCAGCGCCAGGAGCGGCACAAGCCGGCCACGCCACCCAGCAGGAGATCAACCTGGTCCAGCTTGTGCAGGACGCACAAGATCACGTCCGCCGGCAGCTCGGCCCAGTCCCTCTCCGAGACGTCGAACGCCGGGGCTTTCCTAGCTCGCCCCCTTCGGTGGGTACGCCATCGAGTCGCCGCCGGCGGAGGCATCGCGATCGTGATCGATGTGGAGCGTTATCGAGTCAAGGCTTGGTTTTATGGAGAGCAGTAGGTCGGTGCCCCGTTTCATGGGCCTGTCTCATCCGAGCCATTGATCTTTTCTTTGTGTGGCCCAAATCAAAGTCGGATACAATTCACGCAATCTTAGAAAAAGATGTTTTTTTTGAAATTAAAAAAATGTTCTGTATACGATATGTACTCCGATTCGCAATCCGTCTCGCTGTTCACATTGTATCGATGAGGGTTTCAGAACACAGGGATATGTTAATCCTCGAACACAAGGATATAGTGGTGATTGATGGATCGCGCTAACCGTTTACAGCTCATTGTATGTGGCGTACTACCTCAAAACATAGTACACCAGATATGTTCAAGCTACGCTGTACCAGCCAGAAACCAAAACTAGTAGAGCTTTCAGAGCAAATTACTTTAAAATATAGATAAAAATGAACATTGAGCCAAAACAAGACAGACGTGGTGACTGTATATTTCCTGTGAAAATTGAGGTTTAGTTCACAACTCCGTGGTCAAGTCCTACAGAGGACGACCGGCGAGCAAAACATCGGTTACATTGTGCAGCGTTTACAGCAAAACCCTTGGTATGTATGACGCATCCCTATGATCCCCTTAACTTTGCTATTCACAGCGTAAGAAGTATCCTCCGACGGAACTCTGTAAAGTTCGGGTATGTGGGCTCCCATCCAATGTCGGCCCGAGTTTTCGAATTTTCCATCACTACAGGAACAGATTTCTAAGCCGACGGCCATTTGACATCGGCATAGCCCAGAATGCCGTCGGCATAGGCTATGCCGACGGCAGCCGTCGGCTTAGGTGCCCGTATGGCTAGCCTGGAAAGCCGTCGGCTTAGCGAAAGCCGTCGGCATAGAACCCGTCGGTATTTTATTTTTCAACAATTTTTAATTTTTTGAAAAAAAAAATAATTTTTTTAAACTTTTTTTATCTTTTAAATCTTTTTAAATTTTTAACTTTTGTCAATTCTATTTTGAAATTTTCCACTTAGCCACATGCTTAATCACTAATTACACACTTAGTCATAGGTCAAAGTACTTATCCTAGTCAAACTTCCCATTCGGTCACCCATCCTGAAATTGTTCCAGCCCAAACACGATTAACTTTTGAGTTCCTTTCAAATTAGCTTCCAAATGAGAAGTTAGAACTTACTGATATTAGTATCCTATCAATCATATTAACCACTCGGTTACGATGTTACACTTTTTCATTGTTTAAATTTAAAACTTTGTTTGAATAAGTAACAATGATTATGTAATAGTATATTTTGAATAAATAACAATAAAATGAATTTTACTTTATTTTTCCTTTTTACATTTAATATGGAATAATTCATATCTTTAAATCCGTAAATCGAAATTTGACAAATAAAATGTCTAAGTCGATTAGAAAAATGAGAGGAATTCAAATATGCCATTCATATCAAGATCCAACCAACTCTTGCAAAGGTTACCTCCGTTTCGCCCGAAGTGGGAGTTTTCAGCTATAATTCCACCAACTTACTAGAGAGAAAGTGAAGCCGGTGAAGCCGATCACACACTGGAGTAGGATCTTGGACATGTACAACACCCAACACACTTGTATACATATTGTATGGAACCACCAAGGTTTTGGTGGGTTTCGGACGCTCTGAAGCCCCGCTTCGGCGAAATCATAGACCCGCTGGAAAAAAGTCAAAATTCCCGTGTACCCCTTTGAACGGAGTCGAAAGGGGGTAAGCCAGTGGACTTTTTTGCTTGGTTGTGTTAGTTTAGGACATAGCAACATCCAAAACCAAGATCCACCCAACTCTTGCAAAGGTTCCCTCCGTTTCGCCCAAAGTGGGAGTTTTCAGCTATAAGTCCACCAACTTACTAGAGAGAAGGTGAAGGCGGTGAAGTCGGTCACACACCGGAGTAGAATCTTGGACATGTACAACACCCAACACACTTGTATACATATGGTATGGAACCACCTAGGTTTTGATGGGTTTCAGACGCTCCGAAGCCCCGCTTCGGCGAAACCCTAGACCCGTTGGAAAAAAGTCAAAATTCCGGTGTACCCCTTTGAACGGAGTCGAAAGGGGGTAAGCCAGTGGACTTTTTTTGCTTGATTGTGTTAGGTTAGGACATAGAAACATCCAAAACCAAGATCCACCCAACTCTTGCAAAGGTTCCCTCCGTTTCGTCCGAAGTGGGAGTTTTTCAGCTATAAGTCCACCAACTTACTAGAGAGAAAGTGAAGCCGGTGAAGCCGGTCACACACTGGAGTAGGATCTTAGATATTTTCAACACCCAACACACTTGTATACATATGGTATGGAACCACCTAGGTTTTGGTGGGTTTCCGACGCTCCGGAGCCCCGCTTCGGCGAAACCCTAGACCCGCTGAAAAAAGTCAAAATTCCCGTGTACCCCTTTGAACGGAGCCGAAAGGGGGTAGGCCAGTGGACTTTTTTGCTTGATTGTGTTAGGTTAGGACATAGGAACATCCAAAACCAAGATCCACCCAACTCTTGTAAAGGTTCCCTCCGTTTTGCCCGAAGTGGGAGTTTTAAGCTATAAGTCCACCAACTTACTAGAGAGAAAGTGAAGCGGTGAAGCCGGTCACACACCGGAGTAGGATCTTGGATATGTACAACACCCAACACACTTGTATACATATGGTATGGAACCACCTAGATTTTGGTGGGTTTCAGACGCTCCGAAGACCCGCTTTGGCGAAACCCTAGACCCGCTGGAAAAAAGTCAAAATTCCCATGTACCCCTTTGAACGGAGTCAAAAGGGGGTAGGCCAGTGGACTTTTTTTCTTGGTTGTGTTAGGTTAGGACATAGGAACATCCAAAACCAAGATCCATCCAACTCTTGCAAAGATTCTCTCCGTTTCGCCTAAAGTGGGAGTTTTCAGCTATAAGTCCACGAACTTACTAGGGAGGAAATACTCAAAAAGTGAAATCCTTTGGCATGGAGTCCTTTTATGTGTACTAGTTGCTAGCAAAAATGATATACTTGAGTTTTGACAAACATTTCAAAAAAAACTTCACAAAAAGATCTATCATCTATAGACATGTATAGGTTTCGCTTCAAATGACCAAGTTATGACCATCTCCGTGCCATAGTTTGTGATAATGTGTCCATATTTTATACATAGGTGTGTCTTGGTATGGCAAACATTGTTGGCAAAAACAATTTCCAAATTATTTATATAAATATCATTTTCCATTTTTTAAGTACCAAAAATTACTTTTTTATTAAGCAAGTACCAAAAGTATGTTGCAAAAAGTAATATGCATGGTGAAAATGATGATATGGATGTCATATTTGGATTCCTCTCATTTTTCTAATCGATTTAGATATTTTATTTGTTAAATTTCGATTTACAGATTTAAAGATATGATTTTTTTTTCATATTAAATGAAAAATAGAAAAAAAATGAGAGGGACCTATGCCGACAGCTTTGCCGTCGGCTTAGCCCTGCTGAAACTAAGCCGACGGATGCCGACGGCAAAGCCGTCGGCTTAGCCCTGAGTCCAGTTTTTTTTTGTACGCGGGCTCTATGCCGACGGTCCCGACAAAAAGCCGTCGTCTTAGCCTCTGGCCGTCGGCATAGGGAGCCTTTCCTGTAGTCATAGTTTAAAAAACCGGACCGGTGAGGCTGTCGGTTCAGGTTTTTACCGGTCGGACCGCTGGTTCACCGGTTCACTGTCCGGTTTTTTAAGCTATAAAGTAATATATTTTCACTTATAATTTCAGACATAATATATTCCAGACTTATAATTTGGCATATTATGACAGTACAAAGTAGTCATATATTTTTTATTGCAATAAATAAATAATCATGTTTGCAAAAAATATATCAGACTTATAATTTGACACATGATGACATTACAAAGTAGTCAACAAATGATTAGGAACTAGCCAAACTTGTGACCCTCAAACTCCTAAAGGCAAGCAGCCAGCCAGTAACAGCCATGTTAAAGAAAAAAAGAAAGCCAGCAACATCATGTATGCATTTTACATTAGCTGCTACCGTGTAAATCACAATAAAATACGGACGTGTCTACACTTTGTACAACAAGGAAGCATGGATCAGCTGGTTAGCAGCGTCCACCCTGCTGAGCTGTGCGTGAGGTATTGAGATCAAATCCTGCTCGCCTCAATAAAAAATTTCGAACGCAGATAGTTTGAACCGGTTGAGCCGGAATGTCCGGTTTAGTGGAAAAAACCGGCTGTCTGCCCGCGGTTCGTCCGCTTTATTCCGGCCCGCTGGCGGGAGCGGTCCAGTGCGCTTAAAGAACCGGACGGGGCTCTGGTTCCGGTTTTTTCTCTAATGTAGAAGTCTCTTGGAATGTCTCGTTTATTTTCTCTAATTTTGCACTATCTTGATAATGTTCAATTTTTTTTTGGCATACAGAGGTTGCATATTTTATCTAAATTGGAAATCTCGAAATCCGTTGGAGGTTAACGCTGATTTTATCCATATCTTTAGTATTTTGGATTATTTACTTTTTTTGGCCACAAATGGGTTGCATTTTTTGTTTATAAGAAATTTGAAACAATTTTTAGGACATTTTTTTTTGAAGGTGTTGATTTTAGGACATTTATTATTTTTATGTATATTGTTCAGGAAATTTGGTTGGCATTCGGGAAATTTTAAATTTTCAAATTCCATTTGCGACGATATGCCATAATTAGTTGACTTTTTTTTTCTATTTTTTTGTGTTCATGTCTTGTTGCTGTTATTTTTGTGAGTACTACGGTGTACAAAATTTAAATTTTCAAATGTTCACATTGAAAAGTTGTTCAAAAACCCGACAAATGTGTCGCACATGTGAAGTTACAAATAATTTCAGAAAATAGCTGGAACTTCTAAATTGTCGATTCTTTTTTATTGTGCATTTGTATGTATGGGTGGAATTGTTGAATTAGTAATCTTAAAGTATTGGATCCGTGTGTTTTTTTGAAATGTTTTTTTTTGAAACTTAGAAATTAATTAAATATTTTGGAGGGAAGTGATGGCTTGGGGAAATACCTTATTTATTTTTTTTTTTGAAATTGTTTGAAATATTAACATTTTTGAATGTAATTTTGTAAATGTACACACTTTAAAGCTGTGCAGATTTGAAAATTATGAAAGTTATATTTCAAAAGTTGCAAAAATTGTCTCTGGAAAAAGAAAAACAGGGAAAAGGAAAAAAACAGAAGAAAAAAAATATAAAAGGGCCGACCAAGCTGCGAGCCCATCAGGAGCCCAGGCCCGCGTCGACGTCTCCGTGACGTCACGGTCGTGCGGAGCTGCCGCGGCGGCGCGGAGCTCGCCGGCGGCGCGCCACGGCGTCCCAGCACGCGCCGCTAGGCGCGACGGACGCGCCTCGTCGCGGGACGCTCGGAGGGGGCGGCGCCGCCGCCTTTAGGTCGCCGGAACAGCGCCGGCGACGTGCGGACGCGGCGGCGGCCCGCGGTCACGGCGGCGACGATTCCAGCGAGGCGGCGGTCTCCCGGCAAGCAATAGTGGGCGAGGAGGGAGAAGGCGCGGCGGCGGAGGCCTCCGTGGGCGTGGATTTGGGCGGGGTGGTGCGGAGCGGCGGCGGCAGGCGTCGGCGGCGCCGGCGAGTGCGGCCGCGCGCGGGAGGAGAGAGATGAAAAGGGGAAGTGGTGATGCTTTTGCAGAAACGCCCTTGGGTTTTAACAAAATTGCATTTACGTCCCTCCTCACGGGATTCTGTGGACTGCGGGTTGATGTTTGGATTTCTGAGGGGTTGTTTTTATAAAATGGTCACGAAGGCGCTGTTGTGGCCGTAGGATGGAGGATCGACGGCGCGGAGCGTGAGCGGTACTGTTCATGAACAGTACCGTCAGGAGACGTGGCTTAATCCTAGCCGTCCATTTTGACGATCGGACGGCGCAAAAAATGTGGGTGACGTGGAGGGTTGGACGTGAGGGCAAAGCGGGTGAGCTTTGATATATGGTATGATTTGCATATATAGCTAGGCTCACCAACATCTAGGTTAAGGTTCAGTTTAACTGTTTGGGGTTTTGCACAGAAGTATTATCCTTTGTTTGTTTTGTTTTACTAGCCAAACAAATTTAAGTTGCATAATAGTCTTCTAAATTGGCACACAGAGAACGACCAAAGAATAGCCGACATGGCTGAAAAAGCATTTTTTGTGATTATAAGAAGAAATCGTCTTTCAGCTTAGCGAGTAATAGGAAGAGTTCGTCGTCGAGGTCCTTGCCGGCGAAGGAGTGGCACTGGCCGGCGCCGAGCCGTAAGGCGGCCCGCATGATGTTGTAGCGCGTGGCCTTCCGAGTGAAGGGATCGATATAGGGCAGATAGCGCACGTCGATGCGCCGCCACAGCTCGGGCTCCCCGCGGGCGGCACGGCGCCAGGAGTGGCACACCGCCCGCGCGCCGCCCAGCAGGAGCTCGACGATGTCCAGCTTGTGCAGCACGCAGGAGATGGCGTCCGCCGGAAGCTCCGCCCAGTCCCTCTCCCACGGCACCACCGGCTCCGGCACTGCCGGCATGCAGTCAGGGGCGGAGCCAGGATTTAGATATAGGGGGGGCGAGACGATAATAATCACCCTTTAAGTATAGTGTCCAAGGACATCGCGTGTAAAATAAAGTCATATGTCACAATTTTAGCTTATACTTAGCCTATATAGGAATTCCAACATATGTTTGACAATGAAAGAAAGCTTATTTCTTCCAAAGTTTTAATATAGCTCTATTATTAATCAAGGATCTGATTTAAATTTGGCACTAACTAGACTCAATATAGAAGTAATTGACGTGCAAATGAAACATGTTCAATTATTTTCTTTGTTTCCGTTTTTATTAGAGAAATGTAGCTAAATTGAAACAAAAAGAGTGATTGGATTAGTACACATGTACCTTAGACAAATAATCCGGTGGTATGAGGACGGACGGTGCGGATGTGCGGCAAACGGCAACATCAATCATCGCCGGCCGCCGCCTGCCCCGCATACCTCGTTGCTCAGCTCCATAGACAAACCGGTAATCAAGTTCATAGCCAGCAGATTGCGAGCGGGAGTATCGGCCGGCGAAGGCGATGTTGCAGCAATATCGATCTCCAAGACAGTCAGAGAGAGCAGACGCCGCCGGGATACACACAGGTTTCCAGGATCGATTACCTAATGCCTATACAAGAGCAGCCACGCGGATGGGCTTTATTTTGCTTGTTGGGCTTCGGTGCACACAACATTTTATGGATTGCTATGGGCTTTAGGCTTAAGTATAATATCTGTTGCGATTTGTGGCTATACGAGTATATACACACTGCTATACGTGACGTAAATTTGTTGGGGGGACGAGCCATTGGGGGGGGTCTGAGACTAGCCACAATGGGGGTATCATAGGTGGTATCATACATGCCATGTTGGTAAAACTGACGTGTCACTGCAATTAATGATGAGAGAGGTGATAGTAGTATCATAGGTAGATACCGTAACATAACGGATTCCAATGCAATATGAGTCTACAACCTAATAAATGTAGCATTGTATGATACCACAATTATGTTACTATCCATTGTGGAGGTAGTAACATAGAATAGTATCATATGCATGATACTAGTATATGATACTCTCCATTGTGACTAGTCTGACCCCTGCTAGCCCCCCTGTCTCCGCCCCTGCATGCAGTGGAGCTCCGACACGTGGAACGCCCGGGCTTTCCTGGCTCGCCTCCTTCGAGTCGCCGCCGGCGGAGGCATCGTGATCGCGATCGATGTGGAGCGAGATCGAGTCAAGGCTTGATTTTTATGGAGAGCACTAGGTCGGTGCCCCGTTTTGATCGGCCAGTCCGATTGATCGTTGTGTGGCCCATCCTTTGAAGAGTTAACCGATCCGAGCCATTGATCGTTTTTTTTGTTTGGTCTGAAGTCTGAACCCAAATCGGATACAAATCAGGCAATCTTACAACTAGAAAAAGAAGTTTTGAAAAAAATGTTCAGTATCCCATTTGTCCCGATTCGCGATCCGTCTCTGTTACACACAGGGATATGTTAATCCTCGAAAACAAGGATAGGGGTGACTGATGGATAGGTTAATGATCGCGCTAACCGCTTACAGCTCACTGTATGTGGGCGTACTACCTCAAAACACGGTACACCAGATATGTTCAAGCTACGCTGTACCAGCTGGAAATCAAAATTAATAGAGCTTTCAGAGGAAATTACTTTAAAATATGGATAAAAATGAACATTGAACCAAAACGAGACAGACACTATATTTTCTGTGAAATGTGATGTTTAGATCACAACTCGGTGGTCAGAAAGTCAACGGAGGACGACCACCGAGCAAAACATCGGTAACGTACATTGTGCAGCGTTTACACAGTTTGTAAAACTGCTTACTCTGAGGCAACAAAACCCCTGGTATGTATGACGCATCCCTAGGATCCCCTTGACTTTGATATTCACTCAGGGTAAGAAGAATCGTCCGACGTGTGTGGCTATTAATTGTTAGACACCAAGGAACTCTGTAAAGCTCGGGTATGTGGGCTCCCATCCAATGTCGGCCCGAGTTTTCGAATTCTCCATCCTCTTCCCTAATGGACCATCGGTACCTGGAGTAAAGGTCAGATAGAAGATTATCCGAGGAATGGTTGATCTATGTGCACCGAAACATGTCACAATGGAGCAGATACGAAACTAACCAGTGAAACCTTGAAATTCCGTGTCAAATTTTCCACTTTTGTTAATGGCGTCCATTATTTCTTGCCTGCAAGGTTCAAATTTATTCATTTTAACTGAAAGAGTGAGTTGCCCGTAGGCTATGAGTAAAAGCCATGATACACCAGCAAAATCGAGCTAGATGAATACATAATTGATGTAAACAAGCAGCTTAGCACTAACCTGGAAAGAGGCTTATTGTCACAACCCAAAAAGATACGACCCCGAGGTCTCTTTTTCATTATGGCAATTGCAAGGGACGCAGCATCCTGAAAACAATATTAGCATATAACATAAGATTACAGCTCACGAGATGCTGATTGAACAGCATGCCACATCATTCGCATGACAGCGGTAAAGAAATGAGAACAAAAAGATAAATTTGACATAAGTTTCTAAGATAATTTAACCTCATAATGGATCTGATTGATAATATGATCTGGTCGCGAGTCCAGCGTTCCCTTCCTCAGCCAGAAAAAATGAGCACCTCTATCTATTTTGTGTGTCGAAGTCAAGGAAACTATGTACCAGTTCTATCCATCTAATATTGCATAAAAGCTCTACGTTCATCATTGCACTTTTGAACAAGTAATATTTATAGGTTGAGGATATATAAAGTCCTGCTAGCCTGAGAACACAGCCTCCTGCCTCCAAAACAACATTTTCTGCTCTAAGAAGGACATCAGTACGAGGACCCATGCCAACTGGAATAGATGGACAATCCTGCATAAGGAAGAAAAAACATGGTCAATACAACGAAATAAAATTCACAAATGTTAGGAGGTAATTGCACGTTTCTAGGTAAGAAATACTTCTGCTGTAAACTAAAATAAGAAATACTTCTACTGTAAACTATAATAAATCTGAAGTTGCATATTAATTTTTTTCGTGAAAGTTGCATACTATTATTACTATGACTTGTGAATTTGCTTCTTCATTTACACGAACTTATATCAACCAAAAGAGCCAAAACTGGTAGACACCTAGTCTTTGCAGAATATGCAGTTTAGCAGGAATACCTCGTTGCACAATTTGTTGTCACTACAGTCATAGAGAGCAGTACTCGATGTAAACAAGAAAGAACCTTCACCGCTCCAATTTGAGGCAGCCACTCTGCATGCATTTTCTGAAATGAGGATACATCACATGTCCATGATATGCAGTTTGTTTAGCATAAGATAGATGCACATTGCACAATATTGTAGTGAAAGTAGCCTAGTTACTTTCTATCATTCCATCGAGAGGCAATACTTTGCGTTTTCTCACAAAACTAGTGTAATTCATGAGAATTGCAAAAATCCTACCAACCAAACTGGTGATGCACAGGGTGTGTGTTCCTCTGTTTTTGAGTCGAGCGACTAGTCGCGACTAGTCGATGAGTCGCAATACAAAGTCCGACTCGGCATCTCGACTCGACTCATTGGTTGAGTCGAGCGACTCAATCGACTAGTCTCGACTAGTCCATGTTTTTGAGTCGAACTCGACTCATGTGTTGTTTCTATCTGCCATTCATGTGGTGTTGAAGTGTTGAACTAATTTACTTTCATTTGGATATGGTTGCATGTAACTTAACGTTGGACCTGAACTGTTGTGTCGTAATTTCATTGTAGTACTTCTTTATTTGCTACCATATTCTTGATGTGTTTGATATTTGATCATTGGGCTGGACTGAGTGTTGAATTTCATTTTTAGTTTCCTACTTTTTATGCAAATCTGATTGCTTTTAGTGTTTGACTTGGACACTATATGGAGATGCCCAGGTTTGTATTTTAGACTATTAATAAGTATATAATTATATGCATGCATATAATATGGTAATTTCATGAGTCGAACATGAGTCTCGACTAGTCACGACTAGTCAAGAGTCACTACCCCTAAACGACTCGTCGACTCGTCGACTCAAAAACCATGGTGTGTTCACAACAGAAAAGGTTGGTGGCACCTATCCGCGTATAATACTATTAATAGCAGATCTTTTACAGTTTACATACAAGAAACTATCCAAATTATGCATGGAACAGTTTTTGGTATAAATCATAAAATTTGAAGGGCCTAGTGGAGTTAATTGTTTCAAGCGCAGTGTACATGTAAAATGCATTACTTAACTATATAAAATTTTGACAGTATGAAGTCCAGTGGCAGTATGTACACATGTAACTGTATTGGAATCCAAATAATTTATTTTATAAATACCAGGAAGTCCTGGCGCAGCCATGTTACACCACACATTTCCCTCTGCTACTCCGCATAAAATTACGATACTGACGTTACCGCTAGTAACTCAGACATGTCCATTACTGCAGATTGCATTCACACTTAAACTACTGTGACTATCTCCATAATGTCTGACCAGCCTTCATCTCCGATAACCAACCTGAGTCACTATTGATGCCACCATCGTCGACCATACATACGTCCATCAAAATCCATGTCATTATATGAATGTGTTCATCTTAACGGATGTTCACTATGGTCCATGTGCCCTGAGGTTTGTATCAGCAACTAAACTTCTCTACTCCAAAAAATTCTGTTTCCACACAAGTTCGGTTTGAATATGAGACCTCAACCCAAACAGCCCAGACATCGGGCAGTAACCACAAACTGGAGTTAGGTATCAATGCCTCTGCAATTAATTGTTCTAGACTGGCACCAAATCTACTTACCTCAAATCGCCAGGGTAATCATCTGAACGAGATGGAGGAGCACAGAAAATAACATATGGAATCTTCTGAGAAATAGTGGATCCCTTCAAGGACGGAATGATGCCAATATCGGTTAGCTCGCTGTGATGATCTGTGCTTGCAGTCTGGCCAAAAACTTTGCAGCCTGGATGTTCCTGTAGAAGATGAAGTTGAGTACTTAACTAGACAAGTTAACAATGTGGCTTCAATTTTCCATCTTCGCCTAGAAATCTAGCCTTACAAGAGAAAGTATCCAAAGAGGAAAAACAGAACCATAGAGATATTATAATGTCGCTCGTTTTGACCGGCAAGACAATAAACAGGTTGATGTCGGAAAGAGATTCTTCGAGTTACTGTATGTTCATACCTTTAGCCACTTCTCAGCTACCAGTCGCCCAAGCACACCTGGGCCCACGATCAGTAAATCATTCTGGGCAACAGCATCGATGCCAGGCATCGTGACCCCTGTATCATGAGATACTCCTAGCAGGAACAAAGAGCACAATATAAAAGGTCACTTATTTTGCAAGAACCACTGTAGATTTTGACATTTGGAGATAACGAAGACAACACTAGAACCTCCATGAGTTATATAACCTTCAGCCCACAGAAGCTAGATAGTTTACCAAGTAATATGTTCCATGTCCCTTGATAACCCATTCCACTTTGGCTCGAGGCCATAAATTGCCACATACAGGTGAAGTTACTAGCTAATGTTGGCGTGTCAATCATTATATGAACTAGGTTATATTAGATAGTTGTTGATGGGGAAAAAATGGGCATGCTGATAGTTAGCGGCATGATTTCCCCTAAAGTGTTTCTCTACCTTCCTAAATTCATGCAGTCCGTGTCATGTCGTCATTGCCTATGAGCTATGCACACCTAAACACAATAGCAACATCATGTATATAGCTGGGGTACATTGGGTTTGTCTTGAGCTGGTACGAATTTTTCACAACTATTTGATGAGAGCTACTTCATTTTACTTGTGCGGAACAATAACACCTACTAGGCGCAACTGAATCAGCAGGAGGTAGAAATTCTGTATATGTAAACTGAAACTGACGGGAAGTTCAGAATTGGACGACAGTGTAAGTGCCACCGGAGCAGAGCTGGGAACAGATTGGTATACAGTACCACGGGTCACTTAACAGTAAACCCGTTAGGCTAGGCGAGAAGCACACAGATTGGTATCCAGTACCACGGGCCGGTGAGAAGAGGTTACCGAGAGAGGCGGCGATAGGCGTGCGACGGGCGAAGCGGACGCTGACCGGACAGCTGCCGGAGGCGGCGAGCGCGCGGCTGCTGGCGCGCGGGGGCGCGGACGGGAGCGGTCTGGTGTGGAGCGACGACGTCGACCCAGTGAAGGTGCTCGCCGCCATCTCGTCGGCGGACGGAGAGTGGATTGGATAGCGACGACCGACGAGGTGAAGAAGAGTTTTGGGTCTGGGGGCCCAAGCCTTATTCACTGAACTCACTATAGCCCAAGACGACCGGAAACGAGGCCCTGTTGGTGTCTCACTGACCTGTCGCCCGGGCGATTTCCTGCGAATCGCCTGGTTTATTATTAACATCGGATTGGCCAAATGCTTCATGCTACTGAATTTTTACCCAACGGTTTTGTACACGATCCATGAATTTTATTTTTGCAACCATGAAAACAATTATGATTACAAAGTCGAGGGGAACAAAAAATAGTCATACAATTTTATACTACGTGGAACAAAAATAATCGGGACTATAGTTTTGAAAACAATTTATACTACGTGGAACAAAACAATTAGGATAAGTGGTACAAAAATTTAGAAAAAGTTGAACAAAAAATCTGGATTATGGTTTGGAAAATAATTGTAGCATCGGAGGAACAAATTGAATCTATAGGAGGAATACAATTTTATACTCCGTGGAACCAAAAAAAAATCTGAACTATAGTTTGGACAACATTTCTAACGGTCGACCGAGGAACAGAGATGAATCTGAGATAAATTTATAAGCTCGTTTAACCTCATAATGGATCTGATTGATTATATGATCTGTTCGTGAGTCCTACGTTCCCTTCCTCAAACAAGAAAAAATGAGCACCTCTATCTACTTTGTGTACCGAAGTCAAGGAAATTATCTACCAGTTCTATTCATCTTATATTACATAAAAGCTCTGCGCTCATATAAGTTGAGGATATATAAAGTCCTGCTAGCCTGAGAACACAGCCTCCTGCCTCCAATACATCATTTTCTGCTCTAAGAAAGACATCAGTACGAGGATCCCTGCCAACTGGAACAGATGGACAATCCTGCACATATAAGAGAAAAAACATGGTCAATACAATGAAATAAAATTCACAAAATCTTAGGAGGTAATTGTGCATTTCTAGGTACGAAATACTTCTACTGTAAACTAAACTAAGAAGTGCTTCTACTGAAACTATACTAAATCTAAAGTCGCATACTAATTGTTTTTCGGGAAAGTAGCATACTATTATTACTATGACACGTGAATTTGCTTCTTCATTTACCGAAACTTAGATCAACCAAAAGAGCTAAAACTGGTACAAACCTATATCTACAGAATATGCAGTCTAGCAAGAATACCTCGTTGCACAATTTGTTGTCACTAACAGTCATAGAGAGCAGTACACGATGTAAACAAGAAAGAACCTTCACCGCTCCAAATTGAAGCAGCCATTCTGCATGCATTTTCTGAAATGAGGATACATCACATGTCCATGATATACAATTTGTTTAGCGTAAGATAGATGCACATAGCAAAATATTGCAGTGAAACTAGCCTAACAAAACTAGAGTAATTCATGAGAATTGGAAAAATCCTACCAACAAAACTGGTGATGCACATGGTTTGTTCACAGAAGTAAAGGTTGGTGCCACCCATCTGCATATAATACTAGTAATAATAGATATCTACAGTTTACATACAAGAAACTATCCAAATTATGCATGGAACAGTTTTTGGTACAAATCAAAATCGTAAGGGCCTAGTGGAGTTAGTTGTTTAAAGCACAGTGTAGATATAAAATGCAGTACTTAACTAATATAAAAAAATTACAATATGAAGTCCCGTGGAAGTATGTACACATGTAACTGTATTAGAATCCAAATAAAATCACTTAACTTATGTTATAAATAGTAAAATACCAGAAAGTCCTGGTGCAGCCATGTCACACCACACATTTCCGTCTGCTACTCTGCATGGCACTATGGTACTGACATTGCCGCTAGTAACTCAGACATGTTAACTGCTGCAGATTGCAGTCACACTTAAACTACCATGACCATCTCCATGATGTCTGACCAGCCTTCATCTCCGATTGATGACCAACCTGAGTCGCTATTGATACCACCATCGTCGTCCATACATACGTCCATCAACATCAATGCCATTATATGACTGTGTTCATCTTAACGGATGTTCACTATGGTTCATGTGCCCTGAGGTTTGTATGAGCAACTAAACTTCCCTAGTTAAAAAAATTCAGTTTCAACACAAGTTCGGTTTGAATATAAGACATTGGGCAGTAACCACAAACTGGAGATAGGTATCAATGCTTCTGATATTAAGTCTTCTAGATTGGTACCAAATCTATTGCATGGAATCCTCATGACAATCACAGTCACTTACCTCAAATCACTCGGGTAATCATCAGAACGAGATGGAGGAGCACAGAAAATAACATATGGAGCCTTTTGATAACTAGGGGATCCCTTCAAAGAGGGAATGATACCAATATCGATTAGCTCACTGTGATGATCTGTGCTTGCAGTCCGGCCAAAAACTTTGAAGCCTGGATGTTCCTTTAGAAGATGAAATCGAGTACTTAGTTAGACAAATTGACAATGTGGTTCTAGTTTTACATCTCAGCAAGATTAGCCTTACAAAAAAATATCCAAAGAGAAGAAACATAAACGCAAGAGATGTTGTAATGTCGCTCGTTTTGACAGACAAGTAATAAACAAGTTGATGTCAGAAAGAAGTTCTTAGAGTTACTGCTAGCCAGTTCTCAGCAGTCGACCAAGCACACCTGGGCCCACGATGAGTAAATCATTTTCGGTGACAATGTCGGTGTTGGGCATCGTGACCCCTGTATCATGAGATACCCCTAGCACAAGCAGCAACGAAGAAAAAAATGTAAAATGTCACATAGTTGTAAGCATCATAGTGGAGTTCGACATTTGGAGATAAAGAAGACAAACACTAGAGCCTCCGTTGGTCACTTAATATTCAGCATGTATAAGCTAGATAACTTTACCTGGCAAATCCGTTACATGTCCCATGATAACCCATTCCACGATGACTCAAGGCCATAAATTGCCACATATAGGTGAAGTTATTAGCTAATGTTGGCGGGTCCATCATTATATGAGATGAGATACTCAGCCCGAGAACTGAACTAGTAAAATTAGTTACTTGCCAAGGGAAAAAATGGGCATAGGGATACTTGTTGGCTTCAAGCTTCCTAAATTCATGGTAATCAGTCTCGTCGTTATTGCCTATTATCAACCAACACGTGTATCAAGAAGATACAATGCTGGAGCTATGCACACCTACCCACAAGGCCACAACAGCATCATCATGTTCATGTATATAGCTGGGGTATATTGGGTTTGACTTGAAATGGTATGAACTTTTTTCACAACATATTTGACGAAAGCTACGTCATTTTACTTGCACAAAACAGTAAGGCCTACTTGTAAACTAGAAATTCAGAATTGGACAGTGTAAATGTCACTAGAGCAGCGTTCGGAACACATTGGTTTCCAGTACGACGGGTCAATTACGGTAAACACGTTAGGATAGGCGGGCAGCGCGTGGAATGGAAGAGAAAAGGAGACGAGGGCCGGTGAGAAGACGTTACCGAGAGAGGCGGCGATTGGCGTGCGGCGGGCGAAGCGGACGCGGACCGGGCCGTTGACGGAGGCCGATAGCGCGCGGGGCGGGAACGGGACCAGCCTGGTGCGGAGCGTCGACGGCGACCCCAGGAAGGTGCTCGCCGCCATCTCGTCGCCTTCTTCCGGCGGACGGAGGGTGGATTGGATTGCGACGACCGACGAAGCGAGCGCCTGTTGGTGTCTCGCTGACCTGTGGGGCCTGCTGGCAGGTGCTTTTGAGTTTTCCATCTTCAGTCCAGGAGCTTTTCTTTCGAGAAAACAGTTTTGGCTCCGGGCTCAAATATGCTCCTGGCCAAATAAAAAAATGAAAACCATTGTAAAATATTTCAGAAAATTCAGATAACAATTGGTGACGAACACATACAAGTTCTCTAAATACATGTCAAGTTTCATCATGACATGACATGTGGTACTCTGTGCAAAAAAAATCAGCGGTCTAAAAAAATATTTTTGACACCACAAATGTCATTTTACCACGATGAGAAGGCCTACTCGTTGGCAGATGTCGGCAGACGAGAGGGACAACCACCTCTATGCCATCAAGCGCGAGTGAAGGGAAAGCCTCTTCAAGGAAGAGAATGGTCGCCGCTCTCGGGAAGTACAAGGGCCCCTACCCGGCGGCGAGGTACAACAAGAGAGAACAGACGAGTTTCTGGGAAGTTTACGTGGGCTTTGGCAGTGCTCTTCCTTGAAAAGACTGAGGTGGAGACGCTAGAGGCGCTCGCTTGCTGGCAAGCAGTGGCCCTTGCGGTTGCGGGTGATATCAATGCTCTAAAGGTGCGGTAAGCCAACGAGTGTCGTAACGCTATCCAGGGGCTAGAGCATGGAACCATGGAGGCGTATGCACACGTCGCTCGGGAGATCCTCGATTCCGAGCGAGATTTTAACAAGTTGCCCTTCTGCCATGAGGGTAAAATGACTAGTAGAGATGCACACAAATTAGATAGAAGTGTTGTGCTTGATGATTAGGGCCGTCGTGTGTGGCTTTTAGCACCGATCAGCGGCAGAGCTACAACAAACGACTCCAGGGTGCACAACTCTACAACGAGCATGACAGTCTACAAATTTTCTAAGCTGCAATACACCAAATTTTAAAGTATGCACCAGTTTTGACCATATATAATTTTCCAAAAGACAAGAGTCAATCAGATATGTATAATAACAGAGAAGTGGCGCCTATGACTGTTGAGTTTTAATAAAAATTGGATTTGGAACCCCTTAGAAAATATCTTATCCATCTATGCATCCTTCTTTCTCGATTCATGGGCTAGGAAGAAGATTGTGAATGGTTACCTGCCGGATGGCAGATCGATGGATATACCAAAGTAAAAGGGGCGTGGCAGATTGACACAAGCAAGGTTGGCCCTCGAAGAACGACCAGGACGTAAGTACTGCACTCCAACAACACCAATTAACAAGAACATACTCGAGCATGGAGTGGTAGCTATCCCGCGCGACTAGGCTACAACCAAAATAACTAGGGAGGGAGAGTAGTATGAGAAGCGGATGCATGGGGTGTCGTTTTCGTCTCTGAGCAACGAAATGTCCATGGAAGATTTTGGCCGGATCGACGGGTTTGAATGTACGTCTTCCTCACAAATCACAAACAAACTGGAAAAGGCGAGCACCCCCGTCCTCGTGACAAGGATACCTCTAGCCAGGCGTACTTACTTTACTCCAGTACTGTGCCTGTCTATGTAGGTACTATGTTTTGTATGTATGTCGATCTATACCTACCGGCAACTTCTCTACTCCACTCGTCGCCTTTTCCTTGTGTTGCTCTCGATCGGTTGAACAATTTCAAGGTTGTCGACGGTTCGATAGATAGATATGCTGCAATCGTCGCTAGCTGCAGCTTGCCGTACGCACAGATAGATCGCTCGGACATGGGTGGTCAAAGAAGAAGAAGCAAGCAACGGCCCTGGCTTCAGCATGTACCCAACGAGGTAACGACCACACATCGCGAGTTTACTGTTTTACCTTCTTGTATGTGTCGTCAGTTATTGGTGCACGCCATTAAGAGAAGGATCGATCGACATTGGACAAGGATTTTAACGGGATCGAGATGGCGACCAAGCTAGACGTCCGGCGTCCACACGCATAATCAAACGACTTGCAGTCTCTTCTCCAAAAACTCATGTATATTAGCTTGCAGTCTGCCAGGGAGAGAGGATGTGGCATGGCACACGCGTCCAGATCTGATTGGCTCATCCGCCCTATATAAACCAACAACATCTGTACCTACACACCGCACACAAGAACACCCATCCATCCATCCATCCATCCAGAGAAGCTAGCAAGTATACGGCACTAGCTGCGAGCACAAGGAGTCCGCTGCAATGGTGAGGCATCGCCTCCTTGCCGTGCTCCTCATCAGGGTAGTGGCAGCTTCCGCTTTCCACCAAACGGCCGCCGCTGGCCGAGGCCTTGTTGCTGTTGAGAGGCTCCCGGAGCCGGAGCCTAAGCATGTGCCATGCCCGGAGCCAAAGCCTGAACCCAAACCAGAGCCAAAGCCGAAACCTATGCCACACCCATGGCCAAAACCAGAACCCAAGCCTGAACCTAAACCGGAGCCTAAGCCTGAACCCAAACCTAAACCATTGCCTAAACTCGAGTCTAAGCCAGAACCAAAACCGGAGCCCAAACCTAAGCCAGAACCAAAACCGGAGCCCAAGCCAGAGCCGAAACCTAAGCCAGAGCCAAAATCAGAACCTAAGCCAGAGCCCAAACCAGAACCATGGCCTAAACCAGAGCCCAAACCGAAACCGTGGCCTAAGCCCGAGCCCAAACCAGAGCCTAAGCCTGAACCTAAGCCAGAGCCCAAACCGAAGCCCAAACCTGAACCTAAGCCAGAGCCCAAACCGGAGCCTAAGCCTGAACCTAAGCCAGAGCCCAAACCGGAGTTTAAACCAGAACCATGGCCGAAGCCAGAGCCCAAACCGGAGCCTAAACCATGGCCTAAGCCAGAGCCCAAACCAGAGCCTAAGCCAGAACCATGGCCTAAGACAGAGCCCAAACCGAAGCCTAAACCAGAACCTAAGCCAGAACCATGGCCTAAACCGGAGCCTAAACCAGAACCTAAGCCAGAACCATGGCCTAAGCCAGAGCCCAAACCAGAGCCTAAGCCCGAACCTAAGCCAGAGCCTAAACCAGAACCTAAGCCAGATCCCAAACCGGAGCCAAAACCAGAACCTAAGCCAGAACCATGGCCTAAACCAGAACCTAAGCCAGAACCATGGCCTAAGCCAGAGCCCAAACCAGAGCCTAAGGCAGAGCCTAAACCCAAACCTAAACCAGAGCCCAAGCCGGAGCCTAAACCAGAACCTAAGCCAGAACCATGGCCTAAGCCAGATCCCAAACCGGAGCCTAAACCAGAACCTAAGCCAGAACCATGGCCTAAACCGGAGCCTAAGCCTGAACCTAAGCCAGAACCATGGCCTAAACCAAAGCCAAAACCAGAACCTAAACCTGAACCGATGCCTAAATCAGAACCTAAGCCAGAACCCAAACCAGAGCCTAAGCCTGAACCAGAGCCCAAGCCTCAGCCTGAACCTAAGCCGGATCCGCCACCAAAGGGAGAACCACCATCAACTCACAATTGATGGATTACATGCATATGTCAATGGAAGGAAGAGATGTCGGAGCTGAAGCTAGCTTATGAATTGCCACAATATTACTATTCACTGAATAAGTGGCGTAGCGACAACATATATATGCTTCACCTTATCCCGATGTCTAGATAGTCAAGATGCATATATTGTATTTGTGTAATCCAGGGGCGGATCTAGGGGGGGTGCCATGGGTGCCATGGCACCCCCTCCAAAAATGCAAAACACTTTGTATTGTATATATTTAAACTAAATTATACAATTTGTAGTGCATTTTTTCACAAAAATCTATTAGTGTACTGAAATTTTGTTGCTCCCAGATTATATAGTTAACTTGGGCACCCCCAGGTTTATGGTCCTAGATCCGCCACTGGTGTAATCCATTGATCTTAATATTATTCCACGTATCGATGATGAGTGTTACTACTTCTTCACTTACACTTTACTTGTTTGATTTTCCATGTTCATTTATATGTACGTGAATCGTCATACTTCTACTGTCGCATGTGCATACTTTTTTCCTTCAAACGTGTGCAAACTTTTGTATGGACTTTATTTATGTTTTCTTATGGATGTACTTAAAATGACGCGGTCTTCATCAAGAAAGCCGAATAAGAGCATAAATTATGCACTAATCAGACAACAAGACAAGAGGCTTTATCAAACAGTGCTTGAATGAATCGGTGCCCTCCAACTCAGATGCAACAGGTGTCACAACGGTGACTCCGTGGGGGCCCAATACCACCTATGCCTTTTGCCGAACCTTCGCACGTACTGCTTCAGCACCCTGGAATCAGGGACACGCTCGAAGGAGCTTCCGCAGCAGCGTGCCGCGCGGTCGGTCCAGCGAAAAGAGCGGATACCTCGCCGTCTTCATCAACGAACATGTCAACCATGTAGCAGCTGGAGGTCGTCTTGCGTCGTATCCCCTCCGCCGCCCCGGACACCTTCCCAGGGCACGCGGCCGCTCCCATCCTGCTCGTCGTGTACAGAGCTCCCCGCCCTAGGACGCCATCAGGCCTTGCTCGAACTCCGAGAACGGCGACAATGGCCAGTACCCGAATAACTTGTCACCATATAGAACCATTTCCCGTTGAAGTCCTGCGCGCTCTACGCCTTGTGGTACTACACGAGTCGAGAATGTGTGTTAAAAGCAGCTAGAATATCCGACAGTTACAGCCGCCATACTCGGACAATGGCGCCAGGGCCGCACCAAGAACCTACTCGCGCGAGATTTGGACGAACGCGCGCGGTGCACGCTAGGTGAGTTGATAGCGTAAACCTACCACATTTCGCAACTCAATTGCACTTTGATACCACTTTTCGTTTGAATCGTAGAAACGTACCACATTTTTCCAAAGTTTTCGCAAAAACCCCAAACCCACGTCTAAACGTGAATTGACACCGGTTATGACAGGGTGGACCTAGTAGTCAGGCTGACGTGGCTAGCTCAAAGAAATTAACAACTAAACTGACAGTGGGACCCACTTGTCATTCCAATAAAAAATCTAAAAAAAAAAATCTGTGAAAAAATTCTAGAAAAAGAATAAAAAAGCTGCACGCCAATTAGAAAATTCAATATATCTAAAAAAAGGCCATGGATGGAACTCGAACTCCACGGTTTCGCAGTGTTGATGCCTAGTAACAAAAACACATATAAAAATAGCATGCCACCCAAAATCCTCGAGTAATGTTTCATCTCTAGGATAATAGACTACTTGTTCTACTCTATCCATCACATTTTACAGGCACGCACACAGTTTAAGAAAAAAATTAACCATTAAATTTGGTCAACAAAGTATATATAAAAATTTAAATTTTGTTGACCCAATTAATGGTCAAACTTTTCCTTAAAGTCTGTTTTTAAACTATGTGCGTGCCCTTTAAACGGTGACGGAGGGAGTACACAAAAAGAAGTAATAAATGGGTAGGAGGATAAAACAAGACATGTTAGGACACGGCGTTTCGTATCACAGGAGCAGATGTAACCGTTGTGTAAAATATTTTTAACTTTTTTAAGTATCAAAAAATTCTAAAAAAATAATTCGGATATACATCATGACATTTTGTGTTAGCACAAAAACGTTTCGCGTAGAAAAGACATTTTTTATGATACGTGCAGAAAAAGAGAAAAAATGTCTCGTACAATGTCATTTTGGAACGCCTGGATTTGTCTTTTTTGTACAGGTCACAAAAATGTCTTGAAGTATATCCAAAAAAATTATTTTTAATATTATGAAAATTTGAAAATATTTTTTGAACAGTAGCTACATCTGCACCCATGACCTGATATGGATTTCTGGGCATGTTACGTCTATTTCCGCAAGAATTGGATAATTCATACAATAATCATATGGATACACACGCTTGAAAGATGATAAATAGGCACTACTCACGGAAGGCCCATCCTATACGGCTAAAAATTATCATTGGTGACGCTTTTGAATTTACCATCTTCTAGTTTGTATCTGTTCCAAGTTTCATTGTACCTGAACATATGGTCAGTGCTTCTGTATTCAGAACCAAACCCTAACCTGATCAAAGTCGAAAGGTATATAACTGCAATGGCCACCGGAATACCATAAGCGGCGGCCGCGTTGTGGAATCCGGCCAGGGGTATGCGTGACTCGTTAGGAGACAGAAAGGAGGTCGATCGGCAATGGTGACGAGGGGAACGATCAAGAAATGGGAGGAACTCAAGAGGAGAAACCAATAGCTGAATGACCGAGTCTAGAGGAAGGTGTACGATGGAATGATGGATGCACGTGGAGTCGTGGATCACGGTGCAAGTAGGAGTGGGCCGTTCGCGGCGTCGCAAATCCGGCCCATTTAGCTAAATGGCGTATGTGGGCTGGCCCGCGGTTGCCGCATCGCGTCACGAGTGGAGCGACCAAGTGATAGGATTGGTCTTCTCCTTCGCGGCTTCGCCCAGTAGCAACCAGTAGCAGCGGGCCTCGCGCCGCCGTCCGGACCAACCCCGACGAGCTCAACGTCCACCACATGTCGTCGTATCGGCATCTGAGATAGGAGACGGGGTCCTGCTAGCCGAGGGTGAACGTAGGGCAAGAAGGTGGACGTCGTCGAGGTCGAGATTGTACACGGCAGTTTACCCAGCTTCAGGCTCCACGGCGGTGGCGAAGCCCTACGTGCTGCTATAATTCACTATGAGGCAAATAGCCGAGGTACAGGTTACAATGAGGTTGATTGTATGCGAATATCTGGATTGGTTGCCCTAAAGGCGTCCCGAGGTCCAGCTTATATAGGCGGCTGGACCTAGGGTTACAAGGTGATTACGTATCCGGCAAGCATACAGAGTCCTAAACCTAGCCGGCAAGTCTGCCGCCTTCCGTCTTGGTCTTGGTGGCTTCATGGGCTTCGGTCTTGGGCCTCCTCCTTGCCGGCATCCGCCTTCCTTGGTCGTCAGCTATCTGGGCCGCCCGGCAGGCAAAGCCTTCACCACCACTGCGGGCCACCCTGGACTAGCCGGATTGATCCATGCTGGTGATACCCCTAGTTGGTATATCCCCAACATTAGCCCCTGGAAGGGTTCGAGTTCTTCAGGCGCCGTCTTCTTTTGTCAGCGACGTCCGTCTTGTCTTGTAGGCGGCTGAAGAGCTTGAAGCATTCCAAAGTTAAAATAAGCGGCGATCCGCCTAAAGTAGTCGGATGATTTGCCGCCATCATGGGAAAGACGGCCTGACCGCTGTCAGGAATCTTCCCGGCACCAGTCTTGTCATTTGACCAGTCCCGTCAAATGTTGACGGATGACGTCATGCAGTCCACGACAGTTTGGACTTGGCGTGCGTCATGATTACTCTCCCACTACGCACGAGAATTGAGGAGACGGCCACAGACACCGTTGCTACGACGTGCAAATCGTGGGCACGTGGCGGAGATCGTGCGTCCCCCAATCTCGCGCACGAATCTTAGCGCGCGGAGATAAATACCCAAAGGGCACAACGGGGAGGAGCTTCTTCCCCATTCGCATTCACCGCAGCCACTTCATCTTCTCGAGCGCCCCTTCCCCTCGTACTCAACTCCGGCGAGCACTTGAGCAGAGCTTCTGCGACAAATGGCGAGCACCTCTGAGCAAGATTCGGCGGCGGCGGCGGCGCTGGCTGCAACTTCGGCGGCTGCGCTTGGATCTGGATCTGCGCCGGCGGCGGCGGCGGTTCCCGCGAGCACACCGGTGATCCCTTCTGTCCCCACCGCGGCTGCAGGTGGGGTTACTTCTTCTTCTTCTCCAACTCCGGTGGCACCCGCA
The DNA here is from genome assembly GCA_947311845.1 of Poa pratensis. NCBI lineage: Eukaryota > Viridiplantae > Streptophyta > Magnoliopsida > Poales > Poaceae > Poa > Poa pratensis. The sequence goes on from CAMZMU010000098.1 coordinate 38,117,277, forward strand.
GCGCCCACACCTGCCTTCCCGCTTCCATCCCTAACGGCGACCAGCGCTGAGGCCACGGCGGAGGCAGAAGCTGCCGCCGATGACGACGCCGAGGAAGAAGAGGAGGCGGCGGACCTTGGCTCCAGGTATTGGCTGCCGTCAATCATGACGTCAGCTTATCTGAAGGAGCTGGAGGATGGCGGCTACATACCGCCCAAGACGGAGTGCTCCTGGAGGGTTCCAGGAGACGAACCAGTCCCTGACCCGCAAGACGGTGAGCGCGTCATGTTGTCGTCGCACAGCCTCCGCGGTATGTCTTTGCCGCTTTCCGCCTTCTTCTTGGCAGTGCTTAGCTTCTACGGGTTGCAACCGCACAACATAGCGCCCAACAGCATTTTAGTGCTAGCCGGCTTCCAGGCTTTGTGCGAAGGGTATTTAGGCATAGCTGCATCCATAGAGCTATTCCAATACTGCTTCCTATGCCGCCGGCAAACCATACCAGGCAGCCAGCTGGCAACTTGCGGTAGCGTAACCTTCAACTGCCGCCAACCCGACTAGTACCCCAAGATCCCATACATCGAGTCGGTGAAGCACTAGACCAGCACCTTTTTCTACTGCAAGGACATCCCGACACCCGGCACGACACAGGGGTTGCCTGCTTTCGTCAGCGGTCCGCCAACCCACAAGGCCTGCTGGACGGCAAAGGTGCCCCTTAGCAGCTTATCGGCTGAGCTTCGAATTGCCGTCAGGCGGATCGAGTTTCTAACGAAGACGATGAAGTCTCCGTTGCTTGACGGAGTTGACACCGTCATCTGCTGGCTGTCGAAGAAGATAATGCCACTCCGCCATCTGATGCATGTAAAATGCATACATGAACTTTGCATTATTTCTACTTATATTCCAGTCATATTTGCATCATATAAGGGTTATATCACTGTTTTATAATGATTTTGGGAATATTTAATATGTTTCCTATTTTTTATGAAATTAACCCTGCGCAGGCAGAAAACCCTATTTCTTTCCTTTAATGTTTCAGGGACTCAAACGACGTCCAAATGACCTGGAAATTTACGAGCATCATTTTTTTGGAAGGAACAAGACCTGGGAGCGAAAGAAGCAAACAAGAGGAGGCCCGAGGGCCCAGATGAGTGGGCCCACATGGCCCAAGTACCTGGCCGCATGGGACCCCCACTTTGGCCCTCGAGGCTCCGTTGCCATCGATCTTTCCTCCATCGACTCCGTTTTGACCTAAAAACGACTATAAAACTATCCCCCGACGTTCTTGGAAGGAGCGCCGCAGAAACACAGAAACACAGAAACAGAGACCTGGAGCTGCAGATTGGAGGGGGGAAACTCCGGCGGGGCGCTGCCGGTGTGGTCTCCATCTTCTCCAACGACTTCTCCACCGTCTCCATGATGAACAGGGAGTAGTCCACCTCTAGACTATGGGTTTGTGGAAGTAACTTATGTATCTCTCTCTCTCGAGTTTCACTAATTAGTACTGTATGAGCTGCTGAACATGATTACGGTCATCTATGTAATACCTTTGTGGTGGATCTTTTTATGAGTTAATATATGTTTGAGATTGCAATGGTTTTGTTTCAGTTATGAAAGTAGATGCATATTATGTACCCCGTTCTTATTTACTTGTTATGATCAAGCATGTTTATGAGAGCGCGTGAGGGGGAACGTGTGCATTAGTTGGAGTAACGGGGGGTGGCTAGTGCAGTGAACGTGAGAGAAAGTTCTGCGATCCACTTGGGTGTTTTACCTTACTTTGTTGCCTCACTAGGGATAAAAAGAAATACCATGCTACCGGAGATGTGGGTGTGACCATTGCCACTACTCCATGACTAGATCTAGCATGTTCTTATTTTAACTTCATATCATGATACTTATTGCTATACTCTGAGTTATCTTAATTATCGAGGTGTTATGATTTAGTTCGCATCTTGGTGGAGTATAAGAGAGACTAATAACCAAAAGGTCTCTATGTTAGGACGTGATGCCCATATAATTATAACTTGTCATTAAACTGTTGTTTACAATCTTATATGTCAACTCTAGTGTTCCATTGTCCACCACGTTATTAAAGAGAGAGTGCATTTGTGAAACCATGAACCCCGGTCCATTTTTAATCATAAGAAACACCTTTCAAACAACTTTTACCACTTTTCCATTTTCTGCCATTATTAAATCCGAAAATACAAAAATAATTTTACATCGTGCATTCATTATATAAAACCCAAAAATATCGTTTATCATTGCCACCACCATCCTTGCATATTTATTTACCACCATTGCATGTTTATTTCTTGTTTGCATTGCATATTATCTTGATATCATTCTAACACCTTGTGCTTGACAACCACTAGGTGAGGTTGAGGACCAAAACATTTACTTTGTTTTGTAGGTAACCAAAAGAAGGATAGGAAGATAAATCTTCACTACTGGTTCCCCGAGAATTCGATATTAAACCCTCGAGTCACCCTCGTGGGGAAAACACGTCTTCCACTTACTACACACTCTGCACTTGGAGTCTCAACCTAACCCATTTACTTTTCACGCAGGTAACCACGCGAAGGGCTAGCAACTGTTTTCTGGCGCCATTGTGGGGTAACTACGTGAAGGGCCATCAAGACTGTTTTCTGGCGCCGTTGCCGGGGAATCATTGCTGAAAGGTTTATCCAAGGATATCTCACCAAGTCAACTTCACCACCAACTTGTGCTAACACCTAAGCTTGGGGAGGTTACACCTACGTGAGCATCATCTTATCCATCTTTACCTTTAAAGCAATTTATTTTGTTTTGTTATTGTCTTGCATTTATAATCATAAAAACTAAAAAAAATTAGTGCTGTTTTTAATATGTGTGTTAAAGTATGGAGAAACTTTCTGGAATGTCTATGGGTAATGATTATTTTAAAAGGTATGCCGCCTACTCTGAATATCAATCAACCAAAGAGGGAAATAGAGTGGGTAAATTGCTTAAAGCTCTTCACAAAATAGCTATTCATTTTTGTGAGTTACATGGTATAACTTGTTGCAATAGAAGAGTTGTTAAACATTCCCACTATCAATGCAAGTCTAATAGTGATCCTATAATTGCTTGTTATCGTGAAGATGAATGTTTATGCCCTGATATAGAACAAGTTGAGAAATATATTGCTTATGTTGGAGCCCATGAGATAGACGCTCTTCTTGATAAATTTCTTGCATCCAGTCATGTAGCTCGTGAAATGAAAGGGCAAGTTTCTATTATTCTCCAAATTTGCAAAAAAGAATTTAGTGATAATGTTTATGTTAAAGAAAGAATTCTTGCTGCGACGGAAAGCACTAACATTTTGCAGGAAGAGTAGGATAAGAACCTAAGCTTGGGGATGCCCGTGCAACCCCAAGAGGATGATGAAAACATAATCTTGGAAGCGGAAGTATGTGAAGAGGAGATTGAAATGGATGTGTTCCAACCTAAGCTTGGGGAAGAGTTGGATCTCCCAACTTCACCATCAACATTTGATTGTAGCACTCAAACTCAAAAATCTTTTGTTATTTATGAGAACCATGTTATGATGAGTGTCAAACTGAAAATTCTATGGTCCTATATGATAACCCATGCTATTATGATGAAACTAAAAATCTCCTTTACTTTCTAGTAATACTACTAGTGAACTTATTGATGATAATGAGGAGTGTTGCTTAAATATGCTATATGATAATGCTTTAGATGATGGTCCTATGCTTATTGATAAACCTCCATGTTTAGTTGTTACTAAATTATGTGAGGATAAAAATGATATACTTGCTGTTTGTGATGGTACTCTTACTCATGAGAGTCCTACTTTGTTCTTAAATTCTCCTAGTTACACCATAGAGGAGAAATTTGCTTATGTTGAGAAATACTTATGTGGTTTGCAATTATCTTTAGTTCCAAATCTTTGTTGCAACCATGATATTAAACTTGATATTGATCTTAATAACTATTTTGAAAGAGGGAAGCATGCTAATGAATTCCAAAATAAATTTAATGATCCTCTTTATGTGCCTAAATTATCTAAGTTGAATGATTCTTGTGGTTATATGGTTGAATTTATTTCTACTACTTGCAACTATTATGAAAGAGGAGGTGATAAGAACCCTCTTTATACTACTAATAATTATGCTGCAAGTAAATATTGTTAATATGCATTGGAAACTTCTATTTATTGTGATTCATTCATATACAAAATGCCAATGCATAGAAAGAAAGTTAGACTTCGTTGTTATTACTTTTGTGTTTTGTTTTTCTCTCAACTAGGTTTCAACTTGACTATTATTTTGATTGGTTTGAGAACACCATGGGATCCTGGTATTATGCATGAACACTTTCCAAGGAAGAGGGACACACCAAAGTATAAGTTCCCTCATGAGCTTCGTCCACAATAAACATCAAGTAAGAAGCCTAGCTATATGGCTATAAAGAAAGCGCTTTACGGGAGGCAACCCGGTTGTTTTTATTTGTGATTTTCTTTGTGTCCTCTTGCTGTAACAAGAGACTTAGTGTTTAGTTTAGTTTCTGGAATTTTTAATAAAGTGCCAAGTTTTACTCATTTTGGTATAAAGAAGTTGCTTATAGCGTTCGGAGATATTATTCCTGCACGAATCTGTGCACGGTATGATTTTTAATTCTTATTCTGTAACTCCGAATGAGCTCATATTTAAACTGTAGTAGCAACTTTTCATCCTCTGTATGCATGAATTTTTTGGAATTTTCGACAAAGTTAAGTAGGGTAAAAAATACGTTTAGCTGCTGCTGTTTTTCTGGACAGATTCTGTCCCATTTTGTTTGATGCATGCTTAGAACTTTTAACATGAATCTTTTTGATCCAATTGAGTTTATGAGTAGGCATACAACATTATACATTTCTGGACATTCATATGAATTTTTGTCTAAGGATTATATGCAGCAAGAAATCTATTTGTTTATCACTACTAATGTGCCCCACAGAAAAAGAAATGGGAGAAACGGTGTTTTGAAGTTTTTTCACAGGGATTAGAGGAGATGCACCAAGAGCTATCCAAGGATGGTGAAGACCATAAGCTTGGGGATGTGAAGACAACCCCACTGGACCTACACACTCTCGGTTTGCACACGTCTAACTTCTGTTTTTCGATCGAAACACTTTATCGCATAAACTTGGAGCGTCTTTTTGTTTGTTTAGGTTAGATTTTTATTTTGTGAGACCACCACACTATCATTTATATATGAGAGAGCTACTGGAAATTTGGGTTGAATTATGTTGGATGCTATTATAAGATTGGGAAAAGGGATGTTGAGTTAATTTTAAAAGATACATATAATTGCATGATTCATGAGCTTGTTAATGAGTAATAATTTGCAAATATTTTATCAAGAGCTATCTTTTATTCATGTTTTGATGCTAAATGTTATTCTACCTTGTTTTAACATGGATTAGTTAGTTCTATGGACACTCATGCATGCATTTAGATGGTCAACTTTCTCCCTCTTGCTAGCCCAAAAATTCCAACAAGCAAAAACTTGTTTCCAACACCTTCAACCAAAGTTTTTCCAGTGAGTCCACCATATCTACCTATTAGCTTTATGCTATTCCGAGTATGTTTATCATGATATTTGTGTTATCTATACCTCTGAATGAAAATGCTTATGTTGTTAATTGTTGTGGGAAAAGTTGGTTATATAGCTCTCGCGAACTTGATGCACACTTTACTTTCATTGCATAAATAAAATATGACCCATTGTGATTAAAATTATGAAGTTGTGGACTTGACAAATGTCTTTGGTTGAGAGTTAGCCCATATGTGCTGTCACATGGCAAGCTTTCAACATTGCACATCATCTCATTTAGTTGATATCATGTACTTTTGTTTATGGATGCTTACCATGGGTGAAATAAATGGGAAATGAAGTGAGTTTAAATGAGTTTGTATAAATGGTTAGAGAGACGCCTGGGCCGCTAATCTAAGCCATGCATCATTCATGGTGGAAATTTACTTACATGCTATGGTGAACCTTCTGTGATACACCTTACAATAAAAAGCTATCCAATGGTAAATAAAAAGGGTGTTGAGATTGTTCATTATGTTTGTTTGTCTTGTCATTTTGATATGGGCTTGTTCCATATCCTGGGACAAGAGGTACCCCAGTTGACGCTCTTAATGATACTGTTATTACTTACAATGATATTTAACTTGAACTTGCTTTGTTTTCCAAGTTGAGTAACACATGGAGTAGGTACTTGTATTCAAGGGGCATGAGACTTTCAACCTGTACTTTGTCAAGCACACTACTCGTATTGCTTTCACTTTAAACTTAATCATTCAAGATGCTATGATAGGGGAATGAGAGCTTGACACCAAGGATTACCATATTACAATCATTGACTTAAGTAGAGAAGTTCAGAAGTTAGATGAAATTTATTCATGCTTTACCTCTACTCATATATATATATATATCTTTCCAAAGTGTCCACCTTTTATATTCAGATTTTCACCAATACTCTATGACCATTGTAGGATGTTCTTACTTATTATTATGCATACATGTGGTCCATAGTACTTCTTCTCTTATGTTACACTTTGTGAATTATCATTGAACATCCTTGCATTGAATACTTGATATCACTTCATAAACTATCTTGCATATTGCTACTCCTTTTAAGAATGAATCATTTTACTCTATGTAGCAATAGTAATCATCTTTGATATCCATTGATAGTATTAAATTGCAAAGTCCATGTTAGTTTTATCACCTTCATACTCGAGGACGAGTATAGGTTAAGCTTGGGGATGTTGATGCATGTAAAATGCATACATGAACTTTGCATTATTTTACTTATATTCCAGTCATATTTGCATCATATAAGGGTTATATCACTGTTTTATAATGATTTTGGGAATATTTAATATGTTTCCTATTTTTTATGGAATTAACCCTGCGCAGGCAGAAAACCCTATTTCTTTCCTTTAATGTTTCAGGGACCCAAACGACGTCCAAATGACCTGAAAATTTACGAGCATCATTTTTTGGAAGGAACAAGACCTGGGAGCGAAAGAAGCAAACAAGAGGAGGCTCGAGGGCCCAGATGAGTGGGCCCACGCGGCCCAAGTACCTGGCCGCGTGGGACCCCCCACTTTGGCCTCGAGCTCCGTTGCCGTCGATCTTTCCTCCACCGACTCCGTTTTGACCTAAAAACGCCTATAAAAATTATCCCCCGACGTTCTCTGGAAGGAGCGCCGCAGAAACACAGAAACACCGAAACAGAGACCTGGAGCTGCAGATTGGAGGGGGAAAACTCCGGCGGGGCGTTGCCTTTGTGGTCTCCATCTTCTCCAACGACTTCTCCACCGTCTCCATGATGAACAGGGAGTAGTCCACCTCTGGACTATGGGTTTGTGGAAGTAACTTATGTATCCCTCTCTCTCGAGCTTCACTAATTAGTACCGTATGAGCTGCTGAACATGATTACGGTCATCTATGTAATACCTTTGTGGTGGATCTTTTTATGAGTTAATATATGTTTTAGATTGCAATGGTTTTGTTTCAGTTATGAAAGTAGATGCATATTATGTACCCCGTTATTATTTACTTGTTATGATCAAGCATGTTTATGAGAGCGCGTGAGGGGGATGATACGTCTCCAACGTATCCATAATTTCTGCTGTTCCATGCTTATATTATACCATTTGCTACATGTTTTATATACACTTCGTATCACTTTTATGCATTTTCTGGGACTAACCTATTAACAAGATGCCACAGTGCCAGTTCCCTGTTTTCTGCTGTTTTTGTTTCAGAAAGTTACTTCTGGAAATATTCTCGGAATTGCACGAAACAAAAAGCCAAGTCCCTATTTTTCCAGCACGTACACGGAGTCCGAAGGAGAGACGAAGGAGAGCCACGAGGTGGCCAAACCACCTGGCGGCGCGGCAGTGGGCCCAGCCGCGCCTGCCTGTGGTTTGGGCCCCTCGGGGGTCCGCCGACATCGCCCCTTCGCCTATTTATTCCCGAGGCGTGAAAACCCTAAAACACCGAGCCTTTTATCCAGAACATATTCGCTGCCGCCGCCGTTGTCAACCCTAACTCGGGGGGTTTCTGAAGCTCTTCCCGGCACCCTGCCGGAGAGGGGAATCATCACCGGAGGGCTCTACATCGCCATGCCCGCCTCCGGAGTGATGCGTGAGTAGTTCATCCTTGGACTATGGGTCCATAGCAGTAGCTAGATGGTTGTCTTCTCCACTTGTGCCATCATGTTTAGATCTTGTGAGCTGCCTATCATGATCAAGATCATCTTATTGTAATGCTACATGTTGTGTTTGCTGGGATCTGACTTATATTGATACCTATGTGGAGCTGAATATTATATTATCATGTCTATATCATTTGTGATCTTGCATGCTCTCCGTTACTTGTTGAAGCCTTGGCCAAGTGAATACTTGTGACTCCAAGAGGGGGTATTTATGCATGATAGTTGGGTTCAACCTCTATTTAACCTGGGATAGTGACAGCAAGTTCTAAGTTTGTAGATGTGTTGTTGCCACTAGGGGTAAAACAGCAATGCTTTATTCAAGGATGAATGTATTGTTTACATTACGCACATTACTTAATGCAATTGTCTGTTGCTTGCAACTTAATACTGGAAGGGGTACGGATGTTAACCGGAAAGTGGACTATTTAGGCATAGATGCATGCTGGATAGCGGTCTATGTACTTTGTCGTAATGCCCAAATGAATCTCATAGTAGATACCACAGCTCACACATGCATGTTATATGCACTTATCAATTGTCAATTGCCCAGCTGTAATTTGTTTACCCAGCATGTTAGTTATCTTATTGGAGAGACACCACTAGTGAACTGTGGACCCCGGTCCATTCTTTTACATCTGAAATACAATCTACTGCAATCATTGTTCTCTACTGTTTTATGCAAATAAACATCATTTTCCATTCGATACGTTTAACCCTTTGTTTTCAGCAAGCCGGTGAGATTGACAACCTCACTGTTAAGTTGGGGCAAAGTAATTTGATTGTGTTGTGCAGGTTCCACGTTGGCACCGGAATCCCTGGTGTTGCGCCGCACTACACTCCTTCACCAACACCTTCGAAGCAACCTCGTTTTCCTACAGGTTCGATTAAACCTTGGTTTCATACTGAGGGAAAACTTGCTGCTGCACTCATCATACCCTCCTCTTGGGGTTCCCAACTGACGTGTGACGTCCAAGCATTGTTTCTGGCACTGTTGCCGGGGAGATATTCCCTCGTCAACCTAGAGCCACCAGGGGAACGTGTGCATTAGTTGGAGTAACGGGGGGTGGCTAGTGCAGTGAACGTGAGAGAAAGTTCTGTGATCCACTTGGGTGTTTTACCTTACTTTGTTGCCTCACTAGGGATAAAAAGAAATACCATGCTACCGAAGATGTGGGTGTGACCATTGCCACTACTCCATGACTAGATCTAGCATGTTCTTATTTTAACTTCATGTCATGATACTTATTGCTATACTCTGAGTTATCTTAATTATCGAGGTGTTATGATTTAGTTTGCATCTTGGTGGAGTATAAGAGAGACTAATAACCAAAAGGTCTCTATGTTAGGACGTGATGCCCATATAATTATAACTTGTCATTAAACTGTTGTTTACAATCTCATATGTCAACTCTAGTGTTCCATTGTCCACCACGTTATTAAAGAGAGAGTGCATTTGTGAAACCATGAACCCCGGTCCATTTTTAATCATAAGAAACACCTTTCCAACAACTTTTGCCACTTTTTCATTTTCTGCCATTATTAAATCCGAAAATATAAAAACACTTTTACATCTTGCATTCATTATATAAAACCCAAAAATATCATTTATCATTGCTACCACCATCCTTGCATATTTATTTACCACCATTGCATGTTTATTTCTTGTTTGCATTGCATATTATCTTGATATCATTCTAACACCTTGTGCTTGACAACCACTAGGTGAGGTTGAGGACCAAAACATTTACTTTGTTTTGTAGGTAACCAAAAGAAGGATAGGAAGATAAATCTTCACTACTGATTCCCCGAGAGTCCGATATTTAACCCCCGAGTCTCCCTCGTGGGTAAAACACGTCTTCCACTTACTACACACTCTGCACTTGGAGACTCAACCTAACCCATTTACTTTTCACACAGGTAACCACGCGAAGGGGTAGCAACTGTTTTCTAGCGCCATTGTGGGGTAACTACGTGAAGGGCCATCACCATCGCCCACTGAAGATGTGCGAGTACAAGGCGGATGACGCCGGCAACAACACCCTTGACCAAGATGTGCTGGAGTACCGGCTCAGAGAGCTTGTCAAGCCTCTGTCGGTGAAAGCGGCCGAAGGCGTCGCCATGTTCACCCACGATAACCCAGCCCCAGTGGTAAGCCAAAACTACTTTGTCTTTTACCTGACATCTTTGCCCACTGGGTATGGAGTTAATGTTTTGCCCTTTTCCTTTTCAGCTGCAAACCTTGGGGGATGCCGACTTGGCTCCCAACTGGTACAACACCGGTGCCAGCAAGTCGAAGAAACGCAAAGCAGGCGGCTCCACCAAGGATTTGGAGAAGTGGAAGAAGGCGGCCACCTCTGTTGATGCAGAGGATGAGACCTTGGGGGAAAATATCTCACTCAAGCGGTAGGCAAGCTTTTGCTTTCCCTGACTTAGCCATTTGATACAATTTTCTGCTGACAAACTTGCACTTTTCTGCTTATAGGGGCAAGCCTGTCATGCCCAAGCTCCGCCGACAACGCCTACCGTTGGCGTAAACGTGGTTGTATGTCAGGGAACGTACACATCTGCTGGTACCGCAGAGGCGGCTACGGAGAAGATGGCGGGCAAGAAGTCCGTTACGGGCCCTACTACCTTGAAGACGGCTGAAGCTTCGGCTAATGATGCCGCTCGATTTATAGCCATGAAGCTTGAGGCGGGAGAAGAGATGGGAGAGAGCTATGGAGGCTCCTCCTCCAAATCTGGCCCTGACTATGCCGCGGGAGCGAAAGATCCCCGCCAAACTTTGAAGAACCTACGCGAGGGGACCAAGCTATGGCACTCGCACACAAAACATCTCACCGATTTGCTACAGAAGGAACTTGAGGTAATCCCCAGTCCCAGCCCCCGAGAACTTTGGCGACTAAAAAGGTTGTTTTTAGCCGGCGGAGTGGTCTTGACTTGGATCTCACTGTTCCATTTCTGTTGTAGGCGGCTCATGCATCCAACGCAGAGCTTTTCCAAGCCCAAGGTACCAAGAATGCAGAATGCCGCCAACTTCGGCAAGACATCGAGCTGAAGAACGCCCAGACTGCGAGCTTAGAGGAGGCTCGTAAAAAGGATGAAGGTGACGAAACTTTTTTGCCTTCTTTTCGTCCTAGCTTAATTTTTCCTTCCGACAAGTTCTTTAGTCGTATTTCTCTTTATTTGTAGAATTACTAAACACTGCGCAAGATATTCTCAAGAACTCCACTGACATGCAAGCTTTGATGAACGAAGCTGCAGATCTTGCTGAGTTGGTGTCAAAACTGAAGGCGGATCATGCCAAGGAGCTGGAGGAGCGGGAGCTGGCCCATGCCGCCGAGGTTAGCAAGTTGACGGGACAACTTGAAGCCATGAGCAACAACCTCAACCAGGTGAACAAGAACGCCAAAGAGCAGCAGGACCAACAGTCGAAGGCGGTCCAGCTAGCTCAAGAAACGCTTGAAAACCATCTGGATGAGGTCAACGCCATCCACGAGCATGTCCTGGGTAAGTCTCTTACCCTTCATCCTTCTTTGATACCTTGAATTCTTGAAATTTCAAACTGCAGTGTGTAACCATTTGCATTGTGCAGTACCGGCTAACTTAGGCGATGACGTGGATACGACGCCGCGCCTTGCCCGTATCTTGAAGGTTGGCGAAACAGTCAACCAGATTGTCGGTGCGGGCAAAGCGTTTGCCGCCAAGTTCTACCCTGGCGAGCACGGCGATCCCGTCAACTTTGATGCCTTGCCGGACTTGCTGGAGAAGGCGGCGACCGAACATGACGGCACGCTACGATCAGCAGCACGAGGCGGAGCCAAGTTGGCGTTGGCGATGACGGCGGCGTGGTATCCGGAGGCTGATATTCATCAAGTCACCGAGTACTTCCCCACCGAAGACGAAAACAACCAAGCCATCGTGATGCAAGACGTGCTGCGGTCTGTTCGGGCTACGCAACCCGGGTTGCCAACATGGTTGACATCCGCAAGTTCTACAAGGAACACCCGGATCCACATGTTGCCGTAGCCGATCCCTCCTTGGCGGATCCTGAAGCTGCCGGAGGCGGAGAAGGCGAAGCCGCGGCTGACGAGCGCAGCCCCCAGGATGGCGGAGCCAGCCCCAAGGATGCCGGCGTCAGCCCCCAGGATCTCCCAACTACCTCCACCAAGCGGCAACTCCTTAAATGTCCTCTCCTGCAATGGTAGCACAAAAACTGCGTTAATCTGTTAACGCAAAAACTTGTTTATATTTTGGTTTGTAAATATTTGGGCCAACTTTTATGCTACACTTGGCGGTAGGCTTATTTAAGTGGCCCGCCTTAATATGTATCTCGTTTCATGTTTAGCTGTTTCATATGTTGGCGGAACCTCATCTTAGTTACTTTAGCTGAGCCAACCAGGTGCAATACCAACTAATTTAGACTCAGAGACCAAAGCCAGCATGTTGGTGCCAACGACATACTACTAGGCGACCCACACACAAACAGACAGATAGCATATTAGGCGGTGCAAAGATTGTTTGCTTTTTTAGCCGGCAGACGGCAAATGTCAAAAAGTTTGAACCTTAGCGCGGAGCAAAAATATTTTGTTCGGTAACTTTTATGACAACAGATATATGATTGCGAGAAAAGACAAAAGATGGCATGATCCCAAAACTGAATGAGCAAACCACAGACTTTTATTTCATAATCATATAGTACTTATTACAATGTGGAAATTGCTAAGTGTAAAAAGGACGTAGCTGCTCAATGTTCCAGGTCGCTTGGTTTCTTCGTACTTGTCGTCAACCTTCCTTGCGCTTGCGACCTCGCTTCTTCTTGTATCCGTCTCGCGTCTACCAAGTAATAAGAACCATTGAGCAACACCTTACTGACCACAAAAGGTCCTTCCCATGGCGGGGATAACTTATGCAAGCCTTTCCTGTCTTGGATTAGGCGGAGGACCAGGTCACCAACTCTAAAACTTCGTTGCCGTACTCTTCTGCTGTGATAACGCCTCAAACTTTGCTGATAGATGGCGGATCGTGCGAGAGCAACGTCTCGTTCTTCATCAAGTAGGTCAAGGCCATCCTGTCTTGCATCTTCTGCGTCTTCCTGGACGTAGGCTTGAATTCTGGGAGAATCATACATCATGTCGGTCGGCAACACTGCTTCTGCGCCATAGACTAAGAAGAAAGGAGTGAACTTGGTTGATCTGTTTGGAGTTGTGCGTAAACTCCAAAGGACAGACTGCAACTCATCCACCCAAGCCCCAGCCGCTCTGTGCAATGGTACTTCGAGACGTGGTTTGATGCCTTGTAGGACTAAACCATTTGTACGCTCTACTTGACCGTTTGCCTGCGGGTGTGCTACTGAGGCAAGATCTAGGCGGATACCATGCTTATAACAGTATTCCTCGACTTCGCCTTGCGACAAGTTAGTGCCGTTATCGGTGATAATGCTATGAGGCACCCCGAACCGAGAGATTATTCCCCACAGAAAGTTTGCGGCTGTGGCACCGTCTAGCTTTTTGATAGGCTTAGCTTCAACCCACTTGGTGAACTTGTCTACAGCCACAAGTAAATGTGTGTAGCCACCAGGCGCCGTTTTAAACGGACCAACCATGTCCAAGCCCCAGACTGCGAAAGGCCATGTGATGGGTATTGTTTTAAGCTCCTGAGCCGGCATGTGTGATTGTCTGGCATAAAGTTGGCAGCCCCTGCATCTTTTGACGATGTCCTCTGCATCTTGCTTGGCTGTCAACCAGTAGAAACCTTGTCGGAAGGCTTTTGAAACAAGGGCGCGTGAGGAAGCGTGATGTCCACACACTCCAGCATGTATCTCATCCAACAGTTCTCTGCCTTCTTCGGGCGAAATGCAACGTTGGTAAACACCAGTGGTGCTACGCTTGTACAATTCGCCTTTGATTATTGTGAATGCCTTGGCTCTTCTTATGATTTGCCTTTTCAAAACCTCATCATCCGGCAACTCCTGATTGATCAGGAAGTCCAAATATGGCGTCGTCCAATCCGGCTTTACCAGGTAGACGGCATAGCTAGCATCTTCAACTGGTTCTGCCGACTCTGGGTCAAGGAGGTCTGCTCCTTTTATTGACGGCTTGTGTAGGTGTTCCAGGAAAACATCTTTTGGTACCTTTTTGCGTTCAGACCCATTCTGGCAAGTGTATCTGCCGCCTCATTTTGAGCCTTGGGATGTGGCGGACCTCGTAGCCTAGGAAACACTTGGCGAATTCGTCGACGGTAGCTCGATATGCCGCCATTGTCTCGCTCTTTGTGTCCCAAGTACCACGTATCTGTTGCGCCACCAAGTCTGAATCTCCGTAGCAGAGGACACGCTGGACGCCAAGTTCCTTGGCAATGTGTAAACCATGAAGGAGAGCTTCGTATTCAGCAACATTATTAGTTGCCTTGAAGTGAATTTGTAACACATAACTAAGCTTGTCTCCTTGAGGGTTTCTTAAAACAATGCCAGCCCCCGAGCCCTGAAGCATTTTTGATCCATCAAAGTGCATGATCCAATATGCATCTTCAGGGAGAGGTACTTCGTCCATGGCCTCCGTCCAATCTGCTACAAAGTCTGCTAAGGCTTGAGATTTAATGGCCGTTCTGGGTTTATACGTGATGTCGAAGGCGGCAAGTTCGATGCCCCACTTGGCAACGCGGCCTGTCGCATCTGTATTATTGATGATATCCCCCAGAGGTGCCTTGCTCACAACCGTGATTGAATGCTCCTGGAAATAGTGCCTTAACTTCTGGCGGCGTAGAAAACACCGTAGACCAGCTTCTGGTAATGCGGATAACGCTGTTTTGAGGCGGAAAATACTTCACTGATGAAGTAAACCGGACGTTGTTCCGGCAAGTCTGAATTTTCCGTCTTGCGTTCCACAACCAGGACCACGCTAACAACCAAGTTAGTTGCCGCGATGTAAAGCAGCATTGGTTCCTGCGAACGAGGAGCTGCCAAGATTGGAGCAGACGTTAACGCGTCCTTGAGCTGCTGCAAGGCGGCGTCTGCTTCGTCTGTCCATTCAAAGTTGTCGGATTTCTTCAGAAGCCGGTAGAGAGGCAGTGCCTTCTCACCAAGACGGCTAATGAAACGACTGACGGCAGCCGCCGAGCCGGCAAGTCGCTGCACGTCCTTCAGGTCCTTGGGCCTGGATATGTTGAGGATCGCTTTGATTTTTTCTGGATTTACTCTATTCCTCGTTCGGAAACGATAAAGCCAAGCAATTTGCCGGCAGGAACCCCGAAGACGCATTTTTTCGGGTTGAGCTTCATCCTATATACCCGGAGGCTATCAAAGGTTTCTCTCAAATCGTCAAGCAAATCTGCCTTCTTTCTTGACATGACGGCAATGTCGTCAACATAGACGTGAACATTGCGGCCAATTTGCTCGTGAAGGCATCTTTGCATACACCGCTGATACGTTGCGCCGGCATTTTTTAGACCGAAGGGCATCGTGATGTAGCAGAAGGTCCCGTAGGGCGTAGTGAACGATGTTTTGATTTGGTCGGATTCTCGCATTTTGATTTGGTGGTACCCGGAGTACGCATCCAAAAAGCACAGCAGCTCGGAGCCGGCTGTGGAGTCTATGACCTGATCTATACGAGGTAAAGCAAAGTGGTCCTTAGGACAGCACTTGTTCAAACCGGTATAATCAATGCACATTCTCATTTCCTTATTAGGTTTTGGAACCATTACAGGATTTGCCAACCAATCAGTGTGTACTACCTCCCTAATGAACTTGGCTTCTTGCAACTTGATGATCTCCTTCCCTATTGCTGTCCGCTTCTTCTCACCGTAGCGCCTTATTCCTTGCTTTACTGGCTTGGCTCCTTCGTAGACGTTAAGAGAGTGCTCGGCAAGTTCCCTCGGGACACCTGGCATGTCGGCTGACGACCATGCAAAGATGTCCTGATTCTCACGGAGGAACCTGACGAGCGCGCTTTCCTATTTGTCGTCCAGGCCTGCCCCTATGGTGACTTGCTTGGAGCTGTCACCTGGGACCAGGTCCGCCTTCTTTGTGTCTTCGGACGCCTTGAAAGTGTTCTTGGGCTCAGCGGTCTTTACATCCTCCGGCAGCTGCGACGTATCAAGCTCCTTTTTCAACATGGCTAATTCCTCTGCGTGGAGGACTGCCTCAGCGAAGGCGGCGTTGCCACGCTCGCACTCCTTTGCTTTCTTGAAGTTGCCACTGACGGTGATTGTACCGTTGGGTCCCGGCATCTTCAGCTTGCTGTAGATGTAACACGGCCGAGCCATGAACTTGGCGAAAGCTGGCCGTCCAAAGATGGCGTGGTAGGCACTCTTGAAGGGGACTACTTCGAACCTGAGATGCTCCAGTTTGATGCTTCCCATTGACTTGGCTTGCTTTCCCGGAACGATGCCATGAAACTTGACTTTGCTGTAGTCAAGCTGGCTTTCCGACAAGTTCATGCGCTTCAGGTGTCCGCGTAGATGATGTTGAGGCTGCTGCCGCCATCCATCAACACCTTGGTGAGTCTGAAGTTATCGACAATTGGGTCGACGACAAGGGCGTATTTGCCGGGGTGAGGTACGTGATCTGGGTGATCATCTCTATCCCAAGTTATTGGCTCCTCTGACCAGTCTAATACTGGGGAACATCTGGTACTGTGGCGTTTAGCTCGCGCATCTCCGCCTTTTCTTCCTTTGCCGAAGGAGTGCCCAAGAAGCACACCAATTGGCCATGTACCTTGGGGTATTTCTTTTCTTTGCGCACAGCTTAGGTTCCTCATCCTCGGACATGGAAATGCCCCATCATCGTCTTCCTTCTTTGTCTTCTCAGCCTTTTTGCTCTTTTTTGCTTCCAGCCAACCTCGGGGTCCTTCTTGAAGTCCTCCATGAACCGGCATTCCCCTAATGTGTGGTTAACTTTGCCTAAGGACGCGTGGATTGGGCAGGGCAAGGCTTTTGCCTGATCGTATGTCAGGCGTTGCTTGCTGGAGCCGCCATCTTTACCCTTTCCTTTCCACTTGCGGTTGCCGCCTTTGCCTTCGAAGGCGGCGGCGACCTCGTTTGACGGTCCGGCTTTGTCGTCCTGGGGAGCCTTGCGTTTGTGACTTGCTCGCCTGCTTGGCGCCATGTCATGTGCGCCATCTCCATCGCGTGCATCATCATCCGCCTGTGCGTACATGGCTGCTACTTCGAGCATGACTCCGAGATCCTTGACTGCATGCGTACGAGCTTATGTCTGAGACTTGAGCCCTTCAGGAGGCCTGTGGTGAAGGCATGGATTGCTTGATTGTCGTCTACGTTCTCGCAGCTTGCCGTCTGAATCCACCTTGCCAAGAAGCTTGTAGCTGTTTCATCTGGCTTTTGCACGCAACGAACCAAATCTGTGTATGTATTGGGTCGCTTGTACGTGCCTTGGAAGTGCTGCGTGAACACCTTTTCCATGTCATGCCAGCTATGAATGCTTTTCTCCGGCAAGTTTTCGATCCAGCTTCGGGCTGTCCCCTCTAGCATGAGGGGAAGGAAGCGTGCGGCGACGAGGCCATTGCCCCGGCAATTTCAACTGCCAGCGCGTAGTCCGACAACCATGAGTTTGGCTTGTCCGCTCCATTGTACCTTTGATGAGTTTTTGACACTGATGTCATGTCTCGGGTACTTGAACGTTGCGGATGGCTGGGCCAAAGCACTCAGGTCCTAGGTAGGCATCCTGCTTTCCAGCCTTGATGTCATTGAGACGATGTCGTGCGTCTTGCGGACTGAGCTGCTTGCCGGATCTGTCGGCGTTAGGCTCGTCCTGCGCTGCCCGGCTGTGCCTAGGCTCGTTGTTGTGCCCCGGCTTCCGCCTTCGTGCCTGGGCACTGGTGGTGGGGACGGTGTGCGGTCCCTGCTTCTTCTTGGCGGCGGGGCGTTGTCGATTGCCGCCACTCCTTGGCGGCTGCTTGCTGCCCCTGCTTCCGCCTTCATCCCGCCTAGGCGGAGGAGGTGAGGCCTTGCGCCTGTTGCCGGTCCTGGACGCCTCGTCACGCTGCCTTTTGGGAGGTGGTGACTTGCGTGGGTCCTTCTCCTTGTCCTTCCCTTTTCCGTGGCTACTGGAGCCGGACGGATCTTCGGGTTGCCACCGGCCGCAGCTTTGCAAGCGTTGGATTTGGATTCCAACTTTCCTCCTCTTGCGTCCGCCATGTCGGCGCGAGAATCAGCACGGGCCTGCTGCTCTAGAGCTTTGTGAGCAAGGATCGATGCGTAGTAAATCTTCTCGTCCTTGTCGTAGTCATCATTGTTGAGGATGTCTAAGGCGGCTGCAGTGTTGAGGACAGGGGTGGCGAGGATGATGTCCCGTTCTTGTCCTTACGCTGCGGCGCTGTAGCCCACTCGAAACCAAGCTTTTGGGCAGGGGATTTGAAGTTGTCAGGATCCCTGCCTTTCTTGCTTTTCTTCTCTGCCACAGGTCCTGCCGGCTTGGGCAATGGAGTAGTGGTGAAAAGATTGCGCTTGGGGTCTAACTTGGCGGTTATCTTGGCGTTTTCCTCCTTGGCTTCGTCGAGGAGGCCTGGACCTCTGCTTGCTTGCTTTTGAGGTACTCAGTTTGCTCCACCAAGGTGTTTCGAAGTTTCTCCAAATCAGCCGGGTTGGTTTTGTCGGTCACCGGCGTGTGCAGAACTTCTGCCAGGGCCGCCATGTTCCCTATCTTGCTGGGCTCGCCTTTCTCTAGAACCCTCTTCTTTGGAGCCCCAGGAGGCTCGGAAACAGTGGATCGGTTGCCGGGGTCCCCAGGTTGGCGGCGTCAGTTGCCGCCGCCTGTGCTGAGGCTGCACCGGTGACATCCGCCACGAAAACCTGCTGCATGTTGACGGAGAGCCCGTAGCCGCCTCAGAAGGCGGAGGCTCAGGTGTAACGAAACACTGCTTGACCCGTTGCTCAAACATGCTTGCAGAATCTTCTTCGGAGTCAGAATCTACGTTGACGTGAACGGTAGATCTGGATCCGGCATCCGACATCACATCATCCTGGAGCGCAGGAAGAATAGATTCGGGATCTTGACTGTTGGGCTGGGAGTCGGATCCCAGTCCCGTCATGCCGACAAAGTGTAGATCTGAATCTGCGGACTCCTCAGAGGAGGCAAACTCAGATCCGTCTTGATTGTAGGGCGGGTGGGATGGCGAATAAATTCGCGGCAACCCATACGCCTCAGAAGTGTAGCCGATGAATACATCGACGCCGCCAAACGGCACAACTCCGCATCCGACAATGTAGTCGTCTGCGGGGATGTAGGACTCGTCGCAGCTGATGTAGTGGTTGTCGCCGTAGCGAACGGCGCGGCCGACGGCGATTGTTTCGCCGATGCCGCCAAGGGTTCCCGCCTGGAACGTGACGCCTGACGCCTTAGGCCCCACGGTGGGCGCCAACTGTCGTCGTATCGGCATCTGAGATAGGAGACGGGGTCCTGCTAGCCGAGGGTGAACGTAGGGCAAGAAGGTGGACGTCGTCGAGGTCGGGATTGTACACGGCAGTTTACCCAGCTTCAGGCTCCACGGCGGTGGCGGAGCCCTACGTGCTGCTATAATTCATTATGAGGCAATAGCCGAGGTACAGGTTACAATGAGGTTGATGTATGAGAATATGGATTGGTTGCCCTAAAGGCGTCCCGAGGTCCAGCTTATATAGGCGGCTGGACCTAGGGTTACAAGGTGATTACGTATCCGGCAAGCATACAGAGTCCTAAACCTAGCCGGCAAGTCTGCTGCCTTCCGTCTTGGTCTTGGTGGCTTCATGGGCTTCGGTCTTGGGCCTCCTCCTTGCCGGCATCCGCCTTCCTTGGTCGTCAGCTATCTGGGCCGCCCGGCAAGCAAAGCCTTCACCACCACTTCGGGCCACCCTGGACTAGCCGGATTGATCCATGCTGGTGATACCCCTAGTTAGTATATCCCCAACACCACCGTTACCTAAAGGTCCCATCTTCTTTCCTATTATGCTCTCGCTCTCCCTCAAACGAGATTCCCATGGTCCGCATCTGCTCACGCTACTCCCTTGTGTTCTCCGGTACAGCGAATGGCGACGGCGCGCGCGGCCGGACGCCCGACGGCGCAGGTGGCAGGGGCAGCCTCCGCCGCTCCAGGAGCCTGAGCAGATTACCACCGCCGTAGCCGTCCCCGGACGACGCGCCAACGCCCTCATCTATACTACTATTAAAAGAGCAAACTTGTGTTGATACATTGAATCTGAGCCCTTCAATATTTGGCCAACGGTCCAGATCGCTCCAATGTTTGACAACTCAACACAAATCCACTTTTGCCCATTTTACCCTCCCACCAAATCACATAATACTGCTAATGCCATCGTACCGGTTCGTTTTATTTCGTTTCATGATAATTACGAGATTTGCCACCGCTAAAAGAAATTACCACCAGTGGTCGTCGCAGTCGGCACGGAACGAGATCGGCGCGGGGACGAGATGCAATGCGATGCGAATGAAACCATGGCAACCGCCCGGCTACTTTGTCGAGGCGGCCCGCTGCCTCCACCTCTCTGAAATCCCCTTCCTGGCCCATGCCGCAAAATTAGTTACGGCGCAGGCGATCAGGGCGTACATCGTCGGTGAGGCCATCGCGTACGTCAGGGCGCTCGAGGACACGGCCACCGAGCTCGAGCCTCGAGGCATACAGGGCGGTGGCAGCCAGGCGGAGCGCGCGCGTCACGGCGTCACGGAGATGGTCGCGTCCGGGGAGATTCGTGCTTCGCCGTCCGGATGCACGAGGCAAGGCCAGGCACGCTGACGCGCGTGATCAAGGTCTTTCACCTGCACGGCGTGCCCGTCCTAGCAGCCCCCGTGGCGCGAAACGGTGGGGAGGCAACGGTTACGGTCGCTACGGCGGTGGTGGCGCCGGTTGTCGCAGGGAAGATCGAAGCTGATATCATCATCAGCAGCAAGCGCTCCGGCCCGAGCTCTTGCAGTCCGGATCCAGGATGCGTCGTGCTGGAAAGAGCAGCAAGAGTCCGCGTCAACCGGCCGTGAGAGCGACGTTGTCCAGAAAGCCTCGAGCAGCTGTCGAGCTCCAATTTCGATTTCAACGGGAGGATGCCTAGGATGTGCAGCCACAGCACTTCCGGCAGCAACGAGATGCTTCCGCGCTGCCTCCAGCAACGAGATGCTCCTCTGCTTCCATTATCCATCCGCACATGCCAGCTACCATATATGTGTGTTGAAAAGTATTGGTACAGATTCAATGAAGCCTGAATGATTTGTTGATTGAACATGATAAATTTGTTTTTTTCAAAACACAATACAGACCGAGATGCTCACAATACACACCCTCGTGAGCATACACACTCACACCCTAGCACCTCCGAGAGACTGAGCCGGCATATCAGGTATTGAGATTAATGAAGTTATCACGGGCGACTCGTTGTCGACGGGAAAGTCGCTTTCCATTGAACAAAATTTCACCTAATAAGAAACACCAATGTCAATCTGGGGTTTGAACTCTACTGGGCTGCGGGTACAACCATCTCATAAATTGGATACTTTGCTGACTAAGTCTCATACATTAGGACCATAATTATACATCTTAAAGACTGTATAAGAAAATGCGGTGAAAATAGCATATGGAACATATACAAGGTAGTACATCTTGTAAAATAAAAAAGGGACCACATCGCATAGCTGGGATGTTTTTGGCAAAATAAATTCATGTTCGTTTTCGTAGTTATAATAAATCAATAAATACAAATTAATGGATTTTGGAGAATGAGAAGTGGAGAGTCCATAAAAATGTTAGTGCAATATGCAAACAAAAGACATATTTTTTATAGAGAGCTCTCCAAGATGACATATAGAGAGTGAAAATTGACACTTCCCTTGGTTAGGGTTAGGATGTCGACTATTTTCGTGGTAATGTTTAGGTCACGCCAATTTTGAATCTAAATGTTTATGTGTCCTCGAGTTTAGGGTAGAGATGTTGCTTTTGTGCGACTTGGAGTTAAGTCAGAGATGTTGCTTTTGTGCGATGACATGATCACGAGACTAAAAAAAGTTCACAAAGAGCGATAAATTGAAGGGGGGGGGGGGGGGGGTGTGTGGGGTGGCTAACAAATTCACACGTGCGTGTCACAGCGGAAGCACAAGCTCTGCGAGACGGACTTCGTCTTGCAGAGAGCTTGGGTTGTAAGCGCCTATATATTGAAACTGACTCGAAGATTTATATTTTTGAGACGTGCGTTGCACGTGCACGGCTACTAGTACTATTAAAAGAGCAAACTTGTTGGGATACTTTAAATCTGGACCGTTCAATATCTGATCAAACAGCCCAGATCGTCACAATGTTTGACAACTCAACAATGTCCGATTTTTCCCGTTTTACCCTCCACCAAATCACATAATACTACTAAATTGCCACTCATCTCCGAATCATTATTTTTGTCTTCCCTGAGTTAGGCCATTATACCTATACCTAACTATATAAAGGGGGAGCAGAGAGCAAAATGCTCCCCCAGCAGCGATCCACGTCACCTGCACTGTTCAAAGAGCAGTACCACCGGATACTGTTCACATGAACAGTAGTAGTGCTGTTCATGCAAAAAAAAATTCTTTCTTTGCAAATTTTTTTTTAGGTTCTTCTTAAATTTTTTTTTTGTTCTCCAAAAAATACTTCTACATTTAAAGGAGCTGCACTTTGTCGGCCTCTCATCGCTCGGGGCATTTTCGGAAAGTCCAGGGACCTTCGCGCAATGACGCGGTCCTCGCCGTCCCGAATATCCAGGGACCTTTTCGCAATGACGCGGTCATCGCCGTTGATGATGTCACCACACCGTCACAGTGGTCTCGGCCTTGGACAATCCAAGGACCTTTTTGCAATGACGCGGTCATCGTCATTGATGATGTCATCACGCCGTCACAGTGGTCTCGGCCTGTCAGGATTTTTTCTTTCCATAAACATTTTCGAAAGATGTTAAATCCCTGACAGGTGAGCCCGGTTTATTTAAACAATTTCCAGAAACGATGCGATCATCGCCGTTCCGACCGTCGGAGGGACTTACTTGCAATTAATGGACAATCCAAGGACCTTTTCGCAATGACGCGGTCATCGCCGTTGATGATGTCATCACGTCGTCACAGTGGGCTCGGCCTGTCAGGATTTTTTCTTTCCATAAACATTTTCGAAAGATGTTGAATCCCTGACAGGTGAGCCGGTTTGTTTAAACAATTTCCGAAAAATGAAAAACGTTCAAAAATCAATATCTCTTAATATATCCATCGGGAAAATATAAATAATATATCAAAACGATCATAAAAATACATGGCAAAGTTTTTTTTTTGTATATTTCAATTTGGTAAATATTCAGAAAAAATCCAAACGTACTTTCTCTAAATACGGTTAAATATTCATAGCAAGATACAAATATATTTGAACATTCCAACTTGCTAGATAGTTGAATATTTTTTAAAATATATAAAAAAATGTTCAGAAAACGAATGCTAACTATTTATGTCAAAATATAAACATATTTGAACATTCCAATTTGGTCAACATTTGGGTGCAACATAAATGAACTTTCCTAATTGTAGAATCAAATCCAAAAAAAATGTGCATTTCCACTAAATAAAATACATAAAAAAAAGCTCAGAAAAAATAAATGCTAACTATTTATGGTAAAATACAAACATATTTGAACATTTCAATTTGGTCAAAATTTGGATGCAATATACATGAACTTTCCCTAATTGTGGAATCAAATCTAAAGAAAATGTATTTCCACTAATTATATAATAAAATTAAATATTAACGACAAAATAGAAGCATAATTGAACATTTCAATTTGCTAAAAATTTAGAGATACTCTAGAATATATCAACATGCTCAAAAAAATAAATACTACCCATTTATGACAGAATACAAACATATTTGAATATTTCAATTTGTTTAATATTTGTACATAATCTAAATGAACTTTACCTAATTATGAACTTAAATTTAATAGATGCTAACATAATGCATTTCCTCTAATTAGAAAGTTAACTTAAAATACTCCACACGACAAATTCCAGCGAATTACAACTAACGCAAACAATGTATGAAAATTTGCTGAAAAAAAACTTCACAACTATTGCATTTCATGCATGATTAATCAACTTGAATTTAATTTCAATTGCACTTTCACAATCCATACCCAAATTACTAAGAACCAGAAAAAATATATCCAAAATATCAAAGTGTTCAAACAAATAGATCCCACCTATTTGTCTCTGATTCATGCACGACTGAACGATTTACGTTAAGAGCTGTCTACAATTGAGCTAACATCATTTCAAAAAAAAAATAGTTCAATGTGTTAAAAATGGTTCCAAACTATTTGTCTCAAATTCATGTGATATCAAACAATTTAGATTAAAACGTATCTAGAATTACCAAATTGACAAAAAAAATGGTTTAACATGTTAAAAATGGATCCTCGACAAATTTTATAAGTTTAAAATATTTTCTATACAAAATTTGTTGGAAAATTTCCCAATAAATATTTTTCCCCAGAAAATACTCAACAATAAGAAAATATTGTTTTCCCAATAATATTCAACAATATTCAAAAAGTTTCAAATACATTTCATGCATGTTTCTCTGCTTTTCTTTTTCCCGGACAGGTTTCCACACGGGCGCGGCGTGTCGCCGCGAAATTTTTCCTAGTTTTCACAATTTAGCACAGAATAATTCGCTAGCGGCTCGCTCCGGCGGTCCTCCGCCCTCCGACGGGAGGAATACCATGGAAGCCGCCCTCCCGTCCGCCTCATGGGCATCGAGTACAACATCCCCATGGTCTCGGTCGCTGGACCTAGGGTTCGTCGCCACCGCCGCGATGCACGCCGGGATCGCCGACTCGCCGACCTGCCTTGGTGCCACGCAGCCGCCAAACCGCAGATGAACGCCGGCCAGCCACCCCTGGTGCTGTGCTGACGCCGCACCGGAGAATAGATCCCTCATCACGCCGTCGACCGCCGCTGCTCCGTCCTCCGTCCACCGCTGAGCAGCCCCCTCCGCCTTCCGCCGATGTACTGCTGCAACCTGCAGGTTAGTTCCCTCCTCCCTCCTCCCTTCTCTCTTCTCCCCAGCTCCCACCTCATCCCTTCTACATCCTCCCATCTGAGCGCCGGCACCATACTCTTCCCCCCGTGACCTGAGCACTGTTGGTGCGGTTGGCTACGAAGGAGGAGGGCGCTTCCAGCGCTACCTTCCCCTGTCTGGTGCCGCACTGGAGAAGAGAAAAACAACCATCAACTGCTCTGGTACTTCATTGATTTAGAATTGCGGGATTGTTTCATTTGTGTGTTTCTTTCATCTTCTCAGCTCTTAGATGAAGCAGCGCTGGAATCTGAGATTTCGGTCCGAACTGCTGGCTGACCATCAATCTGAGTAGTACGTGTGTTCCCTGGAGTAGTGTTAGTGACAATTGTTGGTGCTACAGATTTTATTTCAGATCAGCAGTACTAATAGGCTACATGAAACGGGTAATTGGCTATAGGCGTTTTGTGTACTGTAAGAGGAATTACCAACTGAACTGAACTATTCAGCTTAGAACAAGTTCTATTTGTTGCTCCCTTGTAGATTAATACACGTAGGTTGTCCTATTATTTGATGGATGCTCTGCTAGGATAGGGAATTAATTGTTGAATTGCAGAGCAAACTGAACCTCATGCTTGGTGCCAGCTCCTGGATAGGATTAGGAATACTAGCAGTAGCTTAGGACGTTCCCTTTGGGGACAATTTCTATACTGTACTACTCATAGGTTTTGGAGCTTCGGTTCCCGGAGTGGTTATTCAGTTTGACATCTGTCTGAAGGTAAGTGCGTGACAAGGCCCTTGTATTTTGGTTGCCATCGTGGGTTGCACTTCACTTAGCAGATTTGAGCTACATTTTCTTAACCGTGGTGAGTTTGAGACTTTATCCTTGCTGTCCTTGCTTGTGAAATAGGCCTTTGTGGAATCAGGCATTAGAAACAAAGACATGAACTGTCAAGTCTGTAGAATGATTATCTTGGAATTGTTTTCTTTGCCAAATCTGGAATCAGCTGGTCGTACTATTAAAGAACGTAAGTTCGATTCAGTTCCATTTCATGCTTCAGTTTCTGATTGCTTAGGCCACAGGAAGCGGCATCTAGCAGAGTTTGTCGTCTTTTCTTCAGGTTCTGATGATTCAGTTCTATTTTCATGCTTCAGAATCACAAGGAACTGGTCTGCCCCAACGATTTTTTTAGTTTGTATAGATTGGTTGCTTATGTACACAACAGACACCATTATTTACGTGCTCTGGCATATGGGCAATGTGCACCATTATGTTTCAGATAGGATATTTATCCTGCTTCTTTCACATGTAGCAGAAAAAAATGCAGACGCACTGCTACTATCCGGCGTTATGCATCCATTGTTGATTCTAATTTGCTTCAATATTCGCCATTATGTTTCAGATAGGATATTTAACCGGCTACTTTCACATGTAGCAGAGAAAAAATGCAGACGCACTGCTACTATCCGGCGTTATGCATCCATTGTCGATTATAATTTGCTTACGTATTCCATGTGCCCCACTATATCCATGTCTGTTTCTGTTTAGTCTCAAGTCCTGACTCCTTATATGCACACCGACAATTTAATGCAGAGATGGATATTTGAATTTTCTTTCGCTTTGTACTCATCGTTTGTGCATGTATTTTTATAGCTGCAATATTTATGTCACCCGACGTCGATGGTTAGTTATTTTGTTCTTGGCTTCTTGCCAGCTTCGAGAATACCGATGCTCATGCCTACATGGGACTCCATGCACACAGAACGTGCAACTCAAGTGAGTATTTCATAGTTCATAGCACTGAACTGAATATTCTGTGACTAATTTCTGTAACTTATCACTTTCTCTTCGGTCTAGGCAACATATATCAGATTGATTTACATTTTCAATACAGTTTGCGTTTTCAGAAATTTGTATCGTGTTTAGAAGCTTCAGTTAGATGTTTTCGAGCTAGGTGTTTCCTAATAACTTGATCATTTTTTATTGCAGGCTTGCAGCTGCTATTTCACTGCCTAGGGTTAGTTCAAGTGTATTCTGGAGTAAAGTTTTCTACCAGCTGATTTGAGCTTGGGCGCAATTGTTCTGTTTTTGCCAATGCCCTTTTACTCCATGCTTTACATTTTCTTAAGTCTTGAGCTAGCTGAATGAATAATGTGGTGAGTGATGTTCTATCATATGATTATGATTGAACTAAAATATAGAGATGGACCTTTTATCATCTGGTTTCAGCTTACAAACAAATTGTGTTAGTTTGAAGCTGCTCTTTTCTGTCAGGTTTGCGTGAGCTATACGATTAAGATATGGAAGTCTTTCATCAGACGATTTGAGCTTTCAACATGATTTAGTCTGTGTACCTTTTCACTCTACAACTACTACTTCTGCCAATAATCCAGTTACTGTTGGAATCGTATAGTGCTAATATGTTACTGTATTAATTAACATTCTGTAGCTTATCAATGACGGACCAGGGGTGAAAAGATTGAAGGTAAGGCTATGTATCTGTAGTTGCTATGCAGCAGTTTTTTTTCCTGTGGCAAACCCGGTTGACAAATCTGAGCTGTGGTAGTGAGGAACAATATACCATTAGCATTGTTGCAAGACTCTTTGAAGCGGTAAAATGGAGGTGCTGATATTTCAAAAATAGTACAATATTTTTTCCCTTTGAAGCTGACAAAAATGTACGTTATCAAATACGCATTCTGAACACTAACCCTTTCATATGATACTCATATGTTCCTATAAAATGGAAGCATTATAACTTGGTACATTGTCGGTTTCATGCTATCATAATATTTATTTCTTCTCTCATCAATTTTAGGACCGTGCATTGCACGTACATGCCAACTAGTCTAAGAAAACGGTAAAAGCAGCCGCCACTAACACCCCACTTTAATTAACGGGAGGCCCGCATAAGCCCAAATAAACTATGTGAGTATATGCGGCAAGATGCGGGAGTCCCGCAGGCAGTCCCACTTGCAGCCTGAGTCGTGGATGGGCCGGTGGACTCTCCAATTTTGAGTAGTATATAAGAGCAGGCCGAAACAAAGCTTGCTGGGCTCCTCGCCGCCCCATGGCCCATCACAAAGCTTCCTTTCTTTTTTTTCCTCGCGGGCAGGAGAAGCTTCGGGAACCCGCCGGTCGAACGAACGGACTAGAGAAGCGGCAGGAACATTCGGGAACCCGCACGAAC
Source organism: Poa pratensis (assembly GCA_947311845.1). Taxonomy (NCBI): domain Eukaryota; kingdom Viridiplantae; phylum Streptophyta; class Magnoliopsida; order Poales; family Poaceae; genus Poa; species Poa pratensis. Next base: position 38,145,725 of record CAMZMU010000098.1, read on the forward strand.
TCCAAACCCGCCGATGCTGATCAGCTCGCGCGATCCGTCGAAGGCGCTAGAACAACTGCGAACCCTCCGCACCGATCAACTCGCCGCCGGGTATAAAAGCGGCCAGGCGACACCTGTTGTCCAACCTGTCCCAATTCTCTCAGCGCTATCGACAAGCAAGCAATCCCAAGATATCAATCGCATTTCAGCAAGAACCCATCCAACCCCCAATCTTTTTCGAGTTTCCCTTTGAGGGCGGAGCACATCGCGATGGCGGCGGCGGACGTGCAGATGGGCGGCGCGGCGGCGGAGACGGAGACGTTCGCGTTCCAGGCGGAGATCAACCAGCTGCTCTCGCTCATCATCAACACCTTCTACTCCAACAAGGAGATCTTCCTCAGGGAGCTCATCTCCAACTCCTCGGATGTACGTATGATGTACCCTCCTCTGTTCCTTCCCCCTCTCCGTCTTCCTCTGTTCTTTTCCTGCTCTGTTCGTGTTGTTCGGTTGTTCGTCAGAGGTGGACTGTTGGTTGCTCACTATTGCGATGCCAAATTGACTGCAGGCGCTTGACAAGATCCGGTTCGAGAGCCTGACGGACAAGAGCAAGCTGGACGCGCAGCCGGAGCTCTTCATCCGCCTCGTGCCCGACAAGGCCAACAAGACCCTCTCCATCATTGACAGTGGCGTCGGCATGACCAAGTCAGGTGGGTTGCGTTGCTTTGCCTCACTCCCTTCCTCTTCCTTCACTGAATTCAGAGTTGATCTGTGCCAAATGGATGCTGAATGACTGAATCTCTGACGGGAAACCTCTGAATTTCTTTCTGACGGGCAGACATGGTGAACAACCTGGGCACCATCGCGCGCTCGGGCACCAAGGAGTTCATGGAGGCGCTGCAGGCTGGTGCCGACGTGAGCATGATCGGCCAGTTCGGTGTCGGCTTCTACTCGGCCTACCTCGTGGCCGACAAGGTGGTGGTCACCACCAAGCACAACGACGACGAGCAGTACGTTTGGGAGTCGCAGGCGGGGGGCTCCTTCACGGTCACGCTCGACACCGAGGGCGAGCGGCTCGGCCGGGGCACCAAGATCACACTCCACCTCAAGGACGACCAGCTCGAGTACCTGGAGGAGCGCCGCCTCAAGGACCTCGTCAAGAAGCACTCGGAGTTCATCAGCTACCCCATCTACCTGTGGACCGAGAAGACCACCGAGAAGGAGATCAGCGACGACGAGGACGACGAGGCTGATGCGGACAAGAAGGAGGGCGACGTCGAGGAGGTCGACGACGACGCCGATAAGAAAGACAAGAAGAAGACCAAGAAGGTGAAGGAGGTGACCCACGAGTGGGTGCAGATCAACAAGCAGAAGCCCATCTGGCTGCGCAAGCCCGAGGAGATCAGCAAGGAGGAGTACGCCTCCTTCTACAAGAGCATCACCAACGACTGGGAGGATCACCTCGCCGTGAAGCACTTCTCGGTCGAGGGGCAGCTGGAGTTCAAGGCGGTGCTCTTCGTGCCCCGCCGCGCCCCCTTCGACCTCTTCGACACCCGCAAGAAGATGAACAACATCAAGCTCTACGTCCGCCGCGTCTTCATCATGGACAACTGCGAGGAGCTCATCCCGGAGTGGCTCGGCTTCGTCAAGGGCGTCGTCGACTCGGACGACCTGCCCTCAACATCTCCCGGGAGACCCTGCAGCAGAACAAGATCCTCAAGGTCATCCGCAAGAACCTGGTGAAGAAGTGCATCGAGCTCTTCTTCGAGATCGCCGAGAACAAGGAGGACTACACCAAGTTCTACGAGGCCTTCTCTAAGAACCTGAAGCTGGGCGTGCACGAGGACTCGCAGAACCGCGCCAAGCTCGCCGACCTGCTCCGGTTCCACTCCACCAAGAGCGGCGACGAGCTCACCAGCCTCAAGGACTACGTCACCCGAATGAAGGAGGGGCAGAAGGACATCTACTACATCACCGGCGAGAGCAAGAAGGCGGTGGAGAACTCGCCGTTCCTGGAGCGGCTCAAGAAGCGCGGCTACGAGGTGCTCTTCATGGTGGACGCCATCGACGAGTACGCCGTGGGGCAGCTCAAGGAGTACGACGGCAAGAAGCTCGTCTCCGCCACCAAGGAGGGGCTCAAGCTCGACGAAGAGACCGAGGAAGAGAAGAAGCGGCGTGAGGAGAAGAAGGCGGCCTTCGAGAGCCTCTGCAAGACCATCAAGGAGATCCTGGGCGACAGGGTGGAGAAGGTGGTGGTCTCTGACCGCATCGTCGACTCCCCTTGCTGCCTCGTCACAGGCGAGTACGGGTGGACTGCCAACATGGAGCGGATCATGAAGGCGCAGGCGCTGCGGGACAGCAGCATGGGCGCATACATGTCGAGCAAGAAGACGATGGAGATCAACCCGGACAACGGCATCATGGAGGAGCTGAGGAAGCGGGCCGAGGCGGACCGAAACGACAAATCGGTCAAGGACCTGGTGATGCTTCTGTTTGAGACCGCACTGCTCACCTCCGGGTTCAGCCTCGAGGAACCAAACACCTTCGCCGCCAGGATCCATCGGATGCTCAAGCTCGGGCTGAACATCGACGAGGGAGACGCCGAGGAGGAGGACGCGGATATGCCGGCGCTGGAGGAGGAGGGTGCTGAGGAGAGCAAGATGGAGGAGGTCGACTGAAGAAGATGAAGAAAGAGTTGGTGTCAGTGTCGTCAGTTTCCAATCTTCAGAGTTCAGAGTGTCATCAGTGTCGTGGTGTTGTTCATTTGAGTCCAGTCAGTGTGTGTGTCTCTTCGGGTCATGTAGTGTGAGTCCGGCGTGTGAGAACTGAAGGGAGTCTCTTCCTGTCTTGTCCAAATTCTCAAGAGAAATGGTTGAGTTAAGAGTCTGATCAGAAAATTTTGTGGCATGTGATGTTTCACTGAATTGAAGTTCTCACCTTAGTGTGTATTTCAGAAGTACTCCTATCTGCTTCGTTTCTTTTCATGTTCAGTTTTGTATACTCCATGTTAACTAGAATTATTTACTTGACCTCCCTTGATAAAATCCAGAAGAATTGCAGATAAGTTGGTGAAGACGAGCAGACAAGTTGTGAAGTGGTTTTCTCCTGAGACCCCTGCCTATGAGGGGTTGGCTGCTATCTGAATTTACATAATCTTCGATGAGCAGACAAGTTAGTTTCTCCTAGGACTGCTGCCTATGAGGCGTGGGCTGATGTTCTCTGTTAACCTCTGCGGACTTCAGTTATACTTAGTGTAAGAAGCAAAATTGCATATTATACTAGAAATTTAACCTCTCTCTGATTAAATTGGGAGTTAGAAGAGAATTTACTGACAGTTATACCAGAAATTTAACCTCTCTTTGATTCAATAGGGAGTTAGAAGAGCATTTACTGACACTCCTTCTGTTAGGCAGAACGCATCAAGCTCTGGACGTTGTTAATTCCCCTGCTATAGATTTTCTATATAACACAGCCTTATTCACGACGTACGCTGCAAACATACGCTGATCGAAGCGTACCATCGATTGATTTTCTAAATGGCTGGCCGTCTTCTCCTCCCGCTCCTGTTCACTTTCCTCGTCGCCACCTCGACCCGAACCGTGCACGCGGTGGCAGTGGCAGCAGCAGCACAGGCGCCGTCGCCTTCTTCTTCCTCGTCTCCGGCCCCGTCGCCGGCGTGCGACAAAGGTCTAGACGGTGGCGACGCCGACGCCGACGCGTATGTGCTGGCGCCGTGGAGAAAGATGACGGGGCCGCCGATCGTGGACGAGCCGGGCTACTACCGCGTGTCTCCCGGCCAGATCAAAGGACAGGACTGATCGCCGATACGGATGAATGAATAACTGGAGCCAACTACCATGACTAATTGCACTGCATTTGGATTCCTCTTCTTCTTGCTTGGTTATGTATAGGAAATCTTATTTACTATGCACTTTTATTTGGAAATTATGAATTCACTTTGATGGCACCTACTTGTATCACTTGTGTGGACTGAAAATTAAATGACACCTTGATCAAACTCCGCACGACAAAATCCTCCACAATGGCACCTCTACATGACGCACATTTATCAATTGCTGTACTGACTGCCCGATTGACTTCCCTTGCTTGTTTCTTTGAGTTTCGTTTCTGATTATAAATCCATTTTCCAATACTGATTATATAATCAGAAGCCACATATATTACTTTGGCTTAGTCGATGGGTTTAGAAGATGCCTAGGAACCACCTCAAGTCCCTCCTCATGAACAAGAAAAACAAAATAAAATTTCTGGACATACCAGTTACAAAGTATAACTTCTTAACTTCGAATTTCAAAAGTTAATGTGAAATTTTAAATAAAAGGACGGAGCAAATCTTTCAAATAAATATAGTTGTAATCCCTAAAGAAAAGCACATATAGTTGTTTTTGTTTTTTTAGGAGCAAATATAGTTGTAGATTCTACAGATAGTCCAGCAATTCGCAGGCCAATAATGGGCCAGTACATATACGATTATCAGATCCAGAGATAGGCCAGACAAATAATGGGCTAGTACATACGGGTGGGCTTCGAAAAGGTTTCGCTAGGGTTTAACTCCGTCGAAGCCGCACGTCCGAGGGAGAAGAAAAGAAATGGCGTCTCTGGCCCGCGCCGCCGCCTCCGCCGCGAGATCGGCCCTCCGCCCGGCGCCCCTTGCCGGCCGCAGCCTCGGCGCGTCCCTGCCGTCTCCCTCCCCCGCACGAGCCGCCCGTCTCCTCCGCAGGTAGGTTGGTCCGACAGACGGATGCATTGATGGACGTGGGTGTGTTCTTACATCGAGGTTCCTGTAGGTCGGCGGTAGCGGGGCTGGAGACGCTGTTGCCCCTGCACACCGCTGTGGCATCGGCGCGCCTCAAGTCCTGCATCGCCGTCGATTCCACCTGCTGGTGCTCCCTCTCCCAAGGTAAACCCCCGCTCCTTCCCCGTCCAGATTTTCTGGATAATAATCACTGCAAGGAGTGTAGCATGGTAACATTAGATTGGATGTGTTATCGATTGTATGTTTTTTTGTTTCAAATAATTTTTTCCACTAAAGACAACCTTAATTGATCAAGTTAACTCCTGGAGTCCTGGTGGTTGACACTTAACCCTGATACATTTTGAGCTCCGGGCAGTTGCCATGCTGTAATGTGTGACTTTGCCATTGTTTTCGCGTGACATGTAAACCTAGATCATGTATGCAAGAGAGCTGATACCGAAGAATAAATAATAAATGAGCCTGTCAACAAGGATATGCATTGTTACTGTGAAGCGATTCAGTGACCGGCACACATGTCTCTGTAGTGAATTAGATGCCGACGTGAAGTGTTGTCCACGATAATCTTGTCGAGAGTAACATACTAACATACATTTCTATTTCCTCTCTTGTTGTATTTTATTGACGTTAGTATCTATGCACTATTATTAATTTATACTCTACAACTATATGATGGACAAGAGTCTGTTACTAACTTACTATTGTACTTTCATAGATGTAGTTTGTAATTAGTATTCATTGGTTTAGCACCAAACTACTAAGAAGTATTATTGTTTCTGACTTTCTGGTGAGCGATTCTGGCACCAGTATTCATTGTCCTCAGCCAATCCATTGTACTACTTCTTGTTTAAGGTCCATTTTATAATATGTAGGACCACATTTTTTTTGACTGTCAACTTCCATTGCCTTCATAGCGCCATGCAGATTTTGTAAATTGAGTATTTCCATAGTTGGAAAATTAATTTAAAATATTGTATTGCTTTATCTGCACAATATTCCATTGGATTATTGTGTAGTGTTGAAGAATTAATTGGCTTATTTTTCTAGTCATAGTAGTGTCAGCTGCTTTCTTTTCATAGGAAATAAATGTCAACAGTTTGTAAACAGCACGCCTGAATGTATTTGTTATGTTTTTCTGTTAAAAATGTAAGGTGCCCACGCATCTCAAGATTCATGTTTGACCAATAAAGTGTTATGTTATTTGACCCAAAAGTTCAAATGCTTCTGAATACAAATTTGATGATACTATTTTTGAATTAAACAATCCACATATTATTAGTCAAATCGTTAGTCAAACTTAAGTCATGAGACTCCTGGACACCTTATATTTTGGAATGGAAGGAGTAGTTTTTGTTTGTTGAGATATTTGGGTGGCTACCTAGCTAAGACCCTTTGTGTCACTTCACCCTGACTCCCTGAGACAGCACTAGAGGCATATCAATTGCTACTGCTTTTGGTTGTGATTTATCTTTTGGTGTTTCAGTTATTCATATCAAATTCTGCTACTATGGCGTGTTAAACTGAATATTTAAGACTTTTTTCGTTTCTTTTGTATAGTTTGGTTGACTAAAAAATATTAATTAATTAATTTATAGGTACCTCTGTCCTAATATCAGATGTTACTAGCTGGCACCAAGGAAATTGAAATGGTTATTGTCCGTTGTCTTTTATTGAAAACGATGGGGCATTTATCTTTTGACTTGGCTGTTATAGGTTTTAAAAAGCGCATCTGATCATGGTTAGGAGCTGCACAGCTGAGAAGCGAAGACACCGAGTAAAAAACAAAGTGCGTTTATTTGCCGATAGTCCTTAGAACATGTATCCCATCTACTTTTGCTGTTGCTCTGTATGCATGTACTCCTTTTTCAAAAAAATAATGGAGCTTGCAGCAAGTTGCCCCCATGTAACCCTCTGGACCTTGATTATTTGTTGACCCTCTAAAATACTTGGAATGATATTTGAAATCACATTATTGCTTTCTTGTGAGCTGGAGAATATCCTGAATCTTTATGAGGTTGAAATCTTCCTGAATATTCTATGAGCTTGAAACCATCCTGTATAATTACTTCTTGTCAACTCAACATTATGTATTGTGCATCGCCTCATCTGTTCTTGAGCTGACTTGCTCTTACATTTCGTGATATAGGATATGCTTTGCCTTTGTGACAAAGAGCTGCACTCACCTGAAGAAGCCAATGAACCCTAGGGATTACAGACATTCTGGGCTGTAATAATTAGATACTTGTAAATTGACGGTGCATTCAAACCTGTTCAGTTTTTTAATGTTGAGTGGTCCGTGGTTTGGAACAAGATTCTTGATGCTGAAAGGTTTAGGCCCCATGGGTTCTCTGCAGCCCTTCCTTTGCTATGCATAATTATTTGCCTTGGGCATTTTCTTTTCATATTTGAAACTAGGTGCATATAAAGTGGCTCAAAACGTTTGCAGTTCAGATTAAGGGTCCCTTACAGTCTCTTCTCTTTGAGAAATCTGTGATCAGTCTGTGTGCCTTGTTTGTTTAGAATGTACTTTCTTGATCGTATGGTTTGTTAGTACATATACACCTTGGAATATACGCCTTAAACATGCGATTTCTTACTGATATGTTTTGCCCTGATCCGTCCGCACCATCCCATCACATCGTCGTCATGTGTATGAACATCATATGCTTTTCCTTGTTGCGTATCACGTGAAAACGTAAAAGAAAAATGCGCTAAGGGAAACCCGAAAAATCTCAAACGAGACATTTGTAGCTGGACTGGTGACTTGCTGAGTCACCGAGAGACTTAGGCCCATCTCAGCCCTCTGTTTTAGATCCAATGGATAAGATTTGTCCAAATTTGTAACTCAAAATAAAAGTGTTCAGAAAAAATTGAAAAAAATCCAGTAAATCGAAAATGCCTCATTTTATATTCTGAAAAAGTTGCATCCTATTTCGATTAATATTTTGTAAATAAATAGCATTTTACCATTTTAAGCTATAAATTTACTTATTCACAAAATAATGGTCCAAATGAAATGAAACTTTCCAGGAGTATAAAACGAGGCATTTGTAATTTATTGGATTGTTTTCATGGCTGCTTTTCCCTATCGCCCAGCAGAATTCTTCATGCTATCATGGAAATATGTGATGCCATGTACTAGTATCATAGTTCGTCGATGTTGATGGCCTCATCCACATCTATGCTGCCGTTTGTTCCGTTAGTTTCGTACTCGACAACATGCTCGACAATGTAACTGTAGCCCTTCATGCCTAACAAAATACTTTTGTGGCCTGTATAAGAAATATTTGATGCGTGTAGAGCTAGTAGCCTAGTATTAGCCGAATAAACCCCCCGGGCTGAAGCGAAGCCGTGGAGCAAGTACGTAGAGTACAGTACAGTAGTATAATACGCTGCGCCAGAGCTTGCCCGCCCTCAGGAAAAAAAACACACGGCGCGCACGCAAGCAAATTAAGGCGAGCACTCTTTTGCACCATCGATCGCGGCGAGGCGCGCGGTGCTCCGGCGTGGAATGCTCGTGGCCGCCCTGAGGCGCATGCTGCGCCGCGTCCTCACCGGCCTCCGCGCGCTGCACCCACGCCCGCGCAGGCGGCTGCACGGTGGGGTAGCGGCGCCGGCGTCCAATGTGCACCGGCTGGGCAGCGACGTGTGCGAGGGACGGCGGGCGGTGACGATCCGCGTGGCGACGTTCAACGTGGCCCTGTTCTCCATGGCGCCCGCCGTGCAGGTGCGGGCCAGCGCCATGCTTGGCGAGTTGGGTGCCGGAGCCGGAGCCGAGAGCGGCGCTAGTACTGGCGTTACGCCGCGTCCCAAGGGGATCCTGAAGGCGCAGGCGGGCCTGCTGCCCCGGACGCCGAGCAAGGCTCGCGTGTCCATAGACCTGCAGGAGAACGAGATCTCCCTGGGCAGCCCGAGAGTAAGCAGGAGGCAGGCGCCCCGGACGCCGAGCAAGGATCGCGTGTCCATGGACCTGCAGGAGAAGGAGATCTCACTGGGCAGCCCGAGAGCGATCAGGAAGCAGCCGCAGCGGAGCGTGGAGGAGGTGCTCCGGGAGACGGGCGCGGACATCATTGGACTGCAGAACGTGCGCGCGGACGAGGAGCTTGGGATGCGGCCGCTGTCGGACCTGGCGGGCGCGCTGGGGATGCGGTACGTGTTCGCCGAGAGCTGGGCGCCCGGGTACGGCAACGCCGTGCTCTCCCGCTGGCCCATCAAGCGCTGTAAGGCGCTCCGCGTCGCCGACCAGTCCGACCTCCGGTACGTACGAACGTCACTCCTCCGGCTAAGCTAAGCTATGCTTCATCGATATTGTATTATAAGTTTTTTCGGTTTCTAGCTACGTATCTATCGGATGATCCAGCAGGATCTCCGGGGCAGAGGGGACGTAGTATCATGATCTGAATGAATCTTCCATTATTCGGGTGGGTCCACACAACTGTGCTGCTGCTGCGTCATTTTTTCTCTTGATTAGCATATGGCTAGTTGCTTGTTTTGGAAAGAGGCAGTGGTCTTGTCAAAAAAAAAAAAAAGAACGGCAGTGGTTGGTGAAATCCATAGAATCCCCAAACGTATATGATCACCCCATGATGGATTGCGTTGTGTCTCCGCCTTGCTTCCTCTCAGTGCCATTCTTATGGTTTTCTACCACTTTTCCATGTGCATCCTTGAAGGCTTCAACCCTGCCATTACAAGTTCAGACTAAATTACAATGTCAATAGAACGCCCAACCTGGTAGAACTATCAAGCGATCGAAGAGCTCGCTGAGAAAACGTGGCATGTCCTATGCTCCTAGCAATGAAATTAAAGCACAAGTAATTGTCAAATTATGTCAGTGATTATCATGATAATCATGAAGTACAAATAACTCGTCAAGTCCTATGCTCCTGGCAATGAAATTAAAGCACATGTAACTGTCAACCATTTTGTAGAAACTGTCAACCATTTTATAGAAACAATTTCTGCTAAACAAGTGCATGTATAAGAAGCTCACAAGATTAGTAGCTAGTAAAGACATGGCCTTGCCATCGATGAACTGTATGCTGTGCTGCACCTGTAGTGTAGGTACTGTGTGTAAATACAGTAGCTGGGCAGGACCTTTCAGGCCTTCCGGGGCAACCGTTGGTTCTGATCAGATGGACAGCAACTCCTGGCCCGGCCATGCCCATGCAAAGGGAACCAGAACCCGGAGAGATCATAGAGAGAGAGAGAGACTAGTTATTCCGCATCGTTCCGTTTTTGTTCTGTTTCGCTGTGCTAATCGTGGTCAAGGTTTTGGTTACCGGTGGAAAAAAATTCCCGAGGGTGGTCGGGATTTCCGGTTACCGCGGTTACCGGAAAATCCCGACCGGTTACCGGACAAATTTGAAATCCGAAATTCAAAAATTCAAATTTTTTGGTTCCTAGTTTAACCATTTACCAAAAGTTTTTGTTAAAATTTAAAATTTCGGGATTTTTCGTCCGGTATGACCATTTCCCGAGGGTGCTCGGGATGTCCGGTTACCGACCGGTAACCGGATTTCCCGACCGGTAACCAAAACCATGATCGTGGTCACCAAATAGACCTGCGTTCATAACTCCTCTGCCGCGATCGCTCGCCGTCCGTACATAACTAGGCCGGCCCTGTCGCCTGTATGATTGGTCATTTTCGAAACGGAATTTGTTTGCTGAGAACGATGGGCGGAAAATAACGGAACGGTGCACGCAGGAACGTGCTGCGAGCCACCATCGAGGTGCCGGGGGCAGCCAGGGAGGTGAGCTTCCACTGCACGCATTTGGATCACCTGGACGAGAGCTGGAGGATGAAGCAGGTCCACTCCATGCTCCGTTCCCTCGACGGCCCGCACATCCTCGCCGGCGGCCTCAACGCCCTCGACGGCGCCGACTACTCCGCCCAGAGATGGGCAGACATGGTCAAGGTACCTACCCGCGCACAGCCTACAAGTTTATGCGCAACCCTGACGAATGGTTTTCCAGTATTACGAGGAGATGGGCAAACCGACGCCCAAGGCGGAGGTCATGGAGTATCTCAAGGGGAAGCACTTCGTCGACGCCAAAGATTTCGCGGGGGAATGCGAGGCCGTAGTGGTTGTGGCCAAAGGGCAAGGTGACAAGACATGTCACGTTCTCACATATCACAATAATGTTCCGTCCGCTAGCTGTTTTACTTTGGAATTAACTGAACAATATTAATTCAGATGTGCAAGGGACTTGCAACTACGGCACGAGGGTGGATTACATACTGGCATCGCCCAACTTTGCCCACAAGTTCGTCCCAGGTTCTTACACGGTCGTCTCCTCCAAAGGAACTTCCGATCATCACATCGTTAAGGTTGACCTCATCATATTACCAGGCGAAGCCGATGAACAAGTCGGCGGTAGTCGGGAACAAAGGGTGGGCAACAAGGGCTCCGTAAAAGGGATATGGCAATCTAAATGATATTTTGTACATGTTCCTGTTGGCTTTTCTATGATTCTGTACTATTTTCATTCTTTTGCCGCTATTGGTAGATGTGATTGTGGGTTGCTTTGAATTGAGTTTACGGCTGGTAGTTGAAGTTGGATTGAAGAGTTTGATGTATAAGTAACCAAATCAATGTATATTTGGCATGGCTTCATTTCCATGCAGCTAGTTATTATTACCTCAGAGCATATCCACTGGTGCCTCCGGATTTATGCCCCACACACCCTAAATATGTCCGCTTCGAGGGTGCCTGGCACATATCCGGCAAAACAATAGGGGGTGGGGCCCCATCATCGCCCCCGAACGTTTAATTTAAACCTTTTGAAGATTCACAAATTTTGAACAAAAGATTAGATTTTCATTGATATTTGACATATTACAACGAAATTTAAACTACAACTTAACTTAAATTAAACATAAACTAATCTAGACGCCGGTAGGAGATGGCTCGCTAGGGCCTGCCACGTTGTCATTCGCCGCCGGGACAACGACGTGAGAGGCACCTCTACGCCATTTCTTGGAGCGCCATCCAGCGAGCCTCCACCGCTACTGCGCGCACGCAAGCTCTTCTCCTGGAGGCCCGCACTCTGCGCTTATGTGGAGTTGTCTTGCCGCCTTTTCCTCCTCCTCCTAGCGTCAGAGACATCCCTCTGGGCGAGCAGCTCCACGTGGGCCTGCCGCTTGTGTGTTTGTCCTGGGGGTACCACACAATTTTTTAATCGGTCTGGGTGCGGGTCGGATCGATTTTTGCGTTCGAACTCCCATGGTGTGTTTGGACGTGCTTTGGCATGTGCCAGTGCAGATGCTTTTTTCAAAATTATCTTTGGGTTGATGGTCTTGGTGCCAAATTATTCTTTTTTAAATCAAACAGGCAACACCAGGGGCGTCCCCGCCGCGCCGCCCGCTCTCCTCCTGCCGCCGACCTCTACGCCGCGGTGGCGGCGGCCCCACGGTAACAAAGGTGCCGTGGGGTGCTCATTCTCCTGCTGGGGGCGCGGGATGCCAGGGCTGCGGCCCAGGGTTGCGGTGGCTTCGTGGATCTTGGGCCCCAGGTCCCGGTGTGCGCTCGGGCGCAAGAGCGTCATTTGGGCATGTCCTGACCGCGGATCAGGCGTGCCCCAGATCCGTTTTGGGGCGGCTATGAGGTGGCTGGCCGCGTGCTGGCGTGGGAGGCGGACGACGAGGCGCAATTTCGGGTGGCCAGGTGCTGATGGTCGGAGGTCGTCCGGTTTTTCCGGCCGCGCATACAGGATGCCGGAGCGGAGGCCCCGGGCTGATGAGGGTGACGACGGCGTGGTCGTCGCGCTGGCAATGGAGTTCCTCTTCTCGGTGTGTGGTGCTGTGCAGGGGTCCTCTGATGGCGCTTGGTAGTCGGCTGTAATGGAGGGTGTCACAAAGCATGCACATCTCCATGATCTTGATGCTAGTTGCTCTTGATCTGCAAGCTTTTGTACAGGATATGAGATGAGCTGGGTTAAATCCTATCCCGACCTTGTGTCGGTGTCGGCGACAACGACGCTTTGGCGTCATTTTCCTTCTTGGAGGTGTCCTCGCATGATCGGCTTGGTCTCTCTGGGTGAAAGCCTAAATTCCGGGTTTAGAGTGGGCGACGGTGGCGTCTTCGCCTCTTCCCACTTGAGGGTGTCGTCTTGGAGAGTTGTTTTGTGGATGGTTTGTGTGTGACCCCTCTTGCGTCAGCGATGGTGGACGTCGGGGCAGCGGCCTCGGAAGGTTGTCGTGCGCTGAGGCGGTGGCTTCGGAAAGTTTTGCAAGTGTGGCCTTATGGTGCAAGGTGGTGGCTCTCATGGCTTGGGTGGCAAATCTCGAGCTGTGAGTGCAGCGAGATTGTCGGCTCGGTTGATGCATCCCAGAGAGGGGCGATCTTCACTCTGTCGAGGTAGCGGCCTCGTCGTGGTGTGGTGGCCGTGGTCTGCGGGTAGTTGCCCTGTGCAGTTTGGGATGTTGACAACTAGGTCGTGCGGCGTTCCAGCATGAGTAAAAGCGGTGGCATGTCGGGTCCGCGGCCCCGGAAGGTGTTCCAGGTGGATTACGCAGGGCGTGAGGGAGAGATGGATGTCGGGGCGGCGGCTCCGAGAGTTCTGAACATCGAGGGTGTTTGACCTTGTGTCATGTGGGCAACAAGGTTGCTCACGGTTTTGGTCGTCGACTAGGCTCCACGTGGGGTTGGTCGCTTCATCTACGTTGGTATGCCCCATATCTGCTCCTCCCATAGCAGTTACGGCTTTTTCTCTTCGGTAAGGGTGGAAGGCTAGGCGGATCTTTACGGAGTGGTGTTTTGAGCTTGGCTCTAGATGTTCTCGATGTTGTGTGGGTTCTGCCCTATGGTGTTGGTATTCATTGTATGGTTTTCGCCCGGTTTGTCCCGCTAATAAACTAGACACCTTCTTCTAAATTAATGGATAAGCCAAAGTTTTTGCCTTCGTTTAAAAAAAACTCTTTTTAATATTTTGGAGGGGCTTGTACACTCGTCCACGAAACAGGCTTTCGCCCCGCTTTATAAATAAAGCCCAACGGCCGAACTGATACAAGGTAATGAGGAACCCCTCTTACAAGGCAGATCAAAGATAAACAACAAAGAAAAAAAGGAAACCGGACTTGCCACCGAAGACTCGGACGCAGAATCGAGGAGTATCGAGGCTCCACAACGACGCCCCCAATAGGGTCACGACGCAAAGCGCCGCCGTCGTCTCGACCAAGAGGTCAAGGTTTTCACCCGGATCCCTAGGGCGGAGAGGGCAACCACAACAGCGCCCTCATGAGGGATACGACACCCGCAGGAGTCGTCGCTGTTGGCGCCGAAGCACAGAGCTTTCGCCCGAAAGCACCTTTCTACGACTAAGTGCGGAGAAGGCACCCACAACAACGCCCTCAAGAGGGTTACGACACCCGCAGGCGTCGTCGCTGTTGGCGCTAAAGCGCCGAGCTTTCGCTCGGAAGCACCATCCTACCGCATCGATACCACGAAACGCCACGAGTCTCGAGCCAGGCCACCAGGACACGATCTGGGCACCGCCATTGCCGAAGCGAAGCCAGCACCAGGGACTCCATCCGCCAACTCCACGCCACCCACGTGGACCGAGAAGACGACCATCACCGCTGCCACGTCACTCGCCGCAGAGTCGCACGCGCAGACCACCTTCCAGGGCCGCCGCCCCGGCATCCGCAACCTCCACCCGAGGAGCCAGCAAGTCTCAAGGTCCACACAGCAAGTTAGTGAGGCCGGCAACGGATCTAGGCCTGCGAGGTGGACATCGACAACCTTTAGGGGGAGATCCAGTCCCCCACCGCCAGAGACGGTCGCCGACCGGACACAGCGGCAGTGCCGGTCAGGCCCAGATCCACCTGATCAGGCCCGACCAGCTCCGCCACCGTGCTGCAGCATCAAGATTGCAAACGTCCTCCTGCAGCACGACACTGGACGGCACCTGCGAGGTCGACATCGACAAACTTCAGGGAGAGATCCAGTCCCCCGCCGCCAGAGACGGTCGCCGACCGGACACAGCGGCAGTGTCGGTCAGGCCCAGATCCACCTGATCAGGCCCGACCAGCTCCGCCACCGTGCTGCAGCATCAAGAATGTAGACGTCTTCCTGCAGAGTGCCACTGTACCGCACGCACTGGCCAGGGCCCGTGTAGAACCCAGATCGGGCCCGAAGGGCCCAGATCTGGGCCTAGCACCTCCGGCCAGGACAAGTCCCGAGGCGACCCACCCCCGTCGCCGTGCTCCCCTCACCGCCAACGCTGTGCAGCCCCACCGCCGAGGTCGCCGACCTCCTCAGAGGCGCCGCCATGGCCTTGCTGGGCACCCACTGGTGGAGGCCGCTGCACCACCCGAGGAAGCGTCGCTGCCGAAGCCCCGCCGCCACCCGAGCCCGCCGGACCGCAGGTCACCACGCCGCCGCCGGGACGACCGCGCCGCCGCGCCCCTGCACAGCGCGCCGCTCCCTGCCGTGGCCACGGCCCGCGCCCTGCCCACGAGAGAGAGAGTAGGAGGGGCCCCGCCGCCGCCGGCGCCGGCCCGCGGCCGGAGACGCCTTCCGGCGGCGGCGAGGAGAGGAGGGAGAGGAGAAGGGAGCCTGTGGCGGCGGTGGTGGCTAGGGTTCCCCCCGTCGCCCACGGGAGCGACACGGGGGAACGAGCGGCTTGTACACTCGTTACCTTGCTCTTACACAATTTCTCGGCACAGCCAATTGATTCATTCTGTTTCCTCTGTTGCTGTGAGGTATTATGTCTGATGTTGATAGCTCATAACCACGGGATTGATACGGTGCACCGTACCGGCTGATGTATACAGCAGGCCATACCCAGCAGTAATATACATAGACACACGGTCCAGACCGTATGATTATATGATGATATATCCCAACCACCATGAAAACTGCCCAACCGGATCACGAACATGCCTGGCCGGGCATGTGGCCCTTGCATCAGAAGGATACAGATCACCTGTACGAAATGCAAACGCGATGAGCAGATGCGGGCTAGTTATATGCAACCATTGCTCCCGGGAACTGACATGATCCCCGCAACTTAGCAGGTCACATTTCTTGGGAAGATGATGAGCAAATCATTCGCGAACGACACTGCGTAGAGGAAGCAGCACGGCGTCGCTGGACTATAAGGCCATCTCTAGCTTCAGATCCTCAAAATCTGTTAGTGGAGTATAATTTTCGTTTTGAGCCGCTAAACCGCACCTAGCTGAACCTTTGTGTGCTTTGGAGGAGTAAAGTTTTCACTCCGCGCGTCGGCCGACTCTCAATTATACTCGATCACGGTCGTCCGGAGAAAAAAATCCCCCCTCCACCCCCACACCCAGTGACGGAGCTAGAGCAGTGGCGACCATGGAGCCATGGTGAAGAATAAGTGCATATATGGTGAAATTCTATTGATATACAAAGAAAATTTATTTTTCCCGGTATCCAGTGCACCCCCTTGACACCATGTGGATCCGCCCCTGCCCACACCGACAGTATCCCCTGTTTGGCCCGCATCATCGTCTGTGTTGCCTCCGGCGACCACCCTTAGCCTCTGCCGTCTACGTAGCCCACTCCGATTTGCTCGCCGGTTGCTCGCCCGTCGCAGGAATATTTTGCCACCGTCGCGTCCACTGTTGATTCCTTCATCTCTCACGGGTGGGAAAGTGAACGTGACGGTGTTGAAATCCATTATCCTCGCCGGCGGCCCTCCACCGCCGCCTAAGCGTTCGCCGCCTCCGCCACATGTGCCGGCACTACCGCCGTCAGGTCTCATCTTCCCGCACCCTGTTCGTTGATCTTCCCGTCCGCTTGAGATGAGGTGAGTCGTTCGTGTTTATTTTCATACGCACGGGGTGGTTTCTCGCCCAGGTAGGATATGTTGTGATATTCCACACGAGAAATATGGTATCGTATCTTGGGCCCAAATGTCAGATACCTGTTAAGGGTAAAAATTAACGTTTTGGGCTAGCTGTAACTTTTTAAACCAAATACTGAGTTCAGCTGTAAACTGTGTTTTGTTTATGTGTTTTGAGCAACTTTGGCACCGAACAGATTAATACCGATAATAGGAACATAACTCCGCTGTCGACGATGATTGGAGGGGGAAGCGGAGTCACGCCACCGGTTGCCTCTATGGCCTCTCCAACATCTTTGCAATCGCCTCAATGATGAGTAGGCCGTAGTCCATCCATAATACGGGTTTGTTACAGTACGTTGATGTATATATCTCTTTATGTACTATCATATTTAGAACCATATGAGCTGCCGTACTTGGTTCTGGTCATATTTGTAATATTGTTTTGTTGGATATTTTATATCAGATAGGTAATGAGATGCAATTTTAGTATGAGAGTGGACTTTTGGCTCCCGAGCTAAAAATGTTTTCGTTTTAGAGAGTGGACTTTTCGTTTTATGGAAACTTAAAAATGTCGATTTCGATTTTTTTTTAAAACGAGCTCCATGTAGCTCGGGCTCTAAAAGAGGTTTTCGTTTTAGTATGTGCTATGATGTATGTTGTAGATTTATATTACTACCAAGTTCTTGTATGCTAGTCCTGATCAAACTAATCTGCTATGTCATGAGAGGGGACGTGTGCATTATAGTAAAAATAGATTGGTAGTGTCAATTAACTGGATAGTGAATTTTTTTGGGAACTAGTAACAACATATGAAACATTAAAGTATACATGAAACAAGATGAAACCTAGGAGCAAGATAAAAATGCAACGGTACAATGTTCCTTAATTTATTGGTACGTACGCGGTGGCGAAACATTACAACACATACCGGGACTAGAAAAAAGAATGTACCTGACGAAATAAAATGCAAATGCTCTGAAACAAGACACACTGACAGAGCTAGAAGATGTCTGACACTGATATTTACTCCCTCCGTTCCATAATATAAAATGTTTTAGTCTTTTTTCACATGCACATGCACACACATGTATCTAGACATATTTAAATGCATGTGTCCATTCTTTTTAGTATCAATCTAGACATGCATGTGTAACGTCTAAAACATCTTATATTGTGGAAACGGAGGGAATAGATGCCAACGGACGACAATGGATGCATGCATGGTGCTCGGGAACGCTTATGATGCTTTATAACCTCTCTAACTGCAAGTAACAACATATTCCGGCAACAATTTGAACGTAGATTCAACTGTCAACTCACATGCTTAGAAGACCATGAACAATTACACGCATGCATGCATGCTTGTGACACCTGCGCACAAGGCAAAGGTGGTGGTACTCAACTCCAGATAGGAACTTGGCTTGTATATTCCAGTGATGTCTTTATATTACTCAAATGCTCGAGATATTCATCAGCAAGCAAGTTGGATGCACGTCCCACTAGCCCCATTGGAGACCTTTCATACACTTATACTCTAATGCTTCCGTTGGTAAGTGAGGAGGAGAGAGTAAAAAAGATGAAGAGCAAAGGAGGAAGAAGATGGATCCAAAGAGGTAAAGTGCAATAGGAGTGGTGGGGAAGGTGCTCGCATGGTTACAGAATTTTCGCGACGCTATTACCGGCGTGGGACCATATGGCCATGCCAGTAATGTTCAGATTATTACTGGCGTGCCAACCTAGCACACGCCACTGATTTTATAGGGTCCCACATGCCCTCCCGAGATAAATGACTACCGGCGTGCCATTCATGCCCCACGTCAGTAACTACACGGGACAATACTGGCATGTCGTTCATGTCCCACGCCAGTACTATTTTACACTGTGGGAGCACCTCCATGCCAACTTATCACCAACGTGGCTTTCAGGGTAACACACCAGTGATTACTAAATAGCACGGTCGGGGGAATTTTCCCACGCCGATGATTAGCTCTGTAATTTGGTCCCAACGAATCCCCGGCATGGGTTTGACGTGACCTGCCGATGATTAGATGTCAGCTATAAGCAGTTTTCTTGTAGTGGAAAGAGAGAGAGACAGACGAGCGGAGAAGGGGATGAGCCCCGTGTGCGTGCGTGTGGATGTGGTGAGGATAGAATTAGGTTTGGGTGGATCTGAGGGGTGAGGGAGGGAAAAGGTAAAACGGCAGGGGGACAGTGTCGGTGGGGTGCTGGGAATATCCGCAGCATGGCTACATGGGCCTTGGTCACGAGTAGGTACAATATTAGTAGCCTGCATGCCGACTTGCACGCTACTACTAGCCTGGTGATGCATGTAAAATGCATACATGAACTTTACATTTTATTACATGTCATTCCATGTCATTTGCATCATATAAGGGTTATATTCAGGATTTATATTGAGTTTTGGGGATAATTAACAACTTCCCCATTTTTCTGGAATTAACCCTGCGCTGTCAGAAAACCCATTTTTCTATATTTTGATGTTTCAGGGACCCAAACGACGTCCAAATGACCTGAAACTTTACGGGGATCACTTTTTTGGAAGGAACGAAACGTAGGCGCAAAGGAATCGAAGAAACGGAGACCAGAAGGCAGAAAGGGGTGGGCCCACGCGGCCAGATTCCCTGACCGCGTGGGGCCCCCCATCCTGGCTCTCGGGCCTCCGCTGCCGTCGATCTTTCTTCCCGAAGCTTCGTCTTGACCTAAAAACGACTATATATAGACCCCCCCAGGGCTTTCGCGAAAGGGAGCGCCGTCGAAACACAGAAGCCACGAAACAGAGACCTGTAGCTGAAGATTGGAGGGGGAAAACTCCGGCGGGGCGCTACCGGTGTGGTCTCCTTCCCCTCCAACAACATCTCCACCGACACCATGATGAAGAGGGAGTAGTCCACCCCTGGACTATGGGTTTGTGGAAGTAACTTTTGTATCTCTCCTCTCTATGAGCTTCACTAATTAGTACCGTATGAGCTGCTGAACATGATTACGGTCATCTATGTAATTCCTTTGTGGTGGATCTTTATTATGAGTTAATACATGTTTGAGATTGCAATGGTTTTGTTTCAGTTATGAAAGTAGATGCATATTATGTACCCCGTTCTTATTTACTTGTCATGATCAAGCATGTTTATGAGAGCATGTGAGGGGGAACGTGTGCATTAGTTGGAGTAACGGGGGGTGGCTAGTGCAGTGAACGTGAGAGAAAGTTCTGCGATCCACTTGGGTTTTCTACCTTACTTTGTTGCCTCACTAGGGATAAACAAAAATACCATGCTACCGGAGAGTGGATGTGACCTTGGCCACTATCTCCATGACTAGATCTAGCATGTTCTTATTTTAACTTCATGTCATTGAACTTATTGCTATGCCCTGATTTATCTTAATTACTAAGGTGTTATGATTTAGTTCGCATCTTTGTGGAGCATAAGAGAGAGAACAACTTATACTTGATATCTCTATGTTAGGACGTGATGCCCATATTATTAATAACTTGTCAAACCATGTCTTGCCATCTTTCATGTTAATTTTAGTGTTCCATTGTCTACCACGTTATCAAGAGAGAGTGCATTTGTGAAACCATGAACCCCGGTCCATTTTTAATCATAAGAAACACATTTCCAACATTTTTATCATCACTTTTGTTTGCTGCCATTATTAAATCCGAAAATACAAAAACACTTTTACATCTTGCATTCATCATAAAAAAACCCAAAAATATCATTTATCATTACTACCATCATCCTTGCATATTTATTTTACCATCATTGCATATTTACTACTGTTTGCATATTTATTTTATTATCATTCTCACACCTTGTGCTTGACAACCACTTGGTGAGGTTGAGGGCACAAAACAATTTATTTTGTTGCAGGCTCTCAAGAGAAGGATAAGGAGATAACACCTGAAATACTGGTTCCCCGAGAGTTCGATATTAAACCCTCGAGTCACCCCTCGTCACTACAAGAAATATGCTATTGTGACCCTCCAAATATTGGTCATAGATCTATGACCATTTGGACCCAGTTGGTCATACGCTAACTATGAGAGTAAAAACCCAAAAATATTATGACCAATTTTGTCAAAAAGGTCATCGCCTCCTTATATGAATTGGTCATAACCCAGACAACACTGGCTTTTTGCCTTTTTTTCTATACCGCCATGACCAATTTAAATGGTCATTCACACTACTAGATAGCCAACTCAGCAGTCTTGTCTACGTGTTGTTGCTTATTTGTCATATTCACTTATGTGTCACTATGATTTGACAATCAACTCATCAGTCTCGCCTACGTGTCACTGACATTTTCGCTTATGTGTCACTGTAACATGTCTATGTGTCACTGTGACATGTAGGACCCATTTGTCAGCACTAGCACTCGCCTACGTGTCACTGACATTTTCGCTTATGTGTCACTGTGACATGTAGGACCCATTTGTCAGCACTAGCACTGACTAACCTGACTGGCGGGACCCGCCCTCACCTAGCGCTGACATGTGGGACCATCAGCACATACATGACATGTGGGTCCCTACACGCCCCTGACATGTGGGTCACAGCGCGCCCCTGACATGTGGGTCCCGCGCTCAACCTACTTGACACGTGGGTCCCACCCGCCACTGCCATAAGGGTTCTGAACCCACCCTACTGACATGCGGGCCCCAATATTGCCCCGCCCGACCTTGTCATATATTCGGCAAAAATGGAGGCAGCGGTGACTCGAACACACGACCTTGCTTTCCCCAGGATTCATCTCTGCCACTGGGCTGTGCTAGTGAATTTGATAGTTATGAGACGCTAGTCTATTTGTAGTGTGACGCTGATTTGCATTCAGAACCAGACGTGGGCCGGTGTGCTAAGATTATGGGCCAGCTCGGCCAGCTCGCCCAAATCTGCACTCAGCCTTTTTAAACATTACGTATGCTGGGCTTGGGATTAACTCGTCGGAGGCCTCCAATGGTCCACCCGTAAGTGGGTGCGGCTAGGGTAGCCCATGTGTAAAACTTTTCTGAATTTTCCCAAATTTCAGAAATTGGATAAAACTTTGAAAATTCATATAGTATTCCTAGTAACTCAGAAATTACAAATAATATTTCAAATGTTCAAGGAAATTGCTGCTTTTCAAGTTTATTATTTTTTTAAATGGTCTAATATTTTTTTAAATGCCATGTTACAATTTTGAAACAAATATTTGGTAGGTGTCTCACAAAAACCCCCTTTTTTGGCAATCGGAAAATGAAAAATGAATTTTTGCGCAAAGAAAAGGAAATTTTTAGTTGGAAACATTGTTTCCCATTCCAATATGCACGCTTGTGCACAATATGGGCATATTTCAAAATGTTTTGGCAACGTTGTTTCCCATTCCAAAATGAAAATAGCGTTTTTTGTGAAGCGGCTACCGAGAGTGTCGTCCAAAATGGCACCGATACACGTTTGTCAACATATGTCACCTTGTTACGGAAAAAAATATAAACTTGCAATAAGAAAGTTTTATAGAAAAAGTGTTCTGAGAACTTGCAATCACGAACGAACATTCATAGCTTTCAAGACAAAGAAGCAATGTTTTGGCTACTTTCATGACATAGTTTGTCCAAATGTGCCCCAATTTGGCACATGTGTTCATTATGGGATGGCAAACAATGTTGCCGAACAAAGTTTTCGACATGTTTCACAAAAAAACCACTTTTCATTTTTCAAGTGCTTAGAATAGCGTTTTTTGTGAAGCGGCTACCGAAAGTGTCATCCAAAATGACACCGATACATGTTTGTCAAAAAGTAGACATCATTCTATGTACATTCACCCAAAGGCATGCATTTCCAAGCTATTTACCTATTATGCCCATTTAAATGGAACCCTGCCGATTCAGCTGTAAACCGCTAGATTTTGAACTGCAACCACCACATAGCTTGCCCGTTATTTTTCCTAAATTTCATTTTTAGGTTCACAAGTATCCATTTCTTCAGAGATACGCCAAAATATTCACATGATTCAACCACTAGACACAAACGGTCACGGCCACGAATTCGACTAGATTTTCAAATGAGCACACGAAATTAAAAAAAATCAAAATAATGGAAAACCTTAACGTAGTGTCAACATATGTGACCTAGTTAAGATAAAAAAATATATAAACTTGCAATAAGAAAGTTTTATAGAAAAAGTGTTCTCAGAAACTTGCAATCACGAACGAACATTCATAGCTTTCAAGACAAAGGAGCAATGTTTTGGCCACTTTCATGACATAGTTTGTCCAAATGTGCCCCAATTTGGCACATGTGTTCTTTATGGGATGGCAAACAATGTTGCCGAACAAAGTTTTCGACATGTCTTACAAAAAAAAATCGCTTTTCATTTTTCAAGTGCTTAGAATAGCGTTTTTTGTGAAGCGGCTACCGAGAGTGTCGTCCAAAATGACACCGATACATGTTTGTCACAAAGTAGACATCATTCTATGTACATTCACCCAAAGGCATGCATTTCCAAGCTATTTACCTATTATGCCCATTTAAACGGAACCCTGCCGATTCAGCTGTAAACCGCTAGATTTTGAACTGCAACCACCACATAGCTTGCCCGTTATTTTTCCTAAATTTCATTTTTAGATTCACAAGTATCCATTTCTTCAGAGATACGCCAAAATATTCACATGATTCAACCACTAGACACAAACGGTCACGGCCACGAATTCGACTAGATTTTCAAATGAGCACACGAAATTAAAAAAAATCAAAATAATGGAAAACCTTAACGTAGCGTCAACATATGTGACCTAGTTAAGATAAAAAAATATAAACTTGCAATAAGAAAGTTTTATAGAAAAAGTGTTCTCAAAACTTGCAATCACGAACGAACATTCATAGCTTTCAAGACAAAGGAGCAATGTTTTGGCCACTTTCATGACATAGTTTGTCCAAATGTGCCCCAAATTGGCACATGTGTTCATTATGGGATGGCAAATAATGTTGCCGAATAAAGTTTTCGCCATGTTTCACAAAAAAAAACCACTTCTCATTTTTCAAGTGCTTAGAATAGCGTTTTTTGTGAAGTGGCTACCGAGAGTGTCGTCCAAAATGACACCGATACATGTTTGTCACAAAGTAGACATCATTTTATGTACATTCACCGAAAGGCATGCATTTCTGAGCTATTAACCTATTTATGCCCATTTAAACGGAACCCTGCCTATTCAGTTGGAAACCGCTAGATTTTGAACTGCAACCACCACATAGCTTGCCCGTTATTTTTCCTAAATTTCATTTTTAGCTTCACAAGTATCCATTTCTTCAGAGATACGCTAAAATATTCACATGATTCAACCACTAGACACAAACGGTCACGGCCACGAATTCGACTAGATTTTCAAATGAGCACACGAAATTCAAAAAAAATCAAAATAATGGAAAACCTTCACGTAGCGTCAACATATGTGACCTAGTTAAGATAAAAAAATATAAACTTGCAATAATAAAGTTTTATAGAAAAAGTGTTCTCAGAAACTTGCAATCACGAACGAACATTCATAGCTTTCAAGACAAAGGAGCAATGTTTTGGCCACTTTCATGACATAGTTTGTCCAAATGTGCCCCAATTTGGCACATGTGTTCATTATGGGATGGCAAACAATGTTGCCGAACAAAGTTTTCGACATGTCTCACAAAAAAATCACTTTTCATTTTTCAAGTGCTTAGAATAGCGTTTTTTGTGAAGCGGCTACCGAGAGTGTCGTCCAAAATGACACCGATACATGTTTGTCACAAAGTTGAAATCATTCTATGTACATTCACCCAAAGGCATGCATTTCCGAGCTATTTACATATTTATGCCCATTTAAACGGAACTCTGCCGATTCAGCTGGAAACCGCTAGATTTTGAACTGCAACCACCACATAGCTTGCCCTTTTTTTCCTAAATTTCATTTTTAGATTCACAAGTATCCATTTCTTCAGAGATACGCCAAAATATTCACATGATTTAACCACTAGACACAAACGGTCACGGCCACGAATTCGACTAGATTTTCAAATGAGCACACGAAATTCAAATAACGCATTTTTCGCACTCGATAAATGAAAAATGACTTTTTTGTGTGAGGAAAATGAAAAGTGAGATAGAGATGAGTAGTCATTCTTTTCATATAACTTTATATTTTTGTGATCTATTACCCGTTTCAAACAAAAATACAAAAAATATTAGTACACATTTACTTATATGTTTTTGGTAGAGCCAAAACCTAAAAATATTGAACAAAAACTTCCCTCCCAAAATACCCCCGCCCAAATTAAACCCGAAAATTTCGGGCATGCACGGCGGCAATTCTCCCGCCTCCATATTTTCCAAACTTAAAATGACCGAATTAACCCCAGAAATCCCGAGTGACCCGAATAACCGGGTCAAGTTAGTAAATTTACCCTAGCCACGAATATAAACCGCTAACCCTAGCCACTCTTCCCTCGACCCCGCCGCCGCCTGCCTCTCTCTCCCTCTCCTCGACGACGCCACCTACCTCACCTCGCCGTCAGGTCCATCCGACGCCGCCCCCTCCCACTCCTACCCCAGCCCCATCCACCTTCCCTTCCACCACCATCTCCTGCCCCACTCGTTCCCTTCGTCCTTCGGCAGCACATCGAGCGCGCCGACCAACCTCACCGGCGACAGATGCAGTGCCCCCCAGAAGCCACGGCATCGCAGCCAGCTGGCTCGCCGGCGCGCGCGTGCTTCGATGCGCGCCGCTCCGTCGAGCTGGCCGGATCGCGGCGGCGCATGACCTAGGGTTTGCGGTGGATTTGCCCCACGCCGGCCACGGCTATGCGGCAACCAGGACGGCGACGGATCGTCAGACGGCCGTCGTCCACCTCGCGTCATGGAGGGATCCACTCCTCCATCTTCTTCTCGCATCTGTCCACAGCAGAGACCGCTCAGATCTGACATTTTTTGTTGTTTTACTTGTTGTTCAGGGAGCGGTGGGTGCAGTGGCCGCAAGAACACGCTCGGTAACCTCGACTCACTGTCCTCCAGGTCCGTGTGATTCCCTCACAAGCTTGGTGCTGCCAAAACATGCCTTGTTTGAGTATTTCTGTTATTACATAAATGGCTTATTGATCTTGTTGATCTTGTTTAAATTGTACCCACACAATAAATATATGGTACTGTCTAATGATTCAGCTGCCATTGTATCCTCGAGCTGTTATTGACTTCTCAAGTGCAGTAGGGAAATGTTGTTCTATTGCCTAGTTTATGTGATAACAAATGTATCTGCTTGCATTCTTTGCTTTGAGAAAATGCTCTTATTGGTCCAGTAGTCCTTAGAATATGACCCTGCAGTAGCTAGAACATGCTAAGGACTAACTAGAGGTATATCAACTCACGAAGAATAAATATGGAGTCTAGGAATACAGTATTTCGATTTTGTTCCACGCATAATTCATCACGTCATGTTTGTTATACCAGTTGGTTCTAGAGCTTTTGTCGATTATACTTGAATGCTTCCGCATGCTATTATGTTTTATATGTTATTATGGTTCAAGAGCTGTTGGTAATCATGAAGGATCATAGCTGCAGTAGATAGAACGTGTTTGGTTTGGCAGCAAAACGGATTCTGCTGTTAACATGAAGTAGATAGAACATGTTTGGTTTGGCAGCAAAAGGACCATATTATGGTCCAGTAGTCATTGAATATACAAAGTTAAAATGAAGAATTTGTTCTGCTATTAACTTGGCAATAAATCAATCATAATGTCTTCTGATTCTGCTGCCATTGTATCCACGTCCTGCAGATCTTCTAGGGAAAGTTTGTTCTACTGCCTAATTTCTGAGATAAGAAATGTATCTGCACAATTTCAAGGACTAACTAAAGGTAAAGCAACTCACAAAGAATTAATATGCACACTGAGTTTACAAATTTGCATTGCCATTTCAGTATTGGTCTCCGAAGGCATGATTGAATATGAAATATTTTTATCGTTAGGAGTCTTTAAGAGCTCAAGCTATGTGAATCAGGATGCAGCTCATTACTTTCTCTATTACATTACTGGTTGGATCTTGCATCTGTCATGTTTGATGTAGTTACTCCATACCGATGTTAAATCACTGTCACCTGATACATAGTTAGCTTCTATTTGAAACTATGATATAATGATTCTGATTTTGTTCAACTTTCGATGCAGTCGTATCTTATTTTTTGTGCCTGCTACCATATGAATGCTTTCTTTGTAGTATTTAACATTTTAACCCTTGGCATGTTTTTGTTTGTTCGGTTTGATGTCTGCATGACATGAATCTCATTTTAACTTTGTCTTGTCATTCGAAAGAACTAAGTCCTTTTTTAATGCCTGTTAATAATATATATTGGCTCCAGTTTTTTGATTCTTCTCTGCTGTTTCATGTAACAGGCATGGAAGGGATAATGATAGTTCATGTTGCGGTTCTGTTCAGTCCTTCCAGTCAGTCCGGCATGTGCTTCATATGACAGGAGCAGATTCCTAGTTTGTAATCGCTATTGAAGGAGCTGCATGCTGAAGAAGATAGCACTTGTCGAGCTTGTAAAGCATCAGTTATTACACTTGTAGAGCTTGTAACTGTGATTGCCATTGTATATTTGTACTACGTGTTATTTGTAGAGCAGAAACTCCATATTAAATTTAGCTGCTGTTATTTAATTTATTAACATTGTTTTCAGTCTGCCAATTTATATACTGATTATTCATATACTATAAAATTGAAATATGAAGATTATTCACATACAAGAACTGGACACGATAATTGGGTCCCACTCAACAGAACCTGTGCAATGGCTCCCACTCAACAGAACCTGATAAATGGGTCCCATGCCCTAGAATCTGACAATTGGGACCTATTGTAGAAATAGAAAATAGAAAACTGAAATTGCTAAACCAAAAAGGCCTCGGCCCATGAAATAAAAGCCCAAAGTATTGGGCTTGGCCCATCTATCCGCCTCAAATTAATAGAGAAAATAACTTTATATGGGCTGACTTATTGGGCCCGGCCCATGTAGACGGCTGAACCGGACCGGGCTGATTCTAGAATACGACCATTTCATTTGGTCACAAATTTGCCACGTCAGCTTTGCCACGTTGGATTTGACGTGGCGTGGCTAGATTGCCAGTGACCAAAAAATTGGTCATAAAATCTGTGACCTTTTATTTTGGTCATAAACATTTATGACCAATCCACAAAAAAGGTCATATTGGACAATTAGTGACCCTCATAACGTGACCAAGTGTATTTGGTCACAAAAAGGTCATAGATTAAAAATTATGACCATTCTGTGACCAATATGGAGGGTCATAGGATAGCATATTTCTTGTAGTGCGTGGGGAAAACTGTCTTCCACTACTACATACACTCTGCACTTGGAGTCTCAACCTAACCCATTTACTTTTCACGCAGGTACCACGCGAAGGGGCTAGCAACTGTTTTCTGGCGCCGTTGTGGGGTAACTACGTGAAGGGCCATCACCTGGTTGTTGATTCGCAAGTATAAGCAGCGTGTCTTTTTTTACGAAAACCTCTTTTAGAGCCCGAGCTACATGGAGCTCGTTTTAAAACAAAATCGAAATCGACATTTTTAAGTTTCCATAAATCGTGAAAAAAATTCCGGATGTAGATAATATGAAGATCTACAATCGTACAAAGTTTCCAATCCAAATTCGAAATATTCTGGGCTCGATCCAAAAGACAAATTTCTGAATCTAAATACCCAGATTCAAAATTTTGAAATCTGTCAGAATTTGTCTTTTTACACAACCCAAAATACAATGAATTTGAAGTCAAAAAAATTCACGCTTGTGTGCCTCGAGACTATCTACACCTGTGATTTTTTGCGCGATTTTTGGAAACTCAAAAAATATGAATTTCGATTTTTTTCAAAATAACGAGCTCCATGTAGCTCGGGAGCCAAAAGTCCACTCTCGTCTTTTTTACACCATGCTACAATAGACTATTACCAGTTGTGTGGCTTATTTAGCACGCTACTGATAAATACTATTAGCGTATATTGTTTTAGATGCGCCACTAATAACGTTACAGCTATAAGCTATTCCTACTAGAGTAGAGTGCACCGAACGTTGGGACAGTCGGCCTATGGAACATCGCCTTTTTTGATCGTGTACGTTAGAGTGCCAATCAGTTTTATGGAGAGCGCGCACACGTGACTACTAAGATCCTCTCTACCACTTCAGCAGATGACTACTTCCTGAAACGTGTCAAACGTATCTATAAATTTTTATGTTCTATGCTTATTTTATACCAAATGCTACACGTTTTATAATAGTTTTATATCATTTTTATGCATTTTCTGGGACTAACCTATTAACAAGATGCCCAGTGTCAGTTCCTGTTTTCTGCTGTCTTTTTGTTTCAGAAATTCTAGTCGCGAAATATTCTCCAAAAGATCTAAAAATTTACGGGATTTATTTTTCCGAAGGAACCAAGACACTGCTCGAAGGAGGGGTCCAGGGGACCCACAAGTGGAGCAGGCGGCCCCACGGCGCGGCCTGGGGGTGGCCCGTGTCCTCAGCCCGTGTGGGCCCCCTGGTGCTCCATCGACGTCGCCTCTTCGCCTATAAATTACTTCGTCCCAAAAACCCTAGATACCCGATCAAAAATGCACGAAAAGTTATGTCGCCGCCATCGTCGCCAACCCTAGTTCGGGAGGGTTCTGAATCTCTTCCCGGCACCCTGCCGGAGGGGGCAATCATCACCGGAGGGCTCTACACCATTATGCTGCCTCCGGAGTGATGCGTGAGTAGTCTACCTTTGGACTATGGGTCCATAGTAGTAGCTAGATGGTTGTCTCTTCTCCTTGTGCTATTATGTTTAGATCTTGTGAGATGCCTAACATGATCAATATCATCTTTATATAATGCTACATGTTGTGTTTGCTGGGATCTGATGAATTGTGAAGTTATGATCAAGTTCGTTCATCTCTCTATCTATATGTTTTATTTATAATCTTGCATGCTCTGCGATGCTAGTGGTTGCTTTGGCCAAGTAGTTGCTAGTGTCTCCAAGAGGGGGTATTTATGCTAGATAGTGGTTCATGTCTCCAGTTGCCTCAGCTCAAGATGACAGAAACGACTAAGGTTCTGAATGTGGTGTTGCCACTAGAGAGAAAACAATGATGTATGTCTACGTATCATTTGTATTGTTTACATTACACACTTTGCTTATTGCAATTATCTGTTACTTGCAACTTAATACTTTCAGGAGACACAGATGTTATCTTGGGGGTGGACTATTAGTCATAGATGTAGCTAGCAAGCGATATATGCATTTTGTTGTAATGCTCAATTAAATACTATAGTGAACTATAGCTTGTCGTAGTAGCATTGTCATGCCCTTCCAATTTTTAATTGCGCAGCCGTAATTTGTTTACCCAACATGTTTATTTATCTGTTTTATGGAGAGACACCACTAGTGAACTGTGGACCCCGGTTCATTCTTTTACAATGATAAAAATACCGTTTCCACTATTTTCCACCATCATTTGTTCTCTGATCATTTTTGCATTTACATTTATTCTCCACACCATACGGTTAATCGATTGTATTCAGCAGGGCAGTGAGATTGACAACCTTCCTGTTTCGTTGGAGCAAAATAGTTTGATTGTATTATGTGTAGGTCCACGTCAATCTTCTAAAAACGGGGTTGGTTGACACCGTGTTGAAGCTCTTCCAACTCTACTGTATTGATAACTTTGGTTTTTTTCTCAGGGGAAACTGCTGCTGAACTACATCATACCTTCCTTTTGGGGTCTCCCAACGAATGTGTGTTCCACGTCCAGCACTTCCCAACGAGGATCCTCGACATGAAGGACATGCAGAACATCTTGGTCATGGGTGCCAAGGATGACACTGCGAACATGTCTTATTCCAGCACACCTTATATGTTCTTGTTTCTGTTGTTGGATATCATGTTAGAATTACCTAGAAATTATGGAAATTTGCTCATATATTTAACAATAAAATCATAATTATACGCAATTTCTTGCAATCGGCTTTGTTGCTGCTCTGAGGGCTTCTACACTCGAGGGTGTGCACTATAAGAGTTGGCGTACGGCTTCAATATTCTAGCTTCAAAACTTTAGATTTTTGAAAGCGGAGGAGAGATATTTTCACGAGGATGAGAGCTTACTCCTGCGGAGGAGAGATATTTTCACGAGGATGAGAGCTTCACGAGGTGAGATTTTGGGCGCAAGCCTGAATGAGAGCTTACTCCCGCGGAGCAGAGATATTTTCACGAATTGTGAGTAGTATGACATGGAACAATTCAATAACTTCAAGATGATTGATTAGTGCTACATAATTAAGTAGTCTCATCAATTGTCAAGGATTTGAGTACTATATATGTGTGTTACCGCACAAGTTTATTTTCGGCGGTTTCTTTGCCAAGCTTCCTCCCTCGTGGAGGACTTCAGCTACTGCTTTTCGACACATAATAGTCGGAGTGTTCCACTAAGGACTATGTACACACACTTGTGATATTTGTCTTTTTTGTTTTGTCTTGCCGCTGCACTTGTGATGTTTAGGTTATGGTGATATATGTGATGTTCATATACATATCAATTTCTCAAAACTACGGTGATAATTGGAAATATGAAAAGTAATGTACTCTTTGACGAGTGTCACGCTCACAAACATGGTATACCAAGTGAAACACTCGGCAAAGAGGACATGTGGCGCAAGCCCGTGGAGTATGGCATTTGGGGACAGTGTTGACTTGGGTGTTTCCTAAGTTCAAGAGTTTTTGCACTCGGAAATAATCTGGTACGTGCTCCACCTGACAGAAATTTTGGTCTAGGGCCCTTACATGGCACAACAATGGGTGCCACATCAACGCAGGGATACCACACCTAGTTGGATGTCTACGAACAATTATGAACCGTCGAATTTGCATCCAATGAAGGTTATGAATCCTACTAATTGATGTATTGATAAACAATCATGTTCATGCGTGCTTTTAGTTTTTTTTGTTAATGCATGTTAGCAATTTTTTGTTAGTACATGAATCCAAAAAATAAATTGCATAAATCTAAAAATTATTGATAATGAATTGATATTTGTAGAATCATTAATAATTTGTGTACGCATCCTAAAGCAGTTGGATGTCTGAGATAGACCTTCATCTAGGTGTGGAGTTGCATTTCCCGGTGCCACATGGTCTTTACTCCAAAAATCATATTACGGGCACGGGAAGTCGGGAACAGCAGCAAATCATCGAGCCAGGGGTTCACGCAAGCCCCGCGCAAAGAAAAAAGCGAGTATTCATATCTCAAGAAAAATCTCATGCATCACCCAAAAGCGTAAGGAAAATGACCAAGTTATTATTCAAGGGACAGGAATATATGCTTCTGCCAAACAAAAAAATAACCGTGAGAGCCGGCGAGGTGCAGCTTGCGGTGCAACATAGGTTGAAGCTGAAGTGACGCAGCATGCTAGTAGCGCTTTATGGCACCACGGCGAGAACGGGAGCTGGTTCTGATCAGCTCTCATCTCTCTGATTCGTTTTATCCAGACTAGAGCTTCAGAGACCTGCGGCCTGCAGCTGCTAGCAAAGAGTCAAATAGAGAGCTGGGTTGAGTAAACCCGGAGCCAAACCCAACAACAAAGTATATAAGAGGACAGTGACTTCTCTAGTTCTCTTGGCCACGGGCATGGCCCTGGTTGTGCAAATAATCATGGATGTTTACCTCGACGAATGCTGTGTGGATGATGCTGCCAGCCATGGTGGTGACGCTTGCCATGATGACCTTGAGACACAGCGACTCGAGCGCCCTGCACACTATAGCAATGGCGCCACGGCTCTTGGTGTGTCTCACGCTCACCACCGCCACCTTCTCACCTACCTCCGTCACCTCCAGCTGCACAAACCATGATATATCACGCGGTTATTCATTCCGTAGTACGTTTATTATTATGGTCCGAGAGGAGCTTCTATGCTCCCGAATTCCAGTGATCCTGGTGTTTAAAAAAAGAAAAACTATTTACGAGTTCAAAAAATGTGAAAAAATCCTGAATGTAGCCAACGATATGTCTCACAAACGTGCAAAATTTCAACTTTAAATACTTTGTATTCTGGGCTACACAAAAATGTCATCTGAGTATGCATATTTTCAAATCTCCAAATTTATAAGATTTTGTCATTTTTGTGTAGCGCAGAATACAAAGTAATTGAAACTAATTTATTCTAGGTTTGTGCTGTATATTATTGGCTACGTACGGAACTTTCAAAAAAATAAAATTCATAAATATTTTTTTGATTTTTTTAAACAGCAGTATTAGTAGTGCTCGGAAGCAAAAGACACTTTCCCTTATGGCCCCTCTTGATAAATTGTCATAATTCCGTTTGACCCACTCGATTTTTTCTGTTTGTGTTTATTTTATCATTTTTGTCTATTTTTTGGACGGCTTCTAAAGGCAAATATTTAAGGAATCACAACGCAACCGAATGTTTCAGAAGAAATACATACTGAGAAGCAATCGACCCAATGTTTGTTTCTTTCACTTTTAACACATTGCAATTACCCCAGTGATGACCAAGGGCAAGAGGAAACGCAACATGACAAAGTGGTGGACATGAGGGCTAGTTAGCATGTGTGTGTGATGAGTGATGACACAACTTATAATTACTAAACGAAGTCAACGGCTCAGAATCCCTTTGATGGTCAGAAGCTAATTGAAAAAGACCGTACCTTCTATAGGAAGAAATATGGTTTATCTAACGGCGAATGAAAAATAACTTTTTCTGACAACTGTTAGGAGTTGTTTGATCTGAACATCGAGATTTGTGCTTGTACAAAAGGATAAGCTAACCTTGATGGAGCAACTATCATTATCGGCCGCGGACATAACAATTTCGCTAAATGATTCCCGTTTTGTTGGTGACAGAAATTATGCAAAGACAGCCTAGTGGTGGAGCTGGGGGTTAGCTGACCCCATAGCTTCTTAGCAAACCCCCTTGAATTAAGAAATTTATGCGTCTGTCCTGATATCAACACAAGCGCTGACCCCACAGGTTTGCTTCGCAATGTGCTAACCAGCTGAACAGGAGTATCAGGTGACAATAATAAATTACCTCGAGAATTTCGACAGGATGAGTCATGAGTCGCAGGGAACATATGGCTTCGTCAATGGAGGTTGTTCTCCTCATCTTCTTCCCTGGCGGGAAACGCACACCGTCTTCCTCCGCCTGGCTGGCGGCCGAGACGTCAACGTTCTCGATCTTGACGAATGCAAATTCGGGGTCTGCTAGGAGCTGCCGCTCGCGTTCCTGCAGCTCCTCGATGTAGGCGATGGCGTCCTGGATGATGGACGCCTTGTCCATCTAAAGATAACGTCGCAGAAACCCAGTGTTGGATGTTACTCAACATACAAATCCTCTTCTTTCACTGATCTATAAACTGATACTAGATGTCGATGGATCATCGGTCGATCAATCGACCTTGGTGATGTTGGGAACGACGCTCCGGAGGGCGTAGAGCTTCTCGCGGAACATCTTGCGCCGGGCCCTCTCAATGATCATGTTCTTGGCCGCCCTCGTGGTCGCCGTCGACCGGGAGTATGGCGAGCTCGAGTCGTCAGCGCAGCAGGAGTACTGACCGGACAGCGAGTCCTTGGCCGGCACGTACATGCTGCATAAACCAGCCAGGATAATCGAACGGCCGGCCGGCAAGATGAAGAAGCAAAGTGGCTGCAGGCTCAGGCTCACCTGTCGACAGCGCCAAGCTCGAGCAGCTCCTCGCAGAAGCTAGGCGTCTCCCAAGACAAATCCAAGCTTACGTCCATGTCGGCCTCCATTGCCCTGTGCAGCGTGTGTGTGTGTGTGTGTGTGCATATATGGATGGATGGCAAGATTTGCGTCGCATGGGGAGCCATGGGGGCCGAGCCGACGACGTGCGATGCGAGCGAGAGGGGCTACCTCCTCGAAGAAACGTCTCCCAAGAGAAATCGTACTTTGCTGCACAACCATTCGCTATCTATTGTTCTGTTTTTTGGTTTGTTTTACCTAACTGTCGACGTTTGGGTCCATCAACGTTCAGATCCGTAGCATGCTGCCATATATGTGGGGGGTGGTAATCACGTGAGACGCTGTTTGGTTCGACGCGTTATTTGCTTCTTTAAAATGCCAGGGGCGCGCGGAACTAGAAAAAAAATACTAGCAGTAGTAATGTGTTTGACAAGTGTTACCGTACCTTAAGTTAATAAAGAAAACAAATTACATGGGATGCTATAGCAGATAAAAATAAGGATTGTCCAAATTCTTACCAAAACGAATAAGCTAAACCTCCAAAGGGTACTCTCTTTTTCACCTTCCCAATAGATCATATTAGATGATCTCTTCTTCCCAATTAGTATCATTTGGACATATATGTCCATGTCCTACACTTGACAAAAACTATTTTTAAAACAAGGCTTTTACTTCTCAAAAAACTGTAGGGGTGCCTGGCAATTAGCACTTTGCAACATTTGCAGCAGTTCTTTCCAAGTGGTAGTGACAATGACAAACTTCTTTCTTGGTGGTGCTCATGGAGTCTCGCGTCTCAGTGATCGGGATGAATACCCTAGGTTCGATCGGTGGTTGTATCTGGCAATGGTGGCTCCCTTAGTCATCTCCTTGTTGAAGCCATTGTTTGAAGATTAGACCTTCTCCGGGTGAAATCTTAGGATCTAACCATGCTGGTTAGTCCAGACGTGGCGATGTTTGTGCAATGTTACCTTTTTTTAGGCGTCGTTTTTTAGAAGCTTTTTTGGGGTCGAGGTGTCGTCCCCACTGGTGGTGCCTTTTGCTGCTGCGAGGTTCTGTTTGTTTCGGCGGGTCTTTGTTTTCTTTTTCTTTTGATTCAGCTGTGTGCATCATTCATGTTTAGACTTGCTCTAGTCATTATGTTGGTGCAGAGGTTGAGTGTAATTGATATTTTTTTGTTATTAATATATTCCCTTTATCGAAAAAGGGAAAAAATAGGAGTATCTTAGGATACTTATATTAGGAGAACGTGTGGGCCGATCGGGGGAATAAATAATTATGGGCTTAGGACGTCTTATTCGTGGCACTAGTACAACAACTATTTTACTAATCACAGAATATAAAGTTTGGGATTTAGGACGTCGTACTCATTGTATTGGTAACTTATGTTCAGTGAAAGAGGTGGGCGTTGGATAATCTGGGCGGCGGTCTGCAAATGCAGGGATGCTCGATCGCTTCAGACGGGAGCACATGGTACATCGCTGCCGCTAGCCCTCCGTTGGCTTATCCTGAGTAAATCGCGTCGTGGTCTCGGGCCTCGTGTGACACTGGCGAGTTGTTAGCATAAAACTACCACTTTTTAGAAGTCATGAGGCAGCAGCACCGCCGCATCATGCGCTTCCTCCCCGACAAGCGACTTGTGCAATAGGGATTTCCCACCACTATGTTGGTCCCCCGTATTATCGTAGCCATCGATTTCGTGGATCGGAAGATTTTGCATTTAGGTACCTGAGAAAAAGATGAATTAACCCGTAGTCCGGCACCGCTATATATAGCCACCTAGCCCTAAGAAGCATAACCCAGTTTCCCCCTGCCCTCATTCGCCGCCTCCTCCTGTAGCTTCGTCGCCCGGCTGCCGCCCACCTAGCCCGGCTGCCGGATCCGTGCGTTCCGGCCCCGACGAGCTCACTTACCGGTGATGTCGCGGCCGCGCCCACTTCTCCTCTCCCACGTCTACACCCTCACGAACCCTAATCTCGGCCACCCGCACGCGGCTCCGGCGACTTCCCGCGAGGCGCGGAGGGCGCGACGGCGTCGGCGCTTTCCACGGAGGGCGCGACGGCAATGGCGCCTTGGAGGGAGGGCGCGACAGCGCCGGAGGCGGCAACGACGCCATGGAGGAAGACCGCGTCGGCAACGGACGAGCTGTCGTTGACCTTCAAATCCGGCAATGGCGGAGTCGTATCCGGCCATGTGGCGGTCGGATCCAAGCTCTCTGGCCTCAATCTAGGGTTTAATCTGTCCGTATTTTGGATTCTTTTTTTTTTGTTTGTTCTGGATCTGGGTTGAAACCAACATCTTGATCTTCTATTTTTTAGATCCGATAGATTC
Organism: Poa pratensis; assembly: GCA_947311845.1. Classification (NCBI taxonomy): domain Eukaryota; kingdom Viridiplantae; phylum Streptophyta; class Magnoliopsida; order Poales; family Poaceae; genus Poa; species Poa pratensis. The sequence continues at coordinate 38,182,397 of CAMZMU010000098.1, forward strand.
GTGATTTGTTTCTACTCCTTTTTTAGATCCGATAGCTCTATGGCCTCCAGCCTGTGTGTATCGTCTATTCTTTTCTTTTTTTTCGTTTGTTTGTTTGTTTCTATTTTTTAGATGAGACCAAGTATAATCCACCTTCTGCTAGGAGAAGGTCGCCCCTCCACCTGTCCCGGGGGTGTTTTCTTTTCTTTCTGTTTTTGATTTGGTTCTTTTTTCGTTTTTCTTATTGTTAGGTTCTGTTCTTGATGTTTTTTGCATAAAATTCGTGAAAGTTGCAGAAAATCTGCGATGAAACTGGATTCAATCAGAGAACAAATCTTGCTAATCTGTGAATTATGAATTTTGCTTATTGTAAGGTTGTGTTCTTGATGTTCTGTACATGAAATTCGTGAAAGTTGCAGCAAATCTGTGATGAAACTGGATTGAATAGAGAACAAATCTTGCTAATCTGTGAATTATGATGTTTTCTTATTGTTAGGTTCTGTTCTTGATGGTCTGTGCATAAAATTCTTTAAATTGCAGCAAATCCGTGATTAAACTGGATTGAAACAGAGAACAAATATTGCTAATCTGTGAATATGAATGAATGTAATAATCTTGTTCCTTGTATAATTATTTGAAGAAGTATGAATGAAAGATTGTTGAATATTATTGCTTGAATTTTGTGTGAAAAATCTGTTGAATATTCTGTGAATTGAATGTTCACAGAAAAATCCTGAAACGAAACATTAAATCCTGAAAAATCTGTGGAAAAATGTTGAATTATCTTTTGATAAGAAATTATATGTGTATCAGAAAAATCCTGTATAATTGCAGGTCATGTGTGGAAGATATACTGTAGCTGATGTATAAGATTAGTTGTACAAATAAATTGTAAATTCGTTGGAAATAAAGTAGATTCTGTCAAATTTGTTTGTGACTCAGTTCTGTAATGAATATGTATTGAAACTTGTACAAATCCAGTGTGAATTGGTTATGAAAAAATTATGAATCATTTTTTCCAGTGTTAAAAATCTTTATTTTGTTTTGTATAAAATTGTTGAGACAAAAACTGTTTGAAATAAAAAACAAAGTTGAAAATATTATGATCATTTTTCTATGATTGAAAATCTTTTATTTATTTCCTACAAAAAACTAGTCTTCGGATTTAACCTCCTACAAAAAATACAACAATCATTTCGTTAAATTAATCTCCAGGCTAGTCTTCCGATAAAAAACCATAAATTTCAAATCTGGGATGGAACATGAACAAAATATATGAAAATACCATACTTTTGAAACTTTTATGAATATTTTCTGAAATAAAATCTTGAGAAAAGATCTTTACCAAAAATTCTTTGCGAAAAAATGTTTTTTTTTTGGAAATAAATTATATGACATTGTTACAGAAAAAAATTGTTGAATATTCTCGCGAAAAAATCTTACGTGAAAGTGTGATATTTTTTATGAACAATTGGTGAAACTTTGTTAAATCTATAATGGTTTTAGAATTCTATAAAAAAATGTTTAATTTTAAGTGAATTGAAATTTGTGAAACACTCAATATAAAAATATTTTTTTTGTGAGAAAAACAAATGGTATAATATTTTTTGAAAACTGTACGGTGACTGGAGAGTGTTTCGATCTAGTGTCAAAGATGGCAGAGATAGTACGGTGACTTTTGGTTGAGTTGCGATTTCTCTGGGTACTAAACTGCAAATGCGTGTGAATGTTTGACCAAAAAGACAGCCCTACGATCTCACAGCAACGGACGGCAGAGATAGTAGGGGAGGGGGGCCAACATAGTGGTGGAGTTGATTTTCCGCGACTTGTGCTGCGACGCCCAGAGTCCAACAAATCGGGGCCATGTATTATTGACGAGTGAGGCCATACTGCAGTCTGCAGGATGAAGTTCCTTCAGAGTTCAGATCGGAAACGAATCACAGCCGCGGATCAACTTTGTCCAATCAACAAAGCTGTTCTTGTTTCAGAGATTTACAGGGGGGGCTACCAGTGCATCTTTATTCTTTAATCAGCTTCATCGTAATGAGAATGAAGTCATCACTCCATTATTGCAGGATGCAGTTTCTTGTGAGTTCAGACCGTAACAAATTACAGTCGCAGATCAACCTCGCCGGAATCAACGACGCTGTTCTTGCCTCAGAGCTGCACGGGGCTCACCAGCGGCCTCCCTGCGAAGAAGGCGTCGAGGTTGGCGGCGATGACCTCGAGCACGCCGCGCACTGACTCCGGCGTGATCACCGCCCTGTGGTCCGACAGCACGACGTTGTCCATGCCGAACAGCTCCGGCGGCACGGCCGGCTCGTTCTCGTACACGTCCAGCCCGGCGCCGCCCAGGACGCCCTCCCGCAGGCATCTCACCAGCTCCGGCTCGTCCACCAGGCCGCCCCGGCCAACGTTGACCAGCACGCCGTCCTTCCCCAGCGCCTCCATCACCTCCCGGTTCACCATGCGCTTCGTCTCCTCCGTCAGCGCGCACGAGAGCACCAGCACGTCGCTGCCGGCGGCCAGGTCGCGCAGCGACGGGACGAACGGGTACGGCGATGAAGGCTTCGGCGACCTCGAGTGGTAGGAGACGGCGCAGCCGAAGGCGGCGAGGCGTCGCGCAACCCTGGAGCCGATGTTGCCCAACCCCACGATCCCCACTCGCTTCCCGCTCACCTGTCATTGCATGAAACTCTGATTAAATTCTCATCTTGTTCGTGTTCTTTTCTTGACATTTTTTAAGCGCTCGTCGCAGGAGGAATCAAGAAAGGATCACCGATGCGTTGCAATTGCAATAATCGCAGCGATGACGATGAACTAATCTCAAGCGGCGACTTTGGCAGGTAGTAAAAACAGAGTCGTCCAGCTCCAGCGCACTAGCGGCCAAGAAGAGCTAACCAACCTTGGTGGCGAGAGGGTAGTCGCCGTCCGCCGCCCACCTGCCGCGCCGGACGTACGCCTCGGCGGCGGCCACCCTGCGGAGCACGGCGACGACGAGCCCGACGGCGTAGTCGGCCGAGTCGACCGCGAACGCGGCGCCGGCGTTGGTGACGGTGATCCTGCGGCGCCGGCACACGTCGAGGTCCACGTGGTCGACGCCGACGGTGGTGCCCAAGAGGAGCTCCAGCTCATGGAGCCTGCCCAGGTGCTGGGCCGTGACCGGCACGAGGCCCGGCACGAGCAGCACCCTCGCCTCTGCCGCAACTGCCGCGTCGGCGTCCGCGGCGAGAACGAACCGGTAGCGGTCGGCGAGCGCCGCGGCGAGCTCTGGGAAGAGCGGCTGCGCCAGGAGCACCAGCGGCCCCTTGTCGGCGGGCGACGACGGCGTGGTCTCCATCGGGATAGCAGCGATCGCTCGGCGGGGGAGGGGATAAAATCAGTAGGTGCTTTGGAGTGACAACCGACAAGCACGGTCGGTGGTGACTACCGACTGCCAACCATTATCTACCGCCAAATAACAAAACAACATCACGTAACAAACCATCGACAGGATTGCAGTTCGATTTCGCACGAACCTTTCTACGATCCTATCATGCACCTAACGAAAATATTGATTTCCTTCCAGTCGAGTGCCAGCATGAGTTGTTTGGAACGGACGAATCGCAATGCCGAGCACTTTGCGCAAATAGTTAACTGTTGCTGGCTTAAGAGCTAACCTTGGTGGCGAGAGGGTAGTCACCGTCCGCCGCCCACCTGCCGCGCCGGACGTCCGCCTCGGCGGTGGCCACCCGGCGGAGCACAGGGACAACGAGCCCGACGGCGTAGTCGGCCGAGTCGGCGGCGAACGCGGTGCCGGCGTTGGTCACGCTGAGCCCGCGGCGCCGGCACGCTGCAAGATCGACGTGGTCGACGCCCACGGACATGCCCGCCACGAGCTCGAGCGTCGGAAGCCCAACCAGGTGCTCGTCCGTGACCGGCGCGAACCCCACGAGCAACACCCTCCCTCGGCCCTGTCCGCCGAGTCAGCGTCCGTGGCCAGAGTGAACCGGAATCGGCCGGAGAGCACCGCGGCATACTGTGGGAAGAGCGGCTGCGCCAGGAGCACCAGCGGCCTCTCGTCTGTGGGCGATGCCCGCGGCGGCGTCATGTTCTCAATTGGGATCGCAGCAATGAGTCCGTCCGTCGAAAAGCAATTCAATCATTGAATGGATTGAGACTGAGTGTGTCAGGCGGCAGCCTGCATAAGCAGGAATTAGTTAAAACAGGCTGAAAATCTTGACACGATTATTATAACTAGCATAGGCTATTTTTACCAGAAGCGGGCCGGGTTCGGGCGTCGCTATGCAACCCCAAGAGACCAAGCCACCAGCACACGGTCTGTGGTGGGGTACACATTTCAACTCGAAAATGATTGACACGGACTGTGTACCTAGAAAATGACACCACGCTTTCAGCGATCGTCAGCACGTCACCATCTGAAAACATTTCAACTCGATTGTTTTTTTTTTTTGCGAGTACAAGGGGCTGAACGAAGTCCAGTATTACAGAAAGGTCCTCAGAAAGATAGAAATTACAGTCCAAACCCTGCTGCAAATCGACTTCGTCTTCGTCCTAGCGCCGTCGGTGGCGCGCTGCCGCTCATGCTCTCCTTGACGCCTTGGATCGAGAGCACCCCCGAGTTAGCAGGTCACCATCTGAAAACATTTCAACTCGATTGTTAGCAGCGCACTGGCCTATGGCTACCCCGACGCCACACCGGTGTCGTCGCACAGACGCGGCTATCCGACGACTTTTGTCTCTGTCAGTCATGTCCTTTCGCATGCTTGTTTTCGGTGCTGAGCTTCCCACCAGAGATCCTCCTCTAGCGACTGGCTCGAGTTCTCGAAGTGTCGGCCTCACGGGGGGTTTCGGTGGGCTTCATTGCTAATCACCCCTCCTTTAGTGTTTTATCTCTTGCTTCTAGTTGTCTTTTTTGTATTTTACTTCTCTTCTCTTCCATTGTATCCCCTGTAAAATTTCTATCTGTTGTAAGAACATGTTCCGGCCCAGCCTACTTTCGAGTGAATGCAATAAGAGGTGGGATTTTTCCCCGTCGATCTCGAAAAAAAAATCAGCAGGCCAAGCTATACCAAAGTACCAATACCCGACACGAGTTCAATTCAGACTTCAGGATTAGCAAATTCCCCTCGTGTAGTTTCCACACTCTGGCGACGAACGCCGAGGCAGCCCGGCGACGCAAACGTCGGACAGAGGTAGACGAAGGAGACACCAATAGTTTTTCCGGCGCACAGACGCCTGTATCTTGGCTTTATTTCTCTCAACGAATCGCACACACGCAGTACAACCCAGGAGCTCTCCTGCCGGCCGGGCACATACCACGGTCTGGCTCTCACATTCCTACACGCAGTGGACTCACACTTAAATAGCTAACACAGAAGACGCAACGCACGCCACACCCGTCCCGGCCTAAGGGCATGTACAATGGTAGAGAAGTCGCGTCTTCTCTTAGCCGTCCACATCATTTAGAGAAGACAAAATTATAAGTTATATAATGTATCATCTCTTATTTCCATCTCTAACAATTAATGAGACTTAATTATATTTTAGTAGGAAATTGTAGTTCTAAGGAAAGACAAATTGTACAATAGTGAAATTAGCCTTCTCTTATTTTGTAAGAGATCATCTCTTAGCTAAGTGAAGGCAACCTCATTTTTCTTCATTCTCTCTACTCCAACTAGACAAATATTCTACGTGTTAACGTTAAGAGAAGACTGACGTCACCCATTATACATGTCCTAACAATCATGCATGCACTAACAATCCAATTTGAACCAACTCCCGCCCGGCCGTCCACACGATCCGCCCACGAACACACGCGTCAAGATAGTGCTAACACCTCGGAGCAACGGCCTATGGCATCCGCCATCGCTGCCGTGACGGTTCCACCCACCGGCGTCGCCAAGCACTCGTTCCTCCTCCTGCGCCGCGCCAACGACCGCCTTGCCACCGAGCTGCGCGCGCGTTACCGTGTCCTCAACTTCTACGCCTCTGGCGCCTCGCTCCCGGCTTTCCTTGCTGCGTCGGCCGCCGCGGAGCCCGAGCACCCGTGGGCCGCGCTCGTCGTGGGCGGCGGCGCCATCCGTGTGGACTCCACCTTCCTTGAGCCGGCGCCGTACCTCCGCTGCGTCGTGACAACCGCCGCTGGCCTAGACCACGTCGACCTTGCCGAGTGCGCGCGCCGGGGCGTCCTCGTGGCCGGCGCCGGCGAGGTCTTCTCCACCGACGTGGCCGACCACGCCATAGGCCTCCTCATCGACGTGCTCCGGCGGGTCTCGGCGGCCGACCGCTACGTCCGGCGCGGGATGTGGCCGATCCAAGGGGACTACCCGCTTGGCTCCAAGGTCTGTCGTTTCTTTTCTGAGTGTTGCTATACGTACGACACTATGCATCCGATTTTCGTACGACGCTGCACTTTTTTTTTTGTAATGTACATACTTGTATTCATATGGATGGAGTACATAACACGAACAAGTACACACACGGAAAGGAAACAGAGAAAACAGAGGACAACGAGGATTGCACACACCGTCTTCAACCTCGCGATCGCCAGAAAGCCGAACCCTGCATCGCCGGAGACGAGGAAGAAGCCCAACGCCTGGATCGACCACCGCGGAGCAGTAGAACTCCTAGCCCTGAGGCGTTGATGAGCCGCAAGAGACGCCATCTCCGAGGAGCTGGAACTGGAGACGATGAACGAGCATCGGCCGGGGCGGCCCCCGAGCTCAAACTGCGCCGGATCTGGGAGCAGCGCCCCAGATCCCCCACCTTCTTGCCACATACCTGCAAAACCGCCGTCTTGAAGCCTCCCCTCCCGCCGCCAGATCCGCCGTCACCATAGATCTGACGGGAGAAGAAGGGCTCGAGCACCACGCCGGGCGTCGAGCCACCACAAGTCGAGCGCGACGATGGCAGGCCCCGAAGAACACCACCATCGGGGAAGGTCGCCTCGACACCAAAACCTCCGCCGCCCGCACCTGCTCCTCCAAGGCGCCGCCGACGGAAACTCCCCCTAACCTACCGTATGTACAGGCGGAGACGGGGATCCCCACCCTCCCGCCGCCGAAGCGGCCGGCGGAGGGGAGGAATCCCACGCCTCAGCGGCACGGACGCGGTGGCTCGACGGAGATCGCCCAAAAATCGCCCTCTTCGCCTTTGCTACAGTGACAGAAGGGAAGGGATAAGGCACGACGTTACTAGTCTCTGTGTTCTACGACGCTGCACATCGAGACGTCCATATATGCGTTAGTCCAACCTGTACATAACACGCCACTGGATGGAGCATCGTACAAGTACAAGTATCGTACACATAAAGCATCGTACGCTTTCTCTACTGAAGACGGTACCAGATGCATCATTTCTAAAGTTTTATTTCCTATTTCTAGTCCAGAATAGCCAGTGTAACCAAATGAAAATCAAAACATACTTTGAATCTTGTGAAGTATTCGATTGAACTGCTAAGATTTGAAGTTGCATCTTGCCTTGATTCTGATGATTTTTTCAATTACAACAACAGTAGAGTACTCACACATTGTTAGCGTGTTCATCATTGGAGTTCTAAGCCCCAACAAATTTCCCCATGCTCTGATCTTGGCAAACATGCAGACATTTTATCCCAAACTGAAACTAATGTGAATATTTATTACCCTGTTGTACCAGCTCAGTGGCAAGCGTGTAGGCATCATCGGTTTCGGGAGCATCGGCTCATCCATTGCCAAGCGTCTCAAAGCATTCGGCTGCGTCATCCAGTACCACTCTAGAAGACCAAAGGATACCGTCTCCTTCTGATATTTCCCTGACGTGATCACCCTCGCCGCTGAATCCGACGTGCTCGTCGTCGCGTGCGCGCTGAACGACCAGACACGGCACATCGTCGGCAAGGAGGTTCTGGTGGCGCTAGGAAAAGACGGCTGACATGGGTATGCCTATCGGGTACCCTACCATGAGGGTACCTGGTGCACGTATCGACTAGGCCCAACTATCAGAGCCTACATGAAGCCCATGAAGGGAGGCCCACGAAGATGGAGTATCCTCCAAGTTTGGCGAAACAATAGTCGGTTTAGAGTTTCCTTACTTGTAAATCGAGTCGGTTACGAACACCCGAGACCCAGCCTATTATTTAAGGACTGGGAGGGCCATCGAACCAGAACGAACCACCAGAGCCACAAACCCTAGCGAGATCGACATCTCGCCGGGACCCTTGTAACCATCATATTCACAAAGCAATAACAGACAGGCAGGACGTAGGGGTGTTACCTCCACACGAGGGCCCTGAACCTGGGTAAAATCTTTGCCCTGCTTGTCAGCCGACGATACTTCCAGCTCTACCACGTTCTCTCCCCCATATTCATAACCTAGGGACCTTAACCATGGGTCTTGATGAGTCTACCCCTCGTCAAGTGGCGCCGTCTGTGGGAAAGAATAGCGCTGGACTCGAAGTTTCGCCGGTCCCAACAGCAAACGGCAAATCGCCGATCACACCAGCAAACGGCAACTCGCCGATCTCATCTGCAAACGGCAACTCGCCGGCCATGTCAGCAAACAGCAACTCGCCGATCCAGGCGACACACGGCGACTCGCCGATCCACTCGAAAAGCGGCAGCCTGCCCGCTTCACCTGCAAAAAGCGCATCTGCTCTTCCAATGAATTTCAATCCGCACTCGCCGGAGCTTCAGGAGGCGTTTTCCGGCCTTGAATCAGGTTTGAGTTTAACTGTTGGAGCATTCAATTTTTTCGTAAACAATCTTGGCACGCAGGACTCGACAGATCCGCAACAACTGGCGCTGGGCGCACTCGAGGCTCCGTCGACTGCGCTCGCCCCGTCGTCGATTCCTGAAGCCTGCTCGCCCGCAACAACCATGTCGACCGGCGAGATCGACAGGTTCATGATGACGGAACTCCAAGGCGAGGAGGCAGAATCAGCATACCGCACAAGCAACGTCGACTTCAACCTACCACTCGACGAGAGTTTCGACTGCGGGATCTCCCTCGATGACTTCTACGAGCCCGCGATTCATAACGACAGCAACGTCGACTCGGAGATCTTCACCAACACCAACCTCGACTCAGAAATCCATAATGGTTCGCCAACACCGAGATGAGCATAGGCGATGAGCACATCGACAACGAGATTCGCCTCGAAGATCTACTCGATGAACATACTGGCTCTGACATGAGCCTCGACGGCGACGTCGAGTCCATGACTGGAATCGACAGCACATACACCTGTCCACGGGTCACGCCCCATCAGGTCTACGTGGCCTTCTCCGCAGAATCATCCGCAGACGCAGCCGCTCGCAGGCCTGCACAATTCCCATGCACGGTAACCATGCCGGATGGGGTCACAACCTTGACAATCACGGAGGAGATGGCAGCAAAAGCAGATAAAGTCATAAAGGAGTGCACAATGATGCCACCAAATTCCACCCCAGAGGAGATGTTGACCTTCCAGTACTTCAACTGGCAGGAGTCAATTCGACTGCAAAACTACCGAGCGACGCTCGAAGAGCGCAAAAGGCAAGCCAGCCTCTCGAGTGCCCGAAGAAGGGAGCAATCCCTCGGGTCCACAATGCAACCAACCCCACGACCTAGGTCGCGGTTGGCAAGCCTTCCAGAACATGAAAGGGTAGCAATCACCCGTAACCTGTCGTTCATGACAGAGGACGCTAACGGAATCCCAGTGCCCAAAACTGCTGCGGGTGCATTATTCTCCGTAGGTGCTTACCTCAAGGCAATGCAACCTCCGGCGAATGACCCTAACGCAGCCCTGCATCGCCAACAACTCAAATCGCTAGCTCTAGCGGCACAGGCTATACAGCCAGAAGACAAAACTCCAGCAAGGAATCGCGATCGCGACATAGTCGACTCACGACACGCAGCACATCATCGCAGTGGTCGCAGCCACCACTCGGATGAAGGAAGGAGAAGCACGCGCCGGCACAGGTCCAGCAGAAGCAGATCTCGAAGATCCTATAGCAGCGATTCATACTCTGATCGTGAACCAGAGCCATGCGGAGCATTGTGCTTCACTCGACGCATCCGTGAGACGCGGATGCCCAAAGGTTCAAGTTGACAGGCGAACAACCCAAGTACAACGGTCGCCAAGAACCTTCCGGGTGGCTAGAAGATTACAGACTCGCCGTGGCATGCCAGCGTGGCACGAACACCACGGCGATGCAGTACATACGACTCATGCTCGAAGGAACTGCCCGCGACTGGCTCAAGCGCTCCCTCCATCATCATACGACTCGTGGGACGATTTCCGCAGAGACTTCATCAAAAACTTCGAGCCTCTGTGTGAGCGCCCGAAGACATTCGAAGAATTAAGGGCATGCACTCAACGATCAGACGAGTCGTTGAGATCATACATACGGCGGTGGACCGAAATACGCAATTCGGTTGGCAAAGTGTCAGAAGACAGGGCCATGGATGCCTTCATACAAGGTCTCGCCAGGAAGGACTTCAAAGAGGCACTTGGTCGTGAAAAGCCAACCTCCCTGGCTGACCTCATCAAAGTTGCGACTGAGTGGGCAGATGGAGAGGATTCTGTACGCAGATCCCGTGCTTCCCCACCACGCGACAACTACGAAAGCGGCAGTCGAGGCCGCAGAGATTCATACAGAGAAGATCGCAGGCGCAAACGTTCCAAACGTCCTTACGACGATAACAGACCCGAGTTCATGGCGGCTGGATACACACAACCCCGGGAGACCAAGATAGAAGCAATCGACGCTCGGATGATCGACGGGACAGTCGAGATCGCGAGCAGCGGAGCGACAGCTACAAAAGGCAAGAATGGCGCAAACGCAGCGACGCAAAACCCGAGCGGTCATTCGAGGAAAAGATGGACGACTGGTGCAGATTCCACCTCTTCAAGGGGGACGACGGAAAACTACGCTCCAATCACACCCTAAGGAACTGCAGGGAATTCGACCAAATGGCGACTGACTACATGATACGACTCAAAAGGTACGGCCCAGCACCTGCTCAGCCCACGCCTGCACCCGCACCACAGCCGAACGCTGTGCCCGCTCTCATGGCGCCACAGCCGCCACCGCAACCACCACCACAGCCTGCTCCAGGCGCAAACCTCGCAGGTGCCATACAACCCGTACTACGGGCGGAAGATGATCAATATCCACAGCCCCACGGGCAGATGTACATGATACAAAAGGGTCGCCCCTCCAACAGGCAGCAAAAGCTAATCACTCGACAGGTGAACATGGCTGTCATGGCACCTCCTGCCATGCCCGAATTTCTGAAGGGATCGGAAACCATCATAAGCTTCAGTCGAGAGGATCATCCCCCAGCTGTAGTTCGACCAGGGCACGCGGCTCTGGTACTCGACGCGCAAATAGGAGGCTACGCCATGACCAAGGTCTTCATGGATGGAGGCAGCGGCATAAACATCATCTTCGCGGACACGCTCCGCAAAATGAACAGGTCAGTCGAAAACCTCCCAAAATCTTCAAATACCTTCCACGGTATTGTTCCTGGCAAAGCAATTAGCCCAGAAGGCACCATACAACTCGACGTTACGTTCGGGGACAAAAGCCACTTCAGGACAGAGTCGATTGAGTTCGAGGTCGTCGACTGGAAATCACAATACCATGCTATTCTTGGTCGCCCGACGTTTGCTCGATTCATGGCGGTGCCACACTACGCGTACCTCACGCTGAAGATGCCAGGACCAAAGGGAGTCATTACTGTCCGTGGAAACTTTCAAAGGTCCGATGCTTGCGACCGCGAGTTCAGCAAAATCTCCGAGATGTTCGGGGTGGAAGAATCACTCGCCGACTGGCGATTTCCAACGACCGCACACTCCTTCCGGAGCATAAGAAGTTGGCAGTCGACAGATCCTTCAATGCTACAAATGACACAAGGTCGCATCAGGTGCACCCGACCGATCCGTCCAAGACAGTCAACGTATCTTCGAGCCTGCCTATCGCATAGGAAGGCGCGCTCGTCGAATTCCTCCGTGAGAACTGGGAAATATTTGCGTGGTGTCCAGCCGACATGCCAGGTATTCCCAGGGAATTCGCCGAGCACTCTCTCCAATTGTTTCCAGATGCAAAGCCAGTCAAGCAAACGATGCGTCGAATCTCCGGCCCAAAGCGAACCGCAGTCGAATCTGAAGTCGACCGGTTACTCGCAGCAGGATTCATTAGGGAAATCAAGAAATCACAATGGGTGGCCAACCCCGTACTCGTAGAGAAGAAGCATACAGACATCCTTCGGATGTGCGTGGACTTCACAGCGCTGAACAAGTGCTGTCCAAAGGATCACTTCCCGCTACCCCGAATCGACCAGATCGTCGACTCCACCGCCGGATGCGCACGACTCTCCTTTCTGGATGCTTACTCAGGTTATCACCAGATAAGGATGAAGCAAGAAGACGAAGAAAAAACGGCGTTCATAACCCCACTCGGGGTCTACTGCTACACAACTATGCCCTTTGGGCTCAAAAACGCGGGTGCAACATACCAGCGCATGATGCAGGACTGCCTCAAAAAGCAAATCGGACGCAACGTCCAGGTCTACGTGGATGACATTGTCATTACCACAAGGGAAGAACACACACTACTCGACGATTTGAGGGAGACGTTCGCAAACCTCAAACGCTTCCATATCAAGCTCAATCCTAAGAAGTGCACGTTCGGCGTTCCAGCCGGGCAGCTCCTAGGGTACCTAGTCTCTGCCCGTGGAATCGAAGCAGACCCGGAGAAAATACAGGCCATCCTCACAATGCAAAGGCCTTCAAAGCTTCACGATGTGCAGAAACTAGCAGGACGAGTAGCAGCGCTCAGTCGATTCATCAGCAAACTGGGTGAAAAGGCTCTACCATTCTATCGACTGATGAAGAAGGCGGACAAGTTCGAGTGGACGCCAGAAGCTGAAGCAGCCTTCACAGATCTCAAGCGGATCCTCACAAGCCCTCCGATCCTCGTCGCACCTAAGGAACGGGAACCACTCTACCTGTATGTCTCGGCTACAAACAGGGTGGTGAGCACCGTACTGGTAGTCGAACGCATGGAGGAGGGGCACATCCAAAGCATACAACGTCCAGTCTACTACCTGAGCGAGGTTCTCTCCATATCAAAACAGCGGTACCCGCACTATCAAAAGCTGGCATACGCTGTATTCATGTCCTCAAGGAAGTTGACACACTACTTCACCGAGCACCCGATCACCGTGGTAAGTAACTCAGCAATCGGTGATATCCTCACAAACCCCAATGCAACGGGTCGAGTCGCAAAATGGCTCATCGAGCTGGCTCCAAGAGACATCAAGTACGAGCACCCGAAGGCTATCAAAGCACAAGTCCTACCCGACTTCACAACCGAGTGGATAGAGGCCCAATTACCTGGAGCACCAGACGTGTCCAATTCCTGGACCATGTACTTCGATGGGTCCAAGAAACACGAAGGCGCAGGCGTCATCCTCATATCACCAAAAGGGGACAAGCTACGTTATGTTTTGCAGATGGGATTCAAACTACCCTCCAATAACGAGGCTGAATACGAGGCTCTGATCCATGGCATGCGGATGGCAAAAGCACTTGGGTGCACTCGATTGATGATCTACGGCGACTCCAATCTCGTGGTGCAGCAAACAATGAAGGCCTGCGACGCAATCGCGGACAACATGATCGCTTATCGCGACCTGTACAACACACTGGAGGGCAGCTTCGAGGCTGTGAGTTGAGGCACATAGGAAGGGAAAGTAACGAAGAAGCAGACATGCTAGCCAATCTTGGCTCAACTGGCGCACAAATTCCACCTGGTGTCTTCCTCGAGCGCATCGAACACAGATCTATCAAGGAGAAACGAGAGCCTCCTCCGTCGACTACGCCAGCCAAAAGCAAAGCGCCAGCACAGAGGACCCCCCAGTCGAGGTACTCCTCATTGAGCCAACTTGGACTCAACCTTTTCTGGCTTACATACTCCGCGGCGAGCTACCAGATGACATAACCGAGTCCCGACGCGTGACTCGAAGATCAAAAGCATACACCGTTATCAACGGCGAGTTATACAAGCGCAGCATATCAGGTATGTTCCAAAGATGCATCGCATTCGAAGATGGCCAAGCCATACTTCGAGATATTCATGCAGGTACCTGTGGGCATCACGCCAGCAGTCGATCACTCGTAGCCAAAGCCTTTCGCGCAGGGTTTTACTGGCCTACAGCACTCAAAGACGCGGAGGACATAGTCAAAAGGTGCGTCGGCTGCCAGAAATTCGCAACAAGGCCGCACGCACCCGCATCGGCGTTGAAGACTATACCGCTGGCCTGGCCTTTCGCCCAATGGGGGCTCGATATGGTTGGGCCACTCAAAAAATCATCGCATGGCGGGCATACTCACCTACTGGTGGCAGTCGACAAGTTCACAAAGTGGATCGAGGCGGTCCCCATCACAAATTCGACTGCTACTACGGCAGTCAACTTCATAAAGAGCATCATCTACCGCTTCGGTGTCCCAAACAGTATCATCACTGATAACGGCACAAACTTCACGGCTGAGGAGTTCAAAACCTTCTGCAAAGAGCAGGACATTACGCTCAACTACGCATCCGTGGCGCATCCACAATCCAATGGCCAAGTCGAAAAGGCCAATGGACTTGTGACGAGTGGGATCAAGAAGCGCCTCCTGGTGCCACTCAAAAGAGCTGCGGGTGCTTGGGTCGAAGAACTACCATCTGTGCTATGGAGCCTACGCACAACTCCCAACACTTCTACGCAGTTCACCCATTCTTCATGGTCTATGGTGCAGAGCAATTCTGCCATCAGATGTGGTTCAATGCACCACGAGTTGAAGCATACAATGAAGACGACGCAGAAGAAGCACTCGAAGATGCAGTCGACTTACTCGATGAGCGCGAGACACGGCCTTGGCCCGCACAGCTGTTTACCAGCAGGATCTCCGCAACTACCATAGCCGTCGACTGCGAACCAGGTCCTTTGTTGGGCGACCTGGTTCTTCGATTGAAGCAAAAGAAGGTGCACAAGCTCGCTTCCCCATGGGAAGGTCCCTTCATCATCACGGAGGTCCTTGGTGGAGGCGCATATCGACTGAAGCACGCGAAGACAGGCGAACTCTCTCATAATCCTTGGAACGTTGCGCATCTGCGCCGTTTCTACGCATAAAGTGCTCACAGTCATACAATGTAATAGGCTATATGTCGGATGGCTGCAGGTTTCAGACGCGCTCTTTTCCTTACCAGGGTACCTAAGGGGACTGGAAGGTTTTTAATGAGGCGGCCTGCAGCCTAACATTCAAAAGAGGAATAAAATCAATGTTCCTTCGACTTCTTTGTGGTTACTACCCGCATAATTCATACCTTAACCGCACCCGAAACCCTCGGGGGCTGTGTTATCGATCAAATGAGCTCTCGCTCTTGCAGAAACACAATGCCTTAGCCGCACCCGAATGCTCGGGGGCTGCGTAACAAGGATCCAAACAAAGAACACAAAAACTCTGCAGCCGCACTCGAATACTCGGGGGCTGCACAGTCATTGGTTCACAACCAACACATATTTCACAAACCCCGCTCGACTGACTCGGGGGCTCGACAAAAAATCAAAGTATACAAACTATACAATATACAAAGAGTCAAAAATTACACTCGGGGGCTGCCCCCTATACAAAAATTGCACTCGCAAACTATTCTAATCCTCAGGCTCGTCCTTTACGGGCAGCTCGGGACCGCAAAGCTGTTCGCGAGTGCACTCGATTAGTGTCTCCGCAGCTCGGATCGTGTCATCCAGGTCTCTTTGTTCGAGAACCTCTCCGGCTGCAGGTGTCCGCAACACCAACCTTGGTTTTCGACTACGCATATACGCCATTGCAGCGTTGGCTCCAATCACAAGTCTCTGAGACAGCAACTCTCGAATGGGATTTGTTTGACGGAAGATGTTCAACAAAGCACGAATCCCTTGTGGTTGTGGCCCCGCAGGAAAAAGAGTCTCGTTCAGGCGAATAAACGCTGCCCGGCATAACTCCAGCAGTTCAGCACTTCGCCAGACGCGATCCTTCAGGGTGGCGAGTATGCGGGCATGGTACCTATCAAGCCAAAAGTGTTGACGCCCAGTCGTAGGGTCGTCAACCACGCTATCCAGACGCCCTTCCACGCGAATCTTTTCAGCCTGGAAGTTGTCGACAAAGCCTACAAACACGGGCGCACCAGTCAGATCAAAAGGACAATAGCTACGCAAAAAGCTTGTAAACAGAGCAAGACTCGAACTTACACTCGAGTTGCCTGTTCACAAGATCCATCTCCCCGAGCACATATTCCTCGCGTTGGGTGGCCAACGCGGGTCTCGCCCTCAATCGATTCAGCTCAGCCTGGGCGTCCTTCAGATCTTGCTCCATTCTCACAAATTTGGCCTTCATAACTCCATCACCTTGGCATCATTTACCACCTGACCCTGGGATCGGGTGGTGATTGGAGCCTGCGAGGAACTAGTCGCAGTAGCAGGTTCTCGTGACTGTTCAAAGAGCATAATCACAAACACAAAGTTTGTGTCAGAAGCTAAAACTCATGTCATAAGCATACAACTCTTCGAGTGAAAGACATTAGCAAAAGACTATTTGCATAAACAAGGTAGCACAAACAAAGCGCAGACTCGCGCAGTTCAGAAGGTATCATTACAAGGCATAAAAAACAAAAGGGTACAGCTACCCTAAACCTAAGATTCGATTTCCTAAGCAGACGATTGGCAGTCTCGAGTGCCCGGCGCTCCATGGTGGTCATAAAAACCTCGGCCAGTCGCGCGGCGGCTCCGCTCACCCCCTTCAGAGAAATGGGCTTCCCATCTGGCTTCCGAGGGAACGCAGACAGTGCTGCCTCGTAGTCGCAATCTATCCCATGTCCCATAAGAAGCTTGATGGTGGACTCGGATCCGCGTACCGTGTTGGCGCGAGCGAAACCCGCCATGGTGGACGTCCCGGGGCCAAACACGTCGGCGAAGTCGTCCGCCGTCGACGGCACTACGCCAGTCGGGAACACCACCTTGTATACAGCGCCAAGTGTGCTCCGATTTGGCGAGTGCGTCTTTCGCCTGGTTGCATAGGCGCCTACAACCTGTTCCAGCGAAGATCACCACTCACGTCCGCAGAGGCCGGTGCGCCAACAGCTTCTGCACAATTCAAAAAAGGCAAAAGTCATTTCATGACACTCGACAGTCGTCATATCAAAAGGAGAAAAGATTACTCACCTCCCATGGCCTGCGCGAGTGCCGCGAGCTGGTCAGCATATCCTCGCTCGCGTGCAGCGGCTGAGTTGGTGGCGGCAGCCAGCTCTTTCTTCGACTCTTCGCGCTGCGCGGCGAGTGCGTCTTCCAGCTCCTTCTTCTCGCCTGGCCCAGCAAAATCACGTGCATTCAATACTCGACAAAATCAAGCATTGCAAAAAGAAATTCAGCAAAACAAAAGCAAAAAGGAGAACTCACGACTGAGCCGCTCTAGCTCGGCGCGCATGGTATCCCTCTCCTGCTCCACCTGGACATAAGCCTTGGCAGAATCTGCCAAGGTATGGTAGAAGGGCTGCAAGCACACGAATTCAGCAAAATTCTAACTCTCACAGTCCCAAGTAAACGGGTCAGCAAAAAGTACTTACGTGGTTCATCCACGGTTCAGAGTCGCGACTGATGTCCCGACCTCTGGGGCTGTCACCTTGGCCGTTTCAGTGACAGCATCAGTGGCCATTGGCTGGACAGTCTCGTTTCCAGTCGGTGCAGAATTCGAGTGCTCCAGGGTTGGAACATTCTCGACTGGAGGAGTCCCAGGCTGATTGTTTTCAGCGCTGTGAGCAACACAACAAAGCAAAAAGACGGTCAGCACAAATATGTGACAGCACAAAATTCTCATATCATACTCAAAAAACACATACCTGTGCTCCTCATCTTCCTCATCTTCGGAGTCGCCAAAAATTGGTCCCCCAAAGGCTGGGGTACCACTCGACTGAAGAGGAAGAGTTGAGCTTGTTGAGCACGCACGCAAAGGAGCGGCTTGGAAAACAGGTGGTGAGCCTGATTCCTCGTCATCCTCCAAGCCCTGCCCCTCGCGGGTGAACTCACAGCAGAAGGCGCCTTCTTGGCCAGTCGACGCCGCTTCGGTGGCGCGGTGTCGACTTCTTGGTCAGCGGTGGCCTTTTCCTCAGATTGGACCTCTTCCGCTGCGTCCTCCTCGACCTCCTCCGCATGCGAAGTGGTGGCAGAAGGGATGGGCGACTGATCCCTTTTCGGGTCCACCACCTGCACCTGAGTTTCTTCAGTCTCACCATTTTCTGGCAGAGGGGAGAGAGGTGGCAGTCGAGTGGTCCTGCATCGCATACATCGCAAATTGCAAAGTCAGAAGCAAAATCGAACAAACACATAGCATACGAGTGGCAAACTCTTAAAATGCAGACATACCTCAGGCAAAGGGTTTTCCGCCCCATACGGCTCAATGGGACAGTCGACGTCGCATTTGTCGCCTGTCGTCAAGTTGGTGATGTGCCGCACGTGATTCACAAGCTCGTTCCTTGACAGCTCCTCTGGGCTCATCCGAGTGGAGTCACCCGCGCCCTCATACTCCCACATGGGGTGCGCTCGGGCACGGAGTGGCCACACCGCCTCTTCACAAAGGTGGCGATCAAGTGAAGGCCCGTAACCTTGTCCAGCATCCGTCGATTCGAGTCAGCAAAGGGCGTGCTTCCTCCATTTCTTCGGCTGAGAGCTGGTGATCCCACGCCTTGGTCCTGACGTAAGCCGCAGTCGAGAAGGTGGCGACTCCGTCTTGCTCGACACTCGCATAAAACCACCCTTTCCTCCAGCCTTGGCGGAGTCGACGGTCTTCAGGCGGAAATAGCGGTGTCGCTGCGCACCTGGATGCCGCAGCCGCCCACGGGGTAGGTGCGACCACCTCCTCTGTTGGGTCGCACCATGAATATTGTCTTCCACAGCGCCCAGCTGGGCGCGACGCCGAGGAAGCACTCGCACAGCGTGATGAAACACGCAATATGCATAAACCGTTCGGGGTGAGATCATGGATCTGCACCCCGTAGGCAAAAAGAAGACCACGAACAAAGTCGTGGAGGGGAAGCGAGAAGCCCCTGGACACAAACTCCGCAAAGCAAACGCGCTCGTTGGCGCGTGGTTCGGGGCATACCTCCTTGGGCGACGAGCGCGGACGGCGAGCTGCTCCGCGGGTGGCAGATATCCCTGCTCGCGGAGCTTGAGCAAATGGGCGTCCTTGATGGTGGACCTCGCCCAATCCCCGCTGTTCTTCTTCAGGGCAGCGGTGGACGCAGATGTACCCGCCACGGTCTTTTTGCCCTTGGCCGCATCGGTCGCGGCAGCAGCAGCAGCACCACGCTTGGAGCCCCCACCTTTCGCCATTGCAGCGTGGAGGGTGTGGGAGGCAAAGAGCTTGGGCGCAGAAACAATGGGGGCAAAGTGCGGGGAAGAAGATGAGACGAGGGGCGGCGCAGGGAGCAAATGGCAAGTAAAAAACTCTGCCAGCGCCGTCCCCCCTATTTACCACAGATCGCAAAATGATCGTAACCGTCAAAACAATGCATACGCTCCGCGCGAAATCTGGCCATACACGTGGCAGCCACGGAGAGCAACCGTCGCCGGCCACTCCGCCCACTACGCACGAGAATCCAGGAAACCATCATCACGCCCCGTGAAAATCGCGCCAGAACGGTCAAATCAAGTCCACGCGGCGTCATCCCTGGTCAGCTCTGCAGAAACGGGCCCACAAAGCAGGGTCACGTCTTATCAAACACCACCAAGCACGCCACCGCTTGTCAGAGATGGCAGTCGCAAAATGCGTCATTGCTGACGTTGTTTCATCCTTCAGAACTGGCATAAAAGTCACTCGATGATATCTTCGGGTGGTCTCTCGCATAAGTCTCGGTTGGTTTTTAGCAAAGGTCATAGAGGCCAGTCGAAATTCTTTCGACTGCAGCATCATACTCCCATCGGGAGCGTATCAAAAAATTTCTTTGACTAAAATGTGCAGGGTAAAAGATTTTGAGATTATCCTCCATTGCAAGCAATAAAGCACAATCTCGGGGGCTACTCCCATCGGGAGCGCTGTCGCGCACCCGATAGAATAATGGCAAAAGTGTCAGTCGACGAAACATTCGACTAAGTTCATAAGCAAAATCACACTCAAAATATTCCCGAGTTGATCCGACGATCCTTGGATGCTGCATGCATAGTGCAAAGGTAAGACCCACCGATCAGTCGAGCTGGGCTAAGGACCGCTCCAGCAGCGTTATCCTTAAATTTTCCGTGTCAGCAGACATGATGAATTATCCCCGACGGACGCGTTGGGTTGATTCAAAATTATACTGCAGTTCGATTCCGTAAGACCTCAACGGCCGTTTCGAGTCTGTCCAGTTTGTTCCAGATTCGAGTCCGGGGACTCGAGTTTGATTGAAAGCTAGTATGGTTTTGCCACAAATGGTAGTTAACTGGCCCCGATCCGTCGTGTGCCGGGCCTGCTAAGCTAATATCCCTTGACTATCATAAGCAAAAACTCATAGTCGATGAAACACTCGACATAGCCAACATGTGCTATTTCATAAGAATTCTAAATACAGATGCAAAAAATGTAACGTGCATGATGTATGAGTCCATGCCCGACTCTTCGAATCAGACAAGTACTCGGGGGCTACTGACATGGGTATGCCTATCGGGTACCCTACCATGAGGGTACCTGGTGCACGTATCGACTAGGCCCAACTATCAGAGCCTACATGAAGCCCATGAAGGGAGGCCCACGAAGATGGAGTATCCTCCAAGTTTGGCGAAACAATAGTCGGTTTAGAGTTTCCTTACTTGTAAATCGAGTCGGTTACGAACACCCGAGACCCAGCCTATTATTTAAGGACTGGGAGGGCCATCGAACCAGCAACGAACCACCAGAGCCACAAACCCTAGCGAGATCGACATCTCGCCGGGACTCTTGTAACCATCATATTCACAAAGCAATAACAGACAGGCAGGACGTAGGGGTGTTACCTCCACACGAGGGCCCTGAACCTGGGTAAAATCTTTGCCCTGCTTGTCAGCCGACGATACTTCCAGCTCTACCACGTTCTCTCCCCCATATTCATAACCTAGGGACCTTAACCATGGGTCTTGATGAGTCTACCCCTCGTCAACGGCGTAGTGGTGAACATCGCCCGCGGAGGGAACATCGACGAGGCGGCGCTGATCAGGGCGCTGAAGGGAGGGGAGATAGCGGGCGCGGGCCTGGACGTGTTCGAGAAGGAGCCCGAGGTGCCGGTGGAGCTCCTCTCCATGGACAACGTGGTGCTGACCGCGCATGAGGCCGTCTTCACCATGGAGTCGTTCTTCGATGATCGGCCGCTGCTCACGCGCGCCTGTGTTTCCCAAGTAGATCAATGTGGTAGATAATAGATCGTACATACACAATCATCATCCCGATGATTGGAGCGAGTTCTTCAGCATAAGAGCATATCCACCGGGGCCTCCAAATTCGCGTTCGGCATCTCCCAATGGGGACTCCATTGAGGGTGCCGGACATGTGTCCGCCCATGTTATCGGCCGCGTCCACAACGACGCACCCAAACATCCGCCCCCCTAACGCGAGCAAATCATCGAACACCTTGCGGGTGGAAACTTGTGTCGGTCGCGACATTCGAACTATTTTTAAAACATTCAAATATAAATTAAACCGATACAAGTTGCAAACTTAGACTAACACGTTTGCAAACTTAGACTAACATGTTTGCAAAGTAAAACTAAAATGATAAATAAAGCCTCTTCTAAACGCCGCCGCTTGGGCCAGCCTCGTCGTCGTGCGCGGCCTTGGCTAAGCGGGAGCGCACACGTCTCTCCTGCCGGAGCTGACTCGCCGCCCGGCGCATGGCATCCCTCTCGGCCGCATCTGGATCAGCTCGTCGTGCGCGTCCCGCTCGGCGCATCTGGTTCACCTCCTCGTGCGCCTCCCGCTCGGCGCGCAGCCGAGAGGCCGCATCCGCTAGCTCCTCCGCCTGGGCGATGAGCTGTTACAGCGTGGGCTCCTCCGCCTGGACGTTGAGCTGCTCGTACGCCGCCCGCTCGGCGGCCATGAAGGCGCGGCAACGCTCGTCGCGCTCCGCGGTCAGGATGGAGGCCTGGATGATTGCGGCCTCCACGAGTTGGCGGCAACCACCTGGTCAGGCCACAGCGGCGGCGGGAGCGGCTGCTGTGGCGCATGCTGCGGCGGCGGCGGTGCCTCGTCGAGCTCTGGCGGCGGCTCCTGGCCGGGGTACGGGTCCTGCACCGGCTCCTGCTCCTCTTGCTCGTCGACGTCGACGTCGTCCACATCCGCCCAGTCGAACGGATGTTCGTCGGCGGCGGCGGCGTCCTCCTGCGCCGTGCCGTGAGCGCGGCGCGCTGCCTGGGTGAGCGTGGCCCACGAGGTGGCGAGGCATGGCTATGTGCTCAACTGGCTACGGCTGGACTATGTGCTCAAATGGCTACCGGCGAGCGTCGGTGCTGGTTTGGCGAAATGGCTGCACGGCGGGGCCTCTTTATAGCCAGCCCAATGTCTCGGCGGGAAGCGGTGGCTCAGGGCGCCGGGTGGATGAGCACGCGTCGCGTCGGAGTTAATGGCGGCGACACGTCTCCGCCACTGCGCCGCTTGGAAAGCCGGAAAAGGCTGGGCGCTCACCAGGCGCCGCCGTAAATGCAAGGCGTGCGGGAGTTGCATAGCCGTCCCGTCCCTTCGTCGTCTGCGGAAACGCGTCGCCATAACGCGGGCGGAACAACCTCTTCTACGGCGCCTTAAACCCATGGCAAGGCGGGCGGGCTGTCTCTATGACGGGCGGGCCACTCATGTCAGAGCCCATGTCCGGGCAATGTCCGGCATCCCCTAAGAGGCCTCCAAAAGGCGGGCCACCCATGTCAGAGCCCATGTCCGGGCAATGTCCGGCACCCCCGAATTTGGAGGCCTCTTCAGGGGTGCCGGACATGTTTTTGCTCGGGGTGACCCTTTGGAGGTGCCGCTGGTGGCGTTTTTTGCCGTCCGGATCCCCAATGGGCCTTTGGGGGGTCACTTGGAGGCCCCCGGTGGAGATGCTCTAAGGGCATGGACAATTATTTACAGAGCAATCGTCTGCAATACGTGTCCACGTCAATTACCAATCGTATTTACACTCCTACTCCAACAGGCCGTCTGTTAAGGTGTCTATAAGGCTGTACGTGCTAACGTGCCCACGTTGATTTAATCTCCTCAAAAAAGAAAAAAAAACTGGGCCACGAACCCACAATTAGAGACAGCTACTCTTTTTTGCGGAAGGAGGAGATTACATCAGATCCACACACTTACAGAAAGACCCAGAACAAAGGCAAAATTACAAAGAAGTCCACTGAGTCCCGACGACGGAGACGACGACGAAGCTGCCGTTGACGCGCCGCTGCCCAAGCTCCCCAAACCTTGGATCGTCGGAGCCCACCACCAGGCAGACGGGAAGTCTTCCGCACCGCCTCCGAAGAGGCTACTATCGCAACCGCCGGCGCTGCCGTGCAGATCTGCTGCACTCACCTCCAGATCGATCACCTCCGGATCCGTCGCTCCCAGATCCGGCCGTGGTGGAGAGAGCCAAGGCAATCCGCCGATTCCCGGGCTCCCACAAGTCGCGCGCGAGGCGGCCGTCCTCCAAAGAGCACCGCCGTCGAAGGGGCACCGCGCCAACACCAAACCCCGCACCAGCCGCACCTCCGCCTCCCAGGCGCCGCCGGACGGACACACACCAAACCTAGCCTATGTACAAGCCGTGGAACGGGCTTCCCCCACCCTCCCGCCGCCGAAGCGGCCGACAGAGAGGGGGAACCCACTCCCCACCGGCTGCGAGGTGGATTCGACGGTGGAGTCTCAAAAAATCGCCGCTCCGGACTGTAGCGAGGAGAGGGGTGAGGACGACACTTTGTTACGGAATTAGAGCAGCGAGTTTCACGCGACTCGACCGTCTGCAAACTACATCCTTCTCTCTCATTGTTCTCTCTCTTCCACATCATAGAAAATCTGACGTGGCACCTGCTACAGACAGCTGATTAGGCACTACTGTAAGTATATCCTTTTTTTTAGTTTAGCGAGTTCTTCAGCCAGCAAGGGCAAGGCCACACACAACACAACCGTCATCCCGATGATTCGAGCGACAGGAGTGGTGCTTTCTTCCTCTGATATTTTGAGAATTCGTTGAAGAAACAGCGACGTGTAACAGGCAGGTGCAGAACGGTCGGCCCATGATGTTTGCCCATTTAGGCGACCGTAGAGGCCAGGCCCATAATTAGTAGAGTACTGGCAAGGAGAGAAGGCTTGGGCCTATATAGCTAGGCTGCCCAATCCGCGCATACACTTGATCTTCTCTCCTCCTCGAGTCGAGAGATGATGAACCCGGCGATGGCGCCGCTGGTCGCTGGCCCCGAAACCACCGGCGGCGGCATACCTTACGACCAGCCGTTCGAAGTAGGGGCCAGTAATTCGTTAGTAAGTAGAGACAGCCACACGTGAATGAAGTGATGGAGTGAATGCATTGCTTCTATTGGCTGCTCTGATTAATTGCTGTTCATTGGCGCCTCACGCATGACCATGTCCTATACCGTACCGTACGACTGAGGATAAAATTCAGCGCGAGAATATAGGTACCGGTAATAATGGCGCCTCTCCACTATATATCCAGCGTGTAGAGTTATCTGTCTATCTGCACGTACAGTTGGTCAATGTATACGCATGCCTATAACTTCATCCGATCCGCAACAGTACTGGCTGCATTTTATTTTACCGCTCTATTCTATCCACTGCATAAATGCGCTCAGTACGTTCGTACAGACAAATCATGTTCGTACACGATTATGATTCTATAAGTGAAAAAAAGGATTTGTTTTGTATTGAGGAATGTACATACTTGAGAATTTTGCAACTGGTTTTTTTTTTTGCAATTATTAGGGGCTCGAAGACAACATACATATGTGCACAATTAATAGAGGGGTTCGACCGTCTATCTTAATGAATTTGGGGATGTGGATCGTCAAATGGGCTTCCAACTATTTATGGTTTTGTGTTTTCGGTGCGTGCATGGTAGGGCACATCATATTTGAATTCCTACTTCCACGCGTAATACTTGCCCCAGAGCCCGATCCCGAGGTCGGACTCGGTGTCCAGTGTGCACGTGTTGGCGGTGGCATCGAACCTCCCGAGGCGCGTAATAGTCGTGTCGGTCATCGCCGTTGCACTCGTACATGCCGGTGACGTCAGGGCCTCGTCAGGGAGTCGTCGAACCATGCAATGAGCGGGTCGCGGAAGTCGTCGAGGCCGATCCCGGGGGCGGGAGGAGGATATGGGGTTGGAGTGGACAATATATGATTCGTTAGCCAAAGGAGACAGCCACACGTACGTACGTGAACGAATGAATGAAATGCCTCTGTTGGCTGCCGTACCTGCGGAGCTGCATGCGCGCATTGATTTACATGCAATTAGTTTGCCTTCGTTGGCGCTTGACCATGTACAGTACGATCGCAGCACGATCGAGAATTAAATTTGGTCACAGGCGCCGGCGGGGGCAAACGCGCGAGAATATATAGCTGCTGCTCCACAAACCACAGTAAACATTTTTCGCAAGACACTATCGGTATAGTCGTGTGAAGTCCAGGGTTAATTAGTGATGAGGGAATGCATGAGGGGATGGATTTACAGCTCGAACGAAGCTTTGCCTGCGTCGTAGGGAATATGCTGCTATTTGAATTCGTATTGGATCGGCATCAAGTACTGGATCCACACATCTCGGATCCGTCGGTAAGTGTGTTTATCGATCCTTGGTCGTTGTGGCCCAGCACAGCACAGGCCCGACACGGAAGCAACCGAGCCACATCGCGCCTGTCAGAGAGCCGTCGTACATACTGCCCTACTTCAAGGGAAGGGACCAGTACGTACTGCTTGTATGCTGGGCCGGGGTCTACTACTCCAATTAACCTATCCACAGCAGGGGTCGTACGACATGATTTACTTACTGGACAGTGATACCCCAGGCCCATTCAGTCACCATGCTGTAGGAACGTGCCTCCCTCCTCTCCATCTCTCCCCATACTTCAAGGAGTAGATATTAACATCATCTGTGTACCCCCTCCCCCCAAAAAAATCAATTATAAGAGTCTCTAACTAGTGCGACCGCGAAAAGTGCCTCCCTCCGCCTAAAAAAACCTCGAGACCACCGACCCTTCCACCTCGCCGCCCCATGAGGAAGCCGCCCCACAGCGGATGATGGCGGCGTCATGACATCTCACGTTCGTCTTTTTTCTCAAGCCCTACCAATTTTTGCCGTCGTCCTCCATCTAGAAGCCTTCTTGTACCTCGACGCGACTACAGCCAGGGGCGGAGCCAGGATTTGCCTATAGGGGAGGCGAGGAAGACATCGACCACTTAAAGATCCAAAAGATGTGGTTACATGAGTGAATAGGGTAGGACAAATAATTACGAGAGTAAACGCATGTATACAAGATACTACAACAGGATGGATAATATCTTAAATGTAGAATCGGTGTCGAAATGTGACAAATTGTTTATATCTTTCACTTTATTTTTGATCCATTAATTATTTGAAACAAATTAATTTTTTACGTTTGTTTGCATTTGAGTTTTTTTGTTTGGGGGGTGTCGCTGGGTGCAGCACCTCCATTATGGCGGACACATGTCCGGCATCCTCAAAGAAATCTTAATTGGAGGTTGCCAGACACGAATTTGACGGCACTCCCGGTGGAGATGCTCTTACATCGGAAGGCCTAGCTATCCGTAGCTTTGACACATCTCACCTCAAAAGTCGGCGCCGGTAGTGGCACATAAAGCTAGTTCCATCGTCGTGTACCGGTGTACTCCCTCCGTTCCAAATTAGATGACTTTCATTTGTCTACATGCGGATGTATCTAGATGTATAACAAGTGTAGATACATCCGTATCTTGACAAGTGAAAGTCATCTATTTTGGAACGGAGGGAGTACGTGCGTATGCGTAGACGACTAGACGTAGACACGGCATAGGTGTACCATGTACGAATGTCACATGGTGCATACATACACACGGCTGCGACCAGATTTTGAATGTTTCGCGCCTATAGCTAGCTCGGTCTGATGATTAACTGATTGCTGGTGGGCAAGCACGGACAGCCCGTGAGTGCGATGTCGCCCGGAGTTATGGCTCTACTGCTCTAGCTAGGCACCCTGCCCACACGTACGCAAAGATGCCCTTCCGATCTATAGCTGCTACTCCCTCCGTTCCACAATATAAGATGTTCTAGCTAACTCACATGTTGGCTAGATGCAAACTCAAATAAGTGTACATATACATTAAAACATGTCCACATACATCTAGATACATGTGAATGTGGACAAAACCTAAAACATCCTATATTTAGGAACGGAGGGAGTAGCTACGAGTACACATTTCGAAATACGCCTTGATTCGCTACCCTCCCATCATCAGATCATTGGTGACAATCATCACCTTGTTTTTTTTAACATATCATTTGAGTTCGAATCTGGTCAACATGTAAAATAGCTAAAACATTTTATATTTAGGAACAGATGGAGTATTAACAAAGCTGAGTGAACTATTCGGCTTGGCTCATGTTTTCCTCTCCGGGCTTGCCCTTTTTCTATGGTTTGTGTCGTCTAAACTCTAGATCCTGCCATCCAACCTCATTTCTAGCGGTTGCCGCAAGCAGACTTGCCAGTAGCCCAATTTGGTCACTGGCATGGCCACCCCTACTCTCGGTGTGTCTACTGACTAGATAACACTGCAAGATTCACCTTCGCTAGATTTTCCACATCCATTGCCTGATTCTTGATATTGCTTGTCGTCGGCCCGTCCACTAGCACCATCGACACGTGTCAATATTAAATCTTCAGTTTTTCTAATTTTTATTCAATCTTAAACTAATTTAAATATGGTTTTAAGTAAGTTTGAATCTGTCCCAAAGCTTCGAGGTTAGAAATGTTAAGCTGCCCACCAAAATGACCTAAATTTCAGAAATTTCGTTAAAACCCCGAGTAGTCAATATAACAACATAGCTAGAGTAAATTAAGTATACACCCAACATATCTTGTTGTCTCACCACTCGCTAAATTAATTAGTCGGCCCATAGATTCACCAAAACCTGTGTGCATGTACGGATTTAGCCGGTGGTAGCATGCATTTCAATTTCCGAATCGTGCCCAGCAATTCAAATTAATCCCAAACGTATACCTGCACAAACAAATCTATCTCTACCACCGGATACTCAGATAGATATAATCTACGTCCATTGATTAATCTACTGCCTGTACAGTACTAGTACTATTTCGATTAGTTAGTTTATTTACTGTCACGTTCAGCATGCAGCCTATTTCAAAAACCGGCACACGCGTTCTCTTGCCGTGCAAAAAAAAAAAAAAAAAAAACTTGTTCTGATTTGGGACAAGAATATTTATCTTAGAGAGGGTGAAAAAAAACTTGTTCTGAGTGGCTGCTGGGAAGATTCGGACAGTGCATTAAAACGTCAGCATGATTCCCTATCGGCTAATCACCTCGGTAATGAGGATTTAGTTACTCCGAGCAATTAATCCGTCTGCTGCTGCTGCTCGTATCGCATGGGGATTAATTACAGCAATAACTATGGTACACTTGGACAGGCATCTTCATTTGTTTTAAGATGGTTTGGATTCACCTACATGTGAGCGCCATTTCTTTTGGCTTGCTCTCTGTATCCATCGTGCAGTCATCTTCCTAAGAACTTTGAAATGCAAAATGGCTTCAGTAAAGATAAAAAAGAAGATAGAAATGGCAAAGGCAGTACGAGCACGGAGATAGATACCCTCCTTTCCGACTCCCAAAGCTAACCTTATGGGGGTGTCCGAAAGGGCCCAGATAAAGAAACAATTTTGGAATATCATCATACGCCCTTTCCTCGTCCTCAACCGCCTGTCCTCTCAACTTTCAGCGGTGATTTTCATCTCTTGTTGGTACTGTTAGGGCACGAGCAGCGGAGGCAGGTGTATGCCAGTGCTCCACCCTCGCCAAGTAGATTTTGAGAGCTGAGGCCACCACGCTTCAGTTTACGCTCCAACGCCACATGCTGGCTCAATGGTCCCAACTGTGTCAGTCCCATCCAATCTGGCCATGGTTGCATCTCTTTTTTCCTTCTTTTCCGTTACTTTTTAGATGAAGCGGCTGGCTCCTCTGCAGGATCCCGTCTAACTCTGCAAGCGATAGCTTTTGTGAAGTTGGACCACCCGAGCCTACGTGTAGAGCTGGAGCAGCTGTCCACGGTGGAGCGTTGGCCATGCCCTTATCTGTTTCGAATGGTACTTAAGAAAGGTGGCGCATGCATGCTTGAGCTCGGCTCTTTCACGTGGCTCCAGCTTAACTACGAACATATGCTAGGCATGTAATTCAACGAAAAAAAATCCATCCATACCGTTACATTGCCTGGTCAAGACAAAGATTTGAATGGGAAGGATCGATCCGCGTTTTTTTTAAAACAAATGGTAGTATAGTAATGCAGTGCAGCCGATCGAGAGAGGGCGACAGTCCAGTCCACCATGCTAGGTGCTTTGCATGGGGAAGCCAAGCTCTGGTGAAAGATGTGTGGTGGCACCTGCAGGAGGAATCCCAATTCAGCCTGCATGATAACAACTTTCCCTTGTTACATTCCCCCGGCTCGATCCATCCACCTCACTCCCATCCCCCGATGCATCACCCGTTCTAGTACACCAGCCTCTTTTCTCTCTGAATCACAACAAGCCTACCCTGCTGCTCTGAAATCGATTTCCCCTGCTCCCAACTACTGCATTTTCCAGCATAACGGCTGGGGTTCCGGATTTCTCGCCCTACGGCTAGTATGTACCTCGGCACTAGTACCACTCCCTAATCTGCTAGCTGAACTTTACTACTACAGGCACTTGCTCCAACCTCAAACAATCGTCGACAGCCCGGGATGCATCTCCATGGTCCACTACCCCATCTTCGCCCCCGGCTGCGTCGGCCGCACTCCTTCCCATAACTCTGCCGCCATCGTATACACCTCGCACCGCCTCAACAATACCATCACTCCTTCATCCCACATCACGCCGTCCAACCATCGTGTCCAATTCGCACCTCTCTTCGCTTTGAGGGCGACGAGCTCGATCCCCCCCCCCCCCCCCCCCCGGTCTATCACCAGTCACGCAAGAAGTTTACTTCACAATTTGAATTGGTCGCGCCAAGCTCCGTCTGATGATTGATAGATTGCTGGTGGGTTGGCGGCGCGCGCACGTACATCCCGTGAGTGTGGCGTCGCCCGGAGCCATGGCCCTGTGCACCCTACCTACATGCAAGATACCCTTTCAAAATACGCCTTGATTTGCTACCTTCCCAGTAAGTAGGAGGATGATTGGTGACAATGATCACACCTACCCACTCGGTTCAAAATAGACGCCGTTCTAGGGCCAGGTAAAAAGATTGAGGAGTATTGATGAAATCATTTCCCCAAAGGTCTTTAAATTTCCTATTTTCTGTCATGTAAGCAAGATATGCAAGGACAAGATGAGCAAACTAGAGTGACATTGATTAGGAGCAAAGTAGTACTCCCTCCATTCATCAATGTAAGACGTTTTGGCAAGCTAATTAGCTCGCCAAAACGTGTTATATCAGTGAACAAAGGAAGTAACATAGTTGCCTGACTGAAACTGCACTGGTAGCTTATAGAGACAATTAGTTTGAGACAAAAAATGGAGAGGTTAAAAGGAAAATTGTCCTGAAACTAGGAGAGCGCAAATTCCAGGAGGTGATACATACTATAATGCTGATGATTTTGTCAATTTATATAATCAGACTGATGAATTCGTTCTCTTTGCCTACATTCCCCCTCATCAACCCCCCCTTTTATGGCTCATATTGTCCATTCCCCGTCGTCCCCATCCACAAAGTCAATATACACTAGCAAGAAGGGCAAACGAAAATTGATAAAGCAAAAAATCGGATCTCGCTAAAATTTTAGAAATTCGCTTCATGTAATGAATTATGGCCAAGTTTAAATTTGGCCTGAAATTAGTTTGAATCTATCCCGAAATATCGACCCTACAAATATTTCTTTCCAATACCAATTTTTAAACATATCTTTGAAATTTTGACCTTGAGTAATAAGTAGAGTAGTATAATATCCTGTTGTCTCGGAAAATTAAGTAATCGGTCGATGGATTCACCGTGATCCGGACGCATTTGCGGATGCCGGATGGGAACCACTGGTTGCATGCATTTGAATTACTGTATCAAACCACGCATGCACGGCAATTCAAATCCCTAACGTATACCTGACACAAACAAATCTATCTCTCTAGCGACACGGACGGATAGATCTAATCTACCACCAAATTGATTAATCTACTGCCATTACAGTCCGAGTACTAGTTGGATTAGTTTATTTACTGACACCGTCAGCATGCGTGTAGCGGAAATAAAAACAGCGCCACTTTTTTCTTTGCGATGCAAATAAAACAGCTCTCAAGGCATTTTCTCAACCAAGCATCTTAGTCTCGTCAATTCAAAAAATAAAAATCTTAATCTCGTCCGGATTTTTCAAGGAGAAAAAAAAGGCCAAATATATTACTTTACTACACAATGGACAGGATAAGGAAGATGAGGGCTGGGCTGGGAGTCGAGTGAACGAAGTGGTCACGGCGGCAGTGGTTCTGGGTGCATGTCAGGAAGATGCGGACAGTGCATCAATTTCAGTGCAGCCAATGGCGTCTCAAAACGTCACCACGCATGATTCTCTATCCGGTAATCCCCTCGGTAAATGAGGATTAGTTACGGGAGTCCGTGTAATTAAACCATCTGTGGACCTGCCATATGCTGCTGGCGTCGCATGGGGATTAATTACCGCAATAACTATAGTCCAATGGGAGACTAATCTTTATTAATCTTTTGAATCGTAAGATGGATGAGAGATGCATGACGAGTGGACAGCAATGTAGAGATGCATGAATCGTACTAAGATGGGAAATGCATGTGAGCCCATTGCTTTTGGTTTGCCCTTTGGCATAATCATCCGTCCGGTTGTGCCGTCATCTTCGTCGCTCTCATCAAAAGTTAGAAGTGCAATGCCTTCGAGAAAGTCAAGAAAAAGTAGAGAACAATGCACATGAGATTCTACTCCTACGATGGTGGACATAGATAGAGATATACCCTCCTTTCCGAGTCCCAAAGCTAGCCTTATGGGGGTGTCCAAAAGGGCCCAGATAAAGAAACAAACTTGGACTATCATCATACTTCCTTTCCAGTGCCATTCCCAAAAACATTCTGTCACCCTACAAATTGTGTTCGCTTTGATGGTGCCGGACAAATGTTCGGCATAATTCAGGGAATATTGTAATTGACTAATATTCGCATTTTTTTGAACTAAAGACACAATTTTTATTGAAATTTAATACTCCTACCTAAACTAGAACTTAAACTACACACCAATATAGACTTCAACTACAACTAAACTAATCTAGACGTTGGGAGGAGGAGGCCATGAAGGAGCGGGCATGCTCCTCCATCGCCGCGCTCTCGAGCGAGCGCTCCATGTTGTGCTCATTCGCCTCCGCAGAACTGCCCTCTCATGGCGGTACACCTACTCGTCGCACGCAGTGAGGATGGAGTTCATCCCATCGATCTGCTCCGGCCACATTGGTTGTTCCGGCTGCGGCTCCGGCTCTTCCTTTGCCGCCTCCTGGCTCCTCCTCACTCTCCTCGCCCTCCTTTTTGTGCTCGTCGTCCGAAGGCGGAGAAGTTTTGTCCTCCGTCGGAAAAAAAGGCGGGCGGCCTGAGTGATGGTGGCCTAGGAGGTGGCTAGGCGGCGTGGCATGTTGTCGACGGCGCGGCGTGGGTTCTGTTGTCTATCGCGAGATTGGAGAGCACGGCCTGAAGCGGCGGCACGACGAGACTTCTTATAGCCGGCCGACTGGACAGTAAAGCGAGGCGGGAAGCGGCGTGAAACGATGGCGCTCGCGGGAACCGAAAGGTGGGTGGTGAGACGATGTGCCAGTTTAATGCCGGCGACACGTCTCCGCCGCGCTGGCCCAGGAATCACTACTTGGGGAGACGGGGAGGCTGATCCGCCAGTACAGCTTACGTGACCGGTCTACGGATGACAAACCGCGTTCTGAAGCTGCATGCGAACATGTTCGGGAGTTGTTCGACACCCCCAGGGTGCCCCCAAATTTGGAGGGCCGCTCGAGGGTGTTGGACAAAGATCGAGTTGCGCCGGAAATACGGGGGTGATGTGGCTGATTTTAATGTCCGACACTCAATGGGCATTTGTGGGTGCTTTTGGGGTGCCGGTAGAGATGGTGTAAGATCTTTTAGATATTTCAATATAGACCAGATACAAATCAAAGTGAGTAAAATCTGTACGTAGATACGTATATTTTCGAAAAAAAGCTAGAAGATCTTACATTAGTGAAAGGGAGAGAGCAGTAATTTTCATTCACATGCATGCATGTACGGGTTTGAAGTACTCTTCTTTCACGGAGTATCCTTGTTCATATTCCTTTTCAAATGGCAATTAAGAAAGGTAGCGCATGCATGCTTGAGATCGGCTCTTTCACGTGCCGGGATAGTGTTCCTTCCTAACCACACGTACATGTAGTAAATACTGAGGCTTCAAAGAAGAAGAAAAATCCATACCGTTACACTGGTCAAGACAAAGATTTGAATGAGAAGGATCGATGCACAAGCTGAGATGGGTAGCACTAATTTTAAAGAATGTGGGCCCACGTGGGGCAGGGCCAGGGGTAGCCGTAGCCGTAGGAGGAGGATCCACTTTTTGAAAACAAATGGTATAGTAAAGTGATGCAGCCGAGAGAGAGAGAGAGCGACATTCCAGTGCAGCATGGTAGCTGCGTTGCATGGGTGTTCTTGTGCTCTCTGAAAGATGATGTGCGGTGGGAATCACAACCACAGCCTCTGCATCATAACCACTTTCCCCTGTTACATTGTCTCCAACAATTCCCCAGTTCGATCCATCCACCTCGCTCCCATCGCCCGATGCATCACCATCCCTCTCTAGCACACATCACTCTCTGAATCACAAGCCTGCCCCTGCTCTTCTTCTCCTGCCAGCTCTGGAATCGATTTTTGCGGCTGCAAATTCCAGCAGAACGGCTGGGGATCCGGGTTTCCCGGCCTCCCTCCCACCACCAGTACTTCTACTTCACTGGTAGTCGTACCTGCTCTGCCCCAGGCTCACTCCCTGCCCACTAGCTCAGCTTAACTACTCCCATCTGCTGACAGGCACTTGCTCAAACTTCAAACTTTCGCTCTCTCACTCTGTTCCCTCCCAGCAGCAGCAACAGCTCGTTGCGACAACAGCTCAGTTAGTTCAATCCATCCATCCAGCAAGCTAGCTGCTTGCTAGCTACAGGAGTAGAGCTAGAGTTAGCTCGTCTGCTCGGTAGTCAGGCCAGATGAAGTGGTACTCGCGGAGCCGGTCGGTGCCGGCCACGCCCAGGGGCCTCCCGGCCGACGCCATCGCCAACAGCCCCGGATGCATGTCCATGGTGCACTATCTCATGTTCGCCCCCGGCGCCGGCTGCGTCGGCCGCCCTCCTTCCCACGACTCCGCGGCCGCCGTCGTCTCCAATTCGCGCAGTTCCATCACTCCTTCATCCCACACCAAAGGTACGCAATTTACTGATTGCCTACTCTAACTGCAATTGCAACTTCTGCTGCTGGAATGAATGGGCTGCACAGCTCGTCCATGGAGGTTTGATTTGACATGTACGATTGCAAATTTGCAATGCAGGGGGCCTTGAGGCGCCGAGGAACAGTCTGGAGCTGGAGGGCGACGAGCTAAGGGACATCCAGATAGGCGTGCAGGTCGAGCCGGCGTTCGACGCGCTGGCCATGTCCGGAAGGAGGAGCACCGGGAGCAGGGCCACTGCGCCGTCCTCGGAGGCCGGGACGCCGCGCACGCCCAGCCTCGTCGCGCGCCTCATGGGCATCGACGGCCTGCCCCACGACTCCTCGCCGTCGCCCGGCCTCAGGAAGAACAGCAATCCCAGAGCGCCGTTCGCCAACGTCAAAGAGAAGAAGAAGCGGGTGATTCCGGAATCATTGAACCGGCAGCCGCTGCGGAGCCTGAGCTGCAACGTCGGGGCAGGCGAGGCGCGGTCGCTCCCCGACACGCCGCGGGCGTCCGCGTCGTCGGCGAGGTCGGCATCGGCGTGGGACGTGCTGGACCGCCCGCGCCTGTCGCTGCAGGTGCTCAAGGAGAACGTGCTCGACAGGGCGGCGCAGTACATGTCCATGCCGAGCTCGCCGACGTCGGCGTCCAAGAGGAATAAGGATAGGAAGAACGGGCACCGGCGCCGGGACGCCAAGGAGCACGCGCGCGAGATCGTCAGGCAGGCCAAGGAGACCGTTACCAACCGCAACAAGTCCGGTGGCGGCAAGAAGCCAACGTCAACCGCGAGCGCGGTTACCAACAAGGAGAACGCCAGCCCGTTGGTGGTGGAAGACAAGAGGATGGTGCTCGTCCAAGTCCAAGCAGCGCCAGCTTCGGTCAAGCCGACCGCGCCGCTGTCGGTGAAAGTGCAAGTCGATCAGCAGCAGCCACACGCCCCAAGGCTTCCACCGCCTCCGCCGCCGCTGCGTAAGAAGCCTTCGCGGCCGCCGCCTCCACCGCCACCACCGGATCATCCAACGCCGCCCAGAGCGGCGCCGCTGTCGCCGCAGGCTGTCAAGTGCAAGAGACCACCGGACGGGTGCGAGCGCTTCGCAACGCGCATCAAGAAGCCTGGTACAGGTGCTGGGACAGCGACAATACAACAGGCTGCTCCGGCGGCACCACCTTGTCCCATCCCCGCAGCGCCGATGAGCTTCTCCACCGCCCACCACCACCAGCGCAACCACCATCCCGCCGTCGCGTCTACGTCGTCGCCGAGGGTCCCGGTGCCGCTGGAAGAGGACCCCGAGTACGGCTACCTGCGGTCGGTGCTGGAGCGCGGCGGGTTCATGCGCGCAACGCCGCCGCCATCGCACCGGCCGTTCAAGGGCAACACCGTGTCGTCCCCGGTGGACCCTATCGTCTTCCACCTCCTTGAGCTCGACCTCCCAACTGACGACAGCCCCCGGCTCGGCCCGCTCCGGCACCGCTGGAACCGGAAGCTCCTCTTCCACCTCACGCAAGAAATCCTCGCTGACCTCCTCCCCCTCGACGGCGCCTCCTCCGGCTCAGCAACATCATCACTGCACGGGCCGGCGCTGCTGGGGAAGCTATGGAGTAGAGTGAAGGCGTTCCCGGTGGCGGACTGCCGGGTGGTGGGCGACATCGACGAGCTGGTGGCGACGGACCTCCACGCATCGAGCCAGCGCGGGTTGGAGCGCCACCCGGCCGTGGCGGAGGAGGCCGGTGACGTGGCGGACGACGTGGCCGAGTGGGTCCTGGACGCGCTCCTCCGGGAATCTCTCCTCACCTCCTAAGTCCTGATCCTGGTCGCCGGCACGTGCATCGAGGTGGTAGCCGTTGCGCAGGGTGACGCGGGGTGACGTCACCTGATCCCAACGGAAACAGCGGGGGCGCTGACACCCAGGTCGGACCAACCAACCGTCACTGTGGCTCGTCAGATCTCTGTTCAACGGCCTTGATGACGACAGGTGGCAGGCGGCGTGCTTTCAAAATGCCTGTGGGGTTTTTACTACTCCTGGTAGTACATGAAATGGTCCACGCAGTGTCTCTTGTCCCGCATTTTCTTTTACATTTTACTTTGGATTTTGTTGTATATACCTACCATAGATTTCTTGTAATATCATCGATGGTATAATAGTATATCTTTCTTTTTTACTCTCATCCGAACATTTCGCAGATCTTCGTCACAAGTTTTTAAAAATTTGTACGAGTATATTAGCATGTGTTTGAGAGCAAGCATAGTATTCCAAAATCAGAGTATTGCACTGCTTGGGTAGAGAATACTTCAGTTTCGATGAAAAAAAAAGGCCAGGGGCAAAGTTTCCAATGCTGCAAAAGAAGAAAAAAAAACACACTTTTGGAGGATACATCCACATCTTAAAATGTACTCGTATTGATTGTCTGCCTCTAAACACATCAAAAAAAATGATACCATGATATTTTTTGAAAAAATGTTATCCTCCAAATATTGAAAAAAAATGACCTCGCTAAAACTTATACAATACCTCTTTTCAAAATGTGTGTCCTTTAATAGTCGATGGTTGGTAAATTAACAATAGTGTTGTATTTCGTTTAGGTTAATGATTTTACAATTCAGTCGTCTGAGAATTCATTATGTCCAAGTCACATTTTGGAAAGTGCAGTTTCAGTGTAGTGATAGCTCATAAGTATGCAATTGATCGCCTCTTCTAGTGTTGTACAGATACTCGATAGCCCACCCCCGAAACCCTTCCGCCTCCCGCGTCCGCGCCGCCCCCGCGGCGGCCGGCGCGGCCCCATCCCTCTCCCGGCCCGACCTCCTGTCCCACTCTCTCCCCTCCCGCCGCCGTCGGCGAGCCCCCGGAGCGAGGCTCGGGCGGAGCCGGCGGCGGCGGTGCTCCACTACCCGCGTCTGTTGGAGGTCGCGCGGGGCGGCGTCCTTCCGGCGGCGGTGTGCTTCAGGGCGGCGGCGGCCCAGCCTTGGCTGGATGGCGTCCGTCCGTGGTGTCGCCTTGAGCTGCGGGCTGGGCAGCGGAAGGTGACGGCGTGCTCGGGCGGCGCTGGCTCAGCTCGGCGGCCCAGATCTAGGCCCGCCTGGCCCATCTGGGTCAGGGCGGGCTGGCTTGCCCTGGCGCACGCACTACAGGCGGCGGCGAGGAAGATGGTGCAGGGGCAGTAGCGACGGCGACCGGCCTGTTGCAGCGCGGTGGCGAGCTTTACGGGCCCGGTCTGGGCCTGGCTGGACCCTGTCAGGACTGGTGTGCCTCCATGGGGACTTTACGGGCCCGTTGGGCCCGGCCGGACCTAACAGGGACTAGTGTGCTCTGTCGCTGCGTCCGGTCGACTACCGCCCTTGGCGGTGGAGGCGTTCCCTCCCGCGCGGTCGCGGTACTGCTGTCCTCGGTACAACCTACTCTTGCATCCGTCTTGCGGACCTCGGGACGGTGGCTTCGGTGAGACGACGATGGCGGCTTCGTGACCGTGGTGGCGCAAGTTGGTGGGTGGAGAGCCTGGTGGCTTCGAGGCTTCGTCTTCGTGGGGCTCCTGTGCAGCAGATCGTCCGGGGGTGTGGATTGGGGTTTTTCGGGAGAAATCCTTGTCAGCTCGCCTGACACCGACGCGGTGCCACCTGTGGGTGGCATCTCCCCTTCCTGAAGGGCGTCGTGGCTACCTGTAGTCCGCTTCCATCCGTGTGCCGGGGGAAACCCTAGGACCTTTGGTCCGGGCAGCAGTGCTCCCCTTCTTGAAGGTGTTGTTTGGTACTCGACGATTCGACGCTAGGAGTGTGGTGGTACTTCTTCGGAGGGCGCAACGGTCGCGGGTCACCGTCGCTTAGTCGATCCGCCTATGTCTCCATTGTTTTTTTTTCTCTTCTTTTCTTCTCTTCCCTTGCTTTGGGTGTATGTTTGCTGCCGCCCCAGCATTGCAAGACTGTTGGTTGTATCGGGTTGTTGCTATATTTATATAGCGGGGCTACGGCCTATTTCGCCATAAGTATGCAACTCCAGAAAAGTGCAACCTGATGAAAGTGCACTTTCAGCTAAACTGAATTAGCACTTATAAGACGTTACACTTTTAGAACCGACTTAGACATAAAAAGTGTTTCACATAGTTTCTCCTTCTTCTCCACGATAAATAAAATGCCACGGTTATAAGCTTGTTTCCTGGTGAAACTAATGAGTGGCTAATCTGGAGCAAGATATGAAAAGAGTACGTTCGGTTCAAAATAAAGAAATAGATGCGTGTGCATTTACAATTGAAACTGTATACATACGCAAGCATTGGGTCGAATTGAAAATACATAAACAGCCTATATATATATATATATATATATATATATATATATATATATATATATATATATATACGTCTCAGCTATTCTACAACCACTTGTAGAATAACTATTCTACAATCCTTTCTGAACTTCGTCTGTCACATAAGTTAACTTCGGCGTTTTTTAAGTGAACTTTGTTTTTATTTCATAAATGGATTGCACGTCTTCACAGGAGCAGAACGTAACTTCGCCCGTCACATAAGTTAACTTTGGTTTTTTTAAGTGAACTTCGTTTTTTTTTTCATAAATGGATTGCACGTGTTCAAACTTCGAGTTAGGTAATAAGTGAACTTCACATAGGTCAGTGGATAGCTGACTCGGTCATTGTAACTTCACAGGACCATCTTTTTCTGAGCTTCTCAGCATATGTAAGTTAACTTCACATTTTTTTCTTGATTACTTACAGAAAAAAACTTCGGAAATGGAATGAACATTGGCAAACTATAAAACGGTACTTCAGAAGGTCAACTTCATGACCTGAACTTGCCAACAAATAAAGGTGAACTTCACGACCACACCACACTTCATGTAATTCTTGCAAATTACATGAACCGGAACTTTTACAAATTGTGAATCCCACGAGTGAACTTTTTTTTATGCGTATGAACTGAAATTTTACTGCCGAAAGTGAACTCCAAGTTAAACCCGAATTAAACTTCTCCGAAAAAGTGAACTTCATAGCCTCACCTCAGTATATTTTATTTCTTCGAATTTGTTTTTTCAATTGCAAAAAAATTAGAAGCAGCGGCAACATAGTTCAGAAACTAGCAGCAGTTCAGAACCGGTCTCACACAACTTCAATAGCAGCAGTCCTACTGTGGTGCCAAGAATTCAACCTGGTAAAGAACATGTCGAGGGTAGTAAACCTGCATGTACGAGATCAAAGAATTAGTACAACATGATGGCTGCGTAAAATATGTAAAAAGAACACAA
The DNA here is from genome assembly GCA_947311845.1 of Poa pratensis. Lineage (NCBI taxonomy): Eukaryota > Viridiplantae > Streptophyta > Magnoliopsida > Poales > Poaceae > Poa > Poa pratensis. The sequence continues at coordinate 38,222,303 of CAMZMU010000098.1, forward strand.
AAAGACAATGAAACGCCTCTGGCCAGCGTGTGAACCGCCACACGGTCGCGCTGTGAACCGCAAGGAATCGATGCATGGGTGGAGGTTCAGAATGAGATTTTTTGCTTTAATGAATTTAAGATTTTTGCCGAAAAAATAACTCCGAATAATAAAGAATTGAACTTCCCTGCAAACTAAAGATAACTTCATAACCATCAATTTTAAACGGCAATTTTTCTGCTGCACTTTTTAACTCAGCGGACGAAGCCAACTTCTAAACAAAATAAAATAAACTTCATGCATTGATGAGGTGAATTTCTATGCTTGAAGCCACGGTATTAAATTGAGACAAAGAGTAGCTGGTCAAGGATCGACATGTTTTCCAAACGATGTAAAATGAGAAGCAAAGCTAGCAACCAAAATTGCTTGTAGCATCAACGCATCTGCACCAATCAATAATCAAAAAGAAGTCTGCTGCAATACCTGCGCCACGGAGACTGCAGCTGGTGACGACGCCCAATGCATCGAGGTGAGCAAGAGAATCAAAGCAGCAGTAGGAGGACTGGAGGAGGCGCGGCGAGCTGTGGTCTCTCTGAACTTTATTGTTCCATCTTAATTTTACAATTTCTGACATACTCTGTCTCTAAACTTCACACTTTTGAACTATGAACTGCAGCACGGGCTAGAGGAGCTGCACTAGATCGCCAAATCTGGCACCGAGGAAAAGGTTTGGGATCGTCCAATAAGTCAGGGTCGGTGAGCACCAGGCGCAGCGTGGAATTCCCGGCCGAGCGCGGTAGACTTCCACGGGCGCACAAGGTGGACTCCCATCGGTGGTGATGCGGGGATCAGGTGAGGAACAGGGCCGCCGCGCGTCCGCGCCGGTGGATGAGCAGGGCCGCCGTGTGGCCACGCCGGAGAGGAGGAGCTGCCGTGGTTCCGAGGCCTGGCCGTGCGGAGCTGGTGAGGCTGCGTGCTTGGCCTCTAGGTCGACGGCCATGAGATGGGCGCCGACCAAGGAAGGTACAGAGACGCGCCGGCCGGGGAGGTGGAGCACGCGTGGAGGGGAGGAGAAGGGCGCACCGGTCGGGAAGGATAGGGACGAGCCGTCCGGGGAGAAGCAGGGCGCGCCGGAGAGGGATCACCCGGCGGCGGCGCGCTAGAGAGGGAGGGCCCGGTGGCGGCGCGCTGCAGAGGGAGGATGAGCGGCGGTATGTGGGTGGTGCTCGTGGTGGCCCTGCCCGGCGACGGGGAAGAAGGAAGCGTGCGGCGGCCCGGGCCGGCGGCGTCTCTGGACGGGGAGCACGCGCGGGGAGATGGAGGGAAGTTAGGATAAGGTAGTCGGTTTTTTAGGTGCGAGTGGGGTGAACCGGCCGGCCAGGTTTGGGATTAGAAGGTCTTTATTTAGGGAGGATTGTAGAATAACTATTCTACAAACTCTTAAAGGGGGTGTAGAATAGTCTCATCCTATATATATATATATATATATATATATATATGGGAAATAGTGGGCTAACATGGGTGATAGCTCCGCATAAGCATCCAACCACTGATCGGTCCTATAGAGCATTTTCCACCGCAGATCGAGTTGACGTCCGTTAACAGTCCGTCCGAGTGTCCTTCTTTTTCTTTTCCGCCCGCACCTTTCCCACTCCGCCCACTTGCCCCGATGGCTAACATCTTCTCCACCGCCGCCGGCCGGAGCGCCCCTCGCTTCGCCCACTCGCGGCCACGGCGATCTCTCCCTCCCCCATCGGTGGCTGCACCCAGCGCGAGTTGCGCCCCCGGCCTCCTTGCTCGCCCGACCGAGCGCCGCCGCCGGTCGCCCTGCTCTTCGGCTCGCGAAGAAGACTCTAGCCTGCCCATCGGAGCTCGGCTCGCCGTGACTTGCACCGCAAGCGCGTCCCGGCATCTCGGTCGCGCTAGAGCTGGAAAACCACCTTGGCCCAGGCGGTGGCCCTGGCGCCGAGCTGCTGCAGCCCGAGCTGGCGGCGGTGGGGATCCACGGCCCGGCCGGCGGTGGAAGGGATCATGGGGAGCTCGTGGCCTGGCTGCCCAAGTGCGGGGCCCGGCCGCCCACCACACACCCCCGGAAATCGACTCGGTGCTGGTGAAGGGAAATGCCACAGCTGGGCCAGCTGGACACGGGCCAGGCGAGCGGCGACGCCGGCCGGAAAAAGTGGACCTGCTGCAGTGCTCTCTCCCCGTCACTGTCGGCCGGTCGGAGGAAGCTCGCGGTGGTCTTCCCGCCACCGTCGGCCGCTGGGAGGAAAATCAGCCACAGGGCATCTAGGAGGCGGCGATGGGGGAATCGGGGGAGGTCCGGACCACCGAGGAGTCCACCTCTCTCCTCTCCGGCCACCGCAAGATCCGTGTCAGCCGCCGCCAAGAACCGGATTGACGCGGTGCAGATCGAGTTTCGTCGGTGGACCCGTCGCGCGGGCGGGATTTGAAGAGCGCGGTGCCTGCCAAGGCCCAGGATCCGGTGGAGGGCGGCTCGAACGCGTCTCGGGGTCCAGGAACTGGTGGAGATGGCCGAGACGCGTGGTGCTGGAGATGGTCGGGACGCGCGCGTTGGTGGAGTTGGCCGGGACGCGGACGCGTGCGTGGTGGAGGTGCGACCGGGGCAATGGAGATGTGTTTCCCCTGCGTGGTGAAGATGGGGGCCTTCCGACGACCACGACCGGGATGCGGCGGCCCGAGGCCACCACCTGAGGCGCCGCCTAGCTGGAGAAGGACCCGCACCGTGGAGCATGCCGTCGGTGGGGAGCACAAGCTGCTGCCATTTTTCACTCCTTTAGATAACCAGAACGTGCACAGTGCTGTTGTCTGATGGTTTTCTCATTGATGACCACGGTGATGGAGCCGGTCACTGGTGTCTTTTCTGCGTGGCGGCGGTGAACGGACGTGAAGTGTGCAAACGGTAGCACGAATCACTGGACAATATCTAATGGCTCTAAGCCCGTGCGTAGCTATCACCCTTGTTATAAAATCCGCGTCCATATATATATATATCGACAAAGGATGTCGACATTTTGTCACCCCTGCACGGCTGCACTGCATCTGCATGCATGCAATTTGATTGTTTTGAATGTAGATATCAACAGCCAGCACTGGACATCATAATGTGCGGCAAGAGCAGCAGTACCTTGTGGTAGGGACAAATGAGGCAGGGGAGAGATACTGTCAACATTAGTACTACTGCTAGTACATAAACACGCTTGCCTTTGAACCTCAGCAGCAGTATATTAACTACTATCTCATCAGTACAACCAGTACATCTTTTTTTACTATTCAAACAACGAGATCTAGAGAGAGATCATGAGGGATAGATTTAAGGCTAGTAGCATCTTTGTGGGGAAATGGTATTAGCCTAAAGTAATTATATATCATCAGCAATTTCAAGGACCGTGTGAAAAGCAGAGAGATATTGTTTCTTGTTTAGTTTGCTGGTGCTGAATCATTTGTACTTTTGCATGGAATGTCTTTTACCCGATCGATCTGGGTGTCCTATTTAGCTGGGGACTTGTGGCGATTTTGTACTACATCACTTCAAAATGTTTTGCTCTGTCCCACATGGTACACTCCCGGCTTGTAGTTTTGCATCTCTTTGACGTTTGCTTCAACCAGATACACAATATACATCCACTTGATGAACACCCAGTTTCAAGAATATTTGCAAAAATGGGGACACTAATCACATTTCATAACATGTCATTTATTCTTATGGTGGAACAAATTTACTGGATCCCTTCGTCTTGGATCGACGAAGGGACTGCCACGCAAAAGGAACAAATATTGCTAAAGGAAACCTGAAGGTGAAATATGTCGATACCCATCGACCAAGCTATAAGGTTCCAAGTCAACAAAGTTTACTTGTCACACTTGTTAATTTGGGCTGAAGTACGGAGTTCAAGAATAACGAATGATCGATGAGTTAAAGTTAACGGACCAAAGTAATCCTAAGTAGCAATTTGTAGGGTCAAATTGTCTGTTTTTCCTCTACAGCTGTATTCGGTTCCACGACTACAAAAGTAGCTGTTGACAATACTGCATAGTAATAATAATCAATGTGGTAGTGCGGTAGTGCCATTGGTTAAAAAAAAATGTTGCTAGTTTCAGCAAGTAATTTTAGCTAGTTTTGGACAAGATAGCTAGCTCCAGGTTTTTCCCATGAGGTTTGTCACTCTCTCAACTAATCCATCTACTGGTTCTAGCTTCCTAATTAGCCAAGGCTAAGATCTGTACCAGTGTAATGGGCCTCTCCTGGGCTAGTAGTTGCTACAAATATTTTCTTTTAAAATCTAGTTCGCTTCCAGAGATCTAATTTTGAAATTTAACGACAAGCGTGTGTAACGGTAATTATATGGAATTTGTGTTATTTGGTTCATTGCTCTTTGCAAAAATACTACAATGGAGGAAATGTAATCAACGCTTCAATAAAAAACCACCACTTCTGAGTTCTAATGCATTTTGGTGGGTCTTTGTCGATATTTCCCCGAATGTGGTGTTTTTTTTGGCAATTTCCTCCTTTTTTGCGACCACACAAGCATATCAACAAGTGATCATAAAAAAGATCGGAAGCATGACAATGATGTACTTCAATGTTCTCTTAGAAAGAGTACAGGAATACAATGTGGTAGCAACAACATTAAAACCCAAGCCAATTAGAGTGGCCTGACTTGCACTCACTGCACTAGAGAATCAGCATGCACTGGAGTGAGCAATGGCTGACCGGAGAAGAAAGCTTCGAGGTTGCCGATGGTGCGCGCGCGTAGGTCCGACCTGGACTCCTCTGTAAACACCGCCGAGTGGTGTGACAGGACCACATTGTCCATGGCGAACAGGTCTGCGGGCACCTTGGGTTCGTGCTCGAAGACGTCAAGGCCCGCGCCTGCGATCTTTCCCTCCTTGAGCGCCATGACCAGTTCCGCCTCATCAACGTTCGCTCCTCGCCCGATGTTGATGACCACGCCGTCCTTTCCGAGAGCCCCTAGCACATCCTTGTTCACGATGTGCCGTGTCGCCTTATTCAGCGCGCACGCGACAATGAGGACGTCGGATTCAGCAGCAAGATCCTGAACGTTTGGAAAGTACCTGTAAGAGACCGAATCCTTCGGTTTCGTCGAGTTGTAGTGGATGATGCAGCCGAAAGCTTCAAGCCTCTTTGAGATCCGAGAGCCAATGTTCCCCAAGCCGATGATGCCAACATGCTTGCCACCAAGCTGAGACCATCAAAATAACACCAACAGTTCATTTTAATTTTGTGCCTTAATCAAACATGTGGCCAATTACTGAATGACAAGAGTAATATAAATTGCGCAAATTCTGGATGTAATCACTCAAACATATGTAAATATGGAGTCGTAGTAGTAGCATTTAGACAAATCGGTGTCCATTTCCGATCGGAGGGAGTACTACATACGGAACAGAACTGAAAAAAACTATGTAGTAAGATCAGTCAAACCTCCAATAATAAAACAGAGGATATATGACATACAGAAGAATGCAACCTTCAGTTCAGACCGGGATGAATTTGCTGGTTAATTTGATGCCTGCACATATGTTTCATACCCCCACACAATACAATTGTATGATGCATGCAGCATTACAGTTGCAAAATAAACCTAAAAAACTTCACTCTTCCCTACCCCTTCCACTAAATGCAGGCAATCACCCTCAGTATGCAACATGTGTTTCTTAAATAATACACTCACAGCAAAAGTTATGAAAGGATACTGCTGCAATGCCTTCTGGAATCATTTGATTCAGAGTCTGCAACAAGTGAATTTGCCATAAGTGATTTGGGAATTGGGATAGAAGCTGCTCACTTACAAAACTAACTACCATCATTGACATGTTGGTTTGTGGACTGATAATGGTATGTTTAGAGATCTATCCGACTGCATGACGCAGCGGATTTGGGTTGATATGTATATGGAAATATTAGGGTATCAAGGATATCATGTTTACCTTTATAAAGCGAGAAAATGGAACTTGAACTGAAAGGAGTAACCATAAGGACACATTTGGCAATCCCTAATTCAAATTGTGAACGGTCACAAACTCAAAGTGATGTTTGTTTAAATCTCTACAAGCAAGGGAAGTATGCATGGCCACATGTAAACTCGAGAAAACTTTGAGTTTCATTAACTAACAAATCGCAAGGTAGATGTTATATACTAAATATAGAAATGAATACAAAAGATTCTACTGTCTCTAAATTCCTCCCAAACTATTTTCTGTTTTTTCTACCAGCATAGTGTATAGTGAAGAGCTCTAATCTGAAATTGTACGAATTGTCATCACATAATCTGTTATTTTCATAGCGATGATCAAATAATCGGATTTACTTGACAGTGAGAACACTTGAACTGAAGGCGTGCCCAAACTCAACTACCACCGGAGAAATTGCAGTAATTTAGTAAGAACACTACAATTCAACAAATCAAGAATCGGACCTTGGATCCGAGATGACAGTCGCCCTGCACCGGCCAGGACCCGCGCCGGACGTACCGCTCTGCCGCCGACAGCTTCCGGAGCACGTCGAGCAGCAGGCCGACGGCGTAGTCGGCGACGTCGGTGGAGAAGACCTCCCCGGAGTTGGCGACGGCGACGCCGCGGCGCGCGCACTCGGCGAGGTCGACGTGGTCGACGCCGGCGCCCGTGCTGACGATGCATCGGAGGGAGGGGACGGCGTCGAGGAACGAGGCGTCGACTCGCACGGAGCCGCCGCCCACGACGATCGCGGCGCGCGGGTTCTCCGGCGCGGCCGCCGCGAGGAAGGCCGGGAGGGGCTCACCGGAGGCGAAGAAGTCGAGGAGGAGGAAGCGCTCGCGCAGCAGGGCGGAGAAGGACGGGTCCGGCGGGCGTAAGAGGAGGACGGCCGGGAGGATGGCCGGGTCGCCGCCGGCCGATGCCATAGTTGACCAGTCGAAACGAAGCTTCCACCTCACTTCCTCAGTCAGGGTGCTCTGTTCTACACTTATTTCTGTTATTCTTTCCTTGTTTGAAAGTAACAGAAAACCTGCTCAACACTAAACAGTTTATAGCATTTCTTTTACAACTTCATTTAAAGGAACTAAATGCTTTTATGTGCAAGGAAACAAATACTAACTCCGTTACATAATTCTTATCGTGGTTTTAGTTTATTGAACTAAAATCATGATAAGGATTATGGAATGTAGGGCGTACAAAGTAGAAGAAAATTGGTAATAATTAGGAGCCTTCTTCCTCAGAAGCCGTTTGGGTCGTCTTCTTGAAACTCGAGGACCAAAAAAAAGGGGGGGAAATCTTCTACCCTGGCTTGGAGGCTATATGAAAAGTCAATGCATTATCACAGAATTCAGATGTTCATTTTACAAACAAAATTAGGATGTTCTTTGATTTAGGCGTTGTAAAGTTTATAGAATGATGACGATACATCTATATATAAAACATGTATCTTGAAGAACATAACCTTTGAGAACTAGGCAGAGGCCTAGTGGTTGGGTCACGGTGGTGCAACCCAGCCGACCGGAGTTCGAATCCTGTCATGAGCGAATTTTCGGCATCTCACCCGGGTGGGATTCTTCTATGAAAAAAGCCATGTGTGCTAGTGTCCTTGGGTCTAAAAAAAAGAACATAACTTTTCACTATAAAACTTTACCAATAAGAACAATGAGAGTACATCCTCCTCGAAACAGGCTTTCACCCCACTTTATAAATAAAACAACATGCCAAGCAAGTCCATACACAGTTACAAGCACAAAGAACTAGAACAGTTTGTTGGGGCAGCAGCACAAGTAAGCCCAAGAGCAAGAAGCAAGGGAGGAAGGCGGGGGGGAGGGGAAGAACAAAAGGCGAGCCCCTCCGGCGCTAGCTGGAAGATGTAGAAGAGAGACGCCGCGCGGTCTCCACAAGTCTATCGATCATGTCATCCAGCCGCCCCATGTCGCGCTGCCTAGACAGCGGATGCCACTGCTGCAAGAAAGTCAGAAATTTAAACATCGAGTCAGAAGCACGTCGAAGAAAGATAACAATGAGAGTACATCACCAGGCAAGTTTTGAATTTAGAGGGATGAATGGTATGCTGTTTTTATGAATGTCAACTGAAATTAACAATACAAGCAAACGACATGATAGGCAGAATAGCACCATAGTCATTTTGGAGCGATCGGATTTGTCTTTTTTACACAGCTCACAAAAAATGTTTTTTCTTCGCAAAACTTTTTAGGCTAACATAAAATGTATTGAAGTATATAAGAATTTTTTTATTTTTTTTATATTTTTTTAAAAAAATTGAGCAATGGGTACATCTGCACCCATGACCCGATATGGATTTCTGCATAGAACACATATCATTTACCCTCCGCAGCAGTATATTAACTATCTCATCAGTACCACTAGTACATTTTTTTACTATTCGAAAAGGAGTCTGGAGGAGGGATGCAAGTACTACTACCAGCATCTTTGTGGGGAAATGGTGTTAGCCTTAATTAACCATGTATATTGTCATCAAATTCAAGGACCGTGTGAAAAGCAGAGATATTGTTTTATTGATTAGTTTGTTGATGCTGATCATTTCTACTTTTCCATGGAATGTCTTTTCCCTGATCGATCCAGGTGTCCTGTATCACTTCAAAATGTTTGGCTCTGTCCCACATGTACACTGCAGCCTTGTAGATTTGCATCTCTTTGACGTTTGCTTCAAGAGTATTAGCAAAAGTAGAGCCACTAATCACATAGTATAAAATGTTATTTATTCTTATGGCAGAAAAAGTACTCGATCTTGTCGGTTTGGGTCGACGAAGCTAGGAGTGCCAGGCAAAAGGAAATTATTGATAAAAGAAACTGAAGGCGAAATATATCGATACCCATCGACTACACTATAAAGTTCCACCTTAATAAGTTTACTTGACACACTTAATAGATTGGACTGAAATACGAAGTTCGAGAATCAGAAAGGATCGATGAGTTAAAAGTTAATTTACCAATGTGAGCCCAAGCAGCAATTTGTACGGTCAAATTGTATGGTCTTCCTCTGTGTAACAGGTTACATAGGAAAACTTGATTATAGCTGCATTCAGTTCAGCGACTACAAAACTACTCCCTCCGTTCCATTTTAATTGACTTACATATATCTACATAGTCAATTAAAATGAAACGGAGGGAGTAGCTGTTGACATTACTGCATGATAATAATCAACTTGGTGTTGCCATTGGTTGGTAAAAAGAATTTTAAAAAATCTGGTGTTGCTAGTATCAGTAAGTAAATTTAGCTAGTATTGGACAAGATAGCTAGCTCCAGGTTTTCCCCAGGAGGTTTTGTCACTCTCTCAACTACTCCATCTACTGGTTCTAGCTTCTTAATTGCCCAAGACTAAAAGCTGTGCCAGTGTAATGGGCCTCTCCTGGACTAGTTGCTACAAAAAAAATTAAGAATCTGGTTTACTCCCATAGATCTACTTTTCAAATTTGACAACAAGCTTGTGTAACGATAATTATATGGAATTCGTATTATTTGCAAGTGATCATGACTGGAAGCATGATAAATGATAATGATGTATATTATTCGCAATGTTTTTCTCAGGAAGAGTACATGAATTCAATGTGGTAGCAACAACATTAAAACCCAAGCCAATTCAAGTGGCCTGACTTGCACTCAATGCGCTAGAGAATCAGCATACACCGGACAGAGCAATGGCTGACCGGAGAAGAAGGCTTCGAGGTTGCCAATGGTGCGCGCGCACATGTCCGACCTGGACTCCTCTGTGAACACAGCCGAGTGGCGCGACAGGACCACATTGTCCATGGAGAACAGCTCCGCAGGCACCTTGGGTTCATGCTCGAAGACGTCAAGGCCCGCACCCGCGATCTTTCCCTCCTTGAGTGCCACGACCAGTTCCGCCTCATCAACGTTCGCTCCTCGCCCGATGTTGATGAGCACACCGTCCTTTCCGAGGGCCTCCAGCACATCCTTGTTCACAATGTGTCGCGTCGTCTTGTTCAGCGCGCACGCGACAATGAGCACGTCGGATTCACCAGCAAGATCGTGAACATTTGGGAAGTACTTGTAAGAGACTGACTCCTTGGGGTTTCTCGAGTTGTAGTGGATGACGCAGCTGAAGGCTTCAAGCCTCTTTGCGATCCGAGAGCCAATGTTACCCAAGCCAATGATGCCAACACGCTTGCCACCAAGCTGAGATCATCAAAATAACACCAACAGTTTATTTTAATTTCGTGCCATAATCAAACACGGGGGCCAATTATTGAATGACGAGAGTATATAGAATTGCCGCAAATTCTGGATGCAGTCACCCAAACATACGGAAATATGGAGTAGTAGAAGCCGTAGCAATGTAGCACACTAATTGATACATACGGAACAGAACTGAAAAAAACTACATATGGAACAGAATTTAAAAAACTATGTAGTAAGATCAGTCAAACCTCCAATAATAAAACAGAGACTTTGTGACATAAAGAATGTAAACTTTAGTTCAGACCGGGATGGATTTGCTGGTTAATTTGACGCCTGCACATCAGTTGATGAGTTTAAGTCATTCGTACCCCACCCAATATAATTGTATGATACTTGTAGGTGTAGCATTATAGTTGCAAATTAAACCTGGACAAACTACTCTCTTCCCTCCCTACCCCTTCCACTATCTCCAGGCAATCACCCTCAATTTGCATCATGTGTTTCTTAAATGATAGAATCACAGCAAAGGTTATGCATGGATACTGATGCAACGCCTTCCGAAATCATTTGATTCAGTCTGCAACAAAGTGCATTTGCCATGAGTATTCTGGAACAGCTACTTTCCCCTCCCCTCCCGGGTTGCACGCGCGGGCGACCCCGGGGGGCCGAAACCCTAGCCAGAGCGCCGCCCACCCCGAGCACACCGGCCGCTGCCGCCGCCGGCCCCCGGCGGTGGTGGCGGCCCCCCTGGCCGGCAAAGACAGCGGGGATGGAGAGCGGGCCCGAGGAGCTGAAGTCGCGCGGCGGAGGCTCTCAAGCGGGCGGCGCACGGCGGGAGGAGGTGATGCGGCGGAGCTGGAGGGTGGCTTGGCGGAGCTCCTGGACCCCGAGCAAGGCGTGGCCATGGAGGCGCAGGCGCAGGCCCGGAGGCGACTTTGCAGAGGCGGTGGCGCGTGGCTCGCGTTCTGGAGGCAGCCGGTCTTGTAGGCGGAACTGGCGGCGCCGCGGTTGTGGTGACCTCCTGGAGGCGGCGTGAAGCTGCGGAGGATGCGTCGACGACCTCGGTGGTTTGGGGCACGGGCCAGATCTGGGCCCATCCAGGGCCCGATCTGGGTTCGTGGGCTGGCGGCGCTGCAGCTGTCCGGAGTGCGACAGCAGCAGTGCAGCGGGTCTCGGCCGTGCTGGAGGAGGTCGAAGGTGGGGGGCTGCAGGTGCTCGGCCAGATTGGAGTCGGTGGAGAGGTGGTCTCTCGTCGTGATGGTCGTCGGTGTTCCTTGACACATCGGCAACAACTATGTTTTGCTGCGGCGGCGGCGGTGTGAACAACGTGGACGGTTGCCCCATTCCGGTGGGCGAGGAGGGAGGTGTGCGACGTTCAGACGAAGGTCTTGGCTCGTCTTCGGTCGGTGCCGGCGACGACGGCGCCCGTGGGCGTCATTTCCCTTCTTGGAGGCGTCGCCAAGGTGTGTCGACACCGTACTCGTCCTCTTTCCGGTTTGGTTGATGTCTCCGGGCGAAAGCCTAGGTCTGGAGTTGGACCGGCGCGATAGCGGCGTCCTCGACATCGTCCCTCTGTTGGGAGTATCATGTTTGGAGACACGGCTTGGAGGTCCTAGGTTGCATTCCTCCGGTGTTCGCCGCTATCCAAGTTTGTTCTGCAGGGGCGCAATGCACACCATCGCTAGCTTCGCCAAGACGACGCCTTTCTCGGGACGGACCAAATCCCGTCATCCACCTCTTTAGGATGGTGCGTAGACGAGGAAAGTCTTGGTAAAGATGTTCTTCTTGGAGGCGGCGGCGTTGGGTGAGACGTGGCCTTGCTACTCAATCTAGGATAGGCTTTTCGGGTTGTTGTTGTTGTGTGTGTGGGCTGTCTTCGAACTAGCCGGTGTGGAGTGGTGTGACAGTGTTGTTCGCAACGGACTGTCAATTCTTGTACTCAAATCTCTGCCTTCTATAAAAATAAGGTACGCAATTGCGTACTCTCTAAAAAAAGTAAATTTGGATAGAAGCAGTTGACTTTTTACAAAACTAGTTACCATAAAGCGACAAAATGGATGGTAGTTAAAGCGAAAAAATGGAACTTGATCTGATAGGCGTAACCATAAGGACACATTTGGCAGCCCCTAATTCAAATTGTGAATGATCACAAACTCAAAGTGATGTTTATTGTAATCTCTACATGCAAGGGAAGTATGCCGGACCACATGTAATCTCTACACATCTTTATCTAAAAAAAAATGCCTGGCCACATGTAAACTACTGAAAAGCAGAGCTTAGTTCATCCTTCAGCAACGGTTAATGGTATAAAGGAGGTGAATTTGGCACATCTGAGAATCTTGTTTAAAAGAGGTTCCTTTGACAGATTTTACGAGATGACCTGGGTACAATTGCACATTATTCCCGACAAGGCCAATGTCACACTTGATTTCGTAAATTAAAGAATCACAAGGTAGATGTCACTAAATCAGCATCCCTTACGGGTATAGGCCGTGCTTCCCCTAGATCATTTTATCGATAGTGAAATAAATACAAAACACTACTATCTCTAAATTCCTCCCAAACTATATTCCAATTTTTCTACCACCATAGTGTATAGCTAAGAGCTCTAATCTGGAATTGTACGAAATGATCAGATTGACTTGGACAGTTGGAAAACTTGAACAGTCGGAAAACTTGAACTGAAGGCGTGGGCAAACTCAACTACCGGACTGACCTTGGATCCGAGAGGATAGTCGCCCTGCACCGGCCACGACCCGCGCCGGACGTACCGCCCCGCCGCCGACACCTGCCGGAGCACGTCGAGCAGCAGGCCGACGGCGTAGTCGGCGACGTCGGTAGAGAAGACATCACCGGAATTGGCGACGGCCACGCCGCGGCGCGCGCACTCAGCGAGGTCGACGTGGTCGACGCCGGCGCCCATGCTGACCACGCAGCAGAGGGAGGGGACTGCGTCGAGGAACGAGGCGTCGAAGCGCACGGAGCCGCCGCCCACGACGACGGCGGCGCGCGGGGGTTCCGGCGCGGCCGCGGCCGCCGCGAGGAAGGCCGGGAGGGGCTCGCCGGCCGCGAAGAAGTCGAGGAGGCGGAAGCGCTCGCGCAGCGCCGCGGAGAAGTACGGGTCCGGCAGGCATAAGAGGAGGACGGCCGGGAGGATGGGCGGGTCGCCGCCCGCCGACGCCATAGCTGATCTGTCGAGAGGAAGCTTCCAAGCTTCCACCTCACTTCCTCAGTAGCGTGCTCTGTTCTGCACTACTTTCTGTTATTCATTTTTTGTTGAAAAGTAACAGAAAACCTGCTCAACGCCTAGAATATATTAACGGTTTTGCTATTCCTCGTTGGAGTAAGAATTAAGTTAGAGCAACTCAACTTTAATCCAATCAAATTTACATCGTGATTCCTGAATTACAATTAAAATCTCAATTACACATGTGACTGAATAGAGTCATTTAATCTTCCAAAAATCACCATGTATTAATATTATCAAAGATACCAATTACATCTAGCCCTCTAAAGTGGACTTTTGGAGCCCGGACTATATGGAGCCTACAAAAATCACCATTTTAATCTTCCAAAAATCACGAAAGAAATCCCACGTGTAGATATTGTTGAGATATACAATCGTGCAAATTTTCAACTCCAAACTCATTGTACTTTGGTTGTACAAAGAAAGACAATTCGAAAGAAATTTCAAATTTCTGAAAGTATGTATTCTTCACCACCCAGATCGACCCCTTTGTCTTTTTTTTTTTGCAGCCCATAATATATAAGAAATTTGGATTTAAAAATTTGCGCGATTGTAGATCTCGATTATCCGAGAAATTTTTCGTGATTTTTGGAAACTTTAAAAATGTCTACTTAGAATTTTTTAAAAAGTCTCTATGTAGCCGGGGCTCCATTTTAGTTTTTCGCAGCCCTCTCCACTATCAATATGTCTGAAGACAATAATAAATAGGCGCACAGCCACAAAAGAAAATTAGAAAAAGTTGAAAAGGACCCGCCACGGTTAACCACCACTAAAGACATCAACCAAAACATAAAAAAGAGGCTTCTCAAAAGCAACGCCTCCAAAAAAAGAATAATGCATGTGTTATCATCATCCTGGAGGAAGTCCGAATTCTCAAAACAACGTTTTTTAACAAGGATACAAACAAATAAAAGACAAACCTTGGGTTTTTCAGCCTGAAAATTCAGACTTCATACTCTAACAGCACAACCAAAAATGAAGTCATCAAGTGCTACCGTCCCCGTTTGCCGGGGCCGCTATAAAAAGTCACCAAACACCAAGCACACAGATAGCATGTCTAGAATAGACAGGGAAAATACCTCGCTAGTAAAATCCGTACAACAATCTCTTTTAGTGTAGTCTACATCACATCCAATACACTCTTCCGTCATAATTTCAATTCCTCCAATCGCAAGACTTTCTCCACCTCTGTCAATATCATCGACTAGTTTTTGACTTTAGGTTGGTGCAGAGTTCAGATATAATTGATATCATTTCAATATTAATATATTCTCTCCGCGGGTTTTATCATTATTATAGTTGTATTCAGTTCCGTAACTACAAAACTAGTTGTTGAGAGTACTGCATGATAATAATCAATGTGTTGTTGCCATTGGTAAATAATAATAATAAACTTTGTTGCTAGTCCCAGCAAGTAAATTTCGCTAGTGTTGGACAAGATAGCTAGCTCTAGGTTTTTCCCATGATGTTTTGTCACTCTCTCAACTACTCCATCTACTGGTTCTAGCTACTTAATTGCTCAAGACTAATAGCTGTACTAGCGTAATGAGCCTCTGCTGAGCTAGTAGTTGGTACAAATAATTTTGTTTAAGAATCTGGTTCACTTCCAGAGCTCTATAGTTCATTTGTTTTTTGTTTTTGTTTTTTGAGGATATAGTTCATTTGTTTTTTAAATTTAACGACAAGTTTGTGTAACGGTAATTATATGGAATTCGTATTATTTCGTTCATTGCTCTTTTTTTAAAACCACACAAGCATATCTGCAAGTGATGATGACCGGAAGCATGATAATGATGTATACTATGTGCAATGTTCTCTCAGGAAGATTACACAAATTCAATGTGGTACCAACAACATTAAAACCAACCCAAGCCAATTCGGGTGGCCTGACTTGCACTCACTGCGCTAGAGAATCAGCGTGCACCGGACAGAGCAATGGCTGACCAGAGAAGAAGGCTTCGAGGTTGCCGATGGTGCGCGTGCGCAGGTCCGACCTGGACTCCTCCGTAAACACTGCAGCATGGTGCGTTAGGATGACTCCAACGGGGCGACCCATCGAGTCCGCGCGCATCCGTTCGTGTCCGCGAGGGCCAAAAACACGGCCCAACGGGGCGACGCAAACGGACCGCGGTCCGTTTTTTGGTCCGCCCCGACCCATTCTTGGACCAAATTTGGGCCACCGATGCGTCGGCCGCGGACGCGAGCGGAGCGCTTTTGTGTCCTGCCCTAGTCCGCCCCTGGCCCGCGCTTGGCCCCCGTGTCAGTGTGATACAACGGTCACCTACCCCACATTAACTGTGGGCGGTGGAGCAGTGGAGCGGTGGAGCTCTTTAAATGTGCTCCGGCCGGCCGAGGCCAAGAGCACAAACCCTAGCTCTCCTCCCCCAACCACGGCGGCCACCACCTCCACTCTCCGGCATGGATCCGCCGCCGCAACATCTAGTCGACCAGGTCGAGCGCGCGCGTCAGAGCGCGCGAGGGCGCCACCGCGGCAGTTTCTCCCGCCGCATGGTGACGAGCCCGGCGTGGGCCGGAATGATTCCGCAGCCGCCGCGGCCGCAGCTGCCGGATCAGGCGAGGAGGGCTCTGCAGGGTGCCTACGGGACGTCTACGACCCCGAGGAGGAAGCCTACGCCGCCGGAGTCGCCAGAGTCGCAGAGGAGGCCATGTCCGCTGCGCGCGCCGTCGCAGACGCGGCAGAGGAGGCCGAGATGGAGCAAACACGTCGCGCGGCGGAGACAGCCAGACGCGCAGCCAGGCGCAAGCGGCAACGCGATGTTGTGGCGGCCGCCAAGGCCGATGCCGCCAAGGCGACAGGAGCAGGAGCAGGTCTCCCTGGGAATCTCGGCTCGCCTTGGCAGACCCAAGGTGGGCTCCGGCCGCCGCGGAACCAGAAGCGGCAGTGGCGCCGGAGTACGTGTCGGGATCTCCACCGCCACCCCCGGCCATCGATGCGCCGGCTACTCCACCACCACCACCGGAGGAGGACGACGACGAGGAGAAGACCTAGATTATAGGTCGTATTTTATTATAAATTCCCAATGTAAATCTCCAAAATTCTATGTTTTTAATGAATATTGGAAGAACAAAAAAGTTGTCCGGACTGGATGCGTCGGGCCGTTGGGGCCAGTGGCCGGAAAGGGGCGGACCTGGGCCGGACGCGCGTCCTGTAGCCGACGCAAACGGACCAAACGCGGACCAAACGCGCGTCCGTTTGCGTCGCCCCGTTGGAGTCATCCTTAGAACCACATTGTCCATAGAGAACAGCTCCGCTGGAACCTTGGGTTCGTGCTCGAAGACGTCAAGGCCTGCGCCTGCGATCTTTCCCTCCTTGAGTGCCATGACCAGTTCCGCCTCATCGACGTGTGCTCCTCTCCCGATGTTGATGACTACACCGTCCTTTCCGAGGGCCTCAAGCACATCCTTGTTAACGACGTGCCGCGTTGTCTTGTTCAGCGCGCACGCGACAATGAGCACGTCAGATTCAGCAGCAAGATCATGAACTTTAGGGAAGTACTTGTAAGAGACTGAATCCTTCGGTTTTCTTGAATTGTAGTGGATGATGCAGCCGAAAGCTTCAAGCCTCTTTGCAATCCGAGAGCCAATGTTCCCCAAACCGATGAGGCCAACACGCTTCCCACCAAGCTGACACCATAGAAATAACATCAACAATTTATGTTAATTTTTTGTGCCAAAAGAACAAGATAAATGTCTTTCGGACATCACTAAATATGGTGGAAATTATTGAATGACTAGTGTATTAAGAAGTGCCCAAAACTGTGGATGAAATCACTCAAACATACGGAAATAAGGGGTAGTCCTCCAAATAGGTGTAGACTAAGAAAAAATAATATCAATCAAACCTCCAATGAGAAAACAGAGTATTTCTGACATACAGAAGAATGAAACCTTCAATTAATAGCAGGATTGATGTGTCAGGTAATCCCACACCTGCATATATGAAGAGGAGTTTGTGTAATTCACACTCCAATGATCCAATCGTTATACTTGTATGACCCTTGTAACAGTACATTTGATAACTAAAGCTGGACAGACACTTCACCTGTTAGAGAGATATTTGTATATTGTAGTTTCCCTATTAGATAGGGGGCTCCCTGCATATTTACACCTGTACATGTACTATATATTGTGGCCTTTGACCCCCGTGGAATACAAGTTGTCTATTCCTAACATGGTATCAGAGCGTGGTTAGGTCTCTTTTTTCTCCCGCACGCGCAACTCGTGCGTTCCTTTCTTCTCCCCTCGTACAAATCGATCTGCCTCCCGAGCTCATGTCTGCTAGCGCCAGCGCATCTTCTCTCGCGCCTGTGGTCCTGATTTAATAGCCCGGGATCGGCCACTGATTCAAGATCCCTGCGGCCGCCCTCGTTCCTCTGCTCCAGATCGTTCCGGCCGCCAGCCTCAGCCTGCAGCGCTCTAGATCGGACGCACCGGTGTTGACTTCCGCTCCACGTGCGCCGGCCTGATCGATCGAATCAATCGGCAGCACCCGATCCCGTCCACGCGCACGCTCCCTTCTCCGCACGCGTGCTCGATCCCATCTGGATCGGGGCTGACCGCAGCGAGCCGTCCTTCTCCGCACGCTGTCGCGATTCCTCGCTGCTCGGTGATCTTTGATGGCACGAACTACCCTGATTTCGCTGCCTTTATGCGCATCATATGCGTGGTCTTCGTCTCTGGGGTGTGCTTTCCGGCGAGGTCTCGTGTCCGCCGTGCCCCATTGCTCCTACTGCTCCTATTCCGCCGACGCCACCAGTTCTTGCTGCCGATGCTACTCAGGCTGCAAAGGATGCAGCTAAGAGTGCGGATGATGTTGCCATTGCTGCGTATGACCGGCAGGTCAAGGAGCATTCTGACGCCCTTGAGACCTACCGGTTGGATCTGACTGCTTACACCCAGTGGATTGATGATGATGCTCGTGCTGCGGCTGTTCTCACCGCCAGTGTTCTACCGCAGTTTGCCTCTGAGTTTATGGGCCTCAGTACTGTCGCTGACATGTGGGCTCACCTTCGTCAGCGTCATCAGCCGTCCGGGGATGCTCTATATCTGTCTGTGGTTCGTCAGGAGCATGATCTTCAGCAGGGTGACTCTACCATTGATCAGTTCTACACGCAGAGCGCTGCTATCTGGCGTCAGCTCGACTCTCTTCGCACTGCCGTGTGTGGTGCCTGCCCGTGTTGTCAGACTGTGCGTTCCGACTTGGAGTTTCAGCGCGTATATGAGTTCTTGTCTCGGCTCCGCAAGGAGTTCGAGCCCCGACGTGCTCAGCTGCTTGCTCGTGGTCGTGTCCCTATCTCGGAGGTGCTGTCTGAGCTTCGTGCTGAGGAGATTCGTCTACGTGGCGTTGGGTTGCTTGAGGTTCCTTCTGTGCTTGCTGCCCATGGTCCTCCTTCATCGCCTGCTTCATCGACTCCTTCGCGGTCCACTGCTCCGCCACTTTTACCCACTCCTCAGGGTCAGGGCCTGGGTCGTGGCCAGGGTCGTGGCGCTCGTCCACGCCCTCACTGCACCTACTGTGATCTGCCTGGCCACACCGAGTCTCGTTGCTACACGAGGGAGCGTGATCTGCGTAAGCAGAAGGCGTCTGCTTCTCCCGGGACTCGTGCTTCCTCTGGCTCGTCAGGGTCTTCTCCAGCCGGCTTCACCGACCAGGACATTATGCGGCTCAAGCGGATGCTCGCCGCTTCAGGTTCTTCTTCGACGGGTACTGCTGGCTCTGTGACTGATTCTTCTGGCACTGCGCGACCACCATCTTCTACACAGTCAGGTACATCCTCGTGGGTTCTGGATTCTGGAGCTTCTTTTCATATGACTTCTGATTCTTCCACTCTGTCCTCTCTTCGACCTCTTGATTCTCCTCTTAGTGTTCTTACTGCTGATGGTACTTCTCTCTCTGTTTCTAGTCGAGGCACTCTTTCTACTTCTTCCTTTTTTGTCCCTGATATTTCTCATGTTCCTCGTCTTACCATGAACTTGTTCTCTGCCGGTCAGCTTACTGATTCTGGTTGTCGCGTCATTCTTGACGCCGATTCTTGTTCTGTTCAGGATCGTCGCACGCAGGTTTTGGTTGGAGCTGGCCCTCGCCGCCGTGATTCTCAGGGGCTTTGGGATATAGACTGGCTTCGTGTTCCTTCCGCTGCTACCTCGCCTGCCAGTTCTCCTGCTATCGTCGCCTCTGTCACCGGCTCTTTTCAACAGTGGCATCATCGTCTTGGTCATCTTTGTGGTTCTCGTCTGTCGTCATTAGTTCATCGTGGTCTTCTGGGGCCTGTCTCAGGAGATGTTTCTTTACAGTGTCAGGGTTGTAGGCTAGGAAAACAGATTCAGTTACCCTATCCTACTAGTGCGTCTGTATCTCAGCGTCCTTTCGACTTAGTTCACTCTGATGTTTGGGGTCCGGCTCCTTTCGCTTCGAAAGGGGGCCATCGATATTATATAATATTTATAGATGATTTTTCTCGTTACACTTGGCTGTATTTTATGTCTTCTCGTACTGAGGTTCTCTCCATATATAAGCGTTTTGCCGCCATGGTTCTTACTCAGTTCTCTACGCCTATTCGTGTGTTTCGTGCTGACTCTGCTGGTGAGTATATCTCCAAGCATTTGCGTGGTGTTCTTGCTGAGCAGGGCACTCTCGCTCAGTTCTCCTGTCCCGGTGCGCATGCTCAAAATGGCGTGGCTGAGCGTAAGCATCGCCATCTTCTTGAGACTGCTCGTGCGATGATGATCGCCTCTTCTCTTCCGCCTCATTTCTGGGCTGAGGCCGTTTCTACCTCGGCCTATCTGATTAATATCCAGCCTTCTGCCGCCCTTCAGGGTGCCATTCCTCTCGAGAGACTCTACGATCGTTCTCCTGACTATTCTATGCTTCGTTTGTTTGGTTGTGTTTGCTATGTTCTTCTTGCTCCTCGTGAACGCACCAAACTAACCGCTCAGTCTGTTGAGTGTGTTTTTCTCGGATATAGTGATGAGCATAAGGGCTACCGTTGTTGGGATCCTGTGGCTCGCCGGATGCGTATTTCCCGGGATGTGACGTTTGATGAGTCTCGGCCTTTCTATCCGCGTTCGACCTCCCCGACCTCTACTGTGGAGGATCTCTCTTTTCTTACTTTTCCTGATTCTCCTCCCGATATCCCTCATATTTCTCCTCCCTCTGATCCGGTGCCATCTACTCCGATGCCTTCTTCTCCTCCTTCGTCGCCGCCTTCTTCACCCTCCCTGTCCCCGTCTCCGCCTCCGTCTTCTCCTGTTGCTCCTTCTCATCCTACTTTTCCTTTCTATTATACTCGCCGTCCACGTGTTGTGACCGAGTCATCTGATGCACCCTCTACTTCCGGTGCACCGTCTCAGCCGACTTATTCTCTTCGTTCTCGGCCTTGTCCTTCACCTGATTTCTATAATCCCGCTACCTACAGTGTTTCGGTTGTCTCGGAGCCGACTACGTATCGTGAGGCTGTTGTTCATCCTGAATGGCAGCTTGCCATGGCTGAGGAGATTGCTGCGCTTGAGCGCACTGGTACGTGGGAGATCGTCCCTCTTCCTCCTCGTGTTCGTCCTATCACCTGTAAGTGGGTCTATAAGGTTAAGACCCGCTCTGATGGGACTCTTGAGCGTTACAAAGCTCGTCTGGTCGCTCGTGGCTTTCAGCAGGAGCATGGCCGTGATTATGATGAGACTTTTGCTCCAGTGGCTCACATGACCACTGTTCGGACTCTTCTTGCCGTGGCATCTGTTCGCCATTGGTCTGTGTCTCAGCTTGATGTTAAGAATGCCTTTCTTAATGGTGAGTTGCGTGAGGAGGTTTATATGCAACCACCACCTGGGTATTCTGTTACAGATGGCATGGTCTGCCGTCTTCGTCGCTCTCTCTATGGCCTTAAGCAAGCCCCTCGTGCATGGTTTGAGCGCTTTGCTTCTGTGGTCACAGCTGCTGGTTTCTCTCCCAGTGCTCATGATCCTGCGTTGTTTGTTCACTGTTCTCCTCGTGGTCGCACTCTTCTTCTTCTTTATGTTGATGACATGATCATCACTGGTGACGACCCAGAGTATATTGCCTTTGTCAAGGCACGTCTGAGTGAGCAGTTTCTTATGTCGGATCTTGGTCCGCTTCGTTACTTTCTTGGGATTGAGGTTTCGTCCACCGCTGATGGTTTCTTTATATCCCAAGAACGGTATATTCATGATCTTCTTTCTCGTGCCGCTCTTACTGATGAGCGTACTGTTGAGACTCCCATGGAGCTCAATATTTCTCTCCGTGCGTCTGATGGCGATCCTCTCTCTGATCCGACTCGTTATCGACATCTTGTCGGGAGTCTCGTCTATCTGGCTGTTACTCGCCCTGATATTTCTTATCCTGTCCATATTCTGAGTCAGTTTGTTTCTGCTCCCACTTCGGTTCACTATAGTCACCTTCTTCGTGTTCTACGCTATCTTCGTGGAACGATCTCGCTTTGTCTCTTCTTTCCTCGTTCTAGCTCGTTACAGCTTCAGTCCTACTCCGATGCTACTTGGGCTAGTGATCCTTTGGATCGCCGTTCACTTTCTGCTTACTGTGTTTTCCTTGGTGGTTCTCTCATTGCCTGGAAGACGAAGAAGCAGACCGCAGTTTCCCGTTCGAGTGCAGAAGCTGAGTTGCGAGCTATGGCTCTTTTGACTGCTGAGGTGACTTGGTTACGGTGGTTACTTGCAGATTTTGGTGTCTCTGTTACGACACCCACGACTCTTTTGTCAGACAGTACAGGTGCTATTAGCATTGCACGTGACCCAGTGAAGCATGAGCTTACTAAGCATATTGGCGTTGATGCTTCTTTTGTCCGTGCTAGTGTGCAGGATCAGATTATTGCGCTCCAGTATGTGCCTTCAGAGTTACAGTTGGCGGATTTTTTCACGAAGGCCCAGACTAGAGCACAGCATAGCTTTTTCCTCTCCAAACTCAGTGTTGTGGATCCACCATGAGTTTGAGGGGGGGTGTTAGAGAGATATTTGTATATTGTAGTTTCCCTATTAGATAGGGGGCTCCCTGCATATTTACACATGTACATGTACTATATATTATGGCCTTTGACCCCGTGTAATACAAGTTGTCTATTCCTAACATCACCGACCCTTCCTCTGCCTGCAGCTAATTGCGCTCAATTTCCATCCAAAGTTTCTTAATGGAAGAATGATAGAAGAGGTTAAGCAGCAATGATGCTGCTGACACCGCGTTCTGATATCATTTGATTCAGAGTCTGCCACAAGTGCATTTGCAAACAGTAAATTTGGATAGAATCTGTTCACTTTACAAAATTAAATTTCCCCGTTGACATATTGGTTCATGGACTGATGATGATACTTATAGATCTATGTAGTTGTATGGAGTAGTGGGTTAGGGTTGTTGATAGGTAACGGAAAACAGGACAGCTAACTGTTGGGTTTGGGATACTATGTTAACCTTCAGAGAAAGGCAAAATGGGATGAGAGGAGCGAAAAGTCTCTTTGTAGCATGTAGCCCGGTTTTTGATTTTTTTTTATCGCCAGCTAAAGTTTCTAAACATTCCGGGAAAAATACTAGATGTTGACAAATACTTGTTCTATGCTTCCACAAAGTCTCAACTCGAAATAGTTTGTATTTCGCCCTACACGAAAATGACAAATCCTGACAATTTGGAATCACCACGCCAAATCTAGAAATTTGTCATTTTTACATAGGCTAAAATACATAATGTTTCACATTTCTTTTTTGCACACAGGTAGAAATCGTTACTATCTACGTTAAAAGTTTTTTTCAGAATTTTTTGTAACTTAGAACTGTAAATTTCGAATTTTCAAAAAAAACAGGCTACATGTAGCCCAGGAGACAAAACACCGTACTCATGAGAGGAGTAACTATGAAGACCTATCTTCAACCCCTAAATTTGTGAACTGCTGTTTTAAGTTCGAAATAATGCTTGTTTTATTCCACACCGATCGAATTACATATTGAGATATTATGAGTACACAAGCAACTAAAGCAAGGGAGGGAAAATATTGTAGACGTGTGGACAGACATGGTTGGTTAAGTTGATAGATTTGAGAATCTTGTATTAGGCAGATTAGATCGTATCCGATTGAGTCGGTACGTTTCCTTGTATAGCTGTGCTGTAAACCGTGTTGTACACGTTATGTTTTGTATATAATGAGAAGAGCCAGCCGTGGGGCAACTACGCCAACTAAATCAATCTATCGATTTTCACTTGGTATCAGAGCCATACGCTCTAGGGTTTTCCTCTTCCGCCGCAATGGCGTTAACCAGCGCCGCCGCCCAATCCTCCTCCGCCGCTGGCGCTCTTCCGGCTGGCGAGCCTAGCACCATCACCGTCCGCCTCGACCGGAGTAACTTCCTTCTCTGGAAGACCCAGGTCATCCCCAATCTCACAGGATCGGGACGGCTCGGGTTCATCGATGGAACCACCCCTGCGCCGCCGAAGACCATCACCACCGGCACCGGCGCGGATGCAAGAACCATCGCGAATCCTGAATACGGCGCATGGGTGCGCACTGATCAGCGCGTCCTCAGCGTGCTTCTCGGCTCCATGACCGAAGAAATTCTCGCCCAGATGGTCGGGAGAACGACTTCCGCCTCCGTGTGGAGCTTCCTCATCGGCATGTTCTCCGCCCAAGGACGGGCGAGTACCCGCGCCTACCGTCGCAAACTGGCGACGACGCAGCGGCATGACATGGGTGTCGCTGATTACTTCCACCTGATGAAGGGCTTCGCCGATGCCATGGCGACCGTCGGTGCCCCCTTGCCCGACGAGAACTGATCGACTACATCATGGCCGGATTGGGCAGTGCCTTCGCCCCGCTCCAGGCCTCGCTTAATGTGTACTCCAACACCAACCCCAACGCCGCCATCAACCTCTCTGACTTCTACGCTATGCTTGTCTCCCATGAAGCCATGCAGGACACGACGGGCCGTGAGATCGACTTCTCCTCTTCGGCCAATGCTGCACGACGTGGTGACTATGGCCACAACTTCGGTGGCGGCTCCTACGGCCAGAACGGCGGCCGTGGTGGGGCGCAGCAAGGTGGCGGCTACCAGCAAGGTGGTGGAGGAGGCTACTACCAGAACGGTGGTGGCTATCATGGCCAAGGCGGTGGACAGCAAGGCTACCAAGGGGGTGGCAATGAAGGTGGTGGCTTCTACGGCCAGAACGGCGGCCGTGGAGGTGGCCCAAACGGTGGTGGCGGCCAGAACAGCGGTCATGGAGGTGGTCAAAACGGTGGCCGTGGTGGGCGTCGCCAACGTCCGCGCTGCCAATTCTACGGCATATGGGGCCATGAGGCACCCACCTGTCGCAAGTACCTGAACGGTGATGCCCCTCGCTTCGGCAACGCCGCCTCTACGAGCCATAACCACCCTGAGTATCAACCTCATTGGTTGATGGATACCAGCGCCACCGATCATCTCACTCACGACATGGAACGGCTTCAAGTCCATGAACCATACCACGGCAGGGATCAAGTTCAAGTCGCCAACGGTGCAGGTCTGTCAATTTCGCACATTGGTCACTCTCGTTTAGCTGGTCCTATGCATTCTCTCAGTCTTCACAATATTCTCCATGTTCCTAACATTAGCAAAAATTTGCTTTCCGTTCATAGAATCGTTAGTGATAATGATGTCTTCATTGAATTTCATCGTGAATTTTTCTGTGTTAAGGACAAGGCCACGAAGAAAATCGTTCTTCAAGGTAGAAGCCGGGGGTCTCTATCCTGTTCCTTTCCATCGGGCGTCTTCTTCATCTACTCGGCATGCTGCTAGTGTTCAGCTCTCGTCTAGGCAATGGCATCAACGGCTTGGTCATCCGTCTAATAATGTAGTTCAAAGTGTCGTTAAAAACAATTCTCTTTCGTGTTCATCAGATTTTGAGTCTTCAGTGTGTGACGCATGTCAACGTGCTAAGAGTCATCAATTACCTTATACTCGTTCTCATCGTGTTTCCACTGCTCCTCTTGAACTAGTTCATATAGATGTTTGGGGTCCTACTTTGCCCTCGTCTGGAGGTTACAAATATTATGTTAGTTTTGTTGATGACTATAGTCGCCATTGCTGGATTTATTTAATCAAACACAAATCGGATGTAGAGGATATTTTTTACCTCTTTCAAACTCACGTTGAGCGTTTTCTTGACACTAAGATTCGTGCCGTGCAGTCCGATTGGGGTGGTGAGTACCATCGCCTAAATGCTTTCTTTCGCCGTACTGGTATTCTTCACCGTGTATCTTGTCCACACACATCCCAACAAAATGATATTGTTGAGCGCAAACACCGACATCTTGTCGAGACTGGGTTAGCCCTCTTAGCCCATTCATCTCTCCCTTTACGCTATTGGGATGAAGCCTTTCTCACCGCATGTTATCTTATTAATCGGATGCCCTCGCCTGTTCTCAACAATGTCGCACCCCTCACCCGGCTGTTACATCAGAATCCTGATTATTCGTTTCTTCGCACTTTTGGTTGTGCGTGTTGGCCTAGTCTTCGCAAGTATAATTCGCGCAAACTAGAGTTTCGTTCCAAGATGTGTGTGTTCCTTGGTTATAGTCCTATGCATAAAGGCTACAAGTGTCTAGATCGCAGTACTGGCCGTATCTATATTTCTCGTGACGTCATCTTTGATGAGACTGTTTTCCCCTTTGCCACACCGAGCGTTGTCATTGATGTCTCCAAGTTACATCCGGTGTCTTTTCCTGCACACGAACAAGCTATTCAGGGTCCCAATATGCGCATATATGACATGACTTTGTTGCAGTTTGATCCCCCTGGTGTTTCTTGTGATTTGCATGTGCAGGAATCCAGTCCCAGGCCTGCCGTGATCGACGTACCTGCCCTCGATGTGCATGCGCCTCTGCATGCCTCGACGACCGAGCCTGAGCACGTCCAGGCGACTCCTGGACCGCTTTCCCCCGCGCGGACTGGGTCCTCTGGCCCGTCTACGACTGGGCCGGCTTCGTCAAGCCCACCAGCATCCGGTGCTGCTGATCAAGCTCCTGAGCAGCCCGCGCCTCCGTCGCCTGCTCACTCCGGCGAGACCACTACTCCGCCCGAGTCTACCGCGCCACCTTCGCCAACTGTGCCAGCCGTGTCACCGATTGTTACTCGTGCACGCAACAATATTCATCGTCCCAAGAAGATTGCAGATGGCACGGTTCGCTATGATCCTTATCGTCGTCGCCGTGCATTCCTTGCGGTTCCTGCGTCTCATCGCAGTGCTCTCTCTGAACGTGGCGTCTTGTTCCCCGTCCCCCTGGCACCAATATTGTTGGAAGTAAATGGATTTTCAAAACCAAGTTTCGTCCTGATGGTTCAGTTGACAAGCATAAGATCCGGTTAGTTGCTCGTGGCTTCACTCAACAGCATGGTATTGATTATCATGACACCTTCAGTCCCATCATCAAACCAGTTACCATTCGTCTGGTTCTGTCTCTTGTTGTGTCTCGAGGATGGACTCTTCGTCAGATTGATGTTAGTAATGCTTTTCTCCATGACTTTCTCGATGAAGATGTGTATATGCAGCAGCCTCCTGGTTTTGAGGACTCTAGCTATCCTCAACATGTGTGCAAGCTGCAGCGTGCTCTATATGGTCTGAAGCAGTCTCCCCGTGCGTGGCACGCTAGACTCAGTGATAAACTTCATGAGCTTGGTTTTATCTCCAGTCAGACGGATACATCTTTATTCATCTTCCATCATGCTGACGTTACTATCTACATGCTGGTTTATGTTGACGATATTGTTATTGCGGGATCCTCTCCAGCTGATGTTGATCGTCTTGTGAACGTCTTGGCACAAGCGTTTCCCATCAAGGATCTTGGACGCCTTGATTATTTCTTGGGCATTGAGGCCTCCTATACCCATGCGGGCATACGTCTGACACAGCATAAGTATGCTTTGGACTTGCTTCATCGTGCTCACATGGAGGATTGTCGTGTCGTCGCCACTCCGATGTCTACCTCGGATAAACTTTCTCGTGACAAAGGGGCCCGTCTTTCTGATGATGATTCTTTCCGCTATCGGAGTTTGGTTGGTGGTCTTCAGTATTTGAAGTTAACCCGTCCCGATATCTCTTTTGCGGTTAACAAGGTTTGCCAGTTTCTAGCCCAGCCGACTGCAGTTCATTATGAAGCGGTCAAACGGATCCTTAGGTATGTCAAGGGTACCGTCTCTACAGGCTTGCTGATTCAGAATTCTTCGTCCACTCTTTTGAACATATACACTGATGCTGATTGGGCGGGCTGTCCTGATGATCGTCGCTCTACTGGCGAGTTTGCTATATTTCTAGGCCCTAATCTTGTCTCTTGGAGCTCTCGCAAGCAACCCACGGTTTCCTGCTCTAGTACGGAAGCGGAGTACAAGGCTCTTGCTAATGGTATAGCTGAAGCAACCTGGATTCAGTCTGTTCTCAAGGAGCTTGGTGTTCGTCAGTCCAAGCCTCCAGTTCTGTGGTGTGATAATTTGGGCGCCACTTATCTGTCTGCCAACCCGGTGTTTCATGAACGCACCAAACATATTGAGGTTGATTTCCATTTTGTACGCGAGAAGGTCGCTTTGGGTGCTCTCGACGTTCGTTTTATTTCCTCCGGAGATCAACTCGCTGGTATTTTTACTAAGCCTGTTACTAGTCAGTTGCTTAGTCGGTTTAGTTTCAATCTCAACCTTGTTCACGACGGTTTAGATTGAGGGGGTGTATTAGGCAGACATATTGAGGTTGATTTCCATTTTGTACGCGAGAAGGCGCTTTGGGTGCTCTCGACGTTCGTTTTATTTCCTCCGGAGATCAACTCGCTGATATTTTTACTAAGCCTATTACTAGTCAGTTGCTTAGTCGGTTTAGTTCCAATCTCAACCTTGTTCAGGATGGTTTAGATTGAGGGGGGTGTATTAGGCAGATTAGATCGTATCCGATTGAGTCAGTACGTTTCCTTGTATAGCCGTGTTGTAAACCGTGTTGTACACGTTATGTTTTGTATATAATGAGAAGAGCCAGCCGTGGGGCAACTAGGTAACCAAATCAATCTATCGATTTTCACTTCTTGTAGAAGGAGTTTCTCTACAAAAAAATTATGAGATGGCCTGGATACGCTTCGTGTCCCCAAATCATGGAGTAGGAGGACACCAAAATCGGAGATGATTTGGTCGAAATAACAAGAACTTGCTTTGCTGCAGCAATTTAGTAAGCACACAACGATCCAGGAAATCAGGAATCGGACCTTGGAACCTAGAGGATAGTCGCCGTGCACCGGCCAGGACCCGCGCCGGACGTACCGCCCCGCCGCCGACACCTGCCGGAGCACGTCAAGCAGCAGGCCGACGGCGTAGTCTGCGAAGTCGGTGGAGTAGACTTCCCCTGAGTTGCCGACGGCGACGCCGCGGCGCGCGCACTCGGCGAGGTCGACGTAGTCGACGCCGGAGCCCGTGCAGACGACGCAGCGGAGGGAGGGGACGGCGTCGAGGAAGGAGGCGTCGACGCGCACGAAGCCGCCGCCCACGACGACCGCGGCGCGCGGGGGCTCCGGCGCCGACGCGGCCGCGGCGAGGAAGGCCGGGAGGGGCTCGCCGGAGGCGAAGAAGTCGGTGACGCGGAAGCGCTCGCGCAGCGCCTCGTTGAAGGACGCGTACGGCGGGCCTAGGAGGAGGATGGGCGGGTCGCTGCCGGCCGATGCCATGGTTGGAGAGCTATCGTCGTCGGTCAGTCAGCTGCGTTCTGTTGCGCGATCCTTTACTCGCGGGAAAGCAACAGAAAATCTGCTCTGCACGTACCAAACACTTCACAACATTTGCTTTATATTACCTTATTTTAAGGATTGACATTTTTTTTTAAGATGGCCACCAATACAAAGACTAACCCAAAAACTCGAAATAATGAATGATGTGTGCACGATTTTTTTTTTTTTTTGAAGATTTACATTTTTTATATTACACTACACAACATTTACATTCGAAAATTCATTTGTGCTCCCGAGCTCCAGTGCTCTCTTCGTTTTAAAAAATTCAAAAAACTATTTAGAAGTTTTAAAATAAATTAAAAATAATTCTGGATGTAATCCATGATGTAGCCTACAAACGTGCAAAATTGCAACACGATATTCTATATATTATGGGCTACACAAAAATGACAAAATCATAATTTTTTAGAGATTTGAAACACTATACTCAGATCTGTATATTTGTCTTTTTTGTGTAGCTCAAAATATAAAGTATTTCTAATCTAAATTTTGCACGTTTTTAGAATACATCATTGAGAATATCCATGATTGTTTTCACATTTTTTTGAAACTTTAAAATATGATTTTTGATTATTTTTTTTAAACACAGGGAGTACTGGAGCTCCAGAGCAAGAAATCTCCACAATTTATATTACCTTCTTTTAAGTTTGTGGACTGACAATAGTTTTTTTTGCGAACATACTGACAATAGTAGCAGTTTACCAACAATCTTAACAGTGAGCCAAATTCAACCAAGTTCTGCAACATTTTTTGCAGCATGACTTCTTTATTATTTATAGAAGTAAGTCCCATTAAAATGTGGCACTGCTGATTTACATATATAGGAAAAAAAGATCAACGACCAACGAGCCTGAAAATCCTACTGCTGCCCGATGGGCACTCACTTGGAGATCTTGGCGCTGAGCTCCCGGACCAGCTTCGCGGCAACCATAGCAGTCATCCCGTCGACCGTGTCGCGCTGCGGGTTGAACTCCACCACGTCTCCCGCCACGACATCGCCTTGCAGGTTCTGGACGATGTTGAGCACGTCACGGAAGGAGAGGCCTCCCGGCTCAATGTGAGAGACACCAGGAGCGAATGCGGGATCGAGGCAGTCCACGTCGATGGAGACGTACACTCCCTTTACACCTTCACCAAGTTTCTGCCAAATAATAATTATTATAAAGGTTAGTTCCATGTTTTCATTATTTTGGTTATAAGGCAGTTCACAAATTAAAGGGGTTCAAGGGGAAAACAGGACTCCTGCATAAGTTTTCAATTAAGAGGGGTGAATGGTATATTGTGATTTATCATATGAATGTCAACTGAAATTAACAATACTAACAAAAGACGTGATAGGCAGAAGAGCACTATAGGAGACATCAATATCAACTGCCCTCTTGTTGAAATAAACAGCTGAAGCATGTGATTTACATGTTACCAGATTTTCAAGCTTCTCTCGATCTCTGGAGAAGGTACGCATCTCATACTGTTCCACACCAAATCTCTTTCCTTGTTCGCGTCCTTCTTTAGTAATTGATCTAAGTCCAACCTGAAATCCATCAGAATCAAGGTAAAGATAAAGACAAAAGAGCTGGATAAAATCCGATTTGTGCACTTCGGAATTGTGAACAACAAGAGGTTCAGTTCAGTATATCTCACTGGCCCTTACACTAATGGACAGGGAAATAATAGTTCTTTTAAGATATCCTATACCCAGTACTTTAACATTCATTTAGCTGGTACTAGATGCTAAATCCTCGTAATTTGTTTTTATAAAGAACAGATTACACACCATTATGGTTAGACTTAATATCTTCTTTCAGCAGTAGCCCAATGGCTCATTTGAAATGCAGACGAGACATGATGAAAAATTAGGATTACCTGTAGAAGTCTCCTAGCATAACCTCCTTCCATTATTCTTGCAAATGAGGAAGCATGCGAGTAAGTGTTCCCTTCAAAACAATCATAGATATCTGGATGTGCGTCAAGATGAAGAATGTCAACAGGTCCACCAAGCTTTTCGGACACAGCCCTAACAACTGGATAAGATATTGAGTGATCGCCTCCTAATACCAACGGCCGAAGAGGATCCTATACAACGTTGTGGCATTGTTGTTAAACATGTGAAAACAAATTCAAACATTATTCTGTTTCGATTGCATTCAGCCTTGTTGTGGCAAATCTCTGGCATTCAGAAATAAGATACTTAAGCTGTATTAACTACAGTAGAGAAATGTCTTGGATTTTCTGAAATAAGTTTCTGAATCAATCATTATGGGATTATATACTTACTTCCTCCATCACGGTTTTGACAGACTCGCTGATTACATGCATTAATCTGTCATCTTCAACACCACAGTCACGAATCTCTTGTATAGGGACATCGCCAACATCTGTCAGCACTCTTGGATCATTTAATTCTTTGCCTGCATAGCACGAAAAGCATGATCTTTTAAAGTTGTTTCTTACACGCAACATTGCTACTAAGCATTTTGATGACGTTATGTTTACCTTCTTCTGTGCTAGAGTTGGTGCTTCCACACCAAATGGCCTCCCTTATGCGGGGAGGAGCAAATGCAGGCCCCTGCAGGAACGATGAGTTGTGCCCGAGTGGTACTCCCAGCAGAGTTGCAGAAGCTTTGACGCCACCCATAGCACGCAACAGCTCTCCCTGCATCCAAGTAAAAGCAAAATCAGGGCTGGTAGAATTGGCATAGCTGCTATAAAACTGAAAGTGATGTTACATCCTAACATGCAGGAACCTGGTCACAAATTTATCCCTGTTTCACTTGTATCAGCTGGTGGGGAAATTACGAGTGTTGTTAGTGTCGTCACGGAGCCTTGGGCCATAATTATGTATTTGAACAAATCAATCATTTATCAGGATAAGAAAAGGAAATTTAACTTTCCGCAAACTCCCTTTCTTGAGGCGTAACATGCATGGTAGATACACTATCAGGGTGTTAGATTCCATCTTAAAGAAGGCTTAGTCGAGCCCATGTGCATGTGATCAGCTTTGCCCATATCCTACTCCTAGTCTCTGTTTCAGTAAACAATTGTGGTTACTACCTCAAAAGAATCGACCATGACATAAGTCACAAGTCAAGAACAATTTAGTACAAGGTAGCAGACTATATCCTAGTGCTGAAAGTGCCACAGTCCAATCCATGTACTCTTCAAAGTTCACAGAACTGTGACGTGGGCCGTTGAATATGAAACTGTCTGAATATGTGATTTCCTCCATTTCAGAAGAAGTGATACAAATGTCCTAGCCTGTGTCCTTGTGTATTAGCATTATTGTAAGTATCAGGTGTTTGTATCTGCTAATGGTTTAGCAGGCTGGCCAAATTGCAGTGTATCAATCAAGTGCTGCAGTATTCCAGGACATATGATTGTTCATAGTAATATACAATTGGGGGCCGTAACTCTTCAGGAGATGATGCCAATCACGTGCTTTGAGAGAGAGAATTCAAGAGCATGTAATCTCATCAGATAATTCAAAACAGTACTAGAGTAGTAAAAGAAGATTTAAGTAAAAAAGGGAAAGGACGCAAGTTGATTCGATCTGGGCTGACGTTGTGTCGCTAAGGGACAGTATCTCGTCAGTCAGTGGCACTGGCACGCATGCGATTCGAATCGGATCGAGTTGGAATATATGCAGACAAAATGGAATTAACGGCACGGTGGTGGCGGCAGGGGAGAAACGGAAAGAAAAATGAGAGGGAGGGAAGGAAGGGCGACCTTGAGCTTGGCGCGCTCGCGGATGAGGGTGAGGGAGGCGTCGATGACGCGGCTCTGGCCCCGCTGCAGCGCCTCCGTCGAGATCCTGGCCGCGCTCAGCCGCTGGATCCACCTGGCGGCCGCCGCGCCGCCCATCGATGCCGCAATCGAGGGATGTGAAGGAGGGGACGACGAAAATGGAAGCGAGCGAGCGAAGTGTCCTCTGCGCTTGGCCTGTGTGACTGTGTGTGGGGAGGAAGAAGAGGAATTTTTTTTTAAATAATATTTTTTTGAACAGAAATTCGGAATCTAGCACGCGTTTTGGAGAAATTCGGAATCTAGCGCGGTGTCGTCACGGCCCGTGCCGAAACAAGGGGTTTCGGCACGGCCGGCGCCGAAAGATCTGATCTGCATGTCGCCAAAGGCGGCGGCAGGCGTGGCCCACGCCTTTCGGCAGCGCCCGTGCCGAAAGAGGCCGTTTCGGCAGCGCCCGTGCCGAAACCTTCCAAGTAAAGCGCCGCGCGCCGGGCTCGGCCTTCTTCTTCTTCCTTCTCTCGCCCGAGCTGCTGCCTCTCTCGCCTCTCTCTCTGTTCTTCCGTTTTCCAGAGAAAGACCACCGATTCTTGCCCCAAAAAATTCCTAAAAGCCCACAGATTCAAGGAATAGAGAATAGGAGGGTTGGGGCATCCCCGATCTGTTGATGGGATAGCACTTTGTGGAGACGTTTGGGGGTGTGGAGGTGGAGGTCAACAATGGTGGATAGTGGTGCTGTGTGCCGTGTTGGGGAAGCTAGAGGCGTGGTGCGGCGGTGGTGGTGCTAGATTGAAGGGCAGCGGGAGCTACGCACGCGTCAAGGGTAAACCCTAATCTCTAGATTTTTTAGGTTAAGTGTTAATATAATTTAAGGGTGGATGCATGACATATGTGTGGATTAGTGTAGATATATTTTAGTTAGTGGTCATATTTTAGGTGGTGGTAATATTTTAGTTGGTCGGCATATTTTAGGTGGTCATATTAGTATATGTTGTCGGTTAGATGTTAATATAGTTTGCCGGTGGATGTGTCAGGATGTATTGTATATTTTGGGTCGTAATATTTAGATATATCCGCTGTGGAGTATTTAATGATTGAATAAATTTGTTGGTCGTCATATTTATTTTCGGCGGTCATCATTTTTATGTTTAAATTAGTACAGATGGCTTCACATGCGTTGCTCAGTGGGGTGATCGATGGAAAACATCGTGCAAAGATTTGGGAGGGTGGTGACAAACCGAAGATCTTGCGTACGCGGGGTCCAGCATACAACTGGATGATACACCCTGATTGGGTTGATCGGTACGTATAAGAGAATATATTGATTATTTTGTTATGTTGTACGATAATTTATGATAGGTCACTGACGAATAATTATGTTCGACAAAATTTTGTTGCAGTTTATCTTGGTCTGGTCTCTTACCTATAGCGCGCCTAGTTGAGGCGACTCGGCGGCAGTGGCTACATATTCCACCAGATCAGCTCGGGGCTCCAGATATTGATGTGGAGGTTGATGCATCTCGACGCATCAACCCAGACAAGTCACTGCTCTGCTGCTTAGTTGATCGATGGAGGCCCGAGACCCACACTTTTCACTTCCCGTGCGGAGAGATGGCACCGACTCTTCAGGATGTGTCATATCTGTTGGGTCTCCCACTGGCGGGCGCGGTCGTAGGTCCTTTAGAGGCTCCAAATAATTGGCGTGACGAAATGCAGGCACGTTTCGCAGGGATACATCCGGATAACCCGCCCTTAGAGTTCGAGCGACACGGTCCTCGGGTTTCATGGTTGAGCAAGTTTCAGGTAAGACTGTTAGAATTATGAGTTTTATTTTTTATTATCAACAAACTTGTACTTACTCAGTTCGTTTCGTATGATCAATGCAGATTGGAATTCTAGGATACCCGGATGCCGCGTTGACTGAAGCGCAGATTACTAGATGTCTGGAGGCATACCTGCTGTGGCTGTTCGGCAAGGTAATGTTCATTGACTCCCACGTCGACACTATTAGTGCGCGCTTCATCAATATGGCGCGAGAGATTGCGGAGGCACATCACGTTGAGGACATAGTGCCACGGAGTTTTGGGACAGCTGTCTTAGCCGCCACGTACCGAGCTATGTGTTCGGCATGCACGAAGAATAAGAAGTCCGCTTCGCTTCTTGGCTGTCCACTACTGTTGCAGTTATGGTCTTGGGAGAGATTCCCTATCGGTAGGCCTGACGTCGACGCTCTTACACCCTGGGAGTACAGGCTCGTTGAGACAAACCTAGTAGCTTTGCCTACTATTGGTAGTATGTGGGCGCGTAGAGAGGTAAACTTGCACATCATTTAATTTTTCAAACTCCTTATTTTGGTAAACTTGCACATCACTTACTTACTAGTTTATCTATTTGCAGAGACGGTACGCGGGCCAGCAGGTTAAAAACTGCTACGAGGCATTCACGATGCAGTTTGATCAACTGCAAGACAATCAGGTTATATGGGAGCCGTACCGTCATGACAGGGTGCAGGCGAGATACCCCGGCGGGATTTGTAGCTTGTGCCGGAGGGATGAAAACTACTGGTACACTCGAGCCTGCATTGTTTTCGATGTCACGGTGGAGGAGATGGCCCAACAACGTGTCATGAGACAGTTTGGCAAGCGACAATTGCCGGAGCCTCCCGCTAGAGTTCCCGCCCTGCCTGCGCACATCCACAGGTGTGTTTTTAATCAACTGTGTTTACACTAAAGAATTTGGAATGTACTTTTCTAATTACACTACGCCTACATGTTTCAGATTGTCGCGGCAAGGAGATAGAACTCTGGCATCTTGGCTACAGATACTTCAGCCGTACATCGCGGCATGGGGGAACGCGACTGCTAATTTATGGCCCGCGGATGAGCCATTTGTGCTACATGATTTCAACTTATATCTGCGGACGTACAGACAGTCCACTCGACTTCGCTTAGTGCCCACGTCCCAGCCTGATCAGTTGCCAGCTCCTTCTCTTACGGACATGTACCCACTTGAGGCTATTGCGGGAAGCAGATACTACGCGGTATGTACTTCACTAATATTGGTAAATTCATGTCTCAATAATCGACCCTAACATTTTGTTTTCCTACAACAGGCAGACTTGATAGAAGAGATTCAGAGCGACGTTGCCGCCTTTGCCCCACTGCCGCAACAGGCGTCTTGGTTCAAGCGTCTGGAGAACAGGCTACGACATGTGTACTCTATTCTTACTTGTGCCGGCGGTGCAGACGTTGCGGCCCACGGCCCAGCCCCGCGTCACCTGCGCCCCGCGCGGCAGTCACTCTCCCGGACTCCGCTTATTCAGGATGCACAGGTATCACCCTCTCGTCACTCCACAGGTCGACAGGGCCCCCGACCACGTCATACAGTGGTACAGACTCCTCGCCCACGACCTACATACGAGCATGGTAGTTCGTCCCACCAGCCACTTATGTACGAGCAGCCAGATCCTACCCAGCCTGGTAGTTCGACTCCTCGCCCACGACCTACATATGAGCATGGTAGTTCGTCGCACCAGCCAGATCCTTCCCAGCCCGTTCCATCACAGCCACTTATGTACGAGCAGCCAGATC
Organism: Poa pratensis; assembly: GCA_947311845.1. Lineage (NCBI taxonomy): Eukaryota > Viridiplantae > Streptophyta > Magnoliopsida > Poales > Poaceae > Poa > Poa pratensis. The sequence continues at coordinate 38,258,799 of CAMZMU010000098.1, forward strand.
CTACCCAGCCTGGTAGTTCGACGTGGCAGGCGCCACCTGTGTACGGGCTCGGGATGCCGCCTTCGTACGGGTATGGCATGCCGCCTGGTTACCAGTTCGCGATGTCGCAAGGTTACGTGATGCCGCCTTCGTACGGGATACATCCACCTCAACATAACGTGTGGAACCCGTCTGCTATGCCGATGTCTCAGATTCCGGTCCACCTCCGTAAGTACTTTATAATACTCTCATTTATTTATCATGTCCACCTAGTCGGAGTACTGACGTAACATCTACATGTACAGGTGGGGGTGACGACTCTACACACACGGAGCTGTCCGATGACCCGACGTACCAGACTCCACCGCCGCCACCGACGCAGGAAACCCAGACACAGGAGGAGGAGCCGTTGCAAGGCCGAGGGATGCGTGACCACCGCGCTCCGAGACGCTTGTCACCTTCCGGGCGTCGACCGCGTAGACAGCGGACACGTCCTCACAGAGATGACTGATACTACTATGTTCCGTATGAGACATATTATTATCTACGCACCACCTCCGCGTCGTGGCAGACGTCGTTGAGACTTGTCTATCTACGCACGAGACATATTATTATCTATGTATGAGACATATTTATGTTCGTATGTACGACACATATTATTATCTATGTACGAGACATATTATTATCTATGTACGAAACATTCCACATTGCATAAATTAATTTAACATACAGCACTACACGTCCACGTTACAACTTCAGTACTTCTAAACACTGCATAGAACAACTACTGGTACAAATATTACATGGAACTCAACGATAGCTAATTCGAATCAACGACTTCACTTCCCTCTGCCACGTGCTCGTGTTGGAGGCATGAAGTCGTCATCACTATTTTCATCGACGACAGCCTTGGATGCACCAACACTCTTCAACTTACGTCTAGAGTTGGCTCGTTTAGGAGGCATGAAATCATCATCACTATCATCTTCAACGGATTTCTTGGATGATCCACCACTCTTCGCCTTTGATATAGCCCTCTTCACTGTTTCAGCGTGAAGGAGATTTCCAGGCCCATCAGGACATGCGCCAAAAAGCATTTCCATCCAACCAAAATGAGGGATCTCTTTGTTCACAAACTGTCCATCGGCAGGCCAGTGCTGGACATTCACAAAATCAGGGAAAAAAGTTAGTACGATAACACTAGATTCTAACATAATATAAATTCGGTACTCAGTTACCTTCACGTGAAATGCATAGGCCTCCGGCGAAAAATGGATTATCTTTGACTTAGGTGTCATAGGCATGTCCCTAAGCCCCGCCTCAATAGCTTTTAGCTCATTAATTCTCTGCCACTTCCACCGCCACCCATCAATTTCATCTGAAATTTCTTCAGGGGTCATCTGGATTTTGTTTTTTTGGCTATAATTTCTCCCACCTCACGAATGTTGCCCCACTCACTAATTAGCTCCCTATAACAGCTCTTCGGCCTACCCTCCCTAATACTACCTTCAGTCCATATTGCGGCGTGATACAAAACACACCACGACCTATGCTTCGAACTAGGACCCGAACTACCAGACATCTTTCCTATCCGACTGAGGAAATAACCACGCACCACACCCCTCCTCCATCACCAAATCTACTGGGGTATATATATAGGCTCACCCGGGAGAAGAAGAGAGGGAGAAATATGGCGGGAGAAAAAAGGCGGGAGGAAAATGGCGGGAACAAAATGGCGGGAGAACTATGGCGGGAGAAATATGGCGGGAACAAAATGGCGCGAGAACTATGGCGGGAGAAATATGGCGGGAGAAGAAGGGCGGAATAAAAGCCGGGAGCGCGAAACAAATTCGGATCAGGAGTTGCATGCACTAATCGGCTTTAACCAGGAAAATAGCAGCAAAATAACCAGTCCTGTCGAAATATGGAAAAACAAGAAATAAATTAAAATAGAGCTTTCGGCACGGCCAGAGCCGAAACACGCTGTCGGCCCAGCCGTTACGCGAAACCCTGGCAAGCATGCAGATCAGCCTGGTTTCGGCCTGGCCCGTGCCGAAACAGCTTGTTTCGGCCTGGCCCGTGCCGACGCCGCGCTAGATTCCGAATTTCTGAAAAACGCGCGCTATTTTCCGAATTTCTGTTTAAAAAAATATTATTTAAAAAAAAACGTAACGTAATGTATCACGCTCCGGACCGTGATGTATAAAGTTGTTCAGTAATGTCAAGTTCGAAAACAAAACAAGAGGCTCTTCAGTAAATTTTTTTTTTTTTGAACGGGAAAAGGGTCACGAAGGACCCAGAGCTGCATTAATCCGCTGTCGGTGGAGTACAACTTACATGGAGAACCAACGAAAAGGAAAAAATTACAACTGGGTCCTCAAATTTTGCACCAGAGACCTTGGAACGAAAACTAAAAAAGCAATCAGGTCCAGGTCTTCTTCCTGCTCCTTCTCCACCAAGCTTCGCACGCATCCAAGAACGGCCAGCTGCAGCGCCGCCGGGGACAAGACCACTTGGAGCACTGCAGTGGGAGCAAACCGCTTTGGAGCACAAAAGCCTCCATCTGGACACAAGGTCATGGAGGTTGATGAGATCCCTAAGGTAGGCAACTGTTGCCGACCAGGGGAGGAGCGGCCGCCTCACGGCCATGAGATTCAGCAGCCGGACTGCCAGGGGCAGTCGACGAAGGCGTGCTGATGATGAGCTCCAGAAGAGAACTGCAGTAGCAGCGTCGGATCCAAGCTTGCCAGCCCCAGCCCGAGCCAGGAACCACAGCCATCCATGCCTGCCATCTCCACGATGGCCAACAGCAGGAAGTAACAGATCCGTCTCAGCGAAGGCCAGCCAGCCAAACTCGAGCTTATTTAGCGGGGATGTCGCCGGAGCCGCTCCCTCCTTTGGCTCCGCCCTCCGGAGCAACTTGAAGAGGAAGAGCACCGCCGACAGAGCGTAGATGCAGCTCGCGTGCATCCACCTCCAATCTCCCCTCGGCATAACGCCAAACACGAACACAAGGCCCAACTCCCTAACAGAGGAACTATCCCTACTATTTACAGAGCCACAAGCACCTCCCCCATCACGTCTCCGGCCGGCGCCGCCGACAGAGAAGATCCGGGATCGGGCCGAGCAGGAGGAGCACTCGAGAACGACTCTCAACGAGGGCAAACTAGGAGAGAAAGGGGAAAAGAGACCCCCCTCAAATTTCTTGTTCTTTGCGGGGAAGAAGAGTGAACAAGCATGGAATCAATATTGATGCAAGAATCCGCTACATTTTGAAGTTTTCACGGTTTGATTGTTTGTCCTCCTCACAGTTTCCCAGAATCCATGAGTTTTCGTTTTTTTTAATATTACTCTCTCCGTATAAAAATAAAATATGTTTTAGCATTTTGGGCCCAATATGCACCTAGACATGTTTTCGTGAAAGATTCACGTTTTTCACGTGAATCTTTCACGAAAACATGTCTAGGTGCATGGTGGGCATAAAATGTTAAAACATATTATATTTAATACAGAGTGAGTACTAGAGTGGATAAATCCTTTGATTAGAAAAAATAGCTTATCCAGTATATAAGGAAAAACAAAACACATATATATGACGCTCTACCGGAGAGTGTTTTTGACTCCCGAGTTCCAGACTTCCAGTGCTCCCTCCGTTTTAAATCGAAAATCTGCATTACATAGATCTAAACTTTTATTATTTTGGGTAGCTCAATACAAGGATTTGAATTTGATATTTTTGCATGTTCATGTGATATACTATTGGCTACACTCGGATTTTTTTCAGGATTTTTTGAAACTCATAAATATAAATTTTGAAAATTTTAAACTTGAGAGAGCACTGGAACTCGGTAGGCAAAAATCTCCACTCGCGCTTTATGCCCTACAACTCACACAGTAATCACACAATAACTCAACAAGGACTAGCCTTTTGAGCCGAGCCGAGCCCCACCATCCGCAATATGGGATTGGTGAAAGGACATTTCTCTCCTATAAGTGGCTTTGGTGTTAAATAAAACATGATTAGCAGATTAATCGTGTGCTTAATTTTAATGAGAGTGCTTAGGCACATCCGGAAAGATAGCACAAATAGTTGGAGACCCCTCAAAGTAAAAGATGAAAATAGACGACATATTGGCAAAAAAGAAATATCAGTCTCTAGGAAAACCATGTTATTAAGAGTGTGTCTGCTTCATAAGATCATGATCTGAATCAAATTAATGTACACAAACATGTTTGTGATGTAAATGTTCATAGCCTGGATTGCAGGCACAAAAGTTTTGGCCCCAACCTCCAGGCTATCGAGAAGGTTGCGCAAGTCTCTGGATCCAAAGGTTACCTCAGAACCTCTAGGAGCGTAACATCCAAACCCTCCCAGTGGACCCATCTGGGGCAAGCGGAAGGTTCGCCATGACTAAAATTTGTATTACTTCGAAGTAGCCCGAAAGTTCCTTCGTTAGAAGTTCTCCTCCTCCCTCCCTTTCGCTGCCCGAACCTTCAGACCTCGTGAGGAAACATGCATAACGAATAGCTGTAATACATCTCAATGTGAAAGTAGATCATGGTCTTCTCCATGAAGACAGACCACTTGATTACCTCTAGGTGGAGGGGATAGTTGTACTATCTCTCAATGTGGAAGTAGATCATCAAACCGCATTAGTAAAAAAGTAAAGCTAATTATTCTCTAAAATAGAGTGTCATAATACTATTTTTCTATGCTAATTATTTTACAGAAAACAATAAAGATTGATTATTGGAAAGTAAAATACACAAAGTGAAGATGAACATGTTTAAAGATTAAAACATGCATAGTTTGCATCGGTGGCCCCAAAGTTCCTTCCCTAGAAGATCTCCTCCCTCCCTTCTACCGGCCGAACCTTCAGACCTCGTGAGGAAACATGAATAACGGATAGTTGTACTACATATCGATGCGGTAGTAGATTATGGTCTTCCCCATGAAGAAGTTGACCACTTGGGGGCAAAGGAAAGAAAGAGAGGCGGCGGCCTAGGGTTTCAACCCTAGCCGTCGCCGTCGGCGCCATCTACATCTTCATCGTCGCCTTCGTCTAAGAATTGACGGGTCCTCGCCTCCTCTAGTTGCCGCTCTGGCACTAGGAGGGGTGGGGACCTCGGACCTGCGCAGGGCACTATACAAAGGTCCTTAATGTTAGAGCTTGGTTTTGGTTGTTATCTTCTTTGTCAATGGAGATGGCATCGTCTGCAATAACTGATCTTCCGCGCTTCGTTCGACGGCGAGATCTCCTTCAAGACGTCAATGGTGGCTTTGAAAGATTAAGTTTGTCTAGGTATGGTTCTTCAGATCTTGCTTCGCCAGATCAATCTTGGATTGTTTCTCATGATTGCCGCGAGGAGGATTGTCCTCGTAATATCTATCCCGGCTACTACGTCTTCGACAATGGTGATTCGTTCTCTCGGCTCCCAACGACGTCGACAAAGTGGTTCGGTTATTTGTCCCTGGAATATCAGTGGTGGTGCTCTTGCCGATGTTGCTTGATTAATTTAATGGCTGCGTGCGTGCACAAAGTCTTGACATTGCGGCTCAAAATTAAAAGGGGAGAACCTTTGTTGGTATTCACAGGTCTGTGGTTTGGTGTATTCGGCGTCGTTCTACGGCTGCCTTCAGAAAAGTACAAGATTGTGTCATGGAAGAAGAAAGTGCTTGAAGATCACATAGATTTGCTCATTTCTTTTAGTTTTTTTTGTAATCGATGTAATCGTGTACTCTTTACTGGTTTAATATATATGGTAAAATTAAAAAAAAAGTTGACCACTTGATTACCCAAGTGGAGGAGATTGTTGTAATACCTCTCAATGTGGAAGTAGGATATCCAGCCACATTAGTAACAAGGTAAAGCTAATTATTCTCTAAAATAGTGTGTCATAATTATACTTTCTATGCTACTACCACCGTACCAAAATATAAGACTTTCTATCATTTCTGTATTTTGTCATGTTTCATACGTATATAGACATGTTTCAGTGTGTTGATTCACTCATTTGTGAACGAATCAGGACAAAAACAGAAAGGCTATAAAGACTTATATTTAAGGATGGAGGGAGTATTTTTTTCAAAAAAATATAAAGATTTATTATTAGAAAGTAAAATACACAAAGTAAAGACGAACATCTTCAAAGATCAAACAATAGTTTGGTAAGCAAATTATGCTCAACTTCTAGTCAAGAAACTGGGCGTGTAACAAACTTTGCCCAACTGTCGATTCACTTTTCCATGAATCCATTCACGCAACCCGAGTGAACAAAGGCGATCGCCGGCACAGCTGGTCACTCGCCACTGATGAAAGGCTGCCTAACAATTAGATTTTCCTCTTTTGCCCTTCCCACTCCGCTCCGTCGACTTGATTGGCCGGCGAGCGCCGACGAACCACCCTGACTCCGACCACACCACGTCGCCCCTTTTCTTCCCGTCTCCCGCTCCCAACCCGAAGCTGACAACTCCACAACCAAACAAGGAGATCCATTCCCTCCCCAGGAGAGAAGAAAGCTCTCGAAGCGAAGATGATGACGAGACGCCACCTCGTCCTGCCCTGCTTCCTCTGCCTCCTCCTCCTCCTCCTGGCCGCCGCGTCACCGTCGGTGGCGTCGGAGGAGTTCGTGCGGCAGTGCTGCAGGTCCACGAGCTTCCCGCGCGCCTGCGAGCGGAGCCTCGTGCCGCGGGCGCCCGCCGTGGGCCGCAGCCCGCGCCGGCTCGCGCAGGCCGCTCTCGCCGTCGCCGCCGACTCCGCCCGCAACTGCTCCGCCTACATCGGCCATCCTCCTCATCCCGCCGTCGTCTCCGCCGCCTCGAAGTCGGGAGGCGGCGCCATGGAGGACTGCGCCGAGATGGTGCGCGACGCGGCGGACCTGCTGCGGCAGTCGGCGGCGGAGCTGGCCGGCCGCATGGGCCGCGCCTCCAGCCCGCGCTTCAGGTGGCGCCTCAGCAACGTGCAGACCTGGGCCAGTGCCGCGCTCACCGACGCCGACACCTGCCTCGACTCCCTCGCCGCCAGCGGCGGCCCCGGCGCCACCCGCGACGACGTCAAGCGGAGGGTCGTCGCCATCGAGCAGGCCACCAGCAACGCCCTCGCCCTCGTCAACCGACTCCAGCCGCCGCCGCGTAGGCAGTAGCTATGCCGATTTCCCACCGGCCATTGCCGCTTCCGCTGCTGTATCTGAAATTCTGTACGGACCAACATTCTCACCTGATTAATCACTGTTACTGCCCGTGAAACAGATTTGCCATCCGATTTTTTCTGCTCATCTGCGATTGCAACCTGGACAAACAAACCGTGGGTTTCGTCGGCGCATGGACGGATGGGCAGACATGACGACACGCTCTCTTTACTGCCATCCGCTAATTCTGGTTCCTCCATGAAGACGAGGAGGACCCAGCGATCTTTCGCGAGCATGGCCGGCCGGGGCGTGGGGCACCGACGTTGATCGGTGGTGTTTGGCTCCTGTCACCGCGTCCACACCGATCTGTACCACGTACGTAGCCGACGAATCCGGTGAGCTCGTCGGCATGGCGTCTGTCCAATCCGTTGGCATCATCGGTGTAAGTACCAAGCTCGTCGACATGGCATGTGTCCAGCCCCGTCGGCATCGGCATGTCTATGATGCCGGTAGTGAATGCGGCTGCAAATCGCTGCCACCTACCTCGCCGGGCAGATTGATTGGTCGAGCACGCACGGCGGGCATGGCCCCCCATTACGCAGCTAACCAACAACGATGACCGCAGTTGGCATCCTCCCATCATGCTGCTGCATCTGTTATCGTTCCATGATTCCATCAGTGGTGTCTTGTGACCTTACTAGTAAATTCAGTTCAAAACTGACACGAGTTTCAGAAAAACAGAGTTGCAGTACATTAGCTTCAGAATCCACGGGAGACAACATCAGCCAGCTTCTTCTTTTGGCTTTTTTGTGGCTAGGTGATGACTGGCCATCATCGGCTGACGTCCGGAGCTTCAGATGCCCAAAACTCCATCTGACAGAAGAAGAAGAAGAAGAAAACTCAGAAATCTGCTTCATTTTTTTTTGAGAGACCTCGCGAAGAGGGCGCAGGGCATTCATGCAATTCGTAATTCGTATAGAAGAAGAGTTGGCCCACTTTATAAGAAAGACCGGACCCAAAAACCATTCATTGCCCTATTTATGAGAAAAAGTGGCCCAAAAAACCACACACATCATCGGCCGTCGTCTGGAGCTTCAAAGGGCCAATACTACATCTGACAACAGAAGAAAAAACTCAGAATTCTGCTCCGAAATGTGCCTATTTCATTAATTAAGAGAGAAGCTTGGTTACAATAGCAAGCCAAAGGCTTGGATAAAAAGTCTACTCTCGCGGCATGAGAGAGCTCAAATGCTTTACCCCGGCAACACCCCAAAGTGTGGCATTAGGCTTAACTAGTTGAATGCCCGTGCGTTGCTACGGGTTAAAAAAATTATGTCTTAGAAAATTTCGGTGCTCAAAATCAGTTTTTAGTTAAATTTCACAACATTGTTGTCGGTACCAGTTCCAGTTGCATTCCATATGCCTATGGAAACTCTAATTATCGACTTCGTACAAAAAATAGTCAAACTCCTTTTCATGCATCACCACACTCAGTGGTGTTGGATGACCGAGGTACGCAGCTTATATCTGAATCTGAATTTAAGAAAAATACCAACACAGAACACATAAATATAAGATGGTCAACAGTCAACGCCACATACTATTGCTGAATTGGATAAAAAGAATCCAATTGCATTGCATCATGTCTTGTTGTCGTCGTTCGGATGCCTTTTGATTGTCAGACCTCCATCTCTTCTTGCAGCTGCCTAGCGTTCGTCTGAGTGTTTTCAAGGTTTTTGATGTTCATGCTCTCTCCATGATAGCAATGGGAGCTCTCCGATGCACCAGGATCCTTGCACCCATGAACGATTGATAAATGGTCTCCTAATAATTCTCAGAATTTTGAAAACAAAGGCTGTTTCCTGTATAGTTCCAAGTTCCAAGTGTATCGCTAAAACTGGGTTTTCCCCAGTGTTCCGGAACCTTGATGCTTTTTCAATAAAACCTGGGCCGTTATTCTAAAAAATAATATATTTGTTCAATAAATAGTATCCATATGTTAATCTGAAGCATAGGATATGCTAGTACCTGGTCTTGAAGAACATCACCGATCACAAACTCAAGAAAGTCATCGCTGTTTGCTTCGTCGCCAATGCTTCTATTGTGCATGTCCTTGTGAAGGCGTAATGCAAAAATCACCTGTTACATACAGCCCATGGTTGCACTCACATGCCATTGCGGAGGAAGTTCCACTGTGACACGAACTTCGCTGGCCCTGCAACAGAAAAATAAGGCCAAACAAATCAGTACAGTTTTTATTGGATGAGATGAACAACATGAACAAGGACCAAATGAATAAACAGATGAGAAGAGCGACCAGCATACTAACTAATGAATCACTTGAACAATCAAAAATGACTGGGAGCTAAGTTTCATTTTTTCCTGTTTAGGGCGCTGCTGTATGTTGAAACGGTACAGTAAATATACCAATTAAGATTAGTATGACAAAATGTAACTTTATTAGCTCGAAGGAGATCATATTATATTTCTGATTCATCTAGGAAATCAAATAACTCATTCGTTACATATTTCACTTGAACAAGGCATCCGGCACTACTTACGTGCCATTTAGAACCACCATGTGGTGTCGTCAAACCTTTTGCGCTCATTTGTCCACTGCATTTCTATTTTTTATCCCATGCATGCAGTCCCATATCCATCATCGGCAGATAAGAATAGGTTCGGTTTTCTCCTTGTAAGATTTTTCGTATGGCTGAATACTTTTGTAGCTTAGTAAGCACTGGGGGTCAATAAAATTAATAACTACAAGAAGCAATGGTTCACTGTTCTATCAACAAATGCCTGTTACTATGCTTGCCATGTATGGTGGAGTAGTATGTGGATGAGGCAAGGAGATGAGACTTTGAGAAATTGCAGTCTGTAGCAAGTATATGGTTAACAACTGACTGACTTCCTTCTAACTCGTTATATCACATATCCTCTACCCGTTCTGTAACACCAGATCTTAGTTTATGGTAAACAAAAGATAACAATCAGTTTTACCCCTCAAGACATAACTGAACAATGAAGCATACATTACTTTGAAGACATGCACATATGTAGCCTTTTTCAAGACTGCATTTGAAATCTAAAACAGAGTGGGACATGATAACCGAAAAAAAAAGATAAGTGCCATGTCTAGATCGTGGCAAGCAGATTGTACCATAAGTTTCATCATCTTCTCTCGTGAATTATCGTTTCTCATTCTCTTTTGTGACAACCACATTACTGGGTGACATGCACCTAAAAACCAGATGAAAATCAAGGTGAGTAACTCGCTGGAGACATCACACATCAGTATGGTTTGATGCAGAACATTGATGTTTGAGAGAGAACATGAGCTATTGGCCAAATATGTTGCTAAAATCAAGACTAAAATAGGAAAACATAAAACTTGCTACCAGAAACAGGTTTTGAGTTTATGGTATTTACAGAGACTACAAAGCACATTTTTGCAGCCGATTACAGATGGTGTTGCATGCTTATTATCATTGTCCAGTTCAGAAAATAAATATATTTGAAGTTGAAATCCTGGCCTACAATTACACCAATTGACATCTTCAGCTTGCTCCTGATGCTCAGTTCGCTTTCTCTCGCTCGCCCTATCTCTTACAACATATCATCACAAAGTCATATACCCCAAAGAATTGGTTCTGTACAAATGAAACATATATAAGCATTGTAGGCTCTCCATATCCCATAGGGTCGAGTCTAAAAAGATACTTCTAACATTCTAACCAGTCTGTTAAGTGCATGGCCTTACAAACTAACACACAAAGATTTGCACGTCATAATACACTTACTTGAAATATTAGAAATTCAAATCAGAACATTATACCAGAGCTCATTATTGTCTAAAATAGCTTGCTCTTGACCGTAGAAACAATAACTTAAATCTGTTGCACTTTCACCATTTAGCTTTAGGGCAGTTTCACAATAGTTTGGAACATTTGCAACCACAATACTAACCGAGCACATAGTTTTCTGAGATGACATTAGATCATTTTTTTATAAAATCAATTGAGATGATCGTCAATCCATGAGGGAGAGTGTTTGATAGGAATAATCATTTACAGTAGATTTGAACTACAGCAAAAAAAATCACAGATCCGAAATGTCTCTAAAATTGAAATATACCTGTTTAGAAAATATGGTCATACACTACCAAGTCTCTTAAGTAAAAAGATCCTGCACCAAACTTGCCTATGCTTATGGTCTTCAATCATCTGTAGGAAACAAGATGGTCAGGCATTGTCGGCTCAACGTGAAGTGTGAAGATGTCAACCATACAATATGTTCCCATCAATGAAGATTGAACTATAACCCGAATTAAAAAAGATCAGAATGGAAAGGCCTATTCAAAACTATCCGGAACATTCTTTGTAACAATCTCGCCACATGTCATTTTAGTTACCTGATGTTTCCTTTTCTTGCCTGCAATACGTGAGTATATATATAAATAATTATTATGCCACAGGTTCCCATCTATTCCTATGTTGTCGTATGAAGTTGAACATGCAGTCTCATAAAAATCGTTGAATCTCATCTGACGACATAGATATATAAGAATTTCATGGTGGAAAAAGTTAAAGCGGGCAATCAGCAAAGAGGTATCTCGTGCTTACCTGCTCCGATACTCCTTAGCTTCGTATGTGGCAGACAGAGACGGCCACGTCGCGTTGTGGGCACCTTGATCCATTTGCCAATCGATGGATGTTTCTGTCCGAGCTGCTTTGGGGCGACGACAGGGCGCGAGGACACCAAAACGCCGACGCACACGAGGCGTAGTACTGTGTTGTCGGCGGTGCCTCGAGGCTGGGCTATTCGGGCGTGATCCACGAGGCGCGAGGCGGCGTCAGCCAGGCGTGCGAGGTGGCGGTTGCCGCGGCGTCCAAGCGTTGGAGGTGGGGATGACGGCGACGTCCAGGCGAGTGGGACGTTGGGCAGTCCCGGCAATGGAGGGAGCATAGGAGATCACATCGGAAGGAGCCCTAATCCGGCCAAAGAGAGAGGCTTCGCGACGGCGCGGAGGAAATCTGTTCGGGAGGTGAGAAGGCAGAGGCGATGACTTCTGTCTGCTCGGTGTCATGGCGTTAGGTGGGCCGGGCCAAGGGGTCATCAGACTTGGGCCGCGATGCGGCGATGGAACCATCGATTGTCTGGCAGAAAATCGGGCAGACGTACCAACGTACGGACTGCCATTTAATAGTAAAGATACAAGATAGGACCGAAAAAGGCATGGATGCGACATTACGGAAAACACGGGCATTACGCTCGTTCCAAAATTTCCAAGCGACGAGAAGGACTAAGGAGGCAACACCCTTGCGCCGATGGCCGAGGGCTCCGGTGGTGGCACACCACCACTCCTTCACCGTGGTGTGAGCGTTCCATTGGGAGATGTCGAAGACATCCAAACCAAGCCAATCTTTGAGAGCTTTCCAAATGCGGAGAGAGAGTACCTACACTGAAACATGAGGTGCGCCACGGTCTCCGGCTCCCATTTGCATAGTTGGCACATGCCACAATTTGGCCACCCCCGTCGCACGAGACGATCCGCCGTCCACACTCTATTTTATAGGACCAACCAAGAGGAGCTCAATTCCTCCAAACTGCCGGCAAATCGATATGATTGACCGGGCGTGGCATGATGCATTGCAAAATTGAATCGGGATGTGCTATGCGGTGGATAGAGATGGAATGCCTCACAGATGGTAGCTAGGATGAGGACTCGAGGAGATTTGGCTGCACCACCATGGAAGCAGACTACAATGTTTCAGCCGTTCCCCAGAGAATGGCTGGGCTGGTTTTCAAAAAATATGAAATAAATCACGGACATTGGTTATGTTGTTTCCTTGGCCAAAAAAGTCATGGTCGTGATGCGCCGTACTAAGAAGTCATGCTATAGAGCACGACGCCCTTGACGACGCAGCCAAACTATATAGCATTGCGCAGTGGGACATGACATCTTGAAGGAGGGGCTCTGTTTTCCCTTTGTCTTCTCTCTTCCTCTCCTTTGCTCTCCTCCGCTCAAGTCCCCTGTTTCTGCCCGACGCCCCTCTCCTTCTCCTCCGGCGGCTCTGCCACTGCGAGTGAGTTTGAGAGGGGAGGCTTGGGCTGCTTTGTAGATAGTAGAGTTAGGGCTAGGTCGAGTCTAGGGTTTGGAGGTTCGGCCTCCATGGCGTCTACGGGTAGAGCACCGGATCTTGTCGGCCAGATCCTGTGCGTGATGGTGGTCGTCTTCCTCGCTGTGCTGCTCACGTACGAGCAGCTGCTAGCGGGAGGGAAGACCCCGAAGATCTTCGCTAATAAGGCCGCTTCTCGAGGGTCAGTTGCTTAGATGTACTAGAGCGGCGCCAGGCATGATGCGGTGATGCTCTCCGTCATGCCTCCAAGGTGGGGGAGTGACGACATGAGCAGATGGGTGGCAACCCTCTTCTTCAATAAGCGCCCCTGCCTCCATGTCATTGATTTGCAGGTTGCTTTGCTTCTCCTGGCAGGCCTCGGGAGAGGAAGAGGGTGGCTTGTGGATGCTGCGCATGGTGGCGGGAGTCGATCTGCCACGGGATCTTCACTCAGTAGGATCTCGGCTGTGGCGGCTCTGCGGGGAACTCGAGCCTAGGGCTTCTCTTGGGTTCCAGGTGATGTGTTCGTCGAAGCTTCTACTGAGGATGTTCTTCAGTGACGGTGAGGTGCGCTGCCGCTATCCCAGGCCAAGGGGGCCACTCCGCTCCCCGGTGCACTCGGCTCCGGGTGATCTTCTTCTCCATTTGGGAGGATCTTCAGCCTCTACAGCGCGACATCGGCCTTTCATCAAGTGGTTCGTCTCCGGTGTTGGGCTTAGATGGTCGTGGCGGCGAGACATTCTGGCGTCGTCGGTGAAGAGGGACCGGATCACGTTTCAGTGTTTCTTGCGAGGTCTCTTTTGTAAGTTGTAAGGGCATGTTTGTAGTTTCTGATCTTTTCGAGGTCCTCGATGTAATGGCTATCCACCGCTTTCAATGAAGCTTGGGGGTCTTTGGCCCCGTTTCCGTTAAAAAAATGACATCTTGAAAAAGGGTTAGTTTGTAATTATTTTGAGATAAGGTTACTTTGTGATTATTTTTGTCTAATTTTTTTTGAGGGTTTGTCTAAACTAGTACAATTGCACGTGCAACGCATGTCTATATAATGTTGGTTTTGCTATGGATTTTAGATACCTGCATTTTGTTTGACTTCCTGAAAATAGCTTCCATATTTCATCTGCAGACTGGAGATTATCTACATGTTCCCTGACTGTCCTGTACATAGAGCTAAGTAACACAATTATTAGAAAAGTTCCTGGCCCAGCTGAAGTAATCACCTGGACGTGTTAATTAGGTTCCAGACTTCCAGAGTAATCTTCAAAGTGCGAGGCCCCAACATGCGAACGTGGCCCCAACATGCGAACGCACCTCGCCAACCTCGACCGCCCGCCGCCGCTGCCACTCCAGCTCTGGCCCAAGAAGAGACCCGAAGTCGAGGCTATATACCCGCGACGATGACTGCAGCGGCCGGGGAACCTCTCCACGTTCCTGCCGTTCACGCGCAAGCTGGCATCAGAGGAGATGTCGCACATGCAGCGGCTCCTCATGCTCTCGCCGCAGAATAGCGCGTGCGAGGGCCTCGTCGACCTGCTTGATCTGAACCTCCGTCGCTAGGTCCTCCGATACATCGACTTCATGCAGGCTGTTCCACTCAATGTCCGCCGATGTCTGCCGCAGAATGGCACGTGGGAGGGCCTCGTGGACCCGCTCGATCTGAACCTCCGTCACGAGGTCCTCCAATACATCGACTTCGTGCAGGCCGTTCCACTCAATGTCGTCGTCGGCGCGGCACCCAAGTGGCTGACGCAGTCCGCGAACGCTCTGCAACCGCCGACAAGCTGAGCGCGTGCCTGGCCGCCGACGCGGAGACCGAAGAGTACATGTACCGTTGCCGGTGGTCATCGCCCGCCACCCATCGCCGTGGTGTCCTTGGGCGGCCCGTAGACTGTCAGCCGCACGTTCGCGGATGGGTTGCAGAGCGAGCGCATGGTGAACGCTGGCGACGTGGTGACGTTCAGGGGTACATGCACGCGGGTGGGCGCGGAGCTGAGGCTGGACAACCGTGACTCGACGTGCCTGCGCCCGGATGCGAAGCCAGCGTGGTGCCACGACCTGGTGGCCACGCCGACGCGAGCCAAAGCGGGCGAGGGTGCCATTGGCAGCCTTTTGCACATAACACCGACCCAATCTTTATCGGAAAAAAACACCGACCCAATGCTTGAGAGCAATTTGCACACAACACGAACCGTTTCTTTCTTTTTTTTTGTTTGTTTGGTTTGAGTAGCTTATCACGTGTACCACGCGATACCGTTTCTTTCTTTTAGTTGTGACAATGGCTGTAATTATCACGAAAACGAAAAGGTGTGTTGAGTTGTCAAACATTGGAGTGATCTGGATCGTTGATCAGATATTGAATGGATTAAATTTAATGTATCCCGAACATGTTTGCTCTTTTAATAGTACTAGTTGGCATGTACGTGCAATGCACGTTTTCATAATTAAATGGGTGTAGCTGCGTATTGCTTCGCCTAAGTACTGACACACAGTTCATACTTCAGAGTTCAGATACCCCAAATTACTTGGATCTTTAGCTGTTGACATTTTGCAATACAAATAATTTGAACCAGTAGCCAAAAATGGGGCCATTTTTATTTCTTTCGTAGTCAAGTCTACATATTTATGTCCGCAATGGCAAGATTGTTGTCTTCAGTTTCATTTGTCTTGGAGAGTTCTCACACCTGTAAGTTGTTTGAAGAATTATTTAACTATAAAAATCTTGAATTTTTATGTACCGAGATAAAGCTTGATATCATAACCAACCTTTAAGTCCCGGTGAGTAGTGGCAATGAACTGACTATCTGCTGAGAAAGCAAACAAACCAGAACTGCATATTGGAACATCATCATGTATGCAGACACAAGTGGATCTTTGTTCTATATTCAGTTCACCAATTAGCACACATAATTATCCAATCATTAAAGATAAATAAACCTATTCAAATATTTTTCACGTATTTTTGCTATAATCCATTAAAGTGACATACCATAGAATACAGTCAGAGTATAAGGAAAGGGTAATTGTGTTGTTGCCTCGACTCCAGTCCGCATAATCCATTAAGAGAATGTCAACACTAAAAACCCAGTTAAGGAGATGAGTAGCTGATGGCAGTGAATATCTTTTCAGTGCAAATAAGATCCTAACTTCTATTTTGCAAATAATATGGATCTGAAATCAATCCGCTGGTCGCTGTAGTTGAGAAAAAGAAAAGAGATCAGAAGGGAAGAGCACACGAAGAAACCATCATGGACAAGAAGAAACCATCATGGCGTTCGCCTCCCATTCTTTTCAGACACGGCGCAAGAACTGACAGAAGGGGAGAAGAAAGTAGAGGGGTTCTGACCCGCACTGGTCTGTACGGGTACCCTGTGCCAGATGCGCCGCCTCCGACAGTATATGCAGCTAGTGTCAGGAGATCCACATGATTGGGAGTTGGCACAGCTAAAGCATAATCAAGGGGAAGCTTGCAGCACGACGTGAGGCGGAGGTGCTCCTTCACCACGCTGTTCTTGGTCCTCGGGACGCGGCTTCGCCAGCTCGTTGTCCCGTGTTCATGCGCCATGCGGATTTTCAGGATCTCCTCCATGATTCCTACCTGCGGCGGGAGAAAATATGAGGCGGGCGAGTTAGAAGGCGGCAGGCGGCAGCGTCCAGTTCGATGGGCGTAGGGCGGGGAGGCGGCTGCAGTGAGACTGCGGGTAAGTCGTACGCGGCGGCCATCGAGGTCGCGGATGGCGCGCTGGAGGGCCGTCGGCATCGAGGTCGCGGATGGCGCGTTGGATGGCCTCCGGGGCCCGGAGCACGTCGAGCAGCAGGAGGCCGAGGCGGCTGCAGTGAGACTGCGGGTAAGTCGTACGCGGCGGCCATCGAGGTCGCGGATGGCGCGCTGGAGGGCCGTCGGCATCGAGGTCGCGGATGGCGCGTTGGATGGCCTCCGGGGCCCGGAGCACGTCGAGCAGCAGGAGGCCGAGGCGGCCGACCTTGCCTCGCCTCGTGTTCGCTCCGGCAGAGGCAAAGGGTGCATTACCAGTTGAGGGAGGAACAATTTATACTAAATTGCTCCTCTCTCTGAATACATATAGCGTGCTGCTACGTCCATACGGGTAAAACAGAGAGAGCTAGTCGGGTAGTAGGATCATCGAAAACACTTAATTAAGAACGTTTTGCTTTTTTAAACGGTAGTTGTTTCAGTGTTATTATCCATTTTCTCCAATCACAAGGTAAAAATTAAAGACTCAGATAGTTCAAATAATAACTCAAAAAAGAAACGATTAACAATCCATAGTATTACCACCAATTCTTCCCTTTCTTTACAATGACAGTATGTAACAAACAGCATGATCATCTTTTTCTAGATGTAATCAAGCATTATCCTACATGCTGGAATGCTATACTACTATTTCTCTAGTGCAGACTGACAATACAACGGCTAAAACCCAACTGGTAGCAGATCAAAAGGAGTTGGAAAATCTGCTCTTTGCAGCTTCAGCCACAGGCCACAGCCACGAACATTAATCCAGTATACCTGATTATGAAATAAGACGTTCTAGC
The DNA here is from genome assembly GCA_947311845.1 of Poa pratensis. Lineage (NCBI taxonomy): Eukaryota > Viridiplantae > Streptophyta > Magnoliopsida > Poales > Poaceae > Poa > Poa pratensis. Next base: position 38,276,576 of record CAMZMU010000098.1, read on the forward strand.
ATCAGTTTAGAGCAAATAAGGATATCAAGTGAGAGATAGAAAAGAGAGGAAGCAAGTGTGAGAGTTGCATATCAAGATGCAACATGAATAGAGAGTTGAATCCTGCAATTCCAAACACATAAGTTTTCAGTTACATCCAAGCAAACGAAATAAAGCCACAACCCAACCATCCAAGCGTACTACTCTGAACCCCCACGACCATGAAAAAGCTCGACAGTTTTCAGTCACATCCAAGCAAACAAACGGCCTTGACGATGCTCCCACGGAGCACCGGTGGTGATGCTCCCTTCTCTGCCCTCTTCGTTCAGTGCTGCTGCTCCCACTCTCGCTCCCCAGCTGCTGGAGGCGCGCTCCCACGAAGCACCGGTGCCGGTGCACAGCGGGGATGAGGACCAGATGAAATCGAGGTCGCACTTTAGCTCCGGTGCGCGGTTGCGCTCTCCCTTCTCCACCCCTCGCCGTCTGGTGACCTCTGCTCTCCGCTCTCGCTCCTCACGGACGGAGTAGAGGAGGTTGATGATGCGGGGCGGCCTGCAGCCAGCTCTACGGCACGGCCGGCCGCGTCCCTCCCCTTCCTTTCCCTTCTTAACATGATTCGACATGGAAGTCTCAAGTCACCTCTCAGCCTCGCAGGGCCGCAGGCACACGATTGTTCCCCTGGTTCCTCTCCTGAACGTGCGAGGTGGAGATGGAAGAAGTTGGGGAGAAAAAAGAACGTGAACTGGTAAAGTTGCGGACGAACAGATCAGACTGCGGATTGATTGCTTATGGCAAGAGGGCGGCTGCCGGCCTCGGCCGGTGGTGGCAGGCTCGCCCGTCGGGTAGGCGGCAGAGCCGGCGGCGTGCGGACGCGTCGTGGCCGGCGACATACGGGGATGGAGGCTAACGGCGGCAGCATTGTTTCGGCGCGCTAGAGACCAGAGAAATAGGTCGTACCGGTTCGCTAGACTGCTTGTTGAGGTGCTCAACATTGTTGGAACCATCTGGTTCATTGATTAAAGATCTGACGTGTGAGATTTAATGTATCCGACCATGTTTGCTCTTTTAATAATACTAGTTGGCATGTACGTGCACCGCACGTATTCATAATTAAATGAGGCAATTTATAAGTAGAAAAATACCGTACATACCAGGGTTTATCTGTATTATATAGAATTTGTATTGCAAAAAGATCCATGATCTTGTAAGCATCATGAAGCACACAAATCTCAGACCAAATCTCAGACATAAGCATGCCCGCATAAATTATAGAATATTCTCAATCCCGTATCATTCAGAATGACTTTCAATGGCCACACCGTTTTGGTCATCATCGTATGCATGTAGAGGAAAAGAGGAGGAGCGCTCGAAGTATGGACATGAAATTGAGCGTCATCCTCGTCGCTGTTGTTGTGGAATATGTTCCAGGCCTAACGGGATTCATATGGCGCTCTCCGAAGCTACACTCGCGGCTCGTCCCGCTTTAACGTCTACGCACATGACGACGCTGCCGACTTGGTGACCCGACCTGCGTGCCGGCCTAAACGTCCAACCCGTGCGTACCGTGAAAACGGGACTAAAATATGATTGTGAGCAACTCCAACAGGTGATGCATAATATATTTCAACTAATGTATTTGAAAATCTGGATCTTTTCTTAATCGGAACTGGAAAATTTCGACGATGCACTCTCTCTATCTCGATCTATGAGTGTTTTCCTGGTAGATATACCCCTACCCAACAATCCAATCTATATGTCAAAAAAAAAAAAAAAAATCCAATCTAAACCTTGAAAATACACTCCCGCTAGAATTCAATAAATAAAACAAGTATATGCCATGCGTTGTTATGAGTTTTGTTAATTAAAAAATTGTAGCATGTAATTTTTTTTCTTAATGGTGCGAATCTTTTGTATGAGTACGTCACTACATTCAAGAATTAGGGTAACTTTTTTCGGATCACGGTACCATTAAAATTGACAGGTATTTCTTGTTGTTGGGTGTTCATATATAGGGGTAGGGTGTGCATGTGTTTATAGGGGTGAGTATGTGAACGTGTATGTGAGAGTCCAAAATGTCGTGCGCCAAAATAACAAACTGTCGGAGCAATTAAAGTAGAGGGCCACAAATATATTTAATTTGCAAATAAATCCAGCTAGCTCACAATGAAGACCCTGACTAATAATAAAAATGCAAATAGGCCCCCAATCGTTGATCAAGCTAGCTCGCAACGCAAGGCTCGGATGGCGTGGTCGAGCAGCCGCTCGCCGTGCGCGCAGGCGTGCAGCGGTGCAGCCCCTGTTCGAGGTACTCCCGGCGTGGAACGGCTCGACGCGACTTGGAGTTGGCCGGCTCGCTCTCCCGGCGTGGACCGGCTCGGCGCGACATGGAGTTGGCACTTGGCAGGCGCACCTCTCCCGGCGTGGACCGACTCGGCGGCCGCGGGCGCACGGCGAGGCGAAGCTCTTGCTGCCCGGTCTGACCGCCGCGCGCGTCCGCAACACCTTGAGGAACCCTCCTCCTCGATCGCCGCCCAGCTACGCACGGAGCTCGTACACCACATAAATCAAAATTGTCATCATCGCGGTAGCAGCGCCTTATGCATAGTCACGGTGGAGTAGCTGATCCTCGGCCGATCGCTGATGGATAGCGTCCATGTCGTTGATTAACCTGGTCACGTTCATGGACAGGAGGTGGATTCCGGCCGGCGGCCGCTGCGTCCCCGTCGTCGCCACAACCATGAGTTAGCGGTAAATTACACGGACGGGGCGCTGCTGCACCTCGAGCAGGCTCAGGTCGCCGTCAAGGTTGGAGTCGACCAGCTGGAGCGTACTCGGTGTGGCAATCCTACCAGCGACCAAGACGTAGCCGTACACGCGAGCCCAACCTGCATGGCTGTTAGCGGGTAAAGGCGCATCTGAATAGTTGGGGGCGTGGTGGCGGGGAATTGTAGAGGATCTTTGGGGGGGGGGGGGGGGGGGGTGCAGCGGCGGAGCGGCTGGTGGCCGGGCGGCGCGGCAAAGGCAGGGCTGCCTTATGCTCTGCTCGGGAGGAGGGGATTGTTTCGGCGGGGAGGGAAAAAAAATGAATGAACAGAACGAACGGGTACGGTGGCAACTTGTTGTATTATGTGATTTGGTGGGAGGGTAAATCGGTCCAAATCGGACAATGTTGAGTTGTCAAACATTGGAGCGATCTGGAGCGTCGATCAGATATTTGGACGGTCCAGATTCAAAGTATCCCAACAACACAAGTTTGCTCTTTTAATAGTACTAGTTGACATGTACGTGCAACGCACGTCTTCATATTTAAATGGGATAATTTTGTTGCACGTCTTCACATTTGAAATGGACAATTTACAAGTAGGACATCTTCACAACTAAATGGGACACTTACAAATAGAAAAAGACCGTATACCTACTTGGATTACTTGTTTTGGTGCAAGTTCCATCAACGCATATACTTACCAATATGATACTATAACTCATCATATGCAGGAAAGTCATGGAGCAAACTTAACTTATAATAACCAAGTAAAAAAGTAATAATAATCAGCACCACAACTTAGCACGCTAACAAACATGCCTGTGTGTTGCAATGGAAAAGAAAAGTTACATATATACCTCTCCCGGACACGGTTGGACGAGTTGTGATAGTCGCCGATAGCACGGAGCTGATAACGTGTTTGACTGCCGTCATCATGATTGTGAGATCTATTCCGCATAGCTACCCTTTGTGCCGCCAGCAGCGCCTCCCTGATGACATTTGGATCGCCATGTTTGTCACCTCGTGTTCGCTCCGGCAGAGGCAAAGGGTGCATTACCAGTTGAGGGAGGAACAATTTATACTAAATTGCTCCTCTCTCTGAATACATATAGCGTGCTGCTACGTCCATACGGGTAAAACAGAGAGAGCTAGTCGGGTAGTAGGATCATCGAAAACACTTAATTAAGAACGTTTTGCTTTTTTAAACGGTAGTTGTTTCAGTGTTATTATCCATTTTCTCCAATCACAAGGTAAAAATTAAAGACTCAGATAGTTCAAATAATAACTCAAAAAAGAAACGATTAACAATCCATAGTATTACCACCAATTCTTCCCTTTCTTTACAATGACAGTATGTAACAAACAGCATGATCATCTTTTTCTAGATGTAATCAAGCATTATCCTACATGCTGGAATGCTATACTACTATTTCTCTAGTGCAGACTGACAATACAACGGCTAAAACCCAACTGGTAGCAGATCAAAAGGAGTTGGAAAATCTGCTCTTTGCAGCTTCAGCCACAGGCCACAGCCACGAACATTAATCCAGTATACCTGATTATGAAATAAGACGTTCTAGCATCAGTTTAGAGCAAATAAGGATATCAAGTGAGAGATAGAAAAGAGAGGAAGCAAGTGTGAGAGTTGCATATCAAGATGCAACATGAATAGAGAGTTGAATCCTGCAATTCCAAACACATAAGTTTTCAGTTACATCCAAGCAAACGAAATAAAGCCACAACCCAACCATCCAAGCGTACTACTCTGAACCCCCACGACCATGAAAAAGCTCGACAGTTTTCAGTCACATCCAAGCAAACAAACGGCCTTGACGATGCTCCCACGGAGCACCGGTGGTGATGCTCCCTTCTCTGCCCCTCTTCGTTCAGTGCTGCTGCTCCCACTCTCGCTCCCCAGCTGCTGGAGGCGCGCTCCCACGAAGCACCGGTGCCGGTGCACAGCGGGGATGAGGACCAGATGAAATCGAGGTCGCACTTTAGCTCCGGTGCGCGGTTGCGCTCTCCCTTCTCCACCCCTCGCCGTCTGGTGACCTCTGCTCTCCGCTCTCGCTCCTCACGGACGGAGTAGAGGAGGTTGATGATGCGGGGCGGCCTGCAGCCAGCTCTACGGCACGGCCGGCCGCGTCCCTCCCCTTCCTTTCCCTTCTTAACATGATTCGACATGGAAGTCTCAAGTCACCTCTCAGCCTCGCAGGGCCGCAGGCACACGATTGTTCCCCTGGTTCCTCTCCTGAACGTGCGAGGTGGAGATGGAAGAAGTTGGGGAGAAAAAAGAACGTGAACTGGTAAAGTTGCGGACGAACAGATCAGACTGCGGATTGATTGCTTATGGCAAGAGGGCGGCTGCCGGCCTCGGCCGGTGGTGGCAGGCTCGCCCGTCGGGTAGGCGGCAGAGCCGGCGGCGTGCGGACGCGTCGTGGCCGGCGACATACGGGGATGGAGGCTAACGGCGGCAGCATTGTTTCGGCGCGCTAGAGACCAGAGAAATAGGTCGTACCGGTTCGCTAGACTGCTTGTTGAGGTGCTCAACATTGTTGGAACCATCTGGTTCATTGATTAAAGATCTGACGTGTGAGATTTAATGTATCCGACCATGTTTGCTCTTTTAATAATACTAATAATTTTGCACGTGCAATGCACGTATAATCGAGTTGAAGTAGTAGAAAATAATTAATTTATAGACACGCGTTTTCATTAATGAGCCAATTGTTTTGAAAATAATCAGAACTTATCAGCGGAGATGGTTTGTATAAATCGATGATTATAGTACAAATGCACATGCAATGAACGTCTATAGAATCTGTCCAAACACTTTGACCAATACACATTAACACTATAGTAAATGGTAAGATATTTCTCTGAATCATAAGGGCTTCCCTACGGTGTCTCTCAAAACTACGGAATTATAAGCAAGATCGGTCACTTTTTAATAGAAGAATAATTTATTTCTATAGCTGCATATAAAAAGGCATGGTCGGCTGTCATTTGCAGTTGATAGATGCCACGTTCACATTAAACGAAAATAAACGAAAAATTAATATAGACTGATAATAGATCAAATCTTATAAATAGCCATGAACTGTGTAACCGTTCTAATTAGTGCTGTGGTTCAGGTTTTGGAGTCCATGTAGTACGAAAAGTCTACAGGAGCTCGCAGATGGGTGAAGCGCGTGTGAGCGACCAGCGGATGCCCATCGCGCGCGGGTGCTACGACGCGGCGTCTGGCATCATGCAGGTAGCAGAGATGTAATATAGGCTTCAGGGTTTGTTTTGCTGTTTGAATCGGATCAGGCAGCCTGGGCTAAGGGTGTGTTCAAAACGGACAGATTCTTTTCCGATTAGAACTGCAAATCGAGCCTGGTAGACAAAATAACGTTTCGCCATGATGTGTTGAGTTAGCTCAACACGGATCGGACAATCTGATTCGTTGTTCCAATTTTGAACGATATAGATTTAATGTATCCGGTCAAGTTTGCTCTTTTAATAGTAGTATAGAAGTATAGAAGTATAGATTAATCCACCCAAAATAATCATCCGAGAGATGCTGGGCTGGCATTGATGAAGTATATGTCAATATGTGAGCCCAAAACTGCAAGGAGCGGATTTCGAGAACCGCAGCGATTCTCAGAAAAACAAAAGTCAACCGCAGCGAGACGCGTGCTTCCACATGCCTCTACTCGGTCCAGCACATGCCGCTACTCGTTCCTGAGGAGAAAAGACTCCAAGGAGGCGTGCTCTCCTTCTCTGACTTGATTCTTGTTTCTTCCATTTTTCTTACAGGAGTTTTTTTTTTCTTTAACTAAACGCAGGAGTGCTGGTGGCACCATGCTAAGTACTGTTTTTCTTGTTGTTGCGATTTTTTTTTAAAAGCATAAACATTGTATGTGCACTAGTTAACAAACTGTTGCGCAACGGCGCCTAACTTTATCTTGGACCATGGCCGTTCTAATTGCAAAAGGTTCTTATTCGTTATTTTCATTCGATAGTATTTGTCATGGTATAATTTTGGGGGTGTGACTAATTCTCAGTCGAATTAAAATTAATTTAGCTGAGCGCTAAGTTAATCCTCAGCTGGCAATTCCCACAATTTTAAGACAGAATTATAAAATAGCATTGATCAGGAATATACCACCCGATTGAAAGACACGCTATAAATGCTACATCCAGGGTTCCAAACATCAACCTTGAGGTGAAGCAAATACGAACCAGGACCGTTTCGCTCGTGAGCACTCGAAGGCGACTCGCGAGGCGATTCCTCTTTCCCGCCCTAGCCGCCACCGCCGCCGCCGCAGGCCCCCGGCGGGAGAGCTGGGTCCCTCTCCTTCCGCTTGTCGCTCCGGCGGCAGGAGGGAGGGGGACCCCGTTTTTTGCATGGTAATTAGGGTTAGGAAGTTTCTGGCATGGTGCGCCGTTGGGGTGGTGGGAGCGGCGCCCGGTCAAATAAATCTGCCTCAACTCTACTCCCACACCGGCGTTGTTCTTCATGGCGGCGTCTCGGAGTTGGTGGCAATGTGTGCTTGCCGATCTTTCAGATCGGTGGCTGTAGGGTTCATGGATGGTGTCAATCAGATGGGTTTTTCCTCCTGCTCTGTCCCCGTTGCTACGGCGTTGTCTCCGGCGCCATGGTGGAGCAGAGAGGATTCGTGCAGGAGTACGTGCAGACGGTGGTCTACACTGGTGACAGCTGGAAGATGGTGCACCTTGTGTTGGGTTTGTGCTTGGAGGCTGAAGTTTCTAGTTCCCTACTCCGACGTCGTCGTGCGGGGGTGTCAGTGCTGAAGTTCGATGGCGTGTCCGGGGTCATGCTGCCCCGGTCTGATTCTTTCTATGACAATGGTTTGTCCTATGGCAAACTAATTTGGAGGTCCGAAAAGTTGATGATCAGCGATGGAGCCGCGTCGAGCTCGGGTGAAGAGGTGATCTGTCTATTTTTTCTTTGGTGGCTGCTACGGTGGTGCCAAAGAAGATGAATAGGCGTTGGTTTGTCACATAGGTTTATCCTATCTTTCCAGATCTGTAAGATCGGTGTATACGTACTTTGTATCTCGTCTTTTATTTATCAATGAGAATCGTATTACCATGCAAAAAAAGGTTCCAAACATCAAATGTTGCATGCGCGTTCGACAGCAGCGACTCCTAGGGTCTGAGACTCTGAGGAGCTCGTCGCCCTCTCCGATTGCGCACATCCTTCACCGCCGAGAACCGTTCTGATAGCGCGCGAGGTGAGGTCTCCTTGAGTGACGGTTGCCAAGCCTAAGTTTTTTCTTAAAGATGTACGACCGTAGACATACATTATTCATAATAGTAACGATACATAGTTGGAACGGATACAAGCAACATAAAACAAGGAGAAAACAACCGGTTATACCGTTGCATACCCGCTTTGCCGCAACTACCAAGTACCCGCGTCCTTCAGCGTTGCCGAAGAAGAAGAGCACCCGCAGCCGGTCCACATCTTGACACTGAAGAAACCCCTAGCCATGAGGCGTTAACGAGCCGTGATAGCCAACAACTCTGAAAGGATGGATCTAAACCGATAAGGAACATCTGCCGGAGGAGTCCTCCGAGCCTCTTCAACGCCACCCCGCCCTTCAACTGACGGCCGGATCCCCAACCCTTTTCCGCAGATCCACAACAGCCATCACCGTTGCACTCCAAGAGAAGCACGTCCCCGCCGTCACGCCAAGACGCACGCTAGATCGAAATCTCTCCAACAGTATGGACTCCACGAGCCTCACGTTGGCGCCAACAACACCTCCGACAAGCAGGAGCACGGACTATGAGACCATTATTCCTACTAGCAACATTGACATCAACCCCCACCATGATGTCGACGGAGGAACTCGAAAACTTAGAAAACCTAGCACTAATACACACACGGACGAGGGCCGGAGCTCCCTCCCCCTCGCGACGCCAAGACGGCCATCGGAGAGGTCAAGCCTAAGTTTAACAGTTTGGTATGTGTTTGGTTCTTACCACAATTTAGAATTGCCACACTTAATTATTGTCCATCTGTCATAAAATGAATCGTTTACTAAATTTTGCCACATTTTGTGGGGTCTAATTTCTCGGCCACACTTAACCAAATAGATCCGCCATGACCGCAGCCCCACTTGGACACAGACTCTGACTCTCGGAGCCGCCTTCATTATAAGCAGCACGCACCAGCACGACTCAAAGCAGTCCACCGCCCCAGAGCACGATCTCGGCTGCTCTTCTCCCTTGCGCCTCGTGGACTCCGCCGCGCGCCAGATCCATCCAACCCCAGGCATGCTCTCTCCCTATATCCCTCTTCCCATTCTTCAGGAGCTGCGCCGTTCTTTCTTGATGCGGAATCGTGCGATCCAACTGCTGCTTGCTTGATTCCACGGCGCGTTCGCCGGCCAAGTAGGTTGGGACTGAACCGGAGCTTGTTTCTCTTCTAATTTTGCAGGTAGAGAGCCGCGGCCGCCATGGGTTCAGACAACATCGGTCCCAGAGGTACACTGCTTTCTCCTTCTCGTCAGTTTTGTTGTTTTCTGAATGAACCGCGGATGACTGAGTCTGGGTACGAGCTTGTCCTCGATGATGCTGGCAATGAGCTCGTTGCTACTAGTTCAGACTTCATAATAATAATAAATGAAAGTGCAAAAAATTGACTACATGAACGATCTGCGTCCAGAGGCAAGATTGTCACTTGGAAGCCAAAATTTGATCCGATATATCTCTAGGCACCCAGTGGTTATTTAAGGTTTGTGCATATGTGAAAATTATTACAAAATTGGAATTTAGAGGAGCAGCAGAATAAAGGAAATATCTGGCATCTAGTCGTTTAATTTTCCCTGCTTGTCAAATTTTGGTCTTACCTTGGTAATGGGTAGGAGATCCAAATAATATGGTTCCAGTTTGTCCTAAATTTGGCAGTATGTAACTGGAAAACATTTTTCTTTTCAGTAGAAAGAGAACGTATTTAAGCAGTGTTTGTTTTAAGATACAATCAATCGAAGAGAATAAAACTGTGTCCAGTAGTTAAGATGGTGTGCAATATTCTGCAGTCAGTAACTTCATCTTCCTTACAGATGTCTGTGTTGTTGGGGTTGCACGCACCCCTATGGGCGGTTTCCTTGGTGCCCTATCTTCCCTGCCTGCCACTAAGCTTGGCTCCATAGCTATTGAAGGTGAGATCATTAACTCCTCTATATACCCCTGTAGGTATAATTTGTTGGATTTGCTTAATTCCAATACTAATAACATGAGCACTGGGGTGATCAGCTGCTCTCAAAAGGGCAAATGTGGATCCATCCCTTGTACAGGAGGTCTATTTCGGCAATGTCTTGAGTGCTAACTTGGGGCAAGCCCTGCGAGGCAAGCTGCTTTAGGTGCAGGGATACCAAACACGGTTGTTTGCACCACTGTCAACAAAGTTTGCGCATCTGGCATGAAAGGTTTGAGTTCATGTGACCAACTTCTTATGATCTCTGTTTGCAGTTTCTAGAAGCGAGACATTTTTTCTGACCATGATCTTGTGTTTTTTCCCTTTCTGCAGCAACCATGTTCGCTGCACAATCAATCCAACTGGGCAGCAATGATATTGTGGTGGCTGGTGGCATGGAAAGCATGTCAAATGCTCCGAAATACATTGCCGAGGCTAGGTCAGTAAAGTATTCTTCTGGCTGTATCCGGATCTGCACAACTGAAGAACAATCTTGTTTTTTTTTTTGGGGGGGGGGGGGGTGAATGAATAAACCTAGCATATGAGGAGGAATAGGATGCCTAAATATCTGTTGAAGTAGTTACCTGACATCTTGTGTTTAGATTATGTTCTTTGTTGAAATTTATTTAAAGTATGTTGCTTAAGCCTATTATATTTACTAGTTGAATGCCCGTGCGTTGCTACGGGACCATAAAAATGTAACACTAAATAGGTAATCATATTTTAAGAACCCAAATTCAAAGAATTTTGTATTAAGGCAACATACATACAAGATAATATTTCCAGGTTCAGGAAACACGAGATATATGTTATTTGGAACCTAAAACAATATCTTTATGTGGACTGAACCTGAGCCCTTAAAAGTACTTGAAGTGAACTTGTAAGAATAAACCTGATAGTGTTTCCTTTACACCCTCACCTCTCAAAAAGCATGTTAACAATACAAACTTGAAAAACTAAATCTATATAAACCTACACATGAGGCTAAATCTAAAATATAATTACACTAAGTCCCACAAATAGAGAACTATATGAACTCCAGTTGAGCATTCCCTCCACTTCCATCTCAATCTCCTCGCCATATTAGCATGCTCAAATATAGATCAATGACCTTGGAAGGGAAAAATAACAGGTCAAAAAACTTGGAAAGTGGCTTATAAGGATGAAGGCCTAAACATCCCACCAGGGACGGTACTAACTACTCATGTTGCTATTTTAGACAGTGAGAATAAGGATGAAGGCCTAACAATCCCACCAAGGAGGATACTGACAACTCATGTTGCGATTTTAGGCAGTGATAATACATAACCTATTGGATCGTGTGTAGCGGTAAATGTCTATTTATTTTTTTGTTTCAAGAAGTTGTGTTTGAACCCAGCATGGTCGAAACAAATAATGCATCTGTTACCTTTTGTATTAACTTAATTGGTGAAGCAAACACAGCTCAGGCTCTAGCTTCTACACCACCTTATATCTGAATATGAAAACATGGCAATCGGTAAAGCACTGAAAAAATATGAGAACGTAGCAGAAAGTGAGTTGCTCTATCAAAATGAAAAAAGCAGTTGTCACCAGAGTAACAGAGGTCCTAGTAAAACTATCACTGGTACTCAAGGCCCATGAATTTGTACCGCCTATTCTTTAACTAAGGTTTAAGTAGCAGAATACTTGAAAAGCAAAGATCCCATGACCTGAACTGTTAATGCCCCTGATCACATTTACCCTTCAACACTAACTGTTCATGTTTTCACAAAACAATTCAAAGGAGTTCAGATTCACTGAAACACCCATTCCGAAGAGATGTCCATACTAAAATAGGGTCTAAACATTTTGCTGCTTTTTGGTTAAAAGTACTGTATAGAAATAACAGTTTAAACCCTGATCTGAATTGAAAGTATCACACGCATGAACGTTTCAGGATAAGAACATTACATGTTACAGATTAGTGCAATCAATATCGTTACTTACAGAGCTGGCTTTCAATGAAGGGCACATATACAGTAAGTTGATTAAGTTTTTCTTAGTGTACAAAATTGGTTGTATAGCTATCGTATAACTCACAAGATAGAGTGAGTAGTTGACATTATGACGACACAAATAAGAGCACGGTGTTGATGAAGTTGTAGCACAGCAAATCTAGATCGATTACAGTATACTTGTTAGCAGAGATAAAGCCATACCTTATTTCTGATCATTCAAGTAGTATATGCACAGGGAAAAGGAAGTAGTATATGCACAGGGAAAAGGAAGTAACTTATGGCATCATTCAAGTAGTATATGCACAGGGAAAAGGAAGTAACTTGTGGCATCACTATGTACTGATAATCGAACAGGAGTTCTGTTGGCCGCCAGCATTTGGTGTCTCCATGTCTGCTTAGCGTGCGCTTTAGTCGGAAAGAATCTGCCAACTATTGAGAGTATAGACGTACTCAAAGCATGTTAACAATACAAACTTGAAAAACTAAATCTATATAAACCTACACAGTGCGCTGCAACGGGTCTAAAATAAATCAAATATCTTATGTTTGAAATAAACTTTGATTTGGTTCTATCATAGTTTTAAAAAGTATGTTACCTTTCTCCCTGGTTTCAGTTCTCTTGCATGTCTCATTATGCAACAATCCTCACAAAAGTAAAGCAAAAGGTGATCACTTTGTAATCTTCTTTGCATACATCATGCGTATCCCAAATTATGAAATCATCAGCATATAAGTGCACCACGCAGAGCAGCATCAAGCTGAGCAGAAAAAAATGAGGAAGAGAGAGGCTCACCCATGGGCAAATCCTCCCGCAAAGCATTGCCACAAGACACGGGGCTCCTCTAGAAGAGCTTATTGCAGGCGAGCCTCGTGCGCACCACCTGCCGACATGGCTCTGTTCGAAAAACTGTAGCTTGGAGTAGAACGTGATGCACACACCACGTCTAGCCGGCAAGCCGCGGCGTGCTAGGAATCCTCCATCGCCGGAGCATGATTGAGCCCCAAGTCCTACCAGCACATCATCCACAGGGGAAGAACCAGATCCTACCGTTGAACCACAGATCCGAGGTCCTGGCAGCCTCAAATCGTCGCCGGCGTCCGGTCTCCTTGCCTGTGGCCGCTCCATCCCCGCGCCCTCCGCCTGCCTGGAATCAGGCCGACCTGATTCGTTCCTATTTCCGAGCGCTGGACAAGACCTCCGCCACGGGCAAAACTCCGGCGAGCCGGCTCCGCCCCGGACAAATTCCTCAAGTCCAAGCCCTCGCCAGCACTTTACGCATCGATTCCCAGCCAAGACGAGCCGGATTCTGGCCATGAACGGCCACACGCGTCCGTCCTACCAGCTGGACACGCCGGCGGAAGATCTCCCCCGCCTGGACACCTACATCGCCACGCAGCCGTCCTGGAGCACCCCCCACTTATCCCGTGTAGCGGGAGCGGGCCGTTGTGGCGCTGGGACACGGCGACTTCCGGGTGAGGCGGGGTTGCTTCCGGCGGCGGGGTAGGTGAGGCGGCGCGGCGCAGAGGAGAACGATGCGTTGTGTTCCAGGGAAAATAACGTTTCGGGATAAGTTATGGACTGCGGGTTGATTACCAGCTTTCTGAGGGGTTAAAGTGCAAAATTGCCACGACGTACGACCGGCACCCTTACTGATATTATATAGTAGAGATATGTCTCGGTGGCAACTTTGTGATCGGCCTACTCAAATGCAGAAAAGGTTCTCGTTTCGGACATGATAGCCTCATTGATGGTATGCTTAAGGATGGCCTTTGGGATGTATACGGTGATTATGCCATGGGAGTCTGTGCTGAGCTTTGTGCTGACAATCATGCCCTGACAAGGGAAGACCAGGTAACTTATGACAAATTGTAGTAACCCCTTCTAATGTAGTTATTATTCTTATTTCTGTCTTGCACAGAAGTGCATATATTTTCTCAGTTGCTTCTAGAGATTCAGTAGAGGTGAATATTAAATACTGAAGCACGCTAACAATTCTTCTTTTGAGTGCACTGAGTTCTTCAGTACAGAATAATATGTTTTTGTACCTTAATCGCCTCCCACTTTTTATTTTCCTTTCACCTTGTTTTGTTGAAGAATAGGGCATGGTAGAGTTGAACTTTGTCAGATATCTATAAAATCTTCTAGAATTTTATGTAATGTTTTTCTTGTACATTACGGCCCATATATGATATTTATAATTTTGACATATCTGAATCTGTATATTCTTATGTAGGATAATTTTGCTATTCAAAGTAATGAGCGTGGAATTGCTGCCCGTGACAGTGGTGCTTTTGCTTGGGAGATTGTTCCGGTGATTTTCTATCTCTGCCAAAGTTAGTAATGGTTCCTTTATTTGTCTTCCTAATGCTCTGTGTTCTATCAACCAGATTGAAGTTCCAGTTGGCAGAGGGAGACCACCGGTACTTGTTGACAAAGACGAGAGCCTAGATAAGGTAAATTATTTCAAATAGAAACTTTGGTAAAATATACTCATATGTCATACCCATGTTGTTTAGATAGCAGTTGCTGCAAATTTGCTTTTAAGACAACAAAACTGGTTAAAGCAAGTTGTGAGTGACATTTTTTGTTTGGTGCTTTCATGCATGCTGTAATTAAATTTAATATGCTCTAAGCTAAATAATATTAATATGCTGTACGTACTACGTGTTGGCAAAGTTGCTGATAGCTTGTCTTCGTGATTAATTAAAACGGAAATTTGTCATTGTATTTGTATGTGATACAATCATACAACTACCGTCTAATATGAGAATTTTTTTTAGTTTGACCCAGCGAAACTGAAGAAGCTCCGCCCAAGTTTCAAGGATAATGCCGGTACTGTTACTGCTGGGAATGCTTCTAGTATAAGGTGCCTGCTTGTTGTTTATTTTATTTGCAAGCCTTGCAGAGTACTTCTACTGAATATGTGATGCTTATTTGTTTGGTTTACATGGAGCAGTGATGGTGCTGCTGCATTAGTATTGGTGAGTGGGCAGAAGGCTCAAGAACTTGGTCTGCAAGTACTTGCAAGGATCAAAGGATTTGGTGATGCAGCTCAAGTAAGCCACAATACCAAGTCTTATCTTAATTTCGAGAGATTTAACCTCTTTTAAGCAAGTGTACATAATGGTTTAGGTTCTGGACGGATATAGAAATGATCCAAGTTCAGGATGGATAAATGAATCCATCCTCTCTGAAATAGTTCTATGTAATTACTATAAGCGATGGTTATACACTATAAAAAATTGTTATAAGCTTTCAAAGTTTGCATAAATACCTTCTCTGGAATAGTTTTATGAAATTGCAATATCTGAATTCGCTACCTAAATTTTTGTAAGAAATAGCTATCAAAATTTGCAATCAGGAATGATATTTCTAACTATCAATTCATTATGCAGGCTCCTGAGCTATTTACCACTACCCCAGCACTTGCCATACCGAAGGCTCTCGCGCATGCTGGCTTAGAGTCTTCCTGTGTTGATTTTTACGAAATTAACGAAGCCTTTGCGGTATGGTATTGATCATTTGTTTAACTACTTACTAATTGCAGTTTTTGTTAATCATATTTCTTTCCACCTTTTTAATACAGGCTGTTGCACTTGCAAACCAAAAGCTTCTCGGTCTTCCTACAGTAAGTCCTGCCTTGGTTCAAATATTTTTTGCTGGACCCAAAAATAAGCTCACATTGCCGTCAAAAAATGCATCTTGATTGTTATTATTTCTTATTCACCAACAATATTTGTTAATTAAACTACAGATTTCAGTTTTACTCAAGTGCTCACAACCTCTGTGCTTGCAGGAAAAGGTTAATGTACATGGAGGAGCCGTGTCTTTAGGACACCCTCTTGGATGCAGTGGTGCTCGTATTCTGGTCACTCTTATCGGTGTAAGTTCTCTGTTGTTTTTTTTTGTTTTTTTTGTTCTGATCATGTGTTAGAGTTGAGGATGGATCTTGTTTCGTAGTAGAAGCTTTTCCTTGAGTAAAAATAATCCAATCTAGTTTTATACTTAAAAGTAGCATTGGCCTTCTTTTCTGCGGCTATCATGAAGGAGAAGGGTATTGGACATCTTTTCTGTGGCCACTGTGAATTGTCACCATTTTACGACACCGAATCGGCAACACCCGTTTCTCGTGGTTGTTGATGTAAATAAACCAATCATGCCTTGCTTCTAAACAGGTTCTCAGGGAGAAGGGTGGCAAAATCGGGGTCGCCGGTGTGTGCAATGGCGGAGGCGGAGCATCGGCGCTTGTTCTCGAGCTCGCATAGAAGAAGTCCATCCAGATCCCGTAACACGAAAAGAAGACATTACTGAGATTCGTTCATTGAGCTACAAGAAAAAGTTGGCGGTGGCCCTGTTTCAGTTGCTACGTTGTTATCAGACGTGTAAAACTATTTAGCAATAGTAGCTCTGTAGCTATACCTGGATCTGATACGTAATCTACGTTTGAAATATTTGGGCCAGTTTTCCGGGACGGCCTTGTACTCTAGTTTATTCTGTTTTCTTCTGTAGCTTTGTTGAAGCTATAAGCTTATTAATAATTGGTTGCAATAAAGCATTCTTGTGCTGTGTAATTTCATGTTATGTGTTGGTAATACAGCTTGTGATCATCTTCCTCCGCTCAGTGAAGCATTGCTCTGACGATTTATTTGGAGCAGAATACATTAACACTCTATCACTATACCCTCATCAAAAGAAAAAAACAATATCAGTATTACCTTTCTATTAATTACGTCCTGATCAGTTAGCTAAGTGAAAGTACTGCAGTGATTCACAATGACAGCATCGGTTAGCATGCTATGAAACCGAGAACTTTTTTTTATCAGGGGTGAAATGAAACCAAACAAAGTTGTGAAAACAGAATTGCTCGAAGGCCCAGCCTAGCATTCCCCCGTGTGGCCCAGCCCAACGGAAGCCTGTCACAGCTTCTGGCCCAGGCACGAACAGTGCACGAACAGACTCAGCTTTTGTTATTTGAGTGCACTATAGTTTCTCTGACCCAGTGTACTCTTGTCGACGATATACGACGCCAACCTGCATCTTCTTTTTTTGAGAATAGAGAGATCACTCTGAGAAGGGAGGCTCGAAAGAGCCCAGCTTTGAATTAACGAAGCCACACACGGCAAAGGTTACAAGGGTGTTGAGAACAGCAAACAAAAACATAAACAAACACGAAAGATTACATATCGCAGCGAGAGCAAACTATACATGAACACAAGAACAGAAACGACCAACACCAGGAGCAAGCAAGCAGAGGCCCCTACCCCTACTGAAGTACTCCATTGTGCAAACTGCGTCTTGACACCAAGAGCTTGGGAACGAGAGCCACTCAGGAGCACGATCCGAACGAAGAAAGCCGCCTGTTTCTGGAAGGACGAACTGAAGATACCCTGAACAAGATCAACGCCAAACAGTCAGCTGTATATTAGCAGATTCCTTCGTTTTTCTTTTTCAGAAGTCGATCGTTGTCACGGAATTTTGAGTTACACAAATATATCAAGGAATTCTGTTTTTTCGAAAAGGGGTGCGGATCCCCGGACTCTTGACTATTGTCATCTATCTATGTGAACTACACTTGGTGCCACACTTGCTCCCATTTTTCATGATGACTCCTTGGGCTCCCATGAATGTTAAACTTGCCGAGTAGTTTGAATTTATGGCCGCACTTTGATTATTTTTTTATCCAAGGATAATCATCAACTAGCCCCAAGTTCCTCCGATAACGATGAAAGTTCTCTTACAACCAAGGAATGCGAAAGAATTATGCAAAATAGTGGGCCAGAGTGAGCTCATCTTGGGTATTTATGTATTCCAAGGCCACCCCTATTAAAAGAAGGTCACGAAATCACGAGCTATGGCTGCTAGGGTAAGTAAGCAAAATGTGTATACCACCATGTGAATATAGTCGCAACCCGTGACAAGTTCGAAACATGTCACGTTCCTACCAGTTAAGCGTGACACCATTAGTGTAAGCGCCTCGCTGTTCTCAAGACTATCACGAATTCATGGAGCCATGTCATTCTGCTCCACCATAATGATGCATGGTGGAATCTACGTGGATATTGTGTTTATTGAGACGAGAATCTCTTGCAAATATACATCTAAATGTATTTCAATGAATATTTAGGAGAATATGATTAACCTTCTTCTTATTTGTTGTTTGTTATACTTTGTTTGACATGGTCTTTTCTCACTTCTTCCATAAACAAAAATATCGTGAGAGAAATGAAAAATCCCACGTGATAAGAGAGAATTGAGACGGAATAAATAGGGCCCAAACGACATCGTAGGAGAATCCCTTACTCGGTTGTGCATTAGAAAGACGCAATAGGGTGGCAACCAGCCCCACAATTTCACATGTATGTAGGTATGTACCCCTCTCTATAGGATGCAGGTCTTGTGTCGAGCGAATAGATGAGAAGAAAGAATCAAGACGAAACAATGAGTGCCAAAAAGCAGTCGGGCACGATGGCCACTATTTTCTACCATAAGTCATCGTTGGGTTCCATTACTTCATATTGTAGCTCTATGAACTCTAACTCATCAGAACCCTCACGTTCTGTTTGTTTCATGATATTATTCAGTTCATTAATTCAGCGTGTCTTCTCTTGCTCCCTTGCATTATGTGTGAGTAGTTTATCAAGAGTAGGTTAATGTCATCTAGCACCGCATTGAGCTATTTTTTTTTTTTTGCGATGACGCATTGAGCAATTTCCTCTATAGTTTGGATATTATGTTTTCCTGCGCGCGAGGTTTCTCTCACATGGTAGAACACTCTTTACTGAAGCTCATTGTGTTTCAGCGTAGTTTGTATTGAAGGTACATAAGTGGGATGTCATACTTATATGGATTTAGCCTGAAAAGTGCAACATGAATGAAATATATGTCGGTATTCAGTATCGTTACCTTTTTTGTAGGGCATTCAGTATCGTTACCTAACCCACACTGCAAGTCTCCAACATAGGCCCAGGCCCATAGGGTGAGGCCGAAATTAGCCCAATGGTGAGAAATGACTTATGACCCAAGCCAACTAGCTCCACTCTCCGGTCATATAAACTGCCGGATGACTTGAAAAGAAATAAAAAACATCCAAAAATGCAAGACAAGATGCAATCGGCGAAGGAGTTCACCCTCCGCCGCTTCCCGAAACTATCCCGATGGATCTTCACCGAAGCCGAGGTGGACCACGCCGTCGCCCAGAACGGCCTGCAGAAGTTCGCCCTCAGCCTCAACAAGCGCCTCGCCGACGATGCCGGAAGGAGCGGCAACCTCGTCTACTCGCCGCTGTCCGTCTACGCGGCGCTCTCGCTGGTGGCCGAGGGTGCCCGCGAGCGCACCCTTGCCGAGCTGCTCAACGTCCTTGGCGCCCCGTCAAGGGACGTCCTCGCCGACCACGTCCGCGCGCTCGCCGCTCAGGCACTCGCTGATCGGTCCGACGCCGGCGGGCCACAAATCAGCTTCGCTTGCGGCGTCTGGCATGACAGGACGTTGCCCCTTCGCGCCGCCTACCGCGACGCCGCTGCACGGTCGTATAAGGCCGTCACGCGCGCCGTCAACTTCCACCAAAAGGTCTCTATCTACAATAATTTTCCGTTTCTACACCTGGCAAGTGGCAATGTGCACCGGTGCAATCCACTTATCTACGTATGGAACTAATGTCTCTCGTGTGCATAAGTGATAATTATGAATTTGCCAGAATTCTGAACTGCCGATAATTCTGAATTTGTCAGAAAGCAAGCAACTTTGTAGAACTGTAGTTACTTTTTTTTTAGAATAGAACTGTAGTTACTGTACGCATAAGATTTTTCGTAGTTTATAGGCTAGCAATTTTCAGGCAGTTTTAGGGCCATTTATCATTGTTCATAATGCCCAGCCCAGAGCAATCTTTATCTGGAGTAGGCCTATCTTTAACATGGATTGGAAACATGGGTTCAGCTTCAGCATCCTGGCGTGCAAGAAAATATAATCATGCAAGCTACAAAAAAAAACTGTGACGGGTTGCATCTCGCATGCAGATAACCATCTCACTGACTAGCATTTATTTTTTTGTGCCAAGAGTTTCAGATGAAACCGTTTAACTCGCAATGAATTCCGGTTGCATTAGCTGACACACGATGACACGAACTAGAATTTGCACAAAAGAAGCACACACGCCAATGCAAATGGATAACGAAACCCTATCTGGTTATCATTTCTTAATTGCAGCGGCCAAATTACATAACGATTTGAGCATGAAATGAATCTGTACTGCATCAATAAATTGAATCGAAGACAAGAAAAGTCATGTCCTTTTGTGTGGTGCAGCCGGAGGAAGCACGGAAGCAGATCAATGCGTGGGTGGCGGCATCGACGAACAACCTCATCCCCTTCATCTTCGGCCCAGGCGCGCTGTCGAATCTCACGGACCTCGTCCTCGCCAACGCCATCTACTTCAAGGGCAGGTGGGCGGAGCCCTTCAACAAGAAGCGCACCAAGGACGACAAGTTCCACCGCCTCGACGGCACCCACGTCGACTTGCCCTTCATGCGCGGGTTCGGCAACCAGCACGTCGCCTGCCACGACGGCTTCAAGGTGCTCCAGCTCCGCTATGAGCAGGGTCGGCCGGTGCCCACCCAGGCGCCGCCGCCGGTCTACTCCATGTGCGTCTTCCTCCCCGACGCGCGCAACGGGCTTTGGCGGCTCACTGACAAGATTGCCTGCAACCCGGAATTTCTACACCAGCACCTGCCCACAAGCACCGTCGAGGTCAACGACTTCCGGCTGCCCAAGTTCAAGATCAGCTTCGACACGGACATGACCGGCGTTCTCCAGGGACTGGGCCTCAAGGAGGCCTTCGACCTGGGGAAGGCCGACCTGTCTGACATGGCAGAGGATGGCGCAGAAGGAAAGAGGAGGCTGGCACTGGAGCAGGTGATCCACAAGGCCGTCATCGAGGTCAACGAGGAAGGCACCGAGGCGGCAGCGGTCACCGCTACAATGCTGCTCGGATGTTCTATGCTTTCCCCTCCGCCGCCGCCGCGCGTGGACTTCGTCGCTGACCATCCTTTTGCCTTCTTTGTCATCGAGGAGGTCTCTGGTGCGATCATGTTCGCAGGGCACGTCGTTGACCCTTCCATCAACTGAAAACTGAAGGTGCTAGGAGCCTAGGGGGACTCAAGGACGAGAGTTATATCAAACTCAAGAGCGAGATCAATGGACTTTTAGTTAGGTCCCAAAGGAGCCCTATAGAATCTCCGGGGATAGTCGGGCAAATAGAGGGCCGTGCTGCCAAACCAGGAAGCCACGGCAGTCCAAGATACTCCGTATTTGCTTGTTTTTGAATTAGGGCTTTGTTAGTTGTAAATCGATTGAAACTTTCTTGTGTGTTAATCCATCGAATAAAAAAATGAGCACTTTTCAAAATTTGTTCACGGATGTGAAAAATATGAATTGACCCAAAATAGATGGCACTTTATTGCTAACAGAGACTTGCGTCACTCCATGATGTTTGTTTGGAGACTGCAGATTCAAATGAAATTGTTAGCTGGCTGGGGATTAAGACTACCCTATGGTACGTGAACATTAGACACCATTTTCCGGTGAGATGAGGACGACCATAAAAGAAGCTGGCCGATGAGGCCAGCCAAAGAGATAGTGTCGGTATTTTGTATACAGCTATTAGATTTAAATGTAGATATGACTTGTGACCACAGTTCGAAAGATTTACAATGTCGAGCACGCAACAATGCAGTAACATCCCTACTCTTTTGTAGACATATTCAATTGTGTGGCATGCTCAAAATACAATGGAGTGTGAGGGCTGGCGGCGGGGGGAGGGCCCACATCAATTCAGGGGTGTACTCAGTTGAATACCAAAAAAATGAACAAAAACTGTGTGTACAGCATACAATCGGGTTTGCTAATTCTCATGCGCATGAGAAATAAGTTAGCGCTCAATCGCATGCTGGTCCGTTCGATTTGTTCGTTCTTTGCGATTCGTGTTTTGAAAGGGCTGTTTTGTTTGGTGGTGGGTTGTGTTCTAGGTTGTTTTGTTGCGCGGGTAGTTTAGATGCGGTGTGTTAGGCCTGTTCCGTTTTTTTCCGTGTGTGTGGCCTGTTTTCGTGTTTGGTTCGTGGGGGTTTCTTTTTTTAGTTGCTTTTGTATTGGGTAATTTGTTGTGCCTGTTTCGTTTTTGTCGGGTGTGCAGCCTGTTTTCGTTTGGTTTTGTCGGGTTTTTTTAGATGCTCCTGGTCTCAATTTAGTTTTAAAATATTGTTTAGTTCACAAGAGGCGGCGTTGGGGTTTTGGCTCTGTTTTTAGATTTTTTTTGTGAACAATGATTATTAGAGATTTACCAATTTTGTATGTCTTTTATTCTATGGCATATCTAATATTTTGAGTTTGTTTAATACATGTTGCAGTGTTTTAATTTTTTTGGTAAAAAGATGGACATGATTTTGTGGGTACATAAAATTGCCGGACTTTTTAAGTTTTTGTTGATGCTAGTTAATGCAGTTGTAGATCATGTTAGCTGGCTGTTTTTTTGTGTATGTTCGTGTAAGTGTGAACATGTTTTTGTTAGTTAAATTATTTCTTTTAATTTTTTTGTAGCCTTTTTGAACTTTTTTATGTGTGTAACCGGTCGGTACACTTGCAACTGAGATTCTTCTGCTGCCGATAGCCAGTTGCAACTGCAGTTGACCCTAGAAAGTCAACTGCAAGCACACATGCAATTTTTTCTTTAAATTATTTGTTATATTTATTTGTGAGTCTAGTTGCAACTTCATTTGCAACTGATATTCTTTTTATAATTTTTTTCGAAAATAGTTTGTCGCAATTTTTCAATGTCCTGGTTGCAAATACACTTGCTACTGAGATTCCACCGACTTTGATAAACAGCTACAACAGCAATTGCGATAAACTGTTTTTTATTTTGCTACCTACTTTCAAATGAGATCTTTTTTCTGTTCCTTTTCTTGTCTTTTTTCATGGAAGCGAGTTGCAACTCTTTTTTGCAATTGAGATTTTTCAAGTATTGAATCCATTTTTTTAACTACAGTTGCAACTGCACTTGCAACTGAGATATTTCTAGTCTAGAATCCATCTGCAATTGCAATTGAAATTGAGTTTTTTTTAGCCAATTTCAAGTTCACCTGCAATTGAGATTTTTTTCTTTTTTGGAGACAGTTTCAACTACACTTGCAACTGAGTTTTTTTTCTTTGAGACAGTTTCAACTTTAGTTGCAACTGAGTTTTTTTTTAGCCAGTTTCAATTTCACTTGCAACTGAGATTTTTTTATTTTTTTAGATAGTTTCAGCTGTACTGGCAACAATTATTTTCCAATTCTTTTTTTGAGCCAGTTTCAACTACACTTGTAACTAAGTTTTTTTGAGCCAGTTTCAACTGCACTTGCAATTGAGATTTTTTTTATAGAGACAGTTTCAACTGATTTTTTTCTTTTTTTAGCCAGTTTCAACTTCACTTGCAACTGAGATTTTTTTGAGCCAGTTTCAACTGCACTTGCAAATTAGTTTTTTTTTAGCCAATTTCAACTTCACCTGCAACAAAGTATTTTTAGCCAGTTTCAACTGCACTTGAAACTGAGTTTTTTTTAGCCAGTTTCAACTTCACCTGCAATTGAGATTATTTTCTTTTTTTAGACAGTTTCAACTACACTTGCAACTGAGTTTTTTTTCTTTCTTTGAGACAGTTTCAACTTCAATTACAACTGGGTTTTTCTTTTCTTTTTTTAGCCCGTTTAAACTTCACTTGCAACTGCTATTTTTTTAGCTAGTTTTAACTGCACTTGCAACTTAATTTTTCTTTTTTGAGCCAGTTTCAACTACACTTGCAACTGAGTTTTTTTAGCCAGTTTCAACTGCACTTGCAACTGAGATTTTTTTTTCCTTTCTTGAGACATATTCAACATCAGTTGCAACTGATTTTTTTTCCTTTTTTTTAGCCAGTTTCAACTTCACTTACAACAGAGTTTTTTTTATCTTGTCAAAAAAACTGAGATTTTTTTGAGCCAGTTTCAACTGCACTTGCAAATTAGGTTTTTTAGCCAGTTTCAACTTCACCTGCAATTGAGTTTTTTTTTTTAGCCAGTTTCAACTGAGCTTGAAACTGAGTTTTTTTTTTAGCCAGTTTCAACTTCACTTTGAGACAGTTTCAGCTGAGGCTTATCAAACTCCACACGCGGCTTTGTCGAGGGTTGGTGATGCTTGTTTTGTGTTGTCGATACTTGTCAAGGGTCAACAATGCTTTTTCGAGGGTCGGTGATACTTGTCTAGAGTCGGCGATCCTTGTCGAGGGTCGGGGAGGCTGGCGAGGGTCTGAGCGGCCCCGACGAGATCCTAGATGGGCAACATCATGCTTCCGATAGCCATCGAGGGGCGCGATGGGGTTATTATCGTAGAGTTCGTGACATGATTGAAAGCTTCGGCATGAACGACGGCCCCGTGACGAGAGCACCCACCTGACGAGGTGGACGTCGTGCACAACGCACAAGGACGATGCGGCGTTCGGAGATGCGACGCGCGCGTACGGCAAAGAGCATGTCGGCCAACTAACCAGGCGACCATATGGTGCTCACCTCTGTCGGTCGCCGCACTGCCATGAGCGAAAGGCGAGCGAACTGAACACTGCACGGCGCTTTATCTGTACGTACGTGTGTTGTGTTCACCGACGGCAGGTAGGGTAGCTATATTGAATGTAAGTTTTGAAATTTTCACAAAAGTGGACACGTACAAGCTAGGTAACATCTATTGCGAGTAGAGTGGTTAGTCCAAGTCAAACCGCACTTATACCATGTAGGAATATTCTTGGAGTGGTAGTACTGCTACACGAGACCGATCCACGAAATTTATAGAAAGAAGCTGGATGGAGTTCTTTTAAACTTGATTTTGAAAAGGCGCATGACAAAGTAAAATGATCTTTTCTGCAACAATTTCAACGCATGAAAGGTTTTGCACCTCAATGGTGTGATGGATTGCTCGATTTGTTCAGTGAGGGAGTGTTTGAATTCGAGTTAATGATGATATAGGTCATTACTTTCAAATACTCAAAAGATTGCGGCAAGGGGATCTGTTGTCTCCTCTCCTTTTTAATCTAGTTGTAGATATGTTGGCTATTTAATTGCAAGAGCAAAGGAAGATGGAAGTTGGAGGTTTAATACCACATCTCGTGGAGGGTGGTGTTTCTATTCTTCAATATGCGGATTTATTGTTCCCTGAACACAACATTGTATTGGCATTCTTGAGCTAGCAACTATGAGGATTAAAAATTAATTTCCATAAGAGTGAGCTATATTGTTTTGGCAAGGCTATAGAGAACCAGGAAGAGTATTGTCACATCTTTGGATGTGAACTTGGTTCGTTTCCGTTCAGATATTTGGGGATCCCAATTTATTATAGAAAATTACTGAACAAAGAATGAAAACATGTGGAGGACCATTTTGAGCGAAAATTGGCGTCATGGGTAGCCAAGATGCTGTCATACGGAGATCATCTTGTGCTAATAAATTTCGTTTTGACAAGTTTGCCAATATTTTTGTTATCATTTTTTGAAATACCTAAAGGGGTACATAAAAGATTGGATTATTATAGCTCACGATTTGTTGGCAAAGTGATCAGAACAAGAAAAACTATAGACTCACAAAAAGGAATATAGTTTGTAGACTGAAAGACCAAGGAGGACTTGGTGTTGAGGTTTCGGAAATAAAAATAGATGGCTATTGAGTAAATGGCTTTAAAAGTTATTAAACGAAGTAGTGTGTCAAGAGTTGTTAACTAATAAGTATTTAGTGGTAGAGTGTCAAAATAAAGTATTTAGTGGTAAAACATTGTCACAGGTACAAAGCAAACCGTTGGATTAACCTTTTTGGAAAGCTCTAATGAAGGTGTATGTCGTGGGGTCACTCTTCGAGTACCCCACGGTGGGGATACCTGGGTCACGCCAAGCCCATCAACCTTATGACGAGGGCCCAAGGAAGGCCCAAGGAGGACGACGTGCGGCCCAAGATAGTCGACGCTAGGTCATGCGACCCCGCCATGCTTGTAGGCGCCATCGGCACCGTTCACCTGAGACCTAGCCTACCATATAAAGGCTAGGAGGGTCCTTCGTCTAGGGTACGCTCATAGCCGCCACACAAACCCTAGCGAGATTGCCATCTCGCCATTGTAGCCACAACTCACCATCAATAACCAGACAAGCAGGAAGTAGGGTGTTATCCTCCGGGAGCCTGAACCTGGGTAAAACGCCTCGCTTGTCAGCCGTCGTGATCACCAGCGCTCATCTCTCTCCCCCTCAATCAACCCGGGGTGCTCAACCCAGGGATTTGCCGAGTCCACGCCTCGTCAGTGTAGAACCGTTGGATTCACTCGTGGTGCATTCATGCTTGGTAATGGTGAGGAGGGTTTAAAAATAGTTTTGGGAGGATATATGGTTAGGCCATATTTCATTATCGAATGAATATCCTTCTTTGTATGCCATGCCCTCAAACAAGAATGCAACGGCGGCTGATGCTCTTAATTCGGTTCCCGTTAATCTTCCTTTTAGAAGGATTTTAATAGGAAACAATTGGACGATTTGGTTACATCTAGTTGAAAGTATAATGCAAGTCAATTTGCAAGATGAACCAGATAGGTTTAAATAGCTTATAGCGACGAATGGTATTTTTTAGGGAAATCTTTTTATGAGGATTTACTAAATGGACATACGAGATACTTGAGAAAATACTTGTGGAAATTGAAGATCCCCTTAAAGATAAAAAATCTTTTGTTTCTAAATCGAAAGGAACTTTTGACAAAGGATAATTTGGCTTAACGACAATGGACAGGGTGCAAGAAATGTGTTTTTTTTGTGATGTAGATGAGACACTTGAGCACTTCATGCACTTTTGCTCGTGATATTTGGAGGCTTGTGCATTTTATTTTGAATATTTACCCACGAACTAGTGTATCGAATATGTTTGGTAGCACTACAAGAAATGTGTCAACTAGTGACCTTTTTATTGTGACCAACGAAAATTAGTCATAATTCTATGACCAATTGAAGCAATTTGGTCATACACTACTTTGGAGGGTCTAAATAACGACCAATCTTGTCTGAATGGTCATAGCCTGGTTAGATAAATTGGTCATAATTTAAAAAGCTCTGGCTATTAGTGGACAGCCAACTCAATTGTCTCACCTACGTGTCAGTGCTTAGGTGGCAATTTTGCTTATGTGTCACTATTGTTGGACAGTCAACTCACCAGCCTCTCGCCTACGTGTCAGTTCTTAGATGACAAGTAGGACCATTGACACGAGTGCACGTTGACTTATTGACTAATCTGACTCGTGGGACCAGCTAACAGCTTACCATGACATATGGGTCCCACCCAACCCCTGGTCTATGAGAGAACATGACATATGGGTCCCACCACACCTAGACCACCTCATCTTACATGTGGGACCCATACCATCCAATTGACATATGGGCCCACCCCACTACATCTGACATGTGGAACCCACACCACCATCTGACATGCGGACCACGTTGACACACGGGACCCACCACTGACCAGACGAGTGGGTCGAACAAAGCAAAATAAATTACGCAACAATTCATGTGCAACGCGGGATTCGAACCCCACCCTCACACTGCCCGACCGCGCACAACCTACCACTAGGACACACACACATTGGTGATCTATTACCACACAAAGGCTTTTTAATGTATGACTACGTTTCCTGGGTTTGGGCCTTGTTAGTTCGAGCCCTCTTTTTTTTCCATTAACGTTTAGGCCGCCGAGAGGGCCAACGGCCCATGCCGTTCCGTGGCTCGCCGGGCTGGCCACTGCCCAGTGTGTGGCTAGGGTAACCCATGTTTAGAACTTTTTAGACTTTTACCAAAATCCAGAAATTGAATAAAGACTTGAAAATTCATAAAATATTCTTTGTAACTCATAAAATTAAAATAATAAGTCAAAACATTTAAGAAAATGTAATCTCGCTATTTATATAATGTTCATACATGTTTAAATAATATAAACTACTAATATGGTTTGTCTTCTTTACGACAAAACTTTGTCTTTTTTACCGGAGGTAGATGGAAACATTTAACAAACAACCATTTTGTTATTTGTACATCAAATATGGTCTATTATTTGTTTTATGTGTATTGCTCTAATTTTGCAACATAGTTTTGGTAGATGCTTCACAAAAATACCCATTTTTCACGTTTGGAAAATAAAAAATGATTTTTTAAAAAGAAAATGAGAACTTTCTTCGGCAACATAGTTCATGGTACCAAGATGTACGTTTGTGCCCAATATGGGCATATTTTAACAAACTATGCCATGAAATAACATTTGTCATTTGGTTTCAAAGATATGAATCTTCATAGATGATAGCTCGTTTATGTGAACACCTTTCCAGAAAAATTGCCATATTTCAATTTTATTATTTTGTATGGATACTAGAACACATATGTTGACACATCGCGAAGGTTTTCTATTGTTTTGATTTTTTTGAATTTCGTATGCCGATTTCAAAATACGGTCAAAACGACGGACATGACCGTTCGTAGTTAGGAGTTGAATGTGGTGAAACTATTGTTGTATCTCGAATGAAATAGGTACTTGTGGACCCAAAAGTGATTTTAAAAAATAATCACGAGCAAACCACGAGGCAGGTGTAGTTCAAATTTGACCCCCTTCCAACTGAATCGGCACAAGTTTGTCTTTTTTACGAGAGGTAGGTGAAAACGTTTAAAAAAACCATTTGGTTATTTGTAAATCAAATATGGTCTAGTATATTTTTTAAATATATTGCTCCAATTTTGCAACATAGTTTTGGTAGATGCTTCACAAAAATACCCATTTTTCGCATTCAGAAAATAAAAAATGATTTTTTGTGAAAGAAAATGAAAAATTTCTTCGGCAACATTGTTCATGGTGTCAAGATGCACGTTTGTGCCCAATATGGGCACATTTTAATAAACTATGCCATGAATGTGGCAATAACATTCGTCATTTGGCTTCAAAGCTATGAATCTTCATAGATGATAGCTCATTTATGTGAACACCTTTCCAAAAAATTGCCATATTCCAAGTTTATTATTTTGTATGGATACTAGAACACATATGTTGACACATCGCGAAGGTTTTCTATTGTTTTGAATTTTGTATGCTGATTTCAAAATACGGTCAAAACGGCGGACATGACCGTTCGTAGCTAGGAGTTGAATCTGGTGAAACTATTGTTGTATCTCTAATGAAATAGGTACTTGTGAACCCAAAAGTGATTTAAAAAAATCATGAGCAAACCACGAGACAGCTGTAGTTCAAATTTGACCCGCTTCCAGCTGAATCGGCAGAAGTTTGTCTTTTTTACGAGAGGTAGGTGGAAACATTTAACAAACAACCATTTGGTTATTTGTAAATCAAATATGGTCTAGTATGTTTTTTAAATATATTGCTCCAATTTTGTAACATAGTTTTGGTAGATGCTTGACAAAATACCCCTTTTTCACGTTTGGAAAATAAAAAAAATGTTTTTTTTGTGAAAGGAAAATGAAAACTTTCTTCGGCAACATTTTTCATGGTGTCAAGATGCACATTTGTGCCCAATGTGGGCACATTTTAACAAACTATGCCATGAATGTGCAATAACATTCGTCATTTGGCTTCAAAGCTATGAATCTTCATTGATGATAGCTCATTTATGTGAACACCTTTCCAAAAAAATTGCCATATTCCAAGTTTATTATTTTGTATGGATACTAGAACATATATGTTGACACATCGCGAAGGTTTTCTATTGTTTTGATTTTTTGAATTTCGTATGCCGATTTCAAAATATGGTCAAAACGACGGACATGACCGTTCGTAGCTAGGAGTTGAATCTGGTGAAACTATTGTTGTATCTCTAATGAAATAGGTACTTGTGGACCCACAAGTGATTTTTAAAAAAAATCATGAGAAAACCACGAGACAGCTGTAGTTCAAATTTGACCCGCTTCCAGCTGAATCGTCAGAAGTTTGTCCTTTTTACGAGAGGTAGATGGAAACATTTAGCAAAGCTCTAATGAAGGTGTATAACCGTTGGACATCTCTAAACCCTATTCTACCGCGTTGATGGCGACGAAACCTTCAAACCCTAACGCCATCGCTAACACACCATGGGTTAGACATTTCTCCATTAATTGGTGAAAAATAAAACATGTGAATTAGTTACCTTCACATATGGGCGATGCACAAAAACCAACAGGAGTCAAAAAAAAAGAATCACAAGTTAGACTCACAAAACAAAGGCAGTACAATATTGCCAACGTAGACAGTACAAACTTTAAGCACATGAAGTACATGTATAGATTATATTAAAAATAATAATAAATCGAACTTCTTGTTATTACCTTCGCGTCGACGACGACTCAGCCGAGCCCGTTATATTGTTCTAGAAAAACAAATGACGACACAAAACACGGCAGTACAGGGTTGCAACGATCGGCAGTACAAACAAATCAACAGAGAAGTTCATATATGTTTTTAGAAAAGTACAAGTATTTTGTTTGTCAATTTCACATTGCACTGGAAAGTTTAACGAAACGGTAAATATAAATCCTAGAAATACACATAAATAACTTAGGAAATAGAGAACTCACTTTCGAGAAGTACAAGTGTGGTATGGAGAAGGTTTAACCGAACTTTGACCGCAAAAAAAAACCCACTTAGAAATCGTTTTTTGAGATTTTTGTTACCGGTTTTACCGGTAAATTTAATAGATGTGTGTTCTCCGGCTGAATATTTTGAGTGGTAATACATCTGAAATGGACACTGTATGAGAAATTTGTCGCTGATTTACTGAACACGTGAAAATACCCCGTCGGCAGTACACACGCATCAACCGATAAGTTCAAGTATGTTTTTAGGTAGTTCCAGATATTTTGTTAGTGAATTTCACATACCAACGGGATTTCAACGAAACCGTAAATATCTCGTCTAGAAGTACACATAAATAATCTGGGAAGTACAAAACTCACTTTCAAGAAGTACAAATGTGGTAAGATCAAGTTTTAGTGAATAATAGTCGCTATTTTGATACACATATTTTAATTTTCGTTTTTTAATATATAGTTTATGACTACATGTTTCCAACGCAACAAGAATCACTCAATTCCGAGATCGAATGAGTTGCCAAATAATTTATCAAATGGGTAATTATGGGTTGACCAAACTTTGACCGCAAAAAAAATCCACTTAGAAATCGATTTTTGAGATTTTCGTTACCGGTTTTACCGGTAAATTTAATAGATGCGCCTTTTCAGTCTCAGCATTTTGAGTGGTCATAGATCTAAAACCGACACCGTATGAGAACGTTATCGTTATTTTAGTAAACACTAACCACGAAAACCCCGCGGCAGTACACATGCATAAACCGAGAAGTTCAAATTAGTGTTGACGGAAGGGCAGGTACTCTGTTTTTTCGGGGCGAAAATCTATCGTACTAATCTCGTCAATTTGAGCTCCGAACGGCTTAACCGCCGCTAAGAAAGCATTTTTGGTGTAATATGAGTCTAATCTTAATAACTAATGCACATCACGACAAATCATAATGCCTTTTTCGTCAATTTAATCTCGCAACTCCTGCGAAACAAGTTGTAATGGTTTAGAAATTCTAAAATTAAGTTTAAATTATAAGGAATTTGCGAAATCGACCAATACGAAAAAGTTACGTATCGTCAATATCTTTCAGACGCCATATCATTTGCATGATTCCGACGAGCGGTTAAGAAACAGTGGACAAAATACATTCCGCCCGTGTATTTTACGCTATAGTATATTCAAAATTAATTTTAATTGGTGAAGAATCTGAAAAATCCGTAAACATGAAAAAGTTGCGAAATTTCAGCAGCTTTCCAACGATATATCATTTGTAACATTCTGATAAGTGGTTGAGAATCGCCGGACAAAATACTGTCCGCCCGTATATAACACATTACAGATTAGCGTATTTTTGAAATTACTTTTAATCGGTAAAGAATTTGGAAACATCGTAAACGCATAAAAGTTGCGGAATTTTAACAGCTTTCCAATGACATATCGTTTGTATCATTCCGATAAGTGGATGAAAAACGCCGGACAAAATACTGTCCGCCCGTATATGACACGTTACAGATTAGTGTAATTTTGAAATTACTTTTAATTGGTAAAAAAGTTGGAATCACCGTAAAAACATAAAAGTTGCGCAATTTGAACAGCTTTCCAACGGCATATCGTTTGTATCATTTTGATAAGAGGTTGAGAAACTCCGGACAAACTACTGTCCGCTCGTATATGACAGATTAGTGTATTTTCGAAATTACTTTAGATCCGTGCAAAATTTGGAAAAATCGTAAACGTATAAAAGTTGCGCAATTTCAACAGCTTTCCAACAACATATCGTTTGCATCATTCCGATAAGCGGTTGAGAAAATAATTGAAAAATATGTTCGCTGTGGTAAATTTGTACGGGAATGTTTTCAAAATTATATTCAAAACTGTAACGAATTTGGAAAAATCTGTGATATGAAAAGGATGCGGAATTTCATTAGCTTTCCAACGGTATATCATTTGCTAAATTCCGACGAACGGTTAAAAATTTACGTTAAAAATACTGTTCATATCGTGTGTTACAGCGAGCAGATCACTGCCTTTTCGTGGGAAGTACAGACTGGGTGGCAGGAAGTACACCTAGAATAGAAGGACAGTACAACTTCGGTTGTAGATCCTTAATCTACAACCGGTTGTAGAATAGCTCATACCTATATATATATTCATCTACTTGATTTTATGAACTGCTGGATGGTAAGATTCTCGCGTAGCTAGACGTATCCTTCACAATAAGGTCACCTGCAGTCGTGCTGAACACTTAACAGAGAGATATTGTGAGTTAATCAACTAATAAACGAGAAAATTACGATCGCCGTATCCCTCAAAAATAATGTCAGCACATAGCTCGTGTGGAGAAAATAAACGGAAAATATCACCCTATGGTGAGCGTGACCAGCCCACGATCGGCGTCTCGGAGCTGCCGCGACATGGGGTCGTGAACTAGTGATTCCCGCGCTCCAAGCTGGACTTTGTAATTTCTTTGACTCACTTATGTGGGTTTTCTTTTGGCCACTTTGAGCTCTTGTCATTCTCCACATGCAACGCCACTGTGAGCCAGTAAAATACGATATCTCCATTTATATATAGGCGCCAAAGTAAATGGTTCGCATGTGAGCGCTAGCTGTGATGAACGATCGACGGATCGTGCTATATATTCTTCTACGAAATTTTGTCAACTGTTGGCCGGCCGATAAGATTCTCGTGTATACTCATCCTTCGCGTATATATACTGCATATAGTATGTCTCCTCTCATTCGGTTAGCGCTGGATGCTGATGGCTTTCTTCTACGGGATTTTGCCAACTGGGAAAATATTTTTGTGGTCATATCCGGCCCTCACAAAACCATGTCCGCGCCAAGCTCGTTCGGATAAAATAAACGGATAATGTACTGCATATAGTCTGTCTCCTCTCACATGCGGCTGGCGCTGGATGCCTATGGCATTCTTCTATGTGAATATGGGATTTTGTCTACTGGCAAAATATTTTTATCGCCGTATCCGGCCCTCACAAAATAATGTCCGCGCCTAGCTCGTTCGGATAAAATAAACGGAAAAATATTCACCCACGATCAGCGTCTGCCCCGACGTGGGCGTGACTCCCGCGTCTCCAAAAGTCGAGGAGGTGAGGCCTCGAGTTGAGCAGGGCGTTGCACTACAAATAACCCAACCGAGTGTCGGAGGAGCCCAAGATCCTACCGCGAGCACATGCATGCCCACCCCTTAAACAACCAAGATCGATGGAACTCTCCTTGACCTCATCCCTCCTCCTCTGTTTCCTTCCTCTTGTAGCCTACCTTTTCTACTTGCAGACGCAGCAGCGTCACGAGCATGGCCTCAAGGTGTACCCCATCGTGGGCACGCTTCCTCACTTCATCAAGAACCGCCACCGCTTCCTCGAGTGGTCGACCGGCGTCCTGCAAGAGAGCCCCACGCACACCATGTCCTTGAAGGTGCTGGGCCGCCCCGGCAGCGTCTTCACGGCCAACCCGGCAAACCTCGAGCACGTACTCAAGACCAACTTCGAGAACTACCCCAAAGGCGAGCTCGTGGATTTGCTCGATGACTTCCTTGGCCACGGCATCTTCAACTCCGACGGCGAGGAGTGGCTGCAGCAGCGCAAGACCGCCAGCTACGAGTTCAACAAGCGGTCGCTCAGGAACTTCGTGGTGGACGTCGTCCGTTTCGAGGTCGTGGAGCGGCTGCTGCCGCTGCTCGAGCGGGCGGCGGCGCCTGGGCGGGATGAGGCTCTCAACTTTCTGGACGTTCTTGAGGGCTTCGCGTTCGACAACATATGCCGCCTGGCCTTCGACGAAGACCCGGCTTGCCTCATGGAGGAGGGCGTGGGTTTGTCGACCCAGAAAGTGGAGTTGATGCACGCCTTCGACGTCGCGACGGACACCCTCATGACCAGGATCGTGTGCCCTCCTGGCTGTGGCGCCTAATGAGGCTGCTGGACGTAGGGCCCGAGAGGAAGATGCGCAGGGCGCTTGCCACGATCCACGGCTACGCCGACAAGATCATCCGGCAGCGTAGGGAGAAAGTGGACACCGGCAGAGATGACCTCCTATCGCGCTTCGCGGCGTCTGGCGGGCAAACCCACCAGGGCCTAATCTTTGTAATCACCAACTTCATCCTCGGTGGCCGCGACGCCGCCGCCTCCTCAGTCTCCTGGCTCTTCTGGCTCGTGTCCTCCCGGCCCGAGGTGGAAGACAAGATCCTGAGCGAGATCCGCGCGGTTCGCGCTCGAGCTGCTGGAAGCGCGTCCACGACCACGACCTTCAGCTTGGACGAGCTGCGCGAGATGCACTACCTCCACGCATCCATCACGGAGTCCATGAGGCTGTACCCGCCGGTGGCTGTCAACTCGCGCATCTGCAGCCGGGACGATCACCTTCCTGACGGCACCTTCGTGGGAAAAGGGTGGCAGATGTCCTACTGCGCCTACGCCATGGCCCGGCTGGAGGACCTGTGGGGCAAAGACTGCGAGGTGTTCAGGCCGGAGCGGTGGCTGGACGAGGCAGGGGCGTTCCGGCCGGAGACCCCGTTTAAGTACCCGGTGTTCAACGCCGGACCCAGGTCGTGCCTCGGCAAGGAGATGGCCTACATACAGATGAAATCCATCGTGGCCTGCGTGTATGAGAGGTTCACCTTGCGCTACCTCGGCGGGGAGGGGCATCCCGGGCTCAACCTCTCGGGGACGCTGCATATGGCAGGCGGCTTGCCCATGAAGATTACTCCAAGGGATCCGTCTAGCTAGCTCTTGGACGATTCCATCTCCTCACTTTGCTCCACCTGAATTTCTTCATTTAATTTCTAAAGCGTCAACGGCAGTATTTGGTTCCTTGATTTGTTTTTGAAGGTTGTACTACGTACCCGTACTCCACCTGTGATTGCTCCGATTAAGATTGTCCAAGTCACCTCGCCTCGCCGCAATTGTGTTTGTTGTAATTATACAACGGTAAATCTAATAAGGGAACGTGCCCTGGGAAACTCGTCCATACGGCGTGTCAAGATGCGTGCGCACGTGAATCGGATGCTCCAGGTCGTCCCGAGAATTTTGGGCAAAGTGTGTCGCACCCACCTAGTTTCTTCTCCCACCGGCCACCGCCCCCATTTCTCTGCCCCCGCAATCTCGGCTTCACCCTGCTCCTCCTACGGCGATTCGAGGCTTCAAGCGGAGGGATGGCATCCCGGCGTGGGTCGCAGCACCACCAAGCCGGAGAGCGGGCGTGCGGTGAGTTTAGCTTGTTTTTCGGGATTTTTTTCGACCTGTAGTTCGCCGGTAGGGTTTGAGTGAGTTCCGCCTAGCTATTACGGGGGCCCTGCGATTTCCCATGACGATTCGGGCGGAGGAGGGGCCTCTCCGGCGTGGGTTGCAGCACCGGCGAGCAGGGGAGTGGGGGGCACACGGCGCATTCTTTTTGTTCATGGCTCAGATGTGCCATTCCGGCAGGCATGGAGGTTGATAGGAGTTCGCTGGTAGGGTTCGAGGGGTTTTCGCCTGGCTAATTCCGACGCGCTGCGCTTTCCTACGGCGATTTTAACGGAGGAGGACCATTGCCGACGAGGCTTGGCAAGCAGGGGAGTGAGCTCGCCGTTAGTTTTCCTTGTTCCTGACTTAGAGGCGCTCCTTTTTGGCGATTTGTTCAATCGTGAATTCGTCAGGAGGATTTGAGAGATTTTGTGGTGGCCGTCGTTTTAGGCTATTTCAGCTCGTGTGTTTGCCATGGTGAGGTCATCCATTCCTGAAGTGGAGAAAATCGGTGATGAATTTTTTTGGTGGCCGTTGGGTTGGAGGAGGGCGAAATCGACGGGGTGATTCGGCGAGAAGAAATTGGTGGGTTTTATCAGGGAGGAGGTTATTGGGGTTCATTGTGTGTCCAGAGAAGAAATTGGTGATGTTCACGAGGGGTGCGAATCTTGTTTCGTTCATCCATGTGGATTTTGTATGGGGGAACGAGTAAACCGATGCAATTGAGCTCGTTTTTGCTCCTGGGTTGTTCATGTGGGGACCTTTTTACCCTTTCCTACTGTTTGTTATTGTAGTGATTCATGTGAGATACATCAATTACTCATCTTTAGTCACCAATTACTCATGTTTAGTCACCTAGACTTTGATTACAACTTATCACGAGGATTTGGTCATGTTACCTAAGTTTTACATGTCACCAAATTATTTACGTCTTTGTCACCTAGATTTTGGTTACTACCTATAAGGAGCATTTGTTCATGTAGCCAAAGTTTTACAAGTCACCAAATTCTTTATGCCTAGCCACCAAGGTTTTTGTTAGTGGTTACCAGTAACATTTGTTCATTTTTACATCACAGTTTGTAAGTCACCAAATTATGAAAAGTTAAGTCACCTAGATTACTCTTACTAGTTATCAGGAGCATTTTTATTCATGAGACCGCATGCTTTTTGTCGTTGTATTTTTTATTTTTTGATAACACAGTTATGTCACCAGGTTTTGCATATTTAGTCACCATCTTTTTCTTTTTCAGAGTTGCGTATAATCGAGGTGTTGTCATGGACTGGAAGCGCAAAACAAATGTGTAGTGTATGGATGGAGGTCGTGCACAGAACGATAAACCATTTGCCCTTTTTCACAATTTAGTTGTTGATGGCCCTTGACGTAGTTACCTGCGTCAAAAGAATATGGGTTAGGTTGAGACTCCAAGTGCAGAGTGTATAGTATAGGAAAGACGGTTTTCCCCACGAGGGGTGACTCGAGGGTTTAATATCGAACTCTCGGGGAATCAGTAGTGAAAGATTTATCTTCTTATCCTTCTCTTGAAACCTACAAAACAAAGTAAATTGTTTGTGCCCTCAACCTCACCTAGTGGTTGTCAAGCACAAGGTGTGAGAATGATATGAAAAATAATGAATGCAAAACAGTAAATAAATATGCAATGATGATGTAAACAATGATGGATGATATTTTTGGGTTTTGTATTGTGAATGCAAGATGTAAAAGTGTTTTTGTATTTTCGGATTTTTAAATGGCAGAAAATGTAAAGTGGATAAAAGTTGTTGGAAAGGTGTTTCTTATGATTAAAAATGGACCGGGGTTCATGGTTTCACAAATGCACTCTCTCTTTAATAAAGTGGTAGACAATGGAACACTAGAATTGACATATGAGATTGCAACAAAAGGTTTCATGACAAGTTACTAATTATATGGGCATCACGTCCTAACATAGAGATCTTTTGTTTATTAATCTCTCTTATACTCCACCAAGATGCGAACTAAATCATAACACCTTAGTAATTAAGATAAATCAGAGTATAGTTAAGTTCATGACATGAAGTTAAAATAAGAACATGCTAGATCTAGTCATGGAGTAGTGGCAATGGTCACACCCACATCTCCGGTAGCAAGGTATTTTTCTTTATCCCTAGTGAGGCAACAAAGTAAGGTAAAACACCCAAGTGGATCGCGGAACTTTCTCTCACGTTCACCGCACTAGCCACCCCCCGTTACTCCAACTAATGCACACGTTCCCCCTCACACGCTCTCATACACATGCTTGATCAAACAAGTAAACAAGAACGGGGTACATAATATGCATCTACTTTCATAACTGAAACAAAACTATTGCAATCTCAAACATATATTAACTCATAAAAAGATCCACCACAAAGGTATTACATAGATGACCGTAATCATGTTCAGCAGCTCATACGGTACTAATTAGTGAAGCTCAAGAGAGGAGAGATACATAAGTTACTTCCACAAACCCATAGTCCAGGGGTGGACTACTCCCTCTTCATCATGGAGACGGTGGAGAAGTCGTTGGAGAAGATGGAGACCACGCCGGCAGCGCCCCGCCGGAGTTTTCCCCCTCCAATCTGCAACTCCAGGTCTCTGTTTCGTGGTTTCTGTGTTTCTGCGGCGCTCCTTTCCGAAGGCGTCGGGGACTATTTTTATAGTCGTTTTTAGGTCAAGACGGAGGCTCGGGAAAAAGATCGACGGCAACGGAGCTCGAGGCCCAGATGGTGGGTCCCACGCGGCCAGGAATCTGGCCGCGTGGGCCACCCTCTTCTGGCCCTCGGGCCTCCGTTTGTTCGCTTCCTTCGCTCCCACGCTTTGTTCCTTCCAAAAACTGATGCTCGTAAATTTTAGGTCATTTGGACGTCGTTTGGGTCCCTGAAACATCAAAATATAGAAAATAGGGTTTTCTGCCTGTGCAGGGTTAATTCCAGAAAAATAGGGAAACAATGAAATATTCCCAAAATCAATATAAAACAATGATATAACCCTTATATGATGCAAATATGATTGAAATATAAGTAATATAATGCAAAGTTCATGTATGCATTTTACATGCATCAACATCCCCAAGCTTAACCTATACTCGTCCTCGAGTATGAAGGTGATAAAACTAACATGGACTTTGCAATTTAATACTATCAAAGGATATCAAAGATGATTACTATTGCTACATAGAGTCAAATGATTCATTCTTCAAAGGAGTAGCAATATACAAGATAGATTATGAAGTGATATCAAATATTCAATGTAAGGATGTTCAATGATAATTCACAAAGTGTAACATAGAAGAAAGTACTATGGACCAAATGTATGCATAATGAAAAGTAAAAACATCCTATAATGGTCATAGAGTATTCTTATAAATCTGAATATAAAAGGTGGACACTTTGGAAAGATATATAATGAGTAGAGGTAAAACATGAATAAGTTTCATCTAACTTCCAAATGCTTCTACTTAAGTTAATGTTTGCAATGTGGTATTCATTGGTGTCAAGCTCTCATTACCCCTATCATAGCATCTTGAATGGTTAAAGTTTAAAGTGAAAGCAAATATGAGTAGTATGCTTGACAAAGTATGGGTTGAATGTCTCATGCCCCGTGAATACGAGTACCTACACCACGGTGTTACTCAACTTGGGACACAAAAGCAAGTTCAAGTTAAGGTCATTGTAAGTAATATAATAGCGTCATCAAGAGCGTCAACTGGGGTACCTCTTGTCCCAGGACATGGAACAAGCCCATGTCAAAATGACAAGACAAACAAACAAAATGAACAATCTCCACACCCTTTTTATTTACTATTGGTATAGCTTTTTATTGTGGGGTGCATCACTGAAGGTTCACCATAGCATGTAAGTAAATTTCCACCATGAATGATGCATGGCTTAGATTAGCGGCCCAGGCGTCTCTCTAGCCATTTATACAAACTCATTAAACTACTAAGTTTCCACATTTATTTGGCACCATGATAAGCATCCATAAACAAAAGTACATGATATCAACAAAATATAAAGAGCACGTTGAAAGCTTGCCATGTGACAGCACATATGAGCTAACTCCCAACCAAGACTCTTGTCAAGCTCACAACTTCATAATTTTAATCACAATGGGTCATGTTTATTAAGTGCAATAAAAGTAAGGTGTGCATCAAGTTCGTGAGAGCTCTTTAACCAACTTTTCCCATAACAATCAATAACATAAGCATTTTAATTCAGAAGTATAGATAATACAAAATAACATGATAAACATACTCGGAATAGCATAAAGCTAATAGGTAGATATGGTGGACTCACTGGAAAAACTTTGGTTGAAGGTGTTGGAAAACAAGTTTTTACTTGTTGGAATTTTTGGGCTAGCAAGAGGGAGAAAGTTGACCGTCTAAATGCATGCATAAGTGTCCATAGAACTAACCAATCCATGTTAAACAAAGTAAAGTAACATTCAGCATCAAAACATGAATAAAAGATAGCTCTTGATAAAACACTTGCAAATTAATATTCATTAAAAGCATATGAATCATGCAACTATATGTATCTTTTTGAATCAACTCAAACATCCCTTTCCCAATCTTTTTAATAGCATCCAACTTAATTCAACCCAAATTTCCAGTAGCTCTCTCATATATAAATGATAGTGGTGGTCTCAAGACAAAAAAAAATCAAACCGAAATAAAAAGCAAATAAAAGACGCTCCAAGTTTATGCGATAAAGTGCATTGATCGAAAAACAGAAGTTAGACGTGTGCAAACCGAGAGTGTGTTGGTCCAGTGGGGTTGTCTTCACATCCCCAAGCTTATGGTCTTCACCATCCTTGGATAGCTCTTGGTGCATCTCCTCTAATCCCTGTGAAAAAACTTCAAAACACCGTTTCTCCCATTTCTTTTCTGTGGGGTGACATTAGTAGTGATAGACAAATGAATTACTTGCTGCATAAAATCCTTAAACAAAAATTCATATGAATGTCCAGAAAGTGTATAATGTTGTATGCCTACTTATAAACTCAATTGGATAAAAAGATTCAAGTTAAAAGTTCAAAGAATGCATCAAACAAAATGGGACAGAATCTGTCCAAAAAACAGCAGCAGCAAAACGTATTTTTCTACCCTACTTAAATATGTCGAAAAATTCTGAAAAATTCATGCTTACAGAGGATGAAAAGTTGCAACTACAGTTCAAATATCAGCTCATTCGGAGTTACAGAATAGGAATTAAAAATCATACCGTGCACAGATTCGTGCTGGAATAAAATCTCCGAATGCAAATAGCAACTTTTTCAAACCAAAATAGGTAAAACTTGGCACTTTATTAAAAATTCCAGAAACAAAACTAAAAACTAAGTCTCTTGTTACAGCAAGAGGACACAAAGAAAATCAAAAATAAAAACAACCGGGTTGCCTCCCGTAAAGCGCTTTCTTTATAGCCATGTAGCTAGGCTTCTTACTTGATATTTATTGTGGACGAAGCTCATGAGGGAGCTTGAACTTTGATGTGTCCCTCTTCCTTGGGAAGTGTTCCATGCATTTCTTGTGTGGAAACTGAAACTTCACATTCCCTTCTTTTGAATCAATGATAGCACCTGTGGTACGAAAAAAGGTCTTCCAAGAATAATTGGACTAGAGGTTTTATTCCCCATATCCATGATTAGAAAATCAACAGGTACAAATGTCATATGAATCATCAGCAAGTGCAAGTTCAATAGCGCATTTTTCAAGATTTTTTAATTCAAGAACTTCATATAATTCTTTAGATAAAACAGATACACTAGATCCTAGATCTAATATAGCATGGTGTGTCTCTTTTCCAATGGTTACTAGTACTTTGGGAATCCATATATCCCCAAACTTAGGTGGTATCATAGCTTCTTGGTTGTACCTAGCAATCTTTTTTTTAAAACATGATTAGCAATATAAGAACCAAAACCTGCTTGGTTAACATTAATGGAAGGATCACTTGCAAATCTTTGTAAGATAGATATTA
The DNA here is from genome assembly GCA_947311845.1 of Poa pratensis. NCBI lineage: Eukaryota > Viridiplantae > Streptophyta > Magnoliopsida > Poales > Poaceae > Poa > Poa pratensis. Next base: position 38,318,374 of record CAMZMU010000098.1, read on the forward strand.
ATTCATGCAAGCTACAATTCTCTAAGTCAAGCAATGGTTCCTTGACTTCACTAAGTATTTTAACTTCCTCAACTTTTTTCTCTAACTCAATTAACAGAAGAGATTCATCATATTCAGTTTCATTAACTTCTTCTTTTAAACCAACAAGTTGAGACATAAATGGCAACAAATATTCAGGATAGTTCAATAATTCATTAAGAGTTTCCTCCAAAGTAAGAGGAACATTTTCAGCAATATTAATAGAATTCATTCCAACCATAGGTGGTGCTTGTGGTTTCCCTGTAGACATACTCAATAAAGTGGCTTGGTTATCAGCTAGTTTTGACAAGTCTTTGTCTAGTCCTGCAGTTTGGAGTTGCAAGCCTTTAATATCAGAACTAATAGAAGCAACAGACTTATTCAACTCTTGTATCATGGTATTATGACTAGCAACTTGTTCCATAAGAATTTTATTAGCCTCAAAATTATCATTACGTGGTGGCATAGGCTTCCAATCTAAGGCTTTTCCAGCTAGGGAGGAGGGAAAAAGCTTAACTTTAATCATATTAACATTGGCATGTGATGGCCCTTCACGTAGTTACCCTACAACGGCGACAGAAAACGTTCTTGACAGCCCTTCGTGTGGTTACCTGCGTGAAAAGTAAATGGGTTAGGTTGAGACTCCAAGTGCAGAGTGTATGTAGTAGTGGAAGACAGTTTTCCCCACGAGGGGTGACTCGAGGGTTTAATATCGAATTCTCGGGGAACCAGTATTTCAGGTGTTATCTCCTCATCCTTCTCTTGAGAACCTGCAACAAAATAAATTGTTTTGTGCCCTCAACCTCACCAAGTGGTTGTCAAGCACAAGGTGTGAGAATGATAATAAAATAAATATGCAAACAGTAGTAAATATGCAATGATGGTAAAATAAATATGCAAGGATGATGGTAGTAATGATAAATGATATTTTTGGGTTTTTTATGATGAATGCAAGATGTAAAAGTTTGTATTTTCGGATTTAATAATGGCAGCAAACAAAAGTGATGATAAAAGTGTTGGAAAGGTGTTTCTTATGATTAAAAATGGACCGGGGTTCATGGTTTCACAAATGCACTCTCTCTTGATAACGTGGTAGACAATGGAACACTAAATTAACATGTAAGATGGCAAGACATGGTTTGACAAGTTATTAATAATATGGGCATCACGTCCTAACATAGAGATCTCAAGTATAAGTTGTTCTCTCTCTTATGCTCCACCAAGATGCGAACTAAATCATAACACCTTAGTAATTAAGATAAATCAGAGCATAGCAATAAGTTCAATGACATGAAGTTAAAATAAGAACATGCTAGATCTAGTCATGGAGATAGTGGCCAAGGTCACATCCACTCTCCGGTAGCATGGTATTTTTGCTTATCCCTAGTGAGGCAACAAAGTAAGGTAGAAAACCCAAGTGGATCGCAGAACTTTCTCTCACGTTCACTGCACTAGCCACCCCCCGTTACTCCAACTAATGCACACGTTCCCCCTCACATGCTCTCATAAACATGCTTGATCATGACAAGTAAATAAGAACGGGGTACATAATATGCATCTACTTTCATAACTGAAACAAAACCATTGCAATCTCAAACATGTATTAACTCATAATAAAGATCCACCACAAAGGAATTACATAGATGACCGTAATCATGTTCAGCAGCTCATACGGTACTAATTAGTGAAGCTCATAGAGAGGAGAGATACATAAGTTACTTCCACAAACCCGTAGTCCAGGGGTGGACTACTCCCTCTTCATCATGGTGTCGGTGGAGATGTTGTTGGAGGGGAAGGAGACCACACCGGCAGCGCCCCGCCGGAGTTTCCCCCTCCAATCTTCAGCTCCAGGTCTCTGTTTCGTGGTTTCTGTGTTTCGGCGGCGCTCCCTTTCGCGAAAGCCCTGGGGGTCTATATATAGTCATTTTTAGGTCAAGACGAAGCTTCGGGAAGAAAGATCAACGGCAGCGGAGGCCCGAGGGCCAGGATGGGGGACCCCACGCGGTCAGGGAATCTGGCCACGTGGGCCCACCCCTTTCTGCCTTCTGGTCTCCGTTTCTTCGATTCCTTTGCGCCTACGTTTCGTTCCTTCCAAAAAAGTGATCCCCGTAAAGTTTCAGGTCATTTGGACGTCGTTTGGGTCCCTGAAACATCAAAATATAGAAAAAGGGGTTTTCTGACAGCGCAGGGTTAATTCTAGAAAAATGGGGGAGTTGTTAATTATCCCCAAAACTTAATATAAATCATGAATATAACCCTTATATGATGCAAATAACATGTAATAAAATGTAAAGTTCAAGTATGCATTTTACATGCATCAGCATGGTTCAAATTTAACACTTTGCATCTTTCATTAAACTTCTTAGGATGAAGTATAGGATCTTCCTTGGGTTTCCCATAAAAACGGTGTTCATAAATCATTTTAGTGATATTATGACCTACTTCAAATTTTTCAACAGGGATATTCATATTTTGAGGAAAGTTCTTAACACTAAATGGCCAAAAGGTTCTCTTTTCCATTATGCAAGTTTTTATGTGTTTTTTTAATTTTTTATGCAAAACTGAAAATAAAATGATACTAAACAATGCAAACCGAAATAACAAATGCAACACAAAATGCAAAACTGAAAATAAAATATGAAACCAAAATATAAATATGATATGCAAGACAATAACAAAACAAAATAAAATGATTTGAAGGTAAAGATGGATAAGATGATGCTCACGTAGGTGCAACCTCCCCAAGCTTAGGTGTTTGCACAAGTTGGTGATGAAGTTGACTTTGTTGTGAGATACCCTTGGATAAACCTTTACAATAATGATTCCCCGGCAACGGCGCCAGAAAACTGCCTTGATGGCCCTTGACGTAGTTACCTGCGTCAAAAGAATATGGGTTAGGTTGAGACTCCAAGTGCAGAGTGTATAGTATAGGAAAGACGGTTTTCCCCACGAGGGGTGACTCGAGGGTTTAATATCAAACTCTCGGGGAATCAGTAGTGAAAGATTTATCTTCTTATCCTTCTCTTGAAAACCTACAAAACAAAGTAAATTGTTTGTGCCCTCAACCTCACCTAGTGGTTGTCAAGCATAAGGTGTGAGAATGATATGAAAAGATACTGAATGCAAAACAGTAAATAAATATGCAATGATGATGTAAACCATGATGGATGATATTTTTGGGTTTTGTATTGTGAATGCAAGATGTAAAAGTGTTTTTGTATTTTCGGATTTTTAAATGGCAGAAAATGTAAAGTGGATAAAAGTTGTTGGAAAGGTGTTTCTTATGATTAAAAATAGACTGGGGTTCATGGTTTCACAAATGCACTCTCTCTTTAATAAAGTGGTAGACAATGGAACACTAGAATTGGCATATGAGATTGCAACATAAAGGTTTCATGACAAGTTACTAATTATATGGGCATCACGTCCTAACATAGAGATCTTTTGTTTATTAATCTCTCTTATACTCCACCAAGATGCGAACCAAATCATAACACCTTAGTAATTAAGATAAATCAGAGTATAGCTTTAAGTTCTATGACATGAAGTTAAAATAAGAACATGCTAGATCTTGTCATGGAGTAGAGGCAATGGTCACACCCACATCTCCGGTAGCAAGGTATTTTTCTTTATCCCTAGTGAGGCAACAAAGTAAGGTAAAACACACAAGTGGATCGCGGAACTTTCTCTCACGTTCACCGCACTAGCCACCCCCCGTTACTCCAACTAATGCATACGTTCCCCCTCACACGCTCTCATACACATGCTTGATCATAACAAGTAAACAAGAACGGGGTACATAATATGCATCTACTTTCATAACTGAAACAAAAATATTGCAATCTCAAACATATATTAACTCATAAAAAGATCCACCACAAAGGTATTACATAGATGACCGTAATCATGTTCAGCAGCTCATACGGTACGAATTAGTGAAGCTCAAGAGAGGAGAGATACATAAGTTACTTCCATAAACCCATAGTCCAGGGGTGGACTACTCCCTCTTCATGATGGAGACGGTGGAGAAGTCGTTGGAGAAGATGGAGACCACGCCGGCAGCGCCTCGCCGGAGTTTTCCCCCTCCAATCTGCAACTCCAGGTCTCTGTTTCGTGGTTTCTGTGTTTCGGCGGCGCTCCTTTCCGAAGGGCGTCGGGGACTATTTTTATAGTCGTTTTTATGTCAAGACGGAGGCTCGGGAAAAAAGATCGACGACAACGGAGCTCCGAGGCCCCAGATGGTGGGTCCCATGTGGCCAGGGAATCTGGCCGCGTGGGCCACCCTCTTCTGGCCCTCGGGCCTCCGTTTATTCGCTTCCTTCGCTCCCACGCTTTGTTCATTCCAAAAACTGATGCTCGTAAATTATTAGGTCATTTGGACGTCGTTTGGGTCCCTGAAACATCAAAATATAGAAAATAGGGTTTTCTGCCTGTGCAAGGTTAATTCCAGAAAAATAAGGAAACAATAAAATATTCCCAAAATCAATATAAAACAATGATATAACCCTTATATGATGCAAATATGATTGAAATATAAGTAATATAATACAAAGTTCATGTATGTATTTTACATGCATCAGTTGTCAGGTTCTACTTTTTAGATTTGACTATGGAAAATACTGATGGTTTCTATTTGCTTGCCAGGTTTGTAGTTTGTAGTTGCCAGGTTTGTCCTTCTTAGTTGCCAGGTCTGAAGTTCTTAGTGGCCAGGTTCGAATTTCTTTTTAGTTGCCAGGTTCAAAGTTCTTAGTTGCCTGGTTTGAAGTTTTTAGTTGCCAGGATGGAAGTTTTTTTAGTTGCCAGGTTTGAAGTTCTTAGTTGCTAGGTTCGAAGCTCTTAGTTGCCAGGTTTATGTTCTGTCAAGTGTAGGGTTGCAGACAGATGCATAGATGTTCACTTTTTGTGATGTGCTACCTAGTTTGTGTATCCTAACTACCAGTTTGTCTAAATGGTCCAGTGATCTTTTCGGGATGGATATGTCTTCCGGATAGACCTTAGAGATACGAGCTAGCGAGGGAAGCTCCAAGGGGGGCGGCATCGCTGATGTCGTGGGTGTGGAGGACGAAACGATGAGCTACCCTTCCGACGTCCTTTGGGAGCTTGATCACTACCTTGCGGCTCAACGAGCGAGAAGGCTAACTCCTTGCGACACCATCTCGATTCCCCTCCTTCATCTGCTCATCCGGTTTTGCCTCGATGACAAAGACGGCGCAAATTGCAGCAAGGTAACGCTTCTGTACCACCACTCCAAAGTGTCGTGCTATAGGAATTGTTCTGATTTGTGACTCGACGCTAGTGTGGTTGAATGTCCTAAATTTAGTGAGCCATTGAGGGGTAAAAACGCACACATGAGAGGTTGTGTATGTTTTTTCAGAGATTTGATAGCTTTATATTGTAACTACCAACTGAACTGATAGGTGCGGTATTTGTGGTGGTAATGCTCTGCTAAATGACCGGGTAACTTGAAATAGACAAGCTTAATCTGGTAGCTAAATCAACAATGTGGTGAAAATTTTCTACTAAAAAACTTGGTAAATCAGATAACCTGGCAACTGTTACCGAGTAATCTGGTAGTACATAGACAAAGTGGTGGCGGTTTTGTCGACTTAACACGATGGCAACTATTACTGGGTAATCTGGTAACTACTAATGGAAAATTTGGTGACTGTTAAAGGATAACTTGGTAATACTTTAACAATGTGGTGGCAACTTTTGTCTACTAGAACCTAGTAACTTTCACTACATAGCTTGTAGGTATATCAGTTGCGAAATGTACAATTTGGTAACAATCTTCGAATAACACGATGATCATCACGAAATAATCTGGTGACTATCGCCAAACATCATGTCAGTTGTTAATTGGACAACTTGGCAATCATCATTGATTAACCTGGTGACTATCACCGAATAACTTGGTGACCAGGAGCTTTTTCTATTCATGTGCTACCACATGTTATATGGTATGCGACAGCACATAAAATTTGTAATTCAACACCTAAACTTTCTTTCCATTTTTCTTTCCAGATTACTGGTAGTTCTTGAGGAGAGGCTGACAAGAAGATGTACTGATGGACAGGAAGCCCAAATGAAACATGTAGTGTATGCATGAACGAGGTTGTGCACAGCAAGAAGATTTACTTTGCCACGTTTCTGATTCGTAGTTGCCAGGTTTTCCATGTGTAGTTGCATGTTCGGGTAGTTTTGGCTTTTGCACAGAGATGGGTTTGATTTGCCCCACCGAATAACTCTGGTTTATTGTTCTGAAATTTTTTCCCGTTGGTGTGTCTACATGGTATCCATAGATTTTTTTTACCATTCTTGATTTTGCTAGCTAGTTTATCAATCGAAACGACACAGATTTATCTACTGTTCAGTGATCTAAACCTTATCAGATGGTGTGCCTAGTTTATTTACAACCAGTGTTTTATTTGCCTCGTATCTTAGTTGGGGAAGCATAAGTTCCCTTTCACTCGGGATTTTTGGTTGACGAAATCTGGTAAGTTTGTGGTGCTTATTCATATTCATAGACATAGTTGATTTGTTTAGAGACAAATATTGGTCATGGCGAGGTGATATTTCGATCTGGTTCCTCATTTGCCTTCATGGCGTGATGAAAAAAGTGTCGGCCTTTGGAGGTGAGCACTGGGTAGTTTGGGGCTTCGGGCCAGGAGGTTTCTCGTTAAAGGAGGGCAGTTGGGTTTGTTATGGGTCAGAAAGGAGGTAGTGGCCCAGTAGTTCGGGGGTGTTGGTCGTGCTGGCAAGCGCAGCCAGTAGCGCGCGGGAATTGTTGCCGGGTACGGGGCGCCGTACGTGGGAGATTAGATAGGGCACGGTCGCTACGTAGCATTGTCCATTATACAATTGATTATGAAGAGAAAGTGATATTTGGCTCTTTATCAAAATCATGAACCTAAGAGGATTGCATCTTCTTCATCACCGTTGGTTGTTTTATCATCATGAGTTCTTTTGTGGTACCCCCAGATGAATAAGAGTCCTCCATTTTCGTCCATCCAATGGCGCAAACGAAATAATACTAATGCTGAAAATTTGAGTAGTTGAAATAGTGCCAGATTCGCGACCTCCCACAGATGGGCCACGACCCAGCAAAACGGGTGCCAGCCCTAGAAAAATTTGTGATTTGGCCCAAGATCTGGATGGCAAAGAGTACGCTCCCCAATTCATTGTGAAAAAACAAAAACTTCCCCAAACTCAAAATGGGTGTTAACCTAGTCCAGTCATTGCGCCGGTGACCGCCGCGGCGACTGGGCTGTCGCCGACGCCGCTCCTCCAATCCACCTTCAGGCCAGGATCCTCCGTCCACCTCCTCCCTCCACCTGCAGGCGCCACCCGGTCGAGGCCCCCACCCCGGCGAGCTCGACCGCCCCTCCTTCCCGGCCGTGGCGACGTTGGCCTCGTCCTATATCTGCCCACAAAATGTTTCTCAGATGGCCTTTACTGTCAGTGGTATAGTCATAGAAGAAGTCTGCGTCCTTGTCTCTCTGTGAGGCCATATAGTTTAGTAAATATTCAGCATCTCTCCCCTCAATCACTACACCACGGTAGACACTTGCCGACACAATTGTGTAGCGAAAGGCACAACAAGCCCAACACATCGAGTGTCGGTGTAGCTATTAGGCTCTGCCATCAGGCTATCTGTCGGCGAAGATTGAGGAACGTAGTCAGAAGGTGTGTCGGCGCTTACTTGGCCACTGAATAAGTGTCAGCGTTCACATAACGACGAATAATGTGTCGGCAGATGGGTGGTGTTGTCGGTGTATCTCTCTACGTGGCAACCAAATAGAGAGCTCGGGAAATTTGTGGCGGGACGAGGAAAAACTGTGGCGTGACAAGCGAAAAAACCCCGCGCCGTGCCCACTCTTTTCCTTCTCTTTTCCCAATCCCCGACCTCGACGTCCTCCCCTTGCTCCGGCCGCCTCCGTCGACCTGCTCCCGCCGTCCGGCGGCCTCGTCTGGCTTCCACCGCGCCCGACCGTCCTCCCTCCGGCCCGAGGTCACCGCCGGTTCCCCTAGCCCTGAGCACCCGACCCCGTGCTCCTCTGCTGTCACCGGTGTCGCTGCTGCCGGAGCCTTCGCCGACCACCGCCGCTACTTTTTCGCCTAGGCCCCGTGAAGCTCCGCCACATCCGGGAAAGGGTCAGCGAAGCTCGCCGCACCAATTCTAACGGCAACGAGGTCTGCGTCTCCTCAGCCAACCACAAGATTCCGGCCAGCAACTTCGACCCATGCAGGCACGCTTCCTTTTCTGGGCAATTTGTCACTTAGGTGCTTACAATGGTCCTGTCCTTAGGAACGAAATCATTACCCAGAACATTTGGCGACTGCTAGTGGGGGTTGCTTCTTCATCCTGTCCTTAGGAATATTATTTTTGTTGCATTTGCAATGATTGGTGTGCAGCTACTAATCCATCTGTGATCTTACTAATCCATATGTGATCTTTCTAGATTATTAGTACTGAATTACTCTAGTTCCTATGGATCTGTGGTGTCCTTTCTAATTGTAATTTTGTACTGCTGCAGGTGGAACCAAGAGTAGTGAAGAGAGGTCAGCAGCTGATAATTACGAGTGAACTTGTGCCCGTGTCATCCAAATATTGATCAACTCCTGGAGTAGTAATAGAGGCCAAGCCTTGTTACTTTGGGGTAAGCCTTTTTTGCTCCTCTCAGATATTTCCAAGTTTGTGATTTGTTGTGCCAGCATAAGTGAAATTTATTGACTTATGTGTGATGTTACATTTATGCAAAACTAACGCTAGTAAGACGTTGGTTACATTCAGATACTTCAAAATTGAATATTAAGGGTGCCCAATGGATAAAACGTGGTTGTCTCTGCCTAGGTACATTATGTTTTCTTTTTCCCCTTAGTTAGTAGGTTCTGTAGTTATGCAATGACCTGTTTTGATATGAAATTAATTAAATACTTGTAGGCACACAGATGGTATATATAGGGGGTAGGCAAGTTTATAGAGTTTGCTTTTGCTAATTCAGCGCATGGAAACAAAATCCTTTGTCCTTGCAACATATGTGTTAACTCATCTTGGAGGCAAGAAAGTATAGTACTAGAGCATTTGATATGTGATGGTTTTGTGGAAGGGTATGATACATGGATACATCATGGAGAGTCTAGTTCTACTTCTGTAAATCCTGAGGGTGTGCAAGTAGAGAGTTCACTTGAACATGACGAATTTTCTGATTTGCTTCGTGACATAGCATGTGGATTAGATGATGGGGGGGACTTTGAAATGAACAACGAGGACAATGAGATGGAAGTTAATGATGAAACCAAAGTTTATTTGAAGCTAGTTGATGATAACAGTGTGGACATATACCCTGGGTGCAAACAATTTTCAAAACTGCGCTTTGTTGTTAGGCTACTACATCTGAAACTTCTTGGGCGGTGAAGTGACAAAAGTTTTGACATGCTGCTTGAGTTACAAAGAGATCTTTTACCTGAAAATTTCAATGAAGCTAAGAAAATAGTTAAATCCATAGGGCTTGGGTATGTTAAGATTCATGCATGCGAAAATGATTGCATACTGTTCCGAAAAGAATATGGTAAGGAAAATCAGTGTCCAAAGTGTAAAACTTCAAGGTGGAAATCTGAAAAGAAGAGTCCAGATGGGAAAAGGGTACATAGCGTTCCTAGAAAGGTTCTTCGTTATTTTCCAGTTAAAAGAAGGTTTCAAAGACTTTTTATGTCCCCTAAAAGTGCTGCTGATATGAGGTGGCACGATGAAGGACGTACCAAGGATGGTTTGCTTAGGCATCCAGCAGATGCTGAATTCTGGACGGATTTCAATTCCAAACATCCATTAATTGGTGACGATAGTCGCAATATTAGAATGGTTGTTGCTACTGATGGCTTCAACCCATTTAGGTCATTGAACAGTACCTACAGTGTCTGGCCTGTACTTTTGATTCCATACAACCTTCCTCCTTGGGTATGCATGAAGCAGCCTAACTTTATTCTGAGTTTGCTCATTCCTGGTCCTAAGTCACCTTGTAGTGATATGGATGTCTATCTTGAGCCATTGATAGATGATCTAATAGACATGTACAAAGATGGTGTGAGAACCTACGATTCTTCCAAGTCTGAGTTTTTTGACCTGCGTGCTGCCATCCTTTGCACCATACATGATCTTCCTGGTTTAGGCTACACTCATGGAGTTGCTACCCAGGGTGAAGTAGCTTGTCCTGAATGCCACTCATTAACTTGTTCTCTCCAACTGAAAAAGGTGGCAAGCGCAGCTTTATGGGTCACCGTAGGTTCTTACCACCTGACCATAGGTATAGAACATATCTCAAGTTATTTGACAGTGTGACTGAGCATAGGACAGCGCCTAAACCACTTACTGGAAAGGAAATCATGGATCTAACAGCCGATCTTCAGGCACCCTTTGGAAAGGATCCAACCGGCAAGAAGAAAGCAAAGAGAAAGCGCAAAGAGGGTGAACCAGCACCTCTTTGTAAAAGGCAATCTGTGTGGTTTAGGTTGCCCTATTGGAAAGATCTGATGTTGCGTCATAATTTTGATGCTATGCATGTAGAGAAAAACGTGTCTGACAACATATGGAACACTCTTCTAGGCATAGATGGGAAATCAAAGGATAATGTAAATTCTCGCTTGGACATCCAACAACTTGGTATTATGGCGGATCTTCATCCTGATGAAATAGAAGGCATACTTTATATACCTGCTGCAGAATATTGTTTGGAATCCAGTGAAAAGAAACAAGTTTGCCAAGTAGTGAAAGGAGCTAGATTTCCATATGGTTATGCAGCTGATATACGCGGCAATGTCAATGTCCAAGAGAAGAAGATTGTCAGACTTAAAAGTCATGACAATCACATTCTATTGCAAGACCTTCTTCCTCTAGCAATTCGAAAAGTATTGCCAACACGAGTATGTGCAGCATTGACTCGCGTAAGCTATTTCTTCAAGAAGATTTGCTCACCTACAATTCGTGTAAGTGATATGGATGCTCTGGAGGTTGAAATAGCTGAGACCCTTAGCATTCTGGAAACTATAATCGTACCTAGTTTTTTTGATGTGATGGTCCACTTGATGGTGCATCTTCCTGCCCAAGTGAGAATTGGCGGCCCAGTACATTCCCGGAGCATGTGGTCAATAGAAAGGTGATATGCGATAGCTAATACATGGCAAGTTCTCTTTCCACAAATGAATTGAGCCTTCTGTTCCTAAAAACTATTCCTAAATATGTAGGTGCTTGGGCAAGTACAAAGGCTTTGTGCGCACTAGAAGAGCCACCCCGAAGGATCAATTGCAGAGGGGTATTTGTTTGATGAGTTCCTCACCTATTGTTCTAGGTACTTACAAGGGTGTGAAACTAGGTTCACTCGAAGAGAGAAATTTTTTGAGGACGTTGGTACGGAAATGTCAAATACCACTCCCTACTTCTGCAACAAAGGCCGAGCTTTGAGTGCCTCGAGCATTGTTACATTAGACCACACATCTTGGGTGCAAGCACACAAATATGTCTTGTTTCAACATAGTGAAATACAACCTTTTGTGACGTAAGCCATCCACGCTCTTGTAGTATCATCTTTTTTCCTTTTTCTCCTCTCTCTTGCTGCATTATTTAATTTAGTGTACAATTGCAGCAAGCACCTTGAGCACTTGTCCACAATTGGTCTTCGTAGTCAAAAGGCGATTGACACTATGCACCATGAGAAGTTCCATGAGTGGTTTGAACAACACGTAAGCATTAGATGTATGGTCAAGAGTGATGATATTAGATGTTAATCATTGTAACTAACAACGGTTTTATACATACTCAGGTGCATGCATTAGTTGAAAGAGGCGTACAAGTATCTAAAGAAATTCAAATTTTAGCACAGGGGCCTTTGAGGGTTGCTAGAAATTACCATAGCTATGCTATTAGAGGTTTCACTTACCATACATCCTCTAGTGATGCGGGTAGATCTGTTCAAAGCAGTGGGGTTGCTACATCTGCCAAAAGTTCAAGTGGAAAACAAATATATTATGGCATTATTAGGGAAATAGTTGAGCTGGACTATCGCCATAGAGGAAATATGATGCTCTTTCGGTGTGACTGGGTTGATAACCGTTGACATGGGTATACATATCGGGTACCCTATCATGAGGGTACCTGGTGCACGTGACGACTAAGGCCCAATATCGAAGAGCCTACTCGAAGCCCAAGACAAGAGGCCCAAGAAGATGGAGTACCCTCCAAGACTAGACATAGGCATAGTCGGTTTAGGCTTTCCTTACGTGTAAACTAGGTCGGTTACAAACTCCCGAGACCCAGCCTATTTAAAGGCTGGGAGGGGTACCGATCTGGGACCAAGCCATACTCGAACCACCAAAGCTCTTGCGAGATCATCATCTCGCCGGAGCTCCCCTGTAATCACATAATCCACAATCAATATCAGACAAGCAGGAAGTAGGGTCTTTACCTCCACCCGAGGGGCCTGAACCTAGGTAAATCTTTGCCTCTGCTTGTCAGCCGACGAAACTACCAGTACTACCACGTTCTCTCCCCATAATCTCAACCCTAGGTCCTTAACCATGGGATTTGATGAGGGTACACATCGTCAATTGGCGCCGTATGTGGGAAAGAATAGTGCTGGACTCGCGGTTTCTTCGGTTCCATCGGAAAACGGCAACTCGCCGATCGGATCTACAAATGGCAACTCGCCGGCTGCATCGACAAACCAGAACTCGCCGAATCAGGCGGCACACGGCAACTCGCCGGCTCACTCGACAAACGGCAACGCGTCAGCTTCACCCGCAAAAAGCGCATCGGATCCTCTGATGGATTTCGAGCCACACTCGCCAGGATTCCAGGAGGCCTTCTCCGATCTCGAGTCAGGTTTGGGTTTAACCGTTGGTTCGTTCAATTTTTTCGTCAACAAGCTTGGTGTGCAGGACTTGACGGATCCACGCCAACTCGCGACTTTCGCACCCGAGGCTCCGTCGGTTGCGGCTCCATCGACTGCGGATCTTTCCATTGCGTCCATACCATCGTCGACCCTCCAAGCTTGTTCGTCTGCAACAACCATGTCCACACGAGAGATGCGCGAGCTCATTGAAAAACTCCAGGGTGAGGAGGCCGAATCAGCATATCGCACAAACGATCCCGAGCTGGATCTCCCACTCGAGGATAGTTTTGACTGCGGGATCTCCCTCAGTGACTTCGACGAACCTGAAACTCATATCGACAACCACCTCGACCCCGAGATCTGCGCCAACAACAACCTCGACTTCGAGATTCATAACAACCTCGCCGACGCCGAGATGGGCATAGGCGACGAAGACGTCGACTGCGAGATCCGTCCAAACGAACCACTCGATGAACATACAGACTCAGACATGAGCCTCGATGAAGATGTCGAGTCCATGACGGGACTCGAGAGCACACACACATACCCTCGGGTCATACCCCAGCAGGTCTACGTTGCCATCGCAGCAGAAACATCAGACACCGTGTCGTGGGTTTGTCACGTCAGATGTCATGGATGACTTCGTAGGTGTGGGATTACGCGAGTCGAACGTCTCCGAGCTTAAGATCGCAGGGCACGAAGAAGACAATGTTTTTTACCCAGGTTCGGCCCCTCGATGCGAGGTAAAGACCTACGTCCTGCCTATCCTAGATTGGTATTGATATGAATATGGTGTTACAAGGGGTTGGCGATCGATGTGTTGAGTCGCCTCTCTCGGGATGTATGAGAGCTAGGGTTTGGAGCTTGTTGTTCTAGGTCCTTGGAGTCCACCTTATAAAGACGGTGGCTCGCAAGGTTACAAGGAAACTTCTCTATCAAGGAAAGTATGAGCCGGAGTCCTACTTGGAGACTAATCATATGTCTTGTCTTCCAAGTCAAGTTATCTTCTAGCTTCTGGATCCTTCCTCATGATCTTGAGTCGGCCCATATTTGTGCAAGCCCAATAGTGGTGCGATTGTGAATAAGTCGCGCTTTGCTTGAATAAGTCGCGGGATAATTATTCCCCCGACATTAGCCCCCAAGCTTTCGGGTGATTCGTAGAATCAGGCGGAAGATTCTGTCTTGATGATGATAATGATGTAGTTGGCTTGCATATGTAGAGCTTGTCGACTCGCTGGTGTTAAGTCGCAAGCATTGCGATTTCTTGAGCCGCTGATGTATAAGCGATGAGTCGCTATCTTTGCGGCTTATTTAGCCACTATGTTGCCAATTGAGCATTTCTGTCTTGGTCGCATTGAAGCTGCAGAATCGCGGTGAGTTTTCCGCGAAGCACTTGATGAAAACCACCTTTTCCTGTTGGGTGTAAGACTGAGCTGAAATCATAAGGATAATAACTTATGAGTAACCAGATATATCAAATGTGTATAAGGTGCTGAGTCATAGACATTGAAGTATAAAAGACCATAAGCATAAATAAGCTGGTCAATCATTAGAATAGTAATCTGTCATGTTATCATGACGAGCCATTTGAGCACATGTTGAATCATGGCGGCTCAAGAGTATATAGCCACAGCCTGTATTTAAAAATTTCCGAGTCGCTGATTTGACTCGCAAAATTATCATGTGCTGCAAAAAATGAAATCAACATATAAACATGGTATATGAGTATAATAAAGACCGCCAGATATGGTGGATGTGTAGCCCCCGAGGGCCGAGTTGTATGCATGGTTATGCTGCTCGGGACTCAAAAAATATCACAAGTTGGACAAAAAATTAATTGTCCTAGCCCCCAGGCATTAAGCAGGCATGCTTTCATTATCCTGCTTGATGGCATATCATTGCAATTTGATCCTGCAACAGATTGACAAATATTGTTACCGCAAGATAATAGTGATATAAATTCCACTTTGATGTGGCTGAAAATAAATAAATAATGTTGGCTTTATCAGCCGATATCAGGAGATTATCATCCCAATCATTAGAAAATCTGGTCGTGCCGGTTCAAACTTATATGGCCGAGTTATAGGTTCCTGTTAAATCAAAAGGCAAAGCCCCGAGGAAGCAATAACTTGATGATAATATGTTAGCCTTGGCGGCTGATAATAATGATAGAACGTTAGTACTCCGCATGATAGCATGTGGTACTCTGCATGATAGCATAGTATAATCGGCATGATAAATGATATTTTGCATGATAGCAAATGGTATGTCGCATGATGCAAATGATATGTTGCATGATGCAAATGATATGTCCCATGATGCAAATGATATGTTGCATGATATTTTGCATGATAGAAAATGGTTGCATAATAGCAACTAGTTGCATGATAGCAACTGGTAAGATGCATGATAGCATATTGTACGATGCATGATAGCATATGGTACTTGACTCAGTATTTCCCAAATCTAATGTGTGTTCAGGGTCGAGAACGACCATGATAGGCAGCCATGATAGGCATCAGACTCGATTGACGCCACACGCGGGTACTTTAGTCCTTCTGAATTATCTCTATTACCGTTAAGTAGGTTTTCGCGCGGCTCAGTATTCCCAGGTAAAAAATGCGTGTTCAGGGTCGCTGGCGGCCATGATAGGCGATCACACTCGATTGACACCGCACCCCAGTACGTTGGCCGCATAGTGCAAAGATACTTCTGACTTAAGGCGAGAATAACCAGGATTATTGCTTTTATCGGCAGCAATAACCGTGACGAGCTCTAATTAGATTTGATGATAACCAGCTCTGATTAGCTATAGATGTGGCACAGCGAGTCACCTGTTTCAACTCAAACATTGATAAGATAATGACTCATTAATGACTCATAAACTGATGTAATGATGAGCTGTTTGCGACTCTTAAAATGATATGGGGGTAAATCGCTATGCGACTCATAAATTGATATGACAATAAGTCGATGATGATTAATAAAATGATATGATGATAAATCATGAAATTATATAACGATCAGTCATAAATTGATATAATGATAAGTCATAGAATGACAAATGAATCGCCAAATAACAATGCTTGAACATGTAGTTGTGATTTTGATATTCAATGCAAGCTGTAAATAGCTAGACTTTGCAATGCGAGTTATAAAAGACTCTAATTTGACGAATGTATTGAGAAGTAGATGTAATTAAATCTACAAAAGCTGATATGAATTTAAAGTCTACGACATGATATAATATGAGTCGCAAAGACATTTAATAAAAGGCATAATAACCTAGAAATGCAGCCCTCGAGAAAAACTCGAAGAGAACTTAATTTTACTGATAAAAGTAAAAGGCTGCGAAAGTTGAGCATAATAGCAACTTATCTTATTTTTGTTCTCCTGTTTTTGATGGCGTGGTATTATCCGCGGGCCGTAGATGTCGACTCATTGCAGACAAAATTTGTCCGCAATAGGGATTGAAATGAGCCGCGCCGAGTCCACGGAGATAATCATGATGTTTCACGAAGCCGGCCGTGCCAGTGTCAATGATGGTTACGGCGTCGCTGAGCCGGAGGTATGTCTGGTTGGCGTGGACGACTCCCGACTCATCCCGTCGTACATGCTCCATTGGCACACATGCACGTATAAGCTAGCAAATTTGATGGACCCCTCCTCTTTTTTTTTTATTCTTAGGCATGAAGCCATATGCAACGTAGCAGTAATCCAAGTTGCTTTAGCCTTCTTTCTTTGCTTCCATCCGACGTTGAAAGGTGTGCTCGTGCACAGGTGTATGATGAACTTGTTGCCATTGCGACGCAAGTCGAAGATAATTGTTGAGTCGGTAATGATCGCGCTGATTTTTGAAATCGCGTGCTGGTATTATTTGAAGTCGCGTTCTGGTCATTGACTCGCGCGCTGATGATATCTGAAGTCGCGTGCTGATGAATTGAGCCGATCATATCTTCTGTACTTTTGCTTTTCCTCTTTCCTCTGCTCGCGTTTCCTTTGCACTTGATTTCTTGGCGGAATCCATCGCAGTAAATTGCAGCAAACTGGCTGTGACGGGCAAAGCTGTTTGCAGTCGCCTTAATGACCATTGTCGTGGCCTACTAGGACTCGCGTGGTTACAATTAATTCTTGGAGTCGCGAGCGGATCTCCTGGGCTGAACGCATCTTCCAAACTTTTTTCATTTTCTTTTCATCGGATGTTGTGCCATGTAATGGTACGCTAGCAACTCTGAATTACCTTCCGTCTTGTTTTTCCTTTCTAAGTCACTAATTGTTTTTCCTTGGCTGCATCGGTCCTCGTACCAGATTTTTGGACTTTTTTCCATGTGGGGAACACGGTCACGTGGTAGCAATCAAAATCCAATTTGACTCGAACAGTTCCTTCAATACCGATCGGATATCTCATACCAGCACAAACCGAAGCAAACTGAGATTCTGACGACGCGATGTAGTAAAATATTCCTGCAGAAAATTGCGAGTCGGATTCCAGGAGCCGCGCAAGGAGCATTGTCGATTTCAATCTGGCAGATGCGCTTAGCCGCGCTCGTCGGCGCTGCAATGTTTGAGTCACTGACGGAGATCTAACCGTTAGAATTGTCTCAAATTTCTTGGAGGGCATCAGGATTGTATTCCGCGGGCTTCCACCGGAGGGATCTTCGAATTGATGTCCGAGTCGACCTCGATAATTAATTTCCCAAAGTCGCGCGGAGTTCCGTCAGCTTTCGACAAGGCTTCAGTGTTTGAGTCGCCCACGGAGATCTAACCGTTGGAATCCGATGCGCTTCGGACAGCTGCTAGGAAACTCGATTGCGCATCTTTCCACCGAAGGGATCATCGAGATGAGTTTCGAGCCGCCGCCGGTGATGTCCGCCATATGGTCGTTGCTGCTGTCCTGTAACCCGCGCGTCAGGGGCGTTGTCGAAGTTGAGCCCCGAATCGCGCGGTCGAATTTCTCCACGCTTTCTACTCAAGCTTGAGGTAGATCTTGATGTAGATGTTGATACCACTAAGTCGCTTGAATCGGCGCGGCGATAAAGTCGCCGATGTTGTTGAAGTCGCCGAGGTTGAATCGACGATGAGATCCTCCGTCCCTGGCACAGATCCAGCGCGGAACGTGACGCTCTTGACCGCAGGCCCCACGGTGGGCGCCAACTGTCGTGGGTTTGTCACGTCATATGTCATGGATGACTTCGTAGGTGTGGGATTACGCGAGTCGAACGTCTCCGAGCTTAAGATCGCAGGGCACGAAGAAGACAATGTTTTTTACCCAGGTTCGGCCCCTCGATGCGAGGTAAAGACCTACGTCCTGCCTATCCTAGATTGGTATTGATATGAATATGGTGTTACAAGGGGTTGGCGATCGATGTGTTGAGTCGCCTCTCTCGGGATGTATGAGAGCTAGGGTTTGGAGCTTGTTGTTCTAGGTCCTTGGAGTCCACCTTATAAGACGGTGGCTCGCAAGGTTACAAGGAAACTTCTCTATCAAGGAAAGTATGAGCCGGAGTCCTACTTGGAGACTAATCATATGTCTTGTCTTCCAAGTCAAGTTATCTTCTAGCTTCTGGATCCTTCCTCATGATCTTGAGTCGGCCCATATTTGTGCAAGCCCAATAGTGGTGCGATTGTGAATAAGTCGCGCTTTGCTTGAATAAGTCGCGGGATAATTATTCCCCCGACACACCGCGGCCAGTCGCAGGCCTACAGAATTCCCATGCACAGTTACTATGCCGGAAGGAGTCACAACTCTCACAATCACTGCTGAGATGGCAGCAAAAGCAGATAAAGTCTCAAGGAGTGCACAATGATGCCAGCAGACGCAACACAAGAAGAGATGTTGACCTTCCAGTACTTCAACTGGCAGGAGTCACTTCGACTGAAGCAGATAAGAGCCACACTCGAAGAACGCAAAAAGCAAGCTAGCTTGTCGAGTGCGCGCAGAAGACAGCTCTCCTGAGCTCCACCGGGCGAGCAGACACAGACGCAGATCAAGGTTGTCACACCTCTCGCCAGGCGAGAAGGCGGCACTCACCCGCAACTTAGGCAACTCCTTCATGACATACGACGAGGAAGGACTGCCGGTGCCCAAAACAGCAGCAGGTGCTCTCTACACCGCTGCAGCATACCTGGAGGCAATCAAGCCCCCAGCGGATGACCCCAACGCAAAACTACACCGCCAACAGATCAAATCACTCGCCTTAGCTGCAAAGGCCATACGCCAAGTTCCAAGAACTCCAGGTGGGAGTCGAGACCGTGCCCTAGTCGACGCGCCTCGGGAAGAGCATAATCACAGTGGTCGTCGCCACCACTCGAAGGAAAGAAGCGGCTCGCGAAGGCGCAGGTCCAGGAGCAGATCACGCAGATCTTACAGTAGCGACTCATACTCTGATCGAGAGCCTGAGCCACATGGAGCTCTGTGCTTCACTCGACGCGTCCGCGAGACACGGATGCCCAAAGGATTCAAACTCACATCCGAACAGCCCAAGTACACGGGTCGACAGGAACCTTCCGGGTGGCTGGAAGATTACAGGCTGGCAGTTGCGTGCCAGCGGGGCACCAACACTACAGCCATGCAGTACATACGACTCATGCTCGAAGGCACAGCTCGCGACTGGCTCAAGGCCCTACCTCCATCAACATACGACTCGTGGGATCACTTCCGCAGGGATTTCGTCAAAAACTTCGAGCCTCTATGTGAGCGCCCGAAAACATTCGAGGAGCTGCGGGCCTGCGTTCAGCGTTCAGACGAAACGTTGAGGTCATACATCAGACGATGGACTGAGATACGTAACTCAGTTGGAGTGGTTTCAGAAGATATGGCCATGGATGCTTTCGTCATGGGCCTCGCCAGGCGAGACTTCAAAGAAGCACTTGGCCGCCAAAAGCCAAAATCTGTAGCCCACCTCTTGCAGATCGCGACTGAGTGGGCAGATGGAGAGGATATGGCACGCACCACACGCGGGTCCTCACCCCGTGACAAACATGAGAATAGCAGTCGAAGCCATAGAGACTCGTACAGAGACGACCGAAGGCGCAAACGTTCAAAACGTCATTACGACGATGACAGACCCGAATTCATGGCGGCTGGGTTCTCCACACCCCGCAATGATCAGGACAGAAGCGACCGACGGTCGGAAGATCGGCGAGACAGTCGAGATGATCGGCGAGACAGTCGAGATGATCGTCGAGACAGCCAACGCAGTGATAGCTACAAGAGGAAGGATTGGCGCAAGTCACGGGCACAATCTGAGCGATCATTCGAAGAAAAGATGGACGCTGATTGCAGATTCCACCTGTACAAGGGGGACGATGGAAAACTGCGATCCAACCACTCGATGAGAAACTGCAGGGAGTTCGACCAAATGGCGACTGATTACGTAAATCGCAGAAAGGCAGCAGCCGCACAAGCACCTGCACCCGTGCCTCAGCCAAACAACGTGCCTGTTCTGATGGCACCACCTCCACCACCACAGCCTGCCCCAGGCGGAAATCTCGCGGGTGCCATACAGCCCGTGCCTCGGGTGGACGAACCACAGTACCCTCCGCCCCAAGGGCAGATGTACATGATACAGAAAGGTCGACCTTCCAACAGGGAGCAAAAACTTCGCACTCGACAGGTAAACATGGCGGTCATGTCACCTCCTGCGGTAACAGAATACTTGAAGGGAGCCGAAACTACAATAAGCTTCAGCAAAGAGGACCACCCTCCATCGGTTGTTCGACCAGGGCACTCTGCTCTGGTACTCGACGCGCAAATTGGAGGCTACGCCATGTCCAAGGTCTTCATGGATGGTGGGAGCGGCATAAACATCATCTTCGCAGATACGCTCCGCAAAATGAACAGGTCAGTCGAAAACCTGCCAAGATCTTCAAATACCTTCCACGGTATCGTTCCAGGGAAAGCAATAAGCCCAGAGGGCACCATACAACTCGACGTGACGTTCGGGGACAAGCACCACTTCAGGACAGAGTCGATTGAGTTCGAAGTGGTCGACTGGAAGTCACAATACCATGCTATACTTGGACGCCCGACGTTCGCTCGATTCATGGCGGTGCCACATTATGCATACCTCCAGCTGAAGATGCCTGGACCAAAAGGAGTAATCACAGTCAAGGGGAACTTCCAAAAGTCTGACTCTTGCGACCGAGAATTCAGCAAAATCTCTGAGATGTTTGGCATGGAAGCAACACTCGCTGATCTAGCGGTCTCCAACGATCGAACACTTATGCCAGAGCACAAAAAGGTGGCAGTCGACAGAGCATTCAGTGCCACCAACGACACAAGATCGCATCAGGTGCACCCGACTGACCCGACCAAGACAGTCAATGTCTCGTCGAGTCTGCCTATCGCATAGGAAAGCGCGCTCGTCGAATTCCTCCGTGAGAACTGGGATATATTTGCATGGTGTCCAGCAGACATGCCAGGTATTCCCAGGGAATTCGCCGAGCACTCTCTCCAGCTACTTCCAGGTGCTAAACCAGTCAAACAAACAATGCGCCGCATATCCGGCCCAAAAAGAACTGCAGTCGAAGCCGAAGTCGACAGGCTACTCGCAGCAGGATTCATCAGAGAGATCAAGAAATCACAATGGGTGGCCAACCCCGTACTTGTAGAGAAGAAGCATACAGACATCCTGCGGATGTGTGTAGATTTTACAGCACTCAATAAGTGCTGTCCAAAGGATCACTTTCCACTACCTCGAATCGACCAGATCGTCGACTCCACCGCCGGGTGCGCTCGCTTGTCCTTCCTGGATGCTTACTCGGGTTACCACCAGATAAGGATGAAGGAAGAGGATGAAGAAAAAACGGCGTTCATAACCCCACTCGGGGTCTACTGCTACACCACAATGCCTTTCGGGCTCAAAACGCAGGCGCAACCTATCAGCGCATGATGCAAGATTGCCTCAAGAAGCAGATTGGGCGAAACGTCCAGGTCTATGTAGATGACATCGTCATCACCACAAGAGAAGAAAACACTACTCGATGACTTGCGAGAGACATTCGCAAACCTCAAACGCTTCCACATCAAGCTCAACCCGAAGAAGTGCACGTTCGGCGTGCCAGCCGGGCAACTCCTCGGGTATCTAGTCTCAGCTCGAGGAATCGAGGCGGACCCGGAGAAAATACAGGCCATCTTGACGATGCAAAGGCCTTCAAAGCTCCACGACGTGCAAAAGTTGGCGGGTAGAGTAGCAGCACTCAGTCGATTCATCAGCAAGCTAGGCGAAAAAGCACTCCCGTTCTATCGACTGATGAAGAAGGCAGATAAGTTCGAGTGGACGCCAGAAGCCGAAGCAGCCTTCACGGACCTCAAGCGAGTCCTCACAAGCCCTCCAATCCTCGTAGCACC
Organism: Poa pratensis; assembly: GCA_947311845.1. Taxonomy (NCBI): domain Eukaryota; kingdom Viridiplantae; phylum Streptophyta; class Magnoliopsida; order Poales; family Poaceae; genus Poa; species Poa pratensis. The sequence continues at coordinate 38,340,628 of CAMZMU010000098.1, forward strand.
AAGGGAACGCGAGCCACTATACCTATATGTCTCTGCAACTAATAGGGTGGTGAGCACTGTTCTGTGGTCGAACGCAGAGAGGAGGGACACGCCCAAAGCATACAACGTCCAGTCTATTACTTGAGTGAAGTGCTCTCCACATCAAAGCAGCGGTACCCGCACTATCAGAAGCTGGCATACGCCGTGTTCATGTCCTCAAGGAAGCTGACGCATTACTTCTCCGAGCACCCGATCACTGTAATCAGCACTTCAGGGATCGGGGACATCCTCACAAACCCCAATGCAACTGGGCGAGTAGCAAAATGGCTCATCGAGCTAGCACCAAGAGACATCAAGTATGATTACCCGAAGGCCATCAAAGCACAAGTTTTACCCGACTTCCACACCGAGTGGATTGAAGCTCAGCTCCCAGGAGCACCAGATGTGTCCAATTCCTGGACCATGTACTTTGATGGCTCGAAGAAAAACGAAGGCGCAGGCGCAGGTGTCATCCTCATATCACCAAAAGGCGACAAGCTCCGCTACATCCTGCAAATGGGATTCGAGTTCCCATCCAATAACGAAGCAGAATATGAGGCTCTGATCCATGGCATGAGGATGGCCAAAGCCTCGGGTGCACTCGACTGATGATCTACGGCGACTCGAATTGGTGGTGCAGCAAACAATGAAGGCTTGTGACGCAATCGCAGATAACATGATCGCCTACCGTGACCTGTACAACATCATGGAGGGCAGCTTCGAAGGCTGCGAGTTGCGGCACATAGGGCGTGAAAGCAATGAAGAAGCAGATAAGTTAGCCAACATTGGTGCGACCAAAGCACCAGTGCCACCTGGTGTCTTCTTCGAGCGCATCGAGCACAGATCAATCAAAAAGAAGCGGCAACTCCTGCACAGCCGCACCAGCCAAGAGCAAAACACCTAGCACAGAGGACCCACCAGTCGAGGTACTCCTCATCGAGCCAACTTGGACTCAACCCTTCCTCGCATACATACTCCGCGGCGAGGTACCCGAAGACTTCACAGAGTCAAGACGCGTCACTCGACGATCTAAAGCATACACTGTCATCAACGGTGAACTTTACAAACGCAGCATATCAGGTATGTTCCAGCGTTGCATAGCATTTGAAGATGGCCAAGCCATCCTTCGTGATATTCATGCAGGTACTTGCGGGCATCACGCCAGCAGTCGATCACTCGTAGCCAAAGCCTTTCGCGCAGGCTTCTACTGGCCCACAGCACTCAAAGACGCGGAGGACATAGTCAAAAGGTGCATCGGCTGCCAAAAATTCGCCACAAAGCCGCACGCACCCGCATCGGCGTTGAAGACAATACCATTGGCCTGGCCTTTCGCCCAGTGGGGGCTCGATATGGTTGGGCCACTCAAAAAATCCTCCCATGGAGGGCATACTCACCTTCTGGTGGCGGTCGACAAGTTCACCAAGTGGATTGAAGCAGTACCCATCACAAGTTCGACTGCCACTACAGCAGTCAATTTCATAAAATCCATCATATACCGCTTTGGTGTGCCAAATAGCATCATCACTGACAACGGTACAAACTTCACGGCTGAGGAATTCAAATCCTTCTGCAAAGAGCAAGATATCACGCTCAATTATGCATCTGTGGCGCACCCGCAATCAAACGGCCAAGTCGAAAAGGCCAATGGGCTTGTGACGAGTGGAATCAAGAAGCGCCTCCTGGTGCCACTCAAAAGGGCTGCGGGTGCTTGGGTAGAAGAGCTCCCGTCTGTGCTATGGAGCCTACGCACAACACCCAACGCCTCAACGCAATTCACTCCATTCTTCATGGTCTACGGCGCAGAGGCAATCCTGCCATCAGACGTAAGGTTCAACGCACCAAGGTCGAAGCATACAATGAAGAAGATGCAGATGAAGCACTCGAAGATGCAGTCGACTTGCTCGAAGAAGCACGCAACACAGCGCTAGCACGTACAGCTGTCTACCAGCAAGATCTACGCAACTATCACAGCCGTCGACTGCGTACCAGGTCCTTCGAGGTGGGTGACTTGGTACTTCGACTGAAGCAAAAGAAGGTGCATAAACTTGCTTCTCCATGGGAAGGACCCTTCATCATCACCGAGGTCATAGGTGGTGGAGCATACAGACTGAAGCATGCGAAGACCGGCGAACTCTCCCACAATCCTTGGAACGTTGCGCAGCTGCGCCGTTTCTATGCTTAGATTGCTCAGTCGCATAATGTAATAGGCTCATATGTCGGATGGCTGCAGGTTTCAGACGCGCTCTTTTCCTTACCAGGGTACCTAAGGGGACTGGAAGGTTTTTAATGAGGCGGCCTGCAGCCTAACATTCATAAATGGAATATAGTCAATAAATTCCTCATACTTTTCCTGCTTACTACTCGCATAGCTTATCAGCACAAAACTTAGCCTCACCCGTATGCTCGGGGGCTGAGCTATCTCAAAACATAAAAGCTTTTGCTCCTTCAAACATAATACTCCAGCCACACTCGAATACTCGGGGGCTGGATCGTAACACTAAACACAAAGGAAAAAGTTGCTCAACCCCAATCAATCACTCGGGGGCTGAGCCTGCAGGCATAAGTTGAAGCTTCAACTCTCATAAAATTCATAACCTCACTCGAGCACTCGGGGGCTATGTAATTCATGATCTATGTAAACTGTTTTTCATAAACCCCACTCGATACACTCGGGGGCTGCATACATACAAGTGAACAAATATGTACTAAGTGGCAAATTTACACTCGGGGGCTGTTCCCTATACATAAATACCCTAATCTTCTGGTTCATCCTTTGCTGGAAGAACAGGGCCCATAAGTTGCGCTTGATAGCAATCAACCAATGTCCTCGCGTGATCGAATGTTTCGTCAAGATTCGACTGGGACAAAGACGATCCAGGCACGGGTGGACGTAGCTGCAAATTTGGACGTTGACTTCGGAGATATGCCATGGTTGCGTTGGCACCGTCCACAAGCTTCTGGGTGATGAAGCCTCGAATGGAACCTGTTGACCGGAAGAGATCGAGCAACGCGTGGATTCCTTGAGGTTGTGGCCCAGTCGGAAAAACCATCTGGTTGATTCGACTGAAGGCCGACCTGCACAATTCAAGAAGCATAGTGCTCCGCCACACCCGATCTTGCAGAGTCGCGAGTATGCGTGCTCGGTGCTTGTCCAATCGAAAGTGCTGGCGGCCAGTCGTGGGTTCGTCAGTTGCCATGTTCAACTGCTCATCCACGCGAGCCTGCTCCGCCTGGAAATCTTGAACAAAACCTGCAACAACACAAGTTGGGTGAACAAAAAAGAACAGGCTGTGAACTCATAAGATCAAGGCAGTCATGCTTACACTCGAGCTGTCTGTTCACGATCTCCATCTCGCCAAGCACATACTCCTCCCGTTGGGTGGGTAAAGCAGGCCTTGCCCTCATCCTTTCCAGCTCGCTTCGGGCACTCGCCAGTTCCTGCTCCTGTTTCGCAAGTCGAGCCTTCATATAACGTATTACCGCGGCATCGTTTGACGCCTGAGCTCGAGATCGAGAAGGGGTATGATGCCGCGACGAACTGGATGAAGTGGCGGCTGGCCGTTTCTGTTCCAAGCATCATAAAAGTTTCATGAGAAACTAGTCACAAAGCTCAGACGAGCAACAACATACAGCTTTACAAACAGAATCATAACGAGGAACATAAATTCATACAAAGGTAGCAAAAGCACATGCATACTCGCATGGTCATAAGTTTAATTACAAGACATCAAAGGCGCGGCTGCCCTACTTCTCAGACATTGACTCTGACCTAGCCCTACTCGCACGAGCGGCGACCTCTTCTGCCCGGCGCTCCATGGTGGCCATAAAAGTTTCAGCCAACTTTGCGGCTGGCTCGTTCAAATGCTTTAGGGACACCAATTTCCCGCCAGGCTTACGAGGGAAAGCAGACAGAGCGGCTTCGAAGTCACCCTCTATCCCATGACCTAAAAGGAGTTTGAGGGTGGTCTCTGAGCCGCGTACCGTCAAAGCGCGAGCAAAGTTCGTCATAGTCGAAGTTCCCGGGCCCAGGACGTCTGCGAAGCCATCCACAGTCGAAGGAGGTTGGCTGGAGGGGAACACATCCTTGAACACGGCGCCGAGCGTGCTCGTAGATTTGGCGAGTGCGTCCTTGGCTTGGGTAGAGACGACATCCAGGTCGCCGATTGCGCGGTCAAGGGACAAATCGACACTCGGTTGATCTACAGGTGTCGATGCCCCAACAGCTCCTTCAAAAAAGCAGAAGTAACAAAAATGTTACATACTATTCAGTGGCAAAAGAAGTAGGCAAAAAGTGAAAGGCTCGACTCACCGCCTACGTCTCGGGTGAGGCTCGCCAGGCGCTCAGCATAATTCTTCTCGCGCAAAGCGGCGGAGTCCTTGGCATCATCCAAGGCCTTCTTCGACTCCGCGCGCTCCTTGGCGAGTGTCTCTTCTAGCTCTTTAACCCGAGATTCAGCGGTTGCCTTGTCACCTGAGATAGATGGACAGATGTCATTCACAATCGACAAGGCAAAGACTTACAGAAACCCAAGATACTTACGGGTGAGCTGCTCCATAACAGCGCGCAGATTATCCCTCTCCTGTTCAACCTGGACAAATGCTTTACCTGATTCCACCAGGTTGAGGTAGAAGGGCTGCACGCACACGAAACCAACATAAGCTATACACAAATAGGTCCAGAAGGAAGACTCGACAAAAAGACACTTACGTGTTCAATCCAAGGCGCGGGCTTGGCAGCAGAAGTTCCAATTTGCGGAGTCGATGTACTCGCAATATTGGCAGCCTCAATGGAAGTGGTCGTGGCTATTGTTTTCACAACCTCAGCCGCAACAGGAGAGGCTTCAGGCTGATCTGGAGTCGAGGCTCTCACGGTTGGAGGAGTTGGAGGTCGCACAGTCTCGGCACTACAAGTGACCGAAAGGCATACAACATAAGCAAAAGTACTAACTCACAAAAAATATTATTAAGTGCAAAAAGGAGCAAACCTGTGCTCTTCTTCATCCTCAGTGTCGAGCTCGTCAAAGTTTGGGCCTCCAAAAGGTAGCTGCCCACTCGACTGAGGAGGAGGAGGAGCCGAGCTCAAAGGACTCACGTCCAAGGGAGCAGCTGTGGTCGTAGGAGACGGAGCTGAGTTTCCATCATCCCTCACATCCGATTCCCTCGCGGGTGAGCTCGTGGAAGAAGACATAACTTGGGCTGCCCGACGGCGCTTGCGAAGAGGAACCTCGCTAACATCCTCAGTCGCGGCAGGCTCCTTGCCCTGTGCTTCCTCTACTCTTCCTCTTCAACCTCTTCTGTGGGTGAAGTGGTAGCCGAAGGTAGAGGCGATTCATCTCCTCCCTTCGCTTCTACTGTCACTTCTGTTTCAGGAGTTGGGCCATCTTCAGGAAGGGAGGAAGGGTCGAGGTGGTCGAGTGGCCCTGCACACAAAATTATAGTCGAAATGTCAAAGATGCATAGCAGAAAAAGACCAAGAAATCATAAAATCGAATAGATTCACTAACCTCTGGCAAAGGCTTTTCAGCCCCATAAGGATCGACTGGGCAGTCGACGTTGCAGGGCTCGCTTTGTTTTGTACTGGTGATGGACCGCACATGTGCCACCAGTTCACTCCTGGACAGCTCCTCCTTGCTCATTCGGGTGGAGTCGAGGGACCTTCGTACTCCCACATTGGGTGGGCACGAGCGCGTAGCGGCCACCCGCATCTTCACAAAGGTGGCAATCAGATGCACACCCGTGATGCTGTTAGGAGCCCCCAATTGTCTCCAGCATGGGCGCTGCTTCCGCCACTTCTTCAGTCGAAAGCTCATGGTCCCAGGCTTTCGTCCTAGCGGCTATACCAGCAGTCGAAAATGCTGGGGCCACATTTTGGTCCACTTGCACATAGAACCACCTCTTCCTCCACCCCTGCGCCGAGTCGACTGGCTTCAGGGCGAAGTACCGGGTGTCGCTGCGCACTTGGATCTGCAGGCCTCCGACTGGATAGGTTCGGCCGCCTCGGTTGTTTGGCCGGACCATGAAGATGGACTTCCATAATGCCCAACTCGGAGCAACACCCAAAAAACACTCGCACAGCGTGATGAAACACGCAATGTGCAGAATACCGTTCGGGGTGAGATCATGGATCTGCACCCCGTAGGCAAAAAGCAAACCTCGCACAAAATCATGGAGGGGGAGCGAGAAACCCCTAGGCAAAAACTCCGCGAAACAGACGCGCTCGTTAGCGCGAGGCTCGGGAAGTACCTCCTTGGGCGAAGGTGCGCGGACGAGGAGCTGGTCGGAAGGTGGCAGCAATCCTTCCTCGCGCAGCTTGTCCAGCTGCGCCTCCTTCAGGGTGGATTTCATCCAATCCCCATTGGTCTTCTTGAGGTCGACGGCGGCCGCAGATGTGCTAGCCGCAGTCTTCTTCCCCTTCTTCGCCGCCGCATCGGGCGCGGCGGCAGCAGTCGAGGCGGAGCGCTTGTTGCCCGCCGCTTTCTTCATTGTCAACGAGCAGGTGGGGAGCGCGCAAAGCTTTAGCACAGGAGCAATGGAGGCAGAGCGCAAGGAAGACGATGGAACAGGGGCGGCGCGCAGAGCAAATGGCAGGTAAAAAACAAATGCCAGCGCCGTTCCCCTATTTACCACAGATCAAAAGCAATCACAGCCATTCAGATCCAAATCGTGCGTTACGCACGCAATCTGACCGTACACGTGGCAAACGCGGAGGGCAACCGTCGCCGGCCACTCCGCCCACTACGCACGTAAAAAGAGGAGCCATCATCACGCTTGCGGAAAAAGTGGGCCCGTATAGTCAAATCAAGTCCAAACGGCACCGTCTTCGGTCAGCTCTGCACAAATGGGCCCACCTATGTGTCACGTCCCATCAATCGCAGCATAACGCACGCCACGCGTGTCAGAAATCGCAGTCGAAATAAACGTCATCCCTGACGTCATTGAAGCATCTGTTCAGAAAATACGTTCGAGTATGCTCAACGCATATTGGTCACTCGATTGCCCTGATTAGTTCGGGTGTGACAAAACTTTCTTAAGGCAAAATTGGTCACTCGACCGTTCCTTCGACTAAGTCATATTACTCCCATCGGGAGCGTGTTCAAAAAATTCTTCGACTGAAGATGCTTAGGACAATGATTGAGATTATCCTCCATTTACAAGTAATACAGCATAATCTCGGGGGCTACTCCCATCGGGAGCACTGTCGTGCACCCGATAGAATTATGGCACAAATTTCTTCGATTAACATATGCAGAGTAAGAAGAGTTTTTGAGATTATCCTCCATTGCAAAGCAATAAAGCACAATCTCGGGGGCTACTCCCATCGGGTGTAGCAGTCGACAAAGGGCACGACTCGTCCAACAAAGTTCAAAAACATACTCGAAACATTCCCGAGTTGCGTCCGTCGCAAATACCTCGGATGCTGCACGCATAGTGCAAAGGTAAGACCCGCCGAACTTTCGAGCTGGGCTAAGGACCGTTCCAGCAACGTCAATCCTTATACTTTCCGTGTCAGCAGACATGATGAAAAATCCCGACGGACGCGTTGGGTAAAATTCAAAGTTATACTGCAGATCGACTCAGTAAGACCTCAAGCGGCCTAGTCGAATCTGACCAGTTTGTTCCAGATTCGAGTCCGGGGACTCGAGTTTGATTGAAAGCTAGTAAGGTTTTACCCGAATGTGTAGTTAACCAGTCCCGATCCGTCGAGTGTACTGGGCCTGCTAAGCTATTATCCCTTGATCATCATAAAACACAGTCGATGAGATACTCGACATAGCCAAACGTGTGCTATTCATACAGGAATTCCAAATTATATATACAGAATTCAAAGCATATGACGTGCACTTACGAAAGAGTCCATGCCCGATTCTTCGAGTCAGACAAGTACTCGGGGGCTACTGACATGGGTATACATATCGGGTACCCTATCATGAGGGTACCTGGTGCACGTGACGACTAAGGCCCAATATCGAAGAGCCTACTCGAAGCCCAAGACAAGAGGCCCAAGAAGATGGAGTACCCTCCAAGACTAGACATAGGCATAGTCGGTTTAGGCTTTCCTTACGTGTAAACTAGGTCGGTTACAAACTCCCGAGACCCAGCCTATTTAAAGGCTGGGAGGGGTACCGATCTGGGACCAAGCCATACTCGAACCACCAAAGCTCTTGCGAGATCATCATCTCGCCGGAGCTCCCCTGTAATCGCATAATCCACAATCAATACAGACAAGCAGGAAGTAGGGTCTTTACCTCCACCCGAGGGGCCTGAACCTGGGTAAATCTTTGCCTCTGCTTGTCAGCCGACGAAACTACCAGTACTACCACGTTCTCTCCCCATAATCTCAACCCTAGGTCCTTAACCATGGGATTTGATGAGGGTACACCTCGTCAACCGTGTACCGAACAAATGGGTTAAAACTGATCACTTCGGGGTTACAACCGTGAACTTCAACCATTTGTTCAGTAGTGGTAACAAGTTGTCGGACGAACCTTTCATTTTTGCATCACAAGCCACACAGGTTTACTATGTTCCAGAGGCTATTGATGACGACTGGTGTGCTGTTGTACAGAAAACAAAACCACAAGACACCTATGATATGGTTTCTATGGATGATGCTGTAAATTTTGATAATGAGATGCCATTACTTGATCTTCATAGAAATGTCAGTAGTGATATTGATTATGCAAATTTCTCTCATGTAAGACTTGATATGGATGGAACTTTTGTTGATGCATCAAAGCCACTGAAGTAAGTATTATAAGGATTACTTCTTTGGCATTTTGTGTGATGGCTGTTCTATTTTCCACTTGCATAATTCAATCACGAACTGCTAACTCACTTGTCTGACATTTTCAGAAAAAAATGGAAAACGACGCAAGAGCTGATGCATATGAAGCTCAAAGGGTTAGGAATGTGTTGGAGATAGAAAAAAGAGTGGAAGAGTTGGGACTTCGAACTTGTGCTACTGATTTAAGGAAAACGTGTCAGCCTAAGAAAAGGGGAGCAAAGGTATCTTGTTGCTATATTGTTCATGCTTGTCTGCTACAATTTCTGTTGTTGCTGTCTTGTTCTTGCTTGCATAAGTACCAATGATTTGTTTTGTAGAGAAAAGAAAGACTCCTGATGCAACTGAGAGGAGGACTTCTGCAAGATTAATGGCACTAGATAAGGAGGTGCCCACGGATACTCTTGCTGAAGATGAGGCTGCAGATGTGCACGTGAATGCAAATGAAGGTACGTCTCTTCAAACTGGTCTGTGCTCATGGAACAAAATATGCATAGCATATGGGGAAGGCAAAATAAGCCTAAACTGTTCTTGTTTGGTGTTGCAGGTGAGGAGAAGGATATAAGGAAAATTACTACCATGAAAAGCATATGGGAAGGCAAAATAAGCCTAAACTGAAGTTGGAAATCAATGATATTGGTCCACCTATTGGTGCTTCTGCTACACGTTTTGCTAACTTTATTGGCACACAAGTAAGAACTAAGGGTTTTCCGGTTGAATATGATGATTGGAGGAAGGTGCCTCTATCGCTAAAGCTTGGTTTATGGACTGAAGTGAAGGTATTGAAAATTTTGGTAATAATTTTCCTTTTGCTTAAGACCCTTTTGTGCTTGGTTTATGGTTGTGATAATTTTCTGCTTTGTATGTAGTTGTTTTGGGATGTAGACCAAGATGTTTTTGAGTGGTATATGAAAACAGCACATATTAAGTGGAAGGAATTCAAAGCATATTTGAAGAAGGATTACTTTGATAATGAGCTGGAGTATGATGCACTAATAAAATCATGTGATGATAGAGTCGATCCTGATCAATGGAAGAAGCTTGTTGATCATTGGATGACTCCAGAAGCTATGGTAAGACATCCACATACTACTATAAGTAACAGAAATCTGATACTCTTATTGATCATATATTCATATGTATAACTTGATCATTGGTAGGTTCGATCAATAAGAGGCAAAGCTAACCGTGCAAAGCATAAACAAGCTCATACTGCTGGATGTAAGAGTTTTGCTCGTGTTGATCAGCAAATGGTATGGTTTTTCTGTTCTTATGTTTTGTTGACCTGCAATTTTGCATCATTTGTTCATTTCTTAAATTAATTCATACAGACTGAGGAGAAAGGGAGGCGCCCACGAAGGGACGAATTGTTCATCGAGATACATTCATCTAAAACTGGAGTTCCACATAAAGAATCTGCAGCCATAATTGTAAGTACATATACTATTTACCCAGTGAACAAACTCTTTCATTCTTCTGATATAACTAATTACTGTGTTCTTTCTTTTCCTCCAATTTGCAGCAACAACTTCGAGACAAGGCTGAAAACTTCCCAGAATTATTGGAGAAAAGTATGAAGGAAGGAGATTTGTTCTCACATGTTTGTGGACCAGAAAAACATGGATATGTTTGAACTAAAGGTTTGGGGGCAACTCCATCTGGCCTTGAACTTCCTGGAGTTCGGACATACAAGTCTACAAAGCTTCAAATAGAAACAGAAGCTCGCCGCCTTGCTGACCAGAAGGTGGATGACATGTCACAAGAAATGGAGAAGATGAAGAGAGAAATGGCTGAGATGAAACAGATGATTTTGGGTCCACTGGATTCTCGAAATACTATTCCACATCAGGTAATACTATTTATGGTGCAAATAACAAAGTAGAACACAAGCTCTCCTCATCGGGTAATTGATTTAGCTTTTGAAATGCTTGCTTTCCTAATGTAGAACACAAGCTCTCCACAAGATAACAATGAAGAGGTTGGTAATTTGTATGATGAGGTGGAGTCAAATGGGAGCATGCATAGTATGCAAAATAGACATGCTGTCACCGACATGAGAAGAATTACTCCCACTTTGCGACAACAAGATCAAGAGAAGCAAAGGGTACATTCATTTGCCACATATGATTAGTTTTGTTCCTTTTGTCACTATTTATCCTCTGAAATGGTGGCTCTTTATGTAGAACATAAGGGCCCAGGAAGGTGCTCGTAAAACTATTGGCCGACAAGTTGTTGATGATGAGGTAGAGTCAAGTGCTCCCGTGAGAAGAGAGAATCATGTTCCACAGATACAGAATAACAAACTAGGGGTAAATATTTGTTTACTACACACACAACATTTGAACTTCCTCCTGATATTTTTTACTTGTGTTCTCATTCGGAATTCCATTTTCTGCCTTAGGGTGGAAGAGAGGTCATACTATATAGCATAACCAGACCATTGAATGTCCCTGTTGCAAAAGGTTTTTTTCAAACATTAGATTCACATGCTCTAGTCGGTGGTGTGCCTCTTGGTGCTCAGTATCCTGAAGTTGTCATCAGTTCAGTGTACAAAAAAGATACTGTGTTACCTCGACCATATGAGGATGTTGTCAACATGGGTTCTGCTCGTGGAAGATCTATTGCATGGCCTACTGCTATGGTGAGCATATGGGCAACTTATTTGACCCTTTTTTTGTTAGGAGCTTATATCACTTATTGACTAATGCTATTGTTGTAGATGAAGGATTTCAAGAATAAAAGGAATGTGGTATCAGATGCAGGTACTGAACACTTTGTACATCTCAAAGTTAGTTATTATGCGCTTGTGAAATTCTTTTGGCATTGTTTTTGTGTCTTAAGAACTGTACCATACACTACAGCAAACTAGTCATGTAGAGACGCCTAATCTGATGGTTGAGGCGCAGCCTGTTTCATATCATAATATTTGAGTGTATTAATGTTTAAAAAATATAACGCAGTCTACAATACATCTAGCAGAGAATGAGTCAATGAGATAGGGACAAACCTGGTGGAGGGTTGGTACCTTGCACATTCCAATTTTGGGCAGTAACAAAACTTCATCAAAAGAGCTATTTTAGCTCAGCTTCAGGAACCTGATGCCAAGTTGCAGTACTGAACCGAAACAGAGACAAACTTCATCTTAGCTAGTAAATTTATCTAACACTCTATATGCATGTGTCTTAAGAACTGTACCATATCAGATGCTAACCAAACCATACATGGACTATACTAGCATTCTTCAGTACATGAACCATACCTTGCATTTTAATTTGTATCGATCTTTTGGTTACAATTTATTTTGGTTACTGTCTACTTTCATGGCTGTTGAGAATGTGGAGATGACTTGCAACACAACTGATCTTTGCAGGTGCTTAGAAATTTGAAGTTGCAAGCGCACCGGGTGAGCAAGACATACATTGCTTGTTCAAGTGGACACATGGACATGCAACTTCAACCGTAGCTTGGCTTTTTTTTAATGCTTTATAACAGAAACTTTGAACTGTGATGTAGAAGCTTATTATGTACCAGAGATGAGTTTGGCTGAAATACTTGGTGTGCAACTACTTTGTACTACTATGGTACTTTGTGAATTGAATGCATTGTTGTCCTGGTATTATTGTGTATTGTTGTCATGTGATGAGATATTTGGATGTGATGTGAAATGTTGGTATATGATATGCCTGATTGTGAATTGAATGCATTGTTTTGTATTATGATTGATTACAGTAAAGCAACAGCAACTCGTATGTTGGCAAAGGCACACCTACATGCTATCTGTCGGTGTAGGTCTGCTGTCCCCCCCAACATGCTGTCGAAGGAATGCTGGTCACCAACATGCTATCTGTCGGCGTAGGGGTGAGCAACAACAACAAGTGATCTGTCGGCGTAGGTATGTTGGTCACCGACATGCTATCTGTCGGCGTAGGTGTGGCAAACAACGACACAACGTCTGTCGGCATGTTAATTATGTGTCGGTGAAGCTTTCACCGACTGCTTTTGCCCGACTCTTTATCTTCTGTCGGCGTATCACTTGCCGACCGATTATGTGTCGGCGTAGGGTGCCTACGCCGACAGATGGATCTGTCGGCAAGTGTCTACCGTGGTGTAGTGAATCTTTTTCTTCTTGTACTCCGAGACAAAATTATACAAATCTCGGGTTATGAGGCCGACCTTCTCAGCACCACTGGCATGATGTACGATAACGTCCATTATCTTGTGCGTGCAGAGGCCAACAATTCCATACCCAACTATATCATCCTTCTGTCCATCTGTTATCTTACGGTGAGAGAATAAATAGGCAGACTGGCCTTCCTTAGCAAGCTGATGGTTATGCTCATCCTGAAACTTCGTCACGAACCACTCGCCAGTTGCTGCATTCAGCTCGATCTCTAAATGAGCCTGAGATCCACAACGAGTCAGAGCCTTTTTGGGTCGGGTCTTTCGAAATTCGCCAATGAACGGTCTCCTTCCTTAAAGCAGGTGTAAAGCCGCCTGAAACGCGTGCTGGTGCCCGGCAAGTATTTCATCTCTTCCTTCCTAACACTGAACCCTTTGACCTTAGCATATTCATTATAAAACTGGTATCCTTCGTTCTCAGATCTGAAGGTCTTGCTTACCACGCGGAGGTACTCATCATGCTCCTCATGCTCCATCTCTGAAAACTGCATATCAGAAAATTAATGTTCATTTTACTACTCAAATAAATCATGTCTCAAACTCAAAAAGATAATTTCATGTGCAAGATGAAACGACAGGTAAAATTAACTGCACATATGCAAATGTGACTCTTGCACTAGAGAGGCACAACATAATTTTTCAAGCTAATAATCTTAGCGGATGCAACATTTCATGTTTTCTGAATAACTGAATGCGGAGTGGAGCATAATATGGTTGAAAGAGACGTATTTATTAAGTGGCAAACTTCAAACGAAGGGATATATGCAGCTGTACTATAGACTACTGTGCAAAGCTAACCCTGATGCACGAATACAATTTCTGTCCACCTAAACATTCAAGTGTTTTGTCAGAACTTATATCCACATCCATGTATCACAGGCCCAAGAAACAAGTAGCAGCAAGTACCTCAACCACAGAAAGAATTTGTTTTCATGAGAAGAAGGAACACGCAGCAAGTACTTCTAAATGTATCTAATAAAAGTATCGCAATGTACGTCATGGCTAAAAGTTCATCAAGTAACTGTTACAGTTAACTGTCAGTAACTAAGAAATAAGATGTATTTATTTTCGGAGATTACCTGAATGTGAAAACAGTAAGACCGCATCGCTACTTTAAAAAATAATGATATCTCCTTACTGGGCCTGCGCTGGGCCTAATCTTTGCCTCTTCATCTCAGCCGTCCGTACGAAATCATACTAGTCTCATTGGAGACCATCGAAAGGTACCGTAAAAGAAGCCATCATTAAACGTTATGTGCTTGCCTTGTTCATATTTTAAACTATTTGTACGTGAATCATGCATATTAAAACATATGTATGAAACTACTCGGGGTAAGATGTTTTCTATATCATTGTGAACTGATTTGCTATTTATATATTCATTTGGGAAAAAAAAATTGCGGCGCGAATCTTTTTCGGAGTGTGCCCACCCTCCATTTTTTCTGGGTCCACCGCTGCCGACATCGGCACGACGCGTTTAGTGGTAATCTTGTGATCTATAACTGCAGCAGTTTACACGTAAAATATTTTATTTTCGTGTCTAGTGAAAAGTTGTCCGCTGATGTTTGTCAAGTTGTTTGATTGTTGTTGTTGTGAAAGTTGTCAATTACTCTTGTGAAGTTATCTAACGCTGCAGTGAAGCTGCCTAGTGAAGTTTTGAAGATGCTAAGTTGATTTTAGTTGTTATAGAGTTGCCAACTCTTCTTGTCAAGTTGTCTACCAATGTTGTAAAGTTGCTAACAATATTGAAAATTGTTGTACGTAACTTTTTTTTTCCAAGAAACTTCCGATCTATTTTCCAAGTATCAAGGTGCGGTACAAAGAATACCAGGAACAACAAAATTACATCAAGGTCACATCACCCCTCCATCACTAGAGCGGGGCAACGTCGTGCTAAGACCCCATAGAACCAGCGTACCAGAAAAACAACCGTAACTGGTGAAGAGAATAGATTAGAAGGATCCAACCTGTAGACACACAACGAAGGCGAAACGAAGATCGGATCCAAGCGGATCCACCGAAGACAACCACCGACTGATTCCCGCGAGACCCGCCGGAAACACACCTCCACATGCCCTCCGGCAACGCTAGAAGCACCGCCGAAATGGAGGCCGGGCGGGAGAACCTTATTCCATCTTCAGGGAACAGTCGCCGCTTCATCTTTCTGAGTAGGACACAAACCCTAACCAAACACAAAAAATATGTGAGAACTGAGCCTCCCGCTAGCACGGACCGGGATCCATTGTTGTAGGCAACTTAGTAATAATGAAAAACTATTACAAAAATGTTGTGTGATTGATTGACTGACGTGGCACCACCTTCGAAGAATCCGGAGACGTCGGAGCCACCAAATGGGGAGAGCATGTGGGCAGCAAGGCATGTGAGATTTGTCGACACCTAGGGTTTTTTACGGTTGCCTCCCATTGATGTGGAGTTGCCTACTGTTCTTTCAAAAGTTTGTCTACCGCTGGTTGCTACCCGTTGTCGTGAAGATGTATGTCACTTATGAAGGTGCCTACCGTTGTTAATAAGTTGTCTACCCGGTGTCCATGATATTTGAGAAGTTGCCTGTCACTGTTATGAAAGTTGCATGTCTCGATTAATAAGTTGCATACTTTGCTGATTTCACTTTCCCTGCGTCCGAGGGCGAGGGATACAGACTTCCCAGCAGAGTCTTTTTTTTTTTTGCAATCATACGTCACGCTTAAACATGTGGTGCACATTAGAAGAATAAAAGCGACCCAGGTTAAGCCTAGCTCCAGCCTGGTTAGGCCCAGCTCCGGCCCAAAATGAAGCCCATCGATCCCGTTTTCCTCTGTGTCGTGCTCGTGAGCGAGAAACGGGGTGCGAGCGTCCCTTTTCCAGCCGAGATAGACATCACCGGCGGCGGCCCTCCACTCCCTGCCTCACCCGCTCCTGCTCACGGCTCGCCCGCCGTACCCCGCCGCCGTTAGCCGCCTCCTCGCTCCTCTATCGGCGGCGCCTCCCTACCCCCTCGAGGGTACGCTCGGGCTGCCCATCGAGCGCCTGCACGCGGCCTTAAAGAAAAGCACCGGTAACCCACGTGGCGTTTTTCCTCGATTAGAATCGATTTGGAAAAAGGAAAGGAGAAAACAACAAACTCACCTCAGCCTGGCCCTCTTCTCCGGCGACTTCACCCATCGTCGTGGCCGCCCGCCGGCCATCGCGTTCAGCCCGCCCGCCGCTACCTTTCCGTACCTCCGCCATTCCGCCCCTCTTGCGGGCTCGGTGAGGTGTGCGCGCCTCTCTTGCTGCCTGCCCTGTACGGCAAACAAGACGAGAGCGATCGGCGTTGCGATGTGGAGGCGGCGGCTGAGCGCCCTTCTTCCCCGATCCCCAGGCTCCCCTTCCTGCAACCAGCAGCAGCACCGCCAAATCCTCCTCCCACCCCAATGAGGTAACCCCACGCTTCCCCCCTTTCTTCCTCTCCTGCGCATTCCGTCGAACGCATCGTATGCACCCCGCTGGCCGGGCCAAATCTGCGATCTTTGCCCTTTCTTGCTCCATTGGGATCAATATTCCCGTGGTTCCTTGATGCTAACTGAGTCGAATGATTTTCTTGCAGAAACCACTTGCTCTGAATCTGCTCAGGCTGTTCACATCCCTATCTGTACGTTTGATCCGAAACCTGCATTTGTATTTTGCGTCAACTGCGTCTCTGCACAATGCATGTGAATAACTGGTCATGTTCCCTTCGTTTATCATCTAGGGAAATGATGGTGGCAGGCCGTTCATTGCTTTCATCTTAGGTAAATATCCTACCTTTACTCCAAGCCTCCAAGGTGGCTTTTACGTCTGAAAATCCATGCATATTGTGTAGCATAAGTTGAGGATCCCTTTTCAAACGATAATCAGTATTATTTCAAGTTGGATGTAGTCGTGCTTTGAATTCCAAATGTTCACATGACTAATGAAGATTTTGCGTATAGGGGGGCCTGGGAGTGGGAAAGGAACACAGTGTAGTAGGATTGCCTCAGATTTTGGATTTGCTCATGTGAGTGCTGGCGATCTTCTGCGGAGTGAAATAGCTTCTGGTACTGATAAAGGGTAATACTTTTTTCGTTCAATCCTCAGATAGACATACAATGACTCACACAGATTATTCAATGAATTGATTTGGTGGTTTACATGACACTTGTCAGGGAAGACATCCTAGAGATAATAAAGGAGGGGAGGATTGTTCCTTCAGAGATAACTGTTGAACTGATCAGAAAAGCAATTGAATCAAGCACTGCTAAAAGGGTTCTTATTGATGGTTTCCCAAGGTGTGAGGAAAACAGAATTGCATTCGAAAAATTAGTAAGTTTTCTGTTTGGTTTGCATTACTAGTCCAGGCTTCTCTATTAATTGAAATAGTATGTGATGATATGATAGGTCGACGATGTTCGTCAGTTTTTGTTCAGCTTTTGGGTAGGGTAATAACGGGTGAATGTTGCGGTTTTGTAGCACTGTTGGTTGTAACCATTTTCTTATACATGCATTTCTTTACTTTTTTACATCAGTATGCAGGCCCCAAACTGCATGTGCTAGTATGCAATCAGCCATTTCTCATGCATGTATATTTAGTACTACTAAATTAGTAACTATGTCCTTCTCTAGAACAATGCAATTTTAGTTTTATTATTATGCCGTAGTTACCAGTTAATGTTACTACCATTATGGTGGATGCAGGGTTGCCCGTGCATTGCCACGGGCATACAAATTTTGATATAAGATTACTCTATAAAAATTCACAAAATAGATCTTCACGTCGGAAACGTGCAAGCGGGCCTGAGGTACTTGCATACAAGCTTCGCATCCCATGGTTGGTCGTGGTTCATTGACCGTGCATGTCTCCCAAGACGTCACGTTCGGTGAGCATGGCCTTCACCCCACCGGGTACCGTGCACACGCACGCCGGAGTGCCAATTTCTGTGCGAAAATCACGAGCATGCAGAACAAATATTCAATTTGTAGTTTTGTTTCATAGGGTTCATGAAAGCATGTATATTTAACTATACATGTTAGTCTTGCTGGAAAGCACATCAACAAGTACCACTGCAAACAACTGTATTTGTTTGTCCACATCCACTCCTGTATCAGGCTATTTTGGTTTTGAATGTAAGATGGTTTAAAAAAATACACATACAATTAAACCAGAAAATTGTAAAAAAGGCATACATCTCCAACCCTTTCGTAAGGTGAAATGTCCAGTACAAAACAGTAGTATTTTCCAAAATGTATAGTGGAGTTGAATCTAAGAGTGAATGTAGTGAACATGGGGGTATATACTCCCTCCTATTTGAAATGTCAAAAGATTGTCCAAATAATTTGAAACAAATATTTCATGCATAGGTTTCGCAAAACATGTGCCCTGCACATGAGTTTCGTGATGAAATTACTATTTGCTTTTCCTCTGTAAAGAAGAGAAATTTTCTGTGCTATATAACAGTAATCATGTGACAGATTTTTGTCTTTTTTAAATAGGTCAACTAAAAATTCGTTTTTCCGCGGAACTTTCTATGCATAAATGGAACATACATATCTACGGGCGTAACTTTTTTCAGTAATTTTAAACATTTGGAAAATGTATTTTCGAACCGTGAGCAATACCCCATGTTCAAGTGTTACTTTCCCAGTTGAATCTACTCTGACCTGATCATTCGAGTGAGTATATTACTAACTGAAAACAAACGATCGCAAGACTGCATGCAAAGGATAATTAAGATATCACGTGGTATCATATGGCACACAAAACGTTAGGAATGTCCAACCTGTTGTGCTCATAAGTCATCACGGACAGTATCATAAGAGAAAAGGAGCACTCGCCGTGAGAGAGATGAGCTGCAGCATCAACTGAGAGAGAGAGACAGTAGGAACATCAGGTGGTGACACAGAAAGGTTATCAGCCTCAGTGCTCCTGAGAGAGAACAGCGGCCAGCAGCAGGCGCAACGTTCCTGCGCTAGAGAGAGAGAGAGAGAGAGAGAGAGAGAGAGAGAGAGAGAGAGAGAGCGAGTCGCGTGTGGGAGCGAGCAAACAGCCAGCGCGCGCAGGAACGTCGATGAGGGCAGTTCGCACCCTCCGAGCCGGCAGATGCGAAGCGCGCGGATGGCGGCGAGCTCCTCCGCAGCCGGGGCTGATGCGCTTTGGGCAGCGGAGTCCGGGACACAAAGGAATGCGACCTGGATGAACAGGTCGGCTGCAGGGAACCGGGTAGCGCAGAGAGGCCCCGGTGACCTTCGCGACGGCGCGCAGGTAGTCCGGAACGACGGCAGCTGCCACGCACAGGGGCAGCGCGAAGGACCTCCAGGCGAGGCGCGGAAGAAGGCTAGCAGACGGAGTACACCCTTGTAGTTCTCGTACATGGCGTTGAGGCGGCAGGCCGGATGGCGGCGAGCAACCTGGCCACGAAGGGGGTGGCGGCAGATCGAGGGTTTCCACTTTTCAGTGGTGGCCGCAAGGGCGAAGACGGCGACGCGCCGGAGAGCCATCCAAGCGAACGACCGGTTTATTTCTTTCTGTGAGACGAAGAGGTACGATGGCAAGTAACAGTATTATGCAATTTTGTGGGAGGGCAAAACGGTAAAACGTCAGGACGGACCAACCATCACCTGAAGCCGTATTATATAGTAGAGATAAAGGAGGGGAGGATTGTTCCTTCAGAGATAACTGTTGAATTGATCAGAAAAGCAATTGAATCAAGCACTGCTAAAAGGGTTCTTATTGATGGTTTCCCAAGGTGTGAGGAAAACAGAATTGCATTCGAAAAATTAGTAAGTTTTCTGTTTGGTTTGCATTACTAGTCCAGGCTTCTCTATTAATTGAAATAGTATGTGATGATATGATAGGTCGACGATGTTCGTCAGTTTTTGTTCAGCTTTTGGGTAGGGTAATAACGGGTGAATGTTGCGGTTTTGTAGCACTGTTGGTTGTAACCATTTTCTTATACATGCATTTCTTTACTTTTTTACATCAGTATGCAGGCCCAAAACTGCATGTGCTAGTATGCAATCAGCCATTTCTCATGCATGTATATTTAGTACTACTAAATTAGTAACTATGTCCTTCTCTAGAACAATGCAATTTTAGTTTTATTATTATGCCGTAGTTACCAGTTAATGTTACTACCATTATGGTGGATGCAGGGTTGCATCTTGCCAACTAGTAATAGTATTTATATGAAAGATAATGTTTATGATGTGGTCGGCTAATAAGAAGACACTGGCATACCAACTGAGATATCTTCATTGTTGTCCAGTCATTAATTGCTAGGCAGATAAATGTAGGCTGCATGGTTCTTGTTCTGATACGTTGATGAATAAATTTCAGACTGGAACTGAACCAGACCTTGTGATATTCTTTGACTGTCCTGAAGATTTGATGGTTAAACGCCTCTTAAGCCGTAACCAGGTTTGGTCTTTGTACTATCTTACTTTCCCCACTTCTTTATCTAAGTTTAGTCCATATGTGCTTCTCTAAGATTTTAAGTTCCCACACATTACTTTTGGCTTTGACAGTCATCTGCTTACTCCCTCTCTCTTTACTAACATGAAAGATGGCAGTCCTAAAGAATAGTGTAAGACTTCGCTTATTTCCTTGTCTATTGCCACAAGTAATTTTCCTTCTTCATATGTCAACTGAAGAAAAGAAACATAACTTCATTAATTTATTATGCGCATATAACCAAAATGGGAGGTTGATTACTGCAAATTTGTCAGTAGATGTATTACGCTAGGTGGGTTTACTCTAAATTATATCGCATTAGATTGATCCCTTTGTTTATTTCTTAGGGACGAGTTGATGATAACATTGAGACAATCAAGAAGCGTCTAAAAGTGTTCGAGAGTTTGAATATGCCTGTTGTTGACTACTACTCTTCAAGGGAAAGGCTCATAAGGTAATTGATTGAATT
Source organism: Poa pratensis (assembly GCA_947311845.1). Classification (NCBI taxonomy): domain Eukaryota; kingdom Viridiplantae; phylum Streptophyta; class Magnoliopsida; order Poales; family Poaceae; genus Poa; species Poa pratensis. The sequence goes on from CAMZMU010000098.1 coordinate 38,361,520, forward strand.
ATTTTGCACAGAGCATCCCAGATAGGAGAACTTCTTGTACCTTTTACTTTGCTTACATGGTTTTATTTCTATTTACTTTCTAGTAACAGAAACAGAGTTTGTTAAGCTTTTTCATTACCTTGCCTTCTGCCTTGCGTTATAGAATTCGATCCAAAAGGCTTCTTAATGGGTAACATTGAACTAGAGCGCCTCCTTCTGTTTACATTTACGAATGTCAATACTAATTTCAGAAAGAAACAAGTTACCCAATGTATAAATAGCAAGAATATATGTCAAAATTTAATGGAGAGACAGAGACAGGATGCAGTTCCTTGAAGTTCTGATTTCATTTGACAGTAGCATCATTTTCCTTTGGTATGGGAAGGGATGTCAGATGTGCCTATCGATTTGATATTAGATGTCTTTAGTGACTGTGCTACATCCGTTTGGGGGGCATTGCTTATCTCTTCAAAATGGGTACAAAGCAGGGATATATCATTGTACTTGGACTGTTTATCATAATGATATCATATTTAATTTATACTGGCCTCTGGGAAGACTAAGGGTACTTGTTGAACTACATGCAGATAAATGCAACAGGAAATGCAGATGAAATCTTTGAAGAGGTCCGCAAGCTATTCTCCTCCTTAAGGTAAATCCTGATGTTTGAGACATGAAATTTCTCTTATAGGTTAATGGGAAACGTTGTCCCGTGTTTGTTCACCAAGAAAAGGGTACCATCTATTTGGGGGTCCGATTGTACAAGTGAGCAAACTATGCCGGCATACCTAAAGGAGGTGCAGTCTTGCATCTCTGATTGATTACTTATCATTCTCTCGTACCTAATTAAAAGAACGAGACCAGCCAGGACCAGCCCTTGGCAGCATAAACCAACCTGAGCCCCGCGGAGTCCGTGACTAGAATGTGGGTGGTTGGCGTGCACATCCTCACGCCTTGCCAAGAGAGCGATGCTCTGTTCTCTATTCCCTAGTACCAAATTAGTTCTGAAACCTTTTCTGATTTCACGTATTTATCGTATCTTAATGCTTTGAATTGAATGCCACCCAGTATGCAGTACCCATACTTTAAATACAATAATAAGTGACAACGCTGCAGCTAGGGTGGGCCACGGCTAAGCAAAAGGCTACTGCTCGTAATAAGCAGCAAGAGCTGGAATTTCTGATCATATGCCATTTGTGTTCATTGTGCACAATAAAGAGAGACGTACTCACAAGCAAAATGAATAGAGTAGCATCTGTCTTATTGATGGATAAGGAAGAAGAGGTCCTAGCGGATGCCAAGTTGCTAACTCTGCCTCCTTCTTTGACTCATTGAACTCTTGCTTGTAGCTAGTCTTTTTGCCCGTTTAACTAACCAGTAGCGGTTTCACAGCCCCAACTTCTAGTAAAAGATGTGCTTAGATAGTACTCGTACAAAAGGGAGATGCAAATCATATGACCAATATCTTGTGTGAATTATAACGCGCTGAATTTTCTGAGCACGCGACTTATCTTGCCTGGGTTGATACCAGGAGCCACTGAAATTTTACCATGTTTGCAGGCTATGAGGAGGCTGTCGTCTTCCACGGGGAGCCGGGGGTATCACGCACGCCTGGCGGAAACTCTCATTTTACTTCTTACAGCTTTAGCGTACATATTCCGGTACTCATTCGAGGGCCTCTGAAACGCCAACCTGTTAATTGATAAATTCTAACCTCGCGCCCTTGTCGTGCTGACGGTACTTTCTTGTGGCTGAACTGCCACGATAAATTCTGTCCAAACACTCTTAGTACAGCATATGTCTGCTGTCACCAGAATAAGTATATGATAATAATGTGCATTCCGCCGTGCTTGGCTGGTCACGGTTTACTGTGTACATCTATTTTATTTTTATATATGCAGAGATGGACTGCAGGCGTCTGATAATAAACTACTGTTGTTCTGAAAGAAAAATCAGTACTGGTAGTATTGCTGCGGCCGGCGAGTTCTTGTCAGTTCCTGGACCGGCCGTTTAATGTAATCTTCTGAATACTCAACGCTCGCCACGGAAATGCAGTCCGTGGAAAGCCGGCAGTTGCACGCCGCAGGTCTAGTCTGAAAGTTCTCCATCTTGAAGATTGTCTATTCGTTCATGGGAGGAGAAAGGGAGAGGAGATGATGGGGATGTTGGCCTGTGATGTAAAATCTTCCTGACTTTTACTCTTCCTTTGCCTGCCTTGCAAACCATGGAGTTTATGGACACCAGGCAACATATCAATCAGCACATCATCATCACATTGACAGGTGAACTCCTCCAAGAGGCTCTCTGGATTCTAGCTAGATACACAAACACTACGAAACACATGAATTTGATATGAACGCGAAGAAGGCAGTACGGAAAAGTGCCTCGATCCAACGCAAAATAAATAACCAGGATAATAAAGAGTTCGAGGGAAGATTGGAACTCCTATGGAATCAAGCTAGGCGTAGGACGAAGGATGAGTCGGCCCGAGCGACGTCGGCGTCGACCGGACCTAGCTGGCTATCACGAGTTCACGACTCACGAGCACTTGATGAGATCACCTCTTGACTTTCTTTAGCAGCAGGAAAGCGCCAATCGGGCCTGCATCATATCGGAGCATGTCGCGTGTTGTTGCAGAACACAAGCCAAACAGGATTTGTTTTTCATATATGGACATATTGAGCGGAATATAAATGGAAATTGAATTGATGTTCTTATCTCCCATTGAGTATATGGGTATAATATTACTTGGTATTTTCTGTGTCTTGCAAAAAGTAAAATCCATCGTAGCGCTGTAGCCTGTAGGTTACAAAGTTGTTGTGCTCGCATTGCAAATCTGACGTCCACAGTGTGGGACGAAGGTACTGAAGCTGTTTGCCAACTGAAAGAGCAAAAATGGTAGCAAAGCGAAGACAGGTCGCGAGGGTGAAAAAAATTCAGCTAGCTTGCACAAACGATGATAACTAGGATTTTTTTAGATAAATAGGGGAGCCCCCCGGCCCCATTCATTGAATGAAACCTCCACCGAGTCAGACTGGTTACAGCGGGTTGAGATAAAAGCAGCAGAAGAGAGTAACCTAACCTATTACAAAAGCCTCATCCCATGAGGTACAGCAAGTTTTGTTTTTGCCGACACGCCTCCGCAGAGGACCAGAGTAATTAAAAACATAACAGAAAGAGTAGAAACTAGGCAACCACAGTGAGCACGTCGTTAAGCAGACGAGGGCATCACACCTCCAGCACCCTGGCCACCGCGAAGGAGCGAAAGGAGAGATCAGCGTCGAGGTAGGAGTAGACCATGTACCAGGCCCAGCCACCTTCTTCTGCTCCGGGGTTTTTGGGTCTTCAGAGTTGGCTCTCGAAGATCTCAGCCGTTCTCCAGCTGCGGCAGCTCCCTGATGATGTTGTCCATCCTTTGGCAGAAAGAACCAGTCTTCATCTTCATTTCGTCCTTGAAGAGCAACTCCCAATTCCTCAGAGAGCTCAAGAGAAGCCTCCACACCTGTTTCACATCCAACCAAGTCTGGCCATTAAAGATCAAACCATTTCGAGTTTTCCAAATGCTCCATAAGGCACAAGCACAAACAGAATTCAGAGCATCATGACGTTTGTTAGCTATCCAAAATTTAGCAACAGAGAACAACACGACCCTTTTTCTGGAACCCTCTCCCCTGCTACAGTTCCCAGAGGCGATCGAGGAGGCGACTCGGCGATCCCCAGCGGCCGCCGGCGTATCCGGGGATTTCTCACCCTCCGCCGGCCGCTCCGGCGGCGGGAGGGTGGGAAATCCCCGGATCTGCGTTCCGGCGAGGTAGGAAGGGAGTCTTGGGGCGGCGCTGGCGTGGGGGGGGGGGGGTCGCCGGCGTCGTCTTTTTGGTGCTCTGCGGCTCCCCCGTTCCGGCGTCGTCTCTGGCGGCGCGGCCGAGCTGCGGGTGAGTCACCTTCCCTCCGTCGTTTTCTCTGGCGGCGGCGGCGGGTTTGTGGCGTGTGTATAGCTGGTTGGTGGAGGAGGTTCAAGGCGGTGGAGGTGCGGGTCTGCGGCGCGATGGTGGAGGATCTAAGGCGCAGGTCTCAGATCCGGGACGGATCTTGCTTGGGGAGGATGATCCCCGGCCGATGCTGCTTCGCCGTCTTCAAATCCAGCTCCATGGAGCTGGTGCTCGTCTGCTCCCGCGGCGGGTGGTCCTGGAGGCTGGCTTCTTCGTCGTCCTCGACGGTGGAGGGACGGCTTGCCGGGCGCCCTGGAGGTTGAAGATGGAGAGCGCCGCCGCTGTTCTTCGTTTCTTCTCCTTTTCTTTGCTTGTATTCCGATATGTAAGGCTCCCTTTCCAGTATGAATATAAGTATGAAAAAGTCAAAAAAAAAAAAAATTAGCAACAGAGAAAAAATCAGCACCAACATCAATCCCAAAGTGGTCTGATATTATTCTCCAAACATGCTTTGCAACTATGCAATCAAAGAAGAGATGATGCCCAGTTTCAGGTTCAGCACAGAAAACACAGTCTTCTAGTTTATGCATGTTTCTTTTCTTAAGGTTGTCCCTAGTCATGAGCTTATTGCGCGCCAAGAGCCAAAGGAAAATGTGAATCCTGGGTGGAACAATGAGTTTCCAAACCGCAGGAATATGTTCAAGTTGGATGCCTCTAAAGTTAACTACAGCAATGATAACTAGGATTATAACCACCTATCGTTCAATTAGCTGCCTATTTGTCTTGTGCTGCCTCCAAATAATTAGCTGCGAGTAAATCCAAAATTTCCAGGACGAAGAACCTCAGCCTTGTGTCCTTGTGGTCACCAACATCCTTGAAAAGGGAGAGGGGCATTGAAATATTGCTCTTGTTGTCCCTCACTGGCAAGTCAGAGTCGAATGAATCTTTGGCATAGAATTAATAAGATTTTGTGCCTTCACACTCCTTATTCGCACAAAGGAAATTGGGTGCGATGCAAGCATTGCTAAAATGGTTTCGGCTGAAATGGCACTTTTTCAATATTGTCGGGGTCGAACTGCCTATTGTCACAAAGTCAAAATGGTCAGGGTCAAACGGATCTTTGCGGTGATAAATAAAAATTCTTGGAAATAAAGATTCTCTAGATTACAAATGTTAATTCAGTGTAGTTTTGGTTGGCGGTGATGCTCCAATTGTCACTCCTTGCAGGAGATGTTACCGTGTCTTGGTTTCCCTTGCCAAAATTTAGAACCATGGGAAACCTGATAGGACTTGGAAGAAAAATTGAGGAAGTTGGGGCACACTGTAAAATCCAATAGATTCAGAGGAATGGTGTCTGTAAAATTCCCAAAACAGCCACATTGCAATTTAGAAATTTGAGTGAGCCCTCTTCGGTCGAGCGAGAGTTCAAGACACAACCCACAACTGCCCCAAAAAAACTTAGCGAGGTTAAGTAAGACCAGGGGCGTCGATATTAAAATAACAAAGTGAGTATCTTCTAAATTCCTCCCTGTCAAAAAAAGTACTCCCTCCGATCCATATTAATGGTCTCAACATTGTCTAGATACGGATGCATCTAGTCTAAACACTTAACTAGATACATCCGTATCTAGATAAAGTTGAGTCCATTAATATGGATCGAGGGAGTATCTGGATTCCAATTATCCTGTAATCATCACTCGTTGATGATGCTCCAAATGTCGACTTCGAAATGTCTGACCACTCTCTTCTTCCTTCTCCGATCCAAGATCCCATCTATAAATACCGCCACCGCCGATCGTCTTCCACCTCGCCTTCGTCTCCGCCACTCCACCCCAACTGCCCTGCTCACTCCCGCCTCCGCCGAGGGACGACGAAATGGCCGTGTCGGCAGAGCTGCCGGAGCCGGAGTCCCAGGCGCCGGCGCCGCCGAGCCGCGGCCTGCGGTACAACTCGCCGCTGGTCCAGGTGTCCCTGATCGGGCTGGTCTGCTTCTGCTGCCCGGGCATGTTCAACGCGCTGTCCGGCCTGGGCGGCGGCGGGCAATTGGACCACCGCACCGCCGACAAACGCCAACACGGCGCTCTACGCCTGCTTCGCCGTCTTCGGCGTCCTCGGCGGCGCGGCCCACAACCTGCTCGGCCCGCGCACCACGCTCCTGCTCGGCTCCCTCACCTACCCGCTCTACGCCGCCTCCTTCCTCTACTACAACCACCGCCACTCCCAGGCCTTCCCCGTCGCCGCCGGCGCCCTGCTCGGCGCCGGCGCCGGGCTGCTCTGGGCGGCGCAGGGCGCCATCATGACCTCCTACCCGCCGCCCAACCGCCGGGGCAGCTACATCTCGCTCTTCTGGTGCCTCTTCAACCTCGGCGGCGTCCTCGGCGGCCTCCTCCCATTCTCCTTCAACTACAACCGCGGCGCCAACGCCGGCAGCGTCAACGACGCCACCTACATCGCCTTCATGGCCTTCATGCTCGTCGGCGCGGGCCTCACCTTCCTCGTCCTCCCGCCCTCCAAGATCGTCCGCGACGACGGTACCCGCGCCACCAGGGTCACCTACTCCTCCGTCTCCACCGAGGGCTGCGAGATCCTCAAGCTCTTCACCAACTGGAGGATGCTCCTCATCCTCCCCGCCGCATGGGCCAGCAACTTCTTCTACACCTACCAGTTCAACAACGTCAACGGCCTCCTCTTCACCCTCAGGTACTCACTCGATCCGTCCCTAAAAGAGTGTTGGTATTTCCAACTTTCTTGGAGAGTTAAACTATCTCAAATTTGACCAGGTTTATATAATATACAGATCAATGTTTGTGAAACCAAATAGGTATATGATGCATCATGAATCTAAAATGAACTAAATTTCCAAAACTAAAATACTGAAAACACATCATTTCTGAAAATTCAGGACCATGGGCCTCAACAACGTCTTCTACTGGGGCGCGCAGATGGTGGGCTCCGCCGGCATCGGATACTTCCTCGACTTCGGCTTCTCCTCCCGCAGGAAGAGGGGCTCATCGGGGTCGCCGCCGTCGCCGTGCTCGGCACCGCCATCTGGGCCGGCGGCCTCGCCAACCAGCTGACCTACCTCGACGGCACATTCGCCGACAAGATCGACTTCAAGGACAGCCGACGCTACGCAGGGCCATTCCTCCTCTACTTCTCCTACGGACTGCTCGACGCCATGTTCCAGAGCCTCATCTACTGGATCATCGGCGCACTCGCCAACGACTCCCAAATCCTCAGCAGGTATTGTGTCTACTCACACCTTGAATCAAGATCACTTACGGAGCTGAAGTTAACTACTGTAGCAAACAAATAAGCCACTCTGTCTTGATGGAAGAACATACTCTGTTTTGAGTACTTCCATGATCTTAACTTGACTAGCAGACTCTGACCAGGAAAGTTTCAGAAAATGGATAAAATACTCCATGATCTCAAGAGAGTCCACTGACTTTACACGGCTAGATTTAATATGAATTACACCGTATGCTAACTGAATCATCAATATTGCAAAAAGGGGCTGACCTTTTTTCATGTTAAGTACTTAACTGTCTGTGATGACATGGGGAGAGTTCAAACTTTTGGCCCATGACCAACACGGCAAGTAGTAGTTAAGAAAATGGATGATTGCGACGACATGTTCAGTATATGCTCCACATGCCTATGATGCCCCCCTTTCAGAATCTAATTACAAGCTAGGAAAACATCATATGTTTGCTGTCTGAACCGGATGTTATTCAGCTTCAGAATTCTTATCCAACTTCATTAATGCAAGAGAAAAGTTGATAGAGATGTGCTACATCAATAAATTTGATGATTGATTGATAGGTTGTGATGGATAAAGATTCTTATCCAACTGCCTTTTCCTTCAAACAATAGCTTGGTCTTAAAAGAAACTAAAAAGGTCCTAGCTTAGTGTGTGAAGAATCCTTGCTACTATTTTCCTGAACAGTCTCATACATCACTCTTAATGTATTCTGCATTTGTCGAGTCTTTGAAGTACAAGGCATAGTGCCTGCTTACATTCGCACATGCAGATAAGATGACCAAAAAGGGATGGTCAGGGAAGAAATGCCAAAGCACATAGTTTTATTTATATTCTTGATAATGCAGGAGGGCAAGTCTCTCCGCTTCTGCACAATATAATGAGCACAGCCGTATTTTTTCCAAAATTGCCACATGCATCAAGACCGAATTTCCTGCAAAATGGAATAGGGGTATTCACCCACTAGGAATGAATTTGGTGTTGGTTAAAACGCTTGTATGAACAAAATTCAACTTTGTCGCAGATATGTTGGTTTCTACAAGGGAGTGCAGAGTGCAGGAGCAGCTGTCGCATGGCAAGTTGACACCCACAAGACATCTTTGCTGTCGCAGCTGATCGTGAACTGGGGGTTGACCACCATCAGCTACCCGTTGCTTGCTGTCTTGGTGTTCTTGGCCGTGAAGGACGAGGACTATTCGGTCTCTTCGGTCGAGGATGGCAAAGAGAAAGATACCAAGATGGCAGCACCATCAAGCTTGCACTGAGGAGAAAATAAATATGTTTCAGTTATTGAGTGTGTTTGTCTCATCAAGTACGCAACATCTCTCAAGTACAGTGCTCCCTCCCTTCACAAAAGGATGTCTCAATCTTTTCTAGATTTGTATGTATGTAGACATACTCTTTTATGTAGACATACTCTTTTCTGAACGGAGGGAGTAGTTGTTTAGACCATGGTGCGGGGGTGAGTACTCATCGTGCAATCTCGTGTTGTGTTTAATTAATTGTTACCAATGTGTAGCTCATGGTGATTGTAGTGTGCATTGGCAGTATCATGTGATTTTTTTTATCTGTTCTAAATGGATTGAGTTCACTCGTGTTCGAAATGTTATGTCAATCAAGAAATAGTAATCAGTTAGATTAGAGCTTATTCAGGCAGTTCTGTGGCCACTTCAAATATTTTCTCAAGCCCAGCCCAAACTCTGGTCGAACATCTGGACAGGAAACATGTAGGCATCATGCGCTTGGAACCCCATGGCGTGCAGTGCTATGTAAATTAGCGCGTAATTCTCAAAAAAATAAGAAAAGCTGAAATTAGCAGGTCGCATTTCGCTAGCCAATACTTAGCATTTGTTTTTTCTATCCTAAGAGTGATCTCTTTGCGGGCACTTCTTGCCGGCGGTTCGGCGCCGTTGAGCCTGGCGAGGGATAGAGGTCCCTTCGGCAGTAGCGCTTTCGAGAGTGGTGCCTTTGCGCGGATTTTCCCGGCGACGCTGGTTGTCCCTTCCTCTGACTGTGTTTCATTTCAGTCACGCTCGTTTTTTCGTGTGTCGATCTGTCTTTTGAGATTCACGCGTTGTCTTCTCGCTTGTGGTCTTCGGTTCTCGTCTTTTGAGCGATGCGCCACGTACGCGATGGATCAGCCCATGTATGTTGGATATGGGCTTTTTGTTTGGGTTTACTTTTGGATATGGGCCGGTGTCTTTTTTGCCCCGGTTTTTAAATTGTTTTTGTTATCCAGGGGTGGGGTCGTGTTTTTCGGCCGCGTGTCTCTTTTCATTCGTTGGAGATCAGAGGAAAGGGGAGCGAGGCGGAGGCGGAGAGGGAGTTTGAATCCATTCCGTCTGGTCATGGCGAAATCCGGCGTTGGCGAGAGGAGAGGTCGCCGGCGACCGAGGTATCCATCCGCGAAGCTCTATCCCCGTGGATTTACTCTCTCCCATCTTCTAATTCGTCTTCACGAGCAAAATAGGTTGTTAGGGGGTGCGCCTCTCTGTTCGTTCTGATTTGGGGGCGGAGGCGAGCTTCAGGTTGCCGGAGGCGGCGGGGTAGAAGGGTATCCCTGTATGTTCTATTTGTGCCCGTCAACTACTATATCCTCTTTGCCTGTCGTTTTTTTTTCAATTTCGTGAGCAAATAGATGGGTAGGGAGGCGCTCTACTCAGTCGAATTTTAGTTGGGGGCGTAGGCGAGCTTCAGGTTGCCGAAGGCGGCGGTGAGTAGTGATTCATGTCTGTTCGATTGTGCCCCATAACCCAATATATCCAATCTGCATGTCGTTTTTTCGAGTTTCATGAGTAAATCGATTGGCAGGAGGCGCTCCACTCTGTTTTATTTTCGATTTGGTGCGCTGGCGAGCTCTAGGGGGTAGGTAGTGATTTGTGTTGTTACTTCGAACAGTAGTTAGTGATTTTGTCTGTAATTATTTTGTTCAGTAGTAGCTTGCTGGATCATATATGCATTGAGTCATTTTTGCTGTACCCAAATCCGTTCTAGAGATAGGAGATGTGTGTCCCCTTTTCATCAGGTATTCAGCAGTATAGTTTCTGGATGCTTAAAAACGAGTAAACCAAGCTTTGATCTGTTCATGTTCAGCAGTAGGGTGTTCACACAACTCTGATGTGTGATGTGTGTTTATATGTTGGTGCAGGTAAAGGAGGCTTTTGGTTCGTCTGTATACCTTATAGTATTTTTGTATATTGTGGTGGTGCTGCTCGTTATGTTAGGACCTTTTCTATGTGATCTATTGTGTGTGGCGAAGGCAGTAGACTGGAGATGTATGGCAATGGAATTGTTGATGCTGCTGCTTTTTATTTTGGAACAGTATGTACTGTGTTGTGTGCAAATGCTATCAAGTTTTTTGTGTGAACTTTGATGTATTTTCTGAAATCTCAAAACTACTAGTCACCTCCTCTCTCCACTCTGCATGTCGTTTTTTGATTTTTTTTTTCATGAGCATCTTTCATGTTGTTAATAGTCTAGCATTTTTTTCATTTTGATTGTCTATATATAACTGCATATGTTTACGTTGTTCAATAGTCTCATTCTTTTTGTGTTTGTGCGTTATGTATGCATCTTTCATCGGATGTCTACTGAGTGTGTAGATGATCGTTTTGACGCGATCACAGTGAAGGAACCAGTTTCAACAGCAGCTATGATGTGAGCTTTTCTAGGCTGTGTCGTTTGAAATGTGTCCTTTCTTGTCTATTTTCTCCTCAACTTTTGTGTTCGAGAGATGCTTGTGCTCTGTGAACTGTGTCATCTGAATTGTGTCCTTTGGTGATGTCTTGTGTTCTTTGAATTGTGTCATCTTAATGTGTTTTCTGAATATGTATTTTGTCTGTGTCCTCGACTTTTGTGTTTTTTGAATTGTGTCATCTGAATATGTGTTTTGTCGGTGTCAGTCTTCTTCGATTGTTCTCTGACATGTATTTCTTCTTTTTAGTGTTTGATTTGATTTTGATTTCTCTTTCCTCTTTCTCTTTGTCTTTCTTCCCATTCTATTTCATTTTGTCTTTCACTAGTATTTCGATTTTGTCTTTTTCTTTTTCTTCTTTTTGCCCATTATATTTCAGTACGTCTTATTTTTTTTTGTCTTTTTCTTTGTATTTCTGCCCTTTGTATTTCAGTGTGTGTTTCGTCCTTATTTTGTTTCCGTCTTTGTCTTTCTTCCATTATATTTGAGTGTGTCTTTCATCCTTTTTCATTTTTGTCTTTCTCTTTGTCTTTTGAAAGGTAGAGGGGGTTTCATCTTTCTCTTTGTCTTTCTTCTTCGATTGTTGGATTTTGATTACTCTTTTGTTTGTCTTTGAAAGGGGGATTTTCATCTTTGTCTTTGTCTTTTTTCTTTTAGTGTTAGATTTTTATCCTATGTTTCGATTGTCTCGGAAAGGGGGAGTCTCATCTTTCTCTTCGTCTTTCTTCTTTGATTGTTGGATTTTGGTTTGTCTTTTGTTTGTCTCGGAAAGGGGTGTTTCATCTTTTTCTTTTGTCATTCTTCTTCAAGTGTTGGATTTTGATTTATCTTTCCTTTCTTTCGGGATTTTGATTTGTCTTTCGTTTCTCTTTTCAGGGAGGATTTTCTTGGGTAACTCTGCATGCCCTATTTGATTCTTTCTCAATTTCTCTGAAATGTGTCCTCTTATTCTTCCTTATGTCAGTCTTTTGTCATTTACTTCTTTGTCTTTTGCTATTTGTTGTATTTGTTTCACCCTCCTGTCAGTCTCTTCTTTATCTGAATCTGCGTCAATTTCTATGAACTTCTTATATGTTAGTCTCTGAATTTTCTTGAATTAGTCTCTGAATTTCTTATTTGTATTTCCTGGGATTTTCATTTGAAATTCGTTTCTCTTTTTCGGGAGTTTTTTCGTGGGTAACTCGGCCTGCCCGATTTTTTACTCAAGACATACTTGAGTTGGACAGCCGGTTCCAAGCCCGGAAAAAGGAGGAGGACCACGTTGTTTTTTTCATTTGATACAGCATTGTTTTCTTTGTGAGAAGGGAAGAGGGTCTTAATTCCTTTCTCTTGTTACAAAATACATAGGTAGACAAGGATAAATGAACATCATAATATGGAATTTGGTAGTTCAACTCAATTGTTCTCAAAACTTTGTGTGTTCTGAGTAAGAAATATAGCACCCTAGTAATAAATATTGTACCCTTTTACACATCATTATATATGGGGGTGTTACAATTTTTCCTTGATGAATTTTTTCTTCTTCTCTTTGATTTTCATTCCAGGGTCTTCATCGAATTGTTCACTTGGCTTGTTCGACTCTTTTTTCTTGCAAATTCTTCCGTTGTGGCGCTTTGTTTGTCGTTGGCATCATGCTGCAACCGAAGAGATGATGGAGATAGAAAACTACTCTTTTTTTTGGCTCACCTGCATCTAGATAGCATTCAGGTTAGCATCAAAACCAGAGCCTCGCACGAGATGTTCGTCCTCTTCATTCATGATCCCTTCTCCACCCTCATTTTCTTTCTCTTTTTTCTCGTTTGTTTTCGTTTCATCCGCGTGTGCAGATCGATCTGGTTTTGGTTTCGCGAGGAAGAAGAAGTGTCTCACCTGCTACGTTTTTCTGAGCTGGGGACAGAAAAGGGAAAGCCCATATCTCTTTTTTAGTTTGTATTAAGCCCATTCAATTTATTTGGGCTTTCTTGTGCAAACCCATATCCAAATGGTGGGCGCCGGACGGCGCGCTCACGCGCGAATGAAACTTTCCCAGCGCGTTTCATTTTCTGGATGTGTTTCATTGCTGTCACACACGTTTTTTCTTCTTAGTAAAAATGACAAACACACGTGGCAGAATATTAGTGGCTGAAAAAACGACTGTGCGCGAAATTAAACACAGCTAGCTGTGATTTAGACAGTCCCAAAACGAAACGTCGATCGGCACAGTACAAGGAGAAACAAATGACCGTGAGTTAAGACAAGACCAAGAATGTTGCAGCGACCAAGCAGGTCAGTTCAATGCGCAGATAATAACGCCTATTCTATTTCTACCGTACGCACATCGCACAAAGCCGCGCCGCCGGCGTCCTCCCCGAGGCGCCTCCCCATGCACGAAATCACCAGCTTGTGCGTCAGGTACGTGACTCCTCGGTAGGACTCTGTGTGCGGGACGTGATCGTGACGTCGAACACACCGGCGGCGCGCCGCATGTCCGCCGACAAGCTGTCGAGCACCGGCCCAGGCAGGGACACGCGGTCTCCCGCGCGATGACCGTCAGCGTGCCCTCAACCTCGCAAAACTTGAGCACCGTGGCGGAGGCGAGCTCGAAGCCGTGGTAGCTCACCCGCACGGCCGTGCCAAGTTCGCCGCACGCGTGGATCAAAGGGCTCCGCAGCGCGACGACGACGGTGAGGTTGAACTCCGGATCCAGCGCGGGACGGCGGCCGAGGTCCGTTGCCGGATCGAGGCCAGACACGGCGGCAATCGCGACGGAGTAGTTTGGTTCCTTGTACGTGATCCCTGACCATATGAGCCAGATGATAATGCACGCCATGAATAAGCACATGGCCGCGAGGACGACGGATGGGCACCATTCTACACATCGCTGTGTTCTCGTAGGTGCAGCCGCGTCCATCTCTGGTATCGGGCGAGGTGCTCCATGATCTGCACGGCGCTCGTCCGTGTCCATGACCGCCGTGTTAGTTTTGCTGGGATGCACTGGGACGGCCGTCGCCGGTATGGCTGCAAGAAGAGGGCCTCCCTGGGGTTTATGTAGGTCGATGGGTGGAGGGGTTTTGGTCGAGACCTTCCTTTCAAAAGCACGCGTCTCTTGGACCCAATGGCGCGTATCTATGGTCAATCGTCCGTGTTGGGTTCTGCTATTGGCTTCGTGGGTGTTTCTTACCATAGGTCCATGTATTTATCCGCGCCTATTTTGGCCAAAGTGGTGGATCTGCTTCGCCTGTGGAAATCAGAAAACGAGCAACTCTACTTCCGTGCTATTTTATGGAGAAACAAAAGGTGATTTGGTGGATTGTCCTTCGGCCCTTGCCATTGGTAAAAACATTGACGAAAAACATACCTTAAACTAGTTTTGTGATGTACGCCGGAAGATCTACTTTTACCATAGTTGCTATTTCTTGGTCGCGTAGCCTACCATTGCCTAGTTGAACATGAATGTACGTCTATACCTGAAGTTGCATACAATTTCGTCAAAATTGAAAATACTCTTTAGATTGTTATACAAAACAATTTCTTCTAATACTAAAGAGAAATAGGGATTTCTATGATCACTTTGTTTATTTTCTCATTCTGACACTCCATCCATAAAAAAGAATGATGTAAACCATGACGATTTCTCCTTTTTATGAACACGAAACGTCCTGAAGACACCTGTACTACAATTACATTTAGGCTCAGTTTGTGCTTCCTGAATTGTGCAATGTTGTGCTTACTTTATAATCTGGTATTAAAATTAGTAACAAAAGTATGAAAAACTGGGCCAAACAAACCATAAAACAAACATAAACACGCGAGGGAAAATAGTATTATGATTATCCAAAATAATGTCAAATACAGTCAAGATTTTCTGGTAAATTTATCCGTTAGATTAGCAGATTTGAAAATAGAGCTACATAGAGTGGCTGATTGCACTTTTAGCCAGTGCGCTATAATAAATCTCCTTAGCCCTCGAATAATAATTAAGACATACTTCTTTCATTCCAAACTAATCGAAACTCTAAGTTTGTCCCAAGTCAAAAATTTCTAAGTATGACATGATTTTAAGAAAAATCTATCAATAACTACAAGATCCATTCTATATAGTATGAAAATATACTGAATAACAAATCTAATAGAACTAAATTAGTCTTCTAGATGTTGATATATTTTTCTATAAACTTGGTTAAATATAAATTATTTTTATTTAGAAAAAATCTAGATATTCAATTATTTTATAAGGGAGGGAGCAGGCAGCAGTAGCAAGAGTTAAATTAAACAGAATGCTCATGTTTGCGAAATTCACACTTGCACATGGAGTGTATGCGTCTGCATTTGGCCCGTGTAAAAAAATAAAAAAATGTCACGCCTTTTTAGCGCTGAATTTTGTTCTTTTTTATACACGGCCAATAAATTCGATTTTTATTAAACGACTTTGTGAGCATATAGAATATTGTGATGACGACATGGCTTATGGGCCAAAGAGGAGGACTCGAACTCTGTAAACTCACTTGTAGCCTGGTCTCTTGTTTGTCGGCCAAAGAAATATGGTGGCCTTGGGGTGCTGAATCTTGAGCTTCAAAACAATGCCTTGCTTCTGAAACAATTGCATAAATTCTTTTGTAAGGCTGAGACCCTCTGGGTTAAACTTGTCTGGTCTTTATATGATGAGGAGTCCCCACCACACGCTCAGTCCATCAGAGGATCCTTCTGTGGAAAGATATTTTTAAGTTGGTGGATACTTACAGGAGCATCACCAATTCGACAGTTGGCAGTGGAAGTCAACCCTCTTTTGGAAGGATTTTTAGCATGATCAGGAGCTGTTTTGTGATAGATTCCCTCGACTCTTCTCCTATGCACTAAATGAAGATGCCTCGGTTCTCAGTATGTCTCAATTGGATAATCTTCAGAATTTATTCGCCTTGCCTTTGTCTCCTGAAGCTTTTGCCGAACTCCAGGAGGTTCAAACTATCACTGCTGCTCTGCACCTGAGTCTAGTCGCTCCAGATATCAGAACTTTTGCTTGGGGACCTCCAATTACTCATCTGCGAAATTCTATAATTTTATCTTCTCGAGTTTAGAGGTAGATCATTCCCTGCAGGCCATTTGGAAATCTAAACTCACTCCCAAGCTTCGAGTTTTTGCTTGGCTCCTACAAAAGGATCGCCTAAATACGAAAGATCTCATGATCCGCAAACACTGGCAATTTGATGGAGGACCCTTTTGTGTGCTATGTAATGGTTCTCTGCTGGAAGATCGAGATCATCTTTTTTCTCATGCCAATTTGCTCAAGCCTGCTGGAACTTTATTCAGGTTAACTGGGACTGCTCTCTGCCCATCTCCCGGCGCTTTCTCAGAGCAAATAAATTTTTTACTGGACCTTGCTTCATGAAAATTACAATCTGTGCATGTTGGAACATCTGGAAGAACCGTAATGATTTAATCTTCAAAGGAATTCAGCCATCTCTTGCTCGTTGGAAAGTTCAGTTTCAAGTAGATCTCATTCTCCACCGGCATAGACTTAAACATTCTCTAGTTCAACCTTTACTTGATTGGATTTTAGCTTCTTTTGCCTAGATGTTTACTTTGTACCCTTTCACTATGTACCACTTCCTCCCCCCTTAGAACATTACCCTGTTTTTGAAGCAGTGAGAAAAGCCTCTGGTTTTTCTATTAATAGAAAATCTATACCGTAGGGTTTTCCCTTACGGTCCTCGCTTACAAAAAAGAATATTGTGATGTATGCATGAAGTTTTTGTAAGAATTTTCGACATTTAAAATATGATTAGAACACATTTAAAAAACCGAGAGCATATGCTCCGGTGTCAAAACACCCTTCACATCATTTTTTTTAACTTCCCAATACTTGATGCGGGCACACGGTGCAGGCTGGGCCCGTCAATCAAGGGAATGCTTGGCATGGGCTCGCCGGACATGGTTTCCTATTTCATGGCCACGGTAGAATCGGTACCACCAGCCATGGTATTGGTGGACATGGTCGCCAATGGTAAGGCCGGAATGGTTGTCTCGTAGGCTGGCTAACAAACACAAGCCAATCTGGAGCACGATGGGATTAACGGTGATTACGAGAACCGCAAGCTGGATAATCATGGCAACAGAGCATGACCACGACGATCAGATGATGGCAATCATGCTAAGGGTGAAGGCGAAGGAGGTGGTGCAGGTCCGAGTAAGTCAATTCAATCGACTACATTTTTTGTCCCCTTTGTCCATCTAGGTTGTAGGATTAAACTTGTTGATTCATTTATGTTCTAGCAAATGATATACGAGTTTGAATCCATAAAGTTAATTTTCATTGTTTTCTTACAGCTACGGTTTAGTATATTTTTGTGATCGCTGAGAAGACTAGTTTGTGCATTATCGTTCACATATAGCTACTCCTCGCATACTAGTGTCACAAGTGTATGCAAGCCTTGCATATAGTCATGTTGAGTTATAGCTACTAGACGGATCACATTTGTGTGTGTTATTATAGCCGCGGCAGAATAACATGTGATGTTATGGTAGATACACTTAAATTGCCGTTAAATTTGCATTTATTCCACGTGCCAATGACCCAATACCATCTTTTGTTGGACATATCAAAATTAAGAGTTCAGAACACGTAATGCACAAAGGATATATGAACGGAGGCAGATTTATGTCACGCTTTTGGCCTCGAGCTAGTAGCTCGCGCATTTGAAACGAGGTATGGCATCCTCTTTGACACGTGCACAGCGAGAGTGAGAACTAGGCCAAAAATGTTATGGGGCGCATAACCTGTATCTTGACCGTCCGTTGACATGATTGAATGGCCAAGATTTGATGTTGAATGTGTTGAACATCAAATGTTGGCTGTTCAATAAGAGAATGGACGGTTAGAGATAAGAGTTGTGTGCCATATGAGTTGTAGAAGTTCATTACCGGTGATGTCGTAAGTAGTAATAAAGAGGGCAATGCACCGTGGTAGAACTATAAAGTTGAAATCAACTGCGATGACCATCCGGCAAAGGGTGGTGAGCCGATTCAAATATCTAAAAAAAAAATCAACTCCGATGATATTAATGATATTTTTCTGAAAAAAAGACACATCTGAAAGAAATGAGTTATGACCCAAGTCAACCAGGCCCAGTTTCCGGTCATATAAAATGGCAGACGTGACCTGACGACAAGTCAAATTCAACGGATTGACAAGATGCAATCTGCGAAGGGTTTCACCCTCCGCCGCCTCCCGAAGATATCCCGATGGATCTTCACCGAAGCCCAGCCGGACCACGCCGCCGCAAAAAACGGCCTGCAGAAGTTCGCCCTCAGCCTCAACAAGTGCCTCGCCGGGATGACGACGGCAGGAGCCACAACCTCGTCCACTCGCCTCTGTCCGTCTACGCGGCGCTCTCGCTGGTGTCCGCCGGCGCCCGCGAGCGCACCCTCAGCGAGCTGCTCGGGGTCCTCGGGGCACCGTCGCGCGAGGCACTCGCCGACCACGTGCGCGCGCTCGCCGTCAGGCCCTCGCCGACCGGTCTGACGCCGGCGGGCCCCGCGTCAACTTCGCGTGCGGCGTGTGGCACGACAGGACGCTGCCCCTCCGCCCCGCCTACCACGACGCCGTTGCACGGTCGTACAAGGCCGACATCCGCGCCGTCGACTTCCACCAAAAGGTCAGTACAACTCTCTTCTTACGCACGTACATACATGGCAATGCATACCACTCATGTCTCGTGTGATTGCATATGCAGCCGGAGCAAGCAGCGAATCAGATCAACGCGTGGGTGGCGGCGGCGACGAACAACCTCATCCCCTCCATCATCGGCCCAGGCGCGCTGTCGCGTCTCACCAACTTCGTGCTCGCCAACGCCATCTACTTCAAGGGCAAGTGGGAGATCCCCTTCGACAAGAAGGACACCGAGAAGAAGAAGTTCCACCGCCTCGACGGCACCCACGTCAACGTGCCCTTCATGCACGGCTTCGGCAGCAGGCAGCGCATCGCCTGCCACGACGGCTTCAAGGTGCTCCAGCTCCGCTACGACCAGGGACGTCGGGCGCCATTGCCTGCCCAGTCGGCGGCGCCGGTCTACTCGATGTGTGTCTTCCTTCCCAATGCGCGCGACGGGCTGTGGCCGCTCGCCGACAAGATCTCGTCTGACCCCGACTTTCTACGCCGGCACCTCCCCAGGAGCACCGTCCTGGTCGGTAACTTCCGGCTGCCCAAGTTCAAGCTCAGCTTTAGCACGGACATGACGAGCGTTCTCCAAGAACTGGGGCTCAAGGAGGCGTTCCACATGGGAAGGCCGACCTGTCCGACATGGCCGACGCAGGAGGGAGGAGGAGGCTGGCGCTGGAGCAGATTTTCCACAAGGCCGTCATCGAGGTGAACGAGGAAGGCACCGAGGCGGCGGCGGTCACCGCTATTAGGGGGCCGCAAACATGTGCTCGGAATTCACCGCCGCCGCCACCGCGTGTGAACTTTGTCGCTGACCATCCGTTTGCCTTCTTTGTGACTGAGGAGGTGTCCGGTGCTATCCTGTTTGCGGGCCATGTCGTTGAACCCTCTATCGCGTGACAAATGATGGTGCGCTAGGATATTCTACTTAGTCAAACTCAAGAGCGACAAATATCACTTTAAATTTTATGCACTACTATATCTTTGAGCAAAGTACCACTATTTGGAGCACGCTATTTTGTTCTGCTAATATCCGCGAGTTACAACGCCCTAATTCATCGACATTGGCGTAGAATATCCCTCACTATGGAGCCAGCTTCCGACCTATCCAATAGCTCGTTCTTCAGAGTTCAGATCCAGAGGAACTGTCGCAAGTCATACCTATGATAGTACATGTTATATTGTTTCTGCACGATAGCTATAAAGGAAAATAATAAAAGACCTCGCCGCCGCATATTCTACCTCACCTTAAAAGACTCTGTGTTAGGGATCATGATCGTGACATCTAACAAACACAAGCCAATCTGGAGCACGATGGGATTAACGGTGATTACGAGAACCGCAAGCTGGATAATCATGGAAACAGAGCATGACCACGACGATCTGATGATGACAATCATGCTCACGGTGAAGGCGAAGGAGGTGGTGCAGGTCCGAGTACGTCAATCCAATATACTACATTGTTTGTTCCTTTGTCCATCTAGCTAGGTTGTAGGATTAAACTTGTTGATTCATTTATGTTCTAGCAAATGATATACGAGTTTAAGTCCATAAAGATGTTCATTTTCATTTTTTTTTACGTCAACGGTTTGGTACTTTTTTTTTTGATCGCTGAGAAGAGTAGTTTGTGCGTTGTCTTTCACCTATAGCTACTCCTCGCATTCTCGTGTCACAAGTGTATGCTAGCCTTTGATATAGTCATCTTGAGTTATAGAGTAACTACTAAACGGATCACATTAATGTGTGTTATTATAGCCGCGGCAGAATAACATGTGATGTTATTGTAGATACACTTAAATTGCCGTTAAATTTGAATTTATTCCAAGTACTACCAATGACGACCCAATACCATCTTTTGTTGGACATATCAAAATTAAGAGTTCAGAACACGTAATGCACGTCCCTTTAGTCTAAAAAAAGAACACGTAATGCACAAATGATATATGAACGGAGGCGGATTTATGTCACGCTTTTGGCTACGAGTAGCCCGCGCATTTGACACGAGGTATGGCATCCTCTTAGACATGTGTACAGCGAGGGTGAGAACTAGGCCAAAAATGTATAAGGTGATGTCGTAAGTAATAAAGACGGCAAAGCACTGTGGTAGGAGACTCGGAGGAGAGCTTTTTTTTTGAATTTTGTGCTTTATTAATCAACGAGACATAATGAGTTAAACATAGACACATATCACTAGTGGAAAACGAGCCATCGGTTCGGCCCTTTAGTGGAAAACATAGGTACCATTATCTTACTTGATTATTATTTGATTGAATTCTATTTTTGTACAGACTTGCCATAAACAGCCCCTGTGGACTGATTTATGTGGATTCTACGTTTGCGAGTACATTCACAATAGGACCAACAAATAAAGATGTACATAAACATTATTCACAATTTTATTTTGTTACCATCAGTTGTGCTGAGTTTCATCCATAATTGTTTTATTATGATTTGATATATATACACACAACTCATGTATTCATTTTGATCTCATTTTTTAAAAGTTGGCAAGAAAGCGGAACGCGCTCCCAATAGAGGACTGCTTCAAATCAATTGCGGAGGAATTGGCGGGATTTTTCCTTGCGGAGGTCATACATAAATTCGGAGAGTACCACTATGATGTAAAATAGTATGCCTCCATGTAATAGTGATCTACATGTAATTAAGTACTTTATACGAAAACGTGATCTTCATGTACTACTTAATTTGTATGTGTTATATATATGCATCAACGTGATCTTATGTAATTGTATGTGTTATATATATGCATCAACTTGATCTTCATGTAGTAATAATTTATATATATCAAAACGCACTTTTGGCGCATCGACGTGAACCCCGTACGATGAAACGATCCGATAACCCTAAACCCCTCCTAAACCCTGAAAAAAAAATCGAAAATAAAAAAAGGGCCTACCTTTAGTCCCGTTCGCGTTACGAACCGGGACTAAAGGTCTCCAGCCCCGCGGGCTCCTCCGGGGCCACGTGGAGGCCCTTTAGTCCCGGTTCGTGAGCAATCGGGACTAAAGGGGGGGGGGGGGGATCTAGTCCCGATTGGCTAGTCCCGGTTGCCCAGCCGGGACTAGAGGCCCTTTGGAACCGGGACTAGTGCACGTACGTGCACATAGCTATTTGCCAGGAAAAGAAGAACTTGGAAATGGAGAAGATTTGTACCACATCTAGGCCAACATGCCACAAAGTGGAAGCTCTAGCATCAAAGATTTCGTGGGACATTTAGGGCGTACTTCGACACATGAAGTCAATGAAGCTCCGTCCGTGTTTGGTTACCTGCAGCCTGCTGGGCCTCGTTTCGCCCTGTTCTATGCTTCTCATCCCTTCGGGAACACGTGCCATAAATCCCCTCGTCCGTCACTCTCCCCACTCACTTCACTGGCTAGTCTTCTCTCTCCTCTCACCTCTCCGTTCGTCCCTCCCGCCGGCAAGCCCAGTGCTCTGCCGCAAGCATCTTTGGCCGTAGACGAAGGCTGGTCATTGCCCCTTCCTCTTCGACATCCAAGATCTTAATCGGCAGCGGCGACCTCGTTGCATCACGACCTTCTTCGAGGGCTTCATCGATCCATGGCGGTGTAAGATGATCTCTAACCACCTTCATTCGTCATATGTAGTTTAGATCTGTAGATCAAACTCGATTTAGCGGCTCAGTGTCACATGCACGGTAGATCTGCATGTTTATAGGGTTGGATCTGCGTTTAGGGTTTTCTCTATTGCTCATGTTCGTCGATTTGTTTCTCCCCTGTGTTTCAGTGAGATTGGCAAACATTAGTATGTGTTCGTGCGTATTTTTTTAACTGGACCGATGATGAACACCTTAGCAGTTGTCTCTTAGGGGTCATGGGTTCTGTACCGAATACCTGGAAAATTTAGAACTCCGATGATATTTTTTCTTAGAAAAAGGACCCATCTGAAAAAAAAATGAGTTATGACCCAAGTCAACCAGGCCCAGTCTCCGGTCATATAAAATGCCAGACGTGACCAGACGACTACTCAGAACAACGGATGCAAAGACAAGATGCAATCTGCGAAGAACTTCACCCTCCGCCGCCTCCCGAAGTTATCCCGATGGATCTTCACCGAAGCCCAGGCGGACCACGCCGCCGCCCGTAACGGCCTGCAGGCTTTCTCCAATGGCCTCAACACGCGCCTCACCGACGACAAAGGCAGGAGCGACAACCTCGTCCACTCGCCGCTGTCCGTCTACGCGGCGCTCTCGCTGGTGGCCGCCGGCGCCCGCGAGCGCACCCTCAGCGAGCTGCTCGGCGTCCTCGGGGCGCCGTCGCGCGAGGCACTCGCCGACCACGTGCGCGCGCTCGCCGGTCAGGCCCTCGCCGACCGGTCTGACGCCGGTGGGCCTCGAGTCAACTTCGCGTGCGGCGTGTGGCACGACAGGACGTTGCCCCTCCGCCCCGCCTACCACGCCGCCGTTGCACGGTCGTATAAGGCCGACATCCGCGCCGTCGACTTCCACCAAAAGGTCAGTACAACTCTCTTCTTACGTACATACGGAGTACATGGCAATGTATACCACTCATGTCTGTCGTGTGCTCATGCAGCCGGAGCAAGCAGCGAATCAGATCAACGCGTGGGCGGCGGCGGCGACGAACAACCTCATCCCCTCCATCATCGGCCCAGGCACGCTGTCGCGTCTCACTCACCTCGTGCTCGCCAACGCCATCTACTTCAAGGGCAAGTGGGAGATCCCCTTCGACAAGAAGGACACCGAGAAGAAAAGTTCCACCGCCTCGACGGCACCCACGTCAACGTGCCCTTCATGCACGGCTTCGGCAGGCAGCGCATCGCCTGCCACGACGGGTTCAAGGTGCTCCAGCTCCGCTACGAGCCGGGCCGGCCATTGCCCGCCCAGCCGGTGACGCCGGTCTACTCGATGTGTGTCTTCCTTCCCAAAGCGCGCGACGGGCTGTGGCCGCTCGCCGACAAGATCTCGTCTGACCCGGACTTTCTACGCCGGCACCTGCCAAGGAGCACCGTCCTCGTCGGCAACTTCCGTCTGCCCAAGTTCAAGCTCAACTTCAGCACGGACATGACGAAAGTTCTCCGAGAACTGGGGCTCAAGGAGGCGTTCGACATCGGGAAGGCCGACCTGTCCGACATGGCCGACGCAGGAGGGAGGAGGAGGCTGGCGCTGGAGCAGATTATCCACAAGGCTGTCATCGAGGTGAACGAGAAAGGCACCGAGGCGGCGGCGGTCACCGCTATTAAGATGCTGAAAACATGTGCTCGGAATTCCCCGCCGCCGCCACCCCGTGTGAACTTCGTCGCTGACCATCCGTTTGCTTTCTTTGTCATCGAGGAGGTGTCCGGTGCGATCCTGTTCGCTGGCCACGTCGTGGAACCCTCCATCGAGTGACAAATGATAGTGCTAGGATATTCTACGGAGCCAAACTCAAGAGCGACAAATATCACATTAAATTTGATGCACTACTATATCTTTGAGCAAAGTACCACTATTTGGAGCACGATATTTTGTTCTACTAGTATCCGCGAGTTACAACGCCCTAATTCATCGACATTGGCGTCAAATATCCCTCACTAGTGAGCCAGCTTCGGACCTACTCCCTCCGTCCGCGAATAAGTGTACTTATACCTTTTGTGGAAAGTCAATCGTATTAAAGTTTGACTAACTTTGTAGGGAAATGTACCAATATTTATGACACCAAATTGGTATCAGTAAATTCGTCTTGAAATGAAGTTTCAAAATATACCAATTTGATGTCATATATGTTAATAGTTTATTCAATAAAGTTGGTCAATTTTTTTTTTTTTGACTTAGTACAAAACCTAGATGTACACTTATTTGAGAACGGAGGGAGTATCCAATAGCTCGTTCTTCATATCCAGAAAAACTGTCGCAAGTCATACCTATGATTGTACATGTTATATTGTTTCTGCACGATAGCTATAAAGGAAAATTATAAAAAGGAACAACTTCTGAACATATTGATGCTGCGGGCGAATAGCTCACATGCGACGTTTTTTCACCCTATTCACTGGGGAACGACGTCGTTGCTTGTAATAGCTCTAGTGCGACATCTCATTGAGCTCAAATAACTTCCCTAACTCATTGCTCTTAATCAGTTCCTACCCCGGTGTCAGTTAGGATTAAGGGGAGGCGGGTGGGACCCACAATTGTCCACGTCAGCAACGACGACCGTTTCATCTCTTCCCCTGCGCGCGCTTTCTCTGCTTCTTCTCCTTCTTCTTCTCCGGCGACATCGACGCAGCGCGGCAACGCCGGCGAGACAAAACATAAATAAATGCAGATAAAATAAACAAGTGGGGCGCATATAGTAGACAAACTATATATTCGACATTACAGAAGCTCGTGGCTCATCGGATCAAAAGCCACACAGAGATGAACTGAAAATACAAGGGGGACGATTCGCTGCTGCTCCTACCCCTAGCTACGACCCAAAATTGGGCTCACACCGGAGCCCCGGGGGTGCGGCAGCGGCAACGAGGCGGCGGCGCCGCTCAGTCCTAGTCCTCGTCGGAGTCGAATAGCCCGGCCCCGTCGGAGTCCGAGCTGATGTCGATGACGTCGTGGAGGGAATTGTAAATCCCGACCTCGAGGCGGCGTTGGTCGAGCTCAGTCTCCATCTGACGGCGCATCTCCTCCTCTGTGCTGCGCTGGAACACCTCCAAGGTGACCCAGGGCAGGTCCTCCTCGGAGACGAAGTCCCCGGGCAGGAGGGGGCGGCCGCTGCGCGGTGGGCGCTCCTGCTGCTCCTCCTCCTCCCTCTTCGGCGGCGGCAGCGGTGCCCGACCCCGAGCAATGGAGGAGCTCCCCGCACCGGAAGAGCTTCCAGCCATCGCCATGCGGGCCGCCATGCGGCGGTCGTACTCAGGCAGCTCGCGGCGCTCGTACGCAGGCGGAGGCCGCATTCCGAGGTTCGTCCACGCACGCGCGCCTCGCTTACGAGCGCCGTCGGAAGCGGCCACGGCCTTCCTAGCGGGGTCAGCCGGAACCCGCCTCTTCCCCTTCCGCTCCTCGTCGCCGTTGCCACCGCCGGAATGGCCACCGTGGCCGGCGATTCGACCTCCCCTCCTAAACATCGGCGGGCGGCGGGGCTGGATCTACAGGCGTAGCTCGATTTGATCACCGGCGGCGAGCTAATGCGAGCGGCGGCGAGGGTGGGGAAATAGCTCGGGCACGACAGGGTGGGGAAATAGCTAGGGCACGACAGGGTTAGTGGATAAGAAGAGCAATAGCTAGGGCACGACAGGATTTGGGCCGTGGGCCGTCGAGTTTTCTGGGCCGTAGCCTATGCGCGTTTGAAATTAATAAAACACTGCAGCTAAAAAAAATTGTTGGGCCGTGGAATTTGTTGGGCCGTGGCCTATGCGCGTTCGAAACACTGCAGCTAAAAAAATTCAACAGCCTCCTCTCAAAAAAAAAGAATCAACAGCCAATCAGAGCGCAGAACTGGGACTGGCGCGGATCGGGGGGTTTCCTTCTAGAAGGCATGATCGGACGGCCAGGGTTAAATCACAGAAGCTTCGTAGGATTTTGTGTGGGTTGACCAACTAATTCAGAAAAAATTAAAATAATCACAGAACCTTCATTTTGGTGGGACTTAGAATGATCCAGGCTTATTTTTTCATTTTCATGTTTAAAACTTGTTTAAATGTTGGTTTGACTTCAGTTTGGCCGAATTTGAAATAATCATAAAATATTCAAAAAACATCAAAAAAATGAAATTCCAGTGCACATGGTTTTTTATATAGAGTAGATGTGTAGGATAGTTATTTGGCTGATTTAGAGAAGGTGGAAAAAAATCTTGCTTAGAAATGGAGCCGTTTACACTACCTTTAGAGCTCATTTGAACTCTCATGTGTGAAGAGAGGTGGTTTGAGATTTGCAACATGAAATTGTCCAAAACCTCACCAAACCTTCATTTTGGTGTGACTAAGAATGATCCAGGCTTAGTTTTCCATTTTGGGTGTAAAACTTGTTTAAATGCTGATTTGGCTTGAGTTTGGCCGAATTTGAAATATTCATGAAATATTCAAAAAACATCAAAAAAAGCAAATCCAGTGCACATGGTCTTATTTTGTCATGTACTAACATCTCCAACTGATAAACAAGGTCTAGACACATATTAAACAAGAAATGCTTCAATATGGTGTGAAATCACACATTTCAAACAATGAACTCTCATGTGCGAAGAGAGGTGGTTTGGGATTTGCAACATGAAATTGTCCAAAACCTCACCAAACCTTCATTTTGGTGTGACTAAGAATGATCCAGGCTTAGTTTTCCATTTTGGTGTGTAAAACTTGTTTAAATGCTGATTTGGCTTGAGTTTGGCCGAATTTGAAATATTCATGAAATATTCAAAAAACATCAAAAAAATGCAAATCCAGTGCACATGGTCTTATTTTGTCATGTACTAACATCTCCAACTGATAAACAAGGTCTAGACACATATTAAACAAGAAATGCTTCAATATGGTGTGAAATCACACATTTCAAACAATGAACTCTCATGTGTGAAGAGAGGTGGTTTGGGATTTGCAACATGAAATTGTCCAAAACCTCACCAAAGCTTCATTTTGGTGACTAAGAATGATCCAGGCTTAGTTTTCCATTTTGGTGTGTAAAACTTGT
This sequence comes from Poa pratensis, assembly GCA_947311845.1. NCBI lineage: Eukaryota > Viridiplantae > Streptophyta > Magnoliopsida > Poales > Poaceae > Poa > Poa pratensis. The sequence goes on from CAMZMU010000098.1 coordinate 38,388,664, forward strand.
TTAAATGCTGATTTGGCTTGAGTTTGGCCGAATTTGAAATATTCATGAAATATTCAAAAAACAAAAAAAATGCAAATCCAGTGCACATGGTCTTATTTTGTCATGTACTAACATCTCCAACTGATAAACAAGGTCTAGACACATATTAAACAAGAAATGCTTCAATATGGTGTGAAATCACACATTTCAAACAATGAACTCTCATGTGCGAAGAGAGGTGGTTTGGGATTTGCAACATGAAATTTACAAAAAACTCACCAAACTTCATTTTGGATTGACTAAGAAGGATCCAAGCTTGGTTTTTCATTTTCATGTTTAAAACTTGTTTAAATGCTGATTTGGCTTGAGTTTGGCCGAATTTGAAATATTCATGAAATATTCAAAAAAATCAAAAAAATGCAAATCCAGTGCACATGGTCTTATTTTGTCATGTACTAACATCTCCAACTGATAAACAAGGTCTAGACACATATTAAACAAGAAATGCTTCAATATGGTGTGAAATCACACATTTCAAACAATGAACTCTCATGTGCGAAGAGAGGTGGTTTGGGATTTGCAACATGAAATTTACAAAAAACTCACCAAAGCTTCATTTTGGATTGACTAAGAAGGATCCAAGCTTGGTTTTTCATTTTCATGTTTAAAACTTGTTTAAATGCTGATTTGGCTTGAGTTTGGCCGAATTTGAAATATTCATGAAATATTCAAAAAACATCAAAAAAATGCAAATCCAGTGCACATGGTCTTATTTTGTCATGTACTAACATCTCCAACTGATAGACAAGGTCTAGATATAATTAAACAAGAAATGTTTCAATATGGTATGAAATCTCACATCTCAAACTAGGACTATATTTTAAACAAGTTTATCAAACCAACTTTTAAACAAGTTTTGAGTTAAAAATTGGTCTAGGACACTATATTAGTGCAATAGATGTTAACCCTAGAGTTTGAGATCATTTGGAGAATGTCGAAAAAATGACAGGATTAGAAATGGGGCTGTTTGGGCTTACCTTTGGGGCTCTTTTGTAGCTCATTTTGGAGAACCGATTAGAAAAATGACAGGATTAGAAATGGGGATGACCAAGTTAGATCGAAATCATTGCAACATCCAAGTCTAGCACAAATAACATGTACATTTCAATTTTGGTTCATAGTTGAATTCAAATATTCATAAATTAGCACAAAAGAATCAAAATATAAAAAAAATAAAAAATTCAAAAGAATTTGTCCAAGTGCAATATTTTAATGGATGGGACAACTCACTATTATAGAAATCTTTCTATAATAGTGAGATGCCCGACCCACTAAGCTACTGGACTAGGACATATAATGTGCAACACCTAAATTGCGAGCAAGGGGACTCGAACTTAGGTGGGCAAAGGGAGCATCAACCCTTTGCCACTAGGCTATGCCTCTGTTTGCGACAAATCTACCACCATTAGAAGGTTAATATTTACAAATGAAATCCTCCTCATTGCAACATCCAAGCCTAACACAAATAACATGTACATTTGAATTGTAGTTCAAATTTGAATTCAAAAATTAGTATGAAATCATTGCAACATCCAAGCCTAGCACAAATAACATGTACATTTCGATTTTGGTAATAGTTACAAATGTTTACATTTTGGTAACACTAGCAATATTTACATTTTGGTAAGTTAAATAAAAAATTAAAGCATTTTGTCTATAGATGACATAAGCCTCTACCTAGTTGACAATGTTTCAACTCTTTCAACTTGTTTTCAATCCGACGGCGTGCGAATGCCACAATCGGGCGTGTCCAGAGCGCGCTCCCAAAGGTGTTCGACAGTGTGCATGCCACAATCTGACGGCGTGCGAATGCCACAAGGAACACAAAAACAAGGAACACAATAATTTACATTTTGTTTACAAGGTTTCACCTACAAAAACAAGATTTCACCTACCGGAACGTGCCACGGCACGTCCAGAGCACGTCCAGGGCACGTCCAGAGCACGTCCAGAGCACGGCCATTTCACAAAAGAACTCCCACACACGCTCCCAGCGCTGGGCAAACACTGCCTGAAATGGTTTCAGGCACCTAACAAAATTCACTACACTAGTTATCTACAGAATGCAGCACGATCTTCCCTCCGCCATGGCTCTGCAGCACAATCTTCTAGCTCGATTTCATCTCGCAGAGGATATCGGAGCAGAACAATCTATCCGCCGCCATCCCGGCAACTAGGCTGAAAGCCTCTAGGCTCAACGCGGCATCGAAGTCCACGCTCGGGGATGAACTTGCTGAACTGCTGCTCTCGTCGCCCGCAGCACCGCCCGAGCTGCTCTCGTCGCCCGCAGCACCGCCCGAGCTGCTGTCGTCGAACGCAGCAATTTTGCGCATCGCGGCAAACCTCTGCCTCGTCATCGGCGGCGAATCACCGCCGAGCGGAAAACCCTTGGAGCTGTAGTAGCCGTGACGCTTCCACGCCTTCTTCAGTACCTGCTGGACTGAAATCCGGTAGGGTCGCTTGCCGTCGAGATAGATGGAGCCCCTCGCCGCTGCACGAGACACAAATCGGGCCGCCGGTCGCCTCTGCGACCGTGTACCCGCACCGCCCCCCCATCCTCCATCCTCCCTCGCCGCTCCCTCGACGCAGCACCCCAATTTTTGCGTCGCCGCCAGCTTGCTCGACTCCTGGTGCCGCTGCTGGACTCGCGCGGCCGCTCTTCCCTCCGCCGCAGGACTCGCCGCCAGCTTGCTCGACTCCATTGCCGGTGCTCCAGTCGCCCGCCCCCCTCGCCCGCCCCCTCGCCGCAGCTTTACTCGCCCGCTCCATTCCCGCAGCTCCAATCGCCCGCTTCTTTGCCACAGCTCGAGTCGCCCGCTCCATTGCCGCCGACTCGCCGTCGCCAGGAAATTTTTTTCCCCAGCCCGGAGAAACCGAGACGACGGGACAGAGTGAGCTCCGCGGGACGCCGGCACGTGGCAGAGAGGGTACCCCCACGAACAGAGGCCGGTTTCGCTGACGCATGGGTCCCACTCGAGAAAAACACCGGTCAAACCTGGTTTACAGCGTGGGGAACATGACTTGACGGCCATGTCGCCTCAGAGCAATTATGGCTCGAATAGATGCCGCATGTGAGCTATTACGTGCAACTGCGTCGCTTCCTGTCCAATTACTCGAAAAAATGTCGTATCTGAGCTATTCGCCGATTGATGCTGACATATTCTTTGCAGAGTTAAACAAATATATCAGGAACAACTTCTGAAACAAAAAACAAAACATCGGCAAAACTAAGAGGAACGACGTACGTCCGTACGTTAATCTCCAGTACGGAGTAGTAGCAAATCTCTACTATATAATATTGTTAGACGACCGTACGTACGTCGCGGTGGTTTTGCATTTTGGCCCCTCGACAATGTTGAAATCAACCCGTAGTACTTTTGTTTCGTACCGGTTCGCTTTTCTTTTTTGTGCACGCAGGGAGAGGAGACGACGCGAGGCGAGCGACGGCGCGCTCTTCCGGTCATCTCTCAGCGAAGCAGCACGCGGTTCTTGGTGGGACGCGGTGAGTGCCCTGCTACTTCCAGCGTCATGGTAGTCGACCTCCGGCGAGTGACGCCACCTCCCTCTCCGCTGCCCCCCGCCGCCGCCACTGATCTCCGTATTCCCACGCGACCTGATCTGCGACGGCCGAGACGATGCTGCCCCGAGCACCTGTTCTCTGCCCTCAATCCATCGGCTGCAGCTGAACCGACCCCGAAGCTCCGGCCATCCCGATAACCTGCGACTTGGCCGACGCAGCTCTGCACTAGCCGCACCTCCATGAAGGTAAAAAAGAGCTGCTCCTCTCCACGATCTGCTACTCCAACTGCTCCCTCGGTATAACTGGAGCCCCACAATCAAACTTGATTAGTCTAGCCATGTAGCCAACCATTCCCGTCATTGTGAAACCCAAGGACGAATGCATCAGCTTGAACAGAAACGGTCCAGGCTGGCTCACTGGGTTTTCTGAACTTCGCCCTGATCCCGTTGCTCCTCGGCGTCCATAGGCTGCCCGTTGACATGAAGTTAACAACAGTTTGAAAAAGGTTGGGCATGCTGAATCAACAGTTAGAAAAAACCAGACTTTCAATACAGCTTGAAATAGTGGGCATCTGATCATCTGAAGAATATTATGTAGAATCAACAGGCAGAGTTATCATATATTCAAAATTTAACTGAACTTCAGGAGCAGATAAAGAGCACTATGGAAAGCAAACATGTCAAAGGATAAATTTACCGACTTTGCACTTGAAGCCAACGTTAAAATACATGAAGCCAACGGAAGCAAACCATTTATAACTGGGTGATACTATCCTAACTAGAAGTAGTTGGAATGGAGCGGTGATATTTCAAATGAACCAGAAGCTTCTGATAGCTTGAGCAAGTTTCTGGTCTCTATTTCTTCTCTTGTTATCGTGATGGTTCAGATTTTAATTAAGTGCATTGGCTGCTATCTTCTCTGTTTCCTGTTTCTTATTCACTCCAGCAAGCTCATGCATATTGTCCAATTCTTACATGGGCTTGGTCTGTGATGTAGCAACAATAAGCAGCAAATGATGGGGGTCTGTTCAGTTTGTATTGTTACAACCTTTACTGCCTTATTTCTTACGTTTCTGCAGATAAGTGTAAATACATCTGCTTCCTCTTTTTTACCAACATGAGTGTAGTCGTGGTTAAAGAATTAAGGGAAGAAATATGTGTTTCAGCTGTGCAAATTGTTGCAAATGTCACTTGAGAATTGAGTCACTTGCTTGTCATGGGGTTATTTCTCATTTATTACGGAAATGATTACCTTAATGGTTTAGTTATACCAGTTTGTAGGTTCTTAATTGAATACTCCAATGTAGATAGGGAGTGGCTTCCATAAGGATTCTCATGATAGGTTCACCATGTGTGTGAGGATCTTAGTTACACATACTATTTGAAGACGTATTTGGTGATAAATAAATTTCGTCGCCCGTTGCAGCGCACGGGCATTTTGCTAGTTAACCCAAGGCACCGTCTGAAAATTACGCAGGTCAGCTCACTGCTCAGATCTCGCATGTTCTACCTCACGCACATCGCACAAAGCCGCGCCGCCGATGTCCTCCCCGAGGCGCCTCCCCATGCACGAAATCACAAGCCCGCGGACGACACCGTGCCAGGACCCCGTGTTCGGGATGGTGATGGTGACGTCGAACGCACCGGCGGCGCGCCGCAGGTCTGCTGCCAGGTTGTCTAGCGCCGGCCCCGGCAGCCACACGCGACCTCCCCGCGCGACGATGGTTCGCGTGCCCTGGGTCTCGCAGAACTTGGGCGCGGCGGCGGAGGCGAGTTCGAAGCCGTGGTAGCTCACCCGCACGGTGGTGCCAGGCATGGTTTCAAATTTCAGTTTCAGCAAAATTTCGGCCCCTACTGAAATCACTGAAATTTAGTGAATTTCAGTCATTTCGGTTTTCGTTTCGGCCAAATGACCGAAATTTTCTCTTAAAATTCATTTAAATATTTAAATATTTTTTGGATTCTTGGGCAGTACTGAAAGAACTGAAATATTTTGACCGAAAGGTAATTATTTCAGTATCTACTGAAATCACTGAAATTCAGTGAATTTCGATGAAATCTCACTGAATTTGAAAACCATGGTGCCGGGAAAGCCGCACGAGTGCACGATAGAGCTCCGCGGAGCGACGAGGACGGTGAGGTTGAACTCCGGATCCAGCGCGGGACGGCGGCCGAGGTCCGGTCGAGGCCGGAGACGGCGGCGATCGCCACGGAGTAGTTGGGCTCCTTGTACCTGATCTGTTCCACCATGAGGCAGACTCCCACAACTACAGTCCCAACCACGGCGAAGGCCATGAGGCCTATGAGGCCCATGAGCACCACGTCTCCGCACGTTTCTAGACATCGATGCGCTCTTGTCGTCGTAGGTGCAGCAACCACGTCCATCTCCGGTATGGGGCGAGGAGGTCCTTGTAGGACTGCAGGGCGCGCGTTCGTGTCCATGGCCGCCGTGTTTGCTTGGATGATGCGCTGGGAGAAGAAGCCTCCCGGCCTGGGTATATGTAGGTGGATGGGTGGAGGGGTTTAGGCCGAGACTTTCCTTTCAGAAGCACGCGTTTCCCGGTCCGTGTTAGGTTCTGAAATTGGGTTCGTCGGTGCTTCTTACCATAGCTCCATTGATCGCAGCTAGCTTCGCGGCGGAGCATATTTTTTGCCAAGACTAAACACGTCACACGCAGCCTGGCTTCTCCTATTTAAGTCGGAAAACAGAGCAAACTCTACTTCCGTGTTCCGTGCTAGAGACTAGAGTAGTATTTTATCGAGAAAAAAGTGTGATTTTGGTTGATTGTCTTTCCATCGAGCCCTTGGGCTTGGCTCTAATAATCATTGGTAAAAAGATTGACCAAAAAATACCTTAAACTGGTCGTGTTTTGGAGGTGGGGCCTCGTAGTTCTTCTTCCCTTACAACAGAGCGATCGTGTCCAGCTCCATTTTAGAGTCAGGAGGACTTCCTCGCCGGCGCGAATCATGTCCGCGGCCGTCGTCGTCCATGCTTTCTGCTCCCTCAGGTTTATAGATCTAGGGGAGAGGGGCGGAAACATGCAAGCAGAGGGGGTCTACCGAGTTTAAAACTTTAAATTACTCCATTTTTCTGTAAAGTCCACCAAGAGAGAATTTATACCCTCAAGTTTGTAAAATAAACAAAGTTTAAATTAATTCTCAATCCACGGAGACAATACTAGTACATTTTTCGGCACTATGGAAAATCCAGTTTTTACGCCCTAGGTCATTTTTTTTACACAAATTACCCATTTAACTACTTTTCATCCATATTACCCCATTCATACGCGTGAAGAATGTGAACGAGGATCTACAACGGCATAAGAACATGTTAAACACTCTTGCTAATTGTTTGATCTCGTGCTCCAGTTTCTTTGTTTTCATATGTCTTTACTATTCTTCCAATGGAACTCGTTTGCACTAGTTTGCTCGATTTATGGTCCACATTATAGTGAGTAGAAAATCGAGACCTTTTTATAGAGTTGTCTGCACGGCTGGAAAACACGGCGAGGGATATTTTTATCCCCCCCCCCCCCCCCCCCCCCCGCCATCATAGGCATTAGTAGAATTCGTCACGCTGCATGGTATCACCGGCTTTGCCGAGTGCCAAATCACGTTCCACTCGTCAAAGGGCCCGAATGCCATGTCTGTCAGAAAAACACTTGGCAAACCGTGCGGCACATGGCAAAGGAATTATATGCCGAGTATCCCCTGATTTGACACTCGGCAAACCACACGTTGTCAGTAAACTTAGAAAATGACATTCAGCAAAAGCAGCGTCTGGGCAAACCAGTTGGCCACGTGGTACCTGACAACCGTCCTGACGGCGCCGTGACGGAGTAAGGACTTTGCCGAGTGTCATTGTCGAGGATACTCGGCAAGCACGTCGCGTAGGAATTTTCAGATTTTTTGCCATTTTCGTCGTCGGTTTGGCGAGTGTGGCATCCCCTTAGCCGTCCTCTTGCTGCTAGTTTGCCGAGTGCCAGGACTCGGCACAGATCTTTGCCAGCACCGAGGTAGGCACTTGGCAAAGGCCTTTGCCAGCAGGCGCAAAATACACTCGGCAAAGAGATTTGCCGAGTCAAGCTGCTCTGAACACGTGGCGGCCCGTGGTGCATTGTATGTTTGCCGAGTGTGGTCTGCAGCACTCGATGAAGAGCTGACGTCCGTTTGTCCACAGACCCGCACGAGCAAGGTGGTCGTAGAGAAGGAGCAGACCGTTAAGGAGGCCATGGATCCGACCTTCCTTGCCTTCACCGGCGTTGGGGAGGCCGAATCGACCACAGCGGCGGCGCTCAAGTCATGGCGGCAACGGCCCGGTCGAGGCCATTCCAGTCGGCCTTGGCTGCGGCGTGGCGGCAGCGGGTTTTGGCAGAGGAGGGACGATGGCGGGGAGCAACTTGGCCAGCGGCGGTTGAAAGGCGGCGGGGCGGCGCAGGGAGGGAAATATACGAGTGACAGTTGGAGTTCCTGCGCGGTCGATTTCGTTGGATAGGGCAGCTCCGCGCGCGGTACTCTCTGCCCCAAATGGGCACCAGTGCTATAAAACGTTTTTGGGCAGCCCCAAAATAGGGCAGCTGTTGGAGATAGGTTTTTATCTTTCGTGCACTATAAATGGTTTTTAGGCCACGAGTGCTAAAATAGGGCATCTATTAGAGATGCTCTTATGGGTGTTAAAATACATGTACAATATATTTAACCTTGAACATTGAGCTTCGCACCACCTGTAGAAATATCTCTATTAACCCGTGCGAAACCGAACTATGTCTACTAGGGCTCCGGGCAGTGGCGGATTTAGACCTTGAACACATGTTGATAGATTCTTATATTTTCCAAAGTTGAACAAATATCAAGGATTGACTTCTGAAAGAAAAGAAACATCGGCACAAAACTAATTAAAGAGAAACAAAAAGTCCGTGTGCTAATAATCCAATACAAAGTAAGAAATTATCCCACAAGGCACCGCTCTACATATATAGGCATTAAGTAGGAGTACCGGCCATTGAGCAGCAAGGAATGATGCAGCTACCCATACGCAGGTCAGTTCACTGCTTAGATTTCACAGTCTCAACTCTCACGCACATCGCACAAAGCCGCGCCGACGACGTTCTCCCCCGACGCGCCTCCCCATGCATGAAATAACCAGCCCTTGCTGGACGCCGTGCATCGTGACGTCGAACACGCCGGCGACACGCCGCAGGTCCGCTGCTAGGTTGTCCACCGCCGGCCCAGGCAGCCACACGCGGCTCCCCCGGGCAACGACGGTCCACGAGCGCTCATCCGGGCAGAACTGCGGAACCGTCGCGGAGGCCAGCTCAAAGCCGTGGTAGCTCACCTGGAGCGTCGTGCCGGTTCGTCGCACCTGTAGGGCTCCGCAGCGCGATGGCGATGGTGATGTGGAACTCCGGATCCAACACGGGACGGTCCGTCTCCGGTCGAGGCCGGAGACGGCCGCGATGGCGACGGAGTAGTTGGGCTCCTTGTACCTGATCGCTTCCACGACCAACCAGATGACGAGACTCGCGAAGACCCCGGTGAAGACGTACAGGCAAAAAAGTATACATTGACCTGCCGGCGGAATAGGTCGAGGAGGTGGAGCACTTCCTTGATCTACACGGCGTGCGTCCGTGTCCATGGCCGACGTGTTTGCTCTTTGCTGGTATGGCTGGAAGTAGAGCGTCGTCCCTGGGTTTATGTAGGTCGATGGGTGGAGCGGAGGACTGGGTGACCTTCCTTTCATAAGCACGCGTTTCTTAGACAATGCCGCGTCGGGTTGGGTTCGAAATTGGGTTCTTACCATACCTCCATCGATGACATGCAGAATCGCAGCGTACATATGGTAAGCCAAAGTAGCTCCATAGCGTATATATGGCCAGATTAACACCTCACGCTGTCACGCAGGTTGGTGACTCTGCTTCGCCTATGGAAATCGGAAAACAGAGCAATGTCCACATTTATAAATTGGAGGACATAAATTTCAAATTTATTTCCCAATATTTCACTTGGTAGAGAAAAGGTCCATGTTCCTTTCGCTGTTGTTCTACGCTGATTCGATAAATCTAGAAAAGTTGAAATAGGCTAACGCAGCAAAATGTACCATCAATCCATCATGCAGGTCATGTTACTGCGCACGTGGTAGGTGTAGCACACCCGTGTCGCACAAAGCCGCGGCGCCCTCGTCCCCGACCCGCCTTCCCATGCACGACATCAGCAGCCCGTCGCCGCGGTAGATGCTTCGCCCACTATCCATCCGGATCGCGATCGTGACGTCGACGACCGCAGCCGCGCTCCACTTGTCCGCCGAGAGGCTCTCCCGCACCGGCGCCGGCAGCCACACCCGTGTCCCCCGTGCGACGACGGTCGTGTTCATCCTGTTGGCGCCGAGATCGCTGCAGACCTGCGGCGCCGGCGCGGAGGCGAGCTCGTAGCCGCGGTAGGCCACCTTCACCGTGGTGCCGAGCTCGTCGCACCGGCCTCGCCGGACGGCGATCCGCAGGACGATGCCAACGGTGAGGTTGAACTCCGGGTCCAGAGCGGGCCGGCGGCCGATGTCCGTCACCGGGTCGAGCCCCGAGACGGCGGCGATCGCCACGGTGTAGTTCGGCTCCTTGTACGTGCCCGCCCACCACAGCTTCGAGACGACGGCAACACGCGCAGCCGACGAAGACGATCCCGAACCAAACGTCCAACAAAGTCCATGGTGATCCTTGCCCTGCTTGGTGGGCCTCGTAGTTCTTCCCCCAACAACAGATGCGATCGCGTCCAGCTCTAGTGCCGGGCGAGGTGGGACTTCCTTGCTCTGCTGCCGGACGCGAATCATGTCCACGGCCGTCGTCGCCTATGATTTCTGCTCCCTCGGGTTTATAGATCTAGGGGAGAGGGGGCGGAAACATACAAGCAGAGGGGATCTACCGAGTTTAAAACATTAAATTACTCCATTTTTCTGTAAAGTCCACCAAGACAGAATTTATATCCTCAAATCTCAAAATAAAAAATAAAAATTATACCCTCAAGTTTGTAAAATAGATAGAGTTTAAATTAATTCTCAATCCACGGAGACAATACTATACATTTTTCTGCACTGAGTAAAATCGAGTTTTTACGCCCTAGGTCATTTTTTTTCACAAATTACCCCATTTAACTACTTTTCATCCATATTACCCCATTCATACACGTGAAGAATGTGAACGAGTATCTACAACGGCATAAGAACATGTTAAACACTCTTGCTAATTGTTTGATCTTGTGATCCAGTTTCTCTGTTTTCATATGTCTTCGCTATTTTTCCAATGGAACTCGTTTGCACTAGTTTGCTCGGTTTATGGTCCACATTATAGTGAGTGGAAAATCGAGACCTTTTTATAGAGGTGTCTGCACGACTGGAAAACACGGCGAGGAAATTTTTTATCCTATATGGATGACCATGTGATCTCCGGATTGGCCCCCCCCCCCCCCCCCCCCCCCACCATAATAGGCGTTAATGGAATCTGTCACGCTGTCGGGTATCACCAGCTTTGCCGAGTGCCAAATCACGTGCCACTCGGCAAAGGGCCTGTATGACATGTCCGTCAGAAAACACTCGGCACAACGTGCGACACTTGGCAAAGGCACTATATGCCGAGTATCCCCCTGATTTGACACTCGACAAACCACGCGTTGTCGGCAAACTTTGAAAACGACATTCAGCAAAAGCAGTGTCTGGGAAAACCAGCTGGCCACGTTCCGACGGTGCCGTGACGGAGTAAGGTCTTTGCCGAGTGTCATAGTCGGAGGACACTCGGCAAACGCGTCGCGCAGAATTTTCAGATTTCCTGCCATTTTCGCCGTCGGTTTGGCGAGTGGCATCCCCTTAGCCGTCCCCTTGCTGCTAGTTTGCCGAGTGCCGGGACTCGACACAGATCTTTGCTAGCACTGAGGTAGGCACTTGGCAAAGGCCTTTGCCAGCAGCGCAAAATACACTCGGCAAAGAGATTTGCCGAGCCGAGCAGCTCTGGACACGTGGCGGCCCGTGGTGCATTGTATGTTTGCCGAGTGTGGTCCGCGACACTCGGGGAAGAGCTGGCGTCCGTTTGTCCATAGACCCGCACGAGCAAGGCGGCCGCAGACCGTCGAGGAGGCCGTGTGACGAGGGGTGGAGTCGCCGTAGATCATGAGGTGAGTGGCGCCGCAGTTCTTGGCCATTCGCATGCCATGGATTAGGGCTTCGTACTCAGCCTCGTTGTTGGAGGGTGTTGGGAAGTCCATCTGTAGCACGTACTTCAGCTTGTCGCCTTTGGGGGAGATGAGGATGACTCCTGCCCCGGCTGATCTGAACTTTTTGGAGCCGTCGAAGTACATTGTCCATGCGTTGGACAGGTCGGGGACATCTGGCAGCTGGGCTTCTATCCACTCGGTGGTGAATTCTGGGAGCACTTGGGCCTTGATTGACTTCGGGTGAGCGTATTTCAGCCCCCAGGGTCCTAGCTCGACGACCCACTTAGCGACTCGTCCTGTCGCGCATTGGTTGGTCAGGATGTCGGAGAGCCCGGAGGAGCTTACCACCGTGATCGGGTGCTCGGAGAAGTAATGGATTACTTTCCTTGAAGTCATGAAAACTCCGTAGGCCAGCTTCTGGTAGTGCGGGTAGCGCTGCTTGGACAGGGTCAACACCTCGCTAAGGTAGTAGACGGGTCGCTGAACAGGGTAACTGTGTCCTTCTTCTTCTCGTTCGACTACGAGTACCGTGCTGACCACCCTGTTTGTGGCTGACACGTAGAGGTATAGCGGCTCGTTCTCCAGTGGAGCCACCAGTACTGGGGAAGTCGTGAGTGTTTTCTTGAGTTGGTCGAACGCGACTTGCGCTTCTTCTGTCCACTCGAACTTGTCTGTCTTTTTCATCAGTTGGTAGAAAGGCAGGGCCTTTTCTCCCAACTTACTTATGAACCGGCTGAGAGCTGCGACTCGGCCGGCTAGGCGTTGCACCTCGTGAAGCTTGGTCGGTGCTGGCATTGCGAGTATGTTTTGCACCTTCTCAGGGTTGGCTTCGATTCCTCTTGCAGAGACGAGGTACCCAAGCAGTTCTCCGGCTGGCACGCCGAAGACACACTTGTCTGGGTTCAGCTTGATCTGATACTCGTCGAGGGCGGCGAAGACCTTGCGGAGGTCGGCGATGAGGGTGTCCTCCTTGCGGGTGGTGACGACGATGTCGTCGACGTAGACTTGGACGATCTGCCCGATGAGCCCTTTGAGGCATGCTTGCATTGTGCGCTGGTACGTGGCACCAGCGTTCTTCAACCCGAAGGGCATCGTCTGGTAGCAGAAAACGCCGTCGGGTGTGATGAATGCTGTCTTCTCCTCATCGTCGACGTTCAGTCTGATCTGCTGGTAACCTGAGTAGGCGTCCAGGAAGGACAGGCGTTCGCAGCCTGCAGTCGAGTCGATGATCTGATCTATCCGCGGGAGCGGGAAATGGTCCTTGGGGCAGCATTTGTTGAGGGCGGTGAAGTCGACGCACATGCGGAGTTTCTTCGTCTTCTTCTTCTCCACAGGACTGGGTTGGCGACCCAGTCCGAGTCCTTGATCTCTCGATGAACTTGGCATTCAGCAGTCGATCGATTTCTCTGCTGATTTCGTCTCGCTTGGGCCCGGAAAAGCGTCGCATGGCCTGTTTGACGGGTCTGGCGTCCTTGTGGACTTTAAGGAGTGCTCGGCGAGGTTCCTGGGTATTCCTGGCATGTCAGAGGGTTGCCATGCGAAGATTCTCCAGTTCTCACGTAGAAACTCGACGAGCGCGCCTTCCTATGCGGGAGTCAGACTCGACGATACTTTGACCGTCTTGCTGGCGTCAGTCGGGTGGACCTGATGGGTCGTTGTGTCGTCAGCCGCGTTGAAGGCAGCGTCCTTGGCTGGTTTCTTGCGGGCTGGGAAGATGGTCTTGTCGTTGTCGACTGCCATTGCCTCGAAGTGCTCTTCGACTCCGAAGAATTCGAGATCTTGCTGAACTCGCGGTCGCAGCTGTTGGAGCGGTCGAAGTCGCCGTGCACCGTGATGACGCCCTTGGGTCCAGGCATCTTGAGCATGAGGTAGGCGTAGTGAGGTATCGCCATGAATCTGGCGAAGGTTGGGCGCCCGAGTATCGCGTGGTACTGCGACTTCCAGTCGACTACCTCGAAGTCGATCGACTCCCTCTTGAAGTTTTCGGGTGTGCCGAAGATGACGTCGAGTGTGATCGTTCCCATGGGCGTGACTGCTTGCCCTGGTACTATGCCATGGAAGGTGGTCTCTGATGCCGCCAAGTCCGTCGTTGGTCTGTTTATCCTTCTGAGGGTGTCGGCAAAGATGATGTTAATGCCACTGCCTCCATCCATGAACACCTTTTTCAGGGTGTAATCTCCGATCAGAGCTTCGACTACCAGAGCGGCGTGCCCGGGTCGTGGTACTGCAGGCGGGTGATCTGCTCTGGAGAAGTGATTGGTGTCTCTGACCCTCTCAGGTAGTCGGGTACTGCAGGTGGACAGGTGATGGCTTGGAAAACTTGGCGAGTGATGATCTTCTGGGTCCTGTTTGAGGGCGCCCCTTCTGTATCATGTTGAGTTGTCCGCGTGCCGCTGGATATGCGTCCTGGATCACGGTGGGGCATCTTGTTGCGGCTGCTGCTGCTGCAGAAAGGCTCCCGCCGCCTGTGCTGGATTGGCGACTGCGGGTGCGGGCGCTGCCTGGATGGCCAGCTGCGCGGCTGGCTGCGCTGCGGGTGCTGGAGTGACTATCTTCTGCATGGCTTCGTATATTTTACGTGCCTTTCGACAGTCCTTCAACAGGTGGTTGGATCCCCACTTGCCCGTTTCCGGGTTCCTGAACATGTGGTGCCTGCAGGGTTGTTCCAGCTCTTCCGCTGGGCTTAGGTGCGTTTCTGCCACTCGCGTTTATGGCCTCCGTCGCTGCGGTAGTTGCTGCCGCCGCTTCGGTTGTACTGCCCCTGGCTGTATTGGCGACTCTGGTCCCGCCGCTTCGACTGTACTGTGCATGGCTGTATTGGCGACTGCTGTCGCGCGCTTCATCCTCACGGGGGGTTTGGAATCCCGCCGCTACTAGCTCGATTGAGTCGTTGCCGTTGTAACGCGGCTTCTTCTTGTGGCGCCCTTCTCGCCAGTTGCTTGGTCCGGCTTCGTCCTTCGGGGAGTAGTGTGAACTATTGCGGACCGAGTCCTCTCCGTCTGCCCACTGGTTTGCTATCTTCATGACCTCGATCATGTTTTTCGGCCGGAGCCTACCAAACTCCTCGCGGAGGTCGCGGCGGGAGACGCCGTGCATGAAGGCATCCATCACTCGGTCCTCCGAGGTGGTCTCCATGGTGTTGCGGAGCAAGGTCCAACGCTGGATGTATGACCGGAGCGGCTCGTCTCGTCCTTGCTTGCATGCTTGTACTCGACGAACGTCGTCGGTCTCGAGTACGTCCCAGGAAGGATTTAACGAAGGCTTCCGCGAACTCGTCCCACGTCCTGAAGGCGTTCTTGGGTTGAGTGTTGAGCCACCCGCGTGCAGAGCCCGTGAGCATCAGCTGGATGTACTGCATGGCCGTAGTCGAAGTACCGCCCTGGCAGCTGCAGGCTATGAGGTAGTCTTCTAGCCAGAGTCTTGGGTCCTGCTTCCCGTCGTACTTGACTGCTTCTGCCGTGAGCTTGAAGCCCTTGGGCATTCTTGTGTCGCGTATGTTGAAGCTGAAGCATGCGGCGCCGCACGGCTCGTAGTCGCCGTCGTTGCGGTCGTAGTCGAAGTTGGGCGTGCTGACCGGGCGCTGGGTGCGGCTGCGGTCTACCGTCCTTTGCGTGATGACGTTGCGGAGGTCTTCACCTGGCTGCGGTTGTCGCAGTTGTCTTGTCGCCGGGGCTGCGAGTGCTGCGGGCTCGTGGTCGCGGCGATCTCGATCTTCACGCGCTTTTTCTGTCGGCGCCTTGTTTACCAGTGCGTCTTCGAGTGCCTTGATAGACATGATCTGCTGCTTGTGGAGGAGAGCGCGCGAGTCGCCCTCTGGCGGCTGTGTCAGCCGCAGGTATGTTTCGACTGCCATGAGTGCGGCTCCGGGTGTCTTGGGGACGGGTATTCCGTCTGCGTCTTCTATGTATGATGACTCGAGGTTGCGGGTGACTCTAGCGCGGTCGACCTCCGTCATCAGGGGCACGCGGGCTCTGTGGCGCCTTGCTCCTTGCGAGACCTCTGTTGAGGCAGTGAACGAGTAAGCGGCCCTCCTGGCGCTCGACGCGTCGGCTCCTCCTTGCGTCGGAGGAGCTCGGCCTTCTCTGCGCGGAGTCGTTCGCCTTCCTTCCGCAGCAGGTACTGGACCGCCATAAGGTCCTCCCGGGGTGCGTCCGGTGGGGGGTATGTGCCGTCCTCGACGTGCTTCAGGGCTTTGATTGCCATGTCGCGGGTGATGGTGAGTCGCGTCACCTGGTCCGGCATGACCACCTCCAGTGGGTATGCGGGTTCGTCGTCGTTGCCCTGCGGCCTCTGGCCGATCATGAAGACTTGCGCGGGGTAGATCTGGGCAGTGGGACGGTAGCTGCCACTGCTGCTTCCTTCGTCCGAGCCGTGCTCGGAGCTGAAAATGGGTGCGACGTGGTGGACACCACAGTCGCCGCCGAGGCTCCTTCCCTGGAGTTTCGCGACCTTCGCCGCGGACGTGAGGAGTGATGTCGCTGTCGTCGACGTGGGCGCGATTGGCTTGTTGACGATCTTGCGAGTCGATGGAGACGCGAGTGGCGTGGATGAGAACGGCGCGACCTTCGTTGCGCGCAAGGCGTGGTCGACGTAGTCGAAGTTGATGCAGATCTTGGCCTTGCCAGCGACGCGATCGAGGTAGTTGAAGTAGACTCGATCCGCGCGGTGGTCGACGAGGTGGTCGACGTAGTCGTAGCAGATGCGATCTCCGTGGTAGCCGGAGACGCTGGTGCGCGGCCGCGTTGGGCGCGATCTCTGCCGCAGCGGAGGCGGTCGGAGTAGTCGAGGCGGACGCGATCTTCTCAGCAGTCGAAGACGCATCGCCGCAGTCGCAGCAGATGCGATCTCCGCAGCAGGTGGGGGCGTGGTTGGCGCAGCCGCGGCAGATGCGGGTGCCACCACCGCAGGCGGTGCGATCGCCGTGGATCTGAGTACTCCACAGCTGTCTACGAAGTAGTGCATGGTACCGAAGGTGAGGCACATACCTACGTGCAGATCGGCGTACACCGAGCGGTGGGCCGGCGGGTGGAAGGTGTACTCGAAGGAGCCGAAGCAGATTGGCTCCTTGGTGATGCAGACGTCGGTCTTCAAAGTTGATGGAGCCGGTGCGACCATGATTCCAGCGCTCGTTCTTTCCCACAGACGGCGCCAATTGACGAGGGTGGACTCGGCAAATCCCTGGGTTGTGTACCCCGGGTTGATTGAGGGGGAGAGAGATGAGCGCTGGTGATCACGACGGCTGACAAGCGAGGCGTTTTACCCAGGTTCAGGCTCCCGGAGGATAACACCCTACTTCCTGCTTGTCTGGTTATTGATGGTGAGCTGTGGCTACAATGGCGAGATGGCAATCTCGCTAGGGTTTGTGTGGCGGCTATGAGCGTACCCTAGACGAAGGACCCTCCTAGCCTTTATATGGTAGGCTAGGTCTCAGGTGAACGGTGCCGATGGCGCTTACAAGCATGGCGGGGTCGCATGACCTAGCGTCGACTATCTTGGGCCGCACGTCGTCCTCCTTGGGCCTTCCTTGGGCCCTCGTCATAAGGCTGATGGGCTTGGCGTGACCCAGGTATCCCTACCGTGGGGTAGTCGAACAGTGACCCCACGACACCGTGGATCTATCCTTCCTTGCCCTCGCCGGCGTTGGGGGAGGCCGAATCGACCACGGCGGCGGCGCTCCAATTCATGGCGGCGGCGGCCCGGTCGAGGCCATCCCAGTCGATTTGATGGCGGGGCCTCGGCTGTGGCATTACGGCGGCGGGTTTTGGCGGAGGAGGGACGACGGCGGGGAGCAAATCTTGGCCAGCGACGATCGAATCGCGGGCAAGCGGCGGGGCGGCGTGTAGGAGGGAAACATACAAGTGACAGTTGGGGTTCCCGCGCGGTCGATTTCGTGGGACACGGCAGCTCCCCGCGCGGCCCTCTCTGTCCCAAATGGGGCAGAGAGGAGCATAATTTGGGGCAGCCCCAAAATAGGGCAGCCGTTGGAGATAATTTTTTTACCCTTTCGTGTCCTATAAAACGGTTTTTTAGGGTACCAATGCTAAAATAGGGCATCTATTAGAGATGCTCTTGTGGGTGTTAAAGTACATGTACTCCGTACAATATATTTAACCTTGAACATTGATCTTGGCACCACCTGTAGTCTGTAGAAATATCTCTATTAACCCGTGCGAAACCGAACTATGTCTACTAGGGCTCTGGGCAGTGGCGGATTTAGACCTTGAACATATGTTGATAGATTCTTATATTTTCCAAAGTTGAACAAATATCAAGGATTGACTTTTGAAAGAAAAGAAACATCGGCAGAAAACTAAGAGAAACGAAAAGTCCGTGTGTTAATAATCCAATACAAAGTATAAGAAATTATCCCACAAGGCACCGGCTGTATATATATAGGCCGCACCCGAATATGAGAGGGCTCCGCCGCACGACGGCGACGGTGATGTGGAACTCCGGATCCAGCACGGGACGGCGGCCGAGGTCTGTTGCCGGGTCAAGGCCGGAGACGGCCGCGATGGCGATGGAGTAGTTGGGTTCCTTGTACCTGATCGCTTCCACGATGAACCAGAGGAGGAAACTCACGAAGAACCCGATGAAGACGCACATGCAAACAAGTAGACATTGATCTTCTCTTCCTATAGCTGCAGCTGCGTGTATCTCTGGTGTTGGGCGAGGAGGCGGAGCACTTCCTTGATCTACACGGCGTGCGTCCGTGTCCATGGCCGCCGTGTTTGCTCTTTGCTGGGGCGGCCGGCGCTGGGTATGGCCGGAAGAACAGGCCTCCCTGGGTTTATGTAGGTCGATGGAGGGGTGACCTTCCTTTGATAAGCACGTGTTTGTATACCTCTATACCTAATAATAAAATCATTAAGGCTTCTTCTCGTACGTCGTTGAAACTATCCCTGAAGTTGATGTAAATTACCCCCACTGCCACCCATAAGTACGTACCGTTTCGTCTTTTGTTTCCGTATAATGTCGTGTGATTCCTATCCCCGAACGATCGCTGGGTCTGGACATCGTTCAGTACTCGTACATGTGATTACTTTTCCGATTACTACTCGATTTGTGAACGTAGAACAACGCCCTAGCACGAGGCTAGCAATATATATTCCACCGCTTGATCGATCATGGCAATACTAATCGGGCGAAGCTGGCTGAGCTGTTGCTGCGCCAACCCAACCTATTCTAGATATTCCGGAGTCTTGCAAGCGCAGATCCTTCTTGACGTTCAACCCGACACCAACAAGAGGTATTCGCGGGTGCGTCTGAGCATCAAATCCGCCATTGCCGGCCAGAGCGAGGGTTACCGCAGGCACAGAAGAAGACGACATCCAACCGCGAGAAGTCGCGAGGTGGAACGCCGCGTCGCGTCAAAGCTGCCCATGCTCATGGACGAGCTCCGGCGGCGCGAGCTGGACATGGTGACCGGCAGTCCGGCACCACCAACCGCAACAACAGCCAGAACGTGGTGCTCTGGACGTTGGTCGCAAAGCTTTGGCTAGATCAGATGACGCCGGCTGTTGATTCAATGATTTATTCATTGGGAGGCTACTGGAAGCGAACGATTAGCTTGTACGAAAAGAAGAGAGAGTAGAAGAGAGGCGCCGCTGGAAAGATCGATCGTTAGGTTTCGTTTCGTACGCGTGTAGGTGTTCTGATCGTTTCGGTTCCCTTAGTCCAATACGACTCCAAGTCCTGATACCGCCTACAATATTTTTTTTGTCTGATCGATGGGTTCGTTTCCTAGGTCACATGCTCGGTCCTTGGGCATGGCCGCGTGTGTCGGCCAAGCAAGAGATCAGCCAAGATCCATTGATGAGATGCCGGTCATGCACGGCAACATACTGGCGCCGGCAGCCAGGGCGAACAGATCGTCCATGGCGAGGACGTGGTCAACCGTCGACGTCCATGGTCCGTGTGCGGTGAACCGTGAAGGAGTAGGACATGCGCGAAAGCTGCAGATCGAGCTGCTGTTCGGGCAGGAGGAAGAGCGCGTCCGCTCGTCCATGGCGAGGGCGTGGAGGACAACCATGGTCCTGGTGCGGTGAAGGACCAGGACATGGAGCTGCTGCCGTAGGAGCAGGAGTAAGAGCTGCTCATGCCGGTGTGCTCCCGCCGGTAGCACGGTCGACCATGCTGAAGACGTGCTGAACGTCTGCGTTGAGCAAGTTGCTTCCGTACACAGTGTCTGTACAACGTATTTGATTTCAGCCTTATTCTGATATGAAAAATAACAAGTGAATTTGCTCATGGTGTGGCTGCTCTTATGTTACAGGACGTGGTAAGTATGCTTACAGAAATAATAAGAGAGAATGAGATTCATGCACTAAAGGCAAGTACTCCTAGCAGTGACTTCAGCTTTGTAGTTTTTTATGCCTTTTATATTTGTTTCGTTATGGTTCTATCATAAACTGAATTGTCTTTCTGCAGATATTTTTATTAATTTGGATAAGAAGGCAATTGAATTTTATGTAAGCACATGTGCGAAGTTGTTCGCCCTACACTAAAAATAGATGTTGTATCTAGATTTTGTTCTAATAACACGATTCGTACTTACAAAGATCGAGTCATTTTAAAATTAAAAATTCAAATTATTTTAAATAAATAGAAAATTTAATCCGGTGCATGAAATGTGTATGTTGGATAGTTGCGTTGTATCGATTGGTAGTTACACAAAATCAATAATTACAAATTGATGGAATTCGGAGAGTGAGAATGGGAGAGTCGTCGGAAAATCAATGCAAACCGAAGAGGCGAGATTTTAAGGAGCTCTCCACCAAGATGACGCTTTTATCAGACTTCACCACCACTCATGCTCTACACGAGGAGAAAGTGGAATATAGGCGAACTGAGCCTGGCTAGGGTAAGACAACTCGACGGCTTTAGGGCAAAATGCGGGTTGTGACAAAAAAATCATCCAAAAATTGAATATTTTGTTACCCCGTTGCAACGCTGAGTAAATCAAGTAGAAAAATATTAATTCAAAAGGACAATTTGACAAATGAAGGCTAGGGTTACATGGGTCTATCGATTGTGGGGCAAAATTTAGGTCCAACCGATGTTTTTATCTAGTTGATATTTCTCTCCCGTTGCAACGCACGGGCATTTTTCCTATAATAATAAAGGAAGGAGTGTTTCTTCCTTCGTCCGTCACGATTTCTTGTCGTACGTCGTTTCCATGGTTTGGTTTCGTACGTCAAAAAACAGTTTAAAACAAGATATGATACCGATCGATTTGGTGTAATGGAATCCAGTATGGATACGCTACACGCGCCAACATACCGCCTTAGACCTGGCCTGCTGCTATAAAGCAATGATCGGAAGGCACCCACCACACAGGATACGTTCGCACGTCTAGCCCAAGGCGAAGGCCGCCTACGTCGGATTACCCAGCGCAGCCGAATCCTATGCCCGGCGCCGTCGTCAGTCGAGTTTCTGCTGGTGACAATGCAGCCGACGTCGAACATGAAGAGAAAGAGGACGGACGAGGGGAGAGTGGACAGAAGCAGCAGCGGTGTCGCTGCGAGAGCAGCAGCAGCGATCTCATCGAACATGAAGAGAAAGAGGGCCTGCGAGGCTGCGAGAGCTAGCGCAGGTGTTTCGGCGAGGCGTACCACCATGACCAAAGTGTGGAGATGGGCAAAAACAAGCTTCGAAGGGTTTACAAACATGAGCCTTCAGCCCAAGAGGGAGTGTCTCTTGATGGAGCAGTGTACCCTCCTTCTTTTGAGCCCCTCCCGTCCATCCACCTCGCTCGCCGGCGATCCGCGGGATTCTCCCCTCTCCGGCGTCGCTCCGGCGGCGGGAGGGTGGGGGATCCCCGGATCCCGGCCTGTACATAGTGTAGGGTGTGGTAGGAGACCCGCCGGCGGCGTCGTGGAGGTGGCGTCGGTGTTGGCGGCTAGGATGGTGTCGGCGCGTTCCCCTCTGGCGACGGCGCTCCTCGGAGCTCCAGCGTCGCGCACGCGGCTTTTTGGTGGCCGGGGATCTCCGGATCCGCCGGTTTTCTCTGGATCTTCCTCCTCCTTGCCGGCCGGCGGGGAGGTCGACCTCCACGGTGTGGAGCTACGAGGGAAGACCTGGAGGATGGAACTCAGGGCTGGGCTTGCCCTGCGGCTTCTGCCGGCGCTGCGGAAGAAGACGGCTGCGGCAAGGTGGTGGTGCTGGAGCGATGGGTGCTCGCCGTACTCGTTCAACGGCATAAGCTCCGCTGCTTGCGGCGGACGGGCTCTGCGGCGATCTTCAAGAAGGAGGTGCCCTTGGACTGTGGCAAGGTGGAGGTCAGCGGTCTTCTTCCTCTTCGCCGGCGCTGTCGCTGGTGCTTGATCCAGGCCTGTTCCCCTGCGTAGGCTTTCTGTTCTTGTTCTTGTTTGTACTCCATACTTGTATGTGGTACCTTCGGATGTACGCAGGCTTTCAAAAAAAAAAAAATCTCGAGTCCTTCCGCTAGACATACTTTAGTCGCCGGCCAGTTCTGTTCTATGGAGTATATCGCAGGTTGCTTCATGGATAGCTTTGCATCTACGTCTACAGGTCCCTCAAGAGCCTAATCGATAAATCCATCAGCTAGCTAGCATCCATAGAACAGATCGACCAAGTTCCAGTACGTGCGTCTGGATTGGCTTGGCCGGCACGCCCGGCATATGATTTCCCGCCGATTGTCCTCGATGACGTACGTGTGTTGTCTTGGCAAAAGTCAAGCGGAGCCTGGCGGAAGTTTGGTCCAGAGGGAGAAGATTGAGGATGATCTCCATATGGCACCTCATCGGGAGTTCGGGACCGACCACCAGTCCACCAGCACGACCTCCTCAAAAGAAGTAGGTAATTGACGAATTTCCAACGTAGGCAATTTATCCTCTACTACTATTGTACCAAAATGCGGGGTAGATTTATACGCGAAATTTGCTTTGTCCTGTTCAAAAAAAACTAATTTTAAGTAGTGAAACTCTCCACGGCCCTATTTCAAATAGTTTAAAACAAATTCAAACAGGGTAAACAAAACAAGTAAACACATTGTTTTTTCATGGTTGTGAACATATACTGATTTCTTAAAGAGCCGTTGCAACGCACGGGCATTTTTGCTAGTAATAATAAAAACATTAAGTCTTCTTCTCGTACGTCGTTGAAAATACCCCTAAAGTTCGCACAAATTACCCACCACTGCCACCCATAAGTCAAAAAAAAACTGTTCGGTACGTCAAAACCAGGTCTCGCTCGTTTCTTTTCGCTCGTTTCTTTTTTTTTTTGCTATGAGTTTCTTTTGTTGGCAACATAGAATTTGAGGTCGACACGGATCCTGTGTTGCCTGCTGTCTAAACATAGGAGAGCAAGCGAGTCATCTACAAATCGGAGCAGAGCAAGGGCATCCATCGATTGGTCGGCATCAGCTGCGATCCAAACACGCCACCGGCTTTCAAGGGGCTCGGCACGCCACGCCTGTTCTTAGCGGCGACGGAGGCGACCAGGACATGCCCCCCCAGTTCGATTCGGCATGGTAGTTTACCCTAATAAAAAGCGCCGTCCCCGCACAGACGCACATCAACTCAAGCGCAAGAGTTAACTAGAGAGGGAAGAAGCAAGCAGCGACAATCCAATCGCTTGGACGTTCTCTGATCTCACGATGAGCCAAGCGAATTCGTTACCACGCAATCACGCCCACCGCTATCCCACCGTGGCGGAGGAGGCGACGGCGGCGAACCAGAGGAGTCGGGCCTTATGGAGGGACAAGCTGAGGAAGCTTTCAGGCAAAGATTTACCTCCGGCGATCTACCGGGAACTGAAGCTCGACGAAATCTGCACGAGCGACGCGCTGCGGTCGCAGCTGGCACATCGCCGAGATGTTCGCCCGGTCCCAGCGCCAGCAGTGACGCGCGTACGTGCTCAGAAGTGCTGACGGCGTTCAGCTGGTCATGGGAAGGATTAGCTAGCCAAGATTGGAAAGCACGGTCGTGGAGGTGAACGTCCACGCGCACGTCTCTTTGGTGGACTCTCGCTGGCACTTCTCTTCATGGTGTCCGCGACATATGTTCCATGAACGCTGGAATCCGATCTTTTGATCTGGTAGGTGCTCCAATCCAGCATCTCCGACTCTTTTAGTGTTGATGACATACTGATACTGTTTGATCGGCTGTCAGCGGCCAGGCTGCCAACCAATGAACTGCGGCGGAATTGCAGAGCAGCTGTTCAACTTATCCACACGTTTTTTTTTTACGGTCACTCATTAGAGCATGCACTCAGTATCCAAGTAGTATTGTCGTTGAATCTATACTCCAGATCTAACATTCTAACACCCTTGCAAGAACGTTGCTCGTAGCTCGGCAATGTTGTACTTAATTTGTATAAGATGGAGGCATGACCGCATGAGATAATGAAAAGAAGTTGGATTACGCTGCTTTCATTTAACGTCACACACTCACGTGATATTTGATTTAGTCTTATTTTAATCTCCTTGGTTAGAAATATTGCTTTTCTCCATATGAAAGTGGTATGTTTCTCACAAATAAAGTATATACATTACTTATGATAAGTTCTCAGTTTTACCGACAGGACCATGCTGGAAGCTTCTCTTAGTTAGCCAACGACACAAACATGCTACTGTACAACACAAAACATAAACTTCAGTTATATGAATTATTTCAGAAGCGTGAAAACAAGTTAACATGGATGCATGTAAGTTTATTATTGGGACGGTGTGTACAATTTTTTATTCATGGGGTTTACATGTAGGTTTGTCTAAACCCTGGCTCGGCAGATGCATCATAAGTGATATATTGGTATTCTCTCCAGTTGACAGTGGCTTGTTTCTCCCCGACGTAGATTTGATCTCTCCCGTTAAGCACATGCAAATTGATGGAATTTAGAGAGTGGGAATTGGAGAGTCCGTCGGAATGTTGCCGCAAACCGAAGAGGCAAATATAAGGATCTCTCCAAGATGACGATTGTGTTGGCCATCACCGCCACTCGTGCTCTTTTCGAGGAGAAAGTAGAAAATAGGCGAGCAGAGGCTAGGGTTAGACCGGTAAATAATTTTAGGGAAGGGGATGTAGGTTGTGATAAAGTTTTTTTGAGCGCAACTTGATTTATATTTCTCCCGTTGCAACGCACGGGCATGTTTACTAGTCTTAGACAATGCCGCATAGTATGGTTCGTCCGTGTTGTGGGTTCTTACCATAGCTCCATCGGTGACATGCATATTTGCAGCGTACTTATGGTAAGCCCAAGTAGCTCCACAGCGTATTTATGGCAAGATTAACTCGCCTATGGAAATCGGAAAACAGAGAAACTCTACTTCCGTCCTATGGTATGGAAAGAAAAAGTGATTTTGGTTGATTGTGCTTCGAGCCCTTGGACTTGCCCTAATAATCATCGGTAAACATAATTAACGAAATTTTGCATTAAACTAGCTTGGTCACGTACGGCGGAGGATCTACATTTACCATAGTTGCTATTTCTTGGTCACTTTAGCATACCATTGCCCACTTGAACATGGCAATGCCTTAAGTTGCATACAATTTGCAAAATTTGTAAACCCTCTTTCTTTTGAATTTTTCCACGTATATTAAACCAGCAAAAAGTACACGATTACATCGATTACAAAAACAAAACTAAAAGAGACTAGCAAATCTATGAGATCTTCAATCTCTTTCTTCATCCATGACACAATCTTGTACTTTTCTGAAGGCAGCCGTAGAACAACGCCAACACCACCAAATCACAGACCTGTGAATACCACCGAAGGTTCTCCCTTTTTAATTTTGAGCCGCAATGCCAAGGCTGTGTGCACGCACGCAGCCATTAAATTAATCAAGCAATATCGGCAAGAGCACCACCACTGATATTCCAGGGACAAATAACCGAACCACTTTGTCGACGTCGTTGGGAGCCGAGAGAACGAATCACCATTGCCGAAGACGTAGTAGCCGGGATAGATATTGCGAGGACAAACCTCCTCGCGGCAACCATGAGAAATAATCCAAGATTGATCTGGCGAAGCAAGATCTGAAGAACCATACCTAGACAGACTTAATCTTCCAAAGCCACCATTGACGTCGGGAAGGATATCTCGCCGTCGAACGAAGCGTGGAAGATCACTTATTGCAGACGATACCATCTCCATTAACGAAGAAGATGACGACCAAAACCAAACTCTACCATTAAGAACCTTCGAAAAGCGCCGTGCGTAGGTCCGAGGTCCCCACCCCTTCTAGTGCCAGAATGGCACCTAGAGGAGGCGAGGACCCGTCGAAGCTTTGCCGACGGCGACGATGAAGCTGCAGATATCACCGGTGGCGGCGGCTAGGGTTGAAACCCTAGGCGGCCGCCACGATCGCCACGATCGCCTCCTCTCCTGTCTTTCTCGTACGTACCCGGGCTTCGCTTTTCTTCGTTGCTGTAAAGTTTGTAAACCCTCTTTCTGATTTGCTAATTCTTAGTCGTTTGAGAATTAACTAATTCCCACTCAGTTCTTTAAATGTAAGATTTGCGTCGTGATTTGTGCCATCCATAGTGTTGCACATGAGTTGTAATTGTGTGCAACTGAGGAAAATGTGCACGTAAATATTAATCAACTATTTAGCCGTTGGATCTGCGTCGTCATTCATACTTGTCTGAGAGTTGCACATGGTTTACTAGAAATCTCGCAATAATTATAATCTTCTTATCGTGAAGACAACTTGTACCGCAAAATTATTATTGCATTAGACCTCAGTTTGTGCTTCCTGAATTGTACCATGTTGTGCTTATTTGATAATTGTGTATTGCCAATAGTCACAAAAGTATGCAAAAGTGGGTCAGACAACTGCAAACTGGGCCTTTTCCCAACCTTCAACACCTAAATTGGGCAAATGGCAGTCCCCCAAGCTGCCAAGCACGATGGAATCCAAGCTTCGACCCACAAGCACAACGAAATATCATAGTACCAGCTTATATTAAGTTATTAACCCTCTGTATTGCAAGAGGTACTTATCATGTAGCCTGAAATTCTACAGGAACAAAACCGCACAAGAAAGCTGTAGTTCGGATGTCACACAGAAAAAAACTATATCAGAAATGCTAGATACGAAGAGAAGAAAACATGAGGTAGGATCTCATATTTAGTTTTCTCCAAAATTCGTTTGCAGTAGTCTTTCGTACGAATTTCAAAGTAGTATGATATACCAGTTCATTTGTTCCAAAATGTAGCAGAGGAACTTTTGATTCAGAAATCATATCCTCTAAAACTCCTACCCGTTTCCTTTGTTGTAACAAGGCCTGAGTCCACTAAAAATAAATAATAAAAGCAGCAATTATTCTTGATGTATTTGTTTGTAGTACAGGTATATGATTGTACAATCTCTCGTTGCCAGTAAAGCTAGTCACGGTTGGAAAATATATGAAAGAGTAAAAAACAAAATTTACATTGCACAATGTCTCATTGTAAGCTACAGGTTTGTGGCACTAATTTGAACAACTATATATGTGCCCAAGACAAGCCCAATGCCGCAGATCGCAGGTCGCCCATACATTGACAAAATTTATACTGTTATGTACTTCAACATAGCTGAGCGCACATTCTCCATGAAAGCCACAGCTTCCTCCTGAACATCACATACAAATATTATACAAGTTAGAAGCATAACAAAGAAACACATGACCAAAGATCCAAATCCTCGATACTTTGGTAATTTATAGGATGCTCCTGATAAAAGAGACAAGGGACAGCACATCACCTGATTGCTCGTCTTTGCGCTCGCTATGTTCTCATCAAGAAGTGTCAATATGGACATGTTGAGCTCGTTCCGTTCGACCATGTCGAGCAGCTGGGAAACACCAAAATACGACATCACAGTTACAAAATCAGCAGGTGCACTGCATACAAAGAGTTACCGAAAAAGAAAAAGTTGCAGCAGCATTGTTCAGGTCTTTCTGTTTCAGATCTTACCGTTGATTTCCTGTCTTTAGATTGCAGGATGTTGGTGAGCCGCTCTTTCGCCGTCACGAGGTCATTCTGCAACTTGTCGTAAGCCTCTGCAATATCAGCAAGGACAGTAGTTACAGAAGTCATCTATCTATAGCTTCGATTATGCAGCGAAATGAGGAATTTCATGGAAGATAATGTTAACTGACCGACTCCCTCGCCGATAACCTTCTGCATCGCGTCCAGCTCGATCAGTCTGTCTTCCATGTCCTGCATGCGAGCACGACAGAAATCTAAACCAAGCTGACATGGGAATTCTGTATCAGAGCAGAAGTTCTATGAGAAAGTTCAGAGCTTTTACCGCCGTTCTGGTGGCTGCGAATTTGATCTCGGAGATTTCCCGCTTGATGTAGTCGAAGAAGGCCGTGTTGAGCCTGGGCCGCAGCCTGCCGATCTCGATCTCGATCTCCCGCGCGTCCGTGTCGAGGAAGTACTCCACCAGGCCGGCCTCCGTGTCAGGCACCACCCGCGCCTGCACGCACGCACGCGGCCACGCCGTGTCAGGTCAGGCAAGCACGCACGCACCGGACATGTTCGACGGAATTCAATGACATGACAGCGACGAAGAGGATAGTGAGCTATGCCGTTCGTTTCAGTTATTACCTCGCGCTCCTTGCGGCGGCGCTCCTGCTCCTCCTTGACCTGTTGGTCGAAGGCCGCGCGCGCGTCGGCGTCGCTGTCGAGGCGGCGGCGGAACTCGAGATTCGCGATGTGGCCCGGCTGCGGCGCCGCCAGGATGCCCTCCGGATCCTGCATGCGTCCCGACATCAGAACCGTGCATCAGCCGATATAACAAAGCGTTGGTGAGTGAGCCGAGCTGGTACGTACCCATCCGATGCAGGAGATCTTGTTGGCGACGGCGCGGCGGCTGGTCGGCAAGCGGCGGGAGGCGGCGCGCGGCGCGAGGAGGGGGAAGCGCTGGAGGATGGCGCCGAGGGAGGAGGTGGAGGAAGCCATCAGAAGCTGCAGCCGCGCGCGAGGATGGAATGGACGTTATCCCCTTGCTGGTGGCGAACGGTACGAGTGTACGATGCAGTGGAGTGCAGAGGCCGAGAGATAAACGATAAGGATTGTTGGTAGTTTAGTATAGCCCATCGGGCCAGCCCACCTTGATGTAGTGCAACCTGCCCTAAGCACTCCAACATAGCACAAGTCACAATTGATCTCAAAGGTGAACTCCTTCCACTATGTGATTCACTATATGTCACCTTTGGACGTTATACTACTTCACCATTGTTCCCATTGCATCGCTAGGTGTGTCACCACGGGTACAAGACCACGGGAAGATGGACAAGGCGTGAGAGAAAGCGAGCCGGACAAGACGGTCGCTTGGAAGAGAAGAAGGAAGAGAAGCCGCAGCTTCTGCAGCGGTACTACCGCTCTCCAAGCGGTACTACCGCTGAGTCCCAGGAGCGGTACTACCGCTAGCACTACCGCCGCCACTACCGTGCCGCGCCAAATGCTCTCTGGATCGCCAGCGGTACCTGCCGGTACCTGCCTCGTACTACCGCTGGAGGATTTCAAGCTTATTCGTGAGAGCCCGCCGGTACTACCGCTGGAACAGCGGTACTACCGCCAGAACGGTACTACCGCTGCCCCAACGGTACTACCGCTGCCTGCGTGCAGAAGCAGGGAATATTCCCTTGTATCTCTCTCCACCTACCCCTTCGTGGTCAAACCTATATATAGGCACCTACCCCTCCAGATCTAGATAGACTATGTTTTGAGATTAGAGTAGAGCTAGACTCCTTCTTCTCAAATGTCTCCTTCCTCCCCTTGTGGGGATGGTTCCTCCCCTAGTGGAGAAGATCCCCTTATGGATTCAAGACCTCTACTTGTAGTTTGACTACTTGCCAATCTCTCCACCTTCGTGTGGATTCTATTGGATCGGTTGGACCGACCGGTAAGGGAAACGGTTCTTGTATCTTGCGTGTGTTCTTGTGTTCGGGGTGTTCTTCTTGGTGTTCTTCGTGTTCCTCGTGTTCTTGCGTGCGTTCGTCCACTTCCCCGTCAATCCGTGAAGATCGGGCCACCCTAGTAGTCCCGTACTACATCATATGGTATCAGAGCATGGTTGCCACGGATTTGACATGTGTTTCCACCCCCAAATCCACCAAATTTTTCTTTGATTTTGAGAAATTCGAAAATTTCCACCAAAAATAGCCCCAATTTGCTTTTGGATCGATCTGAGATTTGAGTGCGTTTTTGCAGGTTTTGATCCATAGATCTATTGCTAAACTTGTTGATCTACCTTCCTTTGCGTTCCCATAGCCTAATTCCATCATTTGGCCCTCCGATTTGCTGTTTTGAGCTCCGTTTTTCCGCCCAAAATCGCGAAATTTCCGTCTCGGGTGCAATTTCTGGAGCTAGCGGTACTACCGCTGGCGCAGTGGTACTACCGCCACAGCGGTACTACCTCCACCTCAGCGGTACTACCGCCAGCACCTGGAACAGACACGAAAACAGCATTTCAGCACCACGGTTTTGGCCATATCTTTTGATTCCGGACTCCGTTTTTGGTGTTCTTTGGCTCGTTTCGAAGCTACGATCAAGGCCTTCGTCACCATTGCGGAAGATCCATCATCTACCACCACCAAAATCCATGGGCAAGCACGAACTTCTACAACAAAGGGTGAAGAACATCGACGAAAGGTATAACATCGCCAACCTTTACCCCTTGCCATTCCGTTGAAAGCCACACTATATCTTTGCGCTTACCATGTCCTATTGAGGCTAGCTCTTGATGATTGCTTGGGCTTTGCACATTTGCACCGTGTAGTTTCCGAGCAAAAGTTGTGCGCTAGTTCATCTATCATATATCTTGTTGTTGGCATCAAAAGAAGTGTGTGTGCAAAAGAGAAAAAGAATCAAAAGAGACAAGAAGCAAAAAGTGCCAAGTCAAGAAAGAAAAGAAAGAAACACCACTTGCCATATCTAGTAGGAAAGCGCAAGCTCGATGAACATCTAGTAGGTGGTGCATTGTTGTGCAAATCTTGTAGCCCACCAATAAATTGCAATCGAGCTAGTAGCTCTCCTTGTACTTGTGCAACACGAGCTTATAGTCTTCGCTAGGATCATATGGTTCTTTAGCTCACTTCTTGGTTGCACGAGTCCCATTTATCTCTCCGCGCGTGTGTTTCCTTGACTACATTCCTATCTTTTGAGATTGACTTGTTTTGCTTTGTGATCATCGTGGTTCTCTACTTGCTTTGACAATATCTTGGTTTCCGGTTGGTTCAATTTGCTTTCCACCTACCATACCTTCCTACCAACTTTTAAGCCGTGTGTGTTTTGGAGTTTGCTTTGGATACTTGAACACAAGCATTTTACTTTGTGATCGTTTCCCTTGGTTGTCCACGACGTCCAATACTATCTACAAGGTGAGAGGTTGTGTTCTAGTTCCTTTCCACTCCACATATATACACTTGTCTTGTGAGTTGACATGTCTAGGGAGAGTGAATGCACTATGGAGGCCAAGATGATGAGTACACGATGAGCCACAACAACTATGATGCCTCATCTTTGAGGACATGGGGGACTACTACGACGACTACACCGACAATGACCCCCATGACATGATGGATCATCACCAAGACTTCCGCTACAACTACTCCGACTACGACTCCGACTATTCGAGCGTCCACGACAAGGAGCGGTACCATGACGGAGCAACCTTCATCAAATTGTATCGACTCCAAGTACGTGCGAATCTACCACGACTCCGACTACATGAGCTCCAACGACAATGAGGCGCAAGTGTCTTCACATGCCTCATCACATGGTACCAACTTCGACTACAACGACATGGTGGAGCGCCACTACTACGACTACCACTCCGATGACATGGTGGAGAACGTCTACGACTACTACTCTTGTAGCATGTGCGGCGACTTCGACAACATGCAAGAGGAGAGGACCCCATGACCACCATGTTCAAGAGCGGCACCACCAAGCGTCATGGCACAACCTATTATGGTTCAAGCTCAAGATTGAGCAACAAGAAGGCCACCATGAGTTCATCCTATGGAGCTCCATCTACTTCCAAGAGTGCCAAGTTTCGCCATTCGCCATCAACTTCAAGAAGGAGCCATGACAAGGCCGTCGCCAAGAGCGACAAGCTTCGACATTCTCCTTCGACAACAAGACGGCGACCCACGAAGTGCATCGACAAGGCCAAGCCAAGCCAAGGCCCATCTAGCTCATCATGGCGACACATGAAAGATGCCAAGGTGGACCACAACATATCTCCAAGCTCTAGTGGAAGCTCCAAGGAAAGGTCGCCAAGGCAACAAGAACGCCGACGTCAACATGAAGAGAAACATCCAAATGACTTTCGGCGACACCCCTCCACTCAAGAGCGCCAACGTCGACGTGAGAAGAAGACGGCGACAAAGGCGCAACCTATGGTGTCCCTTCGTGCTAACACTACATCGGCGCCAACAAGACCTACAAGCTCCATGTTTGATGAGATCATGGCCGGCATCGACAACTTCTTCGAGAAATTCCAACGTCGACGCCGGAAGAAGCATGGTCACACACGTGAGGCCACAACCAAGACGGCGCCCTTCTCAAGCACTTCTCTTGATATGATGTCTACACCAAGTGCCACCACCACATTGGCCCCCATATGGCAAGATGAAGACCTCACATGCGACAATTGCCAAGGCCAAGACCATGATCCACGAGAATGTCCCAATCTCTTGTGCCCACTATGCAATAGAAGAGGTCACATGATGTGGGAGTGCACAAATGAAGACCAAGATGGTGAGAAGACGGTCGAGCATGGGATTTTCCCTTCGACCAAGGAGGCGAGCATGGAGAATGCTATCACCTATGACCATGGGTCAAGTGATGATGATGCCGAGCATGGGATGTTCCCTTCGGCAATGGAGTCAAGTGATGAAGCGGAGCATGGGATTTTCCCTTCCGCAAAGGAGTCGAGTGATGATGCCTACACTATGGCATTGACCTTTGGAGGCGAGATGGTTGAGGAGGTTGAGCATGGGAGTTTCCCTTCAACCTTGGAGGCGTATGGAGATGAGGAAACCGAGCCTATCCCTATGAGCTTGAGTTATGAGATGGTACCAATCCCATGTGAGAATGAGAGCCACTTAGCCCACTTGAGTGAGAGTGAGAGTGAGTTGAGTGCCTCCACCATATGTGAGTTTGAGTGCTTTCACTTTGAGGGAATGAGTGATACACCACTTGAGTTGAGAGAGGTAGTTGATAGGTCTTGTGAGGCCATTTCGATTTCTAACAACTTACCACCTTCCTCTAGTGTGTTTTCTCATTGTGTGCTAGGTTCCATGGATGATGAACGCCACTCCTCGACTTGACGGTGCCTCAAATGGAGAAGATGTACATGGAGGATGATGATGATGCCACCCCATGTCTACTTCAAGATGAACAAGTCGGCTACATGGAAGCCCCTACTACTTCAACACCTACTTCACATGAGTGGGACTACAAAGGTATGGGTGTTGATGTGACCATGATCCCGCTAGTGGACATGATGAACTATGATTGCTTGCATGCTATGGATGATTCTTTTGAGGTCACATATGATTCGTTCTTATTCCATGTGATACTTTGTTTCAAACCAATGTTGATCATGTGGAATTCCCTATTTGTGATGATGTTGCCATGAGCATGCCTTGTTATGAATGTTTCTATTTTTCTCCCATTGTGGCTTGCAACATGTTGAACAATTTTTCTTTCACATGTGTTGCTTGCACTAATGTTGAAATGCTTGATAATGAGATTGCCCCCATAGCTTTCTCAAATTTTGGAGATGTTTCGTTTTCTCTTATGGACCTTGTTCCATCCTTCACTTTGCATAGTGACCATCCACATATGTCATATTTTCCAATTGATTTTTGTGTGGTTGGTGATGTGCAAATGAAGAGACACTTCATGATGGATGATGTGTTCATATACCGTGCACATAACTTCTTCATATGTTGTCTTGTGTGTGCCGGTAACCGCATGATAATGTCAACCTCTCTTGAGCATGAGTTGACAAAAAGAGCTCTTGAGAGCATACACTTGAGTCGTGGATCGAACCCGGCTCTAATACCCTTCCCATGTTTTGCATCAAACAAGTTGATCAATTTCTCTTGGTTTTGGTTTGTTTACAAACATGTTTGTGATATGCTTTCCCGTATGGCAAGACAAATTTCCCCATCTTTTATGTGAATGATTTATGTGTTGCAACAAATATGATGAACACTTGTTCTTTTAAATGGCTTGTGTGCAACCATAATGACATTTTGAGCATGTCTTGTCATGAGTTTATTGGTTTTTACCAATTTGGTGTTGCAACAAATATGTTGAAAACTTGCTCTTTCATGTGCTTTGTTTGCCACCATGATGATATTTTGGACATTCTACATTGTGTGTTTTTGCCAAATTCTCCTATTGTTGCATCAAGGTTGATGACAAATTGTCACTTTCAATGCCTTGTGTGCAATAATGACCATATGGTTCACAGTGAGATTCCTAGATGGCATCCTCATATTTTTATGGAGTTTTTGTATTTCCACACTTTGAAGATGTTGCATTGGATTGCTTGCACTTTGTCCTTGCACTTGCAATACATTTTCATATTCTTGTGTTGTGCTAACGGTGCTATGACAAAGAATGGACATGTCATTGTTGATATGCTCCTCTTTCTTGCACACACATGGTTTGCTTGGTCTTTGGTGTTTGTAGGTATGGTGAATTCCAATTCTTCGACAACACATCTACCTCCTTTACATGGTGATGAAGAGCAAGAGTCGAGGACGACTCTTTTTAAAGGGAGGGGAGATGATGTAGTGCAACCTGCCCTAAGCACTCCAACACACCACAAGTCACAATGGACCTCAAAGGTGAACTCCTTCCACTATGTGATTCACTATATGTCACCTTTGGACGTTATACTACTTGACCATGGTTCCCATTGCATCGCTAGGTGTGTCACCACGGGTACAAGACCACGGGAAGATGGACAAGGCGTGAGAGGAAGCGAGCCGGACAAGACGGTCGCTTGGAAGAGAAGAAGGAAGAGAAGCCGCAGCTTCTGCAGCGGTACTACCGCTCTCCAAGCGGTAGTACCGCTGAGTCCCAGGAGCGGTACTACCGCTAGCACTACCGCCGCCACTACCGTGCCGCGCCAAATGCTCTCTGGATCGCCAGCGGTACCTGCCGGTACCTGCCTCGTACTACCGCTGGAGGATTTCAAGCTTATTCGTGAGAGCCCGCCGGTACTACCGCTGGAGCAGCGGTACTACCGCCAGAACGGTACTACCGCTGCCCCAACGGTACTACCGCTGCCTGCGTGCAGAAGCAGGGAATATTCCCTTGTATCTCTCTCCACCTACCCCTTCGTGGTCAAACCTATATATAGGCACCTACCCCCTCCAGATCTAGATAGACTATGTTTTGTGATTAGAGTAGAGCTAGACTCCTTCTTCTCAAAGGTCTCCTTCCTCCCCTTGTGGGGATGGTTCCTCCCCTAGTGGAGAAGATCCCCTTGTGGATTCAAGACCTCTACTTGTAGTTTGACTACTTGCCAATCTCTCCACCTTCGTGTGGATTCTATTGGATCGGTTGGACCGACCGGTAAGGGAAACAGTTCTTGTATCTTGTGTGTGTTCTTGTGTTCGGGGTGTTCTTCTTGGTGTTCTTCGTGTTCCTCGTGTTCTTGCGTGCGTTCGTCCACATCCCCCGTCAATCCGTGAAGATCGGGCCACCCTAGTAGTCCCGTACTACATCACACCTACTCTCATTTTTTCCTTCTAAAATTATACCTCCTCCATATCAGTATAATCCACATTTTACAAATTTAAAGATAAATTAGCAAGTCTTTTAATATTACTCCCTCCCTTCTTATTTACTTTGTGTTTTGGGTTTAGTCAAAGTCAAACTTTGCCAAGTTTGACCAAATATTTAGAAAAAAGTTGACCTTGACTAAACCTAGACGTGAAGTAAATACAAACGGAGGGACTACTAGTTAGCTAGGGAAAGAACTAATTTGAGTTACGTCAAAATTAATGACATCCAATAGAGAGATAAAGATTGTTTTGTTTTATGTCTTTGTGTTAATTATCGAGAATGCAATCAATGTGCAAATCCTATAATGTAGATTAATATGGAAGAAAATTTTAGTTCGGAATGTAGATTATTGTGAATTGAAGTGAGTATATTTGAAATCAGAACAAAAACATTGCACACAAAGCAAAGTACAAACAAATAACTGAACATGCACCCAACAAGTCACCCCCTTCAATTAACTTTTGTGTGGCGGCGTACATACTGTCGGGATAGTAGGCAGCAATTTTATCGATAAGGACACTATATTCCTCGTTGCGTCGCTAATTTACTTCCAAGTCTTGCTAAAGAACATCATTTTTTAGGAAAGGGGGCATTGGTACGTTATTTTCATTAAGAGAAGACAAAAGGGTTACAAAGTATAGTTAACTGCTAGTTTTACAAATGTTAGCAAGCAAAAGAAGTTACATCTCGCCGAGCCAGAGCACGCCTTTGGTCTAGCACGAAATAAGGCTATTAGCTCATTACTCATCTTGTCACGGACAACAAAGAAGTTGAGGGCTCTTTGCCAGATGTGCCACCATACAATCACCACCATGAAGGATAAATGGCTTCTGTGTGTTGCTTCAAGGCTTTCTTCTAGGCTTACAGTTTGCAGGTTGGGACACGAGTAATGAGGGTGAACTTGGTGAAGCAGAAGCTTCATACGCCACCGGCACAGGAGCAGATTGCTAGAAGGTGTACAACAATTCATTCCCAAGTTTGCAGAGAGCGCAAGAAAAGTTGTGTGGCCAATTTCTCTTTGCTTGGTTATCGGCAGTGAGACATTTACCTTGAATAGAAGCGAGCAAAGAAAAGAACTTCCTATGGATCTTTATCCGCCAAATTATCTCTTTGTAATTGAATTCTATTTCTATTCAAAGTTTGGATGAAATAAGCTGATCTTAAGGAGTACACACCATCATGTGTCCACTTCCGTGAAAGAGAATCTTTGGTCCAATGTAAAGTGAATAATTGTGTCGTATGCTAGAGATCAATGTATTCCTTAAGCACCTATTCAGTGGGATTTGGTTTGATCATGGAGTTCCATTTGCAATTCCCCTGCCCCTCTGCCATGTATAGACAATTTATTTGGTGTGCTTGAACATGTTTGGAAAGCTATCTCTAGCGGAAACACCTTGCAACAAGTGATCATGCAAAAAGCGGTACTCTTTTCCATGACCAATGTGATGGTAGTGCTAACCTAGAAGAAAAAAATTACATCTTTGCTCTGCCACACCCATCTAAAATTTAAAGCTCGACTCTTGAACTGAATATTGGGACACCAAGACCATGAAACTAGTTTGGATAGCAGATTTGCGAACACCTAACAAGACATTTCCCTGCACTAACCTTGTCTTTTCTTGCCCACAAAAATGCCCCTTGGATCTTTTCAATGATTTTCTGAATCCATCTAGAGTAGTCAATGGCAACTAGCAAGAACCTAAAAAACCGGCCTAGCTGCCATGAAACAGTTAACTAGAATCCGACGACCATCAATCGATGCTAAACTTCATTTCCCAATGGCCATAGGTGCATTCTTTTTGGTTGGTGATGTGTTGGCGTGAGGCAGTATTTAACAGACACTCTGACGTTGCTTATCTGTACACGAGGCAGTATGGACGATATTCCCTCAATCCCTTTATATTCAGCAAGACAGATCTGGCGTGCAGTTTAGTTTTAGTCTCCATTCAGTATGGCCTTATCATGTTCAGA
Organism: Poa pratensis; assembly: GCA_947311845.1. NCBI lineage: Eukaryota > Viridiplantae > Streptophyta > Magnoliopsida > Poales > Poaceae > Poa > Poa pratensis. The sequence goes on from CAMZMU010000098.1 coordinate 38,426,156, forward strand.
CAATGTCCATGTTGACGCGTTAGAAGGCCCAGCCTGTGAGACGACGAGGCATACCTGACGTGTCCATTGGCCAGAAACACCGAACCAAGTTGTGGTTAGGTGTTACTACCTCCGTTACAAGAAAAATAAAAAAGACGTGCCCACTTTCCATAAGTAGATTTTGACCAAGAATTTTATGATTCATGTTATACAAATGCGATATCATTAGATTCACGATTTAAAAGAAGTTTCAAGTGATACAAGTTTTGGTATACAAATGAGATATAGTTAGAGTCGATCGCTCTGCTCATAGGGGGTGACATTGGCGAAACCATAGCCGCCGCCCTCGTCTCCCTTCTCCTCTGTCCACCACGCCGCGACTGGTAAACCTCTCTCGGCGGACGACGGTGGCGGCTCTTGTCCCCTTCCGATGTAGGGACTTCTAGACTAACCCGTCGTGAGGTACTAGACTGCGTCGCGCTCGGCAGTAATAGAATGCCCTTTATCAAACAAAAACAAAAAAAAGACTGTCGCGCTCGGCGGAGCTTGGAAACCAGAACAACATCCTCAGTGCTTTTTGGTGGTTCGGTGGCTATGGTTATTAATCTGTTATTGATCTTTGTGATATAAAATCACAACCATAAGTAAGTATTTTCAATATTGTGCTAAATATATTGCATGTTACCACTGACTTGTCTAAGAAAACAAAAATCGACTCGGGGTCTTATCTTGGTGTGTGTTGCTTGATTTTATTTTACGTTTTGCACACGATCGAGCATTTGTTGGCGCGCGGGTGAAATATGCCCGGCAGGAGACGCTACTGCACGTCCAAATGAGAGCCACTAGTTCACTTACTTGTGGTTGGCTGAGTCGGCGATCCAATCCACACACACAGAACACAAACAAAGAAAAAAAGGAAAAACACTGAATTGAAGGAGCAGCACGGATCACTGCATCCTCCGACGGTCCATGGCCTCCGACCACCGCCTCCTCGCCCTCAAGGCGTTCGACAGCACCAAGGCCGGCGTCAAAGGCCTCGTGGACGCAGGCGTCACCGCCGTCCCATCCATCTTCCACCACCAGCCCGACCACCGTCACCGCCAATTCACCGTTCCAGTCATTGACCTGTCCGCCGCGAGCACCGGACGAGCCGCTGTGGTCGCGCAGGTGAAGGCGGCCGCGGAGACGGTGGGCTTCTTCCAGGTGGTGAACCACGGCGTGCCGGAGGGGGCCATGTCGGCGATGCTGGCGGCGGTGCGGAGCTTCAACGAGGAGCCCGTGGAGACGAAGGCGCAGTACTTCAGCCGGGACCCGGGCCGGCGCGTGAGGTACCAGAGCAACGTTGACCTGTTCACCTCGGCGGCGGCCAGCTGGCGCGACACCCTCTTCATGGAACTTGCGCCGGAGCCGCCGCGACCCGAGGATATCCCGGCGGCGTGCAGGGTCGTCGCGCCGGAGTACGCGGGTCTGGTGCAGCGGGGTCTGGGCCGCACGCTGGTGGAGCTGTTCTCCGAGGCGCTGGGCCTCCGGCGCGGGTACCTGGAGGAGGAGCAGGGGTGCCTGGAGGGGGTGAGCGTCGCAGGCCACTACTACCCGGCGTGCCCGGAGCCGCACCTCACGCTGGGCGCCACTAGCCACTCCGACTGCAACATTTTCACCGTGCTCCTCCAGGACGCCGTCGGCGGCCTCCAGGTGCTCGTGGAGGACGACGACCACCACCACAACCAGGCGTGGGCGGACGTGCCGGCGGTGGCGGGGGCGCTGGTGGTGAACGTGGGCGACTTCCTGCAGCTCATGTCCAACGACAGGTTCAAGAGCGTGGAGCACCGCGTGGTGGCCAACACCGTGGGGCCTCGGGTCTCGGTGGCCTGCTTGTTCCGGACGCACCGCGCGGCCTCGTCGGCGAGGGTGTTGGAGCCGATCGTCACCGACGGCGATGGCAGCGCGCGGTACAGGAGCACGACCATGGAGGAGCTCGTCCGGGAGCACTACAGGGTCAAGGGCCTCGACGGCACCTCTCCACTCGACCACTTCAGGCTCTGAAATCTGAATCTCACTCAAAATGTATCTCTGGTTCTCTTCTCGATCGCAACACATTACAATGCTCATTACAATTAGCCTTCAGCTTCCACACAAGTTTACTCTGTTCTGTTCTGCACCTTCCCTCTGTCCCCCCTGCCGACTGAATTTTTGAATCCTGTTTTCTGGGTAGGTTTGACATTTTTGCAAGTAGTTGAGCTTACACAATGTTCCCACTCTCCCAAGCTATCACTCACTATTACCCAAAACCCAAGTCTTGTCAAATTCTCCAATCCTAGGCGAAATTCTAGTTACTACAAGTTGAGTGCTTCAAAAGCAAGACGAAATTAAGCACTGAGATCAGTGTCTAACTTAATCAGCCTCATTTCCCAATGATCGATCACCCCCGCATTGTTTTGGTAGTGGTCGACGCTTGCTGGCAGCGAGGCAGACATGATGGAGGAAGCAGGCTGTGCTCCTACCTACGAAGATCGGTCCGTCGGAAAGAGAAGAGGAAAGGTAAGAAGGAACCCACTCAGAACAATGCATGCATGTGACTGAGTATGTAGATACTGAGTCTGAACACTGGACAGCTCGAGGAAGTCTGAGATCAGAAGCATCCCCAATTAGAGTTTAAAATGTCCAAACGGTGATCCATCACTTTCTCTGTAGCTACTCACACTCCCTTTTCCTGGCACTTCAATCCTTTCGGCAAAAGTTGAGCAGTCTGCACTAGCTGTCTGATGATCAACCACACATGTTAATTAGATATTGAGAGAGATTCATGTTCATCAGTTGAGGGGACCGTATTATTGAATAGCATCGCAAAGTGACCATGTGTGGCAAAGCGAATCAGTTGATCAAAGTGTACTTTCAAAAGTCGATCGATATGCTGATCCATGATGAATCTTCCGGAGATCGACTGCCTGTCCTTGATGAGGTATCATCATACTCATCAACTCATGTGCTTTGTGTAGGATGTCCGACCTCGACCGGGATTCATCTTTTCGGTCAAATTTTTGTTGAAATTTAACAAAATTTTGCATTCTTCCTCTAAAACCGCAACCTCGATAAAATTTCAGCTAACAATTTCTCTTTAACTTTTTTTCGAAGTGAACAATCCACGAGTATGGTATATGCTCCATGCGTGCAATACTTCTGTCTTTCATCTCCGAGGCCAAGAAAACAACGTGGGAACCAACCGAACGGCGGAAGGTAACAGATGGTAAATAACTTCCATTCAAATTCTTGGATCCTCAGAAAAGCCCGGGAAACCATCCAAAGCCGGTCCTATTTTTGGTTTCCTCACTGTCCCAGTCTCATTGTTGTCCATCAATTTTCCCTGCTCCTCTTCTCTACAAATAGCCACTTCCTTCTCAACAATGTTACCTCCACCATTCTTCCCCACATTCGCTGCCGAGGCACCAAAGCAACGGTGGGTGCCGGCGGCAATCGACAACCGGAGCAATCAACAATTGACAATGGGTGCCTGTGCCAGCCATCCAAGGGGTTTCCCTGAAGGGGAGAAACCTGTGGATGCTGACACAATGGTGGCGCCAAGGGTCGCTGCACCCGTTGAATCCGATGCTCCGGTTGTCGAGGACAAGCACGCGATCATCGAAGCGCCATTGGTCGACCTCTCAACACCGAGAGCCGGGGATGCTTGCAAGGTAAATGAAGAGCTTGCCCCTGGGATCAGCGAGCTGCTGCTACCAATGGTTGAGGAAGCTGACAAGGATACCGAGATCGTTGTTGTCGAGGAGATGATTGTGGCTGCAGATAAGCAGAACTAACTTCCAGCTAGCTGATTGCTTTGAGGCACAGACTAACATTTTTTTTACATTTCTTGTAATGTATATTCCTGTATTAATATATGGAAATGGGTGGATGGACAAAATACAACTGGGCTAGCTTTCTGGTCCATATTTGCATCGGTAACTTCATGTTACAATTTTCAGAGCAAACACAAGTTGCCAGTAAGATCTGAATCTAAACAATCCCCAGAATATTTGGCGCATCTAATGGAGATGATGAAAGGTTTAAGATGCAGAAATTAACTTCATTGCATAATTAATCTACACCATTAATAGGTGAGCATGATACTCGTGCTACAGTTAATTACACGTAAACAGAACAAACGCCAAAATCACGACACAACAGGAACGAACAACATGGTAAACAACCAGAAGAAGGAACAACACCAAGTACACATAGAACCTAGGTCTCCTTCTGCTTTGGTTCAGGGATGGCCTTCCTGAACCAGGGGATCAAAACAGAGGTCCTCCTCTGGTACAGCTTGTAGGCGTCTGCTCGGTGCTCCTGCTTCAGCATGCGCCGCTCCACGAGCACAGTGACATAGGCGAGAACCAAGCTGTTGACAAGTGCCCCAATAAACATCCACTGTTGCCCCAGGTTCCAGGCGAATAGGTACAGACCCCACCACCAGAGCTGCTCGCCGAAGTAGTTAGGGTGGCGCGAGTACCCCCACAGGCCATCTTCGAGGGTAGGCACAGTCGGTTCGCCCAGCTGCTTCAGTTTTTCATTGCTGGTCACGAACTCGTGCAACTGGGTGTCAGCAAAGTAGGCGATGACAACCCCGGCAATGCAGACAACTGTGGCCACAAAGTCCCAGATGCCCAATGGCTGGTCGCTGGAGTGAACTGCGTACATCGGCAGGCATATACCAATCAGAAATATCTGCATCCAACAAACATGCCATCTGTGTAAATTACCTGATTATAAGATAAATAATGGGTGACATCTTCAAACACGTCGCGTTCATACCAAACAAATCTTAGAACAATCCTTCTATTCATGGCTCGGAAGCCTGAATTACCTGCTGAGAGACGTAGACGGCAAAGAAGGACATCCACCACCAGGTCTGGCCGTACTGTCCGCGCAAATCAGAGAACCTCCAGTCCTCCTTCTTCCCCCACACCCACTCTTCCCTCCTGAAGTAATTGTGCGTCAACCTGGCGCTCCAGACCCAAGTCAGCGCCACCACCACCGCCGATCTCGCCGCGTTGGCCACGGCAGCCGGGTGGGCACGAAAGTAGTGCAGCAGCATCACTGGGATGACGGTCCAGTAAAGGTCGATGAGCTGCAAGCGACACAAGAACGAGACAGACATTTCGTCAAACACATTCCGGGCAAAGCAAGAACGAGCAGGGTCAATCATTGGAGGGTGAGATGGGATCGCTTACCCAGTTGTTGTTGAGGAGGAGGCCGATGAGCCAGAAGAGGACGTCGACGTTGACGAGGAAGAGGACGTTGGCGAGGAGGAGCGGGTGCGCGGCGCACCACGAGGAAACGGAGTCAGTGGCGCCGGCGCCGCTGTGGTCGCCGTCTTGGGGGCGGACGAAGGTGAGGTAGAATAGGATGGACGGGAGCGGGACGAGGAAGGCGATGACCATGTTCTTCAGGTTGCCGCCGCCACCATCGCTGCCGGTGCCCATGGTGATCGGCTGGTCGCGCCGCGAGTGTCTCGGTGGCGGGCTGTGCCGTGTGTGTGCGCCTGCTGAGTGTTCGAAGTGTGTCTGCGCTGTGTGTGGCTGCCATGGACGCCAGTTCTTATAGCGTTGGATTCAATCAAGCTTCGAATTTTTAATTCCTCTTCTTTTGCAATTTGCATGATAAAATTTCAGTGCCGAAGAAGTATTGTTTCTTTTTAGATCATTCTCTATTAGGGACGGCTAGGAGTTTGGTTTATGAGAGTACACCTGGTCACATAATTGGAAAGTCATTTTGCATCCCGAGTTCCAGTAGCCCTCTATTTAACAAAAAATTAAAAGATTGTATTCATGAGTTTTTGAAAAATCTGGAAAAAAAAAGGTTGCATGTTGTAAATGATATATGTCACAAGCGTGTAAAGTCTTGATTTGAAATACTTTATATTCTGAGCTATACAAAAATGACAAAATATTATATATTTTGAAGATTTGAAAGTGTGTACATTTGGATCTACAGATTTATCATTTTTTTGTAGCTCGGAATATAAAGTATTTCAAAAAAAAAAAATTGCACATTTGTGGGATATATCATTAAGAATAGAATTTTATTCTCATTTTTAAACTTATAAATATGATTTTCGAATTTTCTTCAGATAAAGAGATTACTGAGACCGGGAGCCAAAAATCTCTGCTCAGCACGTAATGCCACTTTCCGAGACCAATATCCAACCTTGCACCATATTATTGGTAACAAAAGCGACATGATCCACCAACTTACGTAATACACATCATTTCCATGATCTTTTAGTGTCTATATTAGTCGTGTTGGCTAGTTTTTTTATGTGTGTATATTTTTTGGCGGATGCGTGCACCATGGATATGCAAGGATAGACGTGAACTCTCTATGCTAGTATCTCCTTCATGTGATGTTTTCAGTTATAGTAAAGCATGCGCTTTATAAAAAGAAGCGCGCGGGAACATATATCCGAACAATATTCCACACTAGACATAGGTGTACTAGTGCAATAGAGACCTACTCCTTCCGTACCAAATTGTAAGATGTTTTAGATATTTAGCATTTTGCCTATAGGATGTAGGTAGACACGTATTAGTGTGTAGATTCACTCATTTCGATTCGTATGTGGTCCGTATTGACATATCTAAAACATCTTATATATTGACGCGGAGGGAGTACTTAGCATTGCTAATGACCATGAAAATTAATTATGTTCACAACATTTACACAATATATATTTCATTCTACATGGAATTTTGATTCTAAATTTGATCCACATTTTCCTTAAAATGAGAAATTATTAACCTTCACCAAAGCAACTATTAAAACAAGTTGAACTTGTCATTGTACCATTTGGGATTTGTATTTTGCAATTCTCAATATGTGGATAGATAAGAAATATTTGGCCACAAATAAATACATACGGTGGCAACATGATGAGTTAAAAATATCGTGATCATAAGCAATGCTAAATAGGTCTCCAATGCACTAGTACACCTAATGTGTCTAGTGTACACTAGATTTCACCAGAGTAAACATACATCAACAATGTTTTCCGGCTTTTATAGATAACATGATAATACTTCAACCGATGCATAAGCCCGGGATTACCCTTTTTCAAAACAAAAAAATAGCTTGAGGGAAGTAAGATGGACCGATGGACCAAAAATATCGTAAGAACAGGGAAGGTAATGAGTTATGCCTCTGTTTTTTTACTTGTCCATTTTCTCCAATATTCTGCTTTTCAGTTTGGTGTTTTGTCAATCATAGATCGTGTTTATTTTGTCGTTTAAGGAGTGTTTGGTAATTCAGATAATTTCATTAAGTTGTTTATTGCATCTCTAGGGAAGAAGAAGAGGCTGATGGACCAGTATTGTACACAATCCTTCACCATACAGTCATTGGCAGGCATATCAGTACTCCCTCCATCTCGGTTTATCAGGCATATTTTGAGTGAGGATTGACCGAGTTAATTACTGCTAAATCATGGAATTAATTAGGAAAGACCAATAAGGTTCAATCGGAAGTGCATGCATTGGCTTAATTAAATAGAGCATTGGCTAAATCGCATGGGGAGAGGCAAATCATTGCGAGCATTTCAAGTAGATCATTAATGCTAATTGTGCCTAACTCTTGATAAAAACTGATTTTGGTATTGTGCCTAATAAACCGAGATGGAGGGAGTTCCATATTTTGCTCCTCCTTCTTTCTGAAATAATGAAATAAAATCGAACGGCCACTACAAGATAACCAAAGGCAGACACAGGTGCCGCCCTGGTGATTAAGGTAGCTCAATTAAGCTAGGTTGCAGTGTGGGTGTAAATTGTAATGATGGGTTTAGCACCCTTTAGTTACTTAGGACCACACTGACAGGCTCATAGCTTCAAGTGTACGTATCTTCAGTTCTTCACTGTATATTTGTTGATGCACATCAGTGCGCAACCACGCTACGCTCTGGCACGCCGCATGCGGTCCCCGGATTTCTAGCATCCGATCGAGATACATAAGTTTACTTTGCATTTTATTTTTTTACCTTTAACAAGATCAACAAACTTACAATAATAGATGATGCATGCTGCATGCACGTAGTGTACTGTAGAGTGGCCGAAAGAAATCGTGCAAGGTGGCGCGCATATGCAGGAGTGAACGGCTTTCAGGTTGATCCATGCATCCATCCATCAACGATTTCTCTCTTGTGGTGCAATGATCAGGGTGGACGATTAACCAATTAGCAGATGATGATTGCGCTCGACGGCGCCTGGGATCTTAGTGACCATGTTGGAGATCGCTTTTTCTGCTCTACTTTCTTTGTTTTATTTGTTCAAGATTTGTTTTTGGCATAAATTTTAAGGAGATTGAGGGATCAGCTAATTAAAGGCACAATCGGTCGACGCTGGCCAACACAATTATACCAAGGGGGGCTCCATTCAGATCGACATTTTCTTTTTCTAAAACTGAAGTTTGGTTTGCGCTTACATGCCAAAAATTTAAACTCGAAGTTCATTGCACGGTAAATTATGAAGAGGAGATATTGGCTTGAAATGAAACCTGAAAATTAAAGGTAATTTTACTACTATGTGAAGATATTCTTTAGTTCATTTCCTACTGAAACAGCAATTATTGAGCAATAAAAAAACTGAGGTTTCGCCATCTCATGGTCAACCTATCCATGTTTAGTTAGAACATAACACAACAATGATTTCTTTTGCTTGTGTTTTGTGCGCCGTAAAATTTTATTTGCAGATGAAAGAGTTCCAAGGAAAATGGATGGATCATTAAGTTGGACCCAATTGTCAGGCATAATTGAGCTTGGAGGGAGAGAAAAGTGAAGAGGAAGAAAAATGTGCAGATATAGAGTAATATAGGATTGTTTTTAGGACAGAGGGTTCCGATATTTCCATATAGAAGAAAAGGTTGGTCAATTTATTAGAGATAACGGGCGAAAACCAAATACAAAGGGCATGAAGCCCCCACCGGTCGTCAAAACGGCGGAACTAAAGATGAACACTACCAGACAAACTGAAACACCAATGTAAGTCGTTGATTAGAAACTCGATTAATCCTTCTAACCTTGGAGACAACCATCCGTAGTCGACCATCCCGGTGGTTTATTGATCCCCAATTATTGGTTTGGCTCACGTTTACACCCACAACTTCTTTTGTCTAGACTCACATAAATCTTTGAATTAACTACTCCCTCCGATACAAAATAAGTGTCGCGGTTTTAAACTGGGGTTAATTCAAAACGGTGGCACTTATTATTGATCGGAGGTGCTATCATACAGTGAAGCTTACGTTTCTGGTTGTTCTCTAATGTTGTAGGCACGATTCTATCCTTTCGGAAACACGACACGGGGTTAAAGTGCACGAAGGTAAGTGAGTACGTGCGGAAAAAATAGTGAGCCTGAAACACATTGCCTTCCAACACTACACTGCAGAATCCAAGTGGAGCAGGAAGCAAATTTACATAACATACAAATATGTTTGTAGTACACGACACTAGGCCGTTATATATATAAACGAAATAAAACCATAACAAGCATGCATATATGCATGCATGATCAAACGCTTACAAATTAATAGTATCTCCAAACGACGACAGATCAGTAGCGGCCCATATCGACCAAATGGACTACAAGCAGGACGTACGTGCACACGAGCTCCTGTAACTCTCGACCATCCATGGTTTCATCGTCACCTTGCATATGCATCACTTCACATGGCCACTTCCTCGCCGTCCTCGAAGATCTCGCAGTCGCGGATGTGGTCGACGTGCTCGACGATCACGACGTGCACGCCGGGGTCCCTGACGGCGCAGCTGCCGGCAACGAGCACCGAGTTGTTCACTGCCTGGTAGTTGCTGTTGGTGTAGGCGCTCACCTGCACCTCCTCGTCCTCCTCCTCGCCATCGCCCTCCTCCTGGCCGCCAGACTCAACCACAACGAGGTCCTCCGCGTCGGCGGCCTCCATCGCGGCGCCGTCGTTCTCCCCCGCCAGCGTGATGATGGTGGTCTTTCCGCTGCCGGCTTCTTCGCCACCGGCGCCGGAGAGGGCTGTGGCGAGGTGGTCGTTGAGGTTGGTGACGGCCGCGTCCACCTCGGAGGCTCCACTGTTGTTGAAAGCCATGGGGGCTGTGGAGGCTAGCTTAGGTGATTAAGCTCGGTGTAAGGAGTAATGGAGTAGCTGGCAATGGCGATGGATGGGAGTAAAACGGCCGCGTTGGCCGTATATATAGCAGAGATATGTCGCCATTGATGGAAGATGCGCGCGCGGGCAGCTTGCGTGCGTAAGGAGAGGAAGAATGGCGTGGCATGGCATGGCATGGGTGGCAAGTGATTCGAGGCTTGAGGATGCGGGCAAAGGATCGATCTGTTGAGTGCAGGTGGAGGATTCGACATGTCGCTGGTGGTGTGGTGACTTCGTCTGAAAGCAAAGGATTGTTCTGTACTTCTGTGTGCTTCTGCAACCGTCCTGAGGGCTTCAGTTAAGCCCAGTCTACTTGATACGCCCAGGAAAAAAGATAAGAGTTTAGTAGGTCCGGTCTGTCAGATGACTCACCCGAGCACTAGCGTACTCAGTAGCAAAATTTTAAAATCTGAATTTGAGTTTGAATTCATTTCTTTCCTTGGGATACAATAGGCATGTTTTCGACGTATGTCTGCAAATTTTCATTGCATTAAAAGTTTAGAACTCGTATTCCGTTGGACTCATTTTAGTCCCAATGCTCAGAATTTGCTTATTTTTCCCTTAAAAGTGGTTGTACTGGCTCACTTCAGTTCAAACCTGCTGACAACCAAAATTTTGCCAATGTGGCACTCGCTTGGCAAAGGAATGCAGGCCGCGAAAATGACAAGAGCCCTCACAACTAAGGCCAGCCAAACTGCCACGGGTTGTGCTCCGGCAGCCGACTTACCGCCCTCTCAAATCGTGGCCTTCGCCAGTCCACCGCCGCCCCCAACCATCCCGGCAACCTCCCCCCACACCCGCAACTTCTCCGACTCCAGCGCTGCACCCCCCACAATTAAGCCTCGCTTCAGCCTTGCCGTAGTCTTCTCCGCCGCAGATCCCTACCGATGACAACGGCCTCACCTCAAGGTGGGCGGTGAGGAACTTAGGGGACTTATGATTAGAGCATAATGAATCGATTTCACATAGTTAATCATCTCGTCATTGTGGAGGTGATTACAGGGGTTGGGGGCACCAACATCAATTAGTTGATGGACATCAAGATGCCTCACGTGCACAAAGGGAGTCGACGCACAAGAGATGAATCTTACGTGACAATAAACAGCAAAAATGTAAACCCAATGTGATTAACAGCAGAGAGCAAAGCTTCACAGGATGCCTGACTTACTTTGTACACAAGGACACATTATACAGAATCTGCCATAAATCTCCTAACATGATGGGAAAAACACTCAAATGCGATTCTACATCAAGGCCATTTCAAACTGTACATAAACAACAAACTACAAATGGTTATGAGCCTGAGATTGTCCCTCTTGAACGGCTGCTGGCTGTATGTCCATCTTCAAACTACAAACGAAGGAAATTGCATCTTCATCGGTTATGAGTCCGGATGGCACCCGCCAGGTTCGGGTGCAGGTTTGGCACCCCCATACCCGCACCCGCCCCTTCTCAGAATGGTACCAAAAAACCCGCGGAGTTTCTGGTACCATTCTGCAACCAAGAAATCCAACTTATTTTGAAACTGGAAGAAAGCTAAAGACAAAATCGATTCCTTTTCGTATCAAAGAAGGGAGGATGATCAGATTCAATTCAGAATTTGGGCCATCATGTTAGCCAATCAAACCAATAGGGAAATTAATCTCATACATCATCTCATCTCCATATGGAACTTGACAATAAGTTTAGTGAATAAATGAAATTACTCTACCAAGAACAAAGCTAACGAAGTAATGACAAGAAAATGCAAGAAAAAACAGGTTTTCTGTGAAAAAATATAGCAAGAACACAAAGGAAGAGAATATTATCAAGGATGCATCAGATCTCCAAGGTGAAAAGAGTATGACATCAGAGGGAAGCCTCAGACGCAAATTACCCATAAACTTGTGTCTCCTCATCTGCATCATCAATGCTGCTACTGTGAGAAACAGCAGCAGGAACGAGGAAGAACTATAACTTTCAAAAGAACCACAACCATATATTTTTATAAGAGGAAGAAGGCTAGAGACAAAATTGTTTCCTTTTCATATCAATCGAGGGAGGATGATCAGACTCGGTTCAGAATCTAGGCTGTTGGCCAATCAAACCAATAGGGAAATTAATCGCATACATCATCTCATCACAGAGGACTCAGAAGCAAATTACGAATAAAACTTGTGTATCCTCAGTAATCACTGGCTCACTGCTGCTAGCCTGCTACTCTGAGAAACAACAGCAAGAACAAGGAAGAACTATAGGTCTCAAAAGAAACAACAAACAAAAGAAAAAAACAGACGGAGAACTCATAGGTTTTATCATAAAACGAGGATAATCAGATTCGGTTCAGTATTTGGGCCATCATATCGGCCAATCAAACCAATAGGGAAATTAATCTCATTCATCATTTCATCTCTCGCCCTTAAAACACAAAACAAAGATTTCTGGAAGGAATGTACTAACTACTAAGAACACAAAAGACATCATCTAGGGGGATGCATCAGATCTCCAAGGTGAAAAAGAGTGTGACATCACTGAAATGCCTCAGACGCAAATTACCCATAAACTTGTGTCTCCTCATCTGCATCAATGAGACCCCTTTCAAAAACAAAGTAATAGATTCAAGACTACAAGATAAATCTGCGGGTTTTCCCAAAACAAATACATTATAAAACTCATATGAGGATCAGATAGAGCTAATACATGATTCAGTGGACATCATACCATCCATCAATAAAATCATTTCTATCCTCATTTCAGCTAAACGAATTATACAAAAAGATAAAGAAAGCATGAAAGCAAAGAGAATATTATCAAGGATGCATCAGATCTCCAAGGTGAAAAGAGTGTGACATCACAGAGACGCCTCAGACGCAAATTACCCATAAACTTTTGTCTCCTCATCTGCATCAACAATGCTCCTCCCAAAAAACGCAAAAAGAACGAGGAAGAATAGAGAATATTAAAGACAGGCCAGAGCAAGCAAAAACACATCGGGTTTTATTGTGGAAATGAGAGAATTATCAGATTCGGTCCAGTATTTGGGCCATCATAACGGCCAATCAAACCAATAGGGAAAATAATCTCATTCATCATCTCATCTCTCGTCGATTAAAGCAATTAAACCAACAAAAAAAACTAAAAAGTAAAGTACTAAGAACGCAGAACGTATTATACAGGGGATGCATCAGATCTCCAAGGTGAATAAGAGTGTGACATCAATGTAATGTCTCAGACGCAAATTACCCATAAACTCGTGTCTCCTCATCTGCATCAATGATGACCCTTTTTTCTAAGAAAAAAGACATCAAATTCAAGAAGCCAACAAGATAAACTAGCGTGTTTTACCTAGAAAAAACAGAACAAATCTCAGAATGGGATATGATCAGATAGAGCTAATACATGATTCAGTGGACATCATAGCGTCCATCAATAAAATCAGTTCATCCTCATTTCTCCCAAGCGTATAAAGAACGGAAAAGGAAAGAGAAAGCAAGAGCGCAAAGGAAAATAACAATAAGGATGCATCAGATCTCCAAGGTGAAAAAGGGTGTGACATCACCGAAATGTCTCAGACGCAAATTACCCATTAACTTGTGTCTCCTCATCTGCACCATCATAGCTTATTAATTGTGTGTGGTGTGAGGAAAGGATCATCCTAATCCAGTACATACCATAATACCATATAGTGTATCATCTAGAGAACAGCAAATGGAAGCTATATCGACATAATCTACATAGTACTCCCTCCGTTTTTAATATAAGATGTTTTAGGTGGTACACATGTTGTCTATATCCACATTAAAATGAGTGAATATACACACAAAAATGTGTCCACATACATTTGTGTGTATGTGCATGTGGACAAAAGCTAAAACATCTTGTATTAAAAAACGGAGGGAGTAGTAGCTTAAGACACCAATTAGTATCAGATCTTAGAAGCACGTGATTTATTGAGATACTAACAAAATATAAGTACCTTACTGGAGTCCACCAATAAAGAACAGAACAGAGTGCAAACAACTGTGACATTACTACAATGTTAGATAAAAGTTACTATCAATCAAATCGTGATAAATATACAGAAACATTATAACAATCTTACACGTATACCATCAGCTACTGAACGACGGCGAAGCTAAATAGCTAATCACTATAGCATTTACTCTACACGGCGTAATGAGGTATACCGGCAATAAACTTTCTGATGAAAAGGACATGTCACATAGAGCGCATGTCAATTGTCAACGCAGGTTGTTTACTTACACTCGGGAGTTCCTGAGGATCCTGATGACAGGGGCTCAACTTTGAACAATTGGGCGGAAGGGCTCTTCGCCGCCTGGGAGCACGAATGTCTCACAGAGGTGGGCGGCGGTGGAGGAGGCCTGGCAAAGGGCAGCGCGTCGTGGAGTTGGGTTGCGGCGGAGACGGTGGAAAAGCCGTCATGGCTCAGGCGAGGGTTGGCGGCGGCTTCTGCGCGGGGTTGTCTGCGAGGTGGATGAGTCAGAAGATGCGCTAGGGTTTCGACTATATAGACACGGCAGAGTAAGGGTTATGCCTTTTATGGGCTTTAGTGAGTTTGGGTGTGGGATTGTCCACTGGTCTTTTGGGCCGAATTCCTTTGAAGCATGGTAACAAACCCAGTTCTTTTCGGCTTGGCTCATGCAGAAACAGCTCCGGCTTGAGCTACCCACACAAACAATAGTGGTCTGAGTTGTTTGATAAAAAGTCGGTAATGCATCTGAAATGAATGATACGCCTAGCTAGTAATTGAAGTATATATCTTTTTTAAGTAGTAAAGAAAAAAGCAATATATGTAGAAGATTAGTACATGTAATTGGGCTACATCTATCGGGGCATCTGAGCTCCATTCTACTCACAATCATTAGCACTAGACAAGAAAAAAGAAGCAAACCACACGTTGAGCGGAGGCAAGAGAGAAACAAACATGATGAAGTTGGACCTGACAGTATAGGCAGGGCCGTCGACGAGGGCGAGCGAGGTGAGCGACCGCACAGGGCCCCCAAAAATCAGGGCCCCAAATTTTGTGTATGTGCATCGCCATGCCGCGATGGATCTGATGAACAAACTGTTCGTGCGTGTTCGAAGGTGGGGGAAGAAGATGAAACGGTGTTGTGGGCCCCACCGGCGAAGGGGTAAGTGATTGGTTCGAGTCAACCTAGTCATACGTGGTGCGGTTCAAGGAAAACGCTTTGTATTAGCCGGGGGATTGCGGGACTCGCGTCCCCCGCCTTCCGCTGGCGACACGTGTCCTTACGCGCCGCATGAGGCCCCACCACGATGCTTTATCTCCTCCGAACCAAAATTTTGTCCTCCACCTGTCCCTTTCTCTTTCCTTTGCTTTTCTTCTTCCTCTCGCCAGGCCCTCCCCAAAAAAAGCACAATACGGCCATGGCCATGGCCACGCGAGGTAGCACCGCCAACTCCCGCAACTGATCTGCAATCGGCGACCCTGATCTCCGAGCCTCCTCTGACCGGCAAGCACCGTCAACTCCGGCGCCTCCTCGACGAGCTCGGGCTCGGGCTTGGATGGGGGAAGAGACGACCGGTCCGAGGCCGGAGAGCGCCGGGGGCCGCTGCCCGTCGTCCAGGCTGTCGCGATGAGGAGAAAGCAGCGGAGCTGCAGACGGTGTGGGGCAGAGCTGCGTGCCTTAGGTGGAGGAACTGCCAAAGGAAGGCCACCGTGCTACTAGGACCAGTGGTCGTTGCTACGAAGCAAGTGCCTAGGCGCAGGAGCTACGTACGACCGCCGCCGTTGCTGCATATGGAAAGCGGCGGTGCTACTGTAGGTCAACAGAGGTGCTACATCCGTAGACGGCGGTCCTACATCGAGCGAAGGTGTTTGTTGCCATGGGCGGCAGTGCTACCGCAGGTCAGCGCAGCTGCTACCAGCGGCGGCCGCCGGTGCTACCGTAGGTTAGCGGAGGTGCTACAAGCGGCCACCGCCGGTGCTACAGGCGGCGGACAGAGGTGCTACCATAGGCCAGCGGAGGTGCTACCAGCGGCGGCCGCCGGTGCTACCATAGGCCAGCGGAGGTGCTACCAGCGGCGGCCGCCGGTGCTACTGGTGGCGGACAGCGGTGCTACAAGAGTTGGCCGCCGGTGCTACCGTAGCCCGTAGGCCAGCGGAGGTGCTACTAGCGGTGGCCGCCGGTGCTACCAGCGGGATACCGGGGATGCTCCATGGATTCTGGCGGTGCTGCCAGCGGGAGCCCGGCGAGGTCGCAAAGCTGCGACAGCATCTTCTCCGGCGACGGCGTGTTCTCCGGCGATGGAGGCGACGGCGTGCTCTCCAGCGATGGCGGGCGGAGCGACGGCGTCATCTCCGGTGATGGGAGCGACGGCGTGTTCTCCGGCGATGGCGGGCGAAGCGATGGTGTCTTCTCCGACGATGGCGGGCGGAGCGACGGGGACGGTGAATGGTTCTGCACGTACAACGTGGTGGCACCATGAGCGAGAGAGTTTTTTTGTTGGTGTTTTTTTCATGCGAGCGAGGGAGGATCTATTCGCGTTGACTAGTCTAACGGAGACGTGTCGGCCTGTCCACCGGGGGATCGGAGGAAATTATCCCCGGGGACGCTTAGTACGGTCCGCGGTTCAACCCTGGCTGTGTGACCCCGACCCCAGAAGAAACCGCTGGACGAAGACCATGGCGACGGATCTGATTCACCACTCGCAAGAGCAGAGGCGGCGAGTCGGCGACGGTCGACCAGAAGCCACTTTGCGAGAGCCACGGCCCAAGGGGTACTGCAAAAACCGCTCCTCCTGCTGCTTTCCCGCAAGATCTGATTAGC
Organism: Poa pratensis; assembly: GCA_947311845.1. Lineage (NCBI taxonomy): Eukaryota > Viridiplantae > Streptophyta > Magnoliopsida > Poales > Poaceae > Poa > Poa pratensis. The sequence goes on from CAMZMU010000098.1 coordinate 38,443,096, forward strand.
AGAATAATGTGCCACATCGAGATCGAGTAGGAGGCCGAGCTCTACTATGCTCCGGCGGTCCGGCCGGCCTCGGCAAAACAACCCGAGCTTCAGTTCGTTGATTCATTTATTCATGGTACACACGGCTCTTATATATCTCTTCAATTCTCTGTCTTCTCGAGTGAGACTGTAGGCTCTAGTGTATACTAGAACAGATGCATAGTTTTTATTTCCAATGTGACTTACTGGAATTTGGAAGTCATTTGTTGTTTGCTCCATTCTAGTTATACATAGCGATCAACTAGCTTAATTCAAAATTTCTCTAAACAACACACAAAAATTTCAAATATATTGAAAAAAGATCGACAAGTTCGTTGGTATATACTAGAAAACACAATCACTTAAAATTCTTCATATCTAGTGTCTCCAAGCGACACACTCAAATTTTAGGCCCCCATAAGTATCTCGCACAGGGCCTCAAATTTCTGGAGACGGCCCTGAGTATAGGTAGTAACACAAATGACCCATGGTGAGAATATCGTACAAGGCGTCAGGGAAACTAGGCAACTTAGCGCGGCATACGCCGCGACCATGTCGTTAGAAGAAGAAATACCGCGGTGCAAAAAAATCAAATTTGTAAATGTCCGCATTCAAAACTTGGTTAGATTTAAATCTGTTGAAATTTTAGAAAAAGTTGACACTTATAAGTTGTTCAAATTTAAAATTTTGTTAAAATTGGGAAGTTATTCATATTTGAATTATTTTTACGTTTATTAAATGCTCAGATTTGAAAGCCATTCAATATATTGGAATATTCAATTTTGAATTTTGATCATATGCCATAAATACTCAGCGTTTTTTTGTGTGGTCATGTTGACTTTTCTGTCATATTTGTAAGTACAACGGTGTGAATAATTCAAATTTGAAAATGTACACATTCAAAAGTTGTTCGGATTTAAATCTATTGGAATTCAAAAAAAGTTTGCATTTATAAGTTGTATTCATATTTGAATTATGTTTATGTTTATTAAATGCTCAGATTTGAAAGGCATTCAATTTTTTTAAATATTTAAAACTGGAATTTGATCATACGCCATAAATAGCCAGCGTTTATTTTTCTGTTCATGTTGATATATTTGTCATATTTGAATTATTTTTGCGTTTATTAAATCCTCAGATTTGAAATGCATTCAAAATTTTAAAATATTCAAATTTGAAATTTGATCATATGCCATACATAGTCAACATTTATTTTTGTGTTCATGCTGATATATTTGTCATATTTTTCCGACGGATAGATTTGAAGTTATTGTTATACTTCACAGTTCACATTTCTCTTATCTTTTTCCTTTGCTGAAATAATACTCCAAATATTTTGTGAATTTTTTTTAGACAAATGACTTCGTTATTATAAATTGGAACATTGCTTATGTTTTGTAGACAAATGACTCCATTATTAAGAGAGATGTGAAATGTTTGGAGTATTGTAAAAAAAAGTGAGTCCATTATCATTTATTTAAGGAATTGAAACATTGCTTAAACAGTACTTCCTTTTTTATCTTTTGCTTTTGCTTAAACAATACTCGGAATATTCCATATTTCTCTTATCTTTTGTAGATCATTAAAAAATAATCGTCGAAATTAAATATGGTCGTATTTTGCCATAAATAGGTAGCATTTTTTTCTGAGCATGCCGATATTTTTGGAGTATCTCCAATTTTTTTAGCAAATTCGAATGTTCAACTATAATCCTATTTTCCCATCGTAAAATGCTTTAAAAAGAATTACCTTCCTGTTAATTTGTCTGTTGCGGTTAAGTATTATCGGCTGGAAATTAGCGTGGAGGAGATCGAGTTTTCTCTTCTTTTCTTTTTTTTTAATTCACAATGGGTAATACAGTTATGAAATTTAGCGCGGTAACTCGCTCTGCCCGTTGTGATCGATAACTTTGAAATCTGTTGGAATCTGTTTTTTAGGGAGAAAATAGACAAATTAGCTCGGAAACTAATCCTACAAATCTTCAACAAAATGGACATTTATTAGTTCGTGTGGAAAGTTTGTAAATTTTGTAAATTTAAAAATTTCGTAAATTAAATCTTCAACGAAAGAGACATTTATTAGTTCATGTGGAATGTTTGAAAATTTTGTAAATTTCAAAATTTCTTAAATTTTGAAATGTGCATAATGGTTTTTTTGTTGAAACTGTTGTGTGGGAAGTCTGCAAATTTGTTAAATTTGGAAAATTTTGAGACATTGTTTGCATTATTTTGTGCACAATGTAATTTTGGTTCAACTTTTGCATGGAAAGTTTGAAATTTTGGTAAATTTGCAATTTGTTGGCATATTATTTGTATTATTTTGAATCATAGATTAGAAGATATAATTTTTTTTCGAATTTTAACATTTTCCTGTAATTCTGAAATATCTGACACTCGGGACCCACATGTCAGGGTTTTAACAAATATGAAATTGTTTAAGGAAAAAAATCTGACAGGGGGCCCGCGGTGTCATGTGACGCCGGCGGCGAACGCGGCCGCGCTGCCGAGCTCGCGCTCGAGCAGCTGCGCGTGCGCGTGATACGTCTCAAACGTATCTACAATTTTTGATGTTCCATGCATGTTTTATATCAATTGCCACATGTTTTATATGCACTTTATATCATATTATGACATTTATTGGACTAACCTATTAACAAGATGCCACAGTGCCAGTTTCTGTTTATTATGTCTGTGCATTGCAGAAAAGGTCCAAAATGAAAGTGCTCAGAAAAATCTGAAAAAATTACAGAAATTCTATTTCGCCAGAAGACTCCGGGAGCCAGAAGGACAAGTCCAGGGGAGGCCCACAGCCCCCACACGCCCCTGGGCGCGGTTGGGCCTTGGCCGCCCCCAGGGGTGGTGTCGTCACCTCGTGCACCGTCTCGCGACGCCTTTGGACTATATATTGCCCCTGACCTAAAACTCACAGAAGAATCGACGATTTCCCCAGAAAAGTTCCAGAGCTCCGCCGCCATCCGAAACCCTAATTCGGGGGACAGAAGTCTCTGTTTCGGCACCTTGCCGGGACGGGGAATTGCCCCCGGAGCCATCTCCATCGACGCCACCGCCTCCATCATCGCCGTTGCTGCCTCCCATGATGAGGAGGGAGTAGTTCTCCGAGGCTGAGGGCTCTACCGGTAGCTATGTGGTTTATCTCTCTCCCATGGTGTGATCTTTATGTGATCATGAGCTTTGTAATCTAGTTGAATCCATAGATGTACTCTTCATTATCTTATATGCTACTCAAGTGGTTTTATTAATGTAATCTCCGGAGTCACCTTTGTCCCACGGTGCGAAGTTGACAGTGTGCGCCCCGTGTGTGGCTCTTAGGCTAAAGATAACAGGAATACTTATCATGAGTTATTATTTGCGTTGGATGTCTCTATGAAATTGCGGTGTTTGTCTAGTACTATTTAGGGCGCTCAAGTTGACAGTGTGGGGTTCCCTAGATGTGGAATGCGACTTTAAGGTGTGCTTTATAGCCCTACGCAGTGGATTGGTGTTCGTTATCCAACGAGAGAATAATTCAGAGTAGCATAGTGAAGAGGAAATATCTATGTATTCAATTATATTATTATTGTTGAGAGTGTCCACTAGTGAAAGTATGATCCCTAGGCCTTGTTTCTAAGCATTGAAACACCGTTTACAACCAGTTCTGCTACATGTTTGCTTGCTGCCATTTTTATTTCAGATTGCAATTACCACTTATAATCATCCATATTACTTGTATTTTAATATCTCTTCGCCGAACTAGTGCACCTATACACCTGACAAGTGTATTGGGTGTGTTGGGGACACAAGAGACTTCTTGTATCTTAATTGCAGGGTTGCTTGAGAGGGATATCTTTGACCTCTACCTCCCTGAGTTCGATAAACCTTGGGTGATTCACTTAAGGGAAACTTGCTGCTGTTCTACAAACCTCTGCACTTGGAGGCCCAACACTGTCTACAAGAATAGAAGCGTGCGTAGACATCAAGCTATTTTCTGGCGCCGTTGCCGGGGAGGTAAGGTAAAAGGTACTCACATCCTCCAGCTACTTAGCTATTTTCTAGCACTGTTGCTGACGTGTGAGTGCTCGAAGGTATTTCCTTTAGATTCTGCAATTATATCTTTTTGTTTCTTGTTTTTATTTCACTAGTTAGGCTTAATGGAAAACAACAAAAAAATTAGAGAGCTCTATGAAATTTATCTTGAGTTAGGACATGATGCTTTTGAAGAGAAAATTAAAAAACCTATGGAAAATTATTTGCATGATGGTAGCAATGTTATTACTATAAATTCTTTGAACACCATTATTGCTAATGCTATGGAAAATTTAAGCTTGGGGAGGTCGGTTTTGATGAAAATGATCTTTTTAGTTCCCCGGTTTTGGAGGAGAAAATTTGCTTTGATGATACTTTGCCTCCAATATATGATGTTTATAATGATTGTGATATTTTCACTCCACCTACTATTGAGGATATAGTTTATGTTGATTATGATATGCCTCCTATATATGATGTTTACAATGATGAATATGATATTTTCAGTCCATCTACTATTGAGGATAAAATTCATTATGATTATTCTATGCCTCCAATTTATGATGATTACAATGATGGATGTGATACTTTTACTCCCACTATTACTAATGAAACTGTTTATGCTTATGTGGAGAGTAATGATACTTTATGCATGTGGATCATGATAAGAATGCTTTATGTGATAGCTATATTGTTGAGTTTATTCATGATGCCACTGAAAATTATTTTGAGAGAGGAAAGTATGGTTATAGAAATCTTCATGTTACTAAATTTCTTCTCTTTATGATGAAGGTTTTGAGCTTTCTCTTGATTTGCTTTTATTTGCTGGGTACTTTAAGACCTACTGGTCCTTATGAGAGAGGGAGACACGGTTTCATATATCTCAATAATATTAAGTCTCCTCTCTTTATGTTGAAATTTTGAAGTTGCACTTGTTTTGCCTTCCTATGCTAGTCACTTTGTGCTTCATTGATTTATTTTCTTACAAGATTCCTTTGCATAGGAAGTGGGTTAGACTTAAATGTGTTTGATATTTGCTTCTTGATGCTCTTTCATATTCAACTCTTATACATATGAGAGCATCATCAAAATTATCATGCCTAGCTAAAAGGCTTTAAAGAAAAGCGCTTGTGGGAGACAACCCATTTTTTTATTTCTGCATTTTTATTTTATTTGAGTCAAGGTGCTGTTTACTTCTGTATCAATGCCTTTGTATCTTTATTTTCTTGCATTGTTGTGCCAAGTAAGGCCTCTAATAGGAAGATGATGCTAGATTTGGATTTCTGCGCAGGAACAGATTTCTGCTGTTCACCGTTTTGCTTCTGTAAAATCACAGAAAAATTATTTAAATCTGAAATTTTTGTGCGTGATCCTCAGATATGTATGCATCTTTCGTTAGTTCAAAGTTTTTCGATCTGAGCCGTAAGTGCCTCGAAAAAATTCGTCTTTGCGGACTGTTCTGTTTTAGACAGATTATGCCTTTTTATTTTGCATTCTCTCTTTTACTAGTGTTGAGTGAAATTCTTTTTTGGGTGGAAGAGCTTCACATAACATCAGTGGCAGTAGCTAATGTTTAAAGTAACAAGTCATATTGCGTCTTTATAGAACATGTGAGTTTTTGATTATGCACTAACCCTCTAATGAGATTTACTTTGAGTTTGGTGTGACGGAAGTTTTCAAGGGTCAAGAGGGAAGAGTGATATAATAGGATGGAGAAGAGTGAAGAGCTTAAGCTTGGGGAGGCTCCCATGGATCTCCCCAGCATATTTCAAGAAGACTCAAGCGTCTAAGCTTGGGGATGCCCAAGGCATCCCCTTCTTCATCGGCAAAATTATCAGGTCATCTCTAGTGAAACTATATTTTAATTCTTTCACATCATATGTGCTTTTCTTGGAGCGTCTGTGTGCTTTTATTTTCAGTATTGTACTTTTATTTTCAATAAAGCTTGACTGGACCCTAGCATTCTTGATTGGGAGAGAGACACGCTCCGCTTTTTCATGAGAATACTCCTATTCTTCACTTATATTTGTTGAGTATTCATATCTAGCGCTGTTCAGCTTTTAGCTCTTGTTTTCATGTATCTCTTGTCAGAGCTATTAGCTTTCTTTTAGAAAGTACTCTCTTGCTTCACTTATATTGTTTGGAGAGTTGTTAAATAAATTGATTGGTGTTTGGTTGGTTCAGAAAATGTTGCATGTGGTAATTGGTATAAGGAAAAACTTGCATAATCTTGTAGATCACTAATTTGGATAACTTGATGCTTGTCAATTGTTTTGAGTTAACAAGTAGATCATGATTAAATTTGTGCATCACATGAGTTAAGCCTATTAGTGAAGAACTACCGTAAAGCTTGTTGAAAATTTGGTTTGCATCGGTGGTATCTCTAAGGTCTAGATATTTTCTAATAACAGGGTTTGGTTAACAAGGAAGACGGTATGAAGTCTTATAACGTTTGCAATATGTTTGTCATATAAAACTTGGTGTACGGGTTGATATTCTTGTTTGCTTACATAAACCTTGCTAGCCTAAACTCTGTACTGAGAGGGAATGCTTCTCGTGCATCCAAATCCTTGAGCCAAAATCCATGCCATTTGTGTCCACCATAACTACCTATATGTGGTATTTCCTTGCCACTCCAAGTAAATTTTTCATGTGCTACCTTTAAATTATTCAAAATGTTATTATTCCCTTTTTGTGTCAATGTTTACTAGCTCATGAGGAATTAGTGTGGTTATTCTTTATTCTATTTGTCAAATGGACTTTTACACCTGGACTAGTGGCATATACATCCGCTTATCCAATAATTGCAAAAAGAGCTGGCAACGGGGTGCCCAGTCCCAATTAATTACAACTTTAACCATTAATTCTCTTCACACTTTTGCCCTGATTCATCAGTAAGCAATGACAAACAGTGAAATACCTGCATGTGTGTAAACCAAAGAGAAAGAGGGATGATCTGCCTTGCTGGTAGAAATAACGTCCTTCATGGGAGCCGCTCTTAAAAGTCCGTTTGACAGGTAGAATACTGTTCTCACCCGCTACCATTCGTTGACAATTAACAAACACCTCTCAAAAATAGATACTCCTCCATGGTATGTGATTGATGGAAGGCACCCGAGGATTCGGTTAGCCATGGCTTGTGTTAGCAAGGTTGGGAGGAGTATCAAATATTTTATGCAATCTCTATATGCTTTCAAAAACCTAAAAGCTCTAGCACATGACTTAATCCCTGCTTCCCTCTGCGAAGGGCCTTTCTTTTACTTTTATGTTGAGTCAGTTTTCCTATTCTTTCTGTCTTCCACAAGCAAACACTAGTGTCAACTTTGTTACAACATGCGTTATATGCTACGTATTGGACTTGTTATACTACTTTGTGTTGACGATATCCATGAGATAAATATGTTGAAAGTTGAAGCAAATGCTGAAACTTAATTCTTCCTTTGTGTTGATTAAATACCTTTTATTAGAAACTATTGCTTTATGAGTTAACACTTATGCAAAACTGTTTGATGCTTGTCTCGAAAGTACTATTCATGAAAACGTTTAGCTTGTGTGATTCATTGTTTACTCATTATCTATTTGGTAGCAAATATAGACCATTGACTTGGATCACTTCATTCATTTACATGTGCCTTGCAATATTATATGATCAAGATTATGATGGTAGCATGTCACCTCAAAAATTATTTTGTTTTTATCGTTTACCTACTCGAGGACGAGTAGGAACTAAGCTTGGGGATGCTGATACGTCTCAAACGTATCTATAATTTTTGATGTTCCATGCATGTTTTATATCAATTGCCACATGTTTTATATGCACTTTATATCATATTATGACATTTATTGGACTAACCTATTAACAAGATGCCACAGTGCCAGTTTCTGTTTATTATGTCTGTGCATTGCAGAAAAGGTCCAAAATGAAAGTGCTCAGAAAAATCTGAAAAAATTACAGAAATTCTATTTCGCCAGAAGGACAAGTCCAGGGAGGCCCACAGCCCCCACACGCCCCTGGGCGCGGTTGGGCCTTGGCCGCCCCCAGGGGTGGTGTCGTCCTCGTGCACCGTCTCGCGACGCCCTTTGGACTATATATTGCCCCTGACCTAAAACTCACAGAAGAATCGACGATTTCCCCAGAAAAGTTCCAGAGCTCCGCCGCCATCCGAAACCCTAATTCGGGGGACAGAAGTCTCTGTTTCGGCACCTTGCCGGGACGGGGAATTGCCCCCGGAGCCATCTCCATCGACGCCACCGCCTCCATCATCGCCGTTGCTGCCTCCCATGATGAGGAGGGAGTAGTTCTCCCCGGGCTGAGGGCTCTACCGGTAGCTATGTGGTTTATCTCTCTCTCCCATGGTGTGATCTTTATGTGATCATGAGCTTTGTAATCTAGTTGAATCCATAGATGTACTCTTCATTATCTTATATGCTACTCAAGTGGTTTTATTAATGTAATCTCCGGAGTCACCTTTGTCCCACGGTGCGAAGTTGACAGTGTGCGCCCCGTGTGTGGCTCTTAGGCTAAAGATAACAGGAATACTTATCATGAGTTATTATTTGCGTTGGATGTCTCTATGAAATTGCGGTGTTTGTCTAGTACTATTTAGGGCGCTCAAGTTGACAGTGTGGGGTTCCCTAGATGTGGAATGCGACTTTAAGGTGTGCTTTATAGCCCTACGCAGTGGATTGGTGTTCGTTATCCAACGAGAGAATAATCAGAGTAGCATAGTGAAGAGGAAATATCTATGTATTCAATTATATTATTATTGTTGAGAGTGTCCACTAGTGAAAGTATGATCCCTAGGCCTTGTTTCTAAGCATTGAAACACCGTTTACAACCAGTTCTGCTACATGTTTGCTTGCTGCCATTTTTATTTCAGATTGCAATTACCACTTATAATCATCCATATTACTTGTATTTTAATATCTCTTCGCCGAACTAGTGCACCTATACACCTGACAAGTGTATTGGGTGTGTTGGGGACACAAGAGACTTCTTGTATCTTAATTGCAGGGTTGCTTGAGAGGGATATCTTTGACCTCTACCTCCCTGAGTTCGATAAACCTTGGGTGATTCACTTAAGGGAAACTTGCTGCTGTTCTACAAACCTCTGCACTTGGAGGCCCAACACTGTCTACAAGAATAGAAGCGTGCGTAGACATCAGCGCGCGGGGCTGGGATCGCGCGGATCCGCGCGAGGACGTCGAGGGGAGCTGAACGGCGGCGGCTCGGACCATTTGGTCGCCGGAGCAGCCGGCGGCGAGCAAATCCGCGGCGGCGACCTGCGAGCACGGCGGCGTCGATTGTCCCAGCAAGCGAGACTGGGCGAGGATGGAGAGGACAGAACGGCGAAGCTCGCCGTGTGCGTAGATTCGTCGGAGGAGCAGCGGAGCGGCGACTGCGTGCGTCGGTGGCGGCGGTGACCTCGGGTTGTCGCGGGAGAAGAATGAGGGAGGGGGAGGTGTGGCGCGCTTTTGCACGGAGGCCCCTGGTGTTTCGCGAATTTGCAAGTTAGTCCTTCGCGGGGTTTTTTTTGTAAGTTTTTGCGCCAAAATCCGTGCGCGGGGGGTGACCGGCTGGGAACCGGTTCTACCGGCTGTTGACCGGACGATGTGGCGCCACCTGATTGGGGGTTACTGTAGTTCGCGTTGGGGGCTAGTGTGGACGTTTCCTGGCCGTCGGATCGCGCGGATCGGACGGCCGTGAAAAGCGGGCAACGTGGATAGAGCGGAAGTGGGGTGATTCTTACCAGCTTTTATATATTAATCTATTGAGGAGGCGTGTGGAGGGGAGCAGCACATCGGCCAGAACAGAAGAAAATGGTTCCATAAGTGTGTAATTCACGCGATGGCAAACTACGAACAGAGGCCAGCGGCCCAGCTTTATTAACAAAGCTCACAAAGTCGTTTTACACAACACACACAGAAAAAAAAACACCACCTCCGACCGCAAGCAACCCAGCAAACTGTGATTCCGCCGAATCACAGCCCGCACACAACCAGCAATTTTTTGACTTTTATGTTACAAGCATCTGGCCAGAAACAACCTAGACAAAGCCCTCAAAACAAGAAGGGAAAACTACAGCTAAGCCTCAGCTGATCCCATGACGATGCACACAGATGAGCTGCAGCTCCCTCGCCTTGTCCATTAGCTTGTGTCTTGTCCTCCTCGCCTCCTCCTTAAGCTTTACCGGCACCAACAGCTGCCATTGTGACAGGAGGGCGATCGCCTTGTGGACAACCTGCAAAGGAGATGACAGAATTTTGTTTTCAAAAACAAGATCATTGCGGCAAGTCCAAAGTGACCAAGACACAGCACCAAAAATCATCCAACCAATCAAATTAGTTTTTCGCCCCACACTCCCGATACCACAGGACACAAAACTCTCAACATTTTTTGGTGTATCATTCCAACCCAAAGCTTCTCTGGTCACCCACCACCCAAAATGCGATGTGGGACAAGCAAACAACATATGATTCAAAGTCTCAGCCTCCCCACACAACTTACACCCTACACCACCAGGCCACCCTTTTTTAGCCAAATCCACTTTAACTTGGCCGTGACCCCTCCAACACATCCACACAAAGATCTTAATTTTTAGAGGCATAAACGATTTCCACATCTCCATTATTCCAACATCCCTCACACCTGAGAACAGAATCATATTATATATAGACTTTGAAGTGAAATCACCTTTAGGATTCAGCGCCCATCTCACACTGTCACTTCTCTCGCTCAGGCAAACACTGTCTAAATCTCTACCCAAGTCCTCCCATTCTTCACAATCAGCCACCCAAAGGAACGCCGAAAAGTCAGATTACGACCTCCATCAGCCAAAACCTGTTTAACCACCCAATCCTTCTGTTCACAACACATGAACAGATTAGGGAATTTGTACTGTAAAGGAATCTCCCCGAGCCATACATCTTCCCAAAACCTGGCCTTACCTCCATCTCCCAAAATGAAGGAAATACCTTTCCGTACCCAAGATTTAATCGAATGTAAACCTTTCCAAAATTGAGAGGCCCCACCGGATTAGAATTAAAAAAACTACCATTCCCCCCACAATATTTTTTCCTAAGCAAACGACAACTCATATCATCATCCCCTCGTTCCAGCCTGAAAATCCATTTAGAAAGAAGAGCAATATTTCTAGATTTACTATCCACAAAACCTAACCCTCCAAATTCTTTCGGACGACACAAATTTTCCCACCGCACCATATGATACTTCCAGTCCCCCCCCCCCCCCCCCCCCCTCGGTACTCTCCCAAAAATAACGAGCCATGGCCATGTTATTTCTATGGTGATTGCCATCCGACAGCTTATAAAAAGACATCACATGCAAAGGAATATTACTGAGGCACGAGTCAATCCTAATCTTTCTACCACCCGACGTCAATTGTGAACCTTCCCACAACTCCAAGCGTTTCAGCACCATCTCCACCACAAACTCCAAGTCTGATGCAGCGAGAACATCAGGAGACACTGGCATACCCAAATATTTCATAGGCAAAGTCCCCACCCCACAATTAAAAAGGTTAGCTACTCTCCTTTGCTCCTCATCATCTACCCCAAAAACCACCACTTCACTTTTTTGGTAATTAATTCGCAAGCCCGACATGGCCTCAAAACAATAAAGAAGGAATTTCATCGTCACAATTGATTTTTCAGAATTATCAAGGAAAAGGACTGTGTCATCCGCATATTGTAGATGTGTCAAACCCCCCTCCACCAAATGTGGAACTAACCCCACCAAATGTCCTTTTTCCTTAGCCTTTTTTATCATAGACCCCAAAGCATCCACAATAGCATTGAACAAGTGACGTGGTGTTGAACACGGCATATGCCACGGGGTGGCTTACTTGAGGGGTAGCGACGGCGCGAACGACGGCGTTCCGGCGGGATTGTGCTAGAGCACGGCAAACACCCGATGTACCCAGGTTCAGGGCCCTCGTGAGGAGGTAAAACCCTTACGTCCTGCATCTAATCTGTATATATGGTGGAGTATCTGGTGTTACATCTTCGCTCCTCGAGCTGTATAGCAATGGTGATGAACTAGTGAAAGAGAGAAAAGAGCCAAGAGCTAGCTAGCTTGGGGCTTGTACGTGAGGGTGGAGTGAGGAATGAGAGAGCCCCCCTTCTTGCTAGCTCTCTCCCTGGTGCATCTTATAGCATGATGCCCAGGGGACAAGGGGACAAGGCGACAAGGGGATAAGGCGTACTATACTGCATAGTATTCGCTATTCGCCAATAGTCTTCTTCCTTCTTGCTATTCACCAACAATGCCGGGTGCCGGGTGTCTTGTCCGAATAGTAGCAGGGAGCAGCCGGACTCGGGCCGCCAGCCAGAGTCGGGCAGCCGGGCAGAAGTCGAGTAGCCGGACTCGGGCCGCCAGCCGGAGTCGGGCAGCCGAATTGCTTCTCCTGCTTTCTTGTCGAGTCGTGGACTTCGGTAACCCGGGGTTTATCCCCACGTCACCAGCCTCCGAACACGTTGGAGCGATGCCAACGGCTACGGCGGGGAGGTCTTCTGCGTGTTCATCAAACTCTGCATGTATTGCCTGTAACATCAAGAAAACGAGTTGAATCTGCAACGGTGCCAAGTAAAATACTGGGGATGCCAACGGATATCTATATGCATAGTTGACGCTGGCTCGCTTTTGCCCGATTCCTTTGATCTTTTTCGCGTGCACCCCGTTCGGCACAGGCTCTTGCCGGCTGAACTCTGCAGCCGGATCCGAAGAGATGTCGGAATGACGAGGGTGGCACAATACTTAGATCTAGAAGCTGGATAGAAGCGACTCGACGAACCAACAGGGAAACTTATATGCGATGCTGAAGCCGGCTCGCCTTTGTTTCCCTGTTGGTTCGTCGAGTCGCTTCTATCCAGCTTCTAGATCTAAGTATTGTGCCACCCTCGTCATTCCGACATCTCTTCGGATCCGGCTGCAGAGTTCAGCCGGCAAGAGCCTGTGCCGAACGGGGTGCACGCGAAAAAGATCAAAGGAATCGGGCAAAAGCGAGCCAGCGTCAACTATGCATATAGATATCCGTTGGCATCCCCAGTATTTTACTTGGCACCGTTGCAGATTCAACTCGTTTTCTTGATGTTACAGGCAATACATGCAGAGTTTGATGAACACGCAGAAGACCTCCCCGCCGTAGCCGTTGGCATCGCTCCAACGTGTTCGGAGGCTGGTGACGTGGGGATAAACCCGGGTTACCGAAGTCCACGACTCGACAAGAAAGCAGGAGAAGCAATTCGGCTGCCCGACTCGGCTGGCGGCCCAAGTCCGGCTACTCGACTTCTGCCCGGCTGCCCGACTCTGGCTGGCGGCCCGAGTCCGGCTGCTCCCTGCTACTATTCGGACAAGACACCCGGCACCCGGCATTGTTGGTGAATAGCAAGAAGGAAGAAGACTATTGGCGAATAGCGAATACTATGCAGTATAGTACGCCTTATCCCCTTGTCGCCTTGTCCCCTTGTCCCCTGGGCATCATGCTATAAGATGCACCAGGGAGAGAGCTAGCAAGAAGGGGGGCTCTCTCATTCCTCACTCCACCCTCACGTACAAGCCCCAAGCTAGCTAGCTCTTGGCTCTTTTCTCTCTTTCACTAGTTCATCACCATTGCTATACAGCTCGAGGAGCGAAGATGTAACACCAGATACTCCACCATATATACAGATTAGATGCAGGACGTAAGGGTTTTACCTCCTCACGAGGGCCCTGAACCTGGGTACATCGGGTGTTTGCCGTGCTCTAGCACAATCCCGCCGGAACGCCGTCGTTCGCGCCGTCGCTACCCCTCAAGTAAGCCACCCCGTGGCATATGCCGTGTTCAACACCACGTCAACAAGAGAGGAGAAAGAGGATCTCCCTGACGTAGGCCTTTGTAAGTTCTAAAGAAGACCCCATTCTCCCCATTGATATTAATACAAACCCTACCCGATTCGACCGCCCCCGCAATCCACTCTACCCAAACCGGATCAAAACCTTTTCTAATCAAAACATCCCTAAGAAAAGACCAACGAACTTTATCGTAAGCTTTTTCGAAATCTAGTTTCAAAATGATACCCTGTGCACCTGAGCGTTTCAACTCATGCATCACCTCATGTAGCACTATCACTCCTTCAAAAATTAGCCTGCCCGGTATAAAAGCTGTTTGAGCTTCATCCAAAATCACCCCTGCCACCGAAGTCAGCCTAGCCGTCAACACTTTCGTGATAAGCTTAAACACAACGTTAAGCAAGCAAATAGGCCTATATTGCTTAATATTCGTCGCATCCCTAACTTTCGGAAGCAGCGTGATCGCCCCATAATTAAGACGCTCCAAGTTCAGTCTCCCTGCAGCCAACTCATTTAACATTCCCATCAGCTCTGGCCGCAGAACCTCCCAAATTTTTTATAAGCTCCGGACGCGATGGCAGACTGGCAGTAAATAGAGCGACAAATAGGGATACGAACATATACCGATTCGTCTGAAGGTTGGGAAGCTCGGGGAAGCCAAAACTGGGGTAGTGGCTTCTCCCCACTGTGAAGGAATCGGTGAAGTTGGCTATCTCGTAAAACGGCTTAAAATCAAGGTATTTTGACTTAAGCTTATTTCCACCCTTAAGCTGTTAAAATGCTCCAAACGAACTAAGCCTAAGCTTTGGCACTTAAAACAAAAGTTTTTTAGATTCACTTAAAACAAAAGAACTAAGCCCATTGGCGAGGAAGCCATGCTCGATGCTCTGTTCTTTCCCTTTAAGGGATAGTCTCTCCTGGCGCCACTCTTCGTGCATCCAATTCAGCCAAGAAAAGGACAGTGAGAAGTGACACGGAAGATATGAATTGGATACTTGTAATAGCATATTTGAAGGAGAGTTTGACAGGAGATTCCGGCACATCCTCTCTTGTACAATTATACGAAGTCTTGCATACTCTTGAAAGAAGGAAAAAATGACATGAAAAATGATTCACCCAGACTTTGGTTATGCATTTGTTTCAATAACATACGTCTCAAGTGACAATAAGCAGCCAAAATGTAACACACATGCTCAGCAAAACATTTTATTTACTAGCTTGATTTCAAACTGGGATTTACATGTTCTGTTCCAAAAGGAGAGCAGAGAGCTCAGCGATGCTGCATGCAGAAATGCCTTGACATACTTTGTACACCATGACACATGCTACTGAATCTGCCATACAGATCCTCACATGCTGCAGAACGAAAACTTAAAACGACTTCGCATACTGGCCATAAAAACTTCCCAGGCCTCTTTGCTCTACTATTATACAGTAAGATTTCCCAAACTCTCAAGTAACTACAAACAGTAGATCAGCTTCAAACTACAAACGTCTTATGCTCGTGGGACGGCGGGATTCTCGACATCACCACCGGCATTTCGCTGCCCCTCTTCGGCGGCCGATGGCTGGCCTGCAGGCTGACTAGATGCATGAGCTTGCTGCTGCTGGTGGTGGTTCTGCGCCAGGCGTGGCCTGCGGGGACGGCGCTGTTGGGCCGGAGCGATCGTCCTCCACCTTAGTATCTCGATGATGATGGAGTTGCCGATCATCCCCACGCCGAAACCAGCAAAGGTGGCTAGGATGATGGATATCACAGCTTGCAAGTGGAGCTGCATGCAATAGTTTCCAAACATCAGTATTTGCACAGCGAATTTCTCATAACCACGGGTTGAATGGTGGATGTTAGATAAGTATGCTCTGCGCTTACATATCTGTAGAACAGATGAGTGAAGAACACAACGAAGAGGAACTGGATCGCCGCATAGATCCAAACGTACTTTCTTGCAACTGCACGAGTCGCAGGAACGCAAGTCAAGTTACTATATCCATCACCAAGCTTGTCCATCACACAAAGAACTCATTTAGTTGTCATGCTGTGTGCTATTCTTTAAGATGATTAATTTCATACCCATGCTGCTTGTTGTCAATGATGAGAATAGGCCTAAGATACATGAGAAGGGCAGCGATATCGCCAGGGCAGCAAAACCATTATGCCCAACCTATCAGACACCCAAAACAAACTTATGATCAACATATCAATCGAGTGTATGGAATTTGTAAGAAGAAATCAACAAAAAGAGTGATAGTTACCAATAACTGCTCCAAGAAGCAGAAGTAGGCCAGAATGCTTATGATCACAAGGATTGGTGTTCCATGCCACAGTCTGAGCTAACAAGATGACAAAAAGAATCACACGTCAGGTTTCATTAATCTACGACTGGCAGGTAGGATTAGTATACTATTAGCACACATCATTCTATTCTAGAAGAAATCTGTATCATGATCTGTCACGACAATGCATCAGATTGGTCTTCTCGAAGTAGGCAGTGAAGCTATCCATATAATATTACCAGTGGCACAGGTGTTGTAACTGACTCCATATGAGGAACACAAACGTTTCAAGTAACACACCAGACATTGTTTCTTTTGGATAATTTAACTTGCCTGTACTGAGCGTGTCGCGATCCGGTGGCGCCACCGTTGCCGCCACGGCTCGCCTCGGCGCGAAAGCTTTGCACACGTAGAAGGGTGACCGGGAGGTTCTGGACCTCCACCTTGCACACCTCGCAGGTCCTGGTGCCCTTGATGCTGAACCACTTGAGGGCGCAGTCCTTGTGTGCCAGAGCGAGTTCACCCTTGCAGGCGCACTCCAGCTTCATGGTGCCGCTCCTTCGGAGAGCTCGACCATGCAGATCCGGCACACCGCCTCCTCCTCCGCGATGTTCTCTCCGTCATCTTCCTCTCCAGCACCTGAATGAAGCAGCTAGATGATACTGTCAGATTCTCAGAATTCAGTAATGTATCAGGAACTCTGCTCTGCTGTATGGCTGAGAATACAGTTACATCAGAATTCAAACTGAATCTGTAATCAACAGAGAGGTGCATGTATGTTGGACAGTGGAATCCACCCACCTGTTTCGGTAGGTTCTATATCCGGGACGGCATTGCTCGGCGCGGCGGGGTCTCGGGGCGTGGAAGGGACCACTCGGTACACGCCGCCGAGCGAGTTCATCCTCTTTATGCTTTTCGACGGGTTGAACTTCTTCAAGTTCATGGGGAGGGAGCGCGACCGGTGCATGCCGGCTTTATCCTGCCACCAAATGGAACATAAGAATGTTGCGCAGCAAAGATCAGCTCATGTTTTTATAGTTACAGTGAAATCAAATCTAAAATGCTTACAACGGCAGGTTCAGAGGGAGTTTTGTCGACGCCGTGCACCGAGAGGAAATTCGGCCCCGATACACCTTCGTCGTCGTTCACCGGTAGCGACAACGTCCTGGCGATCCTGGAGCCGAAGAGCCTGGAGAAGGAGGCCTCGTACCCTATGACGGACGACTTGAAGCTCCCTCCGCCCGGCAGCAGGCTCCTCACCGTCTGCCGCAGCATGAACGACGGCGTGCGCTGCGGCGGCGGCGGCTTCGACGGAGCATCGCCGCCGAGGTTCTTGCCGGAACAGGAACCGGGTGTCCTGCTGCTGCTGTTGGAACCGGGCGTCGTTGGTACGTTGTTGGCCGTGCTGCTCGCCGTTGGGATGTCGATCGAGAGGTGTGGCCTCTTTGGCTGCTGCTGGTGATACGCGGGGGCAGGGCCTCCACCCTCCATTGGATTTGCTCCAGCGGTTGTACTACCACTGATGCTGCTGCTACTCTCCTGCAAATCAAAGAGCAAGAACGAGACGCAGAGAAGAAAGGCTTCAGTTGGCAGAGCAACAACCGTGGTTCTGAACTAAAAATCGGCACGCAAGAAAAAGATAAATATTTTAGCACACGACCGTGCCATGCCATGAGCTACTGACTAGAATTAAATAAGCACATGCTCTTGCTCTGACTCCACTCAGGCACTCACTGAACCCCGGGTATTAATGTGACGGTATGGGACGAACTCAGCTGAAAAGGAAGAGATTGATTTCGAATTGACAAGAACACACCTGCTCCTTTCCCGGAGAATCCATGGCAGAAGATTCTTGGGCCGGATCCGTGAGGTGAGTGAGTTGGGCAAGAACACCCTCCTCTGCCTCTTCCTTTTCTTGGCTGGATGTAAAATGGGAGGCGTCGGAGTGGGAAATCGAGGGAGGCGATGACGATTGGGTTCTGTTATGGTTAGTGGTAGTGCTCCAGGGGAGGCCAGGAGAGGCGACTCCGTTGGCGGTAGTGGGCGATGATTAGATGTGACCGGAGCGGGGCCCATAAATATAGGGGAGGGCAGGGGAGGTGGGTGCGGTTGCGGTGGCGGCGGGTGGAAGAAGACGGAAGCCAGACCAAAGGCGCGATAAGCAGAGGGGAAAAAAAAAGTGATGCTCTTTTTGGGATCTCCGTGCGTAGCCCAGTGACGGACTGGCTCCGTAGCTCGGACACAGTCATCATACTTCACGCTCCGGATTCGCTGACGTTGAGAAGCAAAGTCAGCGAAGCTACAGTGCCGCTGCCTTTGCTCACTTTTCAGCCACCGGATCGCGAACCGATGGCTCAGATCGGATGCTACAGGGGGGGCTGTGAACAGTGTCACCTAAACAGTGTCTCCGTGAACAGTACTCCGTGAACAGTCGGATTCCGATCTGGGCCTTCTGATTTCGATCCGACGGTGCGCACAGCCCAAGTCAGGGTACTGTACCCGTGCCTTTGCCATGCGAAGTCAGCGAAGCCACTTCACACATGCACGAACCTCCAGTCTTCTCGATGACTAGGAGTAGGACTGTAGAGCACTTCCCCTCTCCCCCCAAACCAGTGGGGTTTTGTGCGATGCACACCTAGTTGGATATCATCAACTATCACGAACGTCTAATTTATATCCAACGAATTATATGATTCCTACTAATTGACGTATTGATAAAACAAAAAATCATGCTAATGTGTTTTTTTTGTTAATGCATGTCGGAATTTTTTTAGTAGTACATTAATCCAAAAAATTACATAAATCCAAAAACTATTGATAATGCATTAATATTTAAAAATATTGATAATTTGTGCATGGTCCGTAAAGCAGTTGAATATCTCAAATAAGTGGAGCACATCCAACTAGGTGTGGAGTTGAATTATTCGGGTTTTGTGGCCATTTAGCACGCAAACTCGCGAAAACCGACTCTTTCGATGAGGAGGAGAGATGAAGATGTTCAAGTGAAAAGTATAAAACAAGAACTTGCAAAATAAGGTCTTTATCTTATTTTATATCTTTTTACATTATTTTTTGGATTATTGGTGAGTAAATGTTTCGTAAAAATAATTTAAAACGAAATTAAACCAGTAATGTGATAAATGCACTCCAATTTAATACTCACTACGGCAACTAATGTAAGGCAGCTAGTGCTACAATATTGATTACATATATAATAAAATGAGTGAATATATTATATATGTATAAAACATGTCTAGATACATTTGAAACAAGAAAAGACTACATTAGTGAACGGAGGGAGTAAATTCTAAGGCTCAAATTCAAATCTTGTTTTATAATCTTACACCCTTTGAATACATAATTCACTTTTAAATAGCATATATATGCACCTTCTACATCGCATAGTACCATGAACACAACAATACACACTCTTTTGTTTTGTTTTGTTTTGCGTGGATCACAAGGACACGACGTTTTGGCTCACAGGAGCATCTACCCTCATTGAGAAAAGAACATTTTAGAAAATATTTAGAATGTCAAAAAATTCCGAAATAAAATTTCAGGTGTACCTACTAACATTTTATGTTGGCACATAAAGTTTCACGAAAAATAATGTTTTTTATGTTCTGTATAAAAGACAAATTCGGTGCTAAAAAATAACTTTTTACTGGACATTTTTTTGTCATTTTTACACCGGGCAGAAAAAACGTCTTTTTTTGACAAAAATTAGTGTGTCTACATAAAATGTTTGTATGTATACCCGATTTTTTTTCAGAATTTTTAGACAGTGCGAAATGTGTTTTTTCATAATAGGAGCATCTATTGATCTATTGGTACAAGTCAAAATGGATTTCCAGGAACACAACATGTATTCTGTTCGATCGATATTGCACACTGAAATGAAGAACAGATACTGCTTACCATCCTGATAACGATAACACAGGTTTGGGTTAGAGGATTATTATTACTCTCGTCCTGGCATAGGGACCCATTCCATCTACTCATAAAGATGAACACGCGTTTTGTACTCCTGCAGAATCAAAAACTTGTGACTTCTGCTCCAAAGAGAACCGTAGAAAATACAAAACGCGTGTTCGACAGAGATATGCACTAACCAAGCCATGATTTGAGGCCATGCCGGCCACTATTTACAACGCGGGAACCTGACTGCAAGTTGTGCTAGATTATGACGTGCATGATAGGGGAGTATCCGTTACATGCTTCCTAGTTCCTACGGCAAATCAAAATTGGAGCTTGCACGCCAAGTAATATTAATCGACGCGTCGTCCATGTGCCAAGTTTAGCTCTTTTTTCCAGATTAATCGAAACATGTCGGTGCAAATTCTAACTTTTGAAAAATGCTACTTCAATTTTTGAATACGTCTATAGATACCGTTGCAGCTACTTTAGCCCACGCCTGGTAAAAAATATGTCAAATATTTATCATGTATTTTTTCCGGCTGAAATTGCCCTCGCCTCATCTTTTTCAGTTCTCAACCTCGTTCATCTCCTCTGTTCTGTATGAGGCAAGCACCGACTGTCGCCGCAACCTTCCCTCTGGCACGCCCCGTAGCTCTAAGCGCCGCCACCTTAAGACCCACTGTCGCCGTCCCTCCTCCCCCATTCCTCAGTGCAGTTCATCGTCTTGTTCCCAAACTCGAGCTCCTCGATCAGCTCGTGCTCCATCTTGGTGGTGGTGGACCACCGGCTAGCCACTGGAATGTTGCTTCCCGTGAAGAAATTGCACATGAGGTCCTAAACGCCAAGGCGGTGCTCTGCCTCGTTCATAGTCCCGCATGAACCCGTATACTCTTGTACGTACTCATAAAAATTATCTCATACTTTCGAGGCCTACCTATGGAGAGTTGGATAACCGCACAAAATTTCCCTACCCGACCTCACACGCGGATCGGACGAACCCTAGGGTGGCGGCAGTCGGAAGAACCCGCGGATAGAGGAGCTCCCTCACACGACGCGGGCCGAAGAAGACCCAGCTGGAGGATCTAGCGTGCTTGCTGCTGCCTGCTGGAAGGCCTCGGCTTGAGGATGTGCGACGACGCCCTGCCTCGTACTGAACAGAGGATGAGCAGGGTTGAGAACTGAAGAAGATGAGGCGAGGTGCAATTTCGTAAAATGGACATCATCCATGTGATAGTCGTAAGAAGGGCGGACCAACTCCACCGCGACCCACCCTTATCCCCTTGCTACAGTGGCCAGGGGCGATTTTTGAGAGCTCGTCGTCGAATCCACCTCACGCGGCGGCGATCCGTGGGATCCCTCCGTCTCCGGCGGCTGCTTCGGCAGCGGGAGGCTGGGGAATCCCCGGATCTCGCCTTGTACATAGGTAGGGTAGGGGGCGTTCCTGCCGGCGGCGTTGTGGAGGAGGTGGCGCGGTCGGCGGTGGTTTTGGGGGCGGCGCTTCCCCTCTCTGCTGCGTGTGCAGCTGGGCGCTCGCCGTCGTCCTGGCGCTCGCGGATCTTCGGATTCCTCGAGCGGGCCAGGCCCCTGCTGCAGATCGACGGGTCGGCGCCGTTGACCTGCTGCTCTGGGACTCCGGGTCCCCCAGCTTCGTCGTCGTCACGCCGGCGCGTCCTCCAGCGGCGGTGTGGAGCTGGGGAGGTGGTGTGTAGGAGGTTGAAGCGGCGCTCTGCGAAGAATCTCTGCCAGGCTTCGTCGAGATCGGTGGTGTAACGCCCCACTTTTGGGAAGCCAGAATAACCCAGTTGTTACATAGCCAAAAATCAGGGGCAACAAAAACTTTTTTTAAATGCTTCACTAATGCTTGTGATTCACTTCCCATTGCTTTGTTTGACTTTGGGTACTTTGTTGGTTGTGTTTGTTAACACCTATTAGTAACCTTGTGAGCACAACCTACTTAAACCCTACCTCTTGGTGATAATGTCATGATCTTGCTTGATCACCCACTCACAAAAACAATTGGGAAATTGGTTTGTAAACACAATTGTTTGAGTGAAACTTATCGGCTTGTTGTGACTTGCTAGAGGTGTGATCATTTTCTATGTTTATCTTGGAATGTTTATACTTGTTGTTTGTGGTTGTGAGTGGACCTAAATAATTTGAAACCTACAAATAATAGGACTTTATAAAAAGGATCAATTCAAATCCTATCTTAAGACATCTTCCTAGCTATTGAAATCTTTCAACTTTGGAGGCTATGCAAATCTTGGACCAAATCTTCTTCTCCCATCCTCATGGCTTGTGTTTCACATCTACTATGGCCAATGTTCTTTCCTTGGCCGATCAACCCCTTTTCTCTCCAAATTATGGTCTCTACTAAAAAGCCTCTTGTTTTCCTTGCTTTTACAAAAGAATCTCAAATACTTTTCAATGGAGTTATTTATTAAAAATCACTAATATGATCCATATTATATCCCCTCTCATCTCAATTCAAAAATATTTGTTTTGGAAGCTTTTTCTTATTTATAATAATTTACTTACCAAAAGACCATAAATGAATTTTTAAATATTTTGTGAATAAAAGTATTTCCAAACTTTTTAGCGAAATTACCCAACATTCCTATGGTCATATGTGACCCTTTTATTCAAAAATATTTGCGTGTGTTATTTTAAATCTTGAAGAAAACTTTGCAAAACCTTCTCTGAAACTATCTTTATTTCTGTTAAAAGATAGCAACTTTGGAGCCTCACCATTCTTTTACTTTCTGTCAATTTAGAAATGCACCTACAGGAATCTCCTCTACTATATCTTGTCTATCAACCTAAGTTTTTTTTGAGCCTGTCGTGCCTTAAACATCCTTATTTTATGATGGTTTTGTTATCACCAAAATAACAGTTTTCTGGACTTAAAATTCTCACTAAGTCCTCACTCTGAACTTTCTGAATCTGTTATTTTATTCTCTTTTTGTCCTCTTGCAAAACCATCCAAACTTCCTTCTTCATAAGTTTATTTGTGACCTCTGTGATCTACATAGATAGTACTCCACCATTGCACATTTCTCCTTAATCCTTTTTGTAATAGGACCTCTTGTCCTTGATGGTTTTGATGCCACCATAACAACAAGTGCTGGAAGCTGTTAAAACGTTCAGTTATAACCAGCATGAACCAGTGCTCAAATCATTTTATTTAAATGATATAAAATATGTTTCTCAAACTATGGAGTATGTACTACGAGTCCCTGTCTTTATCTAAAAATTTAGAGCACATTAGGACCATCAATTATTTTGCAACTTTGGCCACACAATGTCAGTTTTCTAAGACTTAGAAATTTCACTAAGTCTGGATTTCTGAATTTTCTGCATCTTGCTGAAAACTGCAGTTCGGCCAAATTCAAATGGGTTCAAAACGTGGTTCAAAACTCACCCAAAACTCCACCTAACCTGAACCCTTGCTAACCTATCTACCCTTGTGCAGTTTGGGCACTTGTGGTGTGCTAAGAGGGAGTACACGAGCATGCCAGCTCGGTGTCCACCGTGCACACCCGAACTTGGTCTCGCGTGTGTGCTGCACCACGGCCATGCCCACCTCGCCACGGTGCTCTGCACCCCTACGTCACCCTATCCCCGAAATCCCGGGCAGGCACGACGACCGTGCTGTCCTAACCAAGCACGTCCACCTCGGGAACCCATGGAGAGGAGCAGCACTCTCTCTCCCTCATCACTCGGTCTAAGAGGCGAGCCAGTGGCTGCCCTCGACGCTCTGCACCACCGCCCACCTCCCAGACACCACCCTGCTCGTCCAATCGCCCTCCAACAGCCTCCCCATGCGCATCCATGCACCTAGTGCATCGTGAACCGACGTCGGTTTGGATAAGAAGCTACAAGCCCTTCCCCGTGCTCTAACCTTGTCATTTCCACTCCTCCGCCTCCACTCTTCCACCCCACCAAAGCACAGGCCAGATCTTGCTCTCTGTGCGTGAAGAACGCGAGGTCTCCATCTCGATTTCGAGATCTTGCCATGGAGAGTGCCGCCGAACCCGACCTCCTCTGACCTCCATTTTAGTTCCCTCTTTTTCAAAATCTCGAGACCTAGCTTAGAGACATCTTCTTTTGTTTTTAGGAACACCGGAGCCGCCGCTGCCATCTTGTGCCCGCCACGGACGGCATCGTCGTCGCCGCCGTCTCAGAGCACGCCGTCAAGAACTGCAGCCACCCCCGGCCTTCCCTCGAGCTCCTTGTTCCATCCAGATGCTCGGCTTCGACTTTCGCACGCCCTAGGTGAGCAGCCCATGCTCGTCGCCATGAACGAGCTTCTGCCCGTGCTCTGCCTGTCGAGAGGAAGCAGGCAAGCTGCTGCTGTGCGAGCTGGGCCGGATCCAGCCCACGTTGGCCCGTCCCTGTGCAGTTTTGGCCCGTCTACTTTTTTTTTAGTAACTTTATTCTTTTCTGTGTAGATCTGTTTCTGTCCTCTTAGTTTAAATCGAAATAAAATACTTAAACATGGAATTTGTGTAAACCAAAAATCACAGTGGTAAATCAATGAGTCTAGAACCATGTCCAACTTGCAGATCTCAAAAATATTAACTTGTGTATCCATGAAAAATGTTTTGTTGTCACTGGTCTGAAACACTGTTTTGTCAATAACTTGAGTTTTGTAATCCAAATTGAGTGAATCCAATTGTTTTGGAATGCTTAGGACAGTAGATTTCAGTAGAAATTAACCCCATGTGTTTGTGATGCTTAGTTTTGAATTGGCATGTGTTTGTAGTTCAGACCAGTAGGGTTTTCTAGCATTTAATTAATTTTCTGTGAACTAAAATTTGGACTAAATCCAATTGCAGTAGCTTCTAGTACATATAGAGAACATGTACCTAGCTTTGCATAAAAGTTTGATCAACAGAACAGCCTAGGTGATTTAATCACTACAAGTAGTGTTTTCTGTCTAGAAAAGAAATAAACTGAAATTGGATTACCTCTTTTATAAAATGTGCTAGTATTGTTTGTTGTTGTTATTGTGGTACTGTAGCTCTTGAAGTATTGTTACTTTTTTTTATGTTAGTACTGTTAGTGCTTAAGTAAAACTAAAATGAAGTTAGTTGTAAAGTGCTAATAATGCCTAAGTATATAAAAGATGGTTTAGTCATGCTTGTTTGTTTAACCACTTATTTAAGAAATAAAAGTAAACTTCTTTCATTAAAAGTTTGCTTAGTTACTGATTGTATAAAGTGTGTTTGTGTTGCTTGCTTTTCTTGTTAGTTACATGTTGTGTTGATATGATCGTCCTGCTATGTGTTGATTGTACCTTTATCTTTGCGACGCTAGAAACTCGCGAGGAGGGATTTTGACTGAGGAGTATTGTGAGGAGTTCGTTGATTGTCAGCAGCAGAGACAATCCATGGATCAAGGCAAGCCACCTCAACCAACCCTTATACCCATTACTTACATAAGCATGCTTTGTCTTCAAAATAAAATAATGCATGTTTTAATTCTTTTGTGGCGACCTGCCACCCAAAAACTAATTTCAAAAATGTTGTTTGGCCAAAATATCTACTAGTTTACAATAGGTTTATTAAAGTAAATCTTTACTTGAGAAGCCTTTTACCGAAGGCGCTATCAAGAAAATTAATTTCTTTAGATATATATATATCCTTACTCTTATCTCAAAACTATAGGATGGGGACCTGGTTTTTAATAAAAATGTTTTCGGAGGAAAAACCCGAGTCGCTGGGAGCACTCAGAGAGAAAGTGTTTTACAAAAACCGGGGTGCTGGGAGCAACCGGAGAAGTTTACGAAAACCCGAGATGCTGGGAGCAAACCGGAGAAGTTTACGAAAACCCGAGATGCTGGAAGCAAATCGGAGATGTTTACGAAAACCTGAGCTGCTGGGAGCAGTCGGAGAAAGTGATGTTTTTGGAAAACAAAGTACTGCCCTAGCGGATCTTGCCCGACAATTTTAACAGTACAACCACATTACTCCAAAATGGGCACGGGGCCTCTCAGAAGCTTGTTGGTGCTAGTGCGCGCTTTGCCTCAAAATTGCTAGACGGGGTTCGAGTCCCCTGAACCGAATGCCGCAATAAGGAAATTGGGCATACAAAGCGTGGGGTTAAAGTCCCTACCGGGAAGCAGCGGTGGGTCTCCTGTCATGGCGGTGTGAGACTAGGGGTAACCGGTTGCAAACGGCTAGCTCACTCGGTGCCGGGGAGGTACAAACCCATCGAGGAGGTCGACCGAGGTACTAGCATCGACATAGTGGAAGTTAGGATTGGCGGTCTGATGGGTGCATGCTGTCTCGGTACAGTCCGTGGTTGTCCACGGCAGACTGTCCATATCTTGTGGTGAAAGTGTACAACCTCTGCAGAGTGTAAAACTATTCGAATAGCCGAGTCCTCGGTCATGGACGGTTGGAAGGCCACCGATCTAGGCGTGCGGGCATTTTTGTTTTAAAAAAGGAAAAGTGGTTTTTGTTGGAAAACAAGGAGGCAGCAAGGAGGTACCTGGGAGGTACAGATTTTGGGTGAAGATGGTTGGTCTCGGGGAGTCAACCAGTCGGAACCCGGAAAGGAAAAAGGGGCATTCCTGTCCTAGTGTCTTTGATAAAGTTTTACAAAAGTGTTTTCAAAGTGTGGAAATGGTTTTCTGCTATTTCTACTAAAAGGAGAATTATATCTCCAAAGTCTAAAAGCATCGTTTGTAAAAACTAAGCCCTATAGTTGTATTTAGCAGCTATCCCAGTTTTCGAAAACGTTTTTATTGCATTACCATGAAAACTTAAGCCTGGTGGTGGTCTTGCGAGTACGTAATTGTACTCATGGCTGTGTCCCTGGATATTCCAATGTCCAGATTTTCAACGAGAAGACCTACGCCGAAGATAAGGAGTACGCCGACGACTACGCCAACTGAGTGTCACCGGTCAACTGCTCTGTGGGAATGCGTCCGGTTGTGACGAGGGCCGGCGCTAGCCGAACGCTTCCGCTATATCGTAGTTAATTTCGTCCTGCGTGATGATGGTTGCAGGCTTGGTCGTGTGACCACCATTTATGTAAGTCTTGTACTAATCGAGTTGGATGATGTAACTCTGTATACCATGTTGGTTATGTGATCGCGATGCACTGATCATTGGGATCGTGATCTGTTTACATAACTTGGGCACCTCGGACTGGTAAATCTGAGGGGTCCCTACAGGTGGCCGTCGGAAGGTGGAGCTGGAGGCCGTTGAGGGCGCTGGCCGAGCGTGTTCATCGAGCGAGGCTTCGTCACCGGGTGGCGGACGGCTTCTGCGGCCTTTTCCATTGTGGAGGTGCTCTCGGGCGAAGGAAGGAAGGCGGATCGGCTTCATCGTCTCCGGCGTCGGCGGCGGCGTTGTTCTTCGTTGCTAAGCTTCCTGTGTATGTTGGTTTGTTCTGTGTGAGTCTTTGTACTCTCTTTTAGTCTAATACATATGCAGTTCTCAAAAAAAAAAAAAAAGAAGGGCGGACCAATAAACCCAAGAAAAGTAAACTGGGTTGTTAATAAGTTGAGTTTTGTAAGTGCATGGGTAGAAATCTTCTAGGTTGGGACACAACCTGGTTTTACGTACCCACTCTACAAAAAACTAGTTTTGCCCCAACTAAGCTCTGCCCCCGCGGCCATGCCTAACTAAATATCATATATGTTCTACGAACCTAAATCAATGATCATCGTTTTCGTACTACCCTTAGGTCGTTAAAGTCAGGAAATTATTCATGTATTGAGAGGCTTATTTCTAATTTACGAAGAAATATTGATTTTGTCTTCATAAAGCGGATGGATGAAGAACAAATGAGAGGACTGATGTGCACTGGTTAACAGAGCCACTCGAAACGCCACTCAACCTACGTGGCAACGTCGATGTGATTAGTCCATTTCTCTATTGAAAGAGCACAAAGGCACTCCAATGGATAACGCACAAGGCTTTGTTTAGCAATTTGTGAAGATCCAAAGCGAAAGCAGGATTTGCACCTAGAGTTTTCACGAGAGAGGCGTATGTCAAGGGGACAGGTGTCCATCTCGGCTGCCACATGTGCTAATTAATCAATCTCTAATGCTCTTTCTGACATGTGACGT
The DNA here is from genome assembly GCA_947311845.1 of Poa pratensis. NCBI lineage: Eukaryota > Viridiplantae > Streptophyta > Magnoliopsida > Poales > Poaceae > Poa > Poa pratensis. The sequence continues at coordinate 38,471,264 of CAMZMU010000098.1, forward strand.
ACGGATAATAAAGTCAAAGCGAGGTTGACGAAACATTTCCATTTCTGGCCAACAGAGACCACACATTGGGAGAGGCTGATCTCAATAGATTAGACTCAGGATGCAAGCGGATGGGCCGCCGGCGTATCCGCCTTAGGATGATTCCAACTGGCCGACGCAAACGGACGCACGTTTGGTTCGTGTTTGGTCCGTTTGCGTCGGCAACAGGAAGCGCGTCCGGCCTAGGTCCGCCCCTTTCCGACCACTGCGCCCAATGGGGCCGACGCATTGAGTCCGCCCGATCAGGGTTTTTGATCATTTTGATCATTTTCGGCCAGTGTTTTTGATCACATTGCAACAAAACAAGTATAAAACATAATCCCGGCCTCACACAGGCCATGTCTGGGTACATACCCAAAATATTACAAATCCCGGCCATCGGCCATAGTTCAACACCGGCATGCAACATAATAAATAGAAGGACCGAGATTTGATCAATCTTGGTCCATGTAGTACCTTTGCTTCTTGAGGTAGTAGGCCTTCTTCCTAGGGGTGAAGGCCGAGATATCCATGTCCATGATCCTGGCCTCCTCGGCGCGTAAGGCGAGATCAAGGTCCTTGGCCTTCAGGTCGACCTCCCTTGCTCTTGCCTCGACCTCCTTGGCCCTAGCCTCGGCCTCCTTGGCCCTTGCCTCGGCTTCCCGTGCTCTAGTCCGAGCATTTTCCTCTTCTATATCGAGCCTCCTCTGTTGCAATTCGAAGAAGAGCCTGGAAGGTTTCCAAACCTTGCAACACCTGTGCATACAAGGTTATAGCAACCAAAATCATTGCAACGAAAAATGCATAAGAAGGGAAGAGGAATTACCAATTCCTTCACTCCATAGCCACTTTGCGGCTGGGCTTCAACGTTTTCAACGGAGCCGCAAAACTTGCTCATCTCCCCTTGTATGTGGAGCCACCTCTTGGAGATAGATGTCTCGATCCGCAGCGTTTGAATGTTATGGGGCGGAAGGATTCTGCATTCATTGTAGCGCTTGGTGAACCGGCCCCAATATGCCGACCCTCTTTGCTCGGCCCCGAGAATTTGGTTGGTTCCAACCTCGATCCAGGACTCGCAAATGAGCACGTCTTCCTCGGACGTGAATGAGGCGCCCCTTTGACTGATCTTCCTCTTCATGGCCAGGGATTGGGTGTCGAGCTCGTCTAGGAAAACCGGCTCAACATCGATGTTGATTACATCGGGGCCGGTCGGCGGAACTTCATCTTCTCCCGCATTGTAGTCGTCATTGGCGTACTGAGTGTTGTCCCTGACCATGTCCTGGAGGACGTCCTCCCCGTCGTAGCCGTCCTCCTCCTCCTCATAGTACCTAGGGTCACCCGGCGACGGCCTGGGCAAATCGCCGAACAGGTTACAGGCGGCCAGGGCGGCGACCACTGTCGGGGCAGCTGCACGCGCTGCCGCAGTCTGCGCCGTGGGCGAGTGTGCGGCCAAAGGTGTAGCGGGCCCGTTGAGATCAAGGGTAGGTATCTCGACAGCGGATTCGGCTGAGGTAGGGGAAACCCGCGGCGGCATGGTTCCAGGGAGGTACCCGTACGCAGGCGATGGTGCCTTCGCGGAAGATCTCGACCTTGGCAGTCAGGCCGCCGAGGCGTTGGAGCTGGCCGCCGCAGTCGCGACCCCGACCGCGGCCGCGGTCGGGGTAATCCCAATCAGGAGGAGGGCAGCGGTGGCGGCCCTGGACACGAGGTCAGATTCGTTCGCCTCGCCCTGCTGCTCGACAGCGGCCTTCTTGGCGGCGTCGAGCTGGTCCTGCTTCAACCTCTTCCTCCGGGCGCCCCGCTTCTTGGTCTCTGCGGCCCTCTGCTCTTGCGTGAGTTCCTTCTTTACCTTCTTTTTAGCTTGGGGCGCAGGTCCAGCGGCGGTGCCGGCGGCGTCTGGTCCAAACTCAGCGGCGGCGGCGGAGGCAGCGTCGGCCATGTCTAGGGCTGGAGTGTGGACTGGGGTTTTGGGAGAGGAGAGACCGGTGTGAATTTTGCCGAGAGAGCGGACTGGAGGAGGACACAAAAGCGATCCGCCGCGCGTCCGTGGCCGACGCATTCCTGGCCCAAATTTGGGCCAGGAATGCGTCGCGGCGGACAGAAAAACGGATCGTGGTCCGTTTGCGTCGCCCCGTTAGGCCTTGTTTTTGGCTCCAGCGGACAGGGACGGACACGCGCGGATTCGATGCGTCGGCCCGTTGGAGTCATCCTTAATCCGCTGCGTCCGCCCAAGATAAATTGCACTATAGCGGCGCACGTGTCCGCCAGCAGCGCCATCCGCTCTGTCCGTTGATTAAACGCGGACAAGCTGTGAGACTAAAAAGAGATTTGAACAGCTCTGAGACTACAACAGCGCCATCCGCTATGGCTTAAAAAAATTACTATCCGCTATGGCTTAAAAAAAATCTATCGACCGTCACGTACGAGTAACTTCAGATTCGTGCAGAGCTCCAGCGTCTGGGTGAATTTGGTCGCCAATTTCGCCATCGCGGCGATGGAGTTCGCGCCTGGTGCCTCCTGGCCATCTTCGCCCCGAGTTTCCGAGCCACCAGAATCCCCGTGCAATTTCCGATTCCCCAATCAGCGGGGGTCGACTGATGAGGATTGCTCAAATTAGGGAAGAAATGGCCTTCTAACAGTTTCTTGAGACGGCGTAATTTCGACCGGATTGATTGGGTTCAAGGATGGAGGACGCCGGCGACGGGTTCGCTGGCGGCAACTCGAGGGGTGGGGACGACTTCAGGAGCTGCTGTGGGGACGAGGAGGAGTGGGAGGACCTGCTCCTTGTCCTCTAGATCGATGTGGGTGCCGCCGCCCTCGCCTACCTTCCGTGTATTCCGTCGTTGCCTCCACCGCGCTCGGCATCTTTCTCAGCGGGTGGGAGACGAGGAGCAAGGCGGCGGCCGAGCGGCCAGGATCTGGCGGCGACGAATTTGGCCTGGCTGTGTGCGAGACGGACAGAAACCCTTTCGTCAGCGGACAGGCGGACGCTTTCCGCCAGGTCCATCCAATTTGTGCGGCCCATCCGCTTGGCCTGGGCCATCGGAGCGGCGCGGACGCGACGGACAGGCGGATTCCGTGTCCGCCTGCATCCTGAGATTAGACGGACGGCTGGAACGATTGGTGCAGGATTTCGTAATTAAGAAATGACGTTTCTCTCCACCACACGATTCACTCTCGCCCGGAAGGAATTGCCTCACATAGGACACTTTGTGTCCGATCTTTGTGCGATACGACATCCTCCACAAGATCACATGCCTGCGCCCATCCGTGATTTTCTGTTGCGATTTTCTTTGAGAGGGGAATACAGGGAAATACGGTCCCTCGATCGCCGGTGGCCGGCTTGCCACCATGATCCCGACATCCCGTGCTCAATTTCTTGTTCCATCTCCGTGCTTTACCTGCCGCGGGAACTCCAACCCGCTCGTCCTCGACGGCAACCATCACCTCCTGCACATAGCCATGAAGTGACGTGCTTTGGCGGCGGTCGGCCGTCGCCGACGATGTGGCCGACCGCCGACGAGGCAATGGCTGCTTGCCACCGGAGAAAACTTCGCCAGCACGGACGTTGTTGTTGCCGGATGGAGACGTCGCCGTCGGAGGTAACTAATTGGACTCCCGTCCTCTTCCGAGCAGAGCTCCTCGTCGATTTGGTACTCAGCTTGCTCGTCGCCCTGAAGCTCCTCGTCCATGTGGCCATCTGCTCCGGCGACGTTTTCATGGTAGCGCTGGCTCCGTCGGTGAAGAAAAGGCCTAGGCAACTAGCAAATCGCGTGTGTGAAGTCTTCGTCGTCCCGCGCAAGGAACGATCGCAGCCACGCAATCGTACAGCTATCGTACGCAATTTATCGTACGTATAGCAGTGCTCATTCTCGCCACTGGCCCAGACTTGGTTTGACATCATCCACCTGCTCCAGTTAGAACCGAAATGAACCAGCTAAAATCAGCTGCCCGCTTCTGATTCATTCCATTGAATACAGCTTACCCCTTTCAACTCTGAATGTAGTTTCAGGTCTCAATGACAAAGAAACTTAATGGCATACATTTCCGTCAATAATACCCTGAATTATGTCCTGAACATCCCGTCTTCCGGTTCTAGGAGAGACGCAGTTCAAGTCTTACAGTATCTCCAGCGACGCCCTCCAAATGACCCTTCAAATTAAGGCTCAACTTAGGTCCGAACCCAAAAAAAGGCCACATCGGCACCCCCAATGGTCTAGGTCTAGCCATTTTGTGTCCGACACCCCTGAAAGGCCCCCAAGTTTGGAGGCCCTCTCGGGGGTGCCGGACACTGGGCGGACACGCCATCCGACAGGCCTGACCCGCCCGTCATACACACAGTGCGGTGCGCCCGTGTTTATGAGGCTGTGCAGGAGGCCGTTCCGCTCCGTTTAATGGCGAGGCGCCGAGACGGCGCCGCGCCTGTTAGCACGCGTCGCATTAACGCCGCGCCCGTTCACCTGGCGGGCACAGAACGAAGCGACACGTCGCAATAACGCCACGCCCGTTCCCATGGCGGGCGCAGAACGAAGCGACGCGTCGAGCCGCGCCGTCCACGTGTTCACGTCGCACTAGCTCCCCCCGGCGGCGCTCTACACACGCGTCGTCGACGTCAATGCATGCCAGGCGAACTGTTGCTCGTTGTTAATGCGAGCCACCAAACCCCGCTCCTCCGGCCGTCTTTAAAACGCGGCGCGGCGTGCCTCTCTACTCCCATCGTCTCCACACTCCCTCTCCCACTCCCAAGTACCTCTCGCCGTCATCTTGGGAAATATCTGGAGTTCGGGCGTTAACCGGTCTCTAAAATTACTTCCACAATCTATAGTTCTGTGGTTTGATTTCAATTACAGAGTAGTACTACAAAAATTAGTTCTGCATCCCTAATAAAAGTAGTAATATCATTAGATTTTGCATGAAATATATTTCAATAATATTCGTTTCCATACTTTTCCACTAACCTACAATACAGAAAATAATGATCAGAGATACATGTTGAGGATTTTATCAATATCTAAAATGTCGTATATCTACGTAGTAGTAGTGTAGTACAAAGGGGAGTGGCACATTGTGCTATGATTGGACGGACATTCAATTCAAGTCCACACAAGTAAAAGGTCAAGGACGGCTTGCCATAAATCACGGCATTATTGCCCGGCAGCCAACACGGGAGATGAGTTTGCACGTGCTGACTGTTTGGTTTCACTCATACAGTACCCACTACCTGGTATTAATTCAAGTACACAATTTATGCAGGAACAGACCTCTTCTCAGGGTCAAGGCTAGCCTGCCCTTAAATGTTTGATCCATGAACACATACATGTTTGGGCAATTTTATTAAAACATAACTGCAATTTATAATCGTTAGTTTTCATGTAGTTCGCATTCGTCTTCCTACTCGCCAACCTAGATGCTTTTGCAATCGATAAAAGGCATGTGTGTTCCTCTCCGCTTGTGAGGACATGATGCCGGACCTACCGCACCTCTGCTTTAACGTCTATCAGTTTCGGGACGATCGAGATGGCTACTGCCACTGCTAGCCATTGCTTTCCTTCCGGTGGGCACCAGAAAACGAAATCTACTCCATCCATCGATCCTCATCTCATAACTAGATACTTTTGTATCCATGTAGGCCATGTGTGTTTTGCCAGAGTTATTTGCACTGGTGGTCACACAACTCGACAGCTATGTGCACTTAAGTCACACAACTGGATAACTGAATTTTTTGGTCACACAACTCGTCATCTGGTGCACTTAAGTCACTGACCCCACCTGTCAGGCCGTTTTCCGTTGAAGTTGATGCTGACTGGACACATAATCTTGCAAAAACCCCCCTGTATTCTTGTACATTTGCAAAAACCCCCCTATATTTTTGGACATTTCAAAAATTCAGGGGTTTTTTTTGAAAAAAATACAGGGGGGTTTTTGCAAATGTACAAAAATACAGGGTTTTTTTTGCAAAATTACGTGTCCAGTCAGCATCAACTTCAACGGAAAACGGCCTGACAGGTGGGGTCAGTGAATTAAGTGCACCAGATGACGAGTTGTGTGACCAAAAAATTCAGTTATCCAGTTGTGTGACTTAAGTGCACATAGCTGTCGAGTTGTGTGATCACCAGTGCAAATAACTCGTTTTGCCAATCAGCAGGAACTCGACTTTTCTCAGGACAAGCTTGCAATCAGGACTTGTGCTCAGTTCAGCACAGTTCCTGCCAACACTAGGACCAGTGCCTTCATAGGGGCTTCTGGGTCAAGTTCATTTGGTACAACAAGACAGACCGAAGAAAATTCGGTACGATCCTCGACAGGGATTACGGGGATTAGTATCTCTAGGTCTAGGGTAAGAAGTACAATGAACAATAGGCTCCTCCGTTCACCTCTCGAAGAGCATGACCATCTCGCAGTGCGAGGTGCGGGGGAACACTAACAGGTCCACGGCCATGGCCCTCTTGGGGACAAAGGGCTCCAAGCTGGGCATCGACTTGGTCCGCTGACTCGCGAGACCCGCGCTGCTCATGTTCCGCCATCCGCGGTTGTCCTTGTTCCCCGACGTCAGAGTGCAGAGCTTGATCGCGTTGGCGACCCGTGTGTCTGGGTTGCAGGAAATGTACCTGCATAAACAATGAGTAAATGTGAGAGCAATAACAAAAAGTGCATGAGAATGTCATCTGCTTAAACTCCTGAGGCCTTGTTCGGCTGGGGTGTCTTGGAGTGTTTTGGGGTGTAAATTACCTAGTGTTTTGGGTGAAAACACCCCACACCTAAAACACCCCAACCCCTCCCAATCCCCTTGTGCAGCAAAACACCCCACCATGCCACGTTGTTTGGTACACAGGTTTTGCAAAGAGGTGTTTTCTCACAGATCTAGTGCACACAATTACAAAATTGCCACGTTTTGGTCATCAGTAAAAATCTGATATTTTTTAACAACATGTCAGCGCACAATTCATCAACAAAAACCTGATACTTTTTCACAGCACATGGGACACACAATTTAAGCAATTCATAACATCAAGTAACAATAACTCCTTCCTCCCAGGTTTATCCCAGGTTATTACAACAAAATTTGATCAAAATTTATCGAATGCTTCTCAGGAACATAATTCAATAACAATAATTTTGCTTCACATGAAGTATATCTCAAGCACAGGAACAATGTCTGAAACTTGGAAGCTTGTTTCGCCGCACTAGAGTATATCTCTTATGTTCTACAAGCTGGTCACCTGAGCATGTACATTCATTGTAGTTAGTGTCAACTAAACAAACTAGTAACAACAAAGGCTACATATGAAACTTGCTACGGAGACAAACAATTATGCATGACAGTTTTTATGATATTATATATTGTAGTTAGCGGCAACCAAACATGCAGCAGCACTACTGATACCAAAAGGCAGAGAGAACTAGCTTATTCTTCAGGACTGAACAATCATCCAACAGATACCACTACTGCTCTATTTTCATGAATCTCCAACAGCTACTAGTACTCCAGAAACTACTCCAAGCCCAAGGACAGACATAATCTAACTAGTATTATGATAGACTGTAAAATGGGTTGTTCAAATACCGCCAGAAGAAAGATCCAATAGATATAAACACAATAAAATTGGTTTTACACTAGTATTATGATAGACTGTGCTAGTACATCATCAAGATGGATAATAGTACAAGAATGAAAAACAGCAGCTCTTCTTCATCATCAGCTTTCCTCTTCCTAGCACGCTCTAGACTCCATTCATTCATTGCAGACTAAAGTACAATAAATTAAGAAACTAATAAGATAAAACATCCATGCATTGGTAAGATAAAAACGCACAAGCACTGACAAAATGTAAAAGGGCACAAACATGCATGGACATACCGAAATCAGGAGTGCTAACCGGGTTCCAAGACGGCGGTGGCTCGTCCACCCCAACTAGAATTGGAGGATCAGGTAGCTACAAAGATACAAGCAGTGCAAGTTTAGGTTCAGGTTTAAGCAATGCAAGCAATACTCCTTCTAATATAATCAAGCAATGAGTACCAAGTTAGAACAAAAATAACAAATATATTCTGAACAAACATTACACATGGATGAACTGATATAACCACATGCCCAAGCTAGAACTTTGAATAATATGACAGAAACATCCGGAAGAATTAAAGTACATGGGAAATATGAACAAATAGAGCTACAGGAGGAACGACAGAGAGCCTGCTCCATTTGTGCACTTTCCTATTTTCAATTTATGAAGTGTAGAGGCCAAACTAGCTACGCATTAACACATTTTATCTTTGTACATGATGTAACCTAGCATAGTGTACAACAACAAACCAGAGACTACTCGTGCAGCCATGAAATCGTGCAGATCAAGAACTCTTGTGAACCAAGAACTCAAGATTTATTGACTCCACTCAGATCTAAACCCTAGGCAGCCCAAAATTGCTGCTGATAACCTAGAACTAAATCAAGAGCAGGAGGGGAAGACGTACCTGGTAGAATTCCGGAAGAAGTGCGCCGGAGAACGAGAGCTGCGGCGGCGTGGGGAGCTCCGGCGGCGGGATCAAAGAATCCGTCGGCGGCGCGAGGGAGGAAGGCTCCAGGAGCGCGTAGGGAGGAAGGCTTCGGTGTCGGGGGAGGCTTCGGCGACGGCGGACAGCGGACGGGACGAGCTACGGCGGAGGGGACGAGCGACGGCGACGAGCGACGGTGGGGCGCTGCGCTGCGCTGCGCCGCCAGAGCTCGAGACACGCTGAGACGCGAGTACCCCCTCGCGTCTTCGATCCACCCCAACCCGACGTGGTTCCTCGTGTTTTCTGGTGTTTCGCCCGACCGAAACCGGCCTGCCGAACGGCCCGCTAGTGTTTTGGCGAGTTTTATACTGGGCCGGGAATTTACACCACAAAACCTGTCAAAACACTGCTGCCGAACGAGGCCTGAAAGTTAGTCCACCGGTTTTTTTATAGAAGGGACCACTTGAATCTAGTACAGCACTGGTTAATTGCATCCCAGTTGGGCAGTACCGAACAAATGATCCGCGTTTGTCTTCCTACTTTTAGAGACTGAGATTTGGATAATGCATGTTTGTTATTCCAGCTAGCATGACAACTTGGCAATGCGAAACTTTGTTCTCTATAAACCAATATAATACAAAGCAGGTATCGGGATGCGTGGATCAGTCCTCAACACCTTGATCAGTGATCACCTATCAAATATTCAGAATGTGAGCTTGATCCTCCACAAAAAAGTTGGTAGTCCAATCACAAACACAATGTCATACATAACAAATAAACATGTTACAGGTACAAGCAATCTGAATAGGGTGCTTAAGTCAACAAATAGTTACTACAATGAACCCTTCTCACAAATGACAAGTTCTGTACATGCTATTTGGAATCGTAATGCAGGAATAGCTTCATGGTATGATAATTTCATACTTGCTGTCTAACTTCAAATGTATATTCAGTATTTTATATATTATTATTGTAAAACACCAGATATCTACTGTACCAGACAGCTATACCACATTACTACTGTAATTATCACGAAGTCTACAAAGAACTCAAAATTTCAGTATAATGATATAATCTGCTTTGTTTATAGGGACGTCCACAAAGAATGATATAGTCTACAAAGAACCCTAATCTTCAGTATAATGATATAGTCTACAAAGAACTCAAAATTATAATGATATAATTGCGGGTTCTACTGGGCAGTATATGGGTTCTAAGTTAACAGTCTACGATAGTGTGCCAGTTACATTAACTAAGGAATTCCTGAAGCGAAACATGCACAAAATCATAGTTTTGAAGCAAGCTAATCGAACTTAAAACACTGTGAATTGGTGCCAAAATCCAGAATTATCAACTCTGTTCCACACGGGTAAGTTTGACAACTGCAGAAAATCATAGTTTTGAAGCAAGCTAATTGAACTTTTTGTTTTGACTTGCAAGCTAATCGAACTTACTTGGACTACTATAGTTGTTAGAGGCAATGGAGGCAAGGATGTTGCGGCCCCTTGTACCAACATCATGGATAACTTGGCAAACTCATCTTTCATCAGTACGTCATCAACACCTGTGGAGCACACCTGAAAGTACTGAAAGTATAGCATGTCAGTGGTACTGCCAGCAGGATTAGTACTGCATTGAACTGACAAGCACATCTCAAGCTCAGTCCCAACTACCTGGATAATAATCATGAATTCTGATATTTGTGTTTCTGCATTTTGTGCAACAACAGCTTGAGCTGGACTTCTTCCCTCTCTAACCTATGTCAATCATAATGTAAGAAGTTATCCCCACTCAGATGGATAAAACAGAGAAATTCAGTTTATAGAATCTCAATAGAGAAGAGAAATAGAAGCATCTGATAAAGACTTAAATGCTTAGCAAGAACACACTGTGAAGTGTGAATTGGCGCCAAAATCCAGAATTGTCAACTCTGTTGCACACGGGTAAGTTTGACAACTGCAGAAAATTTTGGAACATAAAAGCATATTTGCTGGTATTCTGCCGACAGCTTATACAGGGATTAATTACATACGAGCTCACGTTTGGCGATATCCATGATATGTTAACAAAGATATCTAAAACCCGCTACAAACATCTTTGAGCCACTTTGTTTTACATCTCTGAAGTCTTGTCAGTGAATTATCATGGATGGTCACAGCTGAAAAAATACCTTTAGCTGCTCCTTCTGACGCATCAAACTCAGATTCTTGTTTCTGAGTTGTTACAGAAGATAGGATGCTTGAACTGGAGGTATTCCAACTCAAATTCTATTTTTTCAGATAAAAGGGGTCAACTCACCCCCAACTCAAATGCTATTGTCACATATCTGTTCCAGTAGTGACTTGAGTGCAATAAACAGTTATTCAAGCTAATTCAGTGCCCATGGCTACTTAGACTAGTTCATGACACAAACAAAGTAGGAGGAAGTAGTATCAGACATGGGCGATGCTTGCCTTGAGCCTACCGGTGACCCAGTGTCTCGTCGAAGGTCGCCTCCTTGGCGATGCTTGCGGAGCTTCTTGGCGTGGTCGGAGGTGGGTCGCAGGTGCCGTCGGGCCGGGGCCGGAGCTCCTCCTCCGTGTGCGCTTACCGGCACGCCTCGCCGTGGCTGCACCCGTCGGGGCCGGCGACCCGGCGGCGGAAGTAGGAGCAGAGGCTCGTCGTCGACATCGGGTGATCCTCAACACTGGAGGCAGCGCCGGCGGCATTTCAACAGTGGAGGCCGCGGGGGAGGCTGCTTCTGCATCTCCGGTAGGTTTGTCCGCCGATTCCTCTCTCTTGCGCTTATCCCCGGCGAGTTCAGTCTCCTGCTCCTGCTGTTTGCGGCTGCGGTTGGGATTCGCTGACGTTTTGGCTGCTGACTTTGTGTAGCTGACATGTGGACCTCACATATTGCGGGCCCAATGACTCAAAGTCAGGTGACTTTGAGCCTGGCAAAGTCAGCCAATACGCGCCCGCTGTCCTCCATGGCTGCGCGGAGGGTTGCGAAAAAGATTCGAGACGAGAGCTCTTGCTATTTTGATGGACCCGGCTCTAGTCTGGGCTCTGGGCCAATTTTATTTTCAGCTTGTTTGGAGTGGAGATTTCTTACTCCTGAGCTCTCCAATGCTCACTGTGTTTTACAAAAAAAAAAAAAATCATATTTCAAGTTTCAATAAAATGTGAAAAAGTCATGGATATTCTCAACGACGTATTTTTAAAAGTGCAAAATTTCAATTAGAAATATTTTGTATTTTGAGCTATACCAAAAAGACAAATGTACCGATTTGAGTATAGTGTTTCAAATCTCCAAATTTTTTTTGTCATTTTGTGTAGTCCATAATGCAAAGAATATCGCGTTGTGATTTTGCATGTTTGTAGGCAACATCATGGACTACAATTAGAATTATTTTCAATTTATTTACAACTTCTAAATATTTTTATGATTTTTTTAAACGAAAAAAGCAATGGAACTCGGGAGTACAAATGACTTTCCGGCTTGCCACCCATTATTTTATCCTTCCAGTAGACTCAACTGCTATCTGCTTCCCATTATTTATGGCCAAGCATCATGTCCGAACGTGTGCGCTTTGAATTCTTAAAAATGTGTGTCTTCGGCCATATTCCTAAAAAAATATGCGGACAATTGCATGTGATTGGTGGGATGTAGAGAGAAGTAAAACAGAAATAATAAAGAAAGCAATAAAGTGATCTCGGGTGAATGACACACTGTACACTTATTTATTTAACGAGGCAACTCCCAACATGTTATAGCGTGCTATTAGCGAACTATTTTTCTCAGTGCTCTAAAAAAGTAACAACATAATAATAGATGGATGATACATACTCTCTCTGTCTCTCTTTTAGAATGACATAGGATGATAAGGGGGTGATACAAATGGAGCAATTAATCTGCACCTAACAAATGAAATTTCAACCAAAACACACCATGACGAACTTCATCTCTGGGTACAGCTCTGTTGCCTCTACCCCGACGGATGCGTCGACTTTTTCCATGAATGCCCCAACATGAACCAGCGTTGAATGAATCATCGCCAGCTGAAAGTTGAGGGGGAATGGAGCCTCTGCACCATGGATATAAAGTGCCCATCAATTCTAGCTTAAACATAATCTAGGCCCAATTTGATCCTATTTAGTATGTGGATTTGGATGTTACAAAGCCTTGGATTTTCTTGGTGAGCTCATTCTCGGAGACATAGTTTCTCTCGACTGTCCTACCGGTTTTCTTCTCAAGGAGATTGACGAGCTGGCCGAAGGAGCATACGTTTGTGGGAGGGCGCACATACAAGACCTTGTTGAGCGTCTGTGGGTCCTCGACCGCTTTTATAGCCAACATGCCCATATCCTTCTCGTCTATAAAGATCGCTGAAAAAGTAGTGCCAGCATGACATGACCATATCTTCACAATATAAATTAATGACTAAAATGTGAATTGACTTATTTTGGAGGACAAGAAGTATATTTGGGAGGTCGTGTTTCTGCACCCCAACAAATTGTCTTTTCCATGGTCAACAAAAAACTGTCTCTTTCCGTGAAAATTTACCTCGTGTAGAAACAGAACATGGATATGTACACGTGTTAATTTTTCTTTCAAAAAATTGAACATTTGAAATTCTTTTTTACTCGGAGCATATGCTCCCGGGCTCACAAATGAATTTTTGGTAGATTATTGCTTAAAATATATTAGGAATTAAAGTGCAAGCAAGGTTCAAAGTGGTGATTACCTCGTGTTTTTTCATCACCGAATATGTTCACCCCGGTAGATAAAGGGCCATTTTCCTGTGAGTCACCGAGCCCAGACAACAACAAGCCTATAGCCCAGTTGCTGCAGATGATAGTATGAGGAATTCTAGCGTTGGATTCCATCATGCTCTTCGCCGGCTCGAGAGTCTGTTCGGCGTGCTCCAGGTCAGAACCGAATTCTGATGGCACAAAGCGCTGCAGTATTTTGTCAATTCACGATGGGCAGAGCACGATGTAGAAATAGATGACTATTATATAGTGGGTATAGGTGCACCTGGTTTCATTCACACATTTTACTTAAGTGAACATTGAAGGCTTGAAAACAAAACAACTATGCCTTTTAGATACCTATTAGATATTCACTCTTACAACCTATAAGTAGCTACAGCGTGCCTATGAGTCTCATAATGAATCAAACGGACAGAAAATTGATAGAGATTAGAAGAAAACAAATCAGATACCGGAAGATTAGCCAAAGCGAAAAAATTACGTACGAAATGAATCATAATTTGTAGCTAGTACATGCAAGTACCTTCACACATCCAGCCTCCTTTATCGCTTCGACAATTTTAAGCTGGCCGTCCAGCTCCTTGGGTCTGCCGTGTCCGACCGCGGAGATCACCACGTCCCCATGTTGCTTCATCGCCGCCACCAAGCTCGCGTGGTCGTTCATGTCCCCCTGACATAAGTTCGAGCATGTATTAAGAGTACAATACATATTTGAGTAAAAGATTTTTGATCTGATCAAGGTGTCTATGATTAATACCACGCCAAACGCGGCCGTACTCCCGGCAAGCTCTGGTATTTGCCGTTGAAGCCTTAATCTGCCTTCAGGACTGGCTGAAGCGTTACGATTCACTTGCCAATCTTGTGGATGACAATGATCTCTGAAGTGAGTTCCTCTGTCACAGTGTCCGCGGTACTGTTCATTAGGAACAGTATTCGGCAACATCAATAAGTGTCTCTGGTCTCGCCTGTAAGCTCCATGAGGGAAAAAATCCTGTACCAGGCAGACAAGTAGGTACAGGCAGACAAGTCGGTTCTAGTTGTAGGTCTAGATTAGGTTCGCAGCTAGTGGTGTGAGTGTGGGGTGCGTGTGGTGTGCGTGTGCGTGTGTAATAGTTGTGTATCTGATCAGATACTACAACTTGTACCCACTTAAGTGAGACGCAAAAAAAAAAAAAAAAAAAAAGAAGTGAGTTCCTCTGTCAACGTCTTTTTTGTTGTGCTATATATTTGTATTATCCTCATAAAATCAAGTTGTTGTTCTGTAACTTGCAATTCATCGTGATTTTTCTTTCCTTTTCCAGATGCTGCATTTTCTTGGTATATATTCTCTCAAGCACTTCAAGATGAAGCACCATTCTCCAGAACTTTGTCATGATGTACTGTTATGTGCTGTGTTGTGCTGATGCATTGCTTCTTTGTCTAGTATGTGCACATGCATTGCCTGAACTTTGTCTGAACCCGTGTTGTACTTCTGCTGTGAAAATTTCCTGTAGTTTTTTCCTGTTGATATTGAGTGTCAAGTCCCAGTTTCGGTGTGAAAATTGTCAAACTTTGTCTGAACTTTGTCAAGTAGGCGTGCTTGTACCTGTTATTATATAAGATGTACTCTTGTCCGTAGATCTTGAGACCCCAGTATTGTACTTCTGCTATGAAAATTTCCTGTGATTTATTGGGAAAATTTCTGCTATATTATCTTAACAGTTTGTATGCCGTTATGTGCTGTGAAAATTTCTTGTAATTTGTTCCTGTTGATATTGAGTGTCAAGTCCCAGTTTCGGTGTGAAAATTTTCTAATGCAGTAGAGCAGAGCACGAAGCAGAGCAGAGGAAGCAGAACAGAGCGTCACGAAACAGAGCAGAGCGTGAAGGAGTATCACGAAACAGAGCAGAGCGTAAGCAGTAGCAGGAAGCAGTCCTCGCGGCGCCGCCAATTCCCACAAAGCCACCATAATTAATTCGCGGCTGCCACAAAACCTGCTAATCACCTATGCGGCGGAAGCGGCTCCTCCGTTTTGTCCAGCGGTTTAGCCGTTTAGGATGACTCCAACGGGCCGATGCAAACGGACACGCGTTTGGTCCACGTTTGGTCCGTTTGCGTCGGCAACAGGACGCGCGTCCGGCCCTTTCCGGCCACTGCGCCCAACGGGGCCGACGCATTGAGTCCGCTTGCCACTTTTTTCACCAAACTTTTTTTTTAATACTAGGATTACATTTTTAGAAACTGAAATTACATAGTAAATCTAGAAATTCCTCCTAAAATTAAACCCCAAAACCTAAACCTAAACTCCGGCGGCGTACACGTACTCTTCTTCGTCGTTGTCGATGCAGTCGAAGTACGCTGCCTCCGCCGCCCTTCTCTCGTCGGGGTGCTGGATCATGCCGGGCTGGTCGGCATCCGGCGCCCGCGCGCCCTCTGCCGCGCGCGCTCTGCCTGGTCCGGCAGATGCTGCGGCGCCGGCTCTCCAGTCATTCCGGCGCGTGGATCTGTGGTTGGAGGTGGTGGCCGTCATGGTGGGGGCAGGAGAGCTCTAGGGTTTGTGCTCTAGGGTTCGCCTGGCCGGAATTTTAAAGAGCTCCACCGCACACAGTTATTGCGGGTAGGTGGCCGCCCTAGCCGTTGGGGTCGATGACACGCGGGGCCAGAGCGGACACAGGAGCGCTCCGCGAACGTCCGGGGCCGACGCATCAGTGACCCAAATTTGGGCCAGGAATGCGTCGCGGCGGACCAAAAAATGGATCGCGGTCCGTTTGCGTCGCCCCGTTGGGTCGTGTTTTTCGCCCCCGCGAACAGGAACGGAGGCGCGCGGACTCGATGCGTTGTCCCGTTGGAGTCATCCTTACATCCTGAGTTGTGCTGATTGGACATTCAATTCTAGTTCATACATCTAAAGGTCAAGGACGACTTGCCATAAATCACGGCATTATTGTCCGACAGCCAAACAAGGGAGACAAGTCTGCACGTGCTGGCTGTTTGGTTTCGTTCACAACCACAAGCGGTAGTCAGTGCTGCACACAATTTATGTAGGCACAGACCTCTTCGTAGGGTCAAGGTATCTGCCTTAGGCATGGATAAAAGGCACGTGTTCCTCTCAGTTCCGGATGATATGATGCCAGTGGGAGCCATTGCTCTCCTAACCGTGGGTGCCAGAAAACGATCACGATCACCACTGATTTAATTTCGACCATCTTGGGATGATGGTATTGCTACTGCCAGAAAACGAACCACTGCGCCAGAAAATGAAATCCACTCCATCCCCATAGTGTGTTTTGCCTGGTCTGGCCAGTCAGCAGGAACTCCTACAACTTCTCCCAGGACACGCTTGCAAGTTGCAACCAGGACTTGCTCAGTTCAGCACAGTTCCTGCCAACACAGGGCCAGCGCCTTGATAGGGGTTTTCCCTGGCTAGAATGGCGCTAAACCATTAGAATCTTAGGCTGCAGCATATCTAGGTTGTCGGTTGAGTTGGAGCATCCATTAACAAGAAAATTGAATGTATGAGAATAGCCATTTGACACACACAGATGGCCGGTAAACTGTCATGGTTTCCGGGTCAAGTTCATTTGGTACAACAAGATGACCGAAGAGAATACGGTAGGATTCTCGGCAGACATCAGAATCTCTAGAGTAAGAATACAATGAACAACGGCTGCATCGTTCACCTCTCAAAAAGCATGACCATCTCGCAGTGCGGGGTGTGGGGGAACAGGTCCACGGCCATGGCTCTCTTGGGGACAAAGGGCTCCGAGCTGGGCATCGACTTTGTGCGCTGCCTCGCGAGGCCTGCGCTGCTCATGTTCCGCCACCCACGGTGGCCCTTGTTCTTCTCCTTGTTCCTGACGTGGGGGTGCAGAGCTCGATCGCGTTGGCGACCAGTGTTTCCGGGTTGCAGGAAATGTACCTGGTTAAAACAGTAAATGTCAGAGAAGTAACGAAAAAAAGTGCATGAGAATGTTGTCTGATTAAATTTATGTAAACTACTCCACTGGTCCTTTTATACAAGGACACATTGATTACAGTTCTGGTTAATTGCATCCCAGTTGGGCAAGTACCAAATAAGTGATCCGTATTTCTTTTCTATTTTAGAGATGAGATTTGAATGATGCATGTTCGTTCCAGATGGCATGATGACTTGGTAATGGGAAACTTTATTCTCTCTTCACCACTATAACACAGAGCAGGTATCAAGACTACTTACACTAGTCGACGAATGCGTGGATGAGTCTCAACACCTTGATCACCTATCAAATATTCAGAATGTGAGCTTGATCCTCCACAAAAAAGTTGGTTGTCCAATCACAAGCAGAATGGCATACATAACAAATAAACATGTTACGAATATAAAAAATCAGCATGTGCTGCTTCAGTCAAGTAATACAGTGTTATTAACTTATTATCATGAACTAAAGATTGAAATTTACTTACAGTAGGGTGAAGCCCGGCACGTGGAGGGTCTACAATAGCAACAAAGTTCTTGAACTGACATGCAGTAGCAGCAAGTTCGTCATTGTTAGAAATCGAAGAACCATTTCCATGTGTTTTGGTGTGCTCCAAGCAGTCAGCTGATGTTGCGGCAATGGACTCCTCACTGATCAATGATGATGTTTCCTCACTGTTTTGATTACCAACGGCCACACTGCATTGATCATGTCCATCTTCCAACTTTTTGCTAACCATATCCCCCAAGTCCCCATTCATCTCATCACTAGAACAAGTGGATGATCGGCTGATTTGTCTCCCAGCTGCTGACTTTCACCATTGTTGTTTTTCTCAGTTGAGCTGTCCATAGTTTCACCATTATTCTCTGTACCATCAACAATATCTTCATTTTTTCTTGTAGCACCAACTTCTGAATTACTTTCAGAAACAACAATGTCCTGCTGTGGTGAACCAAGATACTCCATGAGAAGAGACCCCGTCACATCTTCGGCCTGTTTATCCCCAGGATGGAGATCCAGATGAGAGTATTGTGGTGAGTACAAAGATTTGGAAATCAAAGGTACAAGATAGCATCATGATCAGTAACCAGAGTAACAGAATTCATCTTAAGGGTAAATAAGTCTCACCTTCCCGCAGACAAAACGGCAATTTTTTATACCATTGATAAGAGCATTTCTCTGAGCATCCAAAACTGCTGATTCATTCATTTCAATTCCAACAACCTAGCATAAGTAGCAATGTAACATTGAGAAATACTTTTCCAAAGCAATGACTGAGCCATCTAACATGAAACATATTAACAACTGCATTCTATATTCGCAATAAGATAAAGTGTACACAGGAAATCACCATTCCGACACGGTGTGCTAATGTCAGGCCAATTGTTCCAGTCCCACAACATATGTCAAAAAGTAATGTGTCTGAATTGAGATTGGCCCAGTCACCAGCAAGGCTGTACAGTCTTTCGGCGGCAAGAGTATTAACCTGTGTAATTGTGACTTTGTGAGTCAATACCAAATTTAATCACAAAGCTCAACTGGCAAAGTAGTTTGCATTTCAGCCAGACCTGAAAAAATGCTGTTGGTGATAATGAAAAACGGAGATTGCTGATGTGATCGTGGATTCTTGTTTGATCCACTGCTCCCTCTTCTGATTGACCTACTTTTGGCGCCAATAGTGGGATCAGTGGACAGTCAGCTGCTGCTACATTTGATATTCCTGTGTGGTCCTGCATGAGTAGTGAAGGATTTCATTACCTGCAAACAATTTTAAGAATAACAAAGAAGCCCACTTTTCGAAATAAACAGCATGTGACATGTCAAAACTCGCATGAAGAATACAGTCATAGCCATAAAATCATTCACTACGTTCCCAAAATGATGTTGTGGAAATCAGCATGGCAACAAATTTAAAAACTAGATTTTTCTAATTCTACAAAATAGATTACATAAAAAAGAATAGTATGCTTTTGATGACAGATATACTAATATCATCTCCATGTTTTTCTAAGAATGGTGTATCAACTCCATGTGAGCATTATATATATTTTTGTGTATATCCGTTGGCAAAGTTTTAAGAGTTTGATTGCATGCGTTTTAAAGTGGCATCTATTTGAAATGGGAAAAATACTGTGTAAAGTTCAGTTCAAACAGTAAAATCTGCAATAATTGCTCAAAGTACACCAGGTCACCAGCTAAGTGGCGAGTGCTATTACTACTGGTTCTACTTGGCAGTATATGGAGTTACAAGTTATAACAAACGTTAAGTTAACAGACTACGATAGTGTGATAGATACAATAACTTAATGTACATATAAGGAACTCCTGAAGGGAAACATGCACAAAATCATAGTTCTGAAGCAGCTGTTCGAACTTACTTGGACTACTATAGTTGTTAGAGGCAATGGAGGCAGGCATGTTGCGGCCCCTTGTACCAACGTCATGGACAACTTGGCAAACTCATCTTTCATCAGTACATCATCAACACCTGTGGAGCATACCTAAAAGTATAGCATGTCAGTGGTACTACGCAGGAAATTTGCACTGCATTGAACTGACGAGCACATCCCAAGTTGAGTCCAAACTACCTGGATAATAATCATGACTTCTGATATTTGTGTTTCTGCATCTTGTGCAACAACAGCTTGAGCTGGACTTCTTCCCTCTCGAACCTAATATGGCAGTCATAATGTAAATGTTATCCCCACTCAGATAAATAAAACAGAGAAATTCAGTTTGTAGAATCTCAATAGAGAAAAGAAATAGAAGCATCCAACAAAGACTTCTTAACGAGAACACACTGTGAATTGGCGCCAAAATCCAGAATTATCAACTCTGTTCCACACAGGTAAGTTTGACAACTGCAGAAAATCTTGGAACATAAAAGCATATTTGCAGGAAATTTCTGAAACATTTGGGCAGTCCACAGGTTCCTCGACAGCAGTCACACCTTCCCTGAGATTTTGGTGTACCAATCATTAACGTTGGAAGAACAGTGAACAAGAAAGAAAGAAAAGAATGAGGAATCAACAAACCAACCTGAAATTTCCAAGCATAAACCCTACCGTCTTTTTGCCTGCCAAGGAATGTCCCACAGAGAACTCACACTTGTTACGATACCCATTAATCACTGGGGACTCCAGAATGCCTTCAAGCTTGCAAGAAAGACCACCTGGTTGAACAGACACTTAGCACAAGCTAAAGAGCGATGATCATATACTAAAAGAACAGAAGCATGAAAAGAGAACATGCAGACTGCAGCAAGTGTATGATGCTTATATACAAAGAACTGCTATCATCCATATGTAAGTGTTAGAAATAAAGCCAGAAAACGACCTTTCCTAAGATCTCTTTGTTAAGAACAGTGAAATAATGCCAAGTACCCAGGTTACTGGTCGAGTCAGCAGGGAAAAGCTAACGAATTCACAAATTATAATATTATATATATGTTCAAAAGACTAAAGGCGAATATTAATGAAAGAAATTGTATTTTTTTCAAGAGCTTGTGTGATGTGGGCTACACTGCTAACTGCCCTCAGTTCCATCGGGAGAAAGCCTGACACATCCTTTATACTCGAGCGAGACAATTTCTGTACTTAGGTCAAGAGATTTTAAATAGCGGTGAAATGGTAGTGAGACGGATTCATTATTGAGAAGTCAGAATAGCACATCAACAGTGAGATATACTAGGAGATGTTACCAATTTGCTTTGCTTCGGAAATCCATTCTGGAAGGGAAACATCAGCTGGGCAAGCTTTCTTAGCATTGCGAGTCTGCAGTACAGGAGAACAAAAGAAGTGATTACAATTTTACCAAATATATGGTTGATGACAAATTTAAAATGGTTGATGGGCATCCAATTGATCTTACCAGTTTCTTAAGTAACAGTGCAACTGATTTTTTTTTGTGTTCTAGCTGATCACTGTAAGTCATATGGGCAAGGGGGGTAACTGCGTCGCGCACAGTTCTTTTACTTGTTACTGGTGCTTCAGGCCCAGATGTTCCATCAGCAGGAGCAGGAACACCACTGCTTTCTGTTGCTCCTCCGTTACCAGATGCTGGTCCTTGTGTGTGTAACTTCTGATGAGACCTACGATTGGCATCTACTATCTTTATTTCCTTTCCACCAGATCGATTCTCCTTAAGGACCTACACGAGTTATGAGGAAATATTCATTGTCACTTGTTGTATACCCAAATAGGTTGCCAGCACGAATTAATGGAGAATTACCTCCACAGCATTTTTCACTTGTTCAATACTTTCAAATGTCACAAAACCAACAGTCATTCCTTTCTTCTTCTTTGCTACTGCATATGAGATTCCCTGCACAACCATCATTGAAGTTATGGCATTAAGGTAGCATAAAAATAGACAAATTGAGTATAGTCCACAGGATACATATGATCTTATAGCCCTTTTGAAACATTCAAGGCTTTAACCCAGAACATGAACATGTTGTTTTCATTTCCAGTTTTCAATTTTTGAAGGAGTAATTGTATTTAAACTGTTTATTTTTTTATCAAACCAATTCCAAAATGAACTAAGTGGTTGCAGTCATTATTATACAAGATGTTCTTCCAATGATTTAGAAGTTTCTGTAAAGGTATTTCAGAAACAATTAACAGAACTAGGGATTAGCTAGTCTACTGGGCATGCTCGGTGGTGAATAATGTAAGCTGGCATTCTGCCGATTAATCACATACTAGCTCACGTCTAGCGATATTGATGATAGGCTAACAAAGATATCTAAACCAGTTACAGAAATTCCTTATCCTTGAGCCACTTTGTCTTACAGCTCTGAAGTCTGGTGAGTGAAGTATCATGGATTGTCACAGCTACAAAACCCTTTAGTTTTTTTTCTTCTAACACATCAAACTCAGATTATTGTTTCTGAGTTCTTACAAAAGATAGGATGCTTCAACTATGTACGGAGCATTGCAGTGACTTGAGTGCAATATATACAGTTATTCAAGCTAGTTCAGTGTAAATGGCTCCTTCAGTAGACTAGTTCATGATACTACAAACAAAGTATACTAGGGAGTAGTATGAGATACAGCGAAAAAGCTTGCCTGCTCGTCGAGGAATTCCTTGAGCCTATCGTTGGCCCAGTGCCTGGAGAGCCCGACGAGGCACTTCTCCAGCGAGCCCTCCTCGAAGGTCACCTCCTCCTCATAGACCGCCTCCTCGTCGGAGACCTTGCGGAGCTTCTTGGCGCGGTCGGAGGTGGGGTCCCAGGTGCCGTCGGGGCGGGGCCGGAGCTCCTCCTCCGTGTGCGCGTACCGGCACGCCTCCCCGTGGCTGCACTCGCCCCGGCTGCGGAAGTAGGAGCACAGGCTCGTCTTCGACATCGGGTGCAGCGGCCTGCCGTCGCCGGCGGTGGCGCCGGCCTCCTCCTCGACAGTGGTGGCAGCTGCTGCCGCTTCATGTATGGTAGGTTTCTCGGGTGAGTCCTCTCTCTTGCGCTTGTCCCCGGCGAGTTCGATCTCCTGCTCCTGCGGCTGCTGCTGCGGCGGCGGCGGCGGCTGCGTGCTGTCCTCCATGGCGGCGGCGGAGGGTTGCGGAAAAAGTTTCCGAAGAGAGCTCCTCCTGTTTTGATCGAGGAGGCTATCTTGTGGGCCTTATTTTCACTGAAAAGCCTCTGGGCCACGTGTTTACTATTTGGGCCTTTTGCATGACTGATACAGATACAATTTAGGATCAAGTATATATTTTCACCCTCAAATCTCTTAGTAGATTGGAGCAAAATCTCCCTGGACAAATAAATGGAATGATTTGAACCCTCAAATTCCCAATACCATGTAAATCACTCCCGAAAACTATTGAAGTCATTGGCCTTCCAAGTAGCTCTCTCCTCATTAATAAGCTTAAAATTCCTTAACTACTTTGTACACCATGGAGGACTGGTTACCTCCATCGATTAATTCCATGCCGTTGCAACCATCACTAGACCGGTGACCAAATGTGCACCTCTACAGAAATTTACATAACCTTATTTTCATGTCTAACGGCTCTGAGCCGTAGTCACTAAGCAATATTTACGCGACCAAACCGAACCGCATGTGATTTCACTTGCCGATGTGTCGCTGGAGAGAGAAAAATTATAGATTCTACTCCATCCGTTTTTAAATATAAGATGTTTTAGAATTTGTCCACGTTCACATATATATAAACGTATCTAGACATGTTTTAGTGTATATGTACACTCATTTTACTCTGCATCTAGACAACATGTGTATCACCTAAAACATCTTATATTTAAAAACGGAGGGAGTACTAGTTAGTGCATACAAGATAGCGAGCAACTGAATGCAGAACAAACACAAACATCATTTATATTAACAGGGTAAAGCAACTTTATTAGCTCTGGGTAGTTATACATCATCTGCCAGCGTGGGAACAAGAAAATTTGGGGCTTCCCTACATTAACCATTTTATTGGAACCATACATTAACCATTTTATAATCTTCACTGCGTGAACAAATGTAACGATTTGCAACTCACGACCAAACTTTCAAACTGCAAGAACCGGAGAACAAAAGAACACTGGTACATTGTGCAAACTGAAGATGATGTGAACATGTGCACGAGGTAGGAAAATGGCGCCACAAACTTCTGGTCTTCAACTGGCCAATCGGGAGCTGGTGTCTACCAGACATGCTGTCATGGGTGTCTATTCGACTTTGCGGACAGGAGTGCAGATCCAAAAAACAGGACGAATACTCCGATAGTCAGAAATACAGTTACCATGCATTTTACACAAAGGCCCCGATACCTTATGGTTGCACGATCCCGGTGCTCTGGAGGGAGCAGACAAATCAGGGCACCGGACCATCCCGAGCAACCAAGCCTCGAGATTAACGCCTGCGTATGAAGAAGCACCGCGGAAGCCGGCGTGAGAAAAGTCAATAACAGGAGTGGATATAAAACGCCAGGCAGACAGACAACAACGAGGGTCCCTGTATCAACCACCGAACCAACCGCGAGATACAGTCCCCCTGTGAAGACAAGGATGATAAAAATGGCCGCCACAAACAGGCATCCCAATCCAGCGGCAAGGTACCGTAACTTTTCTCTTCGATCCGTGAAGGAAAACCCGGCGAGCGTGCAGCAGGATATGGATGCCACCGAGAAGACAAAGGCCATGGCATCGCAGTAGGCGAACATCCTGTAAGCAAACCGCCTTACTATATTCTTCTCTGTTTTATCGTAGAAATTAGTCACGGTTAAAGGCTCCGCGAATGCTGTGGTCAAGGTGAGCACCGCGCAGACGGCAAGCACCGCGGCAGACTTGCCGATTGATTTGGATTCCTTCTCCTGACCAGGTTTTTCCACGTCTTCAATCATAGGCAGGTGTCCACTTCTGTAGGTGCCGTAATCAGCTCCGGCAACTACGAGAGCGTACATAATCCAATGCCGCGGAGCCTGACGAAGAGAAACATAATTAGTGATGGTTTTGAAAAAAGAAACTGAATTAGTACTGTACGGCATGCACCACTTGTTTATCCGGAAATAATTGTATAACCAGTTAAGGCATGGGTAGTCTATTCAGGTACACGTCACTTATTGTTATACTACTCAGTAATAGCAGCGAAGCGTGTGGGAAGCACGAGACAAATCCGGTGGTGTGATCATAGAAGTGGGGAGGGTGATGAACCAGTGTTGGCAATTCGCATGTTCACGTTGGTGACTAAGTCTGTCGGGTACCGGAGATGGACACTAGTCAGCCATTGAGAATATCAGAAAGAAATATGAAAAGTCAAAAACATGGAGTACATCATATATTCTATGATGGTTAAGTGCACTTGTAAAATTGTGGATGACAAATGTTCACGGAGGTGGAGTGCTGCAGCCGTGGAAGGGGGGCATGTAGAATACTACACAAAAACGTAACAACACAATTGCAAATTTGACATAGAATGACGTAAGTCAAAGTGAAAAGCAATAATGTTAGGTTGAAGTAATTTTATATGTGGTTCCTAATATGTAAGTTGTTAACTTTAATCGTATATATCTTCCCGCAAAAAAAACTTTCACATATATCAGAAAAGAAGCCACTCGTGTGATATAACAACCGTATTGTCGAATATGGTAAATCTATGATTGGTGAGTGAAGGTGTTGAGTGAATACTACGTGAAGGAGGGAGGGCATACAAAAGTAGAGAATATTTTATTTTCCGCTGTATCATTGAATGTGATGATGAAATTGGAGACTGCAATTGCGTGTGGAGTAATGTGGAATCAATGAAGTATTAGAGGAGCTCATGATAATTGTTCAAGCCCAAGTCAAATACATGGAGGTATGCGCATGACGACTTCAAGCTTGTGAGCACGTCTTCTTTAATGTCGTGTTCGTGAGATTAAGTGTTCAATATATGGATAATTAGTTACGGTTACTTGTTTTTTTAGATTTAGATAAAGAGTATATATTAATATCGCGGAGATACCAATTACACCCAGACTCTGCAACATCTCAATACCCTGATGGCATTGTGGATGCACACAACCGAAGAAAAGAAGAAGAAACTGAAAAAGAAAAAGTCCCGCTACAGAGTTCCAGTCCTTGCAGCAGCCAAGACAACATCTGATGTCCAACTTCTCTAAAAGCGAAGCCTTCGAGGGGAAATGGTGCGCAAGCATCTTCGTCGCCCGATTATAGATCTAGGGTTTTTACCCTAGAGATAGTCCACGTTGTCAAAACAATGCCTTCAGCAAGGCCATTGCCATACACAATTAAGGCCAAACTTTGGATTTTCACCCTGAAAGGTAAGACTTTGAACTTCACTTGTGTTGTCGCCCCCACTTACATACCGCTGCTACGATTCCTGAACCTCCAAGCAAGTTCCTCATCGACACAAAGGCTCCAAGCACCATTACTAGTTCTCCAATCTCGGCTTCCATGACATTCTCCGCCTCGGATTTCACCATGGATTTGCCCATGATGGCAATAGAAGCAGAGCTTCGCGCCGCTCCCTCCGGCGTGACCGAATCCCACCCGATCCAGCAATCTCTAGGCATAAACGGCCATGGGGATCACCGGCGGAGGCTTCTGGAACCCGACACTCTGGCCAGATCAAGGAGGACAGGTGTAAGGCAGATCTTCATCTTGGCGCAAAAGAAACCCTAGGACAACCGCCATTATTCTCAAGCCTCGCAGGTCCCGACGCCGCGAGACCACTCCTAGCAGGAACGACAGTGCAGGAGGGGTAAACCAGCGCACAATTTTTTGTCGCCGGTGTAGCCAAAGCCACAGCCAAACCACCGCATCGGCCCTGACTGTACCTCACTGGCCCAGATCGAAGCCCAAAGGGCCAGATCGAGCACCGAGGCCCAGATCGCCCAGCGCTTTCGCACCTGGACGCCATGCGTCGAAACAGGGGGCCGCATCGGCGCGCCCCACCACCTCCGCCACGCCGTGCCGCCGGAGGCACTCCACAGCCGCCCCAAGAGCCGAAGCAGCCGCCGTAGCAGGCCACACCGTCCCCGGAGACCAGCACCGCCTCCTTGCCTGCCCCCCCCCCCCCCCCCCCCCGATCCAGCGCCGCTGCCCCGCTCACAGAGGCTCCGGCCGGTGCGCCCACCGTGCCCTCCGTCTTAGACGTGCAGGGCACCGCCACCGGCGGTGGCAGCGGCCAGGGGATCCGATCTGGCTATTTTTCTAGGGTTAGAGGAGGCCTCTGGAGCCGCTCGAGGGGGAGCGACCTGGGAGGACAATAAAATCGAAGCCTTACTATGGTTACTTGTAGTTTGCAAAGAGATAGATCTTTAAGTCAAACACATTTAAACCAGGCATAATGTAGAAAGGCACTACAGAGTACCAAAATAGCCTAGACAAAATTTGATAGGCTAAACACATGATCGTGAGAGGAAAGATTTGGGAGCATGTGGTAGGGGTGGACAGATGAGCTGTGCCAGTGTGGTCGACATGTGCCTCGGTGGTGGTCTGTCGTATTATGTCGATGGCGTCTATATAGTCATGCCCCGTACAATGTGCAAGTTTTCTACATCTCGTCAATAATTATGGGGTCGTGTGTGGATGTGCCTCGTATTTCTAGCACACTACACTAAAAACAGGGGGATTAACCTATACTACACACACTTATCTCGGTGATGATCTCGAATTTAGATTAAGAAAACCGACTTAGTTAAAACACAAGCAATCTGTATTCTATTTATAACATACGTACCTTTGAAAATGAAATATCTGGTGGGATGCTCAAGCCTGCAAGATCAAGAGGCGTACGCTCGTCCTTATTTGTGACGCTTAAAGATATTGCCCTCCTCCGCATTAACCGGCAAAATATTAGCTGATTTCCTTGCAGTACAGCCAAATGGAGAGCCGTATTCCCGTCTATATCCCTGCTGTTAAGAATTCGTACAAACTTCTGTTCAGAGCACACATAATCTATCACATTGCTTTCCCAATTTTGGACAGCAACATGGAGGATGGTTTGGCCTTGGTTATTGCATGACCAAGAGCAGCTGGTACGAAGCTCAGACAAGAGATTGACGATCTCAAGGCTTCCATTCGCAGCAGCAACGTGTATGGGCAGTGATCCCTCATTGTCCGCGTGGTATCCAGCGTTTCTGTCCAAATCAAGAAGAAGTTTCATAACAGATTTGTTGTCGGTTGATGCCAAAAGGTGAAGCGGTGTGCTCCCAGATTCATCTGCCTTATCTATGAGTTCGTTCTTCCATTCAGCCAGATGTCCGCTGAGCTCTGCAATTGAGAGAGATAGAATTAGAGAGAGAATTAGTGCACAGAGAACCAAACCGTGAACGTATGCACGTACCTTTGCTGAGGAGAACTGCAGCATGCAGAGCAGTCTTGTTTCCAGGCCCATCATAGGACGCAGCTGGATATGTGCCTACAGGTTCTTGTTGTTTGGTGAGGAACTCAACAATCTCAAGTTGGCGTAAACTGGTTGCCAAGTAGAGAGGA
Organism: Poa pratensis; assembly: GCA_947311845.1. NCBI lineage: Eukaryota > Viridiplantae > Streptophyta > Magnoliopsida > Poales > Poaceae > Poa > Poa pratensis. The sequence goes on from CAMZMU010000098.1 coordinate 38,499,398, forward strand.
GAAACACCCTCCTTATCATGTATTCTCACCAGCGCATGGCAGTCCTTGGGTCTGACGACGACCGTCATATCCTCCTTGACCAATATCTCCACAGCACCCATTTTCCCAGAACGTACTGCGTCGTGCAAACATGTCTCCCCGTTGTGCCTTTTCAATCTCAGAAGTTGCCTTTTCTTGTCATTGTCTGGAGAATTATTCTGTGGAGCCATGAAATTCAAGATGAGTAGGGTGACCATGGCGGCATTGCCAGTAGCAGCCGCGCAGTGCAAGGCAGTCTCTCCTCTCTTGTTCGTCGCTGCTACATCGACTGTACCGCTCCATAACTGGAAGATGGCACGCACTAGCTTGATATTCTCCGACCTTGCAGCAATATGGAGCACTCCGTCCCCATCAGACGTCACTCCTCGCAGAAGTCTCTCTGCATTGCTTGGTCCAATTTGAACAGGCATGCGGTTTAGAACCTGATCAGCAAGCGGTGCTCCCGGATTCACAATCACAATTTCTAAACTCTCAAATGCATTGCCATTTATTATCTCGTTTAACAATATGTTGTCCATCCGGGGCCTCACTGGCTGTTGTTGAATGTTTGCCATCTTCACTCTCCCTCTTTACCAACTATGTAAGGAAATATGTGCTGAGTGAGTTAAGTACGGATATCTGATATCTGACATAGATAATATTTTTAATGAGAATATAGAAGAGAATGCCCCCAGCCTGGCCAATGATGCACATATACACATACTCAAATTTTATTTGCAAACTACAACCTCCGTTCCAAAATATAAGATGTTTTAGTTTTTTCAGATTTGACTGTACCTCGATGTGTTTTTGGGCGTAGATTCACTTATTTCAATCCATGTGTACTGTGTAGTCTATCTTAAAATATCTAAAACATTTTATAATTTGGAACAGAGGGAGTATTTAGAGGGTAGAAATATTGGAGAAACCAATAATTCAACTGTGTGGAACCTCGATGTTAAGACTAGCTGGTGACATCGTGCTGTTGTAGGGGCGGGTGAACTTGGCATCAAGTTGATGTTAACATAGGGATGAAAACAGAGCGGATACGAATGAAACTGAGTGGTGCCATATTTGCTTTCATATTTTTTGTGGAAGCGGAAATGAATACAGAAAACTCAGAATACCTCGCGGACACAAATCTGAAAGGGATGCTTGTCGGAACCAAGAGACGCCTTAAATCATGTTGGAAATTTCAAGCAAACTGGCAAACTTGTCAAATTTCTAACATAAAATGAAATTTAAGAATATGTCATGATTTATTGGGTGACTTCTTTTCAGCTTCTATTTAGGCTTCGAGGTGGCGGACAACAGAAGCCAAAAAGAAGTCTCTGGTGGCAGGCCTGCTTATTTCTACCGCGAAGCCAGCTATATGTGCAATTCCAGAAACTGTCTTGAGGAGTTTCACGAGCTTCTCCATTACAAAGCCGAACCGGTATACCTAATTGCCCTTCTTCTTCAGTTCAATTACAGAAGATTGCCCATTCCACAAGATAACGTTTCGACCCATGTGAAAAAAAATAACCCGCATTGTATCTCGCCCGACCCGCCACCGCCATCGGCCTCTCTCCTAGCCGTTAGCCTCTCCCCCGCTGCTATCCTCTCTCGGTCTCTCCCTGGCATGATCCATCCCCCTCTGGACATCGATGGCCACCTCTCTCCCAACCGCATCCCTCTCCCCCGTGGCTGCCCAACATGGATCCGAGGCCGGCCGCCATGCCCACCCTAGCAGATTCTCCCACAGCTGCTCAGCATGCGCTCGACTCGAGCCTAGGGATGTCGTCCATGGTGGCAGCGCAGCCGTTCTTGTTCCTGTCCTCCAGGGTCAAAGTGACCGTTTCCGTCGCTACAGCGGCGCCGCCGCGCAGGTGCCCTGCCGGGCTGCAGCCATAACCAGCATGAACAAGGTGGCGCAGCAGGCAGTGAGGAAGGGCAGAGCGGCACTGGGTCATCGTCGCCGACCTTCGTTATTCAGGAAGTACATGCATGAACAAGTTGTCAATGCTCCTGTTTTTTTACTAGTTAACAAGTTCAGGATGTGTATACCTACGGATGAGTTTCTGTTAGCTTTTAAATTTTTGCATTGTGATGTGTTATGCCTAACCTGACATCATGGTCAATTGTTCTTGGGAATTCCGGATAGCTTTTCTGAATGTTCCTATTAGAGAATGAGGTGCAACGTTGTATTATCTGAATTTGGAAGACCTGTCTTTTCTAAATTTTAGTTCTTGTATGGGTATGGATAGTGTGCGATCAAGAACGCATTGCGTCATCTGAATTTGATATGAATTTAGCTATTATGCAAAATTATAAAACAAGGGCAATACCGACTTTCATGGTTAAACATATTCCGTAAGCTCAAAACTACTCTCCTAAACAGTTTCTATGAGATTCTCCCCACCACAGTTTCTCCCCACCTAGATCCATAAGCCGGCTTATGAATAAGCACAAACCAAAATAAGTGCCACATAATGGTTTGCATAACTTATCAACTTGGCAACATCAATTTTCTATTATCCATAACCAAAGTGTGGCGGTGAACTTGCGAATTAGGAACGACTCTAGAGGAAGATGAGATGCGAGTTCATAGCACCTAAACTTTGTCGCTTAAGATACTTTTTAGCTAGGTCGCTTCAGATCCTTCGGTTGGGCCCAAAAGTCCCACTAAAATTCATGGGCCCGCAAGATTCCTATACCACAACGTAGCAGAAAACGGAAAGTTCCGTATTGCTGGAAATGGATTTTCCGTTTCCGTGTTCGTTCTGCCGAAATACGCCATTCCACTTTCACATAAAAATTTCCGTTTCCATTTCCGTTCCGCAAAATTCCGTTTCCATTTATGTATTTCCATTCCGTTTCCATTTTCTTTTCTTTTGAAAACTCGGAAAACTCCGTTTTCATCCCTAATTAACATATTGCCATTTAACAAAAAAACTTAAAATTATAAGCTAAGTAGCTATAGTGATGATAATTAGATGATACATCAGGCGATGTTGCGGGGTAAAGAGCTACAAAATACCATTTCATGAAAATGCCAAAGTCTCATGTGAAAATGCTGCTCGCAAAAGACTAAAGAAATTTGTGGCTTATCAGATGATATTGCTGTAAGTAACGGTTGAACCTATATTATGCTTACTACTCCCTCCGTTCCAAATTAATTGACTTCCATTTGTGCACACATGGATGTATCTAGACATGTTACGCGTATAGATACATCCACATGTGGACAAATAGAAATCAATTAATTTGGAACGGAGGGAGTAGATGATATTGACTATATTTTTGTTTTACTACATTTAGAGATCCAATGCATAATTTGTTTGTTGCGCCTAAGGACTGCATTTGTTTAAGGACTACGTTATGACAAGAATAATTTAATTTTATGGTTAAGTTGAAAGGAAATATGGCATATTATTGGAGAGAACATTATGAGCTCTGGCTATTCATTAAGAGGAAATGATTGGTCCGTTTTAATAGAAAAACCAGAACAAAAAATTCACAAATGCCGATTTCTTAAAGAAAACCCAACTGAAAACCCAACACAAAAGGGATTTTTCAAACAAAAGGGATATTTGACACAAAAGAGAAGCACTTTGCGGGAAAATATCATAAGTATATCAATCAACTGAATACATATATATTATTTGCCAAGGATATTCTTTAGAATGATCCTATTTGTTCGTGTCGGAGGGGGAAGACAAGTAGAGTTAACAATCATGTATGGACGTTGAAGAACTTACGGACTTGAGGTCGACAACGGCAAGAGAACAGGAAAAATTAGAACTTCCAGGCTGAAGGCCGTCCGTCCAGCACCGTGCAAAGAAGCAAAGCTACAAAGGCATCTAACAAGTAGAAATCTCTTGGCATTTGAGGTCTAGTCCGTGGGCAGCAATCCAGCTTAAATAGAACCAACAATGCCTACAATACTGTATTTGATAACAGATGGAATCTAATCAAGTACAACGTCTGGTGTCTGTAGCCATTTTTATAGCAGAAGAATGAATTCAATATGTAGAGCGTAAGACAAGAGACGTGGTTGGCAACTGACACACCCTTCAATATCCTAGAAGAAGAAAACTTGGTCCGTTAGGGAAGCTATCACCGATGACGCATGGGTTCTTGACTTGAACATCTCCGAGGGGCTTTCGGTGACTCACCTTGAGGAGTTCATGAAACTTTGGCAACTCACCTCCCAACTCCAACTTGATGTCGCCGTCCCGGACTCAATCACATGGAAGCTCACCTCTTCGGGTTCTTACTCTTGTTCCTCAGCTTACAAGGTGCAATTTGCCGGGCAAATCGGCTCTACTATGGACAACTTGCTGTGGCGAAATTGGGCTCCCCCAAAATGCAAACTCTTCTCGTGGCTAATCATTCAAAATCGCGTGTGGATGGCGGACCGTCTTGAGCGGAGGGGCTGGCCTAATGGTCGGCTTTGCCCTCTTTGCCGCCGAGAGGATGAGACGGCTAGGCACCTCTTAGTCACTTGCCGCTTCTCCATCCGTCTTTGGGGCATGGTTAAGGATTGGCTCAATATTGGGGACTTCAACCCCCCGGATTGGGTGGCCTTCGACGACGTCAAGTCTTGGTGGGAGCACCTCGCCATCGCAAATGGGAGAAGGAGGGCCATTTCATCTCTTCTCATGCTTGTCTCTTGGGAAATTTGGAACGAGCACAACGCGAGGGTCTTCAAGCACACGAGCACCCTTCCGATGATCATTTTCATGCGAATTAAGTCGGAGGCGAGGAATTGGGTGTTTGCGGGGGCGAAAAATTTGGGTCACCTTTTACCGGGAGAGTAGGCTTGTATTTTAAGGGTGGTGGTCTATAACACTAAACTCTGTTTTAAACTCCTTCTTATTTAATGAAGTAAGGCAAATCTTTTGCCTTTCCCCTTCAATATCCTAGAAGAAATTGACACACCGTTGGATCAGAATAATTAAGCCGTCAACTACTATACTCCCGAGTATGAGATAAGGACGTTCATGTGCATTCTGATTAGTTGCGGTGACCAGCTCTAGCAACTGAGATTCCAAATTCGAAGGATCTCAGAACTTTTTTCAATGCACCTCAACCTATTATTGATCTGAACTATAGCAGGACCGGTCAATTCAGAATTCCATCCTGTCACAGCTCGCTGAGGTTCTAAAAAATATAATTATTCTTTCTGTAGAAATTCTCCCGGAATACATGTGGTGTTGAGTTTGTGCATCCATGTTGAACTTAGTGTTTCTCAGGAAATAAAAGGCAATATAACGCACAACGAGAGCACAAATACTCTTGGAACGAATTGAAGGTTGCTGCAAGTCCATCCTCGTGTACACAACACGGAGCGAACAAATAAAGCCAACGAGGCTTATAAATATTTCGAAAGTAGAACGAATCAAGTACCATCTCTCATCTCTATAGGCATTTCAAGAACATATATACTCCTTCCGTCCCAGTATTTAGGGCTCAATTCAAAAAAAAAATAGTCTCAAAACCCCCAACTGATAGGCACAATTACATTAAATTTTCTCTCAATTAGGGGTTAGTTGTCTCTTCCCACCAATGCATGCAAGTTTTTAGTCCCAATCAGTTAGCACTTGGGTCAAGAGATTTGCAAATTAAGCCCTAGAAACTAGCATTGAGGGAGTATACCACTTGACAGGGGCGGAGCTGCTTAGACTGACCCTGATGCACATGCATCAGGGTCCAAGATTTTTTTAGCATTAATTACCCCTTAAAAGGCATTTTGCATCAGGTTAGCCAGCCAAGTGTGCATCAGGCAGTGTATTTTACAGGTCATTTAATCTGTAGTGCATCGGGTTCACTGCTGCTCCAGCTCCGCCCCTGCCACTTGATATAATTAATGTTTACTGTTACGCAAGACAAAAGATATGGTTGCCAACAGAAACAACTTTCATTAGGTAAATACTACACATGGTGGTCCGATATGGAAGAGAATCGTCGGACCTCTCGCACGCCGTCGATCCCGTTTCAATCGGACGATTCGCGTTTCCTTTTTTTCTCACCAAAAATTAAGCCCAAATTTATCTCCCGTAACTGTCGCAAAGAAATTAAATCAGCCCAACAACCCGTTCCCCATCCCCTCGCCTCGTATTCCTAGTGGTGCCCTAAAGTAAATGTGAATCACCAGTGTACGCTCTCGGCTGTAGGCTGTGTGCAATTAATTTAGGAGTCACCAAACCCACTTGGCACTGTCATACAATTTTATTAATGATGTCACTCTTGCTGACAGCTTGACAGCAACATGTCGATATGGACCAAGTCCTTCGACAGAAGAGGAGCGTCATTTTCGCGATCGTCGCCAACCACTCACAAACGAATCTAAGTCAACTCGCAAAACTCAATGAACCAAGAGGGACAATCTTATTTTACATAAAAGATTAACTACAACATACGTACACACTAACCCATCGGTCACTAATGATTAGACTTACAAAGTTTTGAGGCCGACGAAGTCTACAACTCTCTACATAAATACACACCTCGCTACCCTGTCGGTGTCGTCTCTATGGCGAGATACACATGCATGCTATATAAAACCTAGTTGGTATCTTTGAGATATTAATATATACTCTTTATCTAAAAATCAAACCTAGTAGGGTATGGTTCTATTGCTTGTATTCGAGATGAATTAGCCGTTGCTATGCTAAGCTAGAGATCTCGTTAGGGTAATCGCCAAGTCAAGTGTATGAATCAATTAATTTTATTAAGGATGCTGATTTTCAATGAACTTTGATCATTTTAAAGAAAAACGAGGATGAAGCTAAACCAGACGAGGAAAATTTGAATAGTATGATTCTACATGAGAACCTCGGGGAGGAAGAGCAACAAAGCTCTAAGATCACATGGATCTCACCACCAGTTATTGCAAACAAAATCGAGTTTAGGAGGAGAGAAAAAAAAAGAATATGGTTGTTACTACGAGTAGCAGAATTGATAACACAAGATCTGATTTAATCTGATAAAAGGCTGTTTTTGAAATAGTGGGGGGTTTTGCTGATCCGACAAAGCACTTGTTTGTTCGAGAAAATGTTCGGAAACACAAGTGAGATTTCTTTGCTATTATGAAAAAGGGAGATCTAATTTTCAGCTTATTTTTTGCAATCTCTCAGGCCCAGGTTTGATTATATTTGGTATTGCCTACTACCTTTTCGGAGGCCGAAGGGTATTCTCGTAGGTATCAATAATTATACCCTTGTGGTTAAGGTTGTGGTTGCCAGCGACGTTGCGTCAAATTTCATGTAATGTACAAAATGGATAATTTTGTGTGCTCTTTGATTCCACTATAGGGCGCAGCTTAAGATGAACATAAAAATCATTGGCCCGAGCTAGTTCTTGTTTGTGACTCGGATCCTCTTCACATGTTGGTGGGACTGTGGGAGGGATTTTCAATATTACTGGGTGGTAGAATAGACAAAACAATGATGATTTTAATGCGAGATGGCCGTTTAATTTTCATGGTATTTTAAAATGTCTTCACCTGAGAAAAATATAACTATCGGGCACACATGCAATACCAATAGACAAACTCCAACATATGAGAAGCTAGATAAGGTTTTAGCGAGCGTGGGATGGGAAAAGTTCCTTTGGTTTCTGTGTGTGCGGCTGTGCGCTAACTTGATCAGGGTCACATCACATACATTTAGTTATTAATTCGGCTGAGCTCACCTAATCAATAAAGCGTATTCCTTTCAATTGTCATTGTTACACCAAGAGGGTTTACACGATATGTTCCAAATAACGACTGTATGCTTCTATTGGCAATGGCCCTATGGGGGTTTGCCGTAATAAGATCCGTCAGCTCCTTAGGGGATGGACAGAGAGCAAAGTTTGGTTTATAGAAAAGAGAGGGGCCGCCTCTCTATTCATCTGAGAGTGATGCTTTGAGACAGACCAACTGAGGTGTGATTGTGAGTCACATGGATGTGATTTGAATCTGATACCAAGTATCACACCCCTGACCGGTATGTTTGTGGACGTGATGTCCGGTGGATTGGACTGAGTTGAGGAAGAAGAAGAACAAAGTGGAGAAGCAGCGAGAAAAGATTTGGATTCAACTGTCCTTTTTTACGGGGAACTCTATTCTACAACCGACTGATGCATCAGTCGGGTTGTTTCGCACCGTTCCGCACGCACGACGAAAAAGCCCATTAGTTCCTATCGTCTCCAACCTCTCAACTCTCAACCCCCACCCTAACCCAAACTACGAACAGACAGCCCACCATGCGCCTCCCCGGCGATCTCCTACAGAGGTCCGTGCTCGTTGGTGCTCCGTTGCCCATCCCGTCCTGGCTCCACCGGCGTTGGCGTGTGTGGACTTGGGATAGAATCCTAGACCCCATGGTCTCGGGTACAGCCGCCGGCGTCGGGGAGCTGGACACGCCTGCTCTTTTGTGCGCTAGGGCACTATGCCGCTGCTTCTGCAGCACCTCGGTCTGGGCCGCTGCTCCTTCACGCGCCGGCGCCGCTACGCGTTGGATTGTGAGGCAGTCACCCAATCTTCGCTGGACTACGAGAAGATGATGCCTGGTGACTGGATTGGGCAGGGGTTTGCTCGATCCAGCTTCTACAGACCTCTGAGTGGCGGAGAGTTCGAATCGGCCATGGACGTGCCTCCATTGGCGATGACAGAGAGAGGTCAGTTTGGGGGGTTTGTTGTGTTGCATGCGGTGTGCAGTTTTGCTACATGTAGGACTCGTTTTTGTTGTATAAGCATCGGCAAAATGCTACACTGATCAGTGCACTTGCTATGCTGATTCATGCAAAAGTGGCGGTGTACTCACTTTTTGCTAGAACCAAATTGGGATTTGTTGGATATGTTATTGCTTTTTGCTACATGGTGGTGTTTAAAGTGGTACAACATTTTTTGCTACATGCTGCAATTTTTACGGATCCGTATTTTTCGCTACACATCTGTGCTACATGCGACGAAAAAATGTTGTGTTTGACTTTTTTATGCTACATTTATCGAACACAATATTTTTTGAATTTTCTTTGCTACATACGACGTTGCATACATAGAACTACACGCGAAACGTTTTTACTACATAGATCGGGCCCGCGAGATCGTTTCACTTAAGTGAATCTGACGGCTCCGAGGACCCTACAACCGACTAAGGCCTAGCGCTGGCCTTTTTTATAGGGAGATCAGTTACAGATGTTGGTTCACCGGCTAGGCAAGCAGGCCCACACGAGCCCAACTAAACTAAAGCGCACACGCCAATTACACAAGCACACTACCGTGGCATCACCGTGTCGCTAAGGCATGACAGGATTATCCCATTTTAATATGTAATCAATTATTTTTTAACAACTCATCGACGAATCAAACATGGAAACAAATTAGAGCTCCAGTCCAGTACTACTGTCCACATTCGTTGGATGGAGCCACTTTGGTATCCGGTAATTAGGTAGAGGATATTATCGGTGATGGTGGATAAAAATTCCAGCTCAACTGTCCAGTACTCGCATGGACCATGGAGCACTGTTGTTGATATATGGTAAGCACAGAATATCATCTGTGAATTAGCCGTGGAAAAACCAATTCCAGCTCAACTTTCCGCATATAGAGCAACGCTTATATACGGTAAGCACATAATGTCATCGGCGAATTTAATCGTGGACAAATAATTCCAGCTCAACTGTCCACGTTCGTTGCATGCATGGAGCCAAGTTGATATAAGTAGAGAGTGCATATATCATCCTCGAATCAACATTCATAGCAGCGAGAGAAAGAGACCGACGGAGAGAAGCAGAGAGTATACACGATGGTTGTCCTCGTCAGAGCAGCCACGATATTTATAGCGACATCGACATTTTTACTAGTAGTAGCAGCACACGCGTTGGTTCACAAAACCATAGAGGTATTTTATTGTTCTTGACGTAGATGTACATGTTATTTTTCTGTCGATCGATCGAGTAAATGTAATAGTCTTTCTACGATCAGAGCGAGGACGGCGATATCATCGACTGCGTGGCCATCTCCCATGAAACAAAGGTTCGTTGATCGCGTGTTAATCAGACAGAGAGGTGACATTGCCTCAAAGTTTACCTTACTTTTCCTTGTGAACGAACTGGTTATGGATGATCAGGTGAGGCCAAATAGAAGCATGGAGGAGATAATCACGGGCTCCACCCTCGGGACCGTGCTGGCAGAGAGGCACCAACAAACTTGGCAGAAAGCAGGCGCATGTCCCAACGGAACCGCCCCGGTCCGGAGACACACCGGCAACGCCACCGCCATGGATCTCACTCGCCGGCTAAGCTCCTCCGCCGCCAAATTTGAGGTAATCAACCCATTCGTTCTATGGACGCGGTCGGGTTACATATTTCCTTAGTTAGCACCTGGGAGTAATTAATGTTTTATTTGGTGTTGCATGCTTTTATGTGTGTACTTATACACATATACAGATCGCTGCTGCTTACGCTACGTGGGGCCCGTACCATGGGCTTCGCGCCAACCTTCCTTACTATCAACTCGATGTGCATCCTGATGAGTTTTCCATGACCTATGCCATGGTTGGCTACACACTTGACCCCAACTACAGGGGGAGCAAAGGGGCCGATCCACCTAAAACACTGGAGAATCAGATTATGGCTGGTCTCGTGGTAAGTAACCAAGTAGAGAAATGGCTGGCTGGTCCTATCCTACCAGCTGTCTAGAATTTCTAGTGCCAATTAATCATTTACTAAAATTATAAACTATGAGTACCCAAGATACCTTTTTAAACACAGCGCATGCATGTGTATGTCACTGCAGACTTGGCCCGCTTTGTATAATGACTCAAAAACAAGATTGTTCGTATACTATTCGGTAAGCGTTCAGTTCTCATGTGCAACATTGATCAAACAGAATTAAGATGAAGGTGTCGAGAATTAGTACTAGCTTATGTATATGCATGCATGCAGAACGATGGCGGAGTAGAGCATAAGTGCTTCAATCTGGACTGTGGAGGCTTCGTAGTAACTAGCAACCAATATGCGCTGGGAACTTCGTGGCACGATAGTGATTCACAGATTGGAGGCAAAAAATATGGTATACCAATTGGTATACACAGAGTAAGTTTCGGCAGGCTATAGGATCATTCGCTTACACTACTTTGTACGCTTGCTTTTGGCAAGCTAGCTGGCTCACGATTGATGCCATGCAATATGTATACACAGGATTCTGCCAAGATGATCTGGTGGGTATCGGTTAACGACGTGGACATCGGGTACTATCCGGAGAACGTGTTCAATACAAGGTTTCCCGAGGGCTCCTACGTCGAGATTGGCGGCCGGGTGCTCGACACCAGGCCAGGGGGTCAGCACACGGCCACGCCCATGGGGAGCATGATGCCGGTGTGCGCCGGCCCGCGTTTTGCCGCCACCATTGTGGAGTACCTCGGCGTCGGTGCCAACGGGCAGCTCTTCAAGGATCCTATATCTAGGACCGTCACCACCACTCCCGCTTGCTACGACGTCAAGCCGCTGGGGTTTAGCACCGGTGAGCCCGGGTATGGAGTGGCCTACGGAGGCCCCGGAGGGAATTATTGTGACTTACCGTAGCAGTCAAATTAAGTACTCCAGATGAAATAATTGTGCACCTTTCGACTGTGAAAGATTGCACACACTCGGCTTTGAGTACTTGTTTGTCGGCCATATACGGCCGGTGAAGTCAATCCAAATGACATTATTTGAATATAATTGGGATATATCTTGACTCTTGGGCAACTGTTAGGCCATAATTGGAGGGTACTACTATATATTTATGAAAATTTTAAAAGTTTACAAATGTCAACTCAATCTTTATTGTTTTGCATTTCCCGTAAATATTGCATTTGTTACACATGGCTTTATTTTTTAAAACTCAGTAGCTACATCATATCACCAATTCACTACAAGGAACATCGTGTTTGTCACATGGCATATATATTGTTTTATTTCGTATTACTGACATTGATTTATTTCTAAACATATCATTACAGATTTATTTGCCTTATGACATTCTTGGCATATTCATACTATTTGTGTTCGATCAAAAGAAGAAATTTATGTATGTTCTAGACCCGCTTCCGAGACGACTTGGGGGATTCACATATTCAAAAATATGGATATTGCCAAGAAGATTAATCTTGCCCTTCAGTTGGCAAACCCCAAATGGAATGATGACGTCTCCAAATGGGGACGCAAAGTCCCTATTGTTCCGACAAATTTGGACAGGTGAGAGGGTTTTTTCGAAAGTAGAACCTTACTTCAGTTCTTCAGTTTTAACATGACAATTCATATGTATGCAGTGCTTTGTCTGGTTATCTTGTTTTCATCTTAATGCACTCATGGTACAATGAAGCGTCATCTTTTCAAATACACAAGGTGAATTTTTGAAACCATGCTTATTCGCTACAATTTAAACATTTTATATAACAAATGTTTTATAATGCATATGTAGGATGGTGATGCGTTGAGAAAGCGGTTTCTGGTATATATTCTGAAGTATCAAGACAACGAAGCGATCAACAATATTCATATCTTTGAAAGAGAAAAGATTGACCGTATAAGAAGATGGGACTTTTGAATTATGTAAATACTATATAATTGTTACTTGGAACTTGTTTTTAAACTATCTATTTGAACTGCACTTGTACTTTACGATTTATGCAAACAATAACTATTGTGTTTATGCTTTCTGAATTTGAAGTGATGCAACACATGTTGCTCGCACATTATTATAAGATTGAGTCATGACATATATTGCCAAATAAAAAACTCACTAAACTGTAAATCGGATTTATATTTGCCGAGACGTGCGTGCACGTGCATGTTTACTAGTATATGGTAAGCACAGAATATCATCTGTGAATTAGCCGGGGAAAAACCAATTCCAGCTCAACTTTCCGCATATAGAGCAACGCTTATATACGGTAAGCACATAATGTCATCGGCGAATTTAATCGTGGACAAATAATTCCAGCTCAACTGTCCACATTCGTTGCATGCATGGAGGCAAGTTGATATAAATAGAGAGTGTATATATCATCCTTGAGACTAGTCACAATGGGGAGTAACATCGAGTAGTAATATGGTGATGTTACTAGTCTATGTTACCACCTTCATAGTGGGGAGTAACATAATTGTGGTTTCATATTTATTGCACCATAGACTCATCTTATGTTGATAAGTGTGATGTTACGGTAACTAGCTAAGTTACTCCAAACACCTCTCTCCTTATTAATTACATGCCACATAAGCAAAATTGTCTTGAGATGGGTGATGTTACTAGCTAAGTTACTCCCATTGTGACTAGTCTGAATCAACATTCATAGGAGCGAGAGAAAGAGACCGACGGAGAGAAGCAGAGAGTATCCGCGATGGTTGTCCTCGTCAGAGCAGCCGCGATATTTATAGCGACATCGACATTTTTACTAGTATTAGCAGCACACGCTTTGATTCACAAAAGCATTGAGGTATTTTTGTTTTTCTTGGTGTAGATGTACATGTTATTTTTCTTGCGATCGATCGAGTAAAAGTAATTGTCTTTCTACGATCAGAGCGAGGACGGCGATGTCATCGACTGCGTGGACATCTCCCGTGAAACAAAGGTTCGTTGATCGCGTGTTAATCAGACAGAGAGGTGACATTGCCTCAAAGTTTACCTTACTTTTCCTTGTGAACGAACTCGTTATGGATGATCAGGTGAGGCCAAATAGAAGCATGGAGGAGATAATCACGGGCTCCACCCTCGGGACCGTGCTGGCAGAGAGGCACCAACAAACTTGGCAGAAAGCAGGCGCATGTCCCAACGGAACCGCCCGGTCCGGAGACACACCGGCAACGCCACCGCCATGGATCTCACTCGCCGGCTAAGCTCCTCCGCCGCCAAATTTGAGGTAATCAACCCATTCGTTCTATGGACGCGGTCGGGTTACATATTTCCTTAGTTAGCACATGGGAGTAATGTTTTATTTGGTGTTGCATGCTTTTATGTGTGTACTTATACACATATACAGATCGCTGCTGCTTACGCTACGTGGGGCCCGTACCATGGGCTTCGCGCCAACCTTCCTTACTATCAACTCGATGTGCATCCTGATGAGTTTTCCATGACATATGCCATGGTTGGCTACACACTTGACCCCAACTACAGGGGGAGCAAAGGGGCCGATCCACCTAAAACACTGGAGAATCAGATTATGGCTGGTCTCGTGGTAAGTAACCAAGTAGAGAAATGGCTGGCTGGTCCTATCCTACCAGCTGTCTAGAATTTCTAGTGCCAATTAATCATTTACTAAAATTATAAATTATGAGTACCCAAGATACCTTTTTAAACACAGCGCATGCATGTGTATGTTACTGCAGACTTGGCCCGCTTTGTACAATGACTCAAAAACAAGATTGTTCGTATACTATTCGGTAAGCGTTCAGTTCTCATGTGCAACATTGATGAGCTGCTCCACACCTTATCCCCTCCCGTCTACAGTAGGGGAAAGCGATTTTTGGATCCCGCCGGAGTTCTCCACCTCGCCGGCTCGATTCGCTCGATCCCTCGGCCTCCGCCGGCCGCCTCGGCGGCGGGAGGCCGGGGATCCTCGTCTCGTGTCCTGTACATAGTGTAGGAGTCCTTTGGTTGCGGGTCGCCGGCGTTCTGGAGGTAGAGGCGCGGCGGCTGGAGTTTGCGGGCGGTGGATCTCTTCTCCGGCGGCGGCGCTCTGCGGAGCGTCGTCTTCGATCCACCGCCACGGGCGCCCTCGCATCTCCGCGGAGGTGCCGTGGGCGTCGTTTCCGTGGTTGGCTCCGACGACGGCGGAGCCTCCATGTGCTCAAGCTTCGAGTTCTTCGGCTGCTTCCGGCGGCGACTCCGAAGACGGCCGCGGCAAGGTGGATTCGCTGGGACAGGGGGGCGCTCGCCAAGGTCGTTCATCGTCTAAGGTTCCGCCGCGGCGCGGCGGACGTACAAGGCGGCGTCTCTCATAGGGCAAATGTTTCCCTGACTGTGGCAAGGTGGCGGCTGGTGGTCTTCGTCGTCGACGCCGGAGATGCTGGTGATCTTGGAGCTTGCTCCTCCTCCTCGTATTGTTCTTTTATTGTTCTTCTTCTATGTACTGTGTATGTGGATTGCCGATAAATATATGTGGGAGTTGGATGTGTCAAAAAAAAAAAAAAAAAAAAAAAAAAACATTGATCAAACAGAATTAAGATGAAGGTGTCGAGAATTAGTACTAGCTTATGTATATGCATGCATGCAGAACGATGGCGGAGTAGAGCATAAGTGCTTCAATCTGGACTGTGGAGGCTTCGTAGTAACTAGCAACCAATATGCGCTGGGAACTTCGTGGCACGATAGTGATTCGCAGATTGGAGGCAAAAAATATGGTATACCAATTGGTATACACAGAGTAAGTTTCGGCAGGATTATCATTGGCTTTTACACTACTTTGTACGCCTACTTGTGGTAAGCTAGCTGGCTGACGATGCCATGCATATATACACAGGATGCTGCCAAGATGATCTGGTGGGTGTCGGTTAACGACGTGGACATCGGCTACTATCCGGAGAACGTGTTCAATACAAGGTTTCCCGAGGGCTCCTACGTCGAGATTGGCGGCCGGGTGCTCGACACCAGGCCAGGGGGTCAGCACACGGCCACGCACATGGGGAGCATGATGCCGGTGTGCGCCGGCCCGCGTTTTGCGGCCACCATTGTGGAGTACCTCGGCGTCGGTGCCAACGGGCAGCTCTTCAAGGATCCTATATCTAGGACCGTCACCACCACTCCCGCTTGCTACGACGTCAAGCCGCTGGGGTTTAGCACCGGTGAGCCCGGGTATGGAGTGGCCTACGGAGGCCCCGGAGGGATTTACTGCGACTTACCGTAGCAGTAAAATTAAGTACTCCGGATGAAATAATTGTGCACCTTTCGACTGTGAAAGATTGCACACACTCGGCTTTGAGTACTTGTTTATCGGCCATATACGGCCGGTGAAGTCAATCCAAATGACATTATTTGAATATAATTGGGATATATCTTGATTCTTGAGCAACTGTTAGGCCATAATTGGAGGGTACTACTATATATTTATGAAAATTTTAAAAGTTTACAAATGTCAACTCAATCTTTATTGTTTTACATTTCCCGTAAATATTGCATTTGTTACACATGGCTTTATTTTTTAAAACTCAGTAGCTACATCATATCACCAATTCACTACAAGGAACATCGTGTTTGTCGTCGTGTGTCCAAGACTTTATCCAGAGCAATATGCTAGATCACATGGCAAAGGCTTTCTTTGGCTAGTGTAGACAAAAAGAAACTCTCGGAGTAAGTTTCCGCAGGATCATTCGCTTACACGTTGCACGCTAGTGAGCTAGCTGACGATGCATGCCATACACATGCAGGATCCTGCCAAGATGATCTGGTGGGTGTCGGTGAACGACGTGGACATCGGCTACTATCTAGAGACGGAGACGGCTAGGGTTTGCCTCGGTTTGTATATATAGCGCGGGTCGGGTAGAACGTGGGCGCAGCCCACGATTTAGTCGATAAAGGCTCCAAGATTCATAGGAATCGAAGTTTTCCCGGACTGCAAAAATATAGGCATTGGCTAATTCCCGCAACCCACGGCGCGACGCTTCGTGACGAGACGAGACGAGCGAGCGGCGGCGGAGGAGGAGGAGCGCGCGAGAGAGAGCCTTGTATTCTCACATGCTTAACTTTCAAGTAACACAACACTCCACCTTATATAGTGGTGCAACTCTCTTCCAACTAGCAGTGTGAGACTAAACTTTAGCCCACAAACCAGCAACACAAGTGGGCCATGAGAATTTCAGTATTTAGTTGGGTCATGGGCAAAAGCCCAGAAATTCCAACACCTACGTCGAGATTGGTGGCCGGGTGCTCGAAATCAGGCCAGGGGAAACCACATGGCCACATCCACGGGGAATATGATACCGTTGTGCGCTGGCTCACACTTTGCGGCCACCATCACGGAGTATCTCGGTATCGAGGACCACGGGCAGCTCTTCAAGGATCCTATATCCATGACCATCACCACAACTCCGGCTTGCTACGATGTCAAGCCGCTAGGGTTTGGCACTGGTGAGCCCAGGTATGTAGTGACCTATGGAGGCCCCGGAGGGAGTTACTGTGACTCACCGTAGCACTGTAGCAGTAGAATTAGGTAGATGAAATAAATGTGCACCCATCGACTGTGAAAGGATGCTCCCACTCGGCTGTGGGTACTTTTTGTCGACTATCAGTATGTATATATAAAAGTTCGCACGAAACGGACTGTTCAACACTGTAGTTCTACAGTAACTACAGTGCACGCATCCGTCCGCGCCGTCCAATCTCGATCCAACGGCCACCGCAGCCACCCCCGTGGCCGTTTTACGAAAAACGACCTGTCCTTTCCAGAAATTGCGCCCGCAGTCCAACATTTAACGAACCGAGGGACCTTTCTGCAATTCCGGACAAACCGAATGACTTTTTTGCAAAAACGTCTCGCAGCATCCCCTCCCCTTTCCTCTCCCGCGACACTGCAGTCGCCGGCGGCGCCGCCGCACGCCGCCACGCCGCTCCACGCCTCCGCGTTCAAATCGCCGCACACGCCCAGCTCCGCCGCCATGTCCTCTCCCTCCTCGCCGGCAGCCGCGTGCCGGAGTGCCGCCACTGCGCCGGAATCGCCGCCGCTGCTCTCGGTGTCCGCCGCGCCGTTTTGTGCTCGCCGGCGGCGCTCCGGTGACCTAGAAGTGGCGGCGCCGCCACCTTCGTGTAGCTCGCGGCCTCGCGAATCTAGCCAGCCCACGCTCGCGTCCCGAAGCTCACTGGTTCGCCGCCGGCGTGCTCGCCGCCGCCGCGGCATAGTCCGTCCACGGTGACGTCAACATGACGTTACCGTGGGCCTGGGCCGTCAAGGCAGGCTCGCTGCTGGGCCGGCCCACTTCCTGTGCCGCTGGCCAGGCATTTTTTTTTCCTTTTTCCTTTTCTATTTTCATTTTCTATATTCTAAAATTTTCCTAACTTTTGAAATAGACATCCAAATCAATTCAAACCAAATTCAAAAAAAATATAAAAATCAAAACATCCGTTTCAAATATTTAAACACCTTTTCCAAAATGTTTAAATTGCCACACAAAAATTGACAAAAAAATAGCCATTTAAACCACATTGTGATCTTTCCAAATTTATTTCAAATCTTAAATTTTGCACATCATTTGAATTTTACAGCTTCCTTCTTAACTGAAAATGTAAAAACCAAAACAGCCGTTTCAAACACTTAAACACCTTTTCCAAAATATTTCAAGCTCCACACAAAAAATGAAAAAAAAACATTTAAAAACACATTGTGATCTTTGCAAATTTATTTGAAATCTTAAATTATATTTGAGCATTCCAATTGAAAGTACAAATTTGAATATTCCAAAATGACATATGCCTTTCAAGCATGCCCATTTTGTAACCATTAGAATAATACAAAATTAAATACATTCCAATGCAGCCAAAATTTATAATCTCAACATTCTTCTAAACAGAAAAAAATTCCGAAATCTAATTCAGCAGATCCAAATTACATGACTAATCAGATTGAATTTAATTTGAATTAAGCTTTTACAATTCATATCATATTAAGATGTTCAAATAAATATCTCAACTATTTGTCTCCAATTCAAATCTGAACACATTTTCCACACGTCCACTTTCAAATTTAATTTTTTTTTCACCACGGTAATTACAAATAAAAGAACAAACAAATAAGTTTAAATAATTCAAATCGGCCTACATTTGGATAATTTTGCAGGCCAAACAATTACATTTGACCATTTCAATTCAAAGTACAAATTTGAAAATTCCAATATGTCATATGACTTTCAAACATGCCCATTTTGTAACCATTAGAAATTTATTTAACTTAAGGGCTGTTTACAATTAAGCTCAATCATTTCAAACTAAAAAAGGGTTCAACATCTTCAAAATAGATTCGAACTATTTGTCTCAAATTCATATGACACAAACAAATGCCGCTTTCTTCCCTTATAACTTTTATTATAAAGATTATGCTTAGTTGTATTTCAACTACATTTATCTCCTTCTCCCTTTATTTTCAGTCAACATAACTTTATCAGTATGAAATCCATGCAATAATGCAGTTAAAACTATACGGGTGCGACGCTTAGCCACGCCAAATTCATTTCCTCCAATTACGTATTAATTTTAAATTGAATTAAATAAATGCTCATAAAATTTATTCCCTCCGATTATACAGTTAAATTAAGTATTCAAGTCAAAATACAAATGTATTACAAGAATCCAAAAAAATTTACCATTTATATATAATATAATATAACTGAACTCTCACCACGACAGGTGGTCTTAGTTTGTCTTCGAAATTCCCACAAAATGATTACTACTGCAAAATTAACAACTTTAAATCTACCCATTAAAAAAATATGAACCAAATATCAAAATGACCACAAAAAATAGGTACTACCTATTTACGACATAATGCAAACATGTTTTCATATTTCGATTCTGTGAATATGTATAGAAAATACAAATTCAATTTCTCCTAAATATATAGTAAATTTAAAAAAATTCCACATAATATATTCCCTCTGCTTATGTTGTTAAATAAAAAGAATATAACAACATGAAACCATATTCAATTTATTTAACATATTTAAATATAACAAAAAATAACTCTCTCTAACTATGTACCTAAATTTTAAAATGCTTTATTACATGCATATTTAGAGAAAATACAAATTAATTTTCCTCCGATTATGAATTGAACTTAAATTGAATCTACTAAATGCTCACAAAAAAATGTATTTCCTACGATTATAAAGTTAAATTGGTTCCAAAGGAATACATTAAATTCCAATGTATTTCATCATTATACAAACAAACTTCTTTGAATTTAACGTTATGGAATTTAGATTTCATTTATTCCACCAGAATCCAACCATTTTTAAAACGAAAACATTTTCAATCCCAATGATTTTCCAAATTTAGACAACTTTACAACGTCACCATTTTCAAATTCGAATTCAAAAACCACGCACGCGGCATTTGCCGCAGTCAGATACCTAGTATAATATAAAGCCGGCGAAGAAATCCAAATGATATTAATTGAATATATAAGTGGGACCACTAATACAATTCGGGCAATTGAATACCCTGATTGCACAAGTATGTCTCTTTTGCGTGCGTTATCCTTTATCGTTTACGGTTCAAAATTAATTCTGTATGCAACACTTTGAAGGGCGTCCACATGCTAAACTTTCACATACAATTCTATTTTCTAAAGCGTTTGTGATATATCACGCACAATTACCGTTTTCATTCGTGTGTTGTTTCACACACGATTTATATCCATTTATCGTGTGTAATCTGAATTGACTCCTTGGGTTCCGTTCAAGGCATGTTCAATTATTGCCTCCTCTAACCTGCTACGCATTAGCGAGGAGCCAACTTCCTTGTCCTATATAATGTTGCTTGCCGCCGTATGTCAGTGAACACAGAAGCGGCTTCACCGTAGACTCACTGCACGTACAAAATGGGCGCCACAAGAAGACCACTCGCCTCAGTGGCGCCTTGCAACGCCCGCCGCGGCTTCCGGAAACTCCTCCCCGTTTTTGGATTCCAAGAACTCATCTCCGCCGACGCGCCGTCGTCGCCTAAAGCACGTGCATACGAGGAGGAGAAAGAGGAGGCAAATTTGGAGATGGACGCGGCGACAGGCGAGACCGGAGGATTCCTCTGAATGCGAGGCCGAGACGCGTCTCGAGCCATGGGAGTTGGCTGAGCATGAGTTCGAGTAGGCTGAGGCCGAGACGCGGAGGCCTTGCTGGACTCATCCTCCATGCCCAGATCCACGACTGTGCGTGGCGGTCGACCGAGGCAGCTGCTGGCTGTGGTGGCGTGTGTTGTGGCTACTCGCAGCGGTGTGCTGGGGCGGCGGCGCCGGCTAGAGGTGGTTCTGCTTTGGCGGTGGCCGGCGGAGCATGGGGAGCGCCTTCCGGTGGCAACAGTGGTTGATGACGGTTGGCGACTGCTTTGGGGCGTAGCGGCGACCAGAGTTGGAGGTGTTGGTGCTCCTGCCGGCGCGGTGTTCAGAGGTGTTGTTCGTCTTTGTTCCGGTGCATCCGCGTGGTGCAGAGCTCTAGGTGCAAGATCGACAGTTTCCGGGCCTCCAACTCTGGAGGTCAGGTGGTGGTCGGCTGTGGCTTCTGCCCGTTACAGTTACACCTAGCCGGGTTCGATATGCCGTTTGGGTGATCTCGCATGCGTGGTGATGATGCGGACAATGACGGTCCTCGTCGACGCGTCGGGGAGCCTAGGCATGGCAGTATGCGGGGGGTTAGGTTAGGTTGCCCGATCCCGATGGCTTCAACGGCGGATGTTCTCCTGGGCTGTCGTCGGATGAGCCTTGGTGGGTTGGGTGCTCGTTGGCATGCAGCTTTACATGGCGCCCGAATGCCGGGATGGAGGCCCCGCAAGGCGGTGCTCTTCTTCGCGCCGGTCTAGGAGGTGGCTCTACGGGAGGCGAAACTGGGTCCCGTTTTGTCCGTGGCCTCACATCGTCAGGTGCGTGGGGCTGTCGACGTGTGTGTGGTGGATGGTGATGGCTGTCTGGTCAGTACTCCACGGGCGATTGCGGGGTTTGCGACTCATCGCTGGGTGAAAAGCCCTATGATACGTCCATTTTGCATCACTATTTTATATCATAATTTGTCATTATCTATCCTTATATTTCATATTAATACATGATACTTATGTTATTTTGCCTTATTTTGCATGTTTGATGATTATTGGGAATTATCCTTCCGGAGTCAGGTTTCTGCTGGAAAAAGCGTCGTCAAGTCAACATATCAGCGGAACTCCAAAAATCACGAAACCAATTCTGGGGTCTTATAATGTCAGATGCCGGAGGCAGCCAAAAGGAGGCAGCCAGGTGGGCCAGGTGGGCCCCACGCCACACCTGGGCGCGGCTGGCCTGTGGGCCGCGCCCAGCTATGGCGTGGCCACCTGGGTCCACCCCCCAGGTTGCCTCTTCGCGTATATCTGCCTCCCGAAAACCTAAGCACGGGGGGTACGTCCACGAAATATTCCGCCGCCTCCACGGGACGGAAACCACCGAGAGAGAAAGAGCTCTCTGGCAGGGAGATCCTGCCGGGGAAATTCCCTCCCGGAGAGGGGAAATCATCGCCATCGTCATCGTCATCACGCTGGACTTCATCGGGATCATCATCACCACCATCCACTGCGCCATCACCATCATCTCCACCGACTCCACATCCATCTTGCTGTAACATCTAGGGCTGTACCTTGTCTAGTTCATTGGGGAGACTCTCCCGGTGTTGATTACTCCTTGTTATTGATGCTATTGAGTTTGTTTGGTGGATTAGTGTTCATGTCCAGATTGTTATTCATTGCCATATCATCTCTGATCATGATCCATATGATGTCTTGTGAGTAGTTTGTAGTTCTTGAGGACATGGGGAAGTCATGTTGTTAGTAGTGAAATAATGCTGCGTTAATATTTAATGGTTTGATATTTAAGTTGTGGTGTCATTCTTCTAGTGGTGTCATGTGAACGTCGACTACATGACACTTCACCTTTATGGGCCTAGGGGAATGCATCGTGTACCTAGCTTGCTAGTTGAGGGGTTGCCGGAGTGACAGAAACCTGAACCCCCGTTAGTAAGATAGTGCACGAGGGAGCGTAGGGTCTCAGAGTTTAAAGCTGTGGTTAGATTTATCTTAATTACTTTTCTGCATTCGCGGATGCTTGCAGGGGGTATAATCACAAGTGCGTATTAGTCCTAGGAAGGGCGGTGCGTTAGCATAGATTCACCCACACAACACTTATCAAAACAATGAAGATTAACCAGTTGCACGAAGCGAAAGCACTTGACGAAATTCCCATGTGTCCTCAGGAACATTTGTCTCTTATAAGTAACACACTCGGCTTGTCCTTTGCACTCAAAAGGATTGGGCCACTCGCTGCATTTGTTGCCGCGCTCGTTTATTTACTTGCACTGTTTTTACCTGCTGTTTCGAATACTACTGAAAACCTGTCTGCTAGCTTTTACAGTGAATTCTTGATCAAAACTACTTGCCAGCACCTTCTGCTCCTCGTTGGGTTCGACACTCTTATTTATCGAAAGTACTGCGATACACCCCCTATACTTGTGGGTCATCAAGACTATTTTCTGGCGCCGTTGCCGGGGAGTGAAGCGCTATTGGTAAGGAAATTGGTAAGGAAATTATTTACTGTAATGACTGTTATGGAGTCAAATCCATTTGGTTCGCTGTTTGGGAGGACTACTACCACTGCTACGGTAGTAGATGATCCTCCATCTGCTGAGATTGTTCCATTTAAAATACCTACGAAAATTGTTGGACGTATTATGGATAACCGCTATGATGGAACTGTTCATCCTGGTAATCATTTGCTTTATATACATGAACTATGCGGTTTGTTCAAGTGTGCAGGTATTTCGATGGACATTATTAAAAGGAAATTATTTACTCTGTCGCTGGATGGCAGAGCTGCTGAATGGTATAGTCTGCTGAAGAATGGTCCTTCATTGAGCTGGGCTGAAATTGTCCCTCTCTTTTATTACAAGTTTTATCCTCCAAGTGAGATTCATAAGGATCGGAATTCTATATTCACTTTTTGGCCTTATGAGGGAGAAAGTATTGCCCAAGCTTGGGGGAGATTGAAATTATTAATGCTCAAATGCCCTGTTCATGGGATTCCAAGTAATATTGTCATCAATAACTTTTATGCAAGACTTTCCTATCATGATAAAGATTTATTGGACACTTCTTGTTCTTGGTCATTCACTCGTATGAAGGATGAAGATAAATGGGATCTTCTTGATCGTATCCAGGAAAATACTGAAGGATGGGAGAACGACAAAGGTAGGGAGTCAGGTATAAATTATGATTTCGAATGCATTAAATCCTTTATGGAGACTGATAGTTTTCGTAATTTTAATGCTACTTATGGTCTTGATTCTCAAGTTGTTGTTAATTACTTTAAGGCCTTTGCCTCGTATCTCGATATTCCTAGACAAGGTTGGGAAAAGTATCATGAACCTTATGAAGATAATGCTAATTTTGCTCTTGCTAAAAATGTTGAAGTTCAAACTGTTGATCGCATTATACCAGAACCCTATATTGAAAAAATACCTTTTCCTGTTAAAGTAAAAGAACACTCTATTTTGGCTAGTGTGGTTAGCAAAAGTGAACGTAAACCTAGGGAACCTGATGAGCAAATTAGTGTAGAACATGAAGTAGCTATGGTTAAGGAACTTGTAACTGAAAATGTAGAAGGAGGTCATATTGTGTTTTGTGAAGAAGCTTCTAACATGGTTACACATCCTAAAAGAGCTCGAAAGCCTAGTGTTCCTGTGCTTTCTGTTAAAATAGGTGAGCATTGTTATTATGGTCTCTGTGATATTGGTGCTAGTTCCAGCGCTATCCCTTATGCTCTCTACAAGGAAATCAGGAAGGAAATTGATCCTTGCGAATTGGAAGATATTGATGTGGTTATTCAGCTTGCTAATAGGGAAACTATCTGTCCAGTTGGCATTGTCAGAGATGTTGAAGTTTTATGTGGTAAGACTAAATACCCTGCTGATTTCTTAGTTCTCGGTTCTGCTGCTAGTGACTCTTGTCCTATTATTTTTGGTAGACCTTTCCTGAATACTTGTGGTGCTATTATTGACTGTCAAAAAGAGAAAATTTTACTAGATTCGATGGAGAGTCTTATGAGTTTAATTTTTCAAAATTTGCTAAGAATCATTATGAACCTGAAATGCCTAATGAGAACTTTCAAGTTGAACAGCTTGCTTCTATTGCTGTTGGTCCTAACAATGCTTTGCAGCAATTTTTGGAAGACCACGAAAGTGAAGTTTTTGCAGAAGAAAGAAGGGAGATTGACGACATCTTTCTGCGTCAACCTCAAATGCTTAGGCATGATTTACCTGTGGAGGACCTGGGAATTGCGCCCCCTCCTAAAGAAGACCCTGTTTTTGATCTTAAGCCTTTACCTGATAATCTTAAGTATGTTCATATTGATGATAAGAAAATATATCCTGTTATTATTAGTTCTAAACTTTCAGGAGATGAAGAAGCAAAATTATTGCAAGTTCTGAAGAAACATAGAGGCGCAATGGGCTATACTCTTGATGATTTAAAAGGGATTTCTCCTGCTATATGTCAGCATGCTATTAATATTGAGCCTGATGCCAAGCCTGTTGTTGAGCATCAACGTCGTTTAATTCCTAAGATGAAGGAAGTGGTAAGAAATGAGGTATTAAAACTTCTTGAAGCAGGTATAATTTATCCTATTGCTGATAGTAGATGGGTTAGTCCTGTTCATTGTGTTCCTAAGAAAGGAGGAATAACTGTTGTGCCTAATGAAAATGATGAGCTTATTCCTCAGAGAGTTGTAGTTGGTTATAGAATGTGCATTGATTTTCGTAAGGTCAATAAGGTTACTAAGAAAGATCATTATCCTTTGCCTTTTATTGATCAGATGTTAGAAAGGTTGTCTAAGAAAACTCATTTTTGTTTCCTTGATGGTTATTCTGGTTTTTCCCAAATAGCTGTTAGAAAGGAAGATCAGGAGAAAACCACTTTTACCTGTCCTTATGGTACTTATGCTTATAGACGTATGCCTTTTGGTTTATGTAATGCTCCTGCTACTTTTCAGAGATGCATGTCTGCTATTTTTCACGGTTTTTGTGAAGAAATTGTGGAAGTCTTCATGGACGATTTCTCCGTCTATGGAACTTCTTTTGATAACTGTTTGCACAATCTTGACAAAGTTTTGCAGAGATGTGAAGAAACCAATCTTGTTCTTAATTGGGAGAAATGCCATTTTATGGTTAATGAAGGCATTGTTCTTGGGCATAAAATTTCTGAAAGAGGTATTGAAGTTGATAGAGCTAAAGTGGAAGCAATTGAGAAAATGCCATGCCCTCTCTGTCGTTATATTTCGTAAGTGATGATATCCTCAATGTAAAAACCTGTGCCAGGCATGAGCTTTATTTGGGGAAGAATACTGAAACCGAAAGGCCTCGATGTCCATGGATCGTTTGACACATTTGGGACGGAGAACATTTCCACATTTGGACCGATCCATGGATCCCGGATGGTGAGTTGGTGACACACCGCAACCAGTACCTTTCAGACAAATCAGGTGTTTACCCAGCTTCTAGAACTTGGGACGGGGAACTTGTGAGACAAATCTTTTGTGGAGGCGGATGCTGACATGATCCTAAGAATTCCTATGAGAATGAAGATCATCTTGCCTGGCACTTTGATGGGAACGGCTTGTTCTCAGTAAAATCAGCACATAAACTGCACTTGGTTCAGATGAGTGATGTTAGACAAGTAGGCTCATCACAGACTCACATGTTCGCATTTGCTAGGTTTATATCGGTTCTTCCAATTTTTCAGCTCATCACTGGCTCACATGTTCGCTCATTCCTGTTTCCAGTGATAGGTCGCCATGTGCATGTATAAAATGAACCAATCTTCATTGAGTAGCTGGCGCAAACAATATACAAATTCCTCAGAAATTAACTGTAATGAAAGTATAACTAGGATATTTATTACTCGATTCAGTCTTTGTGTGTGCCACTCATCTTCCTTTTTCGAGTGAAGTGCATGGCAAGCCGTTACATATTCTTTTTTGAAACGGGGTAGGAGTTCTGTCATTTCATTGATAAAAAAAAGGAGTAAACAGGGTGGCCTAGGCCAAAAGGAAAACAAGCCATTACATATTCGATCGAAAACGGATACATGCAGTATGTATGTGTAAGCACGCCAGGACGACTGCACCTACAAAGCTAGACAATCTCTGAGAATGACCTAGTGTGTTAGCGCACGACATGCACCAAGTATTTTGATTCGGTTGCTTCGCATGAGTAGCAGCAAGAAACACCAAAGATGTTTTCCCATGAAATGAAACTAGCCAATTAGAGAGCACAACAGATCGAATGGTCACGTGCGTGCAGTTAGCCTTAGTTATCTCTAACCTCCAGCTTCAGTGCAGTAGTATAAAGAGGCGGAGCTCTGGCTGCATTCAGTCGCGCGCCACGATTTGCATCATAGGGGTGCGAGGTACCCTCCATTCATCGACTTAATTGGTTCCTTCAGTTCAGTACTCATTTTCCTGAAATGTAATTAGTACCGTTTTTCTCTTATCATCTTGCTCGATCGGGCTGTATCGCAGCCAGCCTGCAACCACCTTCATCGGCGATCTCTGGCGCGCATTTTCCCTTCTTTGGTGCGGTGCAAGGTGCCCTCCTCATCCTCTGTTCTTAAATGGTTCCTTCACAGTTATCATTTTCCTCAAATCTAAATACCCTTTTTTTTTATTTTGCTCCGGCTCTGTTGCAGCCACCTTCGTGGATCGATCTTCGGCGCTTATTTTCTTTCTCCAACGTCCAGAGGGATCAAGGTTTGTGCCGCTTGTCTGCTTTAATCACTACGGGAAACCCACGATACGCCGACGGTCAGAAGCCGTCGGGTAGGCACGTTTGCCGTCGGCGTAGGCCTAGGCCGACGGCGGCCGTCGGCGTATCTCCGTCGGCGTAGCAGCCCGTCGGCGTATACAAATAACCTTCGGCGTATACGTAACCGTCGGCGTAGCCTCTGTGGGACCCACAAAAACGGAAGACGTCCGTCTCCGTCTGCTCCACCCATACGCCGACGGCAGTGCCGTCGGCCTAGCGTGCCACGTGGAGCGAGCTGGTGCGTCTGGGACGTGGCATACGCCGACGGTAAAGCCGTCGGCGTATTCGTGACCATTTGGTCCATTTTAGATGACGTGGCAGCACCCTGTGCGCCTGGGAAGTTCTCTACGCCGACGGCATTGCCGTCGGCGTATCCTTGACCATAATTTCCAATTTTAGCTGCTTGTTGCTGCTGGTTTCTGGCGCATTTTAAATACAATTAAAATTGCACAAATTATAAAACACGACGGAAACATCACATAAAACATCACATATATATCCAAAATGACACAAACATGATTCAAATTCATACAAGCATTCATACAAACTCAAAATGACAGAAACATAGTTCGAATTGACACCCGGAACACCCGAACTAATCCTACATCTCGTGAGAGGTCGAGCCACCTATCTCTGACCGCGTGAAAATAGGCGACCGACTGCGTGGGCCAGTCGAACCACACAGAGAATCCGGAGAGCCACGGGACTGTGTGGTCTCACGTGACGAACCCGGCGAGGCACCACCAGTGCCATGCACCACGAGCGCGCGCGTCGAAGTCGGCGAGGCAAAAGCAGGATCATTGGGTGCATTCCTCGAGCAACTCGATCCCTACATGTTTGAATCCAAGTTAGCAACTTGGAAAGCACAGCATGGCGGTAACAATTTGTTTGGCAAATAACTTACCGGTGTCGCTTGCTTGTATGTGCGAGCGACCGACTCCCTCGTTGGGCCGACGGGCGGGATCCCCGGCCTAGGTGGACGCGTAGGCAGCGCCTCCCGCTCTCCAGTGGTAAAAAACTTCTCGGTAGCCTACAAGATAGTTTAGATGTCAGGAGTTGTAGAAAAAGAAGGTTCAAACTAGACGAAATGGGACTTGTCATATTTTGCAAATACAAAAGTTGAAACTTACAGCATCCTTCAACTCATTCCACTCCTCATACTCCTGGCTCTTCTGTACCCACAACTGATACTGTCTCTCATAGTCCGCGTAAGCGGCATCGAAGGCCGCCTCGAAATCAGCCTACAGTTTTAAAAGGGAACGCGTCTCGTCAACTTAGCCACTTAGCTAGGAACGAATGTCGGAAAGAGAATGAAATTGAGAAAAACTTACATCGGGGCGAGCTCGGGAAGGCCGACGAGGCAGGACGGGAGGGTCGTCGGCGGTGAGGGTAGCCTTGACACGCGAGAGGCCCAACTCAGGAGTACGCGTGAGTACCGCACTAAGCATGAGAGGACGGCCATGCTCCCAACCGTTCCCGGCAAGGACCACCGCTCTCTCATCGGTGTCATGCCGAAGAGGGTTGTCCACAAACGGATTTATACCCTGGAACGTCTCAACGTATGCCTTTATCCCCTCCTTGGCAGTGCCGAAGTAATCGGGCTGCGAGGGCTGAGGCTCAGAAAAATTGGGCTTCTTCATCTTCATCCTCTCCCATGTTTGCATGTCCGTAAGCGCTCCCCGAGATCGGCCTCCTGCAATGCCAAAGAAGTGTCATGCGTATCAAGTAGGAACATGAGGGGAAATAAATGAAGATTATTTCATGTATATATATACCAGCTTTGCCTTGAAGCGATCATAGTTGCGGGCACCCGCACGATGTGTCCCCCCGCTCCCGCGGTTTAACCTGTTTCGCTCGCTCAAGGCCTTGAACTCGGGGTCCTCCCCAGCCCACCTAGACACCAACGCCCTCCACGCGTCATCCTTGCCATAGGCCCATGAGGGCTTAAACTGAAAAAACAATACTCATGTGAAGAACGGATAATGCAATTGCAACCTAGCAGCAACATGTAATCTCATTAACAATCTACTTACCGCCATGTAGTCATCTACGGTCACCTCAAGTGGGTTCTCCACAATCTCATGCTTCACCGCCTTCTTGTGTAACGTCTCAGTACTGAAATGATTGATGATGGTATGCTTTGCATTGTAGAACTGCTGTCGTGTCAACTTCCTACAAGCCCCCTCCAAAGTCCTGTCCGCATCGGCCCGCTGCTCAGGAAGTACCCTATAGAACCTCTTTAATCATGCACAAAAAACAAATTGTGAGAGCATGGTGGGGACATCAAGTATGAACGAAATTCGAAAAGTTCAACTTACCCAAAACTTGTTGATCACGGCGTCAGAACATTTCCCGCCGCTCGCGTAATTGGCGGCCTGATAGTCTACCCAATGGGTGGCTAGCTTCGTCGCGCCGTTGGGGACGGTACTGTACAAGCCCGGCCAAAACTTCCTAATCAAAGCTCCAATCAGGGTGTTAGGCACACGGGCTCCCGCAGGATGTATCCAGTTGCTGCACAATAATGAAACATTAGTACATGTCAAATTGTCCTAACCACAATGAAGTTACCATGTTCAAAATTAGTATATATAGTCACTTACTCTTTCCCATTAGGCGTAATGAGGATCTTCGCCTCCTCGGTAGCAGGTTCCTTGTACTCATCAGGGACCTGGGATTCCCCTCGAATCCTTGGCTTCTTCGGCGGCGCGGAGGACCCCGCCTCCAAGTCCGTGGAGGGGCCCGTCTCCTCCGAGTCCGTGGAGGGGCCCGTCCCCACGTCCGTGGAGGGGCCCGCAGAGGGTATGTCCGAAGACACGTCGCCCCCACCTCGCCCTCGTCCTCCACCTCGCCCTCGTCCTCGTCCTGCACCTCGTCCCCTCGGAGGAACTGGAGCATCGGCACCTCCCCCTCCTCCAGCATCTCCACCCTCACCTGCATTGAGAAAGGGTGAACAATTAAGCATAAAGACATGAACAAATTAAGAATTGCATCACCTCTACTCTCACCACTGTCAGAAAGGTAACGCGGGTTCGGAATAGGTTCTCTTCCACTTTTAGTAACTTTCTTCTGGCGCATCTTCTTCACCAAGGAGGCCGATGATTCCTTGCCTTGGCTCATCTTGGTCAATCACCTGCATTGAGAAAGAGTACACCAAATGCAGTAGCATCAAATAATCAACAATCAAATTCATCTCAAATTCATGTAATTGATCTAAGATTTGTTTCTATCAAGATTACAGCAAACATAATTGTCGCAGACTTGTAATATGCTTTTTGCTCCTCTGTCATCATTTTTTGCAAATAATTATACAGTTCAATTGCAGCTGTTGATTTTTCTACTGGTGATAATCCATGGCCAATATTCAGAAAGCCTACAACCATGTCTTCTACTACAGATCTACAATAACTTCAGTGCTGCACATAATTTAGTTGCTCGATGTACTGTTGAAAATCAACAAGTTGCTCCGTGCTGCAAAAGGGGCATCATGGTGTTGCTAACCTAACACTCCATAAAGAACGTTGAGATCCACCATCATAAGTGTTTCGAGACAGCATATTTTACATTATATTCTCACCAAAGTAATTCTTTCGCAGTTAAAATATGAGGTGCTGGGAACACTTTTGCATCAAAATCACTAATGTAAATAAAAAGAATTGCATGTAGTATTGGTAACAGGTTGCTGTACTACTACCTATAGAGGATGGATCAAGGAAACGAAATGTAGGTAGCAAAAGGGCAAGATCATCTACTCCAAACCATTACGTGCTTTCCAAGAGAATAGGTTTGTCTCACTAACA
Organism: Poa pratensis; assembly: GCA_947311845.1. NCBI lineage: Eukaryota > Viridiplantae > Streptophyta > Magnoliopsida > Poales > Poaceae > Poa > Poa pratensis. Next base: position 38,530,735 of record CAMZMU010000098.1, read on the forward strand.
GGAGCTCTGAATGTGTGTGCTCTGAATGTTTGATTGATGTACGACACTAGGTGATTAAGAGAAGAACTAATCAGCACATGACATGCAGACCTAGAACTGAGAAGGAATTATACCTCTCCCTGTGGCAGGACCAACCCGATGAAGACAGGCAGCAGCAACCTTAGGTCGTCAGCTAGGCCAGAGCGGGGTGCCTCTCAGCTCTAGGTCCGGGTGGTGGGGAGCCTCGAGCAGCAGGGTGCGTGGCGAGTAGTCGAGCAGCAGGGTCCGTCTGCGGCGTTGAGGAGGAAGAGGAGGTCGCGGGACAACTTTGCCGCTGGCGGCGGGGACCAGTGAGCCGGGAGGACGTTGGCCGTGGGGGACGGCCCGCTCGCCGGCAGGGAAAGAAACCCTAGCTAGAACGTTGGCCGTGGGGGACGGCCCGCTCGCCGGCGCGGGGAGGGATTGGGTCGCCGGCGCGGGGAGGGATTGGGGAGGTCGCCGGCGCGGGGAGGGATTGGGTCGCCGCGGCGCGGGGAGGGATTTGGTTAGTTGGGGATTTTTTGGAGTGAAGGCGCGCGAAGCTTTCGGGCCGATTTGGCTTAGCTAGTCAGGCCTACGCCGACGGCTTTTGCCGTCGGCGTATGGTTTTGCTTCTTTTTTTTAAAGAAATCAATTAATTTTTTAATTTTTTTTCAATTCTTCTATTATGTTCTTTTTTTTTAAAAGAAAGGGGGTAGCCAGTCTTTTTTTTTGACTCACTGGTCCCTTTATCCTTCGGATCAGAGACTACCTCTTCGTTCTAGGATCAGCGGCCGGCGGCTTGCACCCAAACATAAGGAACCATCACTGGGGCAATACTCACCTCCTCGGCAAATCATCATTGCGTCACCCTAATCCAGTGGCTGGATTCAACCTACCTGCGGGCTTGTGTTTCCAACAGCGTCGTTGTGTTGTCCTTATTCACCGACCTACAGGAGGTGGCTCCAATGGCTGGCCGGTGAACAAGGACGAACACAATAATGCCAGGGAACATGCCAGCAGGTAGGCTAAATCCAGCCATTGGATTCGGTGGCGAAGGTAGAACTAAACGCATAAATGAACAAATCATACGGTTTCACCCAGCTACAATCCCACCGTGGCTGCGATATCACATGCAGGGTGGGACGTAGCTGGGTAAATCCGGATAATTTGTGTGGAATGTCTAAATATAGCTGAAACAAGACACACGGTTTGAGCGCCACTTCGATCCAAGCAGCGGTAAGACGTCTCTGATGATCTACAACCGTCCGGCAAGACGTCTATGATGATCTGCAACCGTTTGGTACGGTCGCAGGTCATCACAGACGTCTTGCCGCTGGTTGCCCAAAGATGTCTCTCCGAGTGAGCTGGAATGTTTTGTGTGAGTGAGTAACCTGTCTGAGGAGTGGCCTATTTATAGGCGTCGTGTGTTTCCTTCCAGTGCTTGTGAGCCGTTGGATCAGCGGTGTGTTTCTTTCGAGCGCTCGTGAGCCCTTGGATCAGGCAGAAGCACACGGATCGTGTGTTTCCTTCCAGTGCTTGTGAGCCGTTGGATCAGCGGTGTGTTTCTTTCGAGCGCTCGTGAGCCCTTGGATCAGGCAGAAGCACACGGATCGTGTGCTTCCTTCCAGTGCTTGTGAGCCGTTGGATCAGCGGTGTGTTTCTTTCGAGCGCTTGTGAGCCCTTGGATCAGGCAGAAGCACACGGATCGTGTGTTTCCTTCCAGTGCTTGTGAGCCGTTGGATCAGCGGTGTGTTTCTTTCGAGCGCTCGTGAGCCCTTGGATCAGGCAGAAGCACACGGATCGTGTGCTTCCTTCCAGTGCTTGTGAGCCGTTGGATCAGCGGTGTGTTTCTTTCGAGCGCTTGGATCAGGCAGAAGCACACGGATCGTGTGTTTCCTAACATAACACAACCAAGCAAAAAAGTCCACTGGGCTACCCCGTTTCGACGCACGTCTATGGGGGTAGACGGAAACGTTAGGGTTTTTGTGTTAGGTTAGTCCATTGGGGCTTGTCACGTTACCATGGAACATAAGAAAACTAAACTAGACTTTATTTGTGTTAGGTTAGTCCATTGGGGCTTGTGAAACCAACTTTTATCAAAATTAATCGAAACGGAGTAGTAGCAACTAAGATAGAACAAACTTGGGTACATAGACGAATGACAACAAACTTGGGTACATAGACGAATGACAACAAACTTGCACTAGTAGGAATGTGCTTATAGCCACCAGTCTACATCTTTATTTAATCCATAATACATCACGAATAATGTAACTAACTTTTGCCGGGTCCTAAGCCGCGAGGTGCTGAGCGGCCGGCGGCTTGCACCCAAAGATAAGGAACCATCACTGGGGCAATACTCACATGAGGAGGATCCCTATGAAGTGAATACCACATATTGTCATGCAGCGCTTGCGTATCCAACCTAACCAGGTAGCGACGGACGTGCTCGTCCTCCTCTCTGATACGGCGACGCACCTCCACCTCGGGGGCCGGCGGCCTCTGCACCGAGGCTGGCCCACGCGACGGCCACAAAACAAGATCCGGATCGACGACGTCACCCGGATTCCTCACCAAACTACGCGTCCCGGAAGACACCTCCCAGTGCCAGCCCGGCGGAGCCCAGTCCCGGACACTGCCCGTGTCCAACAAATGGCCGGTGGTCATCATCGATTCCCGCCGAGATCTGAAAAAATGAGTGGGGAATTTGATCAAACAACTAAGGTGCGTGCAACCTAGGTACGTAGGGAGGGAGAGGGCAGCACCTTGGCATGGCGGACGGCACACGCGGTGGTGACGCCACGGGAGAGTGATGAGGGATCAGATATCAGTTTAGATGTGCTATGCCAATGGAGGCCATGACTACATATATATAGTGAGAAATGGGCTTCTGAGCTGTAGTATGCCCAATCAGGAAGAAGCACACGGATCGTGTGTTTCCTTCGTGTGCTTCTGAGCCGTTGGATCAGCGGTGTGTTTCTTTCGAGCGCTGGTGAGCCGTTGGATCAGGAAGAAGCACACGGATCGTGTGTTTCCTTCGTGTGTTTCTTTCGAGCGCATGTTTCCCGCCAATTCTCCCCTTTCGGGCGAACCGGATGGAATCGTGTGTCGATTTGGGGTAGACTTTGGTTTCTCATGTTCCTATGGCCTAACATAACACAACCAAGCAAAAAAGTCCACTGGGCTACCCCCTTTCGACGCACGTCTATGGGGGTAGACGGAAACGTTAGGGTTTTTCCAGCGGATTCAGGGTTTCACCGAAGCGGGGCCCCGGAGCGTCGGAACCACACCCAAACCTAGCTTGTGACATACCATGTTTATACAAGTGTGTTGGGTGCTGTGGATGTCCAAGTTCCCACAGCGGGATGTGAGCGGGTTCACCGGCATCACTTTCTCTCTAGTGAGTTTCTGCCGAAAGGGGAGTTTTCACCTCTAAGTGCAGGAACTCAATAGAGAGAAAGTGAAGCCGGTGAAGCCGGTCACACCCCGGAGTAGGATATTGCACATTTACAACACACAACACACTTGTATACATATGGTATGGCACAACCTAGGTTTTGGTGGGGTTCCGACGCTCCGGGGCCCCGCTTCGGCGAAACACCGAATCCGCTGGGAAAACCCTAACGTTTTCGTCTACCCCCATAGACGTGCGTCGAAAGGGGTAGGCCAGTGGACTTTTTTGCTTGGTTGTGTTAGGTTAGGCCATAGAAAGGTGAGAAACCAAAGTCTACCCCAAATCAACACAAGATTCCATCCGGTTCTCCTGAAACGGGAGTTTTCACCTCTAAGTGCAGAAACTCACTAGAGAGAAAGTGAAGCCGGTAAAGCCGGTCACACCCCGGAGTAGGATATTACACATTTACAACACCCAACACACTTGTATACATATGGTATGGCACAACCTAGGTTTTGGTGGGGTTTCGACGCTCCGATGCCCCGCTTCGGCGAAACCCCGAATCCGCTGGGAAAACCCTAACATTTTCGTCTACCCCCATAGACGTACGTCGAAAGGGAGTAGGAAAGTGGACTTTTTTGCTTGGTTGTGTTAGGTTAGGCCATAGGAAGGTATTTTACATGTGTTGTTTTTATTTATTTTACATGTATATGTTGTAGGGTTGGGTTCCGGGAAACTCGAACCGTTATTTTACGGGGGTGGGATACTGAAATTGGGAGGAAAATTATAGGTCCAATATATATATAAATTATAACTACATTAAATATTATATAGAGAAATAAATAAATAAATATTATATAGAGAAATAAATAAAAAAAGGTTCATATATACGCCGACGGCCGCCGTCGGCGTTGAAGTACACGTGTACACCGACGGCACGGCCGTCGGCGTATCAACGCCGCTGGACGTTCCGTCACGGCGTCCTTTTGTACGCCGACGGCACCGTTTACGCCGACGGCTGCCGTCGGCCTTACCTGGATACGCCGACGGCGCTTCGTACGCCGACGGCTGTGTGGGCGGCTGCCCTAGCTCGCGCTGTACGCCGACGGCCCCGACATTTAGCCGTCGGCGTACAGTACGGCCGTCGGCGTAGTGTGGCTTTCCCGTAGTGAATCTTTGTATGTTTTTCCATGACGTACGCGGAGAGTCCCGGTCACTTGCTTGTTTGCTATGTGCGTCTTCTTGGCCGTTATGTTGTCTTCTCGAAAAGGATTAGTACCTAGGCTACTAGCACATACATGGGTACATTTTACTAGTGTTAAGAGAGAGAGTTTTGATTCGTTATAATGTAGCAGGACCAAGTTAATCGATTCGAATTAAGGAGCTCAGCTCAGGACCAAGTTAATCGAGTCGAAATAATACCACTCACCTTGTTCACTACTCACTAGTATTGGTGGATAATGGCCCTTGGATCAGCTGGTATATATGGATGGTTAATATTCATTAGTCCTGACTGTAAAAGACATCATGCATGGACACCTTGGGATTACACTAGCCAGACAGGAGCTTTCATTGATTAGGTGTTAGAATTTGCTAAGGGCCTTAGGCCAGCCCAATTAAATATTCTGAAATTTCCATTGGCCCATTCATGTTATATATTCAACATTGGGGTACTTAATTTAGAACCGGCATCAAATAGCCCGGGTAGGAATATTCCTTCATTTTAGGGCCAAGCATATTTTTATCTAGTGTCAAATATTCCTTCATTTTGTAGTTCATTAAAAAAAAATCCTATTATTGCCTTGGGTTCTATGCATGGCTTCTCCATGATGCGCAAGGGAATCCCGTCCCGGTCGTATGCTGGCTCGCTGACTTTTCTTGGGCTGGAGTTTGGACCTCGGTCGTATTGCAGTGGCCTTTTTTTTCTCCCGTGGTGTCTTTTCTTACACGTAGGCCCGGCCTGTTAAGTCTCTTGTTTTTTCTGAAACTGTTAAGTCTCCTGTTTAAACGCTATTATCTGAAATTTTGTTGAATTTGTAACTGCTCGCACCAAAACTGAGACGTATCAGAGAATTTTTTTCGAAAACCTGCACCAGCTTGTTAACCTAGCCCCAATCGTGGTATCAAAAATTAACTCGGTTTTATTAGGTGTTGGAATATGCTAATGGGCCTTAGCCCATAGCCCAACTAAAAACTCTGAATTCTCATTGGTTCATTCATGTTATATTCAACATTAGGAATAAAATTTAGAACCGGTATCAAATACCTCGGGTAGGAAAAGTTTTCCAGGGCCAAGCATATTTTTATCTAGTGTTAAATAATCAATTTCCTTTATTTTGTACTTTGTGTAAAAAAAATCATGTTATTGCCTTGGGTTCTATACATTACTTTTGCATGACGTGCCACATTTTATTGGTAATCATGTTTTAAATGTTTGTTAATAATCATGTTATCTCTTCCAAACTGTAGATGGAGCTATTCAAGGAGGCAGTAGCCCAACTGATCCAGATCCTCGGGCTGGAGATCGGCATCTTCTTCCTCGGCAACAGGCTGACCGCGCCACCAGCTCAGGGTTCCCTTTCAGCGGATCCTGACTGCACCGCTGCTTTCTCCTACTACCGGATGATCGCCACCCTACAGGTATATCAAGTCTTCGCGATGATCTTGGCGGCGTGGCTTGTCTGCGGGATGAAGCTGTATCTGGAGGCTACGAGCGAGCTCGATTTCTTCCTCTCGAGGTGGAAAAAAACGGCGGTGAGGTTTGTCTTGATTATCACCATCCTAGCCTCGGCGGTAGCTTCTGTTCTAGCCGCCGCCATCTACTACTACGTCATGATGGTGAAAGTTGGCTTGGACAAGGGTAGTTGTCTACCGGGGTCGACGAAGCCACTCATCATAGCAATGTTCGTCGTCCTAGGGGCAGTTGGGGTGGCGGTACACGGAGGTGTGGTGGCGGTTGCCTTCAAGGATTGAGCAAGTATCAGTGAACCATTTAATTGGCGATGATGAGTTGGTACTACAAAACTCAGTGTGTTATTTATATATGGTCTGCTTTGGTGCTAGAGTAACCATACTATATCAAATTCATGTTTTGAGGAATGTATGCTTAGTGTGGTGATGCATCCTTGTATATATATCTACCGTACCATATTACATGTTTAAGTTGCATTGATGACTTTGGTGCGAGACTAATAAACGATCAGTAATTACTACAGAGTTGTAGCACTGGGCATGCTAAGACTACTCATAGTGGGGAGTAATATAGAATGGTAACATGCTTAAGTTACTAGTCTATGTTACTAACTTCATAGTGGGTAGTAACTTATATGTGGTATCATGCAAGTGTGCATTTATTAGCTTATAGACTCATATTGCATTGGAATGTGTGATTTTACGGTAACTAACTATGTTATTCCATTTGCCTCTCTCATTATTAATTACATGCCACGTCACCTTTTTTTGCTTATGTGGCATGTATCTTACTACTTATGTTACTCCCACTATGGATAGTCTAAACTATGGGCCATCGCCATCGGAAGGAGCAATTATGCGGATAACATGTTTCCTCTCATTGCCTTTAGTACACTGGACTAAAGAATTACAGTCGCCAACCATTTTTATCAACTCATCAACAATTGCGTAAAAGTTTAGAGCTGAAGAAAATTTAGAGGCATCCTTTTTACTTATCACAACACAACCTTCGGGAGCATCCGCTGTAGGTGTCACAAATGAGCCCATCCGGTCATGCACCACTGCACCCTGTATTTCAAAATATTTTGGGCCACGGGAACGATCTAAAGACATATCAATATTGCTCCCATGGACGTGAAAGCCGATAAACAGTCGTAGAACTGTCTAATCTAGATAAGGAATTGCTATTCTCAAAAAAAAAAAAGGGAATTGCTTTGCACGCTGATCCCCATCATAACGCAGGAGATCAGCTACGAAAGACGGAGGGCATGTGAGCTTTGATACGGTAACCTTGCCCCTTGCAGCAATGGTTATACACCACATGCTGAAACAGAACCGAGGACTTAGTCTTTACTCTTTCTTCAAACCAGAAAATAGGCCCACAATGTTGACAACACTGGTAAAAGCAAAATAACCAGTAAATTTGTACTAACCAAAAGAGAAAACCAGAGAAGAACAGACTACTCTACACAAAAAAAAAAAACCTTTTAAGATCTGGTAAAAGCAACATCAACCTGTGAGAAATACACACTTTTATGACAATTATCCGCAGTATGCGCAGCAGTGAGAAACAGTAACCAATGATCCCCTATTCGAACAGGGTGCAACAAACAGCATGGATCGGAACAAAAGCCAAGGAGAAATGGAAACACAGGAACAAAGGGCCGAATACCATACTTCTACGTTCATGAGGCGATAAGTCACCGTCTTCGCAGGAACAAACTGGCCCGACGGCCCCTACGCCCGCCGTGGAGGCATGGTACTTAAGGAACCAATAGCATGGATGTAATCACCTAAGGAAAGACAGAGACTGAACAGAAGCTGAGTGGCAGGAGGCCACGACAAAATACAAACACAAATTTGAAAGACTAATCGATAAAGCAGACACATTAACCACTTCTGCAGGGGACACAGATCACAACGATAGGCATACAGACTTCACAATGCAAGAGCCCAAGGAAAAGATATGCCTCCATCATAAATATGAGAAAGCCTGTCGAAACCTTCAATCAGGCAAAAGAGAACAAAAACCAAAGAAGCTATGTAATAAGGGGAGTTGATTAACAACAATTAGGCACACCGGGCCATCACGTTTACAACATCTGACACAGCAGATAGGAAATTGCCGAAATTCTAAAAGTTTACATATGGACGAAATCAACCAAGAATACAGAAACTGTCACCAGGCAGCATCTACATCTACAACAGAACCGGCGGCACGCGAATGAGCCAGGCCCGTTGATCATGCTAGCGAAGCAGCAAGGACCACAGCTGACCACTCGACCTCCCTATAAGCTACTGTAACATACACTGGTAACTATAATCCCAAATGACAAATTCATAAAAACTCCGAAGGAAACAAATAGCCTGAAGAGCAGCCTGAGCATAAGGGCTGGGCAAGCATTCTGGGGCATAGGCCCAGAAAAAATGCCTCTATAGCATGTTGCTTTCTGGACCAGCTGGCATCTCAATCTTCACCCCTCTGAGGACATAGCCATCGTTGGCCACTTCACTCACAGGAAGGTACTACAAAAGTGTGGCGAAACCTACGACTTCAAAGTAAAAAAAAAGGATCAAGCAATGCACATGTAGAGACGAGCGAATGGAAAGTTACAACTCGTACCAAAACAAAAACAATAAAGAGAGAATGGCCAGCAAAAATTACCATATATGTTAGAAAAACATTTGTGTTAGTTGTCTTGTGATCATCATCAAGGTGCTTGTACGAATGGGTGAGCGAGTATGTTGATTGTTGGACTCTGTTTCTCGGCCAACCCTGCCCATGCAACATAAAAAGAACCATTGAGACACTTAAATAGAAGTAAGTGTGCCAATTATGAAAGAATTACCCGCACACCTACATGTGGGGTTTAATCTAAAAGAAAAGGTGCATGATGGAAACTTTAATTGGTTGATTATAAAAAGGTAACCACATCCAGGAGGTGTGGTTGCTCAAGAAACGTTGCCATGCCACTTGTACAAAAGAAACATACATACAGATAATTTTATATTTACATAAAAAAGAGTGTGATTTGAAAGTTGCTAGGCCATTTACATACAAGTAAACCACACAACGAAGAACTATATTCTACCTAAGAAGAGAGACTGTAAGTTACCGTGACATTTATACAGAAGCAACCATATACAAGGACTATGATTTACCTACCATGATGATTTATGCCACACATGATAAAAAACATTTAATTGGTTTCTAAATTGTAAAAACACATGAGCAGCATGAACAAAGAAATTCAAAATCATACCAGGAGATGACCTTCAGTACAATGAAAAATCTAACCTGCCACCAAAATGTAAGTTGCATATCGGGCTAATATGTACATGTAGTTTTAGTGAGTTCAGTGTAGGTGACAATACTTGGGAAAACTGAGAGGACAAGGACTCTGCTTGAATCGCTCAGAGGACAAGGAAGCTTTAGAAGCGTCGGAGGCAACTGAGCATCAAGACAAGCCGCTGCGACGATCCATCCTGGACCGGCGGTCCAACCCAAAAGTGGCATGGTCTGCATGGACGAAGGAACCCAGCTAGGATTGAGCACCGAGAGTAAATGGACCACCAGGGTTTGCAGCGTGATACTACATCGGAGATGAAATGAGTGGATGGCTTCATCCTCCTGAACCCTCTATCTCTGAACTCCTGTATCCCATTCTGAATCTCTCGTTTGAACCGCACTTCCTCTCAGTCTTTATCCAGATACTATCCTAAGCAAGTGTAAATCCTAGACCCACGCCATATATATTGTACAATGAGACGAGCTAGCTGCCATTCTAAATCCAACAATCGCTGCCATTCTCTTACCGTGAAATCCCCCAAAATCCACCACGAATAAACGAGAAAAAAGGATTGGGAATGGGATCGGCACCTCGCGTTCGAGCAGTCGTCGGCGTGCGCGACGCTTAATCCAACCAGAATACGGCGGCGATGGCGAGTAATCGCGGACTGACTAGTACCCAAGCCTCCGCAACCTGCAGGCCTACGTTGCCGACCGACGCAACGCCACCTGCCTGACCAAGGGCCGCAGCGACCGTTGGATCCAGCTCACGCACTACGCCGCTCGCCCGCCGCGGGTCTCCTACATCTGCGTCTGCTTCCCCCGGCCTGGACCTCGACGAGGGCTAGAGCGAGAGCGGGCCGCGGCATCTAGCAACCGCACGCATCTGGGGAGCACGAATCCGGCTATTCCGCGGCGTCCATGGATGGGAACGGCCGTTGAGCATGGATGCGGCTCGCGGCGGCCGGTGGCCATGGATGCGAGGAGAGAGAGAGAGAGAGAGAGGAACGGCGAAAAGTCAGGCTGGCTTACTGGAGAACTTGTTACTCAATTTTCGTATGCCTCTTTGTACATGTTTTTTTTTGAAGCAGCCGTGTACAAAATCTTTTGAAAGTTAAATCCTACTACTTGACAGCTACGATTCTTTGCTATCAAGTTGACAACATGTATTTTCCTGCACTTGTAACTTACCAGCCCTAGATCAGGCTTCTGTATTTTTCAGATTTATTAGGTGTAGTATCCCACTTTGTATTTTATTTTATTATCTCCCACTATAATTCATCATCAGGTTCTTATCAAATCAATTATTGTCTTAGATGAGTCGCCCACATTGGGTAATGTGTCTCATATACTCGTCCTATCCCAAGAAAAGGTTGATGTCTGAAAAGATGGACATACTGAAAAATGTGCTCGGCCAAGAAGTAGTCCAGGAGAAGACGGAGATCCATTTGTCACGTCTAATGGTATCATGCAAATGATCAGCTTTTGCGCTTTGATGCTTTGAAAATTATAGAGAAATGGACTTAGGAATGGTGTAGTTGAGCCAAGAGGAAGACCCAAACAAAGCCGTCAAGCCATTTCCCAGGTATTTCTTGGTTGCAGTGTTGAATTCACCCAACCCAAGGTTTCATCGGCCAACCCATTCGTACCACAACCAATGAATGAAGGGCCTGGGCTTAGGGTGGAATATTTATCCCAGATTACCTTACATTACAGTTGCCCTCGCTCGCAATAATTACTGCATGCCCACGTCATGCATCATCTATACTTGTCGAAAGTGTTAGGCGTCGGACATACGCACCACGTGCGGGTCCCACCCTTTCTTGGGGTGGGGGTTTTCCCTCTAGATTGGCCTCAACCCTAGCCCCTCTCCCTCCTATATATACCTGTGTATTGTATTGAGAGAGACACACCATTGATAATAAAGATCAGTCCCGCCTATATCTCTGTGTCTTTTTACTTTTCGCATCTGTGATTGTGCCGTGTGTACGACTCCTTCGACTACGCTCTCGATGCACGCCCTTGGACCGGACTCGCCGGCAAAGGTTGTGCAACACGTTATCAGCACGTACTGCTCCGCCAACTGATCTACATCGAGCCTCCCTCAAGCAGGATCTCGTCGTTCATCGCGAAGGTATAATCCAGATCCGATCGCAACAACGTTTTACATCTTTCTATGTTTCCGTTTTTGCCATACGTTTTATACGGATTATTGAAAGGACAAGGATGTCGCCTAGAGGGGGGGTGAATAGGCGATTAAAACTTTTCCGGTTTAGGCTTGCTAATTGCGGAATAAAACTAGGTGTTTAAATTAACAAGCCAACAACCTAAATAAATTAGGCTCACCTATGTGCACCAACAACTTATGCTAAGCAAGACAACTAACAAGGTGATAGCAAGATATGATACTTCAAGCTCGAAGGCTATCACAATGTAAAGTGCATAAGTAAAGAGCTCGGGTATAGAAATAACCGAGGCACGTGGAGACGACGATGTATTCCCGAGTTCCTCCTTTTTAGGGGAGTACGTCTCGTTGGAGGGGTGTGAGTATCAAACTCAAGATGCCACAAAAGGCTTCACCCTATACTCCGATGAACCTCGCACAAAAGCTCGGTTCACCTTCCACTATTGATTTCCTTTTGGGCGGAAATCGAGTCCCTTACAACAAACTTGAGGCACAACCCACAAAAGGATTGGGAGCTCCCAAACGGCCACAAAAGGCCTTGCACCGCCACAAAAGGCGCCACTCGCCACAAAAGGCGTCTAGGGTCCAATGACCCAAGAGTAACAAGCTCACGAACTTTCACTTCCACGAATCTTCGTGGAGAGAGCAAACCGATGCAACACAATGCAATGGCAAGAGCACAAGTGCTCAAATCCTTCACTCTCAAATCCCACCAAAAGCAACTAATGCTTATGGGGGGAGAAGAGAGGAAGAACAAATGAAGAACACCAAATCCCTCCAAGATTTAGATCCAAAGGCTTCCCCTCACTTAGAGGAGAGAATGATTGGTGGAATGGTGGATCTAGATCTCCTCTCTCTTTCCCTCTAATTTGAGGTAAGAATCATGGAGGAATAGAGAGAAATCCAAGCTCAAGAAGGTCAACAATGGGGGCTTTTTCGTGCTCAAGAGCTTGGGGAACCGTTGGGGAAGACACCCCTTAAATAGGTCCCCTCAAAAAATGACCGTTGGAGAAAACTGTGAGGCCGGCCTGGGAGCCGGCCTGGCCGGGCTGGGGGCCGGGCTGGGGGCCGGCCTGGGGGCTGGCCTCGTTCCCAGGGAAGCCGGCCTGGGGCCCGGCCTGGCCGGCCTGGGGGGCGGCCTGCCACCCGAGGCAGCCGGCCAGGGAGCCGGCCTGTGAGCCGGCCTGGCCGGCCTGTGGGCCGGCTTGCCAGAACCTGAAAACAGCAAAAAGAAAACTGCAATAACTTTTTCATCCGGACTCCGATTTCGATGATCTTGGGCTCGTTGGAATCGCAACGAAGAGCACTCCAAGATTATGCAGAGAAACATCATAGTCCATCATGTGAGGAGAAGACCAAATGTAGAAAGGTAAAACCTCTCTAAAGAAGATGAAACGGCAAAACCTCAAAACCGAAAACGCAACAAGTTTTCAATACGAAATCCGTTTTCGGTGAACTAGAGCTTGGTATGGAGATGAACACAAGCTCTAAATTCTCACATGGATAAAAGCCAAATAACAACCAAGAAAGATGATATGCCAAGTATGCAAAGGTTTGAGCTCTCCACAAAGATGCGATCAAGTTACTCACTTGAGAGCCCCTCTTGATAGTACGCCGTCTATCCTATAACCCGGTCTCCCACTAACACCATGAGACCGGTAAAATAGAAACCCTATCAAGATCATACCTTTGCCTTGCGCATTCCACTTGAGCTAGATGAAGACGATCTTGACTCCCTCAAGTTGGAACACCTTTCTTGATTGTGTGCTTGCTAGCACATGCTTGATGAAGACATCTCCAAATGCTCCCCCATACACCATTATGGGAGAGCCTCGCTTAGCTCCGTCTTCATGTATCCACTTGCGCTTCATATTCTTCTCTTGATATAGATGATGGCTTGGAGATAAACATGAAGTTCACTCAATCTTCTTTTCCAAGCCATGCTTGCAATAAGCTCAATTCTTCATATGACCATTCTTCATATAAACCCTTGAATAGAGCATTGATCATCATGTAATCTTCGGTCCGACTTCATGAAGATGATGTCTTGAATCCTTCAAGACATACTTGCAATATGTTCAACTCTACACATGACCATTCTTCATATAAACCCTTGGATGGAACCTTGGTCATCATGTAATCTTCTAGAGTCCAACACATGAACTCCAATCTTTTCCTATGGACAAGATCTACAAGTATATCTCAAAGTAAACATTAGTCCATAAGGATTGTCATTAATTACCAAAACCACGCATGGGACAACACATGCACTTTCAATCTCCCCCATTTTGGTAATTGATGACAATCCCTTTTACGAGGGTTTATATAATGAATTAAACAACCATGCAACACAAAGAGCAAGGATGCAAGAGAAGAATAAATGCTTGAGGACAAGTCTTCATCAAGCATGTGCTAGCAAGCACACAATCAAGAAAGGTGTTCCAACTTGAGGGAGTCAAGATCGTCTTCATGTATCCACTTGCGCTTCATATTCTTCTCTTGATATAGATGATGGCTTGGAGATAAACATGAAGTTCACTCAATCTTCTTTTCCAAGCCATGCTTGCAATAAGCTCAATTCTTCATATGACCATTCTTCATATAAACCCTTGAATAGAGCATTGATCATCATGTAATCTTCGGTCCGACTTCATGAAGATGATGTCTTGAATCCTTCAAGACATACTTGCAATATGTTCAACTCTACACATGACCATTCTTCATATAAACCCTTGGATGGAACCTTGGTCATCATGTAATCTTCTAGAGTCCAACACATGAACTCCAATCTTTTCCTATGGACAAGATCTACAAGTATATCTCAAAGTAAACATTAGTCCATAAGGATTGTCATTAATTACCAAAACCACGCATGGGACAACACATGCACTTTCAATCTCCCCCATTTTGGTAATTGATGACAATCCCTTTTACGAGGGTTTATATAATGAATTAAACAACCATGCAACACAAAGAGCAAGGATGCAAGAGAAGAATAAATGCTTGAGGACAACCTAAAGCATAAAACCAAATTCCCTTAAACCATCTAAACTTCTCCCCCATTGGCATCGATTGCCGAAATGGGAGGAAAACTTTAGAAGGCCAATATAGTGAGAGCTCCCCCATAATGTGTGCATTTCTCATAATATGAGTGAAATCAAATGCACATATCCAATGACGAATAGTTGGAAAGGAGATCAAACTATATTGTGGATCCAAAGATTGCAAAAGAAAATCAATTTGAAAGATACTTCGACAAAAGAAGTGACCAATCAAAGGATCCAAAAAAAAATGTTCTCAAAATCAAGAGGGAACTCCCCAAGGTACGTGCACAAAACGGATTCGCATTTCAATATGGGGTGCACAACATGGAATCCTCACTCCCTCCTAGAAATTTTGAACACAAACATTCGCAAGAGAGCATATAAGAAAAGAAGCAAAACAACTTGCAACAAATAAGAAGTTTGAGCAACAAAAGCAAGGAGTAACAAATAAAGACTTGCTCAACCAAAAAGGATGGGTGTGATAAAGAGAGACTTTTAGGAGACTGATGCAAAGATGCGTAGCATCAACATAGTCGTTCAATATAAGTGGCACATAGTGCATATCATGTCTTTCCATAAACACAACCCAAAAGATGGAGCAAATAGGTCCACAAGCTTATTAAGATGCAAAAGCATAACAAGTAAAACAAAGCTTGTGCCAATTAGAAACCACCAAAGGGGTGGTCACTAAAGAATTGGAATACCAATTAAAGATGTAACTATTCTCATGTGTATAAGTTTCTAAGTAGACACCAATCACGAAGATATAAGTCCACAAAGAAACATGCACACACAAAGTAGATACTACGGTGAAGAACATGATATCCAAGTGGAAGTCGTATATACCAATAAGATCTTTGCTTAAAACATAGCACAAAGCTCAATTTTATCTTAAAGGGATATAGATGAACTTCCAACACATACTCATCATAGCATCGAAACTATCCACAAGGGATAAAGTGATAACTGGGATGCTCCGAGAAAGATAACAAGTATCGCAAAAGGCAAATGATTTTGAAAAGCATCGATATTGCATATGTGAGACATAGAGTAGAAAGTGCTAGATTAACATATATGGGATTGATGAATCATGAAAATGATTATATGTATTCCCCTTGATATGTAATCATCCCGGCTTGCCCACATTTGCAACAAAGTTGTTTTGCAAGAACCAAACGAATTGCAACAAAAGAGATTCATGCCATGAAAACAACCTACACACGGTTGGAAGCTAGAAAAGTATGCATGAGGTAGATACTTGTTACCGAGATAGCATTGGTGATGTAGAAGATAAGAGTTCACGATCATCCGAGCTTGGCTCCACTAAGCACATGGTGATAACACCTTCCTTGTAAATGAGACAAGCTTCCAATGCATCTCAAGTGTACCTAAAACAAATTTAAGTACAACATGGTTCCCAAACTAATTGGGTCCAAAGTAGTTAGAGCACTACCATACATAGGACAAACTCCACATAAATATGTGCATATTGATATGAAATTGAATTTCATGCACATCTAAGCCATTTAGGATTTATGGAGTTCATCCTATATATTGGATCAAAGAAGTAAGCATGCTATAAGATATACATATAGTAAATATGCATGCACAACACTTTCAAGAACCAAACGAGATACAATTTGGACAAAACACCAAATAAACCAACAAAGCACACACAAGTGTGACAAGAAAACAATTGCCCAAATTATATCAAAGACCCAAATCAACACATGATTGAAGATACCACTTTGAAAAGATACCAATGAAATCAAAATACCAATTGATGAAAATATCATCAAGGAATAAACCAAACCCTCTACACTTTTCATGATGGCACAAAGTACCAAGACGAAAAATGTTTGTCTTCCAAGGAGACAAGTCATTGGGATCAACTACAAATGAATACAACTAATGTTCAAAAAGCTTATAGGATTGCTCCCCCAAGATGTGTGCATTATTTATGATTTTGCATTTGAATACAAAATGCACACACATGAGATCATCACTCTCCATATATATTATTCAAACACTAGTCATGTTCAAGAAAGGCAAGAATTGCAATACCAATTTAAAGAACGGTGTTTTACTCAAAGTAGGATAGCTTTCCAAAGAGTAGTGCATTATTAAGAAGTATGACTTTTGAATGTCAATGCACAAGAATTGGATCATTGCTTTTCCCAACTCAAGGAAGCACAAACAAATTTTGTGTAGGCAACAAGGATCCAAAAGATACAGGAAGACAAATGAGAGTTAGATCAAAACAAATCATTGGCAATCAAATAAGGCAATTCAAAGCAAGAGACAAAGTGAATATGATCAATATATTTACCACAAATATGATTATCACTTGACAAGACAAGTAATGTATGGAGATATTTCTCGGTGGTGGATTGCAAGATATATTCAAGATCATATTCACAAAGTATAAGCATATGGCGAAGGATAGGAATTAAAAACCATGCTTAGATAGATAGATATTCTTGATAGCTTCAAGTATTCACGCGATCATGCAAAGCAACTCCAAGGAGTAGCTTGAAGCAATTGGTTTCCCAAAAAGATATATGAGAGCATATTTAGGGAAAGCCATATCAAGAACTTCCATCACAAACAAGATCCAAAAGTGTGATTAAACAAAATCATTTTAGCAAATATGGAACTTGTTTGAGAAACATGCCACATAGGAATAAGATAATGAAGAACATCAATTCTAGGTGGCAATACCTCACATGTTCACATTTTCTAGGCTTGTAATATGCACATAGCTTATTACTCCCCCATAATGTGATAATCCTTTTATTTTAAAACAAGAGGCAAACAAAACAAACTCAAGAAGTTAATGGACATTATAGAATTTGAATTTCTCATGAGCATGACATACCACATAGAGAATAGATAATATTGATATATCAACACTAAGTGGTATTCCTCATGTATACTCAATTTTAGGATTGTGAAGTGCACGAAGCATATCACACCTCCAAAATAGGATAGTCCATTAATCTCTCAAAAAGAGAGCCGACAAGATAAGATATCAAATAAAAGCAATAAGGCTCAACACAAGTAAATGGTGTGCAAACCAACATACACAATCTTGATTACTCAAGATAAGTAAGTAGAGAGCACAACACATACCAACACTAGCAAGGTACAAAACCTAACACATGCAAGGGTGCAAGCAACTTTCAATGTATATATGATTTAAATAAAAGTTACCGCAAGGAGGAACATTGGATATGAGATAGAACAATATAATCCAAATGACTTGACTTGAGAGAATATAATTGATGAAGATCCCTTAATTCTTCATAATGTAGCCAAGTCTCCAATGCCCTCCAACAACACCTATTGATCAAGTTTTAGCTTGTTGGTCCCCAACCAAGTTGGGTCCTAAGAGGTTAGTCACAATAGGTTTGGCAACCCAAATGGTTCTTTTCTTGACACCACTTTGAGTACCAACATATTTGGCAAACACATTGCCAACCTTATCCTTCCGAAGAGAATAATCATCATCAATAATAATGGGGTTGGATAAGGTACCATTAGTGCATGAAGAAGCAAAGTGACCCTTCTCACGGCATAAGTAGCAACATTTGCTTCCTCCTTTCTTCTTAGTTGAAATCTTGACTTGAGGAGGGGTAGCTTGATTCTTCTTGGGAAGAGGCCGTTCTTCATCTTGAGGAACTTGAGATTGCACTTGAGGCTTCTTCCCTTGTTGCTTCTCACTAAGAGCCTTCTTCTTCAAAGGGCAAGATCTAACATGGTGCCCTTCAACTTTGCACTTGAAGCAAACAATCTTGGCCGAATCTTTAACTTGTTCTTGGCCCTTTTTCTTCTTGTTGAACTTGGACTTGTTCTTGATATTGGAGTTGAATCCAAGTCCACTCTTGTCATTGGGGCGTCTTTGAACACTCAACATATTGTCAAGTGTAGAATCCCCAACATGACGCTTTTCCAAGTCTTTCTTCAAAGAAGTGACTTGGGCCTTGAGCTCATTTAATTCCTCTACATGGTTAGTATCAACACAAACACTAGAGGAAGTAGAAGCTTCATTGTTAGAGCAACAAGGTAAGGAAAGTAATTCATCACAAGATTTAGCAATAGTATATGATGTAGAATTACTAGGACTAGCACAAGGCAATATAACATTTTTAGTAGAAGTTGTGCCTTTGTCCACATGAGGCTCACAAGATGTTACCTTTGTAGTGATATCCTCATGAGCTAACTTTAGCCTAGCATGGGATGCTAGAAGATCATCATTAGAGCTAGAGAGCTTTTCATGACTTTCTTCCAATTTCCCATACTTGCTAGTTAGCAACTCAAATTGAGCCCTTAGCTCAACATTCTCCTTCAAAATAGATGCTTCACGAGAAGTGGAGTTAGTAGCACAAGCATCATTAATTTTAGAAATAGAAGGAGACAACTTAGCAAGATCATCTTTCAACCTAGCATTTTCCTCAATAATATTAGCATGATTACAAGAGGAAGTAGAGGAGCTAGGCACATCAATTTTAGATAGTTGAGTTTGGAGTTGATCATGAGACTTGATAAGGAGAGAGTGTTTATTTTCTAAAGCCTTGTGAGCTTTGTCAAGTCTCTCTACATCCTCAATTAGTCTAGCATTTCCAACACCAAATTCAACCTTTTCCCTTTTAAGCACTTTATATTTAGCAAGAGCATGGTCACGTTCTTTAATGATTTGAGAAAGAGTTTCATTTTGAGATTCATCAATATTCTCAAGCTTCTCCTCAAGAGAAACTCGAAGCTCATGTTCTTCCTCAAGAGCATCTTGTAAGGATGCTCTTTCCATTGCATCCTCTCTTTCGATCCTTCCCTTTTCTTCAATGATTTCCTTGCACTTAATAGCATAAGACAAAATTTCACACAAATAAGAGCAAGCATTACTACCTTTAGGGAGAGCATTAAAAACCATCTCACTATTTTCTTTTAAAACGTCAATATCATTCGCTTTTAATCCATAATAATCTTCATCCTCGTCATCACACGATGTAGAGGGTTCCAAAGGTGGAGATTCATTTGAACCCTTAGCCATAAGGCAAAAGTGAGTGATGGACGACGAAGATGAAGAATTGCTTGAAGCACCATTGAGATCCATGTCTTGTTCCAACAAGTGTTGGATTTCCTCTACATTGTTAGTCACACAAGTACTAGAGGAAATAGAAGTATTGTTTTCATGGCAACTAATATATGATATGCAAGGACTATCAACACTAGCATGTAAGACATTTGGGGTGCTAGAATTGTTTAAGTCCAAAGATAGAACATTGCAATGAGATAGAGATGACGTATAGTCAATAGAGGATTCACCATCAACAATGCAATTTCTATCACCACTCACCATGTCATTACCTTGTGACAAATCACATGTAGGTGAAGTGGAAGAAGTTGTGAACTCATCACGACCGGAAGTGGAAGGGGCGCAATCATCCTCAATAATGTTGGACACTTCATATTTATCTTGAATCTTGGTCCAAATCTCATGAGCGTTCCGGAAAGGCATGATTGACGCAAGAACTACATCGCTCAAAACACATATAAGGCCATTAGATACTTGAGTATCGAGATGAGAGTTTTCCTCCTCCTCTAAAGATAATTCTTGCGAATCCTTTGGAGCAGAAAAACCCACATCTACAAGACTCTTGACATAATTTGGACCCATGGCCCTAAAATTATCAAGCATGCGAATTTTCCAAACATCATAATTACTGCCATTGAAATTAAAAGTGGGATCGTGCACTAATACTCTAAACGACATCTTTACTCTCTAGGCGGTAAAGCCCAATAAAGAGAGCCCTGGCTCTGATACCAATTGAAAGGACAAGGATGTCGCCTAGAGGGGGGGTGAATAGGCGATTAAAACTTTTCCGGTTTAGGCTTGCTAATTGCGGAATAAAACTAGGTGTTTAAATTAACAAGCCAACAACCTAAATAAATTAGGCTCACCTATGTGCACCAACAACTTATGCTAAGCAAGACAACTAACAAGGTGATAGCAAGATATGATACTTCAAGCTCGAAGGCTATCACAATGTAAAGTGCATAAGTAAAGAGCTCGGGTATAGAAATAACCGAGGCACGTGGAGACGACGATGTATTCCCGAGTTCCTCCTTTTTAGGGGAGTACGTCTCGTTGGAGGGGTGTGAGTATCAAACTCAAGATGCCACAAAAGGCTTCACCCTATACTCCGATGAACCTCGCACAAAAGCTCGGTTCACCTTCCACTATTGATTTCCTTTTGGGCGGAAATCGAGTCCCTTACAACAAACTTGAGGCACAACCCACAAAAGGATTGGGAGCTCCCAAGCGGCCACAAAAGGCCTTGCACCGCCACAAAAGGCGTCTAGGGTCCAATGACCCAAGAGTAACAAGCTCACGAACTTTCACTTCCACGAATCTTCGTGGAGAGAGCAAACCGATGCAACACAATGCAATGGCAAGAGCACAAGTGCTCAAATCCTTCACTCTCAAATCCCACCAAAAGCAACTAATGCTTATGGGGGGAGAAGAGAGGAAGAACAAAGGAAGAACACCAAATCCCTCCAAGATTTAGATCCAAAGGCTTCCCCTCACTTAGAGGAGAGAATGATTGGTGGAATGGTGGATCTAGATCTCCTCTCTCTTTCCCTCTAATTTGAGGCAAGAATCATGGAGGAATAGAGAGAAATCCAAGCTCAAGAAGGTCAACAATGGGGGCTTTTTCGTGCTCAAGAGCTTGGGGAACCGTTGGGGAAGACACCCCTTAAATAGGTCCCCTCAAAAAACTGACCGTTGGAGAAAACTGTGAGGCCGGCCTGGGAGCCGGCCTGGCCGGGCTGGGGGCCGGCCTGGGGGCTGGCCTCGTTCCCAGGGAAGCCGGCCTGGGGCCCGGCCTGGCCGGCCTGGGGCCGGCCTGCCACCCGAGGCAGCCGGCCAGGGAGCCGGCCTGGGCCGGCCTGTGAGCCGGCCTGCCACCCGAGGCTGCCGGCCTGTGAGCCGGCCTGGCCGGCCTGTGGGCCGGCTTGCCAGAACCTGAAAACAGCAAAAAGAAAACTGCAATAACTTTTTCATCCGGACTCCGATTTCGATGATCTTGGGCTCGTTGGAATCGCAACGAAGAGCACTCCAAGATTATGCAGAGAAACATCATAGTCCATCATGTGAGGAGAAGACCAAATGTAGAAAGGTAAAACCTCTCTAAAGAAGATGAAACGGCAAAACCTCAAAACCGAAAACGCAACAAGTTTTCAATACGAAATCCGTTTTCGGTGAACTAGAGCTTGGTATGGAGATGAACACAAGCTCTAAATTCTCACATGGATAAAAGCCAAATAACAACCAAGAAAGATGATATGCCAAGTATGCAAAGGTTTGAGCTCTCCACAAAGATGCGATCAAGTTACTCACTTGAGAGCCCCTCTTGATAGTACGCCGTCTATCCTATAACCCGGTCTCCCACTAACACCATGAGACCGGTAAAATAGAAACCCTATCAAGATCATACCTTTGCCTTGCGCATTCCACTTGAGCTAGATGAAGACGATCTTGACTCCCTCAAGTTGGAACACCTTTCTTGATTGTGTGCTTGCTAGCACATGCTTGATGAAGACATCTCCAAATGCTCCCCCATACACCATTATGGGAGAGCCTCGCTTAGCTCCGTCTTCATGTATCCACTTGCGCTTCATATTCTTCTCTTGATATAGATGATGGCTTGGAGATAAACATGAAGTTCACTCAATCTTCTTTTCCAAGCCATGCTTGCAATAAGCTCAATTCTTCATATGACCATTCTTCATATAAACCCTTGAATAGAGCATTGATCATCATGTAATCTTCGGTCCGACTTCATGAAGATGATGTCTTGAATCCTTCAAGACATACTTGCAATATGTTCAACTCTACACATGACCATTCTTCATATAAACCCTTGGATGGAACCTTGGTCATCATGTAATCTTCTAGAGTCCAACACATGAACTCCAATCTTTTCCTATGGACAAGATCTACAAGTATATCTCAAAGTAAACATTAGTCCATAAGGATTGTCATTAATTACCAAAACCACGCATGGGACAACACATGCACTTTCAATTATGTATTACCTACGGTGTCGATTTCCCTCCCGAGAGCCGAGCTGACGAATACGTCGCCGACCAATGTCGATGCTCTCGGATTCATGGGGGATTTGTTGACGGCACCGTAGGGAGTCGGTATGGACGTGATCCAGATGATCACGGTACCGCCGCGATGCACCAGCTGTGCGACGCGCCGTCTCAATTCCAGATGAACGGACGATGAAGATTGTCATCCGAAGTGTTTTCTATGTCGGCGTAAAAGACGTCGTTGGCTGACTGCCGTAGAGCCGCTCGCCGTGTGTTGCATAGGTCGGCAAGCCGCCACGCAACACACCGAGCCTTGCACTACGTGGCGCCGCCGTCGCTCTTCCGCGCGAGAAGGTCCAGATGACCGTGCTCGCTGTGTACCCTGCTGACCGCACCTGCGCGTCGGCCGCCGTACCGCGGACGACGGCCCTGCTGGCCGTGCCGTCCGAGCACGCACGCCCGAGGGGCGCCGCCGACCGCCGCCTGGCCCTGCTGGCCTCGCGCCGAGGCCGTCGCCGCTGGAGCCCTGCTGGCCGTCCGCGCTCGCCGTGCCCGGCAGCACTGTGACCGCGCCGCCCGCATCCGCGCCATGGCCGCGTCGACGCGCCGTCCGCGTACGAGCTCCAGGCCTAGTCGGCCGAGCCCCGCGATGTGCGAGGTCGCGCCACCGGCCGCCCGCCCGCCACCCGCGCCGAGCCTGTGCAAGCGCGCCCCGCCACCCACCGCGAGCGCGCGGCCCCACTGGCGCCGCCGCCGTCACAGCCCGCCGCCGCCCCTTGGTCTCGAGCCAGGAGGTCACCCGTGGCTGGCCGTCACCACGACCAGAGCTTCGACCTCGGTCAACGCGTGAGGCGGCCGACCCTTCTAGGGTTCGGTTGGGCCGCTGCTGGGCCCTCTGGACCCAATTCGGACGGTTATGCGGTCGAAAAAAAAAACAAAGGCCAGCGCTGGGCAGAGAGGAATGATGATGGGTCGTCGGACGGTTTGCGGCCCAGTTTCGGCCTGCTACCGATCGGGCCGGACCGAATGCGCGTATTTTACATTTTAGCACTTAAACTTTTCCAGAATTAGGTATAACTTTATTCCTGTTGAATAAATTTACCAGTCCCTGGTCAAGTCTAATTTTGCTGAAATTGTATTTTTGTGCATAAAATAATTTCGGAAGGTCAATTTTGGGGCCATTTTTTTCACGTTAGTGATGCGCTTAACATGTTTCCGTCATTATAATGCTTTGATTATATGTTTTCATTGCTAGAATTAATTGTTTAATTACCTTTAATCGCTTTGAAATCATTATTAGCATGTTTTTAAATATTGGAACGTCATGTTAATGAACAATTGTATCTTCATCGCATTTGTGCAATGGATTACCTGCTGTAATCCGGATTACCTGCTGTAATCTAATAAGATTTGCATAAATCGCAGATGGCCGGAATCGTCAATCGTGAGTTCACCGAGCTAGCCCAAAATGGGCTGAACTACCTGACATGGGCATCGGACGTTGAGATCTTCCTCACACCCGGGGAGCTGACCAAGGCAATTGGCCCGGGACCCAAGCGGTCACCGGCGCTATCACCTCTGTTCAGAATGCCCAGGCTCTGCATTTTCCGCGTCACCACCTCTGCAGTACTCTGAAAAATAAGTACATGGCTGAGCGGAGTGCTTTGGACCTCTGGAATGCTCTTAAAACAGCGTTTCGAGCGACTGAAGTACACTGTTCGCCCGCTGGTGGAGGCGGAGTGGATACGTCTGAGGTTTCAGGACTTCCAGACGGTGGGAGACTACAATTCGGCTTTGCACCGGATTTGCACCTCTCTTCGGATGTGTGGTGTCACTATCACCGACACCTAGAAGATTGAGAAAACTCTCTCCACTTTCCACCCCCCGCTGTACAGTCCTCGCGAAACTACCGCCAGGGGCAGTACACGCAGTATGCAGAGCTTGTGGACATACTCCAGGTGGAGGAGACGCAGGATGAGCTCTTGTGAAAAAGAACTCTCTCGCGCAGCCACTTGGGGCGAGTTCCCGTCAGGGGGCCATGCTAACGTCTAGAAGGCCCATGTGCCTCTCAAGAAGAAGAGAGGTAGGAAGGGCAAGAAGGTGCCTCACCCCCCCTCGCCAGGCTCAGCAGCATCAGCCAGGCAAGGGGGAGCAGAGGCCCCAGGAATGCTATCGGTGCGGCTCTACAGAACACTTCTCATGCCAGTGCCGTGCACCTAAGGACGTTGTGGCAACGTACAAGGCTAGTAAGAAGGTGCATGAATCTCACCTCGCCTCAGTACAGGGGAGGCACCTCCGACACCCATGGTGGCGCCTGAGCTCCTCCGCCGCCTCCACCTCGCCTATTGCTGCACTTCTAGTTGCGCCCATGGAGATAGCTCCGACGGTCCCATCGGACGTCGACGTCTCTATGGAGGTCGATCACTTGGCGTGCCCTTTTTGCGCCTCGTGTAGGCACTGATGATGATCTTATAATCAGTGAGGAGCAGTTCGCACAGTTGGAGTTTGAGTGTGAAGTGAACGGCGCGTTCACTACGCCCGTCTAAGCTTCCACTACTTCATTTATCATGATTCCTTAGGCTATTTGAGATACATTTGGTTTTGTAAGCTCTATAAGAGCAAGACATATTCATTATTTCGACGGTTGAATGATATTTGATTATCGTTCATTAATTCCTCTATTTAAATATGATGGCATGTTATGTTCTGAGATGTATATGCATTTGTTCTATAATGTCGCTACTTCCTCGCTTCATTATTTTAATTACATGCAAATATCTTAGAACACGTGTGGCACACCAATGGAGTAAACATGTTTTGTGGAAAACGATACACAAATACCATTTTGAGACAAATTGTGTGCTTTGAGTCTAATAAAATCTCGAGGTAGTGTTATGAAAATCGCCGACTGCGATTCTTATATAGTTGGCTCCGGAAGAGCCACTATCATACTACCCATGGGAACAACTTTGATCATTAACGATGCATTGTTGTACCCCGAGTCACTCGCACCCCCTTAAGTTTCAATGGTTTTCACGCTGATAGTCTCTAGCTGAGACCGGTGTTGTGAATGGTATGGAATACCTCCTAATCACCGAGCGCGATGAAAATGTAAACATGTTCTTGGAAGATTTTCCTCCATTAGAAAAAGGGCTATGCTACACGATATTTGTAGCACCGCCTATGTATACTTCCTTCAAATGCTCTGAACTATTTTGCATTTGGCATGATAGATTAGGCCACTAAGTCTTAGTATGATGAGGAATACACAACTTGAACGGTCATAATGTTAAAATTAAAAACTTCCCGAATCCTGATGATTTTGTGTGCTTCGCATACTCTTCGGGGAAGTTAATCAGTCGACCGTCCACCTTAAAGGTGAAGGATGCAATCCCCACATTTTTTTTGCATCCTAGGGACAAGCGGTCCGATTCAGCCCATCTCAAGGTTGTTTTGGTACTTTATGGTACACATCGACGCTTCTCTAAATGGTCCACTGTTTGCCTACTGCAACATAAATCCATGGCAATGTGAATCGCAGTCGAGCATTCGGTACCGCATGTCCAAACGCAAAATGCATTTGGTTAAATTCATTGCAAGACCGCCCCTTCAAAGTTGTAATTCGCCAACCAGATGTTGGGGCACGCTGTGTTACACGCTGCTAAACTCATCAAATTTAGACTGTTAGCCTACAACATCCATTCTCATATGCAGCTTGCGTAGGGGTTGGCACCGAAGTTTTTCCCACCTTTATAGGTTCGGTTGCTAGGTATATGTACCGATACCACCACCAGCGATCAGCAACGGGCCTCCTCCTTAAGTCGGGGATATACGTTGCTTATGAGACTGTGTCCATAATCAGGTATTTGGACCCCATGACAAGTGATTGTCATACGGCCCGCTTTGCTGATTGCATTGACGAGGATCTCTTTCCGACTTTAGGGGGAGATAATCAAACCCTTGATGATAAAAGTCGAGAAATCACGTGCTAAGTCACGGAGATCCACGCTCATGACCCACGCACTGCCGAGACAAATAAAGAAGTCCAAAAGAAAATTGATTTGCATGCATTAGCGAATCAACTGCCTGATCACTTTAGTGACTTGAAAACTGCGAGAAAGTCGCATATGCCTACGTGCAATGCACTGGAAAGGGTTGAGATACCGAAGTTAACTATGGTACACCCGCTCCCGTCCAAAGGCCTAAAAGGACGCGAAATCCGGTTTCTCAACTCCTAAGTACTCGGGGACGCCTGAGGAAGAAGGATAAGAGAGATTTATCACAGACAGTCACCAAAGCCCCTAATAAGAAAAAGGGGAGCCAATTGAGACCTGGCACAAGTACGGAAAGTCCTGTGCACGGGATTCCGGACTTGAATGTCCCTATTGAGGGAACATCCAGCGGAGATGTGAGTACACACATCGGCGCGGAAAAGCTAAAGGACCTCGCTCCTGTACTGGGAAATACGGTGGAGCAAGAGGTAGCGCCAGATGCGCCCCATGACGAAATGGCCATAAATTATATAAATAAGGGAGAGTCAAGGAACCGAGCAATGGCAATTGTCGACATTAACTTTGCTATAGAATTGCCTCAATCATAGATCCTGACCCTAGGCCTAACAATCTCGCTGATTGTGAAATAAGGTCGGATTGGAAAGATTGGCAGGAGGCAGTTACCTCACGCATGAGGTGGATCGGTATAGAGCAAGACTCGCCGCTCAATGGTTCACTCAACGGCCAGATGTCGATATTGAGGAAACTTACTCCCTAGTCATGGATGATATAACCTTTAGATACTTAATCTCAGTGGCAGTAAATCTGGACTTAACAATGAAATTGATGGATGTTGTCACTGCTTACCTATATGGTAACCTTGATTCGGAAATTTACATGAAGGTACCAAAGGTATCCCCATTCCGAACCAAGAGAGCAAATCGGTGTCTATACATTGTTCTTCTTCAGAAGACATTGTACGGACTTAAACAGTCTGGTAGGATGTGGTATAATCTCTTAAGCGATTTCCTTCATCAGAAGGGCTACACGAGCAACGAAAATTGCCCATGCATCTTTATACGGTGATCCCAAGATGGATTTTGTATAATCTCGGTGTACGTGGACGATTTGAATATAATCGATACACCTAGAGATATTGAGGAAGCGAGTTCCTACCTGATGTCGGAATTCGAGATGAAAGATTTGGGTAAAACCAAGTTTTGTTTGGGTTTGCAACTTGAACATTCCCCTGTTGGGATTCTAATGCACCAGTCTGCCTACACCCAGAAGGTGTTAGAGAGATTTGGATTTCATATATCCTTCAAAGACCCAATGATTGGGAGGTCTTTGCAGCAAGATAAGGACCCGTTCAGGCCTAAGGAAGAGGGGGAGGAAATTCTGGGACCGGAATTCCCTACTTGAGTGTCCTTGGAGCACTCATGTACCTCGCGAATTGTACATGGCAGGACATCGCGTTCGCTGTCAATTTGCTTGCTAGGTACAGTTCTGAGCCTACCTAGATATTGGAAAGGCATCAAGGACGTCTTCCGATACATGCAACGGACCAAATATCTTTGGCTGTTTTATAGGAGGAATCAAGACCTATCATTGGTAGGCTATGTTGATGTGAGGGTACCTGTCGGACCCGCACACTTCCAAGTCATAGATTGGATATGTTTTCCTTTGTGGTGGAACTGATGTTCCCTGGAAATCGTTTGAGCAAAGTCTTCTATCGACTTCAACGAACCACTCTGAAATCATAGCACTATAAGAAGCATCACAAGAGTGTGCATGGCTTCAACGGATGATTTGCCACATTTAGCAGACGTGTGGGCTGAACACCATACAAACCCCCACCATTATCTATGAAGATAATGTAGCTTGTGTTGCACAAGTGCGATCAGGGCATGTGAAGAGTAGTCTCATCAACCCCAAGTTTTTCTATGCGCATGAGCTGCAGAAGACGAACGAGGTAAGGATCTTGCATACTAAGTCGTGTGACAATCTCGCTGATATGTTCACTAAATCATTACCGGCATCATCTTTTGAGAGGTGTGTTCGTGGAATCGGTATGATGAGACTTAGAGATATGCCAGACTCGGGGGAGATTCTTCACACTCCCATCTGAAAATCTTGATCCGGATGATCAAGTACTCAACCTGATGTTGAATGGATTGTACTCTTTTTCCCTTATGTGAGTTTTCCCGATGTTTCTCACATTGAGGTTTTTGATGAGGCAATTCGTGCAACATAAGGAGGCGTATGCTATGCGCTCTTTCTCCATATTTTTTCCCACTGGGTTTTTCGGAGTTTTGAGACATAGACAATACGGGATGTCGGACCAAGGGGGAGTGTTAGGAAACCGACGTACGCACCACGTGCGGGTCCCACCCTTTCTTGGGGTGGGGGTTTTCCCTCTAGATTGGTCCTCAACCCTAGCCCCTCTCCCTCCTATATATACCCGTGTATTGTATTGAGAGAGACACACCATTGATAATAAAGATCAGTCCCGCCTATATCTCTGTGTCTTTTTACTTTTCGCATCTGTGATTGTGTCGCGTGTACGACTCCTTCGACTACGCTCTCGATGCACGCCCTTGGACCGGACTCGCCGGCAAAGGTTGTGCAACAGAAAGCTTGAGAGTGGCCTTGTCCGAATTGATATTTTTGGAAGGAAGATCAAGAGGGGGATGTGAATATCGATTTGACCAATGAGTTGCACCCATCACGAGAGATTAGCCTCCCCTCCCAAGGTTTTTGCGAGAATCAGCTTTCTTACAAAGTTATCGCATGTATGCAATGTAAAAAAAATCCAAAAAAAACTTAGCAAACAGCTCTAGCTAGCTTATTAAGCGGTTGGTTTTTGTAGGCATAAAAAATGGACGTAACCTGCTATTGGGCCGAAAATACGTGAGCAGCCCAGCCAACTATCAGCAATGCGCGCCACGGACGAGGGACCCCCTAAAGCAAAGCGTTTTTCCTTTTTGTTTTGCGTTTGAGTAGAAGCATTCGATTGTCACTTTGACTTTAGGAGTTTCCAACTGAGATGACACGTACGTTTCCATCTTATTCGAGCAAAACATCAACTTGTGATAGTACTATCTAAACTATAATGCGGCCTAAAGACCATGCGTACGTCGCGGAAATTTTACACAAAACCCCCTGAGAAATAAGGAAATCCACCCGCAGTCCATACATAATGTCGAAGCGTTATTTTCCCTGCAACAAATCACAGGCACAGGCAGGTCGCCGCCCCCGAGCGCAGCCATCCCCGCCGGCGAGCCACGCCCGAATCCTCCGACGAGCTGCGCCAGTTACCCTCGTTCTGATCGACCGCGATGGCCGGAGATGGGAGATCAGGTGGTGGCGGCGGGGGTGCCCTGCGCGAGCTCGGTCGCGAGGAACGTGGCTGTGGGTGCTCGGCTTGGCGCGCCGGCGACGGTGCACGACGAGCAGCGGTGGCAGCAGCGGGCAGGGGCACGCGGCCGTGGGCTCGGCTTGGCGCGACGACCTCCACCTCTTCCCTTCCAAATACGAACATAGCGGCCAAGAGCATGGCGCTGGTCTTGATGGGGTCGCGGCCAGGATTCCGGTGGCTGCTGGTCTGGACGGGGTCACGGCCATGCTCCCGATGGCTGCTGGTCTTAAACGGGGGTCGCGGTCAGGCTCCTGTGCGAAGATCGTAACGGCGGCGTGGCGCCGTCCCTAACGCCACCTGCCTCCGCCCGCCGTCCAACACCGCAAGGACGGCGCTCCAGCCGGCCGACTCCATCCTTGATGGTGACCTGAGCACGGAGCACCTGAGCCCGCCAGCGGCGCAGCAACGTTGATGAATGGCGCGCCGGTGATGATCTCGGTGGCGGCGAGCGCGACGAGGCCGAGCATGGCAAGCCGGCCGTTCCAGAGCTCGGCGTTGGCGTTCATGACGGCCCCGGCCCTGCCCTCAGCGCTCTCGCCCTGGAGAAGAGGCACCAGCGACGCCACAGAGAGCACGGCGACGGTGTAGGCGAACCACGCCTGGCCGGTGCCGCTGCCGAGCTGCGAGAGGAGCCCGTCGCCCCGCCCGGCCTCGACGGCCAGCGCCGTCACGAAGCCCACCATAGCGAGGCGCCCGTTGATGCGCTCCGGCGCCGGGCCGCTGAACGCCAGCGCGTCCCAGATCGAGGTGCTCGGCTTCGGCTGTGTCAGCAACAGATATCAGAAATCTTGCCCATGAACCCGGTGACAGACACGTATGTACGAGTTAAGCAACATACCTTGGGCGATGGTGTACTGGGCTTATGATTTTTTAGAAATGACTTTTGCGCATAGCTGCAAAAAAAAAATAGTACTTCTCCCAGGATACCTGTGTCAAGTTGATGGTCTGTAAATGGCAGTTATTGTGCAAAATGCGATATTACTTTGGGATTTTCTATGCACGGTTAGTAGAAAACTGAATGTTTCTTTTTTTTTGATGGTCAAAAAACTGAATGTTTCTTACTACATACTATTCTGATTATCCCTTTTCAAACTGGTGGATTCTCTTGACGATTCAGGAAACAATGTTGGACACCCACTGTCATTCAAATTCATAAAACTTCCTGGTGACCCGGTCCCTAGCACACTGGTTTTATGTATTTTTTTTAAAAAAAATTCGGTAGGAGCAGGTAGTCTCCCCTAAAAAAGGTTTGGTCCGGCCAAGAAATCAACTTTGGTTAGTGAAATTCTCTATAGCTACCAAAACATTTTATATTTTTTCAACATATGTAGTATTCAGTACAAATGACTATGGTCATGTTTGCTATATGAAATAAAATCCTTTCTGTTTCCCTTCCCTTCTTTTTTTGATTTAATCACATGTTTAGTTTTAATTGCTTCAGGTTGCTTCGAGTTGCACTTATATTTTTATAATTGAATTTTGTTGTGGATCAGATAAAATAATTGGTTCGAGAATATATATATGTGTTTCTTTTGGATAGCCATGATTTATACAAAGAATATTAGAGATTAAGCCTTCGACAGAATCGTTGTATAATGGGGCATGTAAGAGACATGACATCCGAGACAAAGCCAACCTACTTCTAAAATAACGATAAAACCACAATCAAGGTATGTTTGATTTAATTTAAAGCCCGTAGCAAAGCACGGGCATTTTGCTAGTATTTTTAGTACAGCTTAAAGTGCAGTGTATCAGGGACCGGGACATAATACTAAGTAGTGTTGTTACCAGCGATTAACTCAGCGGGCGTACGTGTGTAATCTAGAAAAAAAACAATATTAATGAAAAATGAGAAACTCCATGGCGTAGAACAAGTCGACGCGGTAACCTCCCCACTAACGTCTCGTCTCGCTGCTCTCCTCAACGCGGCGGTCGCTCTCGAGCAGATGGTTTCCTAGTTGCCCATGGGCGCGAGCTAGGTACGACGGAAGCATGCGCATCGACCGGCACCGGCCAAGCGTGCGGCGGATCAAGCTTGTTGATGTGAGCCACATCGGCGACTGAAGCATATGCATGTGGGTGCATGCTCAAGCCTCAAGGGCCATGGGCTAGCTTGTCAGCTCACCAGGCAACCTCCAGGAAGGTTCCCACGAAGCTCCGGGTAGGCTAGCTTCAGCGTTGAGATGTGTGTTCCTGCACGCGGCAGCATCATCTGGAATTAGCGTACCGAGGCGAGGCCGCGAGGCCGTGTGGGGGGCGCGTTACCCTGCCTCGGCTTCGTGACCGTCAAGGCATCTCCATCAGCTCTACTCCTATTATATGTACCGCCTTGCCGGCTTGCTGCCTTGTGTCGACCTTCTCTCCTCCACCGCAACTCCCATCATTCGTACTGGTACTGCAACTCCGATCGAGCTCGAGCTCCTCTCCTCCACCGGGCGCAGCTAGCGGCGACCTCACGCACGTTGTCATACAACCGTAATCTCCTAGCTCCCATCGTTGCTCCGTGAACTATTTACTTGCTTAACGCTCTTGAGTTCTTACGGCGATCTTGTTTTCTTGTAGACGAGCTATGGCGCCTCCGGGCGATGATGGAACCCCGCTCGCGTCTCCCCAGAGCGAACCTGACGGCACCAAAATCGTTGTGAGGGTTGATTCCAGTGGAGGAGTGTATATTGAGAAAAAGACACGTGGAAGCTAGGTAATACTTCCATCTCTGGATCTCCTTTCTTATATCATTTATAGTTCACGTTGGTACGCAGATCGCTATGAGCTAGCAGCTGGTTATTCCATGTTTTCCCTGTTGCCATTGTTGTGCTTTTGGTCCACGGGAAGATGATTTTCGAAGAAATTTACAGCTTCCTTGGCTATGAAGGTTCATGGATCAATAGTTTTTTTAGGGTAAACTGAGCTTTATTGATCATATAATAATGTTATTACAATCATTCATGATCATAGTTTTTGAACAGACAAAATTGCATTATTATTCCAGCGTTGACGAGAAGTGTCAGGGCACATTAAGTAGTTCCCTGTTTGTTTCCTACAGGTTCCTTAGTTATGAAGGTTCATGGATCAATAGTTTTTTTAGGGTAACGTGTGCTTTATTGATCATATAATAATGTTATTACAATCATTCATGATCATGGTTTCTTAACCGACAAAATTGCATTATTATTCTAGCTAGCGTTGACGAAAAGTGTCAGGGAACATTAGGTAGTTCTCTGTTTGTTTCCTACAGCTTCCTTGGTTATGAAGGTTCATGGATCAATAGTTTTTAACCGACAAAATTGCATAGTTATTCTAGCGTTGACGAAAAGTGTCAGGGCTTTAAGTAGTTCCCTGTTGGTTTCCTCTTGAAGTGAGGGGACCTTCTGGTCACCGCCACGCTTGTTGGTGGTTTCTTTCAAAACGATCGGTAACATTTTGGTGTTTGTTTGAGAAAATAATAATAGGGATAGGTTTGAAACTTTATTTGAGAAAAATCGTTTCATTAAATCAGGTGGAAATTCTTCAACTTACAAGCTAGCTTGTTCTCAATTTGCATGGTTTTTTTCTGCTATTTTTATTGAAGCGCTAACCATGTTTCTAATGTCATGATGACAGGGAAACGGCCATGACGAAGCCAGCAGAAGCGTAACATTATGTACTAGTTGAATTGGTGTATAGTTTCTGACACCGGCCTATAGGGCTACTAGGAAATTCTATTCAGTTATTTCAACATGGTGTGATGCCTTCTTGTAAATATCGTTAACTGGAGGGCTTTGAGCCTTGTATTTTCCTTTTCCTTTTCCTTTTCCTTTTCCTTTTCCTTTCTTCTGTACATACTTTTTAAATGAGAAAATACAAAAATATATGCAGTACTTAACTTACTGTACACATACCCAGTGTAGAGTGTTGATGCAAGCGCTTTTTTCCATAAAGATGACTCGGAGTTTTCTTTTTCTTTCATATATTTCTTAATATTTTTTATGTGTTTATTTTTCTTCATTTCTCCTTGTCATTTCTTGAAAATATAAGCCGCCGGTAACAACCCATCTCACATAGGTTTTGAGGGACCTTCCCATATACTAGTCACAAACATATAAAAAGAACATCACGTCAAATGACTTTATTAATTACCACGATCGATTTTGCAACTCATACTACATATTCTCAACTCAATCATGCAACTAACTCTGGCTGATGTCGAAATAGCCAGAGGTATGTAATACTGGAGTACTTACGTACATAGTCAATGGCCACTCTTTAAATTAAAAGGTTATAGCAATGTCGTTTATTTGTATGAACTAGTTGAATGCCCATGCGTTGCTACGGGTTTGTAAATTTTTTCTTGAACACACTTGTAAATATAATGCATGTATAAAAATTCATATGTATGAAAAGATAGCTTTAAAAATCTTGGCTAAGATTACAAACGTTGTAAATGTTATCAATGTTGCTAAGATTACAATGTATAATCTTTTACATTGTTTGAATATGAAATTTGGCCAAATCTTTAGTGATTGGCGTGTTATCTAGTTGAGTGAGCACACTTGGAGTTGCTTTCGGTTGCGCCTCTTGGAAACAAACGTATGGAGCAGTTTTCTTTCGTCGATAAGCTCCACGATGTTTTTTTTCTTCATATTTGTCAGTTTTCTCCATCTTTGCATATCGTTCCCTATCCCGTTGCCTTCTTTGTTCTTTTGTATCTATAGGAAATATGCCGGTGCGTTGCAACAGGGAATAAATATTCTCATGATTCAACAATAACCACGTCAAAGATGTAAGTTTGGAAATCAAACATCAGTATATATAGGACATGGACAACAATAATTTCCAATCAGTTGTATTCATCTACTCAGTAAATTGTACTCCTTCTAATCCCTTCTAAATAGGTATACACAGTAGTCGCAAAAAAAAGAATCGTCTACTCAGTAAATTGTACTCCTTCTAATCCCTTCTACATGTCGCAAGTTATACTACAGTTTTGCACTTCCTCAGCTTTCTTTCCACTGTCTCAAAATTGGGACCAGAGGGAGCAGTAACTATGATAGGCACACCATGCTTGGGATAGTTCTTTCCGTGTTGTTAGAGTAACAGGTCCATGTGGATTGTTATCTACCTTTTCCACATTCAATTTTGCAAGGGAGGTAGAGCCAGGGACATAGTTGCTCTTGTGTCGGGCACATAGCAGCTTGTTTTAAAACAGTTCTTTAGAACTCTGGGCCAGCCTTTTATGCAGCTCATCAGTCAGGACAAATATGTCCATTTGATCATCTGAACTAAAATTTAGAAAAACTAAGCAATGGAGTGAACCAATATAAATTATAAGAAATTTATTAAGGTATATTACATGACAGAACAAATAAAAAATATTGATAATGACATAGAACTATGCTTTATGTCTGATAAAAAGAACTACAATCTGACCTGTTAAAAATGTTTTCCACGGAGAAGAGCTAGCTCATCTAAGTGAATGGCAGTGTTACCTGGAAAGTCGTATATCTTAGTGTGTCATCCCCTTGTCATTGGCTACAAAATTCATGCTATATATTTCGAGGTATGTGAGGAGTACCAGAAAAACAAACACCCTGACTGACTTCTCTCAAATATCCATGCTGAAATATATCATTCACATCTCAATATTGGAATGAGTGTATACTCAACTGATTTCACATGAAAGTGGTAGCAAACTTTTCTAGAGTCACATGTGTAGTAGAGAGCTAGCTAGCTGCTACTCCTCCGTTTTTTAATATAAGATGTTTTAGGTGGTACACATGCTGTCTATATGCACACTAAAATGAGTGAACATACACATAAAAATGTGTCTACATACATTTGTGTGCATGTGCATGTGGACAAAAACTAAAACATCTTATATTAAAAAACGGAGGGAGTACTATCTAAGCAACTGGTTTCAAATCACAATCATTGGCAGCTTGCATTGAAAATGCAGTCACACGATAGGAGGCAATGTAAAAAGAGTCAACAATTTTTCCAACATACCTCTGCGCATTGTAGATATATTCTGAGACTGTTCTGGACAAGGAACACATCAGTACACGACCATCGGTTAACATAAATTTGGGCGACATGCTAGTTGAAGCAAGGACGCTGGGTCGATATTCAATACTTGTCTGTCACCTCCGCCGATTTAGTCGCTGGTTTGATGACCCCCCTTGATCTGCATGCCCAGCTTATGTAAGTGGAAGTTGTCCTCGTGGCTGCAGAACGCCTCCATCGCCTTGGCCGCAAGCAGCGCACCAGATTCGGCTGCAGAGTACAAAGTAGAACACAGGTCTACAAAAGACATGTAAGGAACATATATACTATCGCAGGGAAAAAAGGTACAGTACTATTCAGATTAAAGGGCACTGAATTATAGCATGAATCGAAATCTGAAACATACCAAATAATCCATCTTTGCTAACGAACAGAATCTAGACTGATGCCCACGCGGCGCATGGATTGAACTCCGGTAAAATATACAGAACAAATGCAGCTGGGAGGCTAGGGACGGGGCACATGGATTTTGTCAGTCCGCTACCCATGCGTCCTGCTGCCGCATGTGTGGAGGGCGGGGATGGCGGCATGTGCGTCGCCGGCTGCGTGGAGGAACAGCTGGCGCCGGTGTAGGCGCGGAAGATGGGGAACGGCTTGCGTGACCCTGCGAAGAACCTGGGAGATGGCGTCCGCCTCGATTCGTGAGGGACTAACTTGGCGCGTAGGTGCAGGCCATCTCTCGAACAGGAGGACCTCGCCGGAGGACCGACGGCTGCGGCGGCGACGCAGCGCGGAGGCACGGGAGTGAGCTCGATCTGTTTTGGATCGAGGGGTTTGACTGAGAAAAAAAAAGAGGGTGGCGAGGCTCTTCAGCCTATGGACTGTGGGTTGATTTCCCTATTTTTTAGGGGTCTTTCTGTAAAACGGCGCGACGTACGACGTTCGACCGGCCGAGACATGACACTCCATTCTTTTATAGTAGAGATTGGTCGCGAGAAACTTCCAGTTTAATTATGAACACCACTTAGTAACAATTTGCACGGATAGATGCTAAATTAAACGTCAGTCTTTTGAACTCTGCATATGCATCGCAAGACATTGGAAATGGCACAATTTGTAGTAGTTGCGAACTGCGATCCGTAGACCCTTCTTCTAGTATAACTTTTTTGAAAGTTCCAGCAACTTCTGGCTTCCGGTTTCATTAGTAGGGAGAATATTTACAGTGTGGCCCGAAGGAGAAAGGAATAACCAAAATAGAATTCAAAGAAAAAATGAACCCTAAAGGCGGCAAAAATAATTCAAGGAGGTTCCCATAGTAGCTTGTGGAGCACGAGGTTACTCTTCAAGATTTGACATTGGTGTTTCTCATTTAGGCAGAATATTCTTCAGTGGGAGGCAACGTTCCCGTCGACAGCGAGACGCCTATGGTGACTTCGTCAATCCCAAGACCCTACCGTCGGCTCAGTCTTTCGGAGGTGCTCATAGGGGTAGAGTGTGTGTGCGTTCATAGGGGTGAGTGTGTGTACGTGTATGTGAGCGTCCGTGTTGTATTGTGTTTTGCAAAAAAAAAGATGGTCGTTGATTGAAGATCATGTTGTTACGCTCTTTCCAAATGGTCCAACATGTCAAGATCAGGAGGGATTTGATGGCTTGCGATTCGGTGGCCTCAATAGTCTTCTAGTATATCAAAATCGGCTTATATTAAAGTTATGCACCGCAAACTCTTGGTATTTTTTTGCGTTAGTCGGATCGAACCCTAAAAACCTAGAGATCTACCGTCTAAACATGATCAATACATCTAAATCTAAACGCAGTTCGAACCCTTTAAACATGTAGATCAATGCATCTAAACCTAAACGCAGATCGAACCCTAGAAACATGTAGATCTACCGTGCATGTCACAACACGCCGCATAATGGACTTTGATCTACAGATCTAAACAAGATACGGTGGAGGAGGTGGGTGCAGATCATCTTACCACCATTGGAGAAGCCATTGACGAAGGTGAGGACGCAACGCGGTCACCGCAGCTGTGCAGATCTTGGATGTTGAAAACGAAGTGCCGATGACCGTTCTTGCACCAACGCCAAAGATGCTGGCGGCGGAGCACTGCACTCGCCGGCGGCAGAGACGACCGGAGTGGTGAGACGTGAGAGAAGAGGTGTGAGCGGAGTGAAAAGGGGAGAGTGAGCAGTGAGGGGACTTATTGTCGTGTTCCCGAAGGGACGAGATGTCTCCCGCCGTCTCGCGTCCCTGCCCCGTGCGTGCAACCGTGTTCGCCTTTTCGCTACCCAGGGTCTGACTCCGCGAAAACGGCCGAATCGGTCGTTCTACCAAGGACTGACCCGAGAGTGCTTTAAGATTCACGCTGTGCAACAACGCGAGCCAGCCCAGGTAACCAAACAGGCCAAAAGGCCAAAAGTTGCATGAAACGGGCCAAAACGAAACCCTCTAGGAAACCAAATACGCCCTTGGTCTAATCGATGCGGTCTTGCTTGAGAGGGTTGGCAACTACATTTGGGGTTGTGTTTGGTTCATTATGCATCTCCTCCGGCGACGGCGCCGCAGCATCCGCGGCCTGCGCCCCTCCTGCCACGCCGCCTGCCGCGCCCGCTACACTCCTCCCGCCGCTCAGCCCGTGCACCGCGCCGAGCCGCGCCTCCAATCGCCGCCGAGCTGCATCGCTGGAAGAGCAGTACGCCGCCGTCCGTCGCCTAGGGTTGTTCCTGGCAAGCTTCATCCGGTCAGCGGCGAGGGGGTGGAGGAGGTAGGAAGGTGGCGGTGGCGGGGGACCCTAGGGTTCCGCCCGAGCCGCCTCAGAAGAGACGTCGTGGGGCTGTTCCGGTAATGAATTGCTCTCTGGCTTTAACTTCCCATCCAAGCAGTGACGAGGTCATTGCTGAACGAAGAGACAGGGTATCAACAGCTATGTTTGGAACTTGGAAGTTGCTCCGAACGGAGGAAATCCGGGCGTTACTACCCACGTTTTTTTCTACTGAAGCGGGTTAATCTCGTATAGACTTGTTGGCTAATCTTGGGCGTCTGGGACGCCACAGTTGCTCCACCAGTCCTGAACGTAGTAGCCAAGTTTTTTCTACTAAAACGAGTAATGACAGTTAATTGTCACATATTAACATGCAGTGAATTGGTTATGCCGTAAGCATTGTTACCGGCCTGAATAAAACAAAAGGCTTACCCGAGCGTGTCCTGGACCTAGTTAATTTTCACAACAGGAAGCTAGATTCCCCTCGAAAAAAATGAGCAGAAAAAAGAAAGAATAGCAATTTGTCAACCAAACCAATCATCATCGCAGGAAGGTTCCTGATCGAGAAGCTCCATGCATTGTCAAATCAGATCAACTGAGATGTGTCAAATACCGAAATCAGAAGCCCGATTAGAAAATAACAAGACCGGAGGGGGGACTCCACCCCGGGTTTGTCATTAAGGTAGAAGTGAGGACTCGAACCCGAGACCTGGCCCTTATGCGTATATGCACGGCTACCACTAGTTCACGGTAGAATTAAGCCTTTTGCACGGCTACCACTAGTCCTAGCTATATAGTTACCGGCCCGATTAGCTTATTCTCAAAAAAAAAAGAAGCCCGATTAGCTAGGACTTTATGTTTGCCCTCCTTTTGCTATAGTGAGCAGCGCTAAATATATAGATGAAGCAAGTAGTAGCCAAGTAACGAGAAGACGCATATTGCAGAACGAGAACGCATTAGCAGGATAGCTGGGTAAAGATCGAGTTGAATGAAACAATGAATTGAATAAAAAATAAAGCAATAGGTTGTCTGAAATGCTTACACGGGTTTCTTACATATAAGCAATACTTCACACCAGTTACATAGACTAGGCTCCCACTTTACATATGCAGTATACATCACACAAATAACATATACTAGGCTCCCACCGGAGAGTCAAGGTCACATATTTGTTTCTCCCGACCATCCGACGCCAACCTGCAATGTTACTACTTTTGTGGCCATACGAGGAGCGGCTGCAATAACACAAAACCATGGTTACCGTAATAAAATAGCAGCAAAATATAATTTGTAAACTGAACAACATCCTGCAAACCGAAGGATCCCTCTCAATTTCGATCGAAATTAAACATAAGATTATTCAGAATACACTTTTGTTTCGAGGCTGCACGTATTGACCACTTCTCCTTTTTTCGAAAAGGGAATTTTGACCAACTATCCTAATCTTGTGTACAACGCTACTAATCATTCCGTTCATGGTATTCCTGCATATAAAAGGCACACTCTGGTTCTTCACCATAACATTGTCAGAGAGATTACTTTTGTATAACAACGCCTAATCTCACCCACATGTAGGGTAGCTTGGTATAGGAACGAGCGTCTGTCAAGAACAAGATGAGGGAAAAAAAATAAACCTACTGTTGAACGGTCACATGAATGAATATCCAGTTGCCTCTAGATCGGGCAGAAAGAGATAGATCAGCTCAATTTTCTCTCCGGCGGAATGTTCTGTCTGTCAAACTAATTTCAGAAACGGAAAATTTTGTCTGTTAGACTATATAATGCATCCTCATAGACATCGCCAGCAGAATGGCGAATCACTGTGGTAAAACAATACTGGCAAACCTAACTATATATATAGTAAAGGAAGAACGGATCGAGTTTGGGTATATCACCGGTCATTATGTGTTCTCTCCACCACGTATGAATGTCTTCACCATAATCTTGTCAGAGAGCTTGTTTTCACCCACGGTCAGGGTAGCTTGGCATAGAAACGTGTCAAAAACAAAGATAAGGGGAAAAAATAACCTATTGTTGATCGGTATTCTCCACTTGCCTCTAGATCACGCAGAAAAAGATCAGTTTAATCTCCTTTTATTTCTCCGACGGCAGCAACAGGCGTATTGCTACAGTAATTGTCTGTCAAACTAATTTGAGAAATGGCAATTTTTGTCGATTAGACTAATAATGTATTTTCAGAGACATCGCTAGCACATGGCTTATCAGTACTGGCAAACCTAACTATATAAGAAAACGAAGAACAGATCGAGTT
Source organism: Poa pratensis (assembly GCA_947311845.1). Classification (NCBI taxonomy): domain Eukaryota; kingdom Viridiplantae; phylum Streptophyta; class Magnoliopsida; order Poales; family Poaceae; genus Poa; species Poa pratensis. Next base: position 38,571,863 of record CAMZMU010000098.1, read on the forward strand.
TGGATTTATCACCGGTTATTACGTGTTCTCTCCACCGCGTGTGAAAGTCTAGCCACCATCATCACCAAGAACCCATATCATTTCATTCATTTGTAGTTCCAGGCTATGTATGTATGATAGATCGTAGTTTTGTCTGCCAAAGTATTTTCCGAAACGGATATTTTTGTGTGTTAAACATAATGCATCTTGGGAGAAATCGCTACCAGAATGGCTAATCAGTATGGGGAATCATTACCTGCTATTATGGGTTCTCTCCGCCCCTTATGAAAGTCAAGCCTCCCTCATCATCGACAACCAGATCGCTTGCAGTCTGAGGCTCGTCGACCGGATCATTTCCTGGACCTGGAGAGGGTGGCGGCGTTAGCTTACCCATAGCAGGAGCAGCAGTGACGAGCTCGCCTGAAACAAGAAACCTGGATAAGACGAGGGACCTAAGCAGCGGACAAGTAGACGGGATCAACAGCTTGGGGAGGGTCTCTGTTAAGACGAGGGCCATTCACACAAAATAAGTAAAAAATCTTTGAGAGAACCTGCTTTGGCTGCTCTAATCTGTTGAAAGGTGGGAGGATGTAACACCCTGATGATCTAAAAAACGTGGGAGGATGCGCGTCTATGCGGTGCAAGAGCTTGGGGAGGGTCTATGTTACGACGAGGGCCATTTCTTTCCTAAATAGACGGAGAAACACGGGATCAACAGCTAAGTTGGTAGTAGCCATGTATTTTCCTACTGAACCGAGTAATCGCGTATGGACTTTTTCGTGCGTCTCATCAGACGCCCCACAAGCGTGTACGTGCAATAATGCTTCCTTGCGCGGCAATCCTTTCTATGCTCGAGTCAACTGGTTGCGAGCTTTACTCGCAGTTCCAGGCAACTGCTTCCTATATATTCACCCGGTTCAGAAACTGCATGGGACCATCAGCACTTATCCAGATCCGCGCGAGCATCTTCTTTACTATTAAACTAGCAAGGTGGCCCTCGCAAATGCGAGGCATCATCTTCAGCATATTGAATATGTTCATGTACTAAATTTGTGCTTTCATACATACCGGAAAGGTCCAAATCAAAATAAGAACATCATATGACTATCGTAAAATTATGGTCTATAAAATAACACATGTGTGTAATCTTTTAATTTATGGAGAGTAGGTATTGATATCTCAAAAAAGTGAACATGTCACATATTCTATAAGCTCGTTTACTTTTAACCACAAGTATTTCTATTTTAATATATAGTTTGACTCTCTTTCAACCATCCCCCATTTCTTTATTGTACTCTCTCAATGATACATATTTGTTTTGCAATATAACAGTGACTACATGGACTTACATGGCACATAGTTTCATGTAACACACTAAAGTTTAAAAAAAAAACTTAGATGGTACATAGTTTCAACATTTTAATCAGTCACAAAATTTACTTTAAGTCATCTCACAAATAACGTCTTTAATTGTGCCACAAAACTCTAGCCATCGTGTTATTATCGCAGTTTGCAACATCCTCATAATACCCAATACTCTTGGTCAAATATTTGATTTGCATGATTTCTCTCTGTGTCTCTCTCTCTCTCTCTCGCATGATTTCTCTCTCTCTCTCTCTCTCTCTCTCTGCCAAACCCACTCTTTAACACAATAATTATACTATGTCGCTCACTTGCATATGTCGTGTCATGAAACATCACTACGTCGCCATGGAAAACATTGGCATCTTTGTCAGTCATAATTTTTCTACAACTTTGAAAATATTGGCGATATATCCTATTAAAATTTAAATATAAGAACTGAAACAAAGGCTGACTAGGCTGTGAAGTGGAAGCATTGGAAGGAATAATTCGTTTATGCACTCCAGCATTATTGGTTGTGAACTAAGCTACTGTTGGTGAAACTTTCTGGTGGGAAGAGCATTACATGGAGAGAGGAGCAACAACCTACACGCACAACAGCAAACAGGTTTTAGGCTGGCACCTTTCACCGTGTTTATCATCATTCCATTCATGGAGCTCTTCAAATTGATTGGTTAGAAGGTTCCAGTTTGCCCTTACAAAATACTTGGGTTGAGATTAAGCATTTGAGGTTTTTCGAAAATAAATCTACTATTTTTTAGGATTCAGTTAAGATAATACCAATGATACAACATGCCCTTTAAATCTGATATTTTGTTGTGTACATTTTAGGACATTACAAATGGCCACTCTAGGAGGCCTCCCGCCCCCAGCCTTTCTGGCTGTCAGATCGCGCATTTTATAGATTTCTGGTCCTCTACACTGATTCTGCTTTCGTGAAGCTCAAGCAACTCTCTTGTAATGGCAAACCATCTAAAACTTCTATAAGTTAAATTTCTGTGAAATCTTTGCAAGTTCCTAAAGGAAGCCTTTGCTCACACGGACAGAGTTTCTATTGTAAAATAGTTTTATTATGAAGGACACCAGACTGAGATCGGAAGTTAGATAAAGAACTTGATTTTCATTTACTTTGATCTAATTAAAAATAGTAGTCGTTCAGTTGTACCCTACAGATTATCATATGGTGCAATTAATGATGAACCATTCCGAGTCTACATTTAGAGTTTGAGTGTTTGACTGAGATAACTAAACTTGTGTTGATCTTTTTGATAACATACAGTGATTATTGGGCAGAACGTAGTACAATAGTTTATCCTTAGAGTTCTGATCAATAGGCGAAGGATTGACAGTTGCTACTTCATCCTTAGTAATCACATAAAGTCATAAATGTAATACTGCCACATTCATGCAATTTGTTTTACATCTGTCATATAATAGACAAAAGCACCATTTCGCTGCCTTATTGTACCTCCATGCTTTATTTTTTTGGTAGTCACGTATAATCTTGGTAATGACAGGTTGAAGTAGAAAATGTGAGGGAAGAGCCTGCTGAAGTGGAAAATGTGTCATGGTAGTCTGCGCATACTGTTCTTCAAATTCTTGCAACGTATGATTCATCCATGATTTGCTTCAACCATTGTAGGAGCTACAACAAGAAATAGATTACTGAAGATCCGCAGTAGGAAATGATGCCGGCAGCTAGGGTAGAGCGCACTAGGCTTCCTTGTCGTGGATATAACTAAGTATGCCATCTTTTAAATCTCAACTTGCTCATGGTGGTGATCACTTTATCATAGAATATAAAGGGGAATTTGTGCTATGATGTATCTTTTGCTACCCTTCAAAAACCTTTGTTGGAATGGCACATATAGATAATTATGTATGTTTGAAGTTATTCATGTGTAGAAGAATCTTGTGTTCTTATGTACCTTTGCTGCTCTTCAAGTCCCAATGGATCTCCATGCTGTCCAAAACAATCCGAGTGATGGTGAAGAGGGTGGGAGAGAAGCAAGGTTCTTATTTTCTTGTGGTTTCAAACACATTTTTGTTAGAGTACGTGTTATTTTCATAAAAAATATTTCTTTTGAATACCGCATCGGCCGACCAGGTGACTTCTTACATGAAAAAGCAAACATTCAATTCATCGATGCACAAGAGTGGGAAAACGCGGGGCAAGCAAACTATGTGTAGTAAGAGAGGCCAAACAAGATATTACACGGTGTTGAAGTTAAAGTAGCAGTGCGAGTACGACACCTACATTTGTTCTAATGTTGTTGAAAACTACATGTGTTATTTTCGAAGAAAATATTATTATGTAAAATTATTTGTAATTCGATAGCTACGCATGGCAATACACATGTCACAGGTGCACTCAAAATTGAGATTGATGGTTCACAACAATTTTTCGGACGTTTTTCAATATGTTTTGGGATATAGAAGAGAGATGACACCCGTAGGAACGCACGGGCATTCAACTAGTATTTGATGATAGATGAGTTTGAAGAAGGGATCATTGAAGCAGCTAATATAAACTTCCTCCCTTCAAGATTACGAGGCCCTCTTTTAATTTTGAAGTCTAACTTTGATCGACACAAATTAAACAAATTAAAGATAAATCTTATGTCACAAAATGTATACCATTGGACACATATTGTTGTGACAAGTGAAAACATGTTTTGTTATTTAATTATATTGTCAAAGTTAGGCTAAAATCAGACGGAGGATTATAATCACTAACAAATGTAGTACACAAGTAGATATACCTCTAAAGATAAAAAGACCTACTCGAGGTTCGAGCTTAACGTTGACAATTGGACTGCAATCCGATCTAGGCTGGGTCAATCTAGCTTAGCTCGGCTACTCTGACAAAGCTCTGTTAGATTGCTATAAGTGCGGGGACATGAGCACTTCTGCCAAAACTACTCTCTTCTTTCATAAAAGGAGACATCTTAGGTTGTATGACAAAACTAGATTGTTTGTTTGTGTCTGAACCTTGTTTCTTGTTGTTTGTAAGATGAATTGCCTTGATCTGCTCTGTTAGGGTAGGATTCTTCCTTAGCACCTTTCTATCTCTACTCATCCATGCTATACCGGAAAAGTAAGGACGATGAAACCGTATCCAAGAGATGAAGACAAGATTTCTAGACTACCAACAAAAGTTTCTTTAAGGGTGGTAGCCCACCAAGATATTTCAAACCCAGTTGCCTAAATCCGGAGATCCCAAACCCATCTTTCTTTCTAGCCTCTTCGAATCTCGGGGACGAGATTCCTTTTAAGGGTGGTAGTCTGTAACATCCCAAACTTTTGGAATGTTTAAAAACCACTAAAATTTGAAACATTTGATTTGGATAAAATATTTTCCTCAAAACTTGAAGATGAATTTGAAAATATTACTTTGATTACTTTATAAACCCCATTTACAAAGTGTTTTAAATTATTTTAAACATGCTCTATTTTCAAAATTGGTTTTGATTTAATTATATTTATTTGAAAAGTAAGTTTAAAATATCTAAATTTAAATATTTATATTTGTGGTATTTTGATTATGGATTTATTAAGCCACAATTACTTTATTAAAACCATATTTTGTTTTTAATAAATAAATTGACATAAAGTATCACTTAAGCAATTATGCTTTATTTGAAATTTTCTAAACTTTAAATATGTTTAAACTTGTCCATGGATGTTTTAAAAGATAGATATTATTTTGGTAAATTTAGAAGTTGATTTGACTTGTTTTGAAGTCCTAAAACAAAAGATATAAAGAAACAAAGAAAACCCGAAAAAGAAAAGAGTACAAAAAAACAAACTGAGCCGACCAAAACTGGGCCGACTCTTGGCCCAACTAGTCCGACCCTGTTCTGGTCGTCTTTCTGCACGAGCACAGCTCGAACTCGTAACTCCACTCAAAAAAAAAAAAACTCGAACTCGTAACAGCCATGGACAGTTACCACTTCTTCAAATCTCAAAAAAAAAAAAAAAAAAAAACCACTTCTTCACTCGCCCCCCATCAATTTAGAGACCGTTTCCTCTCGAGTTTAATACGAGAGTTACTCTGAATTTTATGGGCATTCCGTTCAGAGGATTTATTCCCCACACAAATGCCTTAACCTCTCAAAGTAACCCCGTGAACCGAATGCCACACGTCGGCATACATGTCCCGATCTCCCTCCTCAGGCCAACCCAGAACAAACCGAGCGCGTCACTTTGAGCCCCTTGTCTTCCTCCACCACTTGGATACACAAATTTTCTCGAGAGGAGCCCTGTGTATACCGTGTCATCGCCGTGTTCGTTTGGATCTTGGCCAGTTCGTCGGACCAGTACGTCGCGTAAGTTAACCTCTAAGTCGATTATTTTCAGATGTAAACTCCCCTAACTTATGCCTACCTCCAGGACATCGTCTTGCCTCATATCATCGTCATTGGTCGTGCGGCCGCCGCTTCATCCGCTCGTTGCCACCACTAGGAGCCTCGCCGAGGACCGGCGACCACACCTTCGTCTCCCCCGCGGTTATCTGCGCATCGCATACCCCCTGAGAGACGAGCGCATCCACACCCGAGCCCGTCGTCACCGTCGCCATCGATTTCGGCAACCAAAACGACGACCGGCGGTGAGCATTTCTCTTCCTTTCATTCATGTCCATCAAATCTTGATCCTACGGCAGAAAACATTCACTTAGATGAAGGGGTACCAGGCAATAGAATCTCGCCATGTGTCACCTATTTATCAATTTTCGCATTTCTGTCTAGTTTAGACATAAGACTTCCAAAATTCATATCTTTTGATCTGTTCATCCAAATTTAACAAACTTTATATCGTTGAAAAGCTCTGATCATGTAGTTTAATTTTGCATCATTAGTTTTCCATTGTGCATCTGTTTAAATTGATCAAAATCCAGAAAGGCATTTCGGCCATTTAATTCAAAACTTATGTTTTAAAAATGATTTTAAAATAAATCCTGTTGCTTAATGTCAAGAATTCCCTCCTCTGTCCAGAGAAAGTAAAACACAATTTTATTGATCAATAAATTAAAAAAAGTACCACTTTTGTATTTAAGCCCTCTAATGTTTTAAAAATGTTTTTAAATAATATTATTGCATTAAAACTTGGTTCATGTCATCATGCATCACTTTAGCCACCAGAGAGACCTAAACCAGTATTTATTAATTTATTTTGTAACTTAAACACTTAAGCTTGTGCTTAAAACCTTTAGATATTTTTCAAAATGGCAAACTTTGATTTTAAAATGTGATAAATACTTTTGACCAAATTAATGCGTGATATTTTTTGATCAAGACCAACCCATTAGAACCTATGGAACACCACATCAATATATTTTAAATTTGATATGTTCAAATTTGTTTGTTTGACCAACCTTTAACCACAATGGAAAATCCTAAACCCAATCACATTAATTCTTTTTGCATATTGAATTGTGTGATAATCCTTGACCAAATACTTTGTGGAGACTTTGTTATGCATGTTTGCTTTGGTATGCTATGTGTTGTTGAGTTGTTTATTGTTTTGTTATATCTATGTATAGATTGAACGGAGTGCAACGTCCTTCGTTGAAAAGAGTGTGTGTGAGCAACGACAAATTTGAAAGGCAAGTGGCACATTCATAAAATTCCTACTATTTTGTCTATATGCATGATTAGTGTATTTTCCTTAAGCATGTGTAGGTGTTATTAGTATTGCTATGCTAAAACTGTTTAGAGTAGCACCCCTATACTAGTTAGTCTAGAATCCTATTATAACTTGGTAGAATTATTGAAATGCTATGCAAAATGTTGTTTTATGAAAATTAGTTTCTACAAATAAATGAACCTCCTGGGTGGAATGGTATTGCTATGGTTGTTTATTGTTGAGTGGCTACTCGGGGCTATGTCTATGGTGTTATTCACCCGAGATTGGCTCACTTGCGGACGGCCACATAGGGATCAAAAGGATTTGAAGTTACTCCAAGTGAAAATTAAAGAAAAAGCGGCGGTCGCTCGCTCACGACGCCCAGTTCTCCGTCCCGAGCAGATCAAGCTCACCGGAGGTTGTTAGGTCACCAATTAACCTAGCTACAGGAAAGTTCCTGCGAAGCTCCATGCAGGGTCTCAACACATGCAAGAGCATTGATCACACGCAACTGTGAGCTCCTGACCGTTTCTCAATTTGCTTGCTTTGAGATGTGGCGGCGTGTAAGGAGCAAAACTAACTCACTCATGAGATGAATATATGCAATTTACATCACATGGATAACATGTTTGTTTCTTCAGATCATCCGACACCACCTGTAATGTTTCTACTTTTGTGGCCATGACGCCAACTGAGGAACATTCCCCCGGTCCATATATTATGGTGACGAATTACTCACTATATAAAAGACCATCCCTTTAGTGGCCTCACAGCGATAAGCCACTGTAGCTTAGCTACTAAGCTACAGTGTTACTGTTCATTCTACAGTGTTCTACAGTACCACGATCCACACCGTCCGTTGCCGATCGCACGGCCCTCACCACAAGCCCGTGACAGTTTTGCAAAAAAACCCTTGACGAACCGAACAAACAAACCCGCAGTCCACAGCTTAACGTTACAAATTACCAAACTGCAATTACGACAAAGTTGGAGATCTTTTTTGTAAAACCGTCACCAAATCCCCTCCCTCCCCTCCTCCTCGCGCGCGCGGGCGAAGTTCGCCGGCGCCGCCGACGCCTCTCCCCGTGGCTCCGCCGCTCCGTATTCAGATCGAAGCATACAGCAAGGTGCGCCGTCGCGCCCTCTCCCTCCTCGCGGACAGCCGCTTGCCAGAACGTTGCGGCTTCGCCGGAATCAGCGCGGCCGTGCTCGGACGCCGCCGCCGCGTTAGTCTTCCGGCGAAGCTCCGTCGACCGAAATGTGGCGGCGCCGCCACCTGCGGCCACCCCGCATCGAGACGCATCTGACGCACCTACGCGCGCATCCTAAGTCGCTTTGCTGCGGCGGCTCCGGCGAGGTCAACGCCGCGGCAGAGCTCGGCCGTCGACGACGTCAGCATGACGGTCGGGCCTGAGCTGGGCAGTTGGGCTCGCTAGATGGGCTGGGCTGGTTGCAATGCAGCTGGCTCGGCCCTTCTTTTTTTTTCCTTTTCCTCCTAATCTTTTTATTCTGTTTTGCTTTTTTTTAAAACTTTTATAACTTTACAAATACATCTTCAACAATTTCCAAATCTGCACAATTTAAAAATCACATTTCCAAATTTGAATTTCATCACAAAAAAATGCCACACACAAATTTGCATATTTTAAAATTTTAGATGCCTTTAAAACTAAGTATTTTATCAACTTTTAGAAATCAAACAATTCACGAGTTCAATTTTTTTTTAGTTTCAACATATTCAAATCTGACCACATTTTGCACACGTCCACTTTCAAATTTAAATTTATTACACCATAGTATTTACAAATGGAAAAACTAAAAAGTTCAAATAATTCAAATCGGCCTACATTTGGACAATTTTGTAGGACAAACAATTATATTTGAGCACTCCAATTCAAAGTACAAATTTGAATATTCCAAAATGGCATATGACTTTCAAACATGCCCATTTTGTAGACATTAGAAGAATGCAAATTTAAATACATTCCAATGCATACAATTTTTATAATCTCAACATTCTTCTAAACGCAAAATTTTCCGAATTCTATTTCAGCAGATCCAATTTACATGACTAATCAGCTTGAATTTAATTTGAATTAAGCTTTAACATATATTTGAGCACTCCAATTCAGAGTACACATTTGAATACTCCAAAATGGCATATGACTTTCAAACATACCCATTTTGTAGACATTAGAAGAATGCAAATTTAAATACATTCCAATACATACAATTTTTATAATCTCAACATTCTTCTAAATGCAAAATTTCCCGAATTCTATTTCAGCAGATCCAATTTACATGGCTAATCAGCTTGAATTTAATTCGAATTAAGCTTTCACAATTCATATCATATCAAAATGTTCAAAAAAAGATCTCAACTATTTGTCTCCAATTCATGCACGACTGAACGATTTAACTTAAGGGCTGTCTACAATTAAGCTCAATCATTTCAAACCAAAAAAGGATTCAACATCTTCAAAATAAATTCGAACTATTTGTCTCAAATTCATATGACGCAAAACAAATACCGCTTTCTTCCATTACAGCTTTTATTACAAAGATTATGCTTAGTTGTATTTCAACTATATTTATCTCCTTCTCCCTTTATTTTCAATCATACTGACCCAGTTGTCTTCCTTCATGGTAAATTCAGAGTTAATTTCCTAACTTCCTCAACTATAATTTCCATCTGAGTGTTTTCAACGTCAACATGATGATTTCCTGACAGTAATTGTTCAAGAATAATTATTCTGCTAATTTTTAGGTTATATTTCCCATTAACAATTTCTAACTGTATCTTACGCAAACTTTATCCACTACCTAGTCACATATTTTGCAAAGAAAAGAGAAACATAACTTTATCGGTATGAAATCCACGCAATAATGCAATTAAAACTACACAGGTGCGACGCTTAACTGCACCAAATTCATTTTCTAAAATTACAGATTGATTTTAAATTGAATTAAATACATGCTCATAAAATGTATTCCCTCCGATTATACAATCAAATTAAGTATTTAAGCCAAAATACAAGTATATTATATGAATCCAAATAAGTTCCCAATTATATATAATATAACTGAACTCTCAATACGACAGGTGGGCTCAGTTTGTCTTCAAAATTCCCACAAAATGATTACTACTGCAAAATCAACACCTTGAAATCTACCCATCATCAAAATATGAAAGAAATATCGAAATGACCGCAAAAATAAATGCAGCCTATTTACGACATAATACAAACATATTTATATTTCAATTCCGTGAATATTTGTAGGCAATAACATATCGCCAATAAATATTTCACAAATAACAAAGGCGCGTCGGGACGACGCGCAAAATTCCACTAGTAGTGGTATATGAACAAGCATCTTCAAGCGTGGAGGCTCGCACACGGACAAGTAGGAACACATCATCACGGTCATACAACCGGGACAGGCTTCGGTTCGCTCTTAGGGCGCCTTGTCTTTGTAGTAAGGGCAATAGTATAGCCAGCAGACGGCTATAATGTAGTGACATGTTATCTGTAACCAACCTAATAACCAACATTTACAATGGCTAGATTTAATCATATATTAGTTTATTAGTACATGATTCACATTACACTCTCACATAGCGCCTAGTAGCACGTGTTGCAGCTGGCTCTTTGCATGAGAACCCGTTTCTATTCTCTCTCCTTTTCTCTTTCCTCCATGTAAGAATAAATACATTATTTAAATCTTTATAATCAACTGCCTCTATCTTATTGTACTTGCTCTTGTGAGGAGTGGCAGTGATAAAACCAAAATCATGGTTGAGCGTTTATGATGACAGCAAAATAAAAAATTAAACTGAACAAAATCTTTGTGAGCTGAAGTATCTCTTTCAACTCTCAAGGATTCCCACCTAAAACAATGATAAGATTGTTGGGAATGCAGTTTGTTTGAAAGCTGCTCCTCCTTGGCCATTGCAATGTGTGCAGCGCTACGTACCTAATCATTCCATCCATGGTATTCCTGCATATATATAAAAAGGCTGCCTGGCTCTTCACAATAATTTAGTCAGACAGCTTGTCCTGTGTAACAAAACGAAATCTCACCCACGGCTGAAGAGACAAGTTTGGGACAGAACCAAGTGGTGTGTGTTACAAACAAAGAGCCGGGAAAGCCAAAGATAACCTATAGCTGATAAGTCACAAGAATCCCGTGTTTCTAGAACAAACAGAAAGTCCATTTCCTTTTTCTTGCCTATCTTGGACGGGAAGCCTCCCAGACATAATTTGACGCAGGTAGACAAAGATTAAGATGCAGTAGCCGGTTATTGTTTGGAAATTTCCGTATGAGATTGATTACCGAAATCGACATCACAGGTGCACTAGCAGATCTAACCACATACGATAAATTCGACATATCTAACGGATGTGCAGATGTGCATATGTGTATATGGACCAAATACTAATGCAAACAAAGAGAAGTAGCACATACGTGCTGACCGGGAAGGTCCCCACCACAGCGGTGTCGCCGTCGGTCATGGCGGTGACGAGGAAGCAGTTGAACGGAAGCGAGCAGTCGCAACAAGATGCTCCCCAAAAATCGTATAGGCCCTCTCCCGGTGCAGGATCTCAAGTGAGGGGATTTCGTAGGCCTGCTCTCCCAGACGGCCATGCACGCGGTGGCCGGGATGGATAAGCCTAAAAGCAACACAAGAAAAAGAACTACGTAGTGGAGAAACAGAAAGGAGTGACAAGCTTGAACTTGATTCTCGATTCACGAAACGCGACGTGCGAGGCGAGACAAGACGTGGCGTGGCGAGGCAGGCGACGAAAGATGAGTGTGCGGGAATTCCTTCTATGGTCACTCACTTAGTGAGATTATAAGTTGCTCCAATTCTCTCACAACTAGCAGTATGAGACTCTTATTTAGTACCACTCCACTTACTGTACACAACATGCACTAAGCTGACTTGGATTTTGAGATTTCAGAATTTGTTTGACTAACTAATGCGCCAACCCAAACAAAATCCAACATCTATGCGGTAACCATTGTAAAGCAAACCAGACCGTGTACTTAACCAAGTGCACACAAAAGGATCTAAAAAACTACACGCAAAACATAAGTCAATTTTCACAGACTAAAAGAGGCAACCTCGGCGAACTGAGCCTAGCTCAGCTGGTTTGGTTCCTTGTGGTGGAACCGGCCCACCCAGGTTCAAGTCCCAGACTTGGCATGGGTGCTCGCATTTTTCTGAATTTTTCAGGATTTAACCGGCGCTATGCTTTCAGTGGTAGGTGACGTGCCCGTCAACAGCGAGGCGTCCGTGGTGACTTCGTCAACCTCAAGATCTGTCGGACCAGTCTCTCGGAGGTGCTCATAGGGGTAGGGTTTACGTGCGTGCGTTCATAGGGGTGTCTGTACGTGCATGTTTGTGAGCGTCTGCGTTTGTACTATGTTTCTCAAAAAAAATGGCAACCTCGAAAAAAAAGGCAAGCTGGCTGTGTTTTTGCAGACGAGCAGAAAAAAGAAACACCATGCCGCTGTACCGCGTATATCACGCGTCAACACAGGGTCACCCATCAATGCGGCGATCGCTCACGTCGCCCCGTTCTCCCGAGCGCATCAACCTGGTATAGACCACGCCCGGAGCTAGCTAGTAGCTTCTGTTACAGTATATGTGGATTGTGCTAGCCCTTTCCATCAGATCGGTCTTATGGAATAGTGGTTAGCGCATGAAACTTGACATGGTATCAGAACCAAGGTCTCGAGTTCGAGTCCTATCTTCCGCGCTTTATTGAAAAAAATGCTGTAGCCCCCCTTTGTGTCCACGTATAGGCCTTTGAGCCATACCTCTGAGACTTGCGCGCCGTCGCTCTCTTCCGGTTGCACGTGTTGGTCTCTCCCTCCCGAGTCACACGTGAGAGGGGGTGTTACAGTATATGTGGATTGTGCTAGCCCTTTCCATCAGATCGGTCTTATGGAATAGTGGTTAGCTCATGAAACTTGACAGCTTCCTCCCGGCAGGCACGAGCACGGCGGCGGACGCGAGGGAGACGCCATCTTCCCTGCTAGGCTGCTTAATTGTGGCCATGGGGAGGTAGACTTACGACTGCAGGCGTCGAACCTTTAGTGTAATGGTGTTGCTACTACTGACAACTGGCCATTAGTTACACGCTATCGCTGACAAGGCCGATGGAGGACAGTGCGTGGATGCTCTAGGGCCGTTTGCAGTCATGTACGACGACTCTGACGGATCCACCTCTCCACGCCCAAGCACCGGGATCCTCCCGGCGACGAATCCTCCGTCGTCGGAGGCAAGAAGCCCCGCCTGGACTCCCTCCAGCTCTCGCTCTCCCTCCCCTCCGACTGCCCCGGCCAGCCATCCTCCCAGCAGCAGCTCCCATCCCTGCTCCCGTCGGCACCTGCGCTGGATGGAGATCTCCGGGCCGCGTCGGAATCGTACGCAGACGGCTCCACAGGTCATGTTTACTAGAACCGTACGACGACGGCGATGGCAAGTACAAGTCCCGGCGTTCCGGCGACGGCGACGATGATGGCTTCAGAGGTTGGTATCGCCAAAACTGAACCTTGACGTCCCGGCGTCCTACTGCGGTGTGATGTAGGTTGTCATTGCCCCCTCTCGTGTCATCTCAAAAGACATAACAGAATAGGAAAGATTAGGCCACAATTTTCAGATACTTTGGACTGAAATGCAAAAATGCCATCAAATCCTAACTGATGAGCGGTAGGACTCAGGACGGAAATTTATTCTACTATGTTAGAGTTAAATGCAATTTTTTGTCCAGTCAGCGTGGCATGTTTCGGACTAAAAGGACTAATTAATCCTGGCAACGCAAGTTGCGGTATCACCGGTGTCCACTTTGCAAGATGTGGGACTAAATCGTTCGCAGCCCGCAAGTTGTGGGACTAAAAGTGTTAATTCCTCTTATCCTTATGCAACCGAACCGGGGGAAAGGATGATCTTAACGCCATGTCTTTTGCTTTAATTCCCTTTATAAAAATAAAAATTTAAGAAGATGCATCAAGTATTGTCCAACGGGGTTTTAGATGCCTGCTCTCCCGGACGGCCGTCCACGCGGTCGCCAAGATAGAGAAGTCTAAAAGTAGCACATAAAAAGAAGTAAACAGGGAAAAACGAAACGCGACGTGCGAGGCGAGAGAGGCGGTGGAGGAGGAGTGTGCGGGAATTCTTTCTATGCTCACCCACCTAGTGAGACTAAAAGATATATATAAGTTGCTCCAACTCTCAGCCAAATAGCGGTATGAGACTCTTTTTTTTTTTTTGAGGAAAAGGACCCGATCCATATAATCAGCATACTCAGTACAAATTACAAAGAAGTCCAAGGCATAAAAGAAAATTACAGAAGGACCCTGCAATTTGCAGAAAGCACCCCGAGCAACCTGGAACGAACACAATCAGGTCCACCACCTTCTCTCCCGAGAAACCTAATCCACGCTGGCGCTGCCGTACCGCACACCGCCGGAGAAGAGGAGCCACCACCTGAGGAAGACGACCGCAAGATCCAACCGCCGCTCCGCGACAGCATCTGGCTCGATGAACGACCACGGCCTAAGCTCCAAACCTCCAGCACCACCCAACTTCCCACCGACGCCACGCCGACCAGGCCCGCCTGCACCGCACCGTCTCCAAGGCCTGCTCGCTTCACCACCACGGCCAGCCGCAGCAGACGCCCCGAAGAAGAAGACCAACCAGCTCACCAGCACCAAAAGCAGAGCACCGACCCCCACCGGCTCCTCCCCTCGCCTCCACGGCCGGCCAGAGGAGCACAGCAGGAGGACCGCGCCTGACGAACAACCTCCACTGCCTCCCCGGCGAACGCCGGAACGGGGAAGGAGGGGGAGGACAGAGCCCCACACCGGCGCCATCGCCTCCGTCCGCAACGGCGCCGCCCGGCACGCACCCCTAATCTACAACCTAAACTACACCCGCGCGGGAACCGGAGCTCCCCCCCGTCTCCCGGTGCCGGAGCGGCGACCGGAGGCAGAGGGGAGCGGCGATATCGCCGGCGAGTACTGGAAGACGCTAGATCGCCTCGGTGTCGCCTCTCACCACTGTAGCAGAGGGACACGAGTTGCACTCGCTTCGCGGTATGAGACTCTTATTTAGTACCACTCCCACTTTCTGCACACAACATACACTAAGCTGAATTGGATTTTGAGATTTCAGAATTTGTTTGACTAACTAATGCGCCAACCCAAACAAAATCCAACATCTATGCCCTAACCATTGTTAAGCAAAGGCTCACCAGACCGTGTACTCAACCAATTGCACGCAAAAGGATCTATAAAACTACACGCAAAACAGAAGTCAATCTTCACAGACTAAAAAAGGCAACCTCGAAAAAAAAATGCAAGCTGGCTGTGTATTAAAGACGAGCAGAAAATAAACACCCTGCCGCTGTACCGCGTAGAACACGCGTCAACAGAGTCACCCATCAATGTGGCGATCGCTCACGTCACCCCGTTCTCCCGAGCGCATCAACCTGGTATAGACCACGCCCCGAGCTAGCTAGCTTGCTCCCGGCGGGAACGAGCACGGCGGCGGACGCGACGGAGACGCCATCTTTCCTGGTAGGGTGCTTGCGGCCAGGGGAGGTAGATGTACGACTGCAGGCGTCGAACATGATGTTGCTACTACTGAAAACTGGCCATTAGTTACACGCTATCGGTTACGAGGCCGATGGAGGACGGTGCGTGGATGCTCTAGGGCCGTTTGCTAGTTTGTTCACGTCCGAAAGCAAACGAAGCAACCTCCAGGAAGGTTCCTGGGAAGCCGATTCTTGTGTTCTTAAGGTGATCTGTGATCAGGTATGTTGTATAGACGAGCAGTGCAGAACGAGAACACGCAATGCAGCAGGATAGCTTGGCAACGAATTTAATGAACTGAATCAAAAGGATCTTGTCAAACACTTTCACAAGGATTTTATTATCATAAGCAATGCAACACACAGACAACGTGTGTACTAGGCTCTCACACGATCGAGAGTCACACGTCGGAGTCCCAGCAACTGGATTTTACAACATATAACCCAACATTTTGTCATTACATAAAGAAACATATTTGCTTCTTTAGACCATCCAACTGTAAGGTTACTAGTACTTCTGTGACCTGCTAAAAAAATGACGCTGAAGCCTGAAGGATCAACAGCTAGCCCTTCGGTCTTTGCATTATTTATGATGCGGAGGAGTCAACCAGAGCAGTTGCCGAGCATGGAGGCTTGAACACGGATGGATTGGAGCACATGAACACATTCTGACGGTTCGAGATAGCCCTTTACATGGAGACCATAGAAGCATCCTGTCATAGCACACACAAAAAACGGTTAATATTGCGCATGATAGAAGCAAAGTAAAATCTGTAAGCTGAAGAATCTCTCAGAACTCTCAAGAACTTCCACCTAAATCGGGTGCAGGATACAGCTCGTTTCGAAGTTACTCCTACAAACTTGACCATTTCGCCGTGCTCTTGCGTGTATTTCTAGCTAATCGCAGAGCAATTGCGTATTTGATTCGCAGATCGACGCGTACGTCAGGCTGCGACCTCAAAGCCCAATCGATCCGGAGGGATGGATCAAGATCCCTAACACAAATTTAAGCATGAAAAAGGTACTACTACTACTGCGTGGTACTATATGGCAATCGATACAAATTAACTGACTACTGACAGTCTCACACAGCAACTTGCATATACCGACGTGAAACCTAAATAAATACGGTAAATGTTGAATAGATCGAGTTCGAGCATATTACCAGTTATTGCCGTTTCCCTCCGCCCCGTGTAAACGTCAACCCTCCTTTGGCGTCCACGGTAACATCAGGTCCGTCGTCGGGACCATGACCCGCAGGCTGTGGCGGCGTTAGCTTGCCCATATATAGCGGCAAGGACGAGCAAGCTAGCCCAAGAACAACAAATCAATCTAGGTAAGATAAGGAGGGCATAAACAGAAGACGGATAAGCAGCTAGCAATCCAGAAAATAAGCATGAAGCATGAGATAACGTACCTTTGCACGATGCTGTAGTTCGAGCGGGTGGAGAGGTTGTCGCCTTGTGAGTGGAGAAAGATTGATGCAAGTTCCCTTGGGCCTGCAGAAGGTTCTTTTATATAGGCGTTTCAGCCTCCTAAATGGGATAAACACAGGAAATTACCAAATCGTAGGCGCTACGCTTCCTCTCTGAAGGCCGCCCAACTAAGGAAAATATTGTGTAGTACCCTCAAGAGCTAAACACGTACTACGATTGATTCCTCGCGCGACTGACCGTTATCTACTACTGCTAGCAGCTGGACGGCCCGTGTATACCCTGTCTCCATTGCAAACTCGATCCTCGCCGGATTCGACCCCCACGTGTTAGGGCATGTACAAAGGTTTAGACGGCTGCTGTCTGCAAGGCCCTGCCATGTCACTTGTAGACGGCGGCATATGCATCCCGTACAGTGGAGTTGTCTTCAGAGCGTCTAAACAACGTAGTAGCAGCCTGCCTTTTATCTAGCACGATTTGCTCAGGAGCCAAGAACGTGGGTGATCGAACCGCTGTATTAGCGACAGCCTTCGTACAATGGGAATTTGGCCGTTGGTAAGCAGCGATTTACAAGGTAACAGACCGACGGTATTTTTATCGACGGGCTGGTCCATTTTCTACCTTCTCTCTCTTCCAGGTCACGAAAATAGCTACGTGGAGTTTTTATAGACAGCTGAGTCAATACCACTGTACATGCCCTTAGGCATCGTTGTCTTAACGACGCGGATCCAGCATCAGTACTAAGCCACCCACATCGCATCTTCAGCTAATACTATCTTGGTGGATTATAGTCTTTAACCGCTCTACTTAGCTTCATTTTTCGGTCATCAAGATTTTGCTCTAGCACTTCAGACGGGAGCTCATATGTATCGATTATAGAGAGTTGGAGCCTCTGCTCGCTTGCGACACCCTTCCGCTCAGCCGGATTAGGTTCGGCCTAACACATACAGTCTTATTTTGTTTTCTCATTATTTTCGAAAAAATGAGTTAGTGAATAATTTTTATAGTAAAAAACTTACTCCCTCCGATCCATATTAGTGGGCATAGCTTTGTCTAAATTCATATGTATCTAGTTAAGTATTTAGACTAGATACATGTGTATCTAGACAAAGTTGTGCCCACTAATATAGACTAGATACATGTGTATCTAGACAAAGCTGTGCCCACTAATATGGATCGGAGGTAGTAATAATAATGGAGATATTATTTTTTTTTTTTTAAACAATGTTTACAACCAAGGTTTGGGTAACCGGGCGGTAAATCCGTTTACCGCCTGGTTACCGCAAATCTCGAGCACCCTCGGTAAATCGGATTACCGAGCAAAAAATTCCGAATTTATTTGAATTTAAATGCAGGAAACTAGATAACTATTAAGTATCTACTCGAAAAAATGGAAAATAACTTGGCGCATTGGTAGCTACTTGATGTGCGCAACTATCGTGGATGCTGGAGGTCCCTGGTTCGAATCCCACATCTCAACAAAGCTAGTATAATTTTTCTTTTTGTGGATTAGCTTTGTTCCATCAAAAATGAGAAAATAATGTTGAAAATGTGCCTGTGATGATTCGAACAATCAACCTCAAGGAACTGTGGTGCTACTATGAAGCCATACCACTGCGCTAGCATCAAATTCATGTGGAAACCAAGCTTATATCGTAATTAAACCTTTCTACAATAATTCAAATTCAAAATTTGTTTGAAAATTTCGAGCGGTAAATCTGCGGTATTTTCCGGTTACCACAGTAACCGGAAATCTCGAGCCCCCTTTTGAAAAAAATTCCAATCCAATACCCAAAACCTTGGTTTACATATAACAAAACGATGGTTCTTCAAGTCTAAAACACTACTGAAACAGGCTCCTTGCAAAGTTAGTGCAATTTCTCGGGTCCTCGGCAACAACGGGGTATAGGCCGAGGGCCACGAAAAAACAGTCGGCAACTAGGCTGCTATGCCGAGTGCTTTTCCCGCGACGCTCGGCAAATAACTGCACTCAATATAGGAACAAGGATGCCGAGTGTGGCACTCGGCAAAGGGCAGACGCTAGACTACAAATAAGGGCCACGTGGCACCTAACATCGGGACTGATGATGCGGGGTGGATATGCCGAGTGCCACATGCCCACATCGGTGGCACTCGACAAACATAATTGCGCACAGTTTGTCGTGCCCCTCACATGGCACTTGGCAAACATGTTTTTTGTTTCTTTTGTTTTTTTAAAATAGTTCCCTTTCTTTTCTCGCCCCTTTTCTCCTGCACTCAATGTATTTCCCGGGAAAAACATTTGGCGGGAAAAAAGAGCGAGAAATGTTTGGTGGGAAAATATGATGGAGGCTGGGGATAAAAATGCACAACCCGGCCAGAAATCTGTACCCAAATTTTCCATTTCGGTTATGCCTCCACACCCCACTTCAAGTTTTTGATGATTCTCATGTAGCTTTATGAAAAGAAGCTCACACCTTGAACACCCCCAAAACATAGGTGGGTTGAGATTGAGCCAAAATGTTAATAAGGACTTCTTTGACTCCCATAGACATGAATCTTTCATTCCATAATGAGAGCCTTTTACCAAATCTATCTTTCATCCTTGTTAACGGAGTTTGCATCCCTATGTACTTTTCTTCATTGGACCTTTGTGAGATATCGAAGATAGTTTAGTTCTAACTTGAAATTGTACACGGCATGCATCGCTAAACAAAAGAGACCAGTTGGAAGACTAACTAATTGTCCAACTGCTTTAATGCCTTTTGAAAGGAGATCATCGCATTTTCACAACATTTTCTTGTTGACTTGGGGCTTTAATTAAGGAAAAGGAGACTATAACCGGCAAATAGTAGATGGGATATGCTTGCGGCCGGCTCTCCCTGCATTGATTTAGATCCCTGACTCCTTGGTTATAGACAGCCTGCAACTGGTTTTTTGACAAGCCTTCAGGCACAAATAGAAATAGATAGAGGGAGAGAGGGTCTCCTTGTCTAAGTCTTCTGGCAGGTTTAAAAATTTCGGCTTGTTGTCCTTTCACTCTCACAGAAAATCTTAAATAAGGGCCATAAGACATGATATGTTTTAGCCAAACTCTATCAAAGCCATTGTTTCGCAACAAACCCTTTAATTAGGTAACCCCAATCAATTATGTCATGGGCTTTCGTAAGCTCAAGTTTGGAAGCACAAACAATGTCATCCACCTTCTTACCTTTCTGAATATGATGAAAACATTCAAAGGCAATCAGGGCATTATCAAATATTAACAACAAGACGGGGGGGGGGGGGGGGGGGGGGGGCTCCACCCCGGCTTTGTCATTAAGGTAGAAGTGAGGACTCGAACCCAGGACCTGGCCCTTATGCGCATATGCACGGCTACCACTAGTCCACGGAAGAGGTCTCCATTATCAAATATTAGTCTACACGGGAAAAAACAGTTTGGGTTGTTCCAGCATTGGGCTCAGTCAATTCACAATATATTTGGAAATCAACTTGTACGGGACATTGCATATGGTGATGGGTCTGGACTCTAGTAATTTTAGATCCTAACATCACTAGACTTGGTGATAAGAGCCATAACTGTATTATTTGCTCCTTCAGGATTGTGTCCTTCTCTAAGTTATTTTTTGAAAACGTCAATACTCTATTTCTTAATGGTGCCTCGGATTCTTTGAAAGAATCAGGTTTGGAAACCAGCCGGAATTGGGCAATTTTGAATACTTCATTGTACTTTCTTAGAAGCTCAAAACAACGTGGAACACTCTCCGAGGTGATGAGTCATCTAGCTAAACGGATAAAAGCGCCGTACAACATGAACATCTTGTAGTGAACCTAACAATCAATAAAATAAAAACCCAAAGTCAACAAAAAGACTACTACAACTAGAATAAACATAAAATTATTATAACAAGTAACACAGTTAACTGTATTAAATTACCATGTAAATGCGTGAATGTTAAAGGTTTTTGAAACTTGAGTGCAATTTTGAAATGCTGGATCTTGGAGCCAAAAATCCACTCTCCACGGGTATGGTCGTGTAATTATGCCATTCCTAGAACAAAGCCTTCACACATCCTAATAGATATTCAAACGAAAATAAATAATTTCTTTCAAAATACTGAAAAATATCAAGCATGCTGGTGACTTGATAATCTTAGCCTACAATATCCAGATTTTCACCCCGCTGAAGATCTTAGTTATATGCCAATCATTTTTATGTCTGCTTGCCTGTTTAATCGTATCACCAAATCCGATTTTGCCATATGATATTATCCTCGTGCAACCGGGGGAGATGATGATCTTAACGCCATATCTTTTGCTTTAATTCCCTGAATTAAAATACAAAAAAAGAAGATGCGTCAAGTATTGCTGTCCAAAGGAAAATGTACGGTGGTATACAAAATTGTAGTTCTTACTTCATCTTCCCAGTTTATTGAAAGTACGATCCACATGAGCAACAAAAGCTTTGCGAGACTACCACAAACGATGCCGAGCCAAAGCCCCTAATGAAAGCACGAAAAAAATCAGTATTTGAGACATGTTTATGTAGCCAGTGAAATATAAGAAGTTAGTGCTTAGATTGGCACTTAATATGCTGACATAGTAGTATATACCATTCCGTTGAGATGCAGGTGGAATGCAAGTAACACGGCCATGGGGATCCCTAGCAAGTAGAATGCGGCTAGATTGACACGTGCGCCTATCTTCTGCTTACCACATCCAGTTAGGACACCTGAAATGTACAGATAATTAGTGATCATGCCACCATGTTACAGATTGTTCTCTGTGGCCACATTTGGAATACATTGTAGCTCACTTGTGGTCGTACCTGAGAGGGAAGAATGGATTCCATCCATAAAGAAGGATAACGCGAGAACTGGTATCATCCGGGCAATGTACGTGATAACTTCCTCCTCATTGCTGTACATATAACCCCAGACGTTGCGTAGCAGAATCATAGTAACACCGATCACCAAGCCTTCAGACAAAGCCATAAAGAGGACTAGTCTTGTTGCCAGCTTTGCTGCCTCAGGCTTGCCGGCACCAAGTTCATTGGAAACACGCGTGCTGTATATGCAGGAAATGACAAATAAGACAGATCACTCCCAGAATTTCTTCGTAGTGGTTCCATGCCATGCCTTATAGAAACGGAAAAAGCATTCCACATTCTGTGTGTGAATCTCATGGTACCTTATGGCTATGCAGAAACCAGATGGCACCATGAACATGAGAACGCCGGTATTAAGACTGCAGATTTAAATAATGAACATCGTTAGAAAGTAGGGAAAGACCGAGCATTTTGTTGAATTTTAAATCATACTAGTACATGTATGTGTGATCAATTACCATATCGACAGTACCGAGGTTTCAAGCTTAGGATTAGGTAGAAGACCAGAGAGCAGCACAAGCAGTTCAAAAGACCACCACTCCAAGCTGCACATATGTAGAAGGAAGATTAATTAAACCATAGATTCATGTGACGACCAAGCAAGAGAAGACTTTGATTTCTCTCACCAAACCATCATTGCCGATGGGAAGGCGAGCGCCGTGAACTGGCGCAGCTCCTTGAATGCCTCCATGGAGAACCCGGTCCAGGTCCTGCTGCAAGCTCCCGACAGCCACGTGTACAGGCTCAGCATGGCCAGGTTGATGCCGTAGGAGATGGCGATGCACAGCGCGGCGCCTTTGCTGCCCATGCCAGACTTGAACACCAGCGCCCAACAGACGAGGACGTGAATGAGCGCCGTGACGCCGGAGCATGCCATGACCGGTACGACGATGCTCTGCGTCTGCAAGAACCGGACGTGGCACACGAGAGGCACATACATGATGATGGCCGGGACGAGCCACCGAGCGTAGGCGCCGGCCTCGGCAGCAATGGAAGGGTCCTGGCCGATGAACAGGAGGATCTGGGTGGTGTAGGCCAAAATGGCCACGATGGGGACGCAGGCCAGCGCGAGCACCAGCATCGCCCGCTGCTTGTAGACGCCGAGGAGGTGGTACTGCCGTGCGCCGAACGCCTGCCCACACAGCGTGTCCAGCGCGCTCGCCATGCCAACCTGCGTCTCGATTTAATCATGCAAACAATGAGTACATACTGCAAAGTAACAAACTGACTCGTGGTACTAAGTAAATGTAGGGATGCCCACGAGCAAGCTGAAGCCAGTGACGTTGGCGAGGGAGGTGGCCAGCGAGGCGCCGGCAAGGGGAAGCTCGCCGAGATGGCCCACGAACATCACAGACACCAACTGTAGCGCGAAATTGAGGACGGCGTTTGTCACCAGCGGCACCGCCAGCCGCAGCAGACGCTTTGCCTCCGCTGCCACGACATTCTCGTTGCCTTTCTCGGCAACTGGGGTGATGAGCAGAGGCTCCTCTATGCTCTGCTTCTGCATTCTTATGAGCTATACTAGCAAGATACAGTTGAGGTCTGGAGTAAAAAGATGGTGAGCAAGCAGAGAAGATGAAGGGTATTTGGGGATCAGTAGAGTCCGTTCATCTGTACAGATTTTGTTCAGCGCTTGTTTGATGGTGATAGGTTAAGCGTGGCTGTGAAGCATCAGACCCGCTTGTTTGTTGTTTGATGGAGTAATTTGTTGCTCTCGGTCAAACTTGTTACCGATGTGTCTGACGAACCACACCGTGACATGTGTGCGATTGATTAATAAACGGGGTTCGAGGCTTTGATCACCACAAACAAACCGCAACTAACAATATTACATGCAACTTGGCAACCCGTCTGGCTTTGGGCTGCGTAAATTAATCAAATGAGCGCACTGACCTACAAATAAGAATCTGAGGGGGATCCATTGAGGCCTGTCCACAGAACTCAACAGTAAGTCTCAGCAGTAAATACGTAGCATGCAGTTGAAGGAAACCGCTTACTCTATTCTTATCTACTCCCTCCGTCCAAAAATAAGTGTCTTAGATTTGTCAAAAAGTGGATGTATCTAGACGTAAAACATGTATAGATACATCCACTTTTGTGCAAACTTGAGAAACTTATTTTGGGACGGAGGGAGTAGTAAACATGCAATAGTTAACATTCCGCCATCTTCACCAGCCCAAAAGAATGGATCAAATGGAAAATCGGAAATGAATTACACCTCTCTGCATATTCTGGTCTCCAGCTTCCTTATGATTGATAAAAAATATTACATTTTGGTTAGGTTTACATAGTTATGACACCGCGGGAAGACTTATAGACTACTGTATGGTAAGAACCTAGCTGTTGTCCATCAAGTAGGTTTTGGGAGATTATCTGGCTAAGAGAGGACTCTTTGGCAAACCTTTTCCCTATATTTGATTTCACTTAACCACAACATTACTGTGGCCGACATTTTTCATCAGGTAGTCACATTCTGACATTTTGAAGGGCACTTTTTGGCGAAAGATTAACTTTGTGGAACCAGAATGCATGAGAGGCTGGTTTGGACCCTGTACCCATCTGGTGATTTTAGTGTGAAATACTTTTATACTGCTATACAAAACTGTGGTAGCGTTCCCAATAAATTCTATGGCAAATCAATGAAACTACCATAGTGAATTAGCCTCTCACTAGTAGGAAGTTTCCACTTTTACAAAAAGTAAATTCACAAGGTAAAAAATAGCTTAATGCTATAATTACCATGACCATGATGGATTTACATAAAAAAGGAGTTGCTAGTAGCATGGACATTTTGGTACTTGCCATCCTGGCAAAAACAAAGTAAACATCATGTTCTACTAGTTGGTGATAATCTAGTGAAAAGTTTTTAAAACTTATCTAGCGATGAAGTTGCCAAGGTTTACACAATAATTGCCCCCCGTTTGCCAAGGAAAAAAGTGCATAACTGGATTGATAAAAAATATTACCATGCATTTGAAAGACCACTATATCATGCTATTATTGCCATCGATTGATTAAATTTCCAGGGTGTATACACACTAATTGTCTATGTTGTAAAAAACCTCACTCTTGGTTTAACAATATCTACACACACTACAAAAGTAACTATATTGTTCACACCTGAATTTCCACTAATGAAAAATGTTAAAATAGTTGCCACCAATAGGTAGTGTATTTATGTGAGTAAGAACAAAGCCTTCGCACATCCTCATAGAAATATTCAAACAGAAATAAATATTTCCTTACAAAAATACTGACAAATATCAAGCATGCTGGTGACTTGATAATCTTTAGTCTACAGTATTCAGATTTTCAGCCCGCAATTCAAAACTGAAGAGATTAGTTATATGTCAATCATATTTCTGTCGCTGGCCTGTTTAATCGTGTCACCAAATCCAATTTTTCCACATGATATTACCCTTATGCAACCGGGGGAGAAGATGATCTTAACGCCATGTCTTTTGCTTTAATTCCCTGAATAAAAATAATTTAATTTATGAAGATGCATCAAGTATTGTTGTCCAAATGAAAATGTATGGTGATATACAAAATTGCACATTCTTATTGGTGGATGCATAAGAAATTCAAAATTTGAAAAACATAAAAAGGTTCACACCTAAGTTGCCATTTATGAATGCCTGAAAAAATGTCACACATTGTATGGCAACCAACAATGTGTTGAAAGCCATGTCAAAAAAAAAAAAAATGTGTTGAAAGTTGCCATGAGTGAATGCATAATACTTGTGCAAGTTTCCATAGATTCAAATTTGAATAACAAAAGGTTAACACCTAAATTCCCATCCATGAAAACATGAAAAAAAATACCATACATTGTGCAAGTTGCCATCGATTCGAAACTGAAACCAAAAATTGTATAGCATCACAAGGAACTAGATATATCATAGAGACCATAAATATATGCAAATACCAAAATTAACAGAAGTCGTCTACTACTATTTTGTGAAGTGAATCCCACAAAACTTGATACTACTGAAGCTACGAGAGTGTATCTACTCAGACTGGCTGAAGACGTTGTAAGGCTTCAGTTTCAGGGGATGCAGAGCAGATAAAGAACCTGTGAAGCTGACTTAATTGAGTGGTGATGTCTGGGCAAGGCGCTGGTTACGGAGAGGTCGCCGCGCCGATTCGATGCCGACGAGGGGGCGGTCGCCGCGCCGGTGCGATGCAGACGAGTGGGAGGTCGCTGCGCCGCCTCGGGTGAGGTCGCAGAGCCTCCGCTGGCGCCAACGCGATGAGGTCGCCGCGCCGGTGCGATGCCGACGAGGGGGAGGTCGCCGCGCCGCTGCCCACCACGAGAGGGAGGCCGCCGCCGCCGCTGTCTCATTATTTTTCCTCAGCACCGGATTTTCGAGAGGCCGAGCGATTTCCTTTCCTTTTTTACCGGACTTTTCTGTCACGGCCCAGGCTTGGCCCACGAACACTGAAGAAGTCAAGGCCCACGACGACCCGGTCCAAGGCGCGATTTTTTTGACAAAAAAAGACCACTTCAGCGAGTGAATTGTTAAAAAGACCACCTCCTAAATAAATTATCAAAAAAGACCACCTACACCGTGGTGGCAGGCTTCCCAGGTGACGCGTGTGACCTGCCGCCAAGGCCGCATGTTCCTGATCAATGAACAGTGCCCTGGTCGATGAACAGTGCAGTTAGCTATGAAAATTTATTGAATTTGTCTTTTTTCTGATCCCAAAATATGAGGTATTTTTCAGTGAATTTTTGCCGGTCGTACTACATAGAGATAGCTATATCTATCCACGTATTTTTTATTTATTTTTTTGAGATGTTTCAAAAAATTCAAAACGGGGGACTGTTCATGCGCAGGAAGCAGATGCATGCATGCATGCACACGCCAACGTGCCGCCATGGCCCGTGGCGGCAAGGTCGGCAGTGGCGGCAAGTGACGTTTATGTGGTCCTTTTTGACAATTCTTTTGGTATGTGGTCCTTTTTGACAATTCATTTGTCCAAGTGGTCCTTTTTGTCAAAACCAGTTGGAAAGTAATTGAACTCTTGTATCCTCTCCCTCGAATCCAGATTGTAACTCTTGAACCCTTAATTCTCTACTGAATTCTGAGTGAGAGCATAACAATTGGTATCAGTTGCTTTGTTTCGATCTCCGACGAACGCTTGATCTGTAAATCTGACTATGGTTGGTAGCGATTTTCGAATTACCACCGTAATTCCTATCCTTCGGTTTGATTGTGTTCATCGGTGTTGATCTGGCGCCCTGGAAGAATCCCACGGTTGTGGAAACGCATATCGTGACCGTCGTGGCCACCGTCAAGGAGCAGAACACCGCCACCAACACCAAGCTCGACGATTTCGCGGAGAAGATGGCCAAGCTCACTGACTGGATGCGAATGGTGAACGACTCCAGGGCGGAACTCGCAAGAACACGGGAATTCCTCGCGGTGCGCGCCGAGGACACGACATCTCATCTCGGCTTGCTCGAGGCGGACGAGCGACGCGGAGGCGCCAAAACGCGGACCCCATCACGCCGACGACCACCGTCGTGCCGATCACCTCCGACAAACAGCCCAATGGGCGCCGCGAAGCTTCATTCACACGGGGGCATGATTCGGGAGTTGCAAAACCCCCTTAACCTCCTCTCGGCGCTGGTACGTCTTGACATGCACAGAACCTAATCGATCTCGAGTCTGAACCGCGGACGCACAACTCACACACCACACTAGCACACCTAAGATGGACTTTCCTAAGTTCGATGGGGACGAGTATGAGATTTGGATTGACAATTGTGATCTCTACTTCGAGATCTACAGTGTGTCAGTGAAGAATAATAGAACTTGTATATTGATTGATTTGATCAAGCCGTATTACAAAGTATATAAGGGCAATATCCCAACCGACATAGGCTGAAAAACCTGATTTGGCACGGGTGCGCATAGTGTGGTCATTGATAGGAGCAAGAACATGGACGGCACGTGGTGGTAGGGCTGGTGGTGACGGGGAGGGGGAGGTGTCCGGCGCAGCGGAGGGTGCGGACACGGGCGAGTCTGCCACGGTAGATAAATCAGGCGTTTGGGCTGCCGCGACAGAGGATGACGTAGTGATGACAGGAGATGGGGGCGATGGGGGCGCTGCCGCGGCAGAGGAAAAGGGCAAATCCGCTGCCGTGACAGGAATATCGGGTGATGCAACAGAAGATTGGGGTGCGTGATCGGATGTGAGATCGGGTGTGAGATGGGTGAAGAGAGGAGTTTTGTTGCGAGAATAAGTTGAGTGGGATGCAGAGTTGGGACTGCTGACTATGGAGGAGGGAGTAGAGAATGGAAAAACTTTTTCATCGAAGGTTACATGACGAGATATATGTATACGACCAGAAACAAGATCAAGACACCTATAGCCTTTGTGTTCATCGGAGTATCCTAAGAAGACACATGGAAGTGATCGTGGGGACAGTTTATTAATTGTTGTGGCGGAGACATTAGGAAAGCAAAGACAACCGAAGACTCGTAGCTCAGAGTAGTTAGGGTTAGAAAGAAAAAGAGAGTAAAAGGGAGTTGTTTTAGGATTTACACTGGATGGGCGAATGTTCAAGAGATAAGTGGCAGTGTGCAGTGCTTCGGCCCAGAAAGTGGGTGGCATGGACGCCTGGATAAGAAGTGTTCT
Organism: Poa pratensis; assembly: GCA_947311845.1. Classification (NCBI taxonomy): domain Eukaryota; kingdom Viridiplantae; phylum Streptophyta; class Magnoliopsida; order Poales; family Poaceae; genus Poa; species Poa pratensis. The sequence goes on from CAMZMU010000098.1 coordinate 38,600,380, forward strand.
AATAATGTCATTTATTGTGCGAAGAGAGCGTTCAGCTTTGCCATTTTGGGGGGAAGTATATGGACAGGAAAACCGAAAGAGAATGCCGCGCTGGAGGAAAAGAGTTCGATTTGCAAGATTTTTAAATTATGTACCATTATCGCATTGTATGAATTGGATAGGAAGATTTGTTTCTTAGAGGAAAGGTCCATATAAAATGGGTGTAATCATCTAAAATAACGAGATAATATTTGAAACCAGAAATACTTAATATTGGAGAGGTCCACAAATCACAATGAAGAAGCTCAAAAGGAAACATACTAGAAGAGCTAGAGGAACTAAAGGGCAACCTAACATGTTTTCCTTGTTGACATGAAACACATAGAGAGGAATTATGAAGATCTTTATTACATGGAATAGAGAAATCACTAAGTAGAGAGGACAGCGTGGCACTATTGGGATGACCTAAACGCCGATGCCAAAGGTCGACCGTAGCAAGCATGGTGGATGGAAGCGCAGTAGTGGCAGCATCATGGATTGAGTAGAGGTCGCCGGAGCTATCGAAGCGTGCGATCTCTGCCTTGGTTTGGAAATCCTTCACAGAAAGGCCAAAGGGATCAAATTCGACAGAGACATGATTATCAGTGGTGAAACGTCGAACAGAAATTAAATTTTTGATGAGTGCTGGTGCAACTAAGACATCGCTAAGGAGAAGTGGTTTGGTTGTAGATGGAATTTGAGTATGACCAACACATGAAATAGGAGTGGAGGAACCATCACCAAGTGTTATGGAAGAAAAATATGATGGAGTGCAATTTGACAGCATATTATTGGATGAAGACATATGACTAGATGCACCAGAATCAAAGATCCAAGCAGTACATGTGTTACCTTGTGCAGCAAAATTATTCATGGCCTGTAGAAACGTAGCTTGATCCCAGCTCGGGGCGTTGGTAGAGGGCGGCGCTGTTGGTGGTGCAGGTGCGGGCGCAGGTGGTGTTGCCGCATACGTGGGGAGCTGCATCGGCGGGTAGTAGGCTCCTGAATCAGCATGATAGAGTGGAGTCGACATCGGAGCACCATACTGGATCGGCGGAGCAGCAGCAAAAGGAGCCATGGCGGGGGCAGTATAATAGGCCTGAGCAGGTGGACGAACACCAAGAAAACCAGGGGAGCCGGTGTGTGGGCGCATCCCCGGCTGCCATGCACCTGAATATGCGGGAGGGGCGCCGACGGGAGAGGGTGCAGACCACGGCATAGACCACGCCTGGACGAGTCCTGTCCATGGATCTTGAGGAGGGCGCCAGGCTGGAGGGGCCGATGTTGACGTCGAGGCACTAGTGGGAGGAGCTGGAGGCGTGGCTGCATGTCGAGGCGCCGAGGTAGGCCGTGGGGGAAGTACATGGGGTTCTTCCCGCGGTAGTTTGGACTTGGGCGCCATCCAGGGGGAGGTTGCACGGGAGGTGGTGGTGTTGCCGGGGCTGCCGTGGCAGGAGGTTGCGGCGGCCGTGGCGAGGCAGTGAAGACTTGGGGCCGTGCTTCCTTGCGCGCAATTGCGTCAGCGGCTGACTGAAGGAGGGAGCGCACCTCGGCAAAGGAGGGATAGGGCCGCATGAGGGGTATGAAGGCGGCTTGCGTCCTGAACTCATCACCGAGTCCTTGGAGGAGGATGTTGACAAGTTGGCGATCACCCACGGGATCACCCAACTCACGAAGCTCATCGACCATCGTCTGAAGTCGCTGACAATAGTTACTGAGGGAAGATGCTCCCTGAACGGTGTTGCGAATCTCGGTGTTGAGGGTGTTGATGCGAGCGTCGACATTGTCCTGGAAGAGACGACGAAGGGCAGCCAGAGAGCGGCTGCGGTAGAGGCTTCTCGGAAGACAAGGTTGAAGATCTCGGTCGACACGCGCGAGTAGATCCATTGGATGATGGAGAGGTCATCTTTGACCCAGCGAGGATCATCGAGGCGCGGGACAGAGTCGGCGGCAATGTGGGCGCGCAGATTGCAGCGGCCAAGGTGTATGTCGAAAAGATGGCACCAATGGTAGTAATTGTGGGCTGCTAGGTCTAGGGTAATTGGGATAAGAGATGTAACATCTGAGATTGTATCGGCTAAAGAAATTGTAGTGGGGATTGTAGGAGCTAGGGTTAGAGAGGTAGAGGGAGCTGTTTGGGCTACGAGTGTGGCGGCGGCCATGGCAGCGCGCCACTCGAAGTAGCCGCGCGGCGGCGGCGGTGGTGGAGTTGGGACGGCCATGCCCTAGGATCGTCGCTCTGATACCATGAAGAATAATAGAACTTGTATATTGATTGATTTGATCAAGCCGTATTACAAAGTATATAAGGGCAATATCCCAACCGACATAGGCTAGACGTAGACTTGGAGTACAAACCGAATAGGATTACAACGAGGAGAAGGTATCGTAATACAATAGTCTAACAGTCAGCGCACATGAGGGTGAAGTTTGCTGCCTTAAACATGATAGGAAATGCTGCTTTATGGTTTAAAACTGAGCGAAATAAGAAGAAATTTGTCCACTGGGGAGAGTTCTGTGAAGTTATAGCAGAGAGATGCGTCAGTTGTTGGTGCTTGCCCAGACCGCAACAGTCGAAGAGTACAGTGCTAGACTCAAAAACTCTTAGACACCAAATTCTCCTTCACTACCCATACACTAGTGAGGTGTTGTGCATAGAACGTTACATTGCTGGTCTAAGACCATACATTCGTTCAACGGTTATTTTGCATTGCCATGAAGACGTGGATATTGCGAGTTTGTTGGCTACCTTGCAGGAGACTGGAATTGATGCGGAGAAGCTGCAACACCACTCGAGCAGCAAGCACAATTACAAAGATAAATACAAGCATCAGTCTGACAAGCACAAGCAAGGGGCTCGGTCTGAAGATCATAAGAAGTCTAATACAACTCGCTGGGATGACAAACTAGAGGCTCTCAAGACATATCGCAAGGCAAAAGGGCTCTATTTCACGTGCGGTGAAAAATGGAGCAGAACACACAAGTGCCCATCGCAGGTGCCACTTCATGTCATGGAAGAGCTTCTGGAGGTGCTGCATACTGATAACAGTGAAGATAGCTCATCAACTCACAGTTCCTCTGGTTCTGATAGTGATCTCTGTCTATTGGCTGCAACGACTACTCCCAAGCAACAACGTACCATGCGTTTGAATGGCATGATTGGCAAGCAACATGTGCTTATTCTGGCGGATTCTGGAGCTAATATATGCATCCTTTATAAATGCTGAATTGGCTGGTCAGCTGGACAAGCAGTTGGTAGACACAGAACCAGCTCGTTTGTGTCTGCGAATGGCGCACCATTGGTTAGTACTAAAGTGACGCCTCAGCTGCAGTGGTTTTGTGAGGGGAAAACCTTCACACAAGACTTCCAGGTGCTGCCATTACCATGTTATGATTTAATTTTGGGAGCTGATTGGCTAGAAGAGCACAGCCCAATGTGGGTGCATTGGAAACAAAGGTGGATGAAGTTAACACACCAAGGGCGCCAGGTACAGCTTAACGGCATTAAGGAAAATCAACAAACATGCAAGGTAGTGTCAGCAGCTAAACTCCATGGGTTGCTGAAACATGGAGCTATTGTGGAAGGTGTTCAGGTGCAACCAATTCATCAGGAAACTGACTTACACGCGTTGACTATGGATGGCAAGGTGGAGGCAATTCCAATTTCTATGCAATCCTTGTTAGCAGAATTTGAGTCGCTGTCTGGAGATCATGTTGAGTTACCGCCACGACGTGAGTGTGATCATCACATTCCCTTGGTTCCAGGGGCACAGCCAGTAAATGTTCAGCCATACCGCTATGCCCCACATCAGAAGTCTGAAATCGAGAAGCGGGTTCAAGCAATGCTGCAACATGGAACTATTCGTCACACTTCTAGCCCATTTGCCTCTCCAGTTATGTTGGTCAGAAAGAACGACGGGTCCTGGAGATTTTGTGTCGATTACTGACAACTTAATTCTCTAACAGTCAAGAACAAACATCCTTTGCCGATGGTCGATTAGCAAGTTGGATTTGAGCTCTGGCTATCATCAGATTCAGGTGGCAGCTGATACGTCTCAAACGTATCTATAATTTTTGATGTTCCATGCTTGTTTTATACCAATTGCTACATGTTTTGCATCTACTTTATATCACTTTTATACATTTTTTGGGACTAACCTATTAACAAGATGCCGAAGTGCCAGTTCCTGTTTTCTGCTGTTTTTGTATTCCAGAAAAGCTAGTCTGGAAATATTCTCGGAATTGGACGAAACTACACGGGGGTGCCTATTTTTCCAGAACACGCCTGACGGAGCGAAGGAGCAGCAGAGGAGGGCCACCAGGAGGCCACACGCACCTAGGGCGCGGCCCCCCTTCTGCCGCGCCCTGGGTGGTGTGGGCCCCTCGGGGTCCGCAGCCGCCGCCCTTTCGCCTACTTATTCCCCCCGACGCGAAAACCCTAAGTACCTGAGCAAATATCCACGAAAAGTTCCAGAGACGCCGCCGTCGTCAACCCTAGCTCGGGAGGGTTCAGAACCTCTTCCCGGCACCCTGCCGGAGAGGGGAATCGTCACCGGAGGCTTCTACATCGCCATGCCTGCCTCCGGAGTGATGCGTGAGTAGTTCATCCTTGGACTACGGGTCCATAGCAGTAGCTAGATGGTTGTCTCTCCACTTTGTGCCATCATGTTTAGATCTTGTGAGCTGCCCTACATGATCAAGATCATATTATTGTAATGCTACATGTTGTGTTTGCTGGGATCCGATGAATATTGAATATTATGTCAAGTTGATTATCAATCTATCTATATGTTATTTAAGATCTTGCATGCTTTCCGTTACTCGTAGATGCTTTGGCCAAGTAGATGCTTGTAACTCCAAGAGAGAGTATTTATGCTAGATAGTGGGTTCATGTCTCCGTTTAACCTGGGACAGTGACAGAAAGTTCTAAGGTTGTGGATGTGCTGTTGCCACTAGGGATAACCTAACGATGCTATGTCCACGGCATATGTGTTTGTTTACATTACGCACTTTACTTAATGCAATTATCCGTTGCTTGCAACTTAATACCAACGGGGGACTCGGATGACAACCCGGCGGTGGATTATTAGTCATAGATGCTGTTGGATAACGGTCTATGTATTATGTCGTAATGCCCAATTAAATATCATAGTAGTCAACATGTCATGTATATGCATTGTCATGCGCTCACTATTCGTCAATTGCCCAGCTGTAATTTGTTCACCCAACATGTTAGTTATCTTTTATGGAGAGACACCACTAGTGAACTGTGGACCCCGGTCCATTCTTTTACACTGATTAAACAACCACAAACTGCAAACTGTTCCTTTTTCATTCTCTGCAATTTAATACTCATTTTCCACACCATACGTTTAATCCTTTGTTTTCAGCAAGCCAGTGAGATTGACAACCTCACTGTTTCGTTGGGGCAAAGTAGTTTGATTGTGTTGTGTGCAGATTCCACGTCAACAGTCCAGACTCCCTGCGACAGCTATTTTTCTGGCGCCGTTGACAACCTTCTGAAGAGTTGCTGCTCCTACTGGTTCGATAACCTTGGTTTCTTTCTGAGGGAAAACTTGCTGCTGACTACATCATACCTTCCTCTTGGGGTCTCCCAACGAACGTGTGTTTCACGTCATCAAGCTATTTTTCTGGCGCCGTTGCCGGGGAGTAGAAGTTCTTCAGGAAGCTCTCTGTCTCCCGTCAACAGCACTATTTTTCTGGCGCCGTTGCCGGGGAGACAGCAGTCTTCTGCAAGGGGAGTTTCACGCTTCCAATCTCTTTACTTTGTTTTTGTCTTGCTTAGTTTATTTTATTTTATCTTGTTTGCTTTCAATTATCAAAAACACAAAAAAATTAGTTACTTGCATTTAGTTTATTTTCAGTTTTGTTTTCTGTTAGTATCATGTCTAGCCCTGTTCCAGTAGTAATGTCACCTGAAGAAGAGATCTTCACTTTCAAGCAAGGGAGTGAGGAGAGTTTTAAAGATGCTTGGTCTAGAATATCTGAGTCCTATGCTAAAACTGAACCTAAAATGACTTTAAGCCTGCTTCTTAGTAGCTTTTATTTTGGTCTTGTTCTTTGCTACAGATATGCTTTAGATGCTGTGGTAGGAGGAGATTTCCTTCGTTATGATGGGGATCAAGCTTTTAATGCTATAAAAAAATTGATTACAATTTCTAGCCCCAATCACTAAAATTGATTTGGCTTTGACAAGCATAAGTGATAGACTTAACGCTCTTGAAACGAACATATCTGGTCTAAAAGAAGGGTATAATCAGATTCGTGAACATTATGATAATGTGCCAGTAAATTTTGAACCATCGGGATGGATTCCCTCAGTAAAAGTTGTTATAAATGGTGAAACTTTTCATTCTCGCTGTGATATTATGTCTGAATTCTGTTTAATGCCCAAGAATATTTATGATTCCTTAAATCTTTGGGAGCTTTCCAAATGCGAAGATTGTATAACTTTGGGTGATAATACTATTAAATTACCAAGGGGAGTAGCGAAGGAGTATTTACAAAACTCTTAGGGATAACAATATCTATTGATTATCTTGTCATTGAATGTGCAGGAGTAGGACAAATTACGCTTGGAAGTCTCTGTTGAAACGCTTTGGAGCAATAATAGATGTGGGCCAAGGCACTATGAATTTCGCCTCTTCACCTATGTGTAACCAAGTATTTCCTAAAGATAAAGGTAAAGGTAAGAGAGCTAAGCGTAAGAATGTTGATGCTTCTTCACTTGGTAATACTTGATGCATGCTTTGTGCCTAGCTAAAAGGCGTTAAAGAAAAGCGCTTATGGGAGGCAACCCATTTTATTTTTCTGCAATTTTTCTTTTATTGAGTCAAGGAGTTTGTTTACTTCTGTAGCAACTCCTTTGTATCTTTATTTTCTCGCATTGTTGTGCCAAGAGTAGCCTCTAATGATAAGATGATGCTTAATTTTGATTGCTGCGCAGAAACAGATTTTTGCTGTTCACTGTACGAAATTCCTAAAATCACCAGATTGTTAATTAAATCTGAAATTTTTGTGCGTAATCTTTATGAATGTCTGAAACTTTCATTAGTTCAGAGTTTCTCGATCTGAGCGTCGTAAGTGCCTCGAAAAAATTCGTCTTTGCGGACTGTTCTGTTTTAGACAGATTATGCCTTTTTATTTTTGCATTCTCTCTTTTACTAGTGTTGAGTGAAATTCTTTTTTGGGTGGAAGAGCTTCACATAACATCAGTGGCTGTAGCTAATGTTTAAAGTAACAAATCATATTGCGTCTTTATAGAACATGTGAATTTTTGATTATGCACTAACCCTCTAATGAGATCTACTTTGAGTTTGGTGTGACGGAAGTTTTCAAGGGTCAAGAGAGAAGGATGATATAATAGGATCAAGAAGAGTGAAGAGCTTAAGCTTGGGGAGGCTCCCATGGATCTCCCCAGCATATTTCAAGAAGACTCAAGCGTCTAAGCTTGGGGATGCCCAAGGCATCCCCTTCTTCATCGTCAAAATTATCAGGTCATCTCTAGTGAAACTATATTTTAATTCTTTCACATCATATGTGCTTTTCTTGGAGCGTCTGTGTGCTTTTATTTTCAGTATTGCACTTTTATTTTCAATAAAGCTTGACTGGACCCTAGCATTCTTGATTGGGAGAGAGACACGCTCCGCTTTTTCATGAGAATACTCCTATTCTTCACTTATATTTGTTGAGTATTCATATCTAGCGCTGTTCAGCTTTTAGCTCTTGTTTTCATGTATCTCTTGTCAGAGCTATTAGCTTTCTTTTGTAGAAAGTACTCTCTTGCTTCACTTATATTTGTTTGGAGAGTTGATGAAATAAATTGATTGGTGTTTGGTTGGTTCAGAAAATGTTGCATGTGGTAATTGGTATAAGGAAAAACTTGCTTAATCTTGTAGATCACTAAAATGGATAACTTGATGCTTGTCAATTGTTTTGAGTTAACAAGTAGATCATGATTAAATTGTGCATCACATGAGTTAAGCCTATTAGTGAAGAACTACCGTAAAGCTTGTTGAAAATTTGGTTTGCATCGGTGGTACCTCTAAGGTCTAGATATTTTCTAATAACAGGGTTTGGTTAACAAGGAAGACGGTATGAAGTCTTATAACGTTTGCAATATGTTTGTCATATAAAACTTGGTGTACGGGTTGATATTCTTGTTTGCTTACATAACCTTGCTAGCCTAAACTCTGTACTGAGAGGGAATGCTTCTCGTGCATCCAAATCCTTGAGCCAAAATCCATGCCATTTGTGTCCACCATAACTACCTATATGTGGTATTTCCTTGCCACTCCAAGTAAATTTTTCATGTGCTACCTTTAAATTATTCAAAATGTTATTATTCCCTTTTTGTGTCAATGTTTACTAGCTCATGAGGAATTAGTGTGGTTATTCTTTATTCTATTTGTCGAGTGGACTTTTACACCTGGACTAGTGGCATATACATCCGCTTATCCAATAACTTGCAAAAAGAGCTGGCAACGGGGTGCCCAGTCCCAATTAATTACAACTTTAACCAATTAATTCTCTTCACACTTTTGCCCTGATTCATCAGTAAGCAATGACAAACAGTGAAATACCTGAATGTGTGTAAACCAAAGAGAAAGAGGGATGATCTGCCTTGCTGGTAGAAATAACGTCCTTCATGGGAGCCGCTCTTAAAAGTCCGTTCGACAGGTAGAATACTGTTCTCACCCGCTACCATTCGTTGACAATTAACAAACACCTCTCAAAAATAGATACTCCTCCATGGTATGTGATTGATGGAAGGCACCCGAGGATTCGGTTAGCCATGGCTTGTGTTAGCAAGGTTGGGAGGAGTATCAAATATTTTATGCAATCTCTATATGCTTTCAAAAACCTAAAAGCTCTAGCACATGATTTAATCCCTGCTTCCCTCTGCGAAGGGCCTTTCTTTTACTTTTATGTTGAGTCAGTTTTCCTATTCTTTCTGTCTTCCACAAGCAAACACTAGTGTCAACTTTGTTACAACATGCGTTATATGCAATGTATTGGACTTGTTATACTACTTTGTGTTGACAATATCCATGAGATAAATATGTTGAAAGTTGAAGCAAATGCTGAAACTAAATTCTTCCTTTGTGTTGATTAAATACCTTTTGTTAGAAACTATTGCTTTATGAGTTAACACTTATGCAAAACTGTTTGATGCTTGTCTCGAAAGTACTATTCATGAAAACGTTTAGCTTGTGTGATTCATTGTTTACTCATTATCTATTTGGTAGCAAATTATAGACCATTGACTTGGATCACTTCATTCATTTACATGTGCCTTGCAATATTATATGATCAAGATTATGATAGTAGCATGTCACCTCAAAAATTATTTTGTTTTTATCGTTTACCTACTCGAGGACGAGTAGGAACTAAGCTTGGGGATGCTGATACGTCTCAAACGTATCTATAATTTTTGATGTTCCATGCTTGTTTTATACCAATTGCTACATGTTTTGCATCTACTTTATATCACTTTTATACATTTTTTGGGACTAACCTATTAACAAGATGCCGAAGTGCCAGTTCCTGTTTTCTGCTGTTTTTGTATTCCAGAAAAGCTAGTCTGGAAATATTCTCGGAATTGGACGAAACTACACGGGGGTGCCTATTTTTCCAGAACACGCCTGACGGAGCGAAGGAGCAGCAGAGGAGGGCCACCAGGAGGCCACACGCACCTAGGGCGCGGGCCCCCCTCTGCCGCGCCCTAGGGTGGTGTGGGCCCCTCGGGGGTCCGCAGCCGCCGCCCTTTCGCCTACTTATTCCCCCCGACGCGAAAACCCTAAGTACCTGAGCAAATATCCACGAAAAGTTCCAGAGACGCCGCCGTCGTCAACCCTAGCTCGGGAGGGTTCAGAACCTCTTCCCGGCACCCTGCCGGAGAGGGGAATCGTCACCGGAGGCTTCTACATCGCCATGCCTGCCTCCGGAGTGATGCGTGAGTAGTTCATCCTTGGACTACGGGTCCATAGCAGTAGCTAGATGGTTGTCTCTCCACTTTGTGCCATCATGTTTAGATCTTGTGAGCTGCCCTACATGATCAAGATCATATTATTGTAATGCTACATGTTGTGTTTGCTGGGATCCGATGAATATTGAATATTATGTCAAGTTGATTATCAATCTATCTTATATGTTATTTAAGATCTTGCATGCTTTCCGTTACTCGTAGATGCTTTGGCCAAGTAGATGCTTGTAACTCCAAGAGAGAGTATTTATGCTAGATAGTGGGTTCATGTCTCCGTTTAACCTGGGACAGTGACAGAAAGTTCTAAGGTTGTGGATGTGCTGTTGCCACTAGGGATAACCTAACGATGCTATGTCCACGGCATATGTGTTTGTTTACATTACGCACTTTACTTAATGCAATTATCCGTTGCTTGCAACTTAATACCAACGGGGGACTCGGATGACAACCCGGCGGTGGATTATTAGTCATAGATGCTGTTGGATAACGGTCTATGTATTATGTCGTAATGCCCAATTAAATATCATAGTAGTCAACATGTCATGTATATGCATTGTCATGCGCTCACTATTCGTCAATTGCCCAGCTGTAATTTGTTCACCCAACATGTTAGTTATCTTTTATGGAGAGACACCACTAGTGAACTGTGGACCCCGGTCCATTCTTTTACACTGATTAAACAACCACAAACTGCAAACTGTTCCTTTTTCATTCTCTGCAATTTAATACTCATTTTCCACACCATACGTTTAATCCTTTGTTTTCAGCAAGCCAGTGAGATTGACAACCTCACTGTTTCGTTGGGGCAAAGTAGTTTGATTGTGTTGTGTGCAGATTCCACGTCAACAGTCCAGACTCCCTGCGACAGCTATTTTTCTGGCGCCGTTGACAACCTTCTGAAGAGTTGCTGCTCCTACTGGTTCGATAACCTTGGTTTCTTTCTGAGGGAAAACTTGCTGCTGACTACATCATACCTTCCTCTTGGGGTCTCCCAACGAACGTGTGTTTCACGTCATCAGCAGCTGGTGAAGAACACAAGACTGCATTTCGCACCCATCAGGGCCTTTACGAGTTTTTGGTACTGCGCACCGGCGACCTTTCAAAGTTTTATGAACAAATTTTTTGACAAGCTGCTGCGACATGGGGTCCTTGTGTTCATGGATGACATTTTGATTTGTATAGAAACTCTTGAAGAGCATGACAAGTTTATGCGCCAATTGTTGGGTATTCTGCAAGAAAACAAGCTGCTCATCAAGAAAACAAAATGCCTATTCGCTTAATCATCCTTGGAGTATTTGGGTCATGTGGAAAAGTCGCAGTGCCACAAGTGCAGGTGGTGTGGGATGCACAACACCACCAACAGTGACCTGGGAGGACACTTCGGTCTGCAGCGATTTCTAGATGCACTGGCTTGGGATCAAGCCAGCTCTCAAGGGGGAGGGCATGTCACGGACCAGGCTAGGCCTACGACGACCCGGTCAGGCGGATCGTGCAAAGGCGCCTGGCGTGACAGAGAAGAAAGGAGGATAAAAGGATGAGATCAGCATCCGGAGTTGGTGACGAATTAGACAAAACCTGTTTGAAAGTAGTTGAACAATTGTATCCTCTCCGTCGAAATCCAGCTTGCAACTCTCGAACCTGAATTCTCTCATATGAAACGAAACAATAGTTCATACCAGTTATTACATCCGGCTATTCTCAACCAACATGTTCACTTGGATCCGCATAAAGGAAAAGCAACAACCATTACATCTCTCCACTTTGTGTCTCATTTATTACACACACATCACCTACCTAGAGTGCCCCAGGAAATAGGTTCCCCGGCTGGTTGAAGACGGAGACGACGATCAGCCAAAACTGACTCGTCAGGATCTTTCGTTTCATCATTGCCAGCTGAGCCGGGAGCCTCCCGTGCATTCACTTCCATACAAGATGAATCGGGTTCTACCCAGACTCGAAGTCCTACTCTAGCTCTTCTGGCCTTCGTGTCCTCCAAGTCCTGAACCGCCTCTGGTCTTCTAGAACCTTTCCTCCCTGAACCGGGTTACCGCCAAACCTACTGGCCCAGCGACATAACCCGGCCCAGGCTGATAGTTAGCTGGCCTGGCCGGGCCTCCTGCCTGGCGGGTCATGCTTCCCTCTTCATGGGCCTACCGGGTTACTATTCCCCCATCAGAATCTATTTTGAAAGTAATTGAAATTTGTAAACATTTTTTTTGAGGAGGAAGAGTTTTTTGGGGAATTTTTTTTCCTGTGCATTTTGTATGCATGATTTGCAATGGTTTAATTAGGAAATTAAAAGGTTGTAGTTCTTGTGAAATTTTGAAGTTTATGTTCGAACGTAGAAAGGGAATTGAATATTCTGGAGAGAATGTTTTTTTTTTGAGGAAATATATTTTCTGTGTGTTTTTTTTGTACATGGTTTGCATTGTTGTAATTCAGAAAATCGAAGATTTTAATTATGTGAATTGTTGAATTATATTTTCAAACTTGGGGAAAAAAGTATTCGTTTTTTCTTTTGCGTGCAATATTCTGCATGTATGTGTTTGCGTTATTGTAATTAATAAGTTTAAAGTTTGTAGTTATTGTGGTTTTTTTAATCTATTAGTGAGACCTTATGTACTATTTGAAATTTGTAAGATTCATTTTTTTTAGAAGGGCGCAAAGTTTCTGAAATGTTCATTTTGATTTGTTTAAAATATGTAGAAGTTAGTGCGACCTGATTTGAATTTGGTGCGAGGTGATTTGAATTTGTATTTGGAAATTACAAAAGTATTCGGAAATAGAAAAAGAAAAATGAGGGAGAGTGCAATATGCGAGATAATTTGGGAAGTATATGTGTTTCTAGAGATCTCTGAATTTAGTGTGAGGTAATTTGAATTTGTGTTTTGAAAATTACAAAAGTATTCGGAAATAGAAATAGAAAAATGAGGGAGAGTGCAATATGCGAGATAATTTGGGAAGTATATGTGTTTTTAGAGATCTCTAAATTTGTTTTAGCAAGTTGAATTTTATCATGCGTTGCATGTATTTTTTGGTGAGATTAGTGATATATTTTTTCGTAATATTTAGGAATTTGGAGTTGTGAGCATGTTGCTATATTTTAGAGCTTTCCGAATTTTATTTTATTTTGTGAGCAATTTCAAATGTTCAAATGTATTTTTTTTTTTGCTGTCCGTGAATTTTGATGTGTTTCAATTTATTTGGAAGTAAGTAGTATTCCAATTTATTTGCAAATAAGTAGTACATTTGATTTTTTTGAAATGAGTTTGAAGATGAAAGTACAGCAAACATTTGTCATTTTTTTGTATTTGAACAGGTGTAATAGTTTTTTGTGAGAAATGAAAATTGGAAAAAAAAAATCGGGGAAAAAAATAAAAGGGCCGAGTGAGCCACGCAGCAGCCAGCCCGACCCAGCAGCCGGCCCAGCTAGCCATCCCAGGCCCACGGGGACGTCAGCGTGACGTCACCTGTGCCCCGGCTGTGGCAGCTCTGGCGCGGCGGCGTGCACGTGGCCGGAGCCGCAGCGGGGCGAGATAGGTCGCGCGGCTGGTCGCATCGGTTGCGCGTCGTCGCGGGGCAGCCGCAGCTGGCGGCGCCGCCCTTTTTTGGTCGCCGGAGCGGCCGGTGCGGCGTGCGTAGGCGGCGGCGGGCTTCGGGCGCGTCAGCGTCGATTCCGGCGAGGTCGCCGCGTTTCGGGACGCGAAACTCAGCGGGAGGGTGGAGGCGAGGACGGCGGAGCCCGCCGTGCGCGTCGATCTGGACGGGGAAGGCCGGAGCGGCGAGGACGCGTCGCGGCGGCGCCGGCGACCTCCCGCCGCGCGCACGAGGGGAAGGGGAGGGGGGCGTTTGGTGATGTTTTTGTAAAAAGGTTCTCCAATTTTGTCATAATTACAGTTTGGTCCTTCGTAGCGTTAAGCTGTGGACCGCGGGTTGATTTTACGATGAGGAAAGGGTTTTTCTGGAAAATCGTCACGGGCATTTCCTCTGGACCGTCCGATCGCCGTTTGACGGAGCAGATCGAAACAATGTAGAACACTGTAGATACTGTAGATCTACAGTAACTCGATCGCTGAGAGGCCGCGGATTTGCTCAGCTTTCATATAGTTAGTTAAGTAGCACGCATTTGTCCAGCAACCAATCTCTTCCTTCGGGCACAATAACCTCTATTTTTTTAGCAGTCTTCACATTCTTTGCCATATTACCCGCATTCTACACCAACGACCAAAACATTGGTTATTTCTCAGTTTCCAGACTGTCCACACAATAGCAGATGAGACATTAAATTCACCACTGTTTAAGATATCTTCCGATATTCCGATAAATCGGCTGATTTATCGCTTCACAATGTCTGACCGATAAGATAAATTGGCTAAAAAATAGTCTGCTATGCCGATAAATAGGCTATATGCGATAAACCAACCGATTTACCCTTATCTTGTTTTGACCGATAAGTCCTCGATAAACGATATCCCAAACATTGGTTCTCACACCATTTTTTCTTACTAATACAGTAATCCACATTCTCACAACAGTTTATTCAGCCAGCTGACATGGTACGTCAGTGACCGGTACACCATGATCATTTGCAGTCCGATTAACGAGTGTTCGCCTCAACCCGTTTGAAAATCAAGCCTCTATTGACACAAACACCGTATAATTTGCATTTGAATATGAGGATGTGCACGGTAGACGGTGGCGGCGGCGATAGTTTTACAAAAACAGGAGAATTTACGGTAGTTGGACTTGTCCCGGTTCGGACAAAAAAGGTAAAAATCGTAGAAAACTGTTGGTCCGACCGAAAATTCCCCGGTAAAATTCATCCAAACTGCCAGTTCAAGCGGAAATTCTCCGGTTCACTTCCTTGTCCTACCTGTGCTACTCCCTCCGTTTCAAAATATAAGGCACGTTATTTTTTGTACTGGTCTTCAGTGCTCAACTTTGACCATTAGTATATAATAAATTATGTGGACCTAGAATGTATAAATGGTATCGTTTGATTTGCCTTGCAAAATTCTTTCATTTCGTATATTTTTATAATAATTTTATGGTCATATTATATGTACAAATCATGGTCAAAGTTGGACGTCGTTGACCAGAGAAATTAAAGGGCCCTTATATTTTGGGATGGAGGGAGTATTAACAGACTAGAAGAGGCCCTGGTTCTGGTATTCCCGGCTGAACCACGGGTCGAGTCCGGTCTTTTCAACTAAGGTTATACCTGTAGCAGTAGTGATTTCGATCTCACCTGAAAGCAAAAGAAAAATCTTGGTAAGACGGTTGGATTGAGACATTCTTCTTTTTCTTTCTCTCTGAACTACATTTTGTGACGAGCGAACCTGTAACACTCTCGTTGTTCAAAAATGTTTTCACATATAACAAAACGAGTTGGTCTAGTCTAAAAGACGTTCACGCAAAATAAAATAAAAGTTTGCGTTATGTAAAAAAAGGTTCATATCTTTAAAAAAGTTCATTATTGGAATCCCGTAACAAAAATATTTACCGGATAAAACTTATTTGGGGTCAAAAAGTACTCGTGTATTACTACAAAAAATAAATTCATAAATAAAGTACTCATATTGAAAATGAAAAAAAAGAATAGAAGAGATTAGAGGGGAAAACGGAAAAGAAGAAACTTGCCTAAATGGTGGATGTTAAAAGCATTTGAAAATTGAGTGCAATTTTGAATTGTTGGATCTCGGAGCCAAAAACCTGATCTCCAATGCTATGGTAGTGTATTTATGCGATTAAGAACAAAGCCTTCGGCACATCTTCATAGAAATATTCAAACAGAAATAAATATTTCCTTACAAAACTCATGCTGGTGACTTAATAATCTTTAGTCTACAATATTCAGATTTCCCCCCGCCATTCAAAACTGAAGAGGTTAGTTATATGTCAATCAATTTTCTGTCGCTTGCCTGTTTAGTCGTACCACCAAATCCAATTTTGCCACATGATATTATCCTTATGCAATCAGGGGAGTAGATGATCTTAAGGCCATGTCTTTTGCTTTAATTCCCTGAGTAAAAATAAAAATTTAAGAAGATGCATCAAGTATTGTCCAAATGAAAATGTACGGTGATATACAAAATTGCAAGTTCTTACTTCATCTTCCCAGTTTATTGAAAGTACGATCCACATGAGCGAGAAAAGCTTTGTGAGACTACCACAGACGATGCCGAGCCAAAGCCCCTATTGAAAGCACGACAAATTCTGTCTTTGAGACATGTTCATGTAGCCAGTGAAATTAGAAGTGGGTGCTAGATTGGTTCTTAAGATGCTGACATACCATTCCATTGAGATGTAGCACGAATGCAAGTAACACGGCCATGGGGATGCCTAGCAAGTAGAAGGCGGCTAGATTGACAAATGCGCCAATCTTCTGCTTACCACATCCAGTTAGAACACCTGAAATGCGCGCATTGTGATCATGCCTCCATATTCCAGATTAATTGTTCTGTGTGGTAATATCTGGAGCACATTGTATTTCACTTGTGCTCGATCATACCTTGAAGTGAAGAATGGATACCATCTATAAAGAAGGATATTGCCAGAACTGGTATCATCCGAGCAATATATGTGACGACTTCCTCCTCATTGCTGTACATATAACCCCAGAATTTGCGAAGCAGAATCATAGTAACAGAGACTACCAAGCCTTCAGACAAGGCCATACATATGACTAATCTTGTTGCCAGCTTTGCTGCGTGAGGGTTACCGGCACCAAGTTCATTGGAAACACGTGTACTGTTTATGTAGGAAAATAACAATTAGAGAGATCATAGAAACGGAGAACGGGTGTTTGTGGATCTTTTTTTGATTTTAAGAAAGTTTGTGGATCTCACGGTACCTTATGGCAATGCAGAGACCAGATGGCACCATGAACATGAGAACGCCGGTATTAAGACTGCAGAATTAAATAATGCACAACTTTGAAAGTAGGGCGGGAGGGAGCGAAAATTTTATTGAATTTTGAATCGTACAAGTACATACCATATCGACAATACCGAGGTTTCAAGCTGAGGATTAGGCAGAAGACCAGAGAGCAGCACAAGCAGTTCAAAAGACCACCACTCCAAGCTGCAGATACGCAGCAGGAATTTTCCACTTATTAGTTAAATCATGTAAGAGGGACACGATTAGTGACAGAAGACTTTGAAGTTTGATTTCTCTCACCAAACCATCATCGCCGACGGGAACGCGAGCGCGACGAACTGGCGCAGCTCCTTGAAGGCCTCCATGGAGAACCCGGTCCAGGTCCTGCTGCAAGCTCCGGACAGCGTGGTGTACAGGGTCAATATGGCCAGATTGATGCCGTAGGAGACGGCGCTGCTCAGTGCGGCGCCTTTGCTCCCCATGCCAGCCTTGTGCACCAGCGCCCAGCACAGGAGGACGTGGGTGAGCGCCGTGACACCGGAGCAGGCCATGACCGGCACGACGATGCTCTGCGTTTGCAAGAACCGGGTGTGGCACACGAGAGGCACGTACGGGACAAGGGTCGGGATGAGCCACCGCGCGTAGGCGCCAGCCTCGGCGGCGATGGCAGGTTCCTGGCCGAGGAGCACGAGGATCCGGGCGGTGTTGGCCCAGATGGCCACGATGGGGACGCAGGCTAGCCCGAGCACCAGCATCGCCCGCTGCTTATAGACGCCGAGGAGGTGGTACTGCCGCGCGCCGAATGCCTGCCCGCACAGCGTGTCCAGCGCGCCCGCCATGCCAACCAGCAAGCTGAAGCCACTGACGTTGGCGAGGGAGGTGGCGAGCGAGGCGCCGGCCAGGGGTAGCTCCCCGAGATGGCCCACGAACATCACTGACACCAACTGTAGCGAGAACTGGAGCACACTGCTGGACACCAGTGGCCACGCCAGCCGCAGCAGGCGCTTGGCCTCCGCCGGCGCCGCCGCGGCATTCTCGTTGCCGTTCTCGGCTCCGGCGGTGACCAGCAAGGGCTCCTCTACGCTCTGCTTCTGCATTCTTCTCAGCTTTATTAGCTAGCTACAGTTGAGGATTGGAGTTCATGAGGAAGCAGGGGAGATAAGTAATTGATGCTAAACTGCATCTGACAATAATACGGAGGAGTTCGTGACTTCGAGCACTCCAAACAAACTTCAACTGAGCAGCCACCTGCCCACCTCTGACTTTGGGCTGTGTTATGTGTAAGCCAATCCAATCAACGCACTGTCAATTGACATGATATATAGATATATACCTACAAACAAGGATCTGAGGTGGATCGATGTGAGGCCCTGTGCACAGAACCCACCATGCGCATTCTACGGGATGACTCAGCATTGATTGGTTAAGCCAAATTTTAAATTTTGATCACATTTGCATAGCATGACATCGCCAAAAGACTTAGACTACCCTATAGAAAGAACCTACTCCATTAAGAAAGCTGAAGCCACTGACGTTGGCGAGGGAGGTTGCGAGGTATCTTTTTTAGGCCTTTTTCTGCTAATCTTCAGCTAACTGTAACTCTTCAAAAACTTTCAGCCAACTATGACCCCTTTTAAAAACACCATAGGATAAAGCGATCTGAAAATATCAGACTCTGAAAATAGCTACCTGAAAGTTATTTGAAAGATCACAATTAGCTAAATGTTTAATTAATAACCATTTAGTAAAAAGATACGGTGGTGAGCGAGGCACCAGCCAAGGGAAGCTTGAGATGGCCCACGGGCACCAGCTGTAGTGAGTACTGGAGGAGACCGCTTGACACCAGCGGCCGCAAACAAACTGCAGCTGACGATATTACATGCAACTTGGCAGCCACCTGGGACTTTGGGTTGCGTAAACTGATCCAATCAACGCACTGATTAAAATAGATAGATACTACCTATAAATAAAAATGTGAGGTGGATCTATGTGAGGCACTGTGAACAGAGCCCTACATGTGCATTCTAGATTATTTTACAAATATGGTCCCAGCCCAAAATTATTGCCAAAAGTGGCCCCCTTCGAAAATTTGTTGTCAAAAAAAGCTCTGACGGGATGATGACTTCATGCCAACCCAGCTGGCGGAAAGCCACCTACGGCCCACTCAGCTGGCGGGAAGTGACATAGGCCGCTACATGAGTTCGCAGAAGGTCGGGGCACGGGTCTTGAAGCCTTCTGAGGTGGCGGGAGGTGACTTTCCGCCAATAGTTATGGCGGGAGGTACACATTAAGAGGAGCCTACTTTTTACAATAACTTTGGGTAGGGGGCCAAATTTGTAAAAAAATCCACATTCTAAGGACAACTCCAACTGCGGGCATGTGTCCGCGGACTGTCCACCCGGTGCACCCCACGGCGCTCCCCACGGACGCGGACATGTCCTTTTATTTTATTGTCATTTCATATTGTACTACAGTAGCAAATAAGTATCTGCACACAAAGAGAAGCCAATTTTGTACCTGATGAATACTGGTGCATATGCAGAATGTGCTATCTAATCTAGACCTGACGCCAAGTGCACACACGTCTGATACAGAGACGAGACAACAGACAAGCCTGATTGAAAATATTATAAGATGTTGAAGCTAGAACTAGAAAATCATCGGCAAATAAAAAGAAAAGTAACATCACCTAGAACCATCAGGACATGCACGTCGCCGCACGCCTGCTGCTGTCGGACCAGAACTTGCTAGCCGTCAGTTTTTCTTCTTCAGTAATAACCATCAGGAGCAGTTCGGACCGTACTTGCTCGCCGTTGCACGCCTACTGTTACAGAGTAAGACAGGGAGCAGTGGAATACCGGCGGACTGCAGCGGCTCCTTCCCGTGTGCTCTGCATGCTGGGCATGTCGCGCACAGCCGGTAGTTGCGCCCGCGTCCGCCGCAAGCCGCGCGGTGGGCAGCAGGGGACAAGGAGCAGGGACCGTCGGTGTTGAGAAGGTCCGCGTTGGTGGTGGTGGCGACGAGCGGCGTTGGACAATGGCGGCGACGGGGTGGAGGGGCGGCGGCTGGTCGCGGTGGTGGTCGCCTATGCAGGGAGAAGGAGAGGGGAATCGGGAGATAAGAGATTGGAGAGGGAAATGAGGCGATGGCTTTGTTTGGCTGTCAACTGGGACAGGGGAACACTTGAGCGAACAGAGCAGGCACTGTCCATTTGCCCCAAATTTGGGCGCCACTATGTTACCAAACATGTTCCACAATTTTCGTGACACAATCATAGATACTAACAGTAAAAATGTAAGAAAATAGGTGGACTGATATTTACAACTCCCTCCGTTTGTAAGAATATTACACAAAAACATGAATATATTACAAAAAGCTAAAACATTTTACATTAAAAAATGGACGGTAATGTGTCGCGCGAGAGAGTCTTCTCATTTTTCCTCTCTTGAGTTTATTTTGGAGAGGCCGAGGGATTTCCTTTCCTTTTTTTTTCTCAGCCATCCTTCGTCGACGACCCGCTCCCCGTGATGATTTGTAGTCCGTTCATTGTGTGCTCGCTCCGCCCCATTTGAAAATGAAGTCCCCATTCTCATGAACAACCGTATGATTTGCACTCTGATTCTGAGGTTGTACCCGGCAGACGGTGGCGGCGGTGTCAGCTTTACCCGTAGCAGTAGCGACGATCTCGCCTGAAATCGAGGTAGAAGATTAGCACATGAGCAGTATTATAGGACAGACAGGTATATATAACTAATGCACAAAGTATATTCGTGACGAGAGAATTAACCAGCAGCTTTGTTGGCTTTATCAGTGCGACGATGCTCGGAATCGGATGGCCGTGCGGTGGAAGAGCTTGGATTCAGCGACATCTCTGAACTTTTATCTCAACTACACAAGCACTGTAACTGCAGTTACTCTCGTTGCAAGCAGCCTGTACGTGGTATATATAATGGACGGCGAGGGCCTTGTATTTCTTATGACTGAAGAAACACGTAAGAGAAAACACGGTTAACAATATCCATCTTCTGAACGTTTTCGGGGTAAATTCGGGCGTGCATCTGTTGTACATTACCCAGGCCTTTTCTTCTGAAACGAGTAATCGCGTACTAGGTTTAGACTGTTTCGTACGTAGCACATCCATGACAGGTCCCAGCAAGCAAGCTACCATGAAACGCGAATGCTTCCTTGCTAGATCGGCCAAGCTTGAGTCAAGTGTTCGAGTCAAGTGGTTGCTACTTGCTAGCACGACCATGCCAGGTAATTGCTTCCTCCTCCAACGCCGGCCGGGTCTTCCCGTCCATGTGGAGCTATAGTATTGGCCCGGGATCACTTAACACTGACGTCTCTACCCAGAACCTGCGAGGTCCTGTGTGAGCGTCGATCGCCTGAAGAGTTGAAGCGGCCCAATAAAAAGGAAGTGTTGTTTTTCGTATTTTATTTTTTTAAAGTGAATAGTTTTAAATCTGAATAAAATTCAAATATGAACAATTTCGAATTTAAATAATTTTCGAATTTGAACAATTTTTAATTTGATACATTTCAAATTTGAACAAAATTTAAATTGGAATAATTTTTAAATTTGAGCAAATATCAAATCGGGAATTTTAACAAAAAATCAAAATTGAGCAATTTTCAAATTTGAACACATTTCGAATTGGAACAATTTTTATTTTGGACAAATTTCAAATCGGGACATTTTAAAATTTTAACAATTTACAAAATCTGAACATTTAAAAAAAAATCATAAATAAAAATAAATGAAAGAAAAGGAAAACCAGAAAAGAACTAAGAAAAAAAGGAAACGAAAAAAACGAAGAAAACCTCCATACACACATCAAACGACACCAGCATTGACCCCAGCCCACAAACATGCATCCACTGCATACTGGCCCAACCCACATACACCCTCTGCCTAAACGGGATGTAGGTTTGGTAGGTGCTCACTGGTCACATGGATTGGCTAGATGGTCAATGCCCAACCCACTAGCGGCAACTAAGAAAACTAGGAAGGACCGGAGGAAGACTGGTTGGATGAGATGTTGGCTTAGTCGAGGTCAGTTGATGAGGGGAAAGCTTGGACCAAACTCTTGAAGGTCGTCGTGCCATCAAAAATTCAAATTCTCCTTTGGAGACTAGCCAAGCAATCACTCCATACGGGGGACCACTAGTAGGAGAATGACTTTCTGTGGCGCACCAAAAAGCTTTCTGTGGCGCACTGCCAGCATGCGCCACAGAAATATTTCTGTGGCGCATGGCCGGCCGTGCGCCACAGAACAGAGTGCGCCACTAAATTTTTTCCCATGCGCCATAGAAATATTTTCGATAATTTGCTGTATTTGACAATAATTTATCTGTCACGCACTTGATTCGTGCACCACAGAATATGGTGCGCCACAAAATTATTTACCGTGCGCCACTAAATTATTTGCTGTATTATAGATTATTTGCTATATTTGACAATAATACAGGTATATTACAGTATTTATACAGAAAATAATAGAAACAGTAATATATTTTGACACGGTATTAAAACAGACAGATAAATATGTCATCACATCACTTAGAGCCCGAGATACATACATATATAGTGACAATTAAGTGCCAAATTATTACAAAAGTCCTAACTGGTACAAAAGTTCACACAAGTCTTAGTACAAACGATGTTGTCACCGCCTAAACTAGGATCAAATTCTTCCAAACCGGTATGATAGAGCCTTCTTGTGTATCGGCTCCGGGAACGGTTTATAGCAGTCTTTCGTCATCCATGTCCTCATGTCATTTTGCATGTCTAGGCGTTCTTCCATCTCCCACTTAGACAACCCTGGAGATGAATTGGGATATATATTTGGTTAATAATATAAATAGAGTATGATTTATTCATCTAATTAAGTGGATCAGTCTATAATAAGAAAATAAAGAAGCACTTCTATCGAGTGAGGCAAGGCTTTCTTTTACAATACATCCTACCTCTGGCGTTGTGTAAGGACCCCCTGCTTCCATGACATTTTCCAAAATGATTTGCGATAACTGCATCTGGATGCGATGGAAGTCTTCTCTAAACTCAGAATCTGTGATTTCCCCCTAAGTTTGGTCCATTCTTGGAGAGTAGATGGCCACCTTGTTTTCTCTACATCCCGGACAATCCCTTTAATGTGATGGAGGACGTAGAAGACATCCTTCACGCTGCCAGGCGCATGCTTGATGCAATGGAACCCGGACAAGAGGTACCCCAGTTGACGCTCTTAATGATACTATTATTACTTACAATGATATTTAAATTGAACTTACTTTGTTTCCCAAGATGATTAACACATGGAGTATGTACTTGTATTCAAGGGGCATGAGACTTTCAACTGTACTTTGTCAAGCACACTACTCGTATTTGCTTTCACTTTAAACTTAATCATTCAAGATGCTATGATAGGGGAATGAGAGCTTGACACCAAGGATTACCATATTACAATCATTAACTTAAATAGAGAACTTCAGAAGTTAGATGAAACTTATTCATGCTTTACCTCTATTTATTTATATATCTTTCCAAAGTGTCCACCTTTTATATTCAGATTTCATAAGAGTACTCTATGACCATTTGGTCCATGGTACTTTCTTCTATGTTACACTTTGTGAATTATCATTGAACATCCTTACAGTAATATTTTGATATCACTTTATAATTTATCTTGTACATTGCTACTCCTTTGAAGAATGAATCATTTGACTCTATGTAGCAATACTTAATCACTTCATTCATAACATGTGCCTTACAATATTTGATCAAGTTTATGATGGTAGCATGTCACCTCAGAAATTATTTTGTTTTTTATCGTTTTACCTACTCGAGGACGAGTAGAACTAAGCTTGGGGATGCTTGATACGTCTCAAACGTATCTATAATTTCTGATGTTCCATGTTTGTTTTATATCAATTGCCACATGTTTTATATGCACTTTATATCATATTATGATATTTATTGGACTAACCTACTAATAGTTGGCAAAGTGTACAATGTTCTTTTTTTACACTTTAATGTGTAGGAATTATCAAAATTGGGCAAAGGAAACCTTGTTGGAGTCAAACTGGGACTTTCCTGAAATCTGTCTGAGAACTTGTTACGGAGATTGTCAGTTTGATCCTCGAAGATGGCGTCCAATGGAAATCAAATTAAATAGAAAGTTGTCACAATTTTCCATACGAAGATTTTAAGCCAGAGATCAGCCCAATCGGAGTTCGGACGTGGCTTGTAGGCCCGTTTTGGTGGAACCCTAAAAGGGGGTGACGGAAATCCGAGAGTCCATATAAAGAAGGAAACCCTAGGTCGTGAAGAGCCACCAAAAGCCACGAATTTTCCTCCTCTTGGCAGCCGCCAAGGAGGGGGAGGAGCTCCTCCATTGCTGCACCATCACAAGGAAGAAGAAGGGGGGCCAAGGGCCGCCGCCCCGAGGGCCGCCGCCGCTCGCCACCGCCGCGCCGTGGCTGCTGCGGGCCGCCGCCTCCACTCCGGGCTGCACCTCTTCATCAACCTCTCCATCAAGTGTGCTCACCATGACCATGTGTGAGTAGTTTTCACCGAGGCTGAGGGCTCTACCGGTAGCTATGTGGTTCATCTCTCTCTCCCATGGTGTGATCTTTATGTGATCATGGGCTTTGTAATCTAGTTGGATCCATGGATGTTACTCTTCGTTATCTTATGAATTATGCTACTTGAGTGGTTTTATTAATGTAAACTCCGGAGTCACCTTTGTCCCATGGTGCGAAGTTGACAGTGTGCATACCGTGTGTGACTCTTAGGCTAAAGATTTCATGAATACTTATCATGAGTTATTATTTGTGTTGGATGTCTCTATGAAATTGTGGTGTTTGTCTAGTACTATTTTGGGGCGCTCTTAGTGACATTGGGGTTCCCTAGATGTGGAATGCAACTTTAAGGTGTGCTTTTATAGCCCTACGCAGTGGATTGGTGTTCGTTATCCAACAAGGGAATAGTTCAGAGTAGCATAGTGAAGAGGAAATATCTATGTATTTAATTATATTATTATTGTTGAGAGTGTCCACTAGTGAAAGTATGATCCCTAGGCCTTATTTCCAAGCATTGAAACACCGTTTGCTCTCATTTTGTCTCATGTTTGCTTGCTGCCATTTTTATTTCAGATTGCAATTACCACTTATAATCATCCATATTACTTGCATTTCACTCTCTCTTCGCCGCACTAGTGCACCTATACATCTGACAAGTGTATTAGGTGTGTTGGGGACACAAGAGACTTCTTGTATCTTAATTGCAGGGTTGCTTGAGAGGGATATCTTTGACCTCTACCTCCCTGAGTTCGATAAACCTTGGGTGATTCACTTAAGGAAAATTTGCTGCTGTTCTACAAACCTCTGCACTTGGAGGCCCAACACTGTCTACAAGAATAGAAGCGTGCGTAGACATCACTTGGATAATTTGATACTTGTCAATTGTTTTGAGTTATCAAGTAGTTCATGTTTAAGTTTTTGTATCATGTGGTTAAAACCTATTAGTGAAGAACTACCGTAAAGCTTGTTGAAATTTGGTTTGTATAATTGGTATCTCTAAGGTCTAGATATTTTCTATTAAAAGGGTTTGGTTAATAAAGAAGACAGTGTAGAGTCTTATAATGCTTGTAATATGTTTTCATATGAGTCTTGTTGTACCGGTTGATATCCCGTGTTTGCTTCAAATAACCTTGCTAGCCTAAACTCTGTACTGAGAGGGAATGCTTCTCGTGCATCCAAAACCTTGAGCCAAAATCCGTGCCATTTGTGTCCACCATAACTACCTATATGTGGTATTTCCTTGCCACTCCAAGTAAATTTTTCATGTGCTACCTTTAAACTATTCAAAACTTTTATTACTCCTTTTTGTGTCAATGTTTACCAACCTCATGAGGATGGGGTGGATGTCTTTATGTCACCTGTCAAACAGACTTTACCACCGGACTAGTGGCATATACATCCGCTTATCCATTAATTTTGCAAAAAGAGCTGCAAATGGGGTGCCCAGTCCCAATTAATTACAAATTTAATCGATTAATTATCTTCACATTTTTGCCTGATTTATCAGTCAAGCAATGACAAACAGTGAAATATCTGCATGTGTAAACAAAAGAGAAAGAGGGATGATCTGTCTTGCTGGTAGAAATAACGTCCTTCATGGGAGCCGCTCTTAAAAGTCTGTTTGGCAGGGGTCATATTGTACTTTCCATTTTCTGATTTGTTGACAATTAACATACACCTCTCAAAACTTATATTTTTACTCTCTATATGATTTCAAAAACTTAAAAATCTCTAGCACATGATTTAATACCTGCTTCCCTCTGCGAAGGGCCTTTCTTTTACTTTTATGTTGAGTCAGTTTTCCTACTTCTTTCTATCTCAGAAGTAAACACTAGTGTCAACTTTGGTGCAACAATTTTTTATATGCTACTGGTGGCTCTAGGTAATAGTGCCAGAAACAATGCTTGTACGTCACACGTCAGTTGGGAACCCCAAGAGGAAGGTATGATGAGTGCAGCAGTAAGTTTTCCCTCAGTATGAAACCAAGGTTTAATCGACCAGTAGGAAAACGAGGTTTGCTTCGAAGGTGTTGGTGAAGGAGTGTAGTGCGGCGCAACACCAGGGATTCCGGTGCCAACGTGGAACCTGCACAACACAATCAAATTACTTTGCCCCAACTTAACAGTGAGGTTGTCAATCTCACCGGCTTGCTGAAAACAAAGGGTTAAACGTATCGAATGGAAATGATGTTTGTTTGCATAAAACAGTAGAGAACAATGATTGCAGTAGATTGTATTTCAGATGTAAAAGAATGGACCGGGGTCCACAGTTCACTAGTGGTGTCTCTCCAATAAGATAACTAACATGCTGGGTAAACAAATTACAGCTGGGCAATTGACAATTGATAAGTGCATATAACATGCATGTGTGAGCTGTGGTGTCTACTATGAGATTCATTTGGGCATTACGACAAAGTACATAGACCGCTATCCAGCATGCATCTATGCCTAAATAGTCCACTTTCCGGTTAACATCCGTACCCCTTCCAGTATTAAGTTGCAAGCAACAGACAATTGCATTAAGTAATGTGCGTAATGTAAACAATACATTCATCCTTGAATAAAGCATTGCTGTTTTACCCCTAGTGGCAACAACACATCTACAACCTTAGAACTTGCTGTCACTATCCCAGGTTAAATAGAGGTTGAACCCAACTATCATGCATAAATACCCCCTCTTGGAGTTACAAGTATTCACGTGGCCAAGGCTTCAACAAGTAACGGAGAGCATGCAAGATCACAAATGACATAGACATGATAATATAATATTCAGCTCCACATAGGTATCAATATAAGTCAGATCCCAGCAAACACAACATGTAGCATTACAATAAGATGATCTTGATCATGATAGGCAGCTCACAAGATCTAAACATGATGGCACAAGTGGAGAAGACAACCATCTAGCTACTGCTATGGACCCATAGTCCAAGGATGAACTACTCACGCATCACTCCGGAGGCGGGCATGGCGATGTAGAGCCCTCCGGTGATGATTCCCCTCTCCGGCAGGGTGCCGGGAAGAGCTTCAGAACCCCCCGAGTTAGGGTTGACGACGGCGGCGGCAGCGAATATGTTCTGGATGAAAGGCTCGGTGTTTTAGGGTTTTCGCGTCTCGGGGAATAAATAGGCGAAGGGGCGATGTCGGCGGACCCCCGAGGGGCCCAAACCACAGGCAGGCGCGGCTGGGCCCACTGCCGCGCCAGGTGGTTTGGCCACCTCGTGGCTCTCTTCGTCTCTCCTTCGGACTCCGTGTACGTGCTGGAAAAATAGGGACTGGCCTTTTGTTTCGTGCAATTCCGAGAATATTTCCAGAAGTAACTTTCTGAAACCAAAAACAGCAGAAAACAGGGAACTGGCACTGTGGCATCTTGTTAATAGGTTAGTCCCAGAAAATGCATAAAAGTGATACGAAGTGTATATAAAACATGTAGCAAATGGTATAATATAAGCATGGAACAGCAGAAATTATGGATACGTTGGAGACGTATCAAGCATCCCCAAGCTTAGTTCTACTCGTCCTCGAGTAGGTAAAACGATAACAACAAATAATTTCTGAGGAGACATGCTTTCACACAATCTTGATCAATATATTGCAAGGCTCATGTCATGAATGAAGTGACTCAAAGCAATGATCTATAGTTTGCTAACAAATAGATAAAGAGTAAACAATGAATCATATAAGCAAAAACTTTTCATGAATAGTACTTTCAAGACAAGCATCAAAAAGTTTTGCATAAGAGGTAACTCATAAAGCAATAGATTCAAAGTAAAAGGCATTGAAGCAACACAAAGGATGATTAAGTTTCAGCATTGCTTTCAACTTGTAACATGTATATCTCATGGATAGTTGTCAACATAAAGCAATATAACAAGTGCAATAAGTAAATATGTAAGAATCAATGCACACAAAGTTGACACAAGTGTTTGCTTCTAAGATAGAAAGGAGTAGGTAAACTGACTCAACATAAAGTAAAAGATAGGCCCTTCGCAGAGGGAAGCAGGGATTAAATCATGTGCTAGAGCTTTTTAAGTTTTCGAAAGCATATAGAGAGCACAAAATAAGTATTTGAGAGGTGTTTGTTGTTGTCAACGAATGGTAGTGGGCACTCTAACCCCCTTGTCAACCAGACTTTCAAAGAGCGGCTCCCATGAAGGACGTTATTCTACCAGCAAGGTAGATCATCCCTCTTCTCTTTTGTTTACACATGTATTTTAGTTTCTTTATAGATGACACTCCTCCCAACCTTTTGCTTACACAAGCCATGGCTAACCGAATCCTCGGGTGCCTTCCAACATTCACATACCATGGAGGAGTGTCTATTGCAAAATTAAGTTGCTTACTGATAAATCAGGGCAAAACATGTGAAGAGAATTATTAATGAAAGTTGTAATTAATTGGGGCTGGGCACCCCGTTGCCAGCTCTTTTTGCAAATTATTGGATAAGCGGATGTATATGCCACTAGTCCAGGTGAAAGTCTGTCAGAAGTAAATGACAAGATTGAAAGATAAAACACCACATACTTCCTCATGAGCTATAAAACATTGACACAAATAAGGAGTAATAAAGTTTTGAATAGTTTAAAGGTAGCACATGAAATATTTACTTGGAATGGCAGGAAATACCACATAGTAGGTAGGTATGGTGGACACAAATGGCATGGGTTTTGGCTCAAGTTTTGGATGCACGAGAAGCATTCCCTCTCAGTACAGAGTTTAGGCTAGCAAGGTTGTTTGAAGCAAACACAAGTATAAACCGGTACAGCAAGAATCACATAAAAACATATTGCAAGTATTATAAGACTCTACACTGTCTTCCTTGTTGCTCAAACATTTTACCAGAAAATATCTAGACCTTAGAGAGAACAAATATGCATCCCAAGTCTCAACAAGCTCTACGGTAGTTCTCCACTACTAGGCTTTAACTACATGATGCAAGAGCTTAAACATGATCTACTTGAGAGCTCAAAACAATTGCAAAGCATCAAATCAAAACAAGACAATGATCTACAAGAATGCATATGTCTTTTCCAATACCAACTACTACATGTAGCATTTTCTTTCTTCCAAACAAACACCAATAATTTATTTAAACATAAACTCTCCAAATGATAATATAATGCAGCAAGAGAGTATTTATAAACAAGTGCTAACAGCTCGAAGAGATGCATGAAAAACAGGAGCTAAAAGCACTGCAGTAGCTAGTTAAGAATACTCAACAAATATAAGTGAAGAACATGAGTATTCACATGAAAAAGCGGAGCGTGTCTCTCTCCCACACAAGGATTGCTAGGATCCGAATTTATTCAAACAAAAACAAAAATAAAAACACACAGACGCTCCAAGTAAAGCGCATAAGATGTGAAAGAATTAAAATATAGTTTCACTAGAGATGACCTGATAAGTTTGTTGATGAAGAAGGGGATGCCTTGGGCATCCCCAAGCTTAGACGCTTGAGTCTCTCTGAATATGGTTGGGATGAACCACGGGGGCATCCCCAAGCTTAGGCTTTTCACTCTTCTTGATCACATAATATCACCCTTCTCGCTTGATCCTTGAAAACTTCCTTCACACCAAACTCAAGACAGTTCTCATTAGAGGGTTAGTGCATAATCAAAAATTCTCATATTCTGTAATGATACAATCAATCCCAAAGCTTCTGGACATTAGCTACAGCCACCAATGCTTTGTGGAGCAAAGAAATCCACACAAACACAGTAAAAGAGCGAATGCAAAACAAAAGGCAGAATCTGTCAAAAACAGAACAGTCTGGAATGACGAATTTTTTCGAGGCACTTAAGTTGCTCAGATGGATCTGGCCTAAAATAATGAAAGTTGCGTACATATCTCAGGAATATGCGTGATTTTTCTCAGAATTTTTTGAATTTTCTACAGGGAGATAAGCTCAAATCCGTGACAGCTAAAAATCTGTCACTGCGCAGAAATCCAAATCTTGCATCAACTTTCAATATAGAACTTTACTTGGCACAACATTGCGATAAAATAAAGATACAAAGGAGTTGCTACAGAAGTAACAAAACTCCTTGACTCAAAGAAAACAAAAATAACAGCAAATAAAAACGATGGGTTGTCTCCCATAAGCGCTTTTCTTTAACGCCTTTCAGCTAGGCGCAGAAAGTGAAAATCAAGTGTTGTCAAGAGAAGAAGCATCAACATCATAACTTGCTCTAACAATAGAGTCAAAAGGTAACTTCATTCTCTTCCTAGGGAAGTGTTCCATACCTTTCTTGAGAGGAAATTGGTACCTTATATTACCTTCTTTCATATCAATGATGGCACCAACAGTTCGAAGAAAAGGTCTTCCCAAAACAATAGGACAAGATGCATTGCATTCAATATCCATAACAATAAAATCAACGGGGACAAGGTTATTTTTACGTAATAAAAACATCATTAACTCGCCCCAAAGGTTTCTTCATAGCATTATCAGCGAGAAAAACATCCAAATAACAATGTTCCAAAGGTGGCAAATCAAGAATATCATAAAGCTTCTTGGGCAAAACTGAAACACTTGCACCAAGATCACACAAGGCATTGCAATAAAAATCATTCACCTTTACCTTAATGATGGGTTCCCAACCATCTTCTAATTTCCTAGGAATAGAAGCTTTAAGTTTCAACTTCTCCTCCCTAGCTTGCAAAAGAGCATTTGTAATATGCTTTGTAAAAGCCAAATTAATAGTGCTAGCATTGGGACTTCTAGCTAATTTTTGCAAGAACATAATAACTTCAGAGATGTTACAATCATCAAAATCAAAATCATTATTGTCAATGGTGGTGGAACCATTGTCTCCAATAGTTTGAAAAATTTCAGCACTTTTATCAGAAAAAGTTTCAGCAGTTTTAGGCAATTTCAAACGCTTAGCAGAAGTAGTAGAGACATTATCAACACCAATAACATTACCATCAATAGTAGGAGGTTTACTAGCATGTGAAACATTAGCATTACTAGTGGTGGTGATAGTACAAACTCTAACTATACTATTCTCTTTTTCAAGTTCTTCCTCTTTTTCCCACCTAGCATGCAATTCAGCCAACATCCTAATATTATTATCAATTCGAACTTGGATGGCATTTGCTGTAGCAAATGACTTATATCTTTAACTTCATTAGGCATAACTTTCAGTTTTAGAATTTCAACATCATGAGCAAGACTATCAACTTTAGAGACAAGATCATCAATTTTTTCAAACTTTTCCTCAACAGTTTTATTGAAAGCTTTTTGTGTGCTAATAAATTCTTTAAGCATAGCTTCAAGATCAGAGGACACACTTCTATTGTTGCTGTAGGAATTACCATAAGAATTGCCATAACCATTTGAAGGATAAGGCTTATAATTGTTGCTACCAAAATTATTCCTATAAGCATTGTTGTTGAAGTTGTTGTTTTTAATGAAGTTTACATCAACATGCTCTTCTTGAGCAACCAATGAAGCTAAAGGAATATTATTAGGATCAACATGAGATCTACCATTCACAAGCATAGACATAATAGCATCAATCTTATCACTCAAAGAGGAGGTTTCTTCAACAGAATTTACCTTCTTACCTTGAGGAGCTCTTTCGGTGTGCCATTCGGAATAGTTGATCATCATATCATCAAGTAGCTTTGTTGCTGCACCTAAAGTGATGGACATAAAGGTTCCTCCAGAGGCTGAATCCAATAAGTTCCTTGAGGAAAAATTTAATCCTGCATAAAAGGTTTGGATGATCATCCAAGTAGTCAGTCCATGAGTGGGACAATTCTTCACCAAAGATTTCATTCTTTCCCAAGCTTGAGCAACATGTTCATTATCAAGTTGTTTAAAATTCATAATGCTACTTCTCAAGGATATAATCTTAGCAGGAGGATAATATTTCCCTATGAAAGCATCTTTGCATTTTGTCCAAGAATTAATACTATTTCTAGGCAAAGAAAGCAACCATTCTTTAGCTCTTCCTCTCAAGGAGAAAGGAAAAAGTTTCAGTTTTATAATATCCCCATCCATATCCTTATACTTTTGCATTTCACAAAGTTCAACAAAGTTATTAAGATGGGCAGCAGCATCATCAGTACTAACACCAGAAAATTGCTCTTTCATAACAAGATTTAATAGAGCAGGTTTAATTTCATAAAATTCTGCTGTAGAAGCAGGTGGAGCAATAGGAGTGCATATGAAATCATTGTTGTTTGTGCTAGTGAAGTCACACAACTTAGTGTTCTCAGGAGTACTCATTTTGAAAAACAAAATAAACTGAATTAAACAAGTAACTAATTTTTTTGTGTTTTTGATATAAAGAAGCAAACAAACTAAATAAAAATAAACTAAGCAAGACAAATAACAAAGTAAAGAGATTGGGTGTGAGAGACTCCCCTTGCAGAAGCAATTCTGTTTTCCCCGGCAACGGCGCCAGAAAACGTGTTGGTGGCTCTAGGTTAATAGTGCCAGAAACAATGCTTGTACGTCACACGTCAGTTGGGAACCCCAAGAGGAAGGTATGATGAGTGCAGCAGTAAGTTTTCCCTCAGTATGAAACCAAGGTTTAATCGAACCAGTAGGAAAACGAGGTTTGCTTCGAAGGTGTTGGTGAAGGAGTGTAGTGCGGCGCAACACCAGGGATTCCGGTGCCAACGTGGAACCTGCACAACACAATCAAATTACTTTGCCCCAACTTAACAGTGAGGTTGTCAATCTCACCGGCTTGCTGAAAACAAAGGGTTAAACGTATCGAATGGAAAATGATGTTTGTTTGCATAAAACAGTAGAGAACAATGATTGCAGTAGATTGTATTTCAGATGTAAAAGAATGGACCGGGGTCCACAGTTCACTAGTGGTGTCTCTCCAATAAGATAACTAACATGCTGGGTAAACAAATTACAGCTGGGCAATTGACAATTGATAAGTGCATATAACATGCATGTGTGAGCTGTGGTGTCTACTATGAGATTCATTTGGGCATTACGACAAAGTACATAGACCGCTATCCAGCATGCATCTATGCCTAAATAGTCCACTTTCCGGTTAACATCCGTACCCCTTCCAGTATTAAGTTGCAAGCAACAGACAATTGCATTAAGTAATGTGCGTAATGTAAACAATACATTCATCCTTGAATAAAGCATTGCTGTTTTACCCCTAGTGGCAACAACACATCTACAACCTTAGAACTTGCTGTCACTATCCCAGGTTAAATAGAGGTTGAACCCAACTATCATGCATAAATACCCCCTCTTGGAGTTACAAGTATTCACGTGGCCAAGGCTTCAACAAGTAACGGAGAGCATGCAAGATCACAAATGACATAGACATGATAATATAATATTCAGCTCCACATAGGTATCAATATAAGTCAGATCCCAGCAAACACAACATGTAGCATTACAATAAGATGATCTTGATCATGATAGGCAGCTCACAAGATCTAAACATGATGGCACAAGTGGAGAAGACAACCATCTAGCTACTGCTATGGACCCATAGTCCAAGGATGAACTACTCACGCATCACTCCGGAGGCGGGCATGGCGATGTAGAGCCCTCCGGTGATGATTCCCCTCTCCGGCAGGGTGCCGGGAAGAGCTTCAGAACCCCCCGAGTTAGGGTTGACGACGGCGGCGGCAGCGAATATGTTCTGGATGAAAGGCTCGGTGTTTTAGGGTTTTCGCGTCTCGGGGAATAAATAGGCGAAGGGGCGATGTCGGCGGACCCCCGAGGGGCCCAAACCACAGGCAGGCGCGGCTGGGCCCACTGCCGCGCCGCCAGGTGGTTTGGCCACCTCGTGGCTCTCTTCGTCTCTCCTTCGGACTCCGTGTACGTGCTGGAAAAATAGGGACTGGCCTTTTGTTTCGTGCAATTCCGAGAATATTTCCAGAAGTAACTTTCTGAAACCAAAAACAGCAGAAAACAGGGAACTGGCACTGTGGCATCTTGTTAATAGGTTAGTCCCAGAAAATGCATAAAAGTGATACGAAGTGTATATAAAACATGTAGCAAATGGTATAATATAAGCATGGAACAGCAGAAATTATGGATACGTTGGAGACGTATCAAGCATCCCCAAGCTTAGTTCTACTCGTCCTCGAGTAGGTAAAACGATAACAACAAATAATTTCTGAGGAGACATGCTTTCACACAATCTTGATCAATATATTGCAAGGCTCATGTCATGAATGAAGTGACTCAAAGCAATGATCTATAGTTTGCTAACAAATAGATAAAGAGTAAACAATGAATCATATAAGCAAAAACTTTTCATGAATAGTACTTTCAAGACAAGTATCAAAAAGTTTTGCATAAGAGGTAACTCATAAAGCAATAGATTCAAAGTAAAAGGCATTGAAGCAACACAAAGGATGATTAAGTTTCAGCAATTGCTTTCAACTTGTAACATGTATATCTCATGGATAGTTGTCAACATAAAGCAATATAACAAGTGCAATAAGTAAATATGTAAGAATCAATGCACACAAAGTTGACACAAGTGTTTGCTTCTAAGATAGAAAGGAGTAGGTAAACTGACTCAACATAAAGTAAAAGATAGGCCCTTCGCAGAGGGAAGCAGGGATTAAATCATGTGCTAGAGCTTTTTAAGTTTTCGAAAGCATATAGAGAGCACAAAATAAGTATTTGAGAGGTGTTTGTTGTTGTCAACGAATGGTAGTGGGCACTCTAACCCCCTTGTCAACCAGACTTTCAAAGAGCGGCTCCCATGAAGGACGTTATTTCTACCAGCAAGGTAGATCATCCCTCTTCTCTTTTGTTTACACATGTATTTTAGTTTCTTTATAGATGACACTCCTCCCAACCTTTTGCTTACACAAGCCATGTTAGTTATCTTTTATAGAGAGACACCACTAGTGAACTGTGGACCTCGGTCCATTCTTTTACACTGATAATACAACCAACTGCAATCATTGTTCCTTTTCATTCTCTGCAATTAAACACTATTTTTCACACCATACGTTTAATACTTTGTTTACAGCAAGCCGGTGAGATTGACAAACTCACTGTTTCGTTGGGGCAAAGTAGTTTGATTGTGTTGTGTGCAGGTTCCACGTTGGTGATCGAGTAAACGGCGCCACCAACAATCTTCAGAGGTGCCTTTTACTCCTACTGGATCTGACAAACTTGATATCTTACTGAGGGAAAACTTGCTGCTGCACTGCTTCATACCTTCCTCTTGGGGTCTCCCAACGAACGTGTGCTTTCACGTCATCAACCACCATGTACTCATACAATCAATACAGATCAGACAAGCAGGAGGTAAGTCTTTACCTCACAATGAGGGGTCGAACCTGGATAAATCCTTACTTGTCAGCCGATGAAACTACCAGCGCGCCAACTTCTCCCTCTATATGAAACCCGAGGTATCTTAACCTTGCGATTTGCCGTGGTAACCCCACGTTAGTGGCTATACTACCCAACGGGACTGGAGTAAAAAAACATGGTGAGGAAGCAGGGGAGATAATAATTGGTTAAAAAACGGAGGAGTTCTATCGAGACTTCGAATACCGCAAAGAAACTGCAGCTGACAATATTACATGCAACTTGGTAGCCACCTGTGACTTTGGGTTGTGTAAACTAATCCAATCAATGCAGTGATCAAATTAACATATAGATTGATACCTATAAATAAAAATGTGAGGTGGATCGATGCGAGGCCCTGTGGAAAGAATCCAACATCCACATTTTAAGGGCAACTCCAACAGAACCCCATCATGTGTCCGATTTTGTCCGTCCCGTGCACCCCATGGCACCCCCGGAACTACGCGGACATCTCCGTTTTTTGTCCTTTTATTTTATTCGTCTATTTTTTGTCATTTCATATTGTACTAGCGGATAAATATTTGCACATAAAGAGCTGTACACTGGTGCATCTGCACAATGTGCTATCTAATCTAGACCTGACGCCAAGTGCACACACACACACACAAATCGGATACAGAGACAAGACAAGCCTGATTGAAAATATAATCGAATGCTGAAGCTAGAACTAGAAAATCACATCAGCAAAGAAAAAGAAAACTAACATCACCTAGAAATTGCTAGCCTAGCCGTCAGTTCTTCAGTAATACAGTAACCATCAGAAGCAGTTCGGACCGTGTTTGCTAGCCATTGCACGCCTACTGTTACAGAGGAAGACCGAGAGCAGTGGAATACCGGCGGACAGCAGCGGCTCGAGCAGTTCCTTCAGGTGTGCTCTGCATGCTGGGCATGTCGCGCACAGCCGGTAGGCGCGCGATGAGCAGCAGGGGACAAGGAGCAGGGGCCGTCGGTATGGTCGTGTGGAGCAGGTCCGCTTCGGTGTTGGTGGCGCCGAGCGCCGTTGGACAATGGCGGCGACGGGGTGGAGGGGCGGCGCCTGGTCGCGGTGGTGGTCGCCTATGCACGCAGAAGGAGAGGGGAATCGGGAGAGGGGGATAAGAGATTGGACAGGGAAGCAGGAGGATGGCGTTGTTTCACTGACAACTGGGCCAGGCCAGGGGGACACTTGAGCGAACAAAGCAGACCGTTTGCCCAAACTGGCCCCCAAATTTGGGCGCCAGTGCATCAAACCTCTCGTTCCCAATTTTTGTTAGCGAGTCCGCTCAAAATACGTACAGCAGAAGCAGTGGCGAAGGACGAAAAAAAATCGAGGTCGGACGAAATCTAACGCATAAAAAAATTGATGCAAAAAAATCAAAATTGTCTGGACACAACAATTAATAATTTATATGGTTCTAAACATGATCACTCGGTACAATGAAAAAAGCAACATATGTAAATAGAAGAACCTATAAACACACCGATAATTAAACTTTAGTGACGTCTAGAAGTTCCAGGCAATGGCAAAGCTCTACCCTCCTTTTGAAGATCTTTCTTAATTTCACCAAGATCAAGACTTTTAAATATCCCTCGCTCGATATAGCACACCATTAAGTCATTAAGCCAGCCATCAAACATCTTGTTCCGCAGCTCGGTCTTGATGATCTTCATAGCCGAGAAAGCCCTTTCAACTGTTGCTGTGGCCACCGGTAAAAGTAATGCCAACTCTCTCTCCACTTCTTGCTCTTGCTCTTGATTCACAATAATATTTTCACTTTCATCTGTATTTGGTTTAGAGCTGCTGGTACTAGCAAGTGGTGCAAAATAGCTTGTCAAATCTGCAATTGTCAATTCACAAATTCATCAAATAAGACACAACCTAGTGTTCTACCCGTATGCAAAATTCAGAAAAAGTATACCCTTTCCCCCCTTTGTTGTTCCCTTCCCGCTTATGTCCATCTTCTCTTAGATTGGATTCTCACTTCAAAGTTCAAAACCAATTAGCCGATCACGGATCGCTCAAACCTAACCCGCTGCCGGCTGCTAGCTGCGCCATTCCTCTCCGGTCCTGCCGCAACCCGCAGTTGCCGCGTAGATCCTGCTGTCCACCGTCGCTTCGAGTTGGAGCGATGGAGCCTAGAGGTCAGATCGCCGCCAGCAGATTTGCTCTTCCGTGCGATCGGGCGTGACGTGCGTACAGTTAAATGGCTTGATGCCTTGATCGATCAGGAACACGACTAGGATACGAGGACGTGCGGTGCTAGGATTAGGAACCTAGCGACGTACGGCAGACGGACGGCCCAACTAAGCAACTTAACTGGACTGCACGGCCCAATACATGTGCGTAGGTTCTTTTTCATTTTTTTCCCGAGCGAATCGACCAAGGAATCCTAGCATTGTACGTAAACATACATGTGTATCAGACTTTTTGTCGCCAGCGTAGGTAGGGCGAGCGCCCGACCTCGCCCTACCGAGAGGTTCGCCACTGAGCAGAAGTATAGTCGAAACTATCATATATGCAGCACAATCACACATGCGATAAGCGAAAGAAATATGGAGAAATAGGTGGACTGTTCTTACTAATTAATTGTTATCTCTCTCTACAATACATTGGTATTTGGGAGAGAACATGTAAGTAGATGAAGACCAATATATCGGGATTGAGAGAGGATTTTTGACTTCCGAGCTACATGGAGCTCGTTATTTAAAAAAAATCGAAATTCATATTTTTGAGTTTCCAAAAATGCGCAAAAATCACAGGTGTAGATAGTCTCAAGACACACAAGCGTGAATTTTTTTGACTTCAAATTCGCTGTATTTTGGGCTGTGAAAAAAAGACAAATTCTGACATATTTCAAAATTTTGAATCCGGGTATTTAGATCCAGATATTTATCTTTTAGATCTAGCCCAGAATAATTCGAATTTGGAGTTGAAACTTGGTACGATTGTAGATCTGTATATTATCTACATCCGGAATTTTTTTCATAATTTATGGAAACTTAAAAATGTCGATTTCGAATTTTTTTAAAAACGAGCTCCATATAGCTCTGGCTCTAAAAGAGGTTTTCGGAAAACCTACACAAAAAAGGGTGGCTGTACATAGGTTTCCTAGCACTCCTTCTAGTCCATTCCGCATTTGTATGGCTCAATACTCTGAATAATCTAGTGGAAAAATATATGTAGAAATAGCGGATAGCATGCGTCTCGTCATGTTGCATGAATTGTCTCGCTAAAAACCTTTATGCCAGAATCATCAAGAAAATCAACATACGTAAAAAAAGTATAATCTAGTCGACATCAGGTTGAGTACTCGATCATCTGAATCAAAATTCATAAATGAGGTGTCCCCTCAGTGGCTGAATATGTCCCGTTTTGAACTGCAGCTCGGTTTGCTCTATATCTGATCACAAATTAATAAATTAACACCCTTGTTAGATGTTGCAGCATCATAGTTTTTTTTCTGCAGCATGGTATTGAAAACTAGAGAACAATTTCATGTATAGAAACGATCTTATCATGACAACCGAAGTCCGGGACAAGTACTTTCAAACTAGACTATTATTATTGTTGAAATAATTAGTAATTTTCGTGTTAATTTAATCAAAGTAAATATAATGAGAGTGTAGTATCCAAGATGAACTAGCATAGGAAGACTGGACAATAGACATGCGACAAAAGGACAGGCAAGGACCTAGCATACTCACACAATTTCTGTAATTTTTAAGATGTTTGATGTCCTTTTTTTTCTCCACTTGGCAACTTTAATGTGACAGCTAGATGATAGACAACAGGGTATTCTATTTCTGCTGGATTTTCCTCTCTTTTCTATGAATTGGTTACCGACATTCATATACTTCCTGTATTCTGCAGCCAAGTGGCTGGGTTCTGTAGCGCCATCAATATTAAGTTTAACCCACCGAAATTCAGGTCGCAAACATTTACCATCTTCCGTTCTTGTAGCGCAACAGGCTGTTGTCGTCAAGCCCCGTGACTTTACCAATTCATCAACAAGCTCCATGGACCTTCGGGGCTGGTTCTGTACATCTGTTGCCCAAGTGGCTGGGTTCATTCCAGGCATGGTTACAGAGTTAATTACTACTAGGCATGGTCTGCCAACTGAAAGAAGGAAGAAAAACAGCTAATACTAAGCAGTGAACTTGCAAAGTCTTGTGCCGGTTTGAAAGTCAAAACGTTGCCCTGCTTGATCCAAGTGAAGCTATGAGAGTATCTCCCAGGCTTCGCTATTTATTTGCCTGACTGAAGAATTTTTCATCATACAAGTTTCCTGTTGTCTCTTCTTTATGATCAAAACATTTGCAATCTCACATTTCTACATCACTCAACGGAAAAAAAATCACAGAAACCGTCGTCTTTATTAATATGCCGGTGCACCAAAATTGCTAGTAGCAACCAGATGAGATGGTACAAAGTTAGGCACATCATGCCAGAACATGGAGCCGCCACCACTGGATAAGCTAGCAGACTGAGCAGCTAAGGCATGTGCCACCATATCATGGCCACGATTACACGATACAATACTGAAACTGTTAACTAGAATAAGAACTTGATTTGCCGGAAGAGAGCGCCAAGTATTCATGAATCGAGATCACAGCTCGAAAGCGCTTGCTTCAGGGATTTTCGAGGGGCCGAGCGATTTCCTTTCCTTTTTACCGCATATTCCAGTCCAGCCACGCTGACGTGCTAGCTTCGTCAGCGAGCCGTGGCCCATGATCATTTGCAGTCCGATTACTGTGTGCTCGCTCCACCCCATTTGAAGATGAAATCACCATTCTTATGAACAACCGTATAATTTACACTCTGAGATTGAGCCTGCTGTACACGGCAGGCGGCGGTGGCGGCGTCAGCTTTACCCGTAGTAGCAGCGACGATCTCGCCTGAAAACAAGAAACCTTGGTAAGATTAGCACATTATAAGCAGTATTATAGTACAAGTAAATAATAACACAAAATACGCGAGCAATTCTTGAGGAGGACGAGCGAACCTGCAGCTTTGTTGGCTTTATCAGACTGCTGATGCTCGGAATTGGTTGGCCGTGCGGTGGAAGAGCTTGGATTGAGCGACATACTTGGTTTTTCTTTCTCAAGTCTCAACTACACACAGAGCTTGGTAGTAACACTCTCGTTGCAGGAGGTATGTATATATAATGGCGAGGGCCGTATTTCTTATGAGTGAAGAAACACGTTAACAACATCCATGTTCTGAACGTTCGGAGTAAATTCGGGAGCATATATCCAATGTACAGCAGTTAGCCAAGTCTTTTTCTACTGAAACGAGTAATCGCGTATGTACGTTTAGACTGTTTCGTACGTGCATCCATGAGAAGTCCCAGCAAGCAAGCTAGAGTGAAACTTGAATGCTTCCTTGCTCGATCGGCCAAGCTCGAGTCAAGTGGTTGCTACTTGCTAGCATGACCGTGCCTGGTAATTGCTTCCTCCTCTATCGCCGGCCGGGTCTTCCAGCGTCGCGTACTTGTATTGGGCCGGGATCCATTGGCACCGACGTTTCTGGGCCAAAACGGGTTCCCCTACGAAATCACTAATTAAAGGTTCCTTCGTGAAGGTAAACCTCCGCGCGTTGTGGTCGTGACAAGTGTCAGCTTCTCCTTTTACGCGGTCCCCGTGGGTGCTTACATGTGTGATAAGTGGCAGCATGAGAGAATTTTGGTAGGTTTTCTTCTCTTCTCCCCGCCCAGGTTTGTACCGCATTTATTTCGAGATTCGTTTTTTAAAAACGAAATATCTTGAGAACCTTTATCCGAATTACGAACCGTTTTCACTTGTAAGCTCCTCGCGTCGAGATCTTCAAAACTATATCCCATGTTGATAGGTTTCGACGAACTTTTTTTTTTACAACGGTTATGTATAGTTGTACAATCTGTGTCTGTGTAGTTGTACAACCTGTGTTTGTATAACCTGTGTTTGAATAGTTGTACAACATGTGACTATATAGTTGTACAATCTGTGTCTGTACAACCTGTGTCTGTGTTGTTGTACAAACTGTGTCTGTGTTGTTGTACAAACTGTGTCTGTGTAATTGTACAACCTGTGTTTGTACAAACTGTGTCTGCGTAGTTGTACAACCTGTGTCTGTCTAGTTGTACAATCTGTGTCTGTACAAACAGTGTATGCGTAGTTGTATAACTTGTGTCTGTATAGTTGTACAACATGTGTCTGTACAAACTGCTAGTTGTACAATCTGTGTCTGTTTAGTTGTACAACTTGCGTCTGTACAACCTATGTATGTCTGGTTGTACAACATGTGTTATGTAGTTTTACAACATGTGTCTGTATAGTTGTACATCGTATGTCTGTGTAGTTGTACACTTCTAGAGCTCTGCTGTATGGTGCTCTAATTTCCTTACTACCCACTTTTTGTATTTGTTATCTGTGGTAAATATGCTTGTGTTATTTTCGTGTGCGAGCTGTATGGAAGGACGGCGGCCGGCCGTACGCCGACGCGTTCCGTCTCCTGGGACAGCCGCGGGGGGCTTCGCTTTACGCTCCACCGGTCTTCGTACGCCCTCGCGGGAATGGCAAGCACGCGACGCACCCGTCCGTGCCGTGGCAGAAGCAGTGTCCAAATTTTATTTTCCTATCTCCGTACGTCCTCCACGTGGCACGCTCGCAGCACACAGGTTCCTTTCAAAAGGGTACCCTTTGTATAGTGGCACACACCGTTCCCCTATACCTCGCCTTGAGTGAGTTGGGGCATCCGGCTCGCCCGCATGAACTCCTCCCCAGACGGAAGCCCAATAAACAACATGAAAGCCCAGTAGGAAGCAGCGTGTCCACTAGCGCATTTCCTTTCTCATACAGCCAGGGACGGAGCCAGCCCGAGACCTTGGAGGGGGCAGAATCTTGTTGGAGGGGGCAAAAATGGATTAGAACTACTAATCTAACCATGAGTATTACGAAATTTGTGAAGAAAATCTGTTTGTTGGGGGTGGCTGAGCCCCCCCTCGTCCCCCCTTCCTCCGTCCCTGCATACAACACATTTCTTGGCTTAGCGAGCCATGCATGCGCCCAGCGCACGCATGTGAATGCATGTGCGTTCTTTTTTTAATTTGTTTTCCTTTTTTTTTCTCTTTTTCTGGAAATATTTAAACACATGAACATTTTTTCTGTTTCTGGATAAAAATATGAATAATTGTTCGTACATGAATATTTTTTGAAAAATGTTGATTTTTTATTTTTTTAAATGGTTCACATTTAAAAAAATATTTACTAGGATTAGTATATGAATAATTGTTCGAAAATGCCGGAGAACCAAAATAATAGTGAACCGAAAATGCCGGTGAACCAAAAATAATAGTAAACCGAAAATGCCGGTGAACCAAAAAAAATAGTGAACCGAAATGCCGGTGAACCAAAAAATAATAGTGAACCCAAAATGTCGGTGATTCGGTCGATGAACCAAAATTAATAGTGAACCGAAAATCCCGGAGAACCAAAAATAATAGTAAACCAAAAATGTTGGAGAACCAAAAATAATAGTGAACCAAAAATGTTGGAGAACCAAAAATATCGGTGAACCAAAAAAATAGTGAGCCGGAAATTCCGGAGAACCAAAGATAATTGTAACCGAAAATGCCGTGAACCAAAAATAATAGTGAACCGAAATGCCGGTGAACCAAAAAAT
Organism: Poa pratensis; assembly: GCA_947311845.1. Classification (NCBI taxonomy): domain Eukaryota; kingdom Viridiplantae; phylum Streptophyta; class Magnoliopsida; order Poales; family Poaceae; genus Poa; species Poa pratensis. Next base: position 38,643,825 of record CAMZMU010000098.1, read on the forward strand.
AATAGTAAACCCAAAATGTCGGTGATTCGGTCGGTGAACCTAAAATCTCAGAGAACCAAAAATAATAGTAAACCAAAAATGTTGGAGAACCAAAAATAATAGTAAACAAAAAATGTCGGTGAACCAAAAAAAATAGTGAACCGAAAATTCCGGAGAACCAAAAATAATAGTAACCGAAAATGCCGGTGAACCAAAAATAATAGTGAACCGAAATGCCGGTGAACCAAAAAATAATAGTTAACCGAAATGCCGGTGAACCAAGAAAAATAGTGAACCCAAAATGTCGGCGATTCGGTCGGTGAACCAAAATTAATAGTGAACCCAAAATCTCAGAGAACCAAAAATAATAGTAAACCAAAAATATTGGAGAACCAAAAATAATAGTGAACTAAAAATATTAGAGAACCAAAAATAATAGTGAACTGAAAAGTAACTAAAATTTGGGTGTACCGAAAATACCGATGAACAAAAAATGCAAGTGAATCGAAAATAATATTGAACAAAAAAGACCGGTGAATCAAAAATAATATTGAACCAAAAATATCGGTGAAACAAAAATAATAGTGAACCGAAAAGAACTAAATTTGGCTGAATTGAAAATAATAGTGAACCCAAAATATTAATATAGCACCAAATCACGTACCTAAAATAAAGAAGAAAAATAAACTAAAATAAATAATAAAACGGTGAAAAGAAAGAATAAAACGGAAAAAAGAAAGAATAAACAGAAAATGAATCGAAAACACGAAAGAATAAAAAGATGAATAAAGAAACTTAAACACGAGTCCGATTGTGGCCTAGTGGCTGTGCACTGGATCCTCGAGTGTGGAGATACCGAATTCGAATCCAGCTCCGTTCGCAATCCTTTTTATTACATCCATCTAGTGATGATGGGCCGGCCCACCTGGCAAATCCCTGTAGGCGAGTCGGAACTCCGACTCGCAAAAAGCGATAAATAGGGTTTTCGGCCAAAACCTCTATGCACACATCAAAGCAAGAAAATTGACGCCACTGCATTGGCCCCAGCCCGCAACCAATGCATCCTGTGCAAACTGGCCTAGCCCACTGACACGCTCTGCCTAGAATGGATGCATGTTTGGATTTTTAAAAATATTATTTTTAATACAAATTTGAAAATAATATGAAAATTAAATCAATTTTAAAATTAGTCGTTTCGGCCTTACTACGGCCGAAATCACTTGTTTGGGCATGGCTTTGGCCGAACCTCCTATGAGCCGTAGGCTGGTTAGCAAGTCCCATTCATTCACCTTTCCGATTGGCTTAGAATGAAAATCTGTCAACTGTGTTTTGATTCGAGATAAATATACAGAAAATATGCGTGTTTCGATGATTAGCTTTCATTCACTTGATCAGTTTCGAGTTTCGTCGACCCTAATTTCTTAATTTTGGATTGAAATTCGCACCATTTTGTAACAAATTTTGCCAAAATCGTCGCACTCGGTCGACCGTCGAAACAAAAAAAAATAAAAACCTACAGGAAGGAAACCCGAGGGGAGGAGGAGCGCGGGGTAGACCCCCCCCCCCCCACACACACACACCCCACACCAAACGTTTCTTCACATGTGGCACCTCTACTCCTCTTTTCTCATCACCAGGGGTGCCCATCCACTTCTCCGACTGAAGATTTCAGCTGCCACCCGCAGTAGCGCTCCTGCTCCTCTGTGTTGCAAGCCTTGTCCACGTCGGATCTGAATATTGTTTGATAATTAGTTAGCCAAACTATCGTTTTCTAACCGAATTATGTTCACAGAAAGCTCCGGAAAGTATTGCAGACCTCATGGCTGCTGATTCCTTGCGAGCCTGACTTGATATAATGGTCAAATTCCGACGCTCCATCCGTGTGGATTATATTGCCGCTGTCCCATTCATCATTGACATCTATCTACGCGGGTCCACCACCACTACTTAGTCAGTTAGCGTGTCTTATTGGTTTTGGACAGTGACCCAACTGTCAACGTCTTGTATGTCATTGTGAACATTTGCACATTGGCTGTCCGAAATATTGCTACTGAAAATCTAGAATGTTCTTGGATGCTGAGAGCCGATTTATTTAGTTGTGCGTCACTGATATTTTGAGTTATTGTATGTAAGCGGTAGCAAAAATATATATTGTGCATGGCATAGTCTTATGGCCATTTTAATTTTTTATTCAGAATTGTGTAATTAACGTGGTAACAGAATCATGACATATTATTTCTCTCTTTATTCCTTTTTATATTTCAAGTGACTCTATTAGGCGTGCACTGTCAAACATCAGAAAGTTGTGATATTCTTTTGGCTAATCAATGGGAATAGTCTATTGTTTATACATGATACATCGGTGGTGCAACTGAGAAAGTACATTAGAGTCCTTCGTCAACCTTTTCTTACATAAGCTATACAACCATGGATAGAATATACTGAACTCTCATCTTACATAGTATGCACTATTTAGATCACACGGATGACACATACAAGTCTCAGACCTTAGAATTAGATAGGTCAGAGAGTCCAACCAACTGAATTTGATTTGGTTTCATCATAGAGACATATAATTGAATATTTTGTACAATTTAATGTTACTACTACTGTACAACGGATGGTTATACTGTACAATGACGCCAAACTATGAACATTCCCACGGTTTTCATATTATGATGATGACGAAGCTGAGTCAACCAGGAGTTGCCGAGCATGTAGGCTTGAACATGGACGAGTCGGAACTCGGAACACCTTCTTAGCCATCCCGGGCATCCCTCAGTTTTCCCTCATATCGTCTTCTCATATGAGCCTCGGCCCTGTCATAACAGAAAAACCATGCATGCTTAGCGTTCATGAATCATGATAGCAGCAAAGCGAAATACATAAAGCTGTAAATTCTTGTAGATCAAAGGATTTCTCTGAACTCTGCACCTAATGCAAAAGATGGTCCAGAATTAATACAGTTTCTTCTTCCAGGTTTCGAAGCTCCTACATATATGCTTTGACCATTTCGCACAAATCTAGAGCGATCGATCAAAGATACCAGCTAAACCCGACATCTACTTTAATGGCTTTGGTTTGCACAAATTTAACCAGCAGTAAGGTACTGCATGTACGGTGGCTTGGCAACCGATATGAAATAACTGACTCCTCACACAGCAAGTTGCATATGTCATCCCAACGTCAAACTTAAATCTAGTATAGATGAAAAACAGAGGTAAAGTTGATATATCACCATTTACTGGCGGTTCGCAGCACCCCGCCTGAACGTCAGGCCTCCGTCCTTATTGACAAACGTATCATCTACAGTCGTATCAGCTTGTTCCACGTCCGGTTTGCCTCCCACCGGAGCAACCACCGTATCAGGCTTCTTGTCCGGACCACGTCCGGCAGACGGTGGCGTAGCTGGCTCGCCCATAGCAGCAGTGATCGACTAGCTCGCCTGAACACAACAAATCAAGGTAAGATAAGACGAGGACAGATCTAGGCCATATATAATCGACACAATAGAACAGATCATGCGATGATAACCTTTGCACGATCCTGTCGCTCGGAGGGAGTTTGATGTTTGCAACTGTGGGTGGAGAAAGCTTGACGCTCGTTCCGGCTCTGGGCTCGATATCGGGCCGGGTGTGATATAAATAGGCTGCGTAGAGACGACACCATGGAAACTACTTTGGAAGCTTCCTTTTCAAGAGTCTTTACGCTATCCCACTAACTAAGACATGGGATGATAAACACGCGGTACAGGTACAATCTACTCGTACGTGCCCTACATTCTTCCATGTCCGCACTTAGGTGCAACGCGACACCATCGATCTTGTACCTCTTGTCCCGCGGGCTTTTTCTTTGGAGCTAAGGAACGCGGGCAGGCAATGGGAGACTTTTTGGCACTTCATCAGCGTTCCAAGCGCGGCCTCAACAGAACAACAGGTGCGCGACCAAACCGTCCCGGGACTCATTCTAAGCTCGACTGCTCAGCTCGAGTTATCTCTATAGCTTGACTTGCCGAGGTCTCTTCCTGGAAACGTCCGCGTGAATTCCACTGCCACGAAGCACGTCGTACCAACTGACCAGCTTTAAACGAGACTTTCCATATTTACGACATGAAGCGACATTTTGTAGGACCGACGATTCTTCTCGTGGAGTTGTGTCTCTACCAAGCACATCGCACTGTCGTGCCACCGCCCTCTTCCTCCATCTGCACCTTCATGACCAGGTCCCACTCCGAGTGTTTGGTCCATATCACTATCGGCGGATGCATCAATCTGCGCCCTGCTTTGTGAATCACACGCTCGGTCACCTACGTCTTGCCGGTGTCATCAGTTGAGAAACGCACTAGCGGCCTCGAAAGGCCTGAGATCGACTCAAACTCCTTCATCTTGTTCTTTTCCTTGTCGTCGTCTTGAGATCCGGCATGCTTCCGCAACGGATCGAACATAGCACGGTAGTAGAGAGGTGGATCGGACACGGCGTGGTAGTGGAGAGGCGGATCGAAGATACCACTTGTGGTTGCAGAATCAAAGAACTTAACGTACAAGCTAGAACTTACATGAGAGAACGAGAGGAAGATGAACACAAGGAGTTTGTGCCACGTTCAACCTGTGACTTTTTTTGTTTCTCTTCTTATTTATACCAAATCCAATGATCTGCAAAAATCTAATAGAAACGGTCGCTACACCTATCCTCGCGGCGTCCCCGAGACCTGGTCGAAGCGCTTCACTACACTACTGATAAAAGTTCAGAAAAACTAGATCGACGAGGCGTGGCCGTGTGGGCAAACAAACTGCTGACAGCTTATTCAGAGAGACTGTAAACTGAAACTAACTTAACTTAGTATGCAGCAGGATTATCCATCAAGATCGTGGCTGACCATGATCTAGCAGCGCCCGTTTATTTATTTCCTTTTTCCCGTTGTGCCCGTTCTGCTACCTTATTTTCTTCCTGCTCTCCCTTTCGCCGATCGACTCTCTTTCTTTGCGAGAATTCAATGAGTTTCCAAACACTTGGAACATCGACCGTTTGGATACCGACGCCACAAATTTGATCATCTTATCCTTTAACGTGGTCAAATTCCAAACTGCTGACAGGGGCATCCATTTGGACTTACCCATCGAAGCACTCGTTATCAACCTACATGGGTCGACCCTCAGTACTATACTTGACGACTAAGCGTAACGTGGGGCTGTTTGGTTGAACGTTCGAATAAACAACTTGTCAATATGGTCGGCGGTGGGTTGTTTAGCAATTTTGTTGTGGCTAGTAAAATGTATGGAATGTTCGTGGGATGTTGAGAGTCTGTTGAAATGGTCTATTATTCATAAATCAGTGGTTTAACTAAGAAAATATATTTTTATTATATTCATCAACCTTTTTGTACATAAGCAATACAACACACATGGGATAACATACACTGACCTCTCATCTTACATAAGCATCACATCGCACGGGTCCGAGTCCCACCAACTGAACTTTCCTTTTCCGGTTTCAACATAGAAACATACAACTGAATATTTCTGTCACTAGCTATAGTAGTATTTGTTTCTCACTAGTGGAAACAGGGGCTTTGGTGGAGAGGGGTGTTGGGCTCTAGTCCCGGGCGTGGTTCGATCCCGGACTAGAGGAGGGAACTAGTACCGGGCCGGCTGCTCCGACGCTGCGCAGGTCGGGTCCCGGGTTGTAGGGCACCTCTAGTTCCGGGCCGTGATACCACCCGGGACCGAGGCAGTCAGCGGCAGGGTGGAGACAGGAGGGTGGACCTTTCGTCCCGGGCCGTGGTACAGCCCGGGACTAGAGGTCCCGCTATATCATCTCCCACCCCGGGCCAGCCACCATTTTTGAACTCTCAAGATCATCTCCATTGTTTCCTCTCTCAAGCTCAAGTGTAGCCCCATTTTTTTCCAAGATTTGTCAAGATAGACGGCACCCATCTCTCCAAGGGTTAGCAACACTTGATCCTTTCACCCGGCGGCCGAATTTTAGCCATTTCCATACAAGTTTAGCTCATTTCATTTTTATAGTGCTACCTAGGTGTTTGATGAAATGCCTAAGCTAGGTAGTTCATTTTTTTATGTATTTTGAGCTCAAATTAATTTATTATTTGTGGATTTTAGTGTCGTCTCGGTCCTCACCGCCGTCGATAGCCCCCGCCATCCCGTGACCGGCACCACCTCGGTGAGCCTCTTCTTTTATCTGTTATTTTACAAAATTACTTGTATGATTTGAATGCATAATTATTTTTCTTGTATAATTTTCTTATGTTTTTTATGTATAGTGTCATGGTTTTGATATCCGTCCCCGTCGTCCCTCGTCCGGTCTATGATTCGGATGTGGTATATTTTTATCACTATTTATTTTGTTTCGTGTTTATAACAATCATGCCGACCAAATTGACATAGATATATTTTTATTTAGGAGGTAGTTGAACCGGAAATTCCAGCCGACCCTATTGTAGAGTTTTTTAAAAAGAAAACAACGATTTGAAAGCAAAATTGAAGATAAGTGAAGATCTTCGTCTCCAATGCCTAGAAGAGAAGATGGTATTGGACTTGAAGATTGCCGACATCGTTGATGCTCACGGGGTCGAGCTTACCGACGTCGTCGCTGTTCACGAGATGAAGATGGATGCAATGCGCTTGAAGCTTAGAAAGATTAGAAAATATGTCATTAGTCAAGAGGCTTGGTATCATTATGCTGTTGGTTCAATAGTTACCTTAGTTGCGATTCTGATCGCATTTGTTGTTGGATTTAAATTCTTTAGATAGTTGTATTCTAGTTTCAATTAATTTATGTTTTATGAGAACTATGTATTACATTTGGTCACTACTATACTTTGGTTTTAATGTGATGAACTTGTATTAATGAATATGATATGTTTCCTATTATGTTGGTTTATCGTAATGGGTTTTAGCGGTGATTTGCAGATGAGTCATCCGTGGATGTACGCTGACCGACGCTCTAAAGAGTACATGGATGGCGTGCAATCTTTTCTCAATGTGGCTAAGGATAACAAGGGGCCCAATGGTTTTATGTGTTGTCCATGCAAGAAATGTCGGAATGAGAAGGATTACCCTAACACAGACAGAATTCACCTCCACCTGATAACTTCTGGTTTCATGCCCGGCTATAATTGTTGGACCAAGCACGGAGAAAAAGGGGTTATGATGGAAGATAACGAAGAAGAAGAGAACGATGACAACTACATGTACCCTGAATATGTTGGTAACCCAACAGGGGAAGCTGATGATGAAGAGGTACCAGATGATCCCATCATACATGATGATTTACGTGGGGTCATCGTTGATGCACATACCCTAGCAGAAACTACACTTGAGAAGTTGAAGTTGGAGCGCATGTTAGAGGATCACAAAACAAAGTTGTACCCAACTTGCGAAGATGGCAACACAAAGCTCGGTACCACACTGGAATTATTGCAATGGAAGGCAGCGAATGGTTTATCTGACAAGGGATTTGGGAGTTTACTGAAAATAGTGAAGGACAAGCTGCCGGCTGGTAACGAATTGCCCGAGAGTGCGTATGAAGCAAAGAAGATTATCTGCCCTCTAGGATTAGATGTGCAGAAGATACATGCATGCATTAATGACTGCATCCTCTACCGCGGTGAGAAGTATGAGAATTTGAATGAATGCCCGGTATGCGGTGCATTGCGGTATAAGATCAGAGCAGATGACCCTGGCGATGTTGAGGGCCTGCCCGCCAGGAAGAAGGTTCCTGCCAAGGTGATGTGGTACGCTCCTATAATACCACGGTTGAAACGTTTGTTCAGAAACAAAGAGCATGCCAAGTTGTTGCGATGGCACAAAGAAGACCGCAAGAGCGACGAGATGTTGAGACACCCGGCTGATGGGTCGCAGTGGAGAAAAATCGATACAGAGTACAAGGAATTTGCACGTGACCCAAGGAACTTAAGGTTTGGTCTTAGCACGGATGGCTTTAATCCTTTTGGGGAGCAGAGCAGCAGTCATAGCACCTGGCCTGTGACTCTATGTATCTATAACCTTCCTCCTTGGTTGTGCATGAAGCGGAAGTTCATTATGATGCCAGTGCTCATCCAAGGCCCGAAGCAACCCGGTAACAACATTGATGTCTACCTGAGGCCATTAGTTGATGAACTTTTACAGTTGTGGCGTGATGAAGGGGTACCTGTGTGGGATGAGTACAAACAAGCGGAATTTAACCTACGAGGGTTGTTGTTTGTAACCATCAATGATTGGCCTGCTCTTAGTAACATTTCAGGACAGTCGAACAAGGGATACAATGCATGCACACACTGTTTAGATAGCACTGAAAGTATATATGTAGGTAACAAGAATGTGTACCCGGGTCATCGTCGATTTCTTACAACTCAGCATCCCCTAAGAAAGAAAAGCAAGCAGCAGCATTTCAAAGGTGAGGAAGATCGCCGGCCGAAGCCACCCCTCCAAAGTGGTGAAGATATATATGATGCGGTCAAGGATTTAGATGTAATCTTTGGAAAGGGTCCTGGCGGACAGTCTGTTCCGAAGGACGCTAACAACCACGTTCCCCTGTGGAAGAAGAAGTCTATATTTTGGGAACTACCCTATTGGAAAATCCTAAAGGTCCGCTCTGCAATCGACGTGATGCACGTGACGAAGAATGTTTGCGTGAACCTGCTAGGCTTCTTGGGCGTGTATGGGAAGGCAAAAGATACTCCGGAAGCACGAGAGGACCAGCAACTTTTGAAAGACCCAAAGAACCTGCATCCAATGAGGACGGATAAAGGACGTCTACGTCCTGCTAGCTACGTTCTTACCAAAGAAGAGAAGGAGATATTTTTTGAAGTCCTGAGCAGTATGAAGGTCCCGTCTGGCTTCTCGTCGAATATAAAGGGAATAATAAATATGGCAGAGAAAAAGTTCCAGAACCTAAAGTCTCATGACTGCCACGTGCTGATGACTCAACTGCTTCCGGTTGCATTGCGGGGGCTTCTACCGGAAAATGTTCGAGTATCCATTGTTCAGCTATGTGCGTTCCTCAATGCAATTTCGCAGAAGTCAATCAGCCCAACCACTCTATTAAGGTTACAGAAGGATGTGGCTCAATGTCTCGTTAGTTTTGAGTTGGTGTTCCCACCATCCTTCTTCACTATTATGACACATCTCCTAGTACACCTGGTCGACGAGATTCACATTCTGGGTCCTGTATTTCTACACAATATGTTCCCCTTTGAGAGGTTCATGGGAGTGTTGAAGAAGTATGTTCATAACCGTGCTAGGCCAGAAGGAAGCATCTCCAAAGGGTATGGAACAGAGGAGGTCATTGAGTTTTGTGTTGACTTTATTCCCGGCATTAAGTCGATTGGTCTTCCTGAATCGCGACATGAGGGGAGACTAAGTGGAGAAGGCACTCTAGGAAAGAAATCATACATATGCAGGGACGGGTATTCTTTCACAAAAGCACACTACACAGTTCTGCATAATTCCACTTTGGTGGCTCCGTATATCCAGATGCACAAGGATATTGTACGCTCTAACAACCCGGGGATGGATGACTCCGCCATTGCAAAGGAACACATGGAGAATTTTGGCGGTTGGTTGGAAACGCATCTGAACAACAACAACACAGTCTCAGATGAGCTGTTCTTGTTGTCTAAGGGGCCATCTTCGACTATTTGGACTTTCCAAGGGTATGAGATAAACGGGAATACATTTTACACGAACGCCCAAGATAAAAAGAGCACCAACCAAAATAGTGGTGTCCGCTTTGATGATAAGAGCACGAATGAGGCCACGGTCACATATTATGGTTGCATAGAGCAGATATGGGAACTTGACTATGGACCTTCTTTGAAGGTCCCTTTGTTCTGGTGCAAATGGTTCAACCTGAGAGGCGGCGGGGTAAAGGAAGACCCATTGTACGGAATGACTACAGTGGATCTCACGAATGTTGCGTACGACAACGAACCATTCGTTCTAGCCAAGGATGTGGCTCAGGTTTTCTATGTGAAGGACATGTCTACCAAGCCAAAAAAAAGAAAAGATAAGGAAGTGAATACATCAGCCGATGAGCCAAAGCGCCACATAGTTCTTTCAGGGAAAAGAACCATCGTGGGAGTGGAGGACAAGACAGACATGTCAGAAGATTACGACAAGTTTCATGAAATTCCGCCCTTCAAAGTGACCACTGACCCAAGTCTCAAGTTATATGCAGACCCTTGTCCATGGTTACGGAGCGATCAGAAGAAAGGGTCTCACAAAAAGAAAAAGCGAAGACTAAATAGGGATGTTGTTCATGATGTGTAATAATTTATTAAACTTTTATATAATTTATAGTATGGAGGACAAGACAGACATGTCAATGAAATCAAGCGTATGGCGGTGGCGGAATGTAGTACTTAATTTATAAATTTTTGATGTAGCATCAAACTTTGTGATGTGAAATGATCCACTGCGCATGTAGTACTTGATTTATAAATTTTTGAATTGATTTTAAATTAAGCGTATGTAGTACTTAATTTAAAACCAAGCGCATGTGATACTTCATTTTAAACCAAAACAGAAAACAGGAAAATGAAAGCAATTTTTACTTAATTTAGACAAGTAAATCAAAAGATATAAAAAAAGTAAGAAACCAGAAAATTAAAAAAAATTAACCTCTAGTACATTATTACACATGATCCAACGTCTCACAAGCGCTTGAAAGAAACACACCCCTGATCCAACATCACCAACATTATTCTACATAAACGGACTTGCTGGCTCGAAGGCCGTAGGATTAGGGGGAACGGCGGGAGGAGCCAGCCCCGTGGGCGGCCGCCCGGTTCTCGCGCGCACGTTTGCGGCGGAGGGCAAGATCCATGGAGGATGAGTCTTTCAGCGCCCAATCCAGCTCGGAAGCCTCCTTCGCCTTGAGCTGGTAGGAAGTCTTTGCTCGCTGACAGGGTAGTCGTGGACAGACTGGAAGGAGGCTTCCATGGCCTCCTGTATCTGCAACCCACAACCCTCTTCCCCGTCGTCGCTCCAGTCGAAGTCGTCGTCCTCCTCCTCCGCGGGAGGAGCGGCGGCGCCTGGTGGAGGTGCAGCGGCGCCAGGTGGAGGTGTGGCGGCACCTGGTGGAGCAGGAGGCCAGTAGCTGGGCATTCCTCTCCACGCCGGGCTCGTGGGCATACGGCGGGATAGGCTCCCGCGGTTGCGCCCAAGCGCGCTCTGCCGAGCACGCTCGACCTCGTCCAGAAGGCGCTGCGGCGGGCGTGGCGGATCCATCTCGTGGAGACGATGCGTTCGTGGCTAGGAATGTTGGATTAGGGTTTACCCCGTCGGCGACAATATATAAAGACCTGCAGGGCAGCGCTGGGGAGGACACGTGCCCAGGGCAACGCTGGGGGAGGACACGTGTCGTGACCGCAAAGCCCGACTGTTATACAGTGATGCTGTGTGTCACCGGTTAAGCGATACAACCGGAGGTTACGGGTTTACCAATCCCCGGCCAAAACCTTTGGCAGGCGTTGCTGGGTACACCTCACTCCAGACAACGCAACACCCCGATTGATGCCTTAACACAGGCACAACTACCAAAGCATAATAGAGAGATCAAGACTTGTGGAACAACTGGCACCTCACAGACTCTACGACACAAATCATACAGTTCAACTCTTATACAGAGAAAGATAGCAAATGACAACCAAAGGTCACAGACCCAACATTACATCAAGCGGAAGCGAATTAGGTTGTTCTAAACAACAAGAACCAACATATGGCCTAAGAGGCCTACACATAAACATCACAACGCCAGCTGTTCCAGGATGTCCCAAGCTGCCACCTGGGAACCCCAGACTACTCGTCGACGTCCACAAAGAACCCACCTTCGAGGTCGGTGAAGTCCTCCTCTGAAACAAAACAAACGACGTTGAGTTCGACGAACTCGCAAGATTAAGAGCTAACATATGCTCGATGAGGCTTTCAAAGTTATATGGTTGTTTTGCATAAAGCTGATTTTATTTATGAAAACATAACTCAAATGGCATCGACTAGTCAGAGTATTTTAAAAAGAGGTAAGGAGTACTCTTTCTTTCATCACCTTTCTCAACATCAACCATTGTACCTGTTCATCAAAGGCACCTCCCCGAATCACCCTCGAGGAAGCTCACCTTGCATTTGTGAGTGGTACCTCTAGTACCCAGTTTTTAATCATTCCGTTTAGGTTATTCTATGATCTTACCTTCACTTCCCAAGTTCGTCCATAACCGCGGACACGGCTTTTCGAAAAGATTTAACCCTGCAGGGGTGTACAAATGTTTGCCACGCGTACCGTCCGGCCCATTACCTGATCATTAGCTCTCTTCCTTGGAAAGCCGGCTGGGTGGGAGCGGTGTCGACTTCTCCCTCGTTAAGGACTTTCCAGGATCATCAGTGAGGACGGAACAGGTTTGGTGTCTCCTCCAACCCCCTGTCCCGTGGCCACTCATTTTCCTAACACAACCATCCTCATCTAAGTTCAACCCACCATCATCACGCACGCGCAAATGGAAGTTCAAACTAGAGGACCCTGGCTAGCCCCGCCCGAGTTATTTAGTCTATGAGGGTTCCTGCAAATGCATAGGCCTCACGCATGGTTGCACGCTCAGTCTTGGTTCAAGAGGTAAAGAACTCGCACCTAGGCGGCGAGAACGAGACAAAACACCACAACCACAGTGGCCTCTCATCCCCACCTTTAAGCATTTTATTATCCATCACCACAATTCTCCACCATCATTTACTGTCACAAGTCAACACCTGTTTCCAGCATGTACCAACCATAGTACAACTAGGCATTTCACTAAGCATGGCTAAGCATTGGCATAGCATAGTAATTATTTCATGGCCAACCATACAAACCTATGGTATTAGGAGGGGAAACATGTAATTGGCATAGGGGATTTAATGCAACTGTAGGATACTCTAATCCAAGCAGAAAATGACATTTGGAACCGCATGCAATAATATAGTGGAGAAAATAATTGCGGAAAATAGGATAAGATATGCTCAGGGGGGGGATTACGCTTGCCTTGTTCGGGATATAGGTAGTACGGATCCTCGGGGTATTGTGGAGTAACCCCGGCTGCTTGATCTATCGAAACATAACAACGGAAGAACAATCAATCACCACACACTGGTAACAATGCAATGCACAATCACATGATGACATGACATTTTAATGCACTGCACTTAACATAGGCGATCTAGCAATTTAAATGGGGTACGGCGATATCTACTTTAACTCGGGAAGAGAGGTACCCCACATTTAACTTAGTGATTCTAATACTATTAGAGGTACATCATTGTAGTTGTGAGCAAGTATGCATGATGATGATGATTTTGGGATAGTTCACAATTTTCGGAGCATTTTGATATATCAAACACATTTTTCGGAGGTCCCGGTGAAAAGTTATTAATTTTAGGATTTCCTCCTTTTTAAATTATTCTTTTAACTAATTAACTCCAATGATGAAATAATTTGAGTACCCGACTCGAGGGAGGTGATGGTATACTGGAATCATCGGAGTTCGATACTCTACACGCGGGAGGGGGAGCGGGGACATGTGCATTCGAGAGGGAAAAAGAAAAAGAAACTTTGCATTTTTTTCTGTCCAGGCCGGAGTTTCCGGTCCGAAAGTGATTATGGGCCGGAGTCTCCGGTCCAGCATTTTTCAGCCCAACAACGGCAGTCTCTGGACGCGGGCCGGAGTTACACCGGAGTTGGGCCAGAGTTTCCGGTCCAACTGCCGAAACTGCACGAGGAAGAAAAAGAGAAGAGCGCACGGTGACAGTGCGTCGACTACGGCGACGACGGCGTAGTTCGGCGAGAGAGGAAGGGAGATGAGGTCCATAAGGACGTAGAGCTCACCCTGAGCTCGTGGGAACTCGCGGCGGTGACGGGGGATGTCGGGAGCAGCGGCAACGGTGCGCGGCGTGCGACGGCCGGCGGAGGGGAAGACGAACTTGGCGGCGTCGATTCGCAGCAACCCGACGCGATTCCTTCAGCAGGGAGGTAGAGGAGCTCACGGCGGGGCGCTCGGCGGTCTTCACGCTGCTTGGGGCGGCCGGAAACGGCGGCAATCGACCGCGGCGGCGCTCGGACAGCACGAGGAAGAAGAGGGCGTCGGCGTCGAATGCGGGCTCTCCAGCTCGATTCCTTCGGCGTGGAGGAAAAGCGCGGCACGGCGGAACCGGTGGTAGCCGTCGATCTACTTCGGGAGCTCTCCAACGGCGGCTACGCGGCGGCGACGACCTCGGCTGGGTCGCATCCATGGCGGAGAGAAACGAGAGCGTGGGCAGAGGAGCGGAGTGGGGAAAAGGGGAGCCGCACGTGGTGGCCTCGTGGAGCTCGCTCACCTCGCAGAGGAGTGGGCAGAGGGGGCCCTGGCACGGCGTCGCTCGGCACGGCGGCAGCGAGCTGCGGGTGCGGTCGAGTTCTTCTGGGTCGCTACAGGAAGGAGAAGGAGAAATTGCAAAGAAGTCCCTGGAATCTTTAGAATCATCACGGACACTTCCTGGGGATTACGCTTGCCTTGTTCGGGATATAGGTAGTACGGATCCTCGGGGTATTGTGGAGTAACCCCGGCTGCTTGATCTATCGAAACATAACAACGGAAGAACAATCAATCACCACACACTGGTAACAATGCAATGCACAATCACATGATGACATGACATTTTAATGCACTGCACTTAACATAGGCGATCTAGCAATTTAAATGGGGTACGGCGATATCTACTTTAACTCGGGAAGAGAGGTACCCCACATTTAACTTAGTGATTCTAATACTATTAGAGGTACATCATTGTAGTTGTGAGCAAGTATGCATGATGATGATGATTTTGGGATAGTTCACAATTTTCGGAGCATTTTGATATATCAAACACATTTTTCGGAGGTCCCGGTGAAAAGTTATTAATTTTAGGATTCCTCCTTTTTAAATTATTCTTTTAACTAATTAACTCCAATGATGAAATAATTTGAGTACCCGACTCGAGGGAGGTGATGGTATACTGGAATCATCGGAGTTCGATACTCTACACGCGGGAGGGGGAGCGGGACATGTGCATTCGAGAGGGAAAAAGAAAAAGAAACTTTGCATTTTTTTCTGTCCAGGCCGGAGTTTCCGGTCCGAAAGTGATTATGGGCCGGAGTCTCCGGTCCAGCATTTTTCAGCCCAACAACGGCAGTCTCTGGACGCGGGCCGGAGTTACACCGGAGTTGGGCCAGAGTTTCCGGTCCAACTGCCGAAACTGCACGAGGAAGAAAAGAGAAGAGCGCACGGTGACAGTGCGTCGACTACGGCGACGACGGCGTAGTTCGGCGAGAGAGGAAGGGAGATGAGGTCCATAAGGACGTAGAGCTCACCCTGAGCTCGTGGGAACTCGCGGCGGTGACGGGGGATGTCGGGAGCAGCGGCAACGGTGCGCGGCGTGCGACGGCCGGCGGAGGGGAAGACGAACTTGGCGGCGTCGATTCGCAGCAACCCGACGCGATTCCTTCAGCAGGGAGGTAGAGGAGCTCACGGCGGGGCGCTCGGCGGTCTTCACGCTGCTTGGGGCGGCCGGAAACGGCGGCAATCGACCGCGGCGGCGCTCGGACAGCACGAGGAAGAAGAGGGCGTCGGCGTCGAATGCGGGCTCTCCAGCTCGATTCCTTCGGCGTGGAGGAAAAGCGCGGCACGGCGGAACCGGTGGTAGCCGTCGATCTACTTCGGGAGCTCTCCAACGGCGGCTACGCGGCGGCGACGACCTCGGCTGGGTCGCATCCATGGCGGAGAGAAACGAGAGCGTGGGCAGAGGAGCGGAGTGGGGAAAAGGGGAGCCGCACGTGGTGGCCTCGTGGAGCTCGCTCACCTCGCAGAGGAGTGGGCAGAGGGGCCCTGGCACGGCGTCGCTCGGCACGGCGGCAGCGAGCTGCGGGTGCGGTCGAGTTCTTCTGGGTCGCTACAGGAAGGAGAAGGAGAAATTGCAAAGAAGTCCCTGGAATCTTTAGAATCATCACGGACACTTCCTGGGGATTACGCTTGCCTTGTTCGGGATATAGGTAGTACGGATCCTCGGGGTATTGTGGAGTAACCCCGGCTGCTTGATCTATCGAAACATAACAACGGAAGAACAATCAATCACCACACACTGGTAACAATGCAATGCACAATCACATGATGACATGACATTTTAATGCACTGCACTTAACATAGGCGATCTAGCAATTTAAATGGGGTACGGCGATATCTACTTTAACTCGGGAAGAGAGGTACCCCACATTTAACTTAGTGATTCTAAACTATTAGAGGTACATCATTGTAGTTGTGAGCAAGTATGCATGATGATGATGATTTTGGGATAGTTCACAATTTTCGGAGCATTTTGATATATCAAACACATTTTTCGGAGGTCCCGGTGAAAAGTTATTAATTTTAGGATTTCCTCCTTTTTAAATTATTCTTTTAACTAATTAACTCCAATGATGAAATAATTTGAGTACCCGACTCGAGGGAGGTGATGGTATACTGGAATCATCGGAGTTCGATACTCTACACGCGGGAGGGGGAGCGGGGACATGTGCATTCGAGAGGGAAAAAGAAAAAGAAACTTTGCATTTTTTTCTGTCCAGGGAGTTTCCGGTCCGAAAGTGATTATGGGCCGGAGTCTCCGGTCCAGCATTTTTCAGCCCAACAACGGCAGTCTCTGGACGCGGGCCGGAGTTACACCGGAGTTGGGCCAGAGTTTCCGGTCCAACTGCCGAAACTGCACGAGGAAGAAAAGAGAAGAGCGCACGGCGACAGTGCGTCGACTACGGCGACGACGGCGTAGTTCGGCGAGAGAGGAAGAGAGATGAGGTCCATAAGGACGTAGAGCTCACCCTGAGCTCGTGGGAACTCGCGGCGGTGACGGGGGATGTCGGGAGCAGCGGCAACGGTGCGCGGCGTGCGACGGCCGGCGGAGGGGAAGAAGAACTTGGCGGCGTCGATTCGCAGCAACCCGACGCGATTCCTTCAGCAGGGAGGTAGAGGAGCTCACGGCGGGGCGCTCGGCGGTCTTCACGCTGCTTGGGGCGGCCGGAAACGGCGGCAATCGACCGCGGCGGCGCTCGGACAGCACGAGGAAGAAGAGGGCGTCGGCGTCGAATGCGGGCTCTCCAGCTCGATTCCTTCGGCGTGGAGGAAAAGCGCGGCACGGCGGAACCGGTGGTAGCCGTCGATCTACTTCGGGAGCTCTCCAACGGCGGCTACGCGGCGGCGACGACCTCGGCTGGGTCGCATCCATGGCGGAGAGAAACGAGAGCGTGGGCAGAGGAGCGGAGTGGGGAAAAGGGGAGCCGCACGTGGTGGCCTCGTGGAGCTCGCTCACCTCGCAGAGGAGTGGGCAGAGGGGGCCCTGGCGCGGCGTCGCTCGGCACGGCGGCAGCGAGCTGCGGGTGCGGTCGAGTTCTTCTGGGTCGCTACAGGAAGGAGAAGGAGAAATTGCAAAGAAGTCCCTGGAATCTTTAGAATCATCACGGATAGGTCCTCCTAGGGTTTTCTTTTAAACCTTTTAAAACCAGCAGCTGTATTTGAAATAATTTGGCAACTTAGACACTTCCAAAAATTATGTAAATTTTTGGGTAGCCTCCTTATATTAATATGAAGCTCCCCTAATTTTTCCAGAATATTTGAAAATCATTTGGTAGGTAATTAAAATAAGAATTGCTCACAGGCAATTTCAGTTTCTCTCAACTTATTCTATTCTACAACACCAAATAGTTTGCAAATAATTTTAGTTGGAACTTTTGGAACTTCCTTGACAAATATGAATTGTCAAAGTACTTTTGGTTTTGCAAGTTCAAGTGTCTTCTTTGATTTGAGATTTTTGTTGGGACAAGTTTGGCATTTGTTTTTAGATGGTGCCAACCAATTAAGGTGTTGTTTAGCAAATTAATTTGAATGCCATGATGCAATGAACACAAAAGTGGAAATTTTATTCGGGTTTTTAGGTTCTGAACTTTGGGCTGTTACAGGGACGTCGTGGGTGGTCTAATTCTATGGCGGAAGAAATACATCAAGTTTGAAGGCTGGGCGCCAAGGCCACCATCGTCTCCGCCAATTCACGATTCACCACCTGATGACGATGAAGGGGACGACAACCATCAGTCGCCTCTGCATCAGTCGTCTCCGCCGCCGCGTGCGCCGACTCCACCGCCGCGTCAGCCCACTCCGCCGCCACATGAGCCGACTCCACCGCCGCATGAGCCGACTCCGCCGCCGCATGAGCCGACTCCTGAGCCCCGACATAGGAAGGGCGCCACTTCGTCGTCCATGGGATTCGGGCGAGACCCCCGACGTTCGCCCCTCCCAAAAGTACCCAAAAGCCTCGACGACCTCAGAGCTTGCAACATGACTAAAGAGCAATTGGATGCGTGGGTGGATGCAGACACAAAAAGACAGCTTGCACGGAAAAAGCCCGAGGAAAAGCAAACATTTACTGCAAAGGAAAACAAGTGGCTATTGGATTCATCACGGAACCATCGCAATATGAGAAAAATAAGCCAGATAACTATTTACGAGCTCTGAGTAAAAGTAGTAGCTCTCCCAAGACGAGAAGTAGTAGTGCCAGAGGGAAAAGAGACGTTGCCCAGCTCGGACAATAGGCAAACCAGTCGATAGCCCCGCTCGTAGTTATACCCAGTGGTCATGGCTCCGTGATGGACCTAATTCCTACTTTATCCTTGAAGAAGGACTTTGCTGCAGATGCTGGTATTACTCTTGCTCAACTGGACAACGAAAATCTCTTTCCGTCTGATGTAGATGATTCATGGAAATGGAAATGGGGGAGGTCCCTGCTGCGAGGTGATCAGATAAAGTGTCTACCGACATGTATGCGACAACTCCATAGTTGGTACATGAAAACCACAAAGGAATTTGATGACTTTTTGATCTGTGTGAAAGTTACAAAAAATCATTTCGCGGGTGAAGACATGTTCACAATTCAGCTCGAAGAACTCTGGTACTTATACAACCTTGACTCCCTCGACTTGGCTCTCGTCGGTGCCTACTGTCTGTAAGTGATTCAATTCATTTATTTCCAAAAAAGATAAAGTCTTTAGCTCTCAGCTCGTTCATTGCCATCGCTAATTATGCTCACTACGGTATTATGCAGAATGAAGAGTGATGAATGTGGTAGAAAGGGCATCTATGGCTTTGGGTTCGTTAACCCAGTACGAGTTAATGCAAGGACACTAAAAACCACGTGAAGGACACGGAGAAGAACTTGCTAAATGCCCTAATGAAGCAACATTTCAACACGGAGATAATATTTCCTTACTTCTTCAGGTAAGAGAGTGTTACTCGCTTGTACAAATTAAGTGTAACTGATGAGTTACTGACGTGTATATAATCATGCGCAGCGATCATTACATTCTGCTAGTCATTGAAGTTGATAGATCAAGAGTTCAAATCTACGACTCATTGGACTGGCCTGAGGAGAGGTACCAAAGCATTCTAGATACGCTCCAAAGGTAATTTCAAACATTATTGCACTATATCAGTCTCTCTTATTGATTTCAGAGATATCAAGCAACTAATAACTCATTTATTCTTTTTTTTGCCCGGCAGGGTTTGGAAACAATTCAAAGCGGGGACAAAGGGTTCAGATTCATTTGAAGAACAGCTGACTTTTGTTCACCCACAGGTAGGTAGTATGGTCTAGCTAGGTTCGCGCATCTCTTTATTTATTGTTTTCAATACCACTATATGTTGACTATGATTTGATTGAATTCTATTCTCGTAAAGTGGATCGAGAGGCAACCACAGGGGACCAATTTCTGTGGATATTTCGTTTGCGAGTGGATTCGTCGTTCGGTCACTGAGCGGGACCCAAAGAAATTTTTAGACGTACGTGAACAATCATATTCATCAATTGATCTCCAGTGTCATTCATAATTTTTGATAGTCATGATTAATATTCGTATTGATCTCTTTCTTTTATAGGCAGAGCCATTGCGCGAGAGTATGCACTAAAGAAGCGCTTTCAAGCACTAGCAGAGGAACTTGCGGGGTTTCTGCTCAGCGAAGTCATACCTACAAAAGGAAAATACAATGGAGAATAGCGGTGAAGTCCCGGTTATGATCTCCCGTGTAACCGAATAGACGGGCTCTAGTCCCGGTTATGATCTCCACACACGTGTAATCGAATAGACGGGCTCTAGTCCCGGTTATGAGCACCTCCATGTAACCGGATAGACGTGAACATATTTTTATTTATGAACATTTTGATATGTTATATGTAGTTTCTGTTTTAATTAATTAAACGCATATTTTTTTGCACCATTTCAATATTAAATTGGGAGGAAAAACAAAAAATTACAGGCTGCCATGCGTGAGGTCGTTGGTCCCGGGTCGTATGACCAATCGGGACTAGAGGTCCTCCACCACGCCCGCGCCTCGGCGGCCACGTGGGAGCCTGTTGTTCCGGGTCGTAACGGACCCGGTACTAGAGGGGGGGCCTCTAGTGTCGCCTTGCTAGTCCCGGGTGGACCCCCGGTACTAGAGGCCCTTACGACCCGGGACCAGTGGCCCTGTTTCCACTAGTGTCTTTAGACCATCCAACATCCACGTGCATGTAAGGTCACTACTTCTGTGACCTTGTAAATTGACGGCGAAGAAGGATCAATAGCCCCTCGTTCTTTATATCATTCGGACGAACAGTCAATCAACAGTTGCGAATACTGACGGTTTGGAACATATATGAGCACATTTGTACCGTCCTGGACAGGCCTCGATCGATATCCTCTTACATCGGCTTGCCATACAAGAGCCCTGTCATAACAATAACAGCAGTGGTTAGCTTTCATGATAAATAGAAGCAAAGTAAATCTCGTAAATATAACTGAGCGCAATCTTGTAAACTGAAGAATCTCTCAGGTCTCAGCTCTCAAGGATTCCCACCTAAAAGCTGCTTGCTTGAGAGCTGCTACTACTATACTTGACCGTTTCAACTAGTCTCAGTGTAGCGGTAGCTAATCACAGAGCTGTTTTGCTTTTTATTCGCAGATCAACACCCTCGGTCACTGTAGCTGCACTGTTCGCGGACTGTGGCTGCACTGTTCACTAGGGGCAATATAATATTCTTTGCTGGCCTCTTTGAGCACACGTTCGAGCCACAGCGATAAGAGTCACAAATGCGTGGGGTTTGTATAGATCTGTAGATCTTAGCTTGCACACTAAGGTGTGTGGTGTTGTGTGCGTGCGTGTGGTGTGAGTTGGTGTGTTAAGTTCAGATACTACAGCTGTACCAATCCAGAGAGGCATCAAAAAAAGAAAACACCCTCCGGTCTGTCAAACTTAAGCAATACAACTACTAATTGAAGAACAGATAAAACTTATAGTCGGACTTAACTATTTTCTTGAAAGTTGAAACGAATGCAGAAGATGCTCAAACTTCTCTGTAGTAAAGAAAAAAACATACCGTGTTCGCGTATAATCACTAGTTAGGTCGGTTCGGCCCACCGCGTATGAAGATCAAACCCCCCTTCGGATCAACAACCGTATCACTCACGGTATCAGGCTCCATGTCCGGGCCGTATCTCGCAGACGGTGGCTGCGCTAGCTTGCCCAGAGCAGCAGGGGATGAGCTCGCCTGAACAACAACAAATCTAGGTAAGATTTTAGACAAAAGCAGCAAACTAATCAAGGACCAGTACTACTCTACAAAATAAGAACAAATCACGAAAGAAACCTTTGCACGATCCTAGCTGTTCAATCAAATGGATGTTGCGGCTGTGGGTGGATGAAGCTCGATGCTCTCGTTGCACTTGAGGTTTGAACACGGGCTAGTATTTATAGGTTCCTCTGAGGCAAATTTGCACGTCATCCTTACGAAAAATAAGATAAGCGCGCGAAATTACCAAGAGCAATCTTGGATGTTTCTCTTCCGATTCTGAAGTTGGCCGAACCACAGGGTTATCTCGCGTGTAAGGCCCAGATTAGCACAGGCTTATTCTTCTCAGCTAAGGCAACACATCGATGGAAGGCCATTTTGGTAATTCCATGTTTCGCACAATCAAAGAACGGATGACGTGATTGATTCCTCGAATGACTATCCGTACGTCCTGCGACGCATTCTGCGCAGTATCTTGACTTTCCCAGGTATTATCCTCTCTCTTTTCCAATCTCCTCGCAGAGGATGCGATTCCAGCGTCATTACTTAGCTGGATTCCAGACTGTTTGGATCAGTATACTTATCCTAACATTGGATCTTCATATATATCCTGTTGGATTCAAGTCTTTTGATTGCTCCACTTGGCTTCAGTTCTGATCAGGACAACGGTCAAACCACGTTCAGAAATTGAGAATACTCATCCTGTGTGTGTCCCCGTATACGTCACTTAGAGCACCCACAGTGTATGCCAAATATCGTTGCCAAATACCAAATTTGGCTTTGTGGAGTAGCTCCCTACGCTGTGAAGGATGCCAAAGCCAAATTAATTGGGAGCCGGCGCAGCTACATGAGCCGATGCCAAAACCTGTCCATCGAATATTAAACTGTTATCTGCTCCTCTCTCTCCAGTTTTTTCATGCACACGGCGAAGCTCAGCCTGAGTTGTCGATTTTAAAATTTTAGCATGGGCCCACTTGACAAGATATTTGGCTATGGCTACATTGTGGACAACCAGAGAATTTGGCACCGTTGCCAATCGATGCCTACGTGGCCATTTTGGCTTTAGCCACACTGTTGATGGGCCGGCTTCCGTCCTGCCCACCAACAGATATATCACTATTTTGTATCTTTGTTTTTTATTTATAATCTCGAAAAGTGGATTTAATTAAAAAACATTTGTAACTAATTTAATAATTAAGATAACATACATATTTTAAACCATACATGTGTCATATATAACAAAAAAATCCAGTATAACGAAAATGTTCATGTTTTAGAAAAAGAGGTTCATGAAAAAATGTATGTTCAAAGGTAAAAACACCATTCACGGCTTAAAAAAACTATGTTCACGAGCAAAAAATACTCCATATTCAGAAACAAATGTTTATGGGTTTGAAAAAATGTTCGGGGATTCAAAAAAAAGTTAACGAAATCAAAGAAAGTATTTATGTATTTCTAAAAAATAGACAAAAAGTAAACAGAAACAAAAGAGAAAACAAGAAAATAATAATAAACTAAAATGAAAAGAGAACGTCAAAAAAAAGGAAAACCATTTTTTCTTTAAAATAATCGACGAGACTCACCCTGGACGAGCATAAAAAAACTCTATATATTGGTTATGGACCGATGATGGCATTTACAGCATGGCATCGGCTTCACGCTCAGCTTTAGGCATCCTTCCCAAAGTTCAAGGCAAACAAATTTTGGTGTACCTATGACGACCAAAAGTTCAATTTTTTTGCATGGCTTGTCCTCCACAAGCGCATCCATACGGCTGACCTTCTAGCGAGAAAGGGCTAGTCGCATGACCCCATATGCCGTATTCGCCGGAAACAACTCTTCATATGTGCAAGGATTGTCCGTTCCGCCTCTTCATACGGTGCTACCACGGGCGCGACCGTGCCGCGCGCAGTCCCTCCAGATTGCACCGCGACACGCGTACCCGCAGCGGCAGCGCTGGTAGCGGCCGACCTCGCGCCCTGGCCGGTCCCTGGGCCGGAGTTCCCGCCGAAGAGCATCGGCGGCCTTGTCGCTGGGAGTTGTGCGGGCGCCTGCTGAGTCCCCGCCAGCCCGTTTGCCGGCGCACCACCAGAACCGCCAGGGTTAGGGGCGGACATTGTGGCCGGCGAGACGGCCACCTCGGCGTATGACCGCGAGGAGCAGGGAGTCTGGCAGGTCGTGATGCAGCCGCTCGGGATGCAGGGTGGTGTCGGAGCTGGCGGCAGGGTGCGGCGAGACGTGAAGGAGGTGATGCAGCGAGCGCTCGATGGAGACGATCCCGTGGCGACTTCTGTGTAAACCCTACACGAGGGATCGTCCGGTTTCCTCCACAGCCCGACGAACAAACGGCCCAGATAGGCCCAAGGCGATGGATGGCCAGGATCAACCTGCACAGTGGGCCCAGATGGCAGAATTTTTTGAATTTCGGCCGTCTCCGTGTGATCCGCGATTCCAGGATCGGAGATGTTCTCCGGCGAGCTGCCACCACCACCTGCTCCTCCCACCGACGTGGGCGGCATGAACATACCCAGCACGACGGGCGGCGAGGTCCGTGGTGGAGGAAGGGGACCCCGCCAGCCAACCCTAACCGGCTTGGACACCAATGCACAGGTGATGGCTCCCAAGTGCAGGAGATCAATTGTAGTACCTTTCAATTAGAAAAGGTTGTCGAACCCACGAGGAGCTGAAGGTATTGGTTAGTAAGATTGATAAATAAAACAATAAAAGATGCAGATATTTTTGGTATTTTCAGTTGTATAGTTGCAAGCAGATAACAGAGAGTAGCAAGTGAAAGCTCTCAAAGAGAGAAAGCCCAATCCTCTTATGTGGCAAAAGGACAAGCTCAAGTGATGTATAACTTATATGTGGCAAACGTTACCAAGGGCGGCATGGATGATGCTAGGCATAGAGATTTATTAAACAACACGTTGAATATCTTGTCAAGTTTTAATCCTCTTTGGACGGAGCCATAATTAGGTATAGTTAAATAAATAAACTACAACCCCTTATGATGGATCATGTGGCCAAGCAAATGACTGCACAAGAATTATTAAGACTTAAAGTCCCACCATAGCATTATACTCTAAGGTCCCCGATACTAATACCCTCATAATATAACTTCATGACTCGGTCTCAGGTTTACGTGTCCTCCCAAGTCTCCATCAATTCATTACACTACGGTGTTCTCCTATGAGCCCATAAAGGTGAAGTGTTGTGCAGTCGACGTTCGCACAACACCATCATAAATCACATAAAAGATAAACTCTTGACAAAATACCAACACATGTCATATATAAATCAATGCCAATTCATCCTATGCCCTCAGGAACATACGGGAACTACTCACAACGTGCGAACATGATCATAGTCAGTGGCATAAGTGGTACAACACAATCTGAAATTATAACTTCACCACCAAATAATGACAAGTACTCAATCACAAACATGAATAGTAGCACAAGACAAGTATCTAGGGTATAGCAACTCTCAAACTGCGAGGGGAACGGAGTGGATCACGGTGATGATGATGGTGATGGTGCTGGTCTTGATGGGGGTGATGATGTAGAGGCCTCCTCCCACGCCAAGGAGGAGAGGTGATGACGATGACGATGATTTCCCCCTTCTCCGGAGTTCCGGAGCAGCAGGATCTGACCCCCTCGGAAGGGATCAGGAGTTTCGCCGCCGCCGCGACCTCGGATGGACTTGGAAAAATTAGGGCGTTACTTTTCGGGCGAGACGAAGGCGTCGATAAAAAGCCCCAGGCGAGGAGGTGCCCGAGGCCAGTTTGGGCTGGTCCCACGCGGCCAGGTACATGGGCCGCGTGGGCCACCCCCATTTGGCCCTCGTGGCTCTCCTCTCTTCGGTCTTCTTCCCTCTGCCTTTCTCCCGATGAAAAACTGACGCAGTATTTTTCCTTTTATTATTTGAGGTCCTGTAGCTCCTGAAACATTAAAGACAAGAAAAAGGAGGTTTTCTGCCTCCCAGAAATTAAATACCAAAAATAAGGACTTTGTATGAAAGTCCCCAAAATCATCTAAAACATGTAGAAACAATCATATAATCATGCAAATAACATTCTAGTATGATACTAAAAGTTATATAAATGATGATATAAAATGCACGTATCAACTCCCCCAAGCTTAAACCTTTACTCGTCCTCGAGTAAGTAAGGACATAGATCATTACATGCATCAATGGACTTATGGTTGATAAATAAATACGGGCATTGTATCATCATCATATTCAATTGCAAGATAAGATTAATGATCTAAAACTCATACATATGAGGGCAACATAAGTAGAACTCTAGCAATCACCCCTTACTTTTGAAAGCAAATAACCATTGTATGTTGGACAATCGAATCATATTGTTTTTCACATGCTTTTGCCCTTCATGGCAAGCATTATAATCTTTTATACTTTGCTGAAATTCAAAGACAAGATAAACTCTCATTGGATAACAAGTTCAAAAGAAGACAAATGAAAAGACAGATAGATATAAAAATTGTTATCACTCTTGCTTGACTAGTAACTAGTGCAAACTTTAGTCATGGATATCTCAATCAAGTTCCCATGCTCTACACAACCCTTTTCTTACACTTTCCATGGCTAGCTGAAATTTCAGGTGCCTTCCTTTCATTCACATTCAAGAGCATAAGTATTGAAATATCCATGATCATTAATTTGCTCAAAAGATACTAGGTTGTAACAAGAGTGTTTTATATCCTTTTCATTAAGTCTTCTCAACTTCTTATCCTACAAGACTATATCTTAACCTCAAACTATTAATTCACAAGTCTTTTTACTTCTTCTATATTGAGATAATTCTATAATTGTCCAACATACTCAAGTTAATTAATTTCAAGGCAAGATGTGATTGAAATTCTAAATATGCCACGCTCATTTGCATGAGTGTTACCCATAAATCCCCAAACAAGAGAATCATGGATGACACCATACTTTAATATTCATTGATAAACCATAAGATAGGGATACATGATAATGCTCCATGAGCTCACACACGCCTAAGAGATATTGATAACTAATCGATAAAAGCAAAACACCATGACTAGATAGATATGATAGATTGATAAAGAGAAAGACTAGATGGAACTCCCCCAAGCTTGGCGTTCCTCCAGATTCTCCTTTGCTGCAGCCTCCTCCTTCTCATATTCTTCCTCCCATTCAGCCATCTTCCATGGGAAAGGCCTTCCATCACGGAAAGATGTAGGTGGATCATTGTACCTGAGGGTGGCGGCTGCTGCAATCTTCTTGAAGCGTTCTTCATATTCGCAGTTCTGGTTCTCTACATCCCACATGAAGCATTGGAACTTCTCCCACTTGTTGATGACGTCCTTGTACCTATCTTCCAGATCTTCAAGCCTTTTCTTGTACTCTTCAACCTTCTTCTCCAGCTCCAGGTTCATGAAGTGGTGAGCATCAAGGCTGCGGTAAACCACAGTGCCATACCTGAAGGTCTTGTCCTCCAACTCATCCAGCCTTGCCTCTACCGTGCCGGTGGCCTTGGGAGCCTTCACCTCCTCCACGAGCATCACGCCCTCCTTGAAGCACACGGTCTTGGTGGTGTCATCACGGAGTTGAGGTAGCGGTTCACAACACCCTCCTTGGGAGAGCTCTCCCCCTCTTGGTTGGATCCGGAGCAAGACATGGCTAAAACCTGACAGGCAGAAACAACAGAAACAAAGATCGCTCGAGAACGCTCGGTGCGAGATTAGATCGGCAGAGAGGAGTATATATTGAGGGTTTTTAGGTCAAGACGAAGCGTCGGGATCGAAAACGAGACGAAAAGGGACTCCGAGGTGGAAAAGGAGTGGGCCCACGCGGCCAGGTACATGGGCCGCGTGGGACCCCCTCTTTCCTTCCTCGGGTCTCCGCTTCGTCTAGTTTTCTTGTCCCACACGTTAATTTCCATAAAAATGACTTCCGTAAAATATTATGCAATTCCGAGAAACTTTCCAACAGTAAGTTACCTTCTATTGATTTGGGTTTCGAAACTGCACGGTTTCTCTCGATTACCTCTTCCGGTGTTCGTAAATTCAACTCCTCCACCCTTCCGATGAAGCTCTTTCCTGCAATATAAGGTTTAAGGCGTTGTCCATTGACTACATGAGGTTTACCTTTCATGTCACCGTGAAGACGGATAGCTCCTGAACGGTACACCTCCTGTATCACTAATGGTCCCTGCCACTTTGAAGCTAGCTTCCCTGCAGAAAACTTGAAACGAGAGTTGTACAATAAAACTTGATCACCTACTTTGAATTCCTTTTTTCTTAATTTTCTTGTCATGCCAAATCTTAACTTTTTCTTTAAACATCCTGGCACTTTCATAAGCTTCATTTCTCCATTCGTCAAGTAGGTTTAGGTCAAGAATTCTCTTTTCTCCCGCAGTTTTAAAATCAAAGTTCAGTTGTTTAATAGCCCATCTAGCTTTATGTTCTAGTTCAACAGGTAAGTGACAAGCTTTTCCATAAACCATTTTATAAGGAGACATTCCCATAGGATTTTTAAAATCAGTTCTATAAGCCCACAAAGCATCATTAATCTTAATTGGCCAATCAGATCTAGACTTATTCACTGTCTTTTCCAAAATGAGTTTAATTTCCCTATTGCTTAATTCAACTTGCTCACTTGTTTGAGGATGATAAGGAGATGCAATTCTATGGTTAACATCATATTTTGCCAAAGTTTTTCTAAGAACACCATGCAAGAAATGAGAACCACCATCAGTAATTAAGAACCTAGGAACACCAAACCTGGGGAAAATGATGTCCTTGAGCATCTTCATTGCTGTGGCATGATCTGCACTTTTGGTTGGAATTGCTTCCACCCACTTTGTAACATAGTCAACTGCAACCAAAATGTGAATATGCTTTGTCTTTGATTCTGGGAAAGGACCCATAAAGTCAAAACCCCATACATCAAATGGTTCAAGTGGCAATGAATAATTCATAGGCATTTCATTTCTCCTACCAATGTTTCCTACTCTTTGACATTTATCACAAGATTTAACATATTCAGCACAGTCCTTAAATAAAGTAGGCCAATAGAAACCAGATTGTAATACCTTTGCTCCTGTGCGATCTCCTGCATGATGCCCTCCATAGGGACTGTCATGACAATCTCTTATAATAGCCTGTTGTTCATGCTCAGGTACACAACGTCTAATAATACCATCCACACTTTTCTTATAGAGGAAAGGATCATCCCAAAAATAATGTCTAAGATCATAAAAGAATTTCTTTCTTTGTTGAGAAGTGGTGTGGAGGCAAAACTTTACCAACAATAAAATTTGCATAGTTGGCAAACCAAGGAGATGCAACTTTAGCACTAGAAACATTAACAATTGCAAGTTGTTCATTAACAAAGCTATCATTAATAGGAATAGGATCATCAGGTATGCTTTCCATCCTAGAGAGATGATCAGCAACTTGATTATCCTCCCCTTTCCTATCAATAATGTGTAAATCAAATTCTTGCAATAGAAATACCCATCTTATTAGTCTAGGCTTAGCATCTTTCTTATTCATTAAGTATTTAATAGCAGAATGATCAGTATGTATTGTGACTTTTGAATCAGTAATATAAGGTCTAAACTTGTCACAAGCAAACAGTACTGCTAAAAATTCTTTCTCAGTTGTAGCATAATTCTTTTGAGCAGCACAAAGTGTTCAGAACCTCTTCCCGGCACCCTGCCGGAGAGGGGAATCGTCACCGGAGGCTTCTACATCGCCATGCCTGCCTCCGGAGTGATGCGTGAGTAGTTCATCCTTGGACTACGGGTCCATAGCAGTAGCTAGATGGTTGTCTCTCCACTTTGTGCCATCATGTTTAGATCTTGTGAGCTGCCCTACATGATCAAGATCATATTATTGTAATGCTACATGTTGTGTTTGCTGGGATCCGATGAATATTGAATATTATGTCAAGTTGATTATCAATCTATCTTATATGTTATTTAAGATCTTGCATGCTTTCCGTTACTCGTAGATGCTTTGGCCAAGTAGATGCTTGTAACTCCAAGAGAGAGTATTTATGCTAGATAGTGGGTTCATGTCTCCGTTTAACCTGGGACAGTGACAGAAAGTTCTAAGGTTGTGGATGTGCTGTTGCCACTAGGGATAACCTAACGATGCTATGTCCACGGGCATATGTGTTTGTTTACATTACGCACTTTACTTAATGCAATTATCCGTTGCTTGCAACTTAATACCAACGGGGGACTCGGATGACAACCCGGCGGTGGATTATTAGTCATAGATGCTGTTGGATAACGGTCTATGTATTATGTCGTAATGCCCAATTAAATATCATAGTAGTCAACATGTCATGTATATGCATTGTCATGCGCTCACTATTCGTCAATTGCCCAGCTGTAATTTGTTCACCCAACATGTTAGTTATCTTTTATGGAGAGACACCACTAGTGAACTGTGGACCCCGGTCCATTCTTTTACACTGATTAAACAACCACAAACTGCAAACTGTTCCTTTTTCATTCTCTGCAATTTAATACTCATTTTCCACACCATACGTTTAATCCTTTGTTTTCAGCAAGCCAGTGAGATTGACAACCTCACTGTTTCGTTGGGGCAAAGTAGTTTGATTGTGTTGTGTGCAGATTCCACGTCAACAGTCCAGACTCCTGCGACAGCTATTTTTCTGGCGCCGTTGACAACCTTCTGAAGAGTTGCTGCTCCTACTGGTTCGATAACCTTGGTTTCTTTCTGAGGGAAAACTTGCTGCTGACTACATCATACCTTCCTCTTGGGGTCTCCCAACGAACGTGTGTTTCACGTCATCAAGCTATTTTTCTGGCGCCGTTGCCGGGGAGACAGCAGTCTTCTGCAAGGGGAGTTTCACGCTTCCAATCTCTTTACTTTGTTTTTGTCTTGCTTAGTTTATTTTATTTTATCTTGTTTGCTTTCAATTATCAAAAACACAAAAAAATTAGTTACTTGCATTCAGTTTATTTTCAGTTTTGTTTTCTGTTAGTTATCATGTCTGGTTCGGCTCATCATGTTTTGGTTCCTGAAGTTGAGGTTCGATCTTTTAAGCAACAAAGTGGAGAAAGTTTGAAAGATGCTTGGTATAGAATCAGCGATGCTCATCGTAGGTGTGCTAAAAAATATGATCCTGCTTAGAAATTTTTATGTTGGCATAACTAGCTGGTATAGATATGTCTTGGACACTTTGACGGGAGGTAACTTTCTTGGTACCCCTGCGTTGGAAGCTAGTTATATTATTGAGAGCCTAGTAGGAACACCACCTGTTAGTAACATTAAAAATGAGATCACCTTGGAAGATGTTATAAAGAAATTGGAGTCTATAGAGAAAAATTTGCCAAATCTCCTTGATAGTACTAGCAAAGTTGATGAATCACTGGGAACCATTAATGAAAGAATTGCTGTTTTAGAAACTAGTACTATTCAAGATAATCAAAATCTTAGGATTGGTGAATTAGAGGAGGCTATGGATGTAATAAGTTCTACTTTTACCTCTATTAAAACTAAAAGGCAAAAGGCTTTTGTGGGGAGAAAGCAAAAATTTATGTATGTTCCAAAAATTTCTAAACCAAAACCCACGGGTGCGTTTAAAACGGATAACGTGTTCAATGAGCTTGAGGGTAAGTCACATAATGGTCTATTTAAATTTTCTTCCCAAGAATTACGTAAACTGAAAAGTCCTAGTGTGACAAACCCTGTTCTTGATGAAGCTTTTGATGAATTAGACCTTTCTTCACTTGGTAATACTTGATGCATGCTTTGTGCCTAGCTAAAAGGCGTTAAAGAAAAGCGCTTATGGGAGGCAACCCATTTTATTTTTCTGCAATTTTTCTTTTATTGAGTCAAGGAGTTTGTTTACTTCTGTAGCAACTCCTTTGTATCTTTATTTTCTCGCATTGTTGTGCCAAGAGTAGCCTCTAATGATAAGATGATGCTTAATTTTGATTGCTGCGCAGAAACAGATTTTTGCTGTTCACTGTACGAAATTCCTAAAATCACCAGATTGTTAATTAAATCTGAAATTTTTGTGCGTAATCTTTATGAATGTCTGAAACTTTCATTAGTTCAGAGTTTCTCGATCTGAGCGTCGTAAGTGCCTCGAAAAAATTCGTCTTTGCGGACTGTTCTGTTTTAGACAGATTATGCCTTTTTATTTTTCGCATTCTCTCTTTTACTAGTGTTGAGTGAAATTCTTTTTTGGGTGGAAGAGCTTCACATAACATCAGTGGCTGTAGCTAATGTTTAAAGTAACAAATCATATTGCGTCTTTATGAACATGTGAATTTTTGATTATGCACTAACCCTCTAATGAGATCTACTTTGAGTTTGGTGTGACGGAAGTTTTCAAGGGTCAAGAGAGAAGGATGATATAATAGGATCAAGAAGAGTGAAGAGCTTAAGCTTGGGGAGGCTCCCATGGATCTCCCCAGCATATTTCAAGAAGACTCAAGCGTCTAAGCTTGGGGATGCCCAAGGCATCCCCTTCTTCATCGTCAAAATTATCAGGTCATCTCTAGTGAAACTATATTTTAATTCTTTCACATCATATGTGCTTTTCTTGGAGCGTCTGTGTGCTTTTTATTTTCAGTATTGCACTTTTATTTTCAATAAAGCTTGACTGGACCCTAGCATTCTTGATTGGGAGAGAGACACGCTCCGCTTTTTCATGAGAATACTCCTATTCTTCACTTATATTTGTTGAGTATTCATATCTAGCGCTGTTCAGCTTTTAGCTCTTGTTTTCATGTATCTCTTGTCAGAGCTATTAGCTTTCTTTTGTAGAAAGTACTCTCTTGCTTCACTTATATTTGTTTGGAGAGTTGATGAAATAAATTGATTGGTGTTTGGTTGGTTCAGAAAATGTTGCATGTGGTAATTGGTATAAGGAAAAACTTGCTTAATCTTGTAGATCACTAAAATGGATAACTTGATGCTTGTCAATTGTTTTGAGTTAACAAGTAGATCATGATTAAATTGTGCATCACATGAGTTAAGCCTATTAGTGAAGAACTACCGTAAAGCTTGTTGAAAATTTGGTTTGCATCGGTGGTACCTCTAAGGTCTAGATATTTTCTAATAACAGGGTTTGGTTAACAAGGAAGACGGTATGAAGTCTTATAACGTTTGCAATATGTTTGTCATATAAAACTTGGTGTACGGGTTGATATTCTTGTTTGCTTACATAACCTTGCTAGCCTAAACTCTGTACTGAGAGGGAATGCTTCTCGTGCATCCAAATCCTTGAGCCAAAATCCATGCCATTTGTGTCCACCATAACTACCTATATGTGGTATTTCCTTGCCACTCCAAGTAAATTTTTCATGTGCTACCTTTAAATTATTCAAAATGTTATTATTCCCTTTTTGTGTCAATGTTTACTAGCTCATGAGGAATTAGTGTGGTTATTCTTTATTCTATTTGTCGAGTGGACTTTTACACCTGGACTAGTGGCATATACATCCGCTTATCCAATAACTTGCAAAAAGAGCTGGCAACGGGGTGCCCAGTCCCAATTAATTACAACTTTAACCAATTAATTCTCTTCACACTTTTGCCCTGATTCATCAGTAAGCAATGACAAACAGTGAAATACCTGAATGTGTGTAAACCAAAGAGAAAGAGGGATGATCTGCCTTGCTGGTAGAAATAACGTCCTTCATGGGAGCCGCTCTTAAAAGTCCGTTCGACAGGTAGAATACTGTTCTCACCCGCTACCATTCGTTGACAATTAACAAACACCTCTCAAAAATAGATACTCCTCCATGGTATGTGATTGATGGAAGGCACCCGAGGATTCGGTTAGCCATGGCTTGTGTTAGCAAGGTTGGGAGGAGTATCAAATATTTTATGCAATCTCTATATGCTTTCAAAAACCTAAAAGCTCTAGCACATGATTTAATCCCTGCTTCCCTCTGCGAAGGGCCTTTCTTTTACTTTTATGTTGAGTCAGTTTTCCTATTCTTTCTGTCTTCCACAAGCAAACACTAGTGTCAACTTTGTTACAACATGCGTTATATGCAATGTATTGGACTTGTTATACTACTTTGTGTTGACAATATCCATGAGATAAATATGTTGAAAGTTGAAGCAAATGCTGAAACTAAATTCTTCCTTTGTGTTGATTAAATACCTTTTTTAGAAACTATTGCTTTATGAGTTAACACTTATGCAAAACTGTTTGATGCTTGTCTCGAAAGTACTATTCATGAAAACGTTTAGCTTGTGTGATTCATTGTTTACTCATTATCTATTTGGTAGCAAATTATAGACCATTGACTTGGATCACTTCATTCATTTACATGTGCCTTGCAATATTATATGATCAAGATTATGATAGTAGCATGTCACCTCAAAAATTATTTTGTTTTTATCGTTTACCTACTCGAGGACGAGTAGGAACTAAGCTTGGGGATGCTGATACGTCTCAAACGTATCTATAATTTTTGATGTTCCATGCTTGTTTTATACCAATTGCTACATGTTTTGCATCTACTTTATATCACTTTTATACATTTTTTGGGACTAACCTATTAACAAGATGCCGAAGTGCCAGTTCCTGTTTTCTGCTGTTTTTGTATTCCAGAAAAGCTAGTCTGGAAATATTCTCGGAATTGGACGAAACTACACGGGGGTCCCTATTTTTCCAGAACACACCTGACGGAGCGAAGGAGCAGCAGAGGAGGGCCACCAGGAGGCCACACGCACCTAGGGCGCGGGCCCCCTCTGCCGCGCCCTAGGGTGGTGTGGGCCCCTCGGGGGTCCGCAGCCGCCGCCCTTTCGCCTACTTATTCCCCCCGACGCGAAAACCCTAAGTACCTGAGCAAATATCCACGAAAAGTTCCAGAGACGCCGCCGTCGTCAACCCTAGCTCGGGAGGGTTCAGAACCTCTTCCCGGCACCCTGCCGGAGAGGGGAATCGTCACCGGAGGCTTCTACATCGCCATGCCTGCCTCCGGAGTGATGCGTGAGTAGTTCATCCTTGGACTACGGGTCCATAGCAGTAGCTAGATGGTTGTCTCTCCACTTTGTGCCATCATGTTTAGATCTTGTGAGCTGCCCTACATGATCAAGATCATATTATTGTAATGCTACATGTTGTGTTTGCTGGGATCCGATGAATATTGAATATTATGTCAAGTTGATTATCAATCTATCTTATATGTTATTTAAGATCTTGCATGCTTTCCGTTACTCGTAGATGCTTTGGCCAAGTAGATGCTTGTAACTCCAAGAGAGAGTATTTATGCTAGATAGTGGGTTCATGTCTCCGTTTAACCTGGGACAGTGACAGAAAGTTCTAAGGTTGTGGATGTGCTGTTGCCACTAGGGATAACCTAACGATGCTATGTCCACGGCATATGTGTTTGTTTACATTACGCACTTTACTTAATGCAATTATCCGTTGCTTGCAACTTAATACCAACGGGGGACTCGGATGACAACCCGGCGGTGGATTATTAGTCATAGATGCTGTTGGATAACGATCTATGTATTATGTCGTAATGCCCAATTAAATATCATAGTAGTCAACATGTCATGTATATGCATTGTCATGCGCTCACTATTCGTCAATTGCCCAGCTGTAATTTGTTCACCCAACATGTTAGTTATCTTTTATGGAGAGACACCACTAGTGAACTGTGGACCCCGGTCCATTCTTTTACACTGATTAAACAACCACAAACTGCAAACTGTTCCTTTTTCATTCTCTGCAATTTAATACTCATTTTCCACACCATACGTTTAATCCTTTGTTTTCAGCAAGCCAGTGAGATTGACAACCTCACTGTTTCGTTGGGGCAAAGTAGTTTGATTGTGTTGTGTGCAGATTCCACGTCAACAGTCCAGACTCCCTGCGACAGCTATTTTTCTGGCGCCGTTGACAACCTTCTGAAGAGTTGCTGCTCCTACTGGTTCGATAACCTTGGTTTCTTTCTGAGGGAAAACTTGCTGCTGACTACATCATACCTTCCTCTTGGGGTCTCCCAACGAACGTGTGTTTCACGTCATCAAGGTCCCTTGGATATGGTAGTTTTTCAATAGCTTCAATCTTTGCTGGATCAACTTCTATTCCTTATCCAGAAATCTTATGCCCAAGAACTATACCCTCAGTAATTATGAAGTGACACTTCTCCCAATTAAGAACCAAGTGTTGGTCTTCACAACGCTGTAAAACTTTGTTAAGGTTGAACAAGCAATTATCGAAGGAAGTACCATACACAGAAAAAACATCCATAAAAACCTCCATTATCTTTTCAATATAATCAGCAAATATAGCAATCATGCATCTTTGAAAAGTAGCAGGAGCATTACATAAACCGAATGGCATTCTCCTGTAAGCAAAAGTACCATATGGGCAAGTAAAAGTGGTCTTTTCTTGATCATCCTTATGGACAGGAATCTGCGAGAAACCTGAATAACCATCTAGATAGCAAAAGTGAGAGTGTTTAGACAACCTTTCTAGCATTTGATCAATAAATGGCAATGGATAATGATCTTTTCGAGTTGCTTTATTCAATTTTCTGAAATCAATAACCATCCTATAACCAACTACAGTACGTTGAGCCACAAGTTCATCCTTTTCATTTGGAACAACAGTCATTCCACCCTTTTTAGGAACACAATGAACAGGACTAACCCACTTACTGTCAGCTATAGGATAAATGATACCAGCTTCAATAAGTCTTATTACCTCTTTCCTTACCACTTCTTTCATTTTTGGATGGAGGCGGCGTTGAAAATCAACAACAGGTTTTGCATCTTCCTCCAGATTAATTTTATGCATACATAGAGCGGGGCTTATACCTTTAAGGTCATCAAGAGAGTATCCAATGGCTGGTCGGTGAGCTTTTAGCACATAAAGTAATTTCTCTTCCTCTTCAGCTGAAAGGTTAGCACTAATAATGACAGGATATATGCTCTTCTCATCCAAATATGCATATTTCAGATTTGCAGGCAAAGGTTTCAATTCAAAACTAGGATCCCCTTTAGGTGGTGGTAGCACTCCTAAATTATCAGGTGGGATATGCAATTGTAATTGTGGTGGTTGTTGCCATAATATTTGTTCCAAAGCCTCTTTTTCCTCATCATTAAATGGTTCATCTTGATTAAGCATATACTACAGCTATATGAGCAAGAGTTTCAATTAAATTATTAGGAATTGGCTCTTTCTCAACATGTTTATCAGCAAATTTGGAAAAGTTAAATTCAAGTTTCTCACCAGCACATTTAATAAACACTTTCTCTTTAGGCAAATTAATTTCAGCACCAACAGTATGTAAGAAAGGTCTACCAAAAATGATAGGACAAAATGAATCTTGAGGACAACCAAGCACAATAAAATCAGCAGGGTATTTTATTTTGCCAACCAATACTTCAACATCTCTAACAATTCCAAATGGACTAATATAATCTTTATTAGCAAGTTGAATTGTCATACCTGTCTCTTCCATAACAATGGGATCAATATCAGGCTTGATCTCAAGATAAAGAGAATATGGAATGACACTAATACTTGCTCCAATATCACATAGACCATGATAACTTGAAGTCCCAATAGAGCATGATATAACAGGTTTCCCAACTTTAGCCGAATTACCTTTGATGACTTTGGTAGCATCTTCACGTAGATAAACATCCACTGGGTCTTCTTCATTTAGTTGCTTGATAACAGAAATTTGAGTGTTGACTTCCACCTGTTCATAAGGCTGAGAACATCTTTTGTTACTCTTGTTAGTAACAGCTTTAAGTAAATTCTCCTTAACTTGGTTTGGAAATGGAGGTGGTTCAACATACTCATCAATTGTCACAGATGACATTGGTTCAACCTGTTTAATAACTTTAGGAACAACAATAGATTGTTTAACAGGTTCAACATAAACTTCAAATCCACTTTTTGGAACACAGATATGATCAGCAAAACCTTTAGCTATTTCAATTATAACATAGGGATCAAGACCAAAAGTATCACTCAGATTTTTAAACAGAATAGAAGTAGAGAAATTCTCTACACATGAATATTCATAATCAAAATATGGCTCATTACCTTTATCAAGATCCCAGTGGCTAGTATTTTCAGAAATAGTCTCCAATAAATTCCATGCTTCTTCTTCAGTGTTATTAGTAAAACTTCCACCAGATGAATTATCCAGAATCTCCTTGTGCTTCATAGGTAGTCAATAAGTTTCCTTGTAAGATCATGACATGGATTCTTGCGAAGGAGTTCCTTTAACCTCCCCCAAGCTTGAGTAATACTCTCTACCAAATGTGGCCAGAAATTGAATATATAGCAGCGGTTATCATAAGCTTCTTTAGGAGTAAAATATTTAAG
This sequence comes from Poa pratensis, assembly GCA_947311845.1. Classification (NCBI taxonomy): domain Eukaryota; kingdom Viridiplantae; phylum Streptophyta; class Magnoliopsida; order Poales; family Poaceae; genus Poa; species Poa pratensis. Next base: position 38,681,792 of record CAMZMU010000098.1, read on the forward strand.
AAAGAAAACCTTCCTCAAGATACTCCATTCATTCTGGACCTCTTTATCCAGAGACCTGTACCAATCACGAGCATTACCAGATAAAGACAAATACAATAGCTTCCTTTTTACCTGATCCTCTGAAATATCAGGTAGTCTGAATAAGCCACATATGTCCTCAATTATTTCCATGTGCTCGCGTGCCGACTTAGTTCCATCACCTGTAAATGGATTTTTCATAACTCTTTTAACATGACCCATTGGAATTTTATATCCCACTTTAGGTATCTCAGGCACAGCAGTTTCAACCACCTTTGCAGTAGTGGCATAAGCACTTTCATATAGAGCAAGATGCAGCGAGGCACGATTCATAAATGCCATAGTAACAATGAGATAAACAGCTTTCAAGTTTCCTTACCAAACTTCTTACCAATAGCGCTACGCTCCCCGGCAACGGTGCCAGAAAAGTATCTTGATGGCTCCCAAGTGCAGGAGATCAATTGTAGTACCTTTCAATTAGAAAAGGTTGTCGAACCCACGAGGAACTGAAGGTATTGGTTAGTAAGATTGATAAATAAAACAATAAAAGATGCAGATGTTTTTGGTATTTTCAGTTGTATAGTTGCAAGCAGATAACAAATAGTAGCAAGTGAAAGCTCTCAAAGAGAGAAAGCCCAATCCTCTTATGTGGCAAAAGGACAAGCTCAAGTGATGTGTAACTTATATGTGGCAAACGTTCCCGAGGGCGGCATGGATGATGCTAGGCATAGAGATTTATTAAACAACACGTTGAATATCTTGTCAATTTTTAATCCACTTTGGACGGAGCCATAATTAGGTATATAAATAAATAAACTACAACCCTTATGATGGATCATGTGGCCAAGCAAATGACTGCACAAGAATTATTAATACCTAAAGTCCCACCATAGCATTATACTCTAAGGTCCTCGATACTAATACCCTCATAATATAACTTCATGACTCGGTCTCAGGTTTACGTGTCCTCCCAAGTCTCCATCAATTCATTACACTACGGTGTTCTCCTATGAGCCCATAAGGTGAAGTGTTGTGCAGTCGACGTTCGCACAACACCATCATAGAATCACATAAAATATAAACTCTTGACAAAATACCAACACATGTCATATATAAATCAATGCCAATTCATCCTATGCCCTCAGGAACATACGGGAACTACTCACAACGTGCGAACATGATCATAGTCAGTGGCATAAGTGGTACAACACAATCTGAAATTATAACTTCACCACCAAATAATGACAAGTACTCAATCACAAACATGAATAGTAGCACAAGACAAGTATCTAGGGTATAGCAACTCTCAAACTGCGAGGGGAACGGAGTGGATCACGGTGATGATGATGGTGATGGTGCTGGTCTTGATGGGGGTGATGATGTAGAGGCCTCCTCCCACGCCAAGGAGGAGAGGTGATGACGATGACGATGATTTCCCCCTTCTCCGGAGTTCCAGAGCAGCAGGATCTGACCCCCCTCGGAAGGGATCAGGAGTTTCGCCGCCGCCGCGACCTCGGATGGACTTGGAAAAATTAGGGCGTTACTTTTCGGGCGAGACGAAGGCGTCGATAAAAAGCCCCAGGCGAGGAGGTGCCCGAGGCCAGTTTGGGCTGGTCCCACGCGGCCAGGTACATGGGCCGCGTGGGCCACCCCCATTTGGCCCTCGTGGCTCTCCTCTCTTCGGTCTTCTTCCCTCTGCCTTTCTCCCGATGAAAAACTGACGCAGTATTTTTCCTTTTATTATTTGAGATCCTGTAGCTCCTGAAACATTAAAGACAAGAAAAAGGAGGTTTTCTGCCTCCCAGAAATTAAATACCAAAAATAAGGACTTTGTATGAAAGTCCCCAAAATCATCTAAAACATGTAGAAACAATCATATAATCATGCAAATAATATTCTAGTATGATACTAAAAGTTATATAAATGATGATATAAAATGCACGTATCAACAGGTCGCCGGCGGCGAAGAACGCTCGCGTCCCGATCCGGCCGACGCCGTGCCCTGCGACGTAGGCGAGCTCAAAGGCATTCCCAGCGTGGGCAATGGTGGAGGATTGGCCGGCGTCGACGGCGAAGAAGACCGTCTCTCCCAGACCCAGGATGCCAGAGTTGGGAAGCCGATCTCGTTCCAGAATTCCTGTTGGAGTTCTTCATCATTTCGCTGGCCCTTCCTCGCCACCGTCTTCCATCCCTCCTCCGGCGCGTCGTCTTCGACCTCCTCTACCAACACATCCATGGCGGCCTCGAAGGGCACCTCGGAGAGGCAATCCTCCTCGTCCAACGGACTCTCCTCATGGAGACAAGAGAAACGCGACCCCCCTGAGCCGCGCTCCGGCGAGCTAGGTCCCGGCGTCGGCGATAGGCCGTTGGGCGGTAGCGTGAGCCGCCGCCGTCTCGCGTCGCCAGTCGCCCTCTCTTTTTTTTTTTGAACCAACGTGTATACATCCTTTTGAACCCAGGTGATCGAGTAGATTTTTTTATAATCCTTGCACCTTTTCGCAATACCAATGTGTACTGCAGTTTGTGCCTATCTTATGAGCCATTTTCTTAATCTTAGAACAAAGAAACTTAGCTGCATAATAACATTGGTCAACGAGTAAAGAGTACTACTGGATACAAGCTTAGTTTGCTTACGTAGCAAGTCAACATTTACTTATTTTTATTACTTTGTCCAACTGACCTGAATGGCTAAGTGAAAGCTTGTCTTCCCTGCCATTGTACAGCCCTTGTACCTCGTGACGAATGAGAGTCTCCATCAAAACTTACGCATGCGTTGCGTTCTCGGCCGGTTAATAGCTGGAGGCTAGAGACGGCAACCCCGTTGATAATTCCCTACTCCAGCTCAGCTAGACAAGAGAAGTAAGGTAGTTTCAACCTTTTGTGGATAATTATACAAGACCCTTCAAATCTTTCATGTCAGCTCGTTAATTCGATCAGTCGCAAAAAGGACAATAGCAAAAAAGACAATAGCTTTCGATACTATGATAATAAAGACTCGACTCTTTGTCTCGTGTACACCTGGATCACAACAAACGTCCCAATTAGGGTACGATAATGGAGAGCTTTTGCACTTTTTCTTTTGTAGAGCAGTCTTACATAACCTCTCTATAATGTATATATGCTTGAATTAAGTAAAAAAACATGTATATATGCTGTAATGACAAAGACCGGAGGAAGGAAATGTCCATTTTTCTCATTTGTGTGCAGTTACTCGATCAGACGCAAATAAATACTGTAGAACTCTCCTCGGTTTCGTTCCCGGCCTCCACCTCCTCCCTCCCAAAATTTGGGCGATGGCCATGCGTGTGCAGTGCGAGGTGTGCGGCGTTGAGCCGGCTGCCGTGCTTTGCTGCGCCGAGGAGGCGGCACTCTGCCGCGCCTGCAACTGTCGCGTCCACCGAGCCAACAAGATCGCCGCCAAGCACCGCCGCCTGGCCCTCATCCACCCCTCATCCACCAGCAATGGCACTGCCACCGCGCCACTCTGCGAGGTCTGCGAGGTGCTGCGTGCTTGATTGCCCTGCCCTGCCCTGTCCGACGCTGCAAACCTAGCTCAGTACTCTTCTAGTTTAGTTTGTGTTTTACTTGCTGGCCTGATTGCAGGAGCGGAGGGGGCTCCTGTTCTGCGTCGAGGACCGGGCGATCCTGTGCGGCGACTGCGACGTGCCCATGCACAGCGCCAAGCAGCTCACCGACAACGACAAGCACATCCGCTTCCTCCTCACCGGGGCCCAGCTCTCCGCCGATCCCGACGATCGCCTAGATCTTGACGCCAGCCACGGCAGCAGCATCTCGGACTACCTCACCAACGTCTGCCCTGGCTGGCACATCGACGACATCTTCCTCGACGATGCCGCCTTCGCCGCCGCGGTATGCCTCTGCCTTTTAATTTCCCCGCCACAGTTCATGCGTGGGTAAAAGTAACTGAACGCCGAGATGGCCTCTGCTCTCCGCCTTGTTCTAGAAACACACAGGGCCCCAGGAGGGCCAGGAGCAGCAGCTGCCGTTCCAGGATATCTCGACGAGGGGTACCACATCCAGAGCGACTGCGACAAGTTCCTCGTGCCTGATATCTCCACGCCGCCCGCCAAGGCATCCTCGTTCTGGGCCTTGTGAACCACCTAGCACCACGGCGCATCTCTCACGCCGCCGCAGAAGCAATATATCCGGCTAGCTCTTGCTGGCTCTCTCGATACATGCATACTACAGTAGTAATCCCTCCGTTCCGGAATGTAACCTTTTTATCTGAATCGCATGCTCACTTATATTTGTAGTCCACGTTAAAATATCGAAAACGTCTTAAGATTCGGTACAGATCGAGGGAGTAGCTTCTGGGTGTCACCGAGAAACAATGGTACGTACTGAGCTATAGCTAGTTAATAATTGTGTGTAACTACTGCGCCAATGTGTGCAGCGGTCTATATATAACCACAGCTCATGTTCTTGTGCTTCTCTCTCTGCCTCTCTCACACATACTCTCTCAATGATTTCAAATCCTATGGAAAACTATATTCTCTGGTGCAGTTACGGTGTGCATGCTATGAGCAAAATGCACGAAAATGTCATAACGAAAATGCGATGAGCAAAATCCTATCCCCACTCCCTAGCACAAGTGAAACGAGTCCATTGACAACACAAATTGTTTTCTTCATATGTGCAGAATTTGTTTTCTTTGATAATATACAACTGCTTGCCTCCACAAATTAAAAGCAAGACATCAGCTCTAGGCCCAACACCAGCCCACAAAAGAAAAAGACAACACAAAATAGTGCAGCCCATTTCCATCTGTATGGGCCCTACACCAGCCCACAAAAGAAAAAGACAACACAAAATAGTGCAGCCCATTTCCTTTCTAATTGCGGAATTAGACGACACTCTAATTAGATCCTAATCAGACGTTACTCTAATCTCTCTAATTAGATCTCTCTAATCTCATATAGTTCTAATCAAGTTTAATTAGAGTTACCACCTAATACTACGCTTAAAGTTGTCTCTCTTCGTTGTACGCCGAGTTCTAGAACGGCGAAGCGCTGACGGATTGGCGAGGCGTAAACGTGCGCACTAGAATAGGGATTACGCAAGTGATCCTCCGAGGGGAACATAACAATCTCTTGTCCCAGCGTGGATGAGATTCTTCATCCACTAGTAGGAAAAGGCCTTTCAGTGGCGCACCAAAAAGCCTTTCTGTGGCACATGGTGGGTGCGCCACTAAATCCTCGCCACAAAAATTTTATTTTTGTGGCGCACGGCCCCATGCGCCACAGAAAGTGCAAGATTCTGTGGCGCACCCCCAACCATGCGCCACAGAAATCTGTGGCGCACCCCACTACCATGCGCCACAAATTTTTTTGAATTTCAAAAAAAAGGGCTGCCAGATCTAGATCTGGCCGCCGGAATTTCGCCGGAATTTCGACATTTCGCCGGAATTTGGCCGAAGCTCGTCGGAGGCCGTGGTGCCCGTGGACATGGCCGTAGGTGGAGGATGGGGGTCACCGAAGGTGGTGAAGGAGGAGGAGAAGGTCGCCGGAGGTGGGTGGAGGAGGGTCGCCGGAGGTGGTGGAGGAGGAGGTCGCCGGAGTTGGTGGAGGAGGAGGAGGAGGAGAACCTCGCCGGAGGTGGTGGAGGAGGAAGAGGAGAAGCTCGCCGGAGGTGGTGGAGGAGGAGGAGGAGAAGCTCGCCGGAGGTGGTGGAGGAGGAGGAGGTCGCCGGAGTAGAGTTGAACTAGAGGTAGAGGAGAGAAGGGGAGAGGAGAAGTGGAGGAGAAGGAATAGGAGAAGTGGAGGAGAAGTGAAATGAGAGAAAGGAGAGAAGGAAGAGAAGGGTTGTTGGGCGGGATTCAAATTTCGAATCCCGCCCAACAATTCTGTGGCGCACCCACCACCGTGCGCCACAGAATTTTTTTCTAATTTTTTTTTGATTTTTTCGATTTTGTAGAAAAAAATCTTTTTTCGAAATAACTTTTTACTCTTTTGGAATTTTCCGAATCTGAGAAAAGTTCACGGGTAAACTCGGATGAAATCGAGCTCCTTTTTTCTCACGATTTTTTTGGTATATTAAACGCATTTTTTCGACATCGTATGCAAAAGTTATGGCCGTTCAAACTTTTTTTTTCTATTTTTGCAAAAAAAGGTCAAAATTCATATTTCAAAATTTCAATACCAAGTAGACACTAAAACCTAACTATATCTCAAAGGATTTTATTTATTGAAGATTTTATCATTTTCTTTTCTTGTTTGCAAAACTGAAAAGTCGATCCACGGGGGGTGTGATCTGGAAAAAAAAAATCTGTGGCGCACATGGCATGCGCCACAGAACGTCACATTTCTGTGGCACACACTCCCCATGCGCCAAGAAATGTGACTTTCTGTGGCGCACATGGCCAGGTGCGCCACAGAAATGTGACTTTCTGTGACACACATGGCAAGCTGCGCCACAGATTTTTTTTGCGGCGCATGGCTACTTGGTGCGCCACAAAAAGTGATCCACAGAAAGGCAGTTTCCTACTAGTGATCAGGCTTCATCGACATCTACTTCGACTACCGCAAGATCTTCCGCAACGGTGGTAGTAAGTAATCTAAATATCTTTATAGTTAGATCTTGGCGGTTTAGTTATGCATGTCGAGAAAATTTTAAATTTTCCGCTGCCTAACCCTTTATAGACGGTGTTGAAGCGGATGATTGAACGGGCAGTGCACATCTACATCCTGACTCCTGCTGGAAGACATCTTTCCTTAGCTTCCTCTACCCCGCGACCCCAGAGAGAGTTGAGTGCCTTCGTGAAGTGGGGTGAGGTAAATATGGCGACACATGTCTTTCTTGGGGCACTGCAAAATATGTCGTGCACGTGCTGAAAGTGGCCATGCTGAAACTGGCCAGTTTATGTGACACGTTGCGACTATGCCAACGTGAACTTAATTTATAAGCCTTCATAATGCAGACTTTTTCTTACCCATTGAAACGAACGGGCATATTACCTATTCTTATAAAACCCAGTTAGAACCTCACTCGCAACTGAATTTTTTTACTTGTGGATGGGGTTGTAATTGTAACTGTGACTTTTCAATTGGCGCGTGGTTGCAACTAAGATTTTTCATTAGCGCGTGGAGTTGAAAATAAGATTGAGATTTTTCTCAAATGCGGGTAGACTGTAACCCGTATTTTTCAGTTGTAGGTGGGATGTACTTGTGGGTGGGATTGCAACCACACACCAATCAAGTTTTTTAATTTTAGGTGAGATTGTAGAACCCTAATATTTTTCGGAAAAAGGTGGGATTGCGACCGGAAGTTTTTGATTGCAAGTGGGGTTGTTATTTCTGTTACAAATGTGGTCGCAACTAATAAATTCCATATTAGAATAATAAATAAAATGCATAAAAAATTGAGTTGCACAATTTCTATGATAAAAAAGGCAGAATTTTTTCTTTGAGAATATACTACTGCTTGCCTATACAAATTAAAAGCAAGAAATCAGCTCTAGGCCCAACACCAGCCTACAAAAGAAAAAGACAACACAAAATAGTGCAGCCCATTTCCATCTGTATGGGCCACCTCTGGCCAGACAGAACCCAACAGAAAGAAAAACACAACACAAAGTCTAATAAGAAAATAAACACCCTGCACGAAATTCTCTCAACAACACATCAAACTGTTGCGAAGTTAACTGAGGGTTAAGCTAATTCTAGTATGAATTACATTAGCAAATCTGTTTTTCTTTAGACGAAATCCTCGTGTAGCACAACATAATTGGATTTGTTTTCTGGAGCAGCAAAGCATAACTGACACACAAGAGACCGGGCGGAGCAAAGTCAGATCCGTATCGTGTGACACGAAAACGAGCTAGTTTGCGAATGGAATGCGTTGCGTAGCGCGCAGCACGAGCTTGAACTTTTTCCATATGGTGATGCCGAAGGACTCGGACATGTCGAGCTCCTCCGATCCGCGGGGAAGGGGAAGCTCCCAGTCAAAGTGGTAAAGGAGGCTGGCGAGCACGAGCTCCATGTTGGCCAGGCCGAGCCCCATGCCGGGGCATATCCTCCTGCCAGCGCCGAAGGGGATGAACTCCAAGTCCCCACCCTTGAAATCCACGGCGGTGCTCGCATCGAACCTCTCCGGCTTGAACTCCTCGGCGTCCTCCCAGTAGGCGCCATCCCTGCACATGGCCCAAGTGTTGACCAGCACCTTTGCTCCCTCGGGGATGTCATATCCCATCACCTGGCACTGCTCCTGGCACACCCTGGGCAACAGGAAAGGCACCGGCGCGTGCAGGCGCAGCGTCTCCCTGATCACCAGATGAAGGTAGCTTAGCTTTCCCACGTCACCCTCCGTTATCTTGTGTTGCCCCTTGAATGCCTCCCGGACCTCCGCCTGGGCCTTGTGGAGGAGATGTGGTTTCCTTACCAACTCTGACATTGCCCATTCCAGTGTCGTCGATGACGTCTCGGTCCCCGCACCAAAGAGCTCCTGCAGGAATCACCGAATCACCTAGCTTATGTGAGTTTCCACGTTCTTGAAGTAGGAATGAAATGAGTCGTGAGGAGTGGGAAGTAACCAGGATGATGGTGCTGATTATCTCGGTGGTAAGGGTGCTGCCGTCCCTCTCCACCTTGAGCAGCACGCCGAATAAATCCTCCTCGCTCTCGCTGTCATCGGTGCCTGGAGGCCCTGGAGAACTACTGGTACGCTCCAGGATGATTTCCTCTAGGATGTCGCGCACTTGCTGGTTACACCGCTCGGCCTTGCGAAGCCCGCCGCTGAGCCAGCGCGCCAATGTCGATGAAGGGAACAGGTCGGCCAGGTTGAAACCGGTGGCGAGCTTCATCGAGTCCTCAATCCTGAGCAGGAACTCGTCGCGCCGCGGGCACCGGCTGCCGATGGCCGAGCGCACAATGATGTCGTTCATCATGTGCGATATCCGCTCGCCGATCTCGACCACGGCGCCGGTGCCCGAGTGAGCGCACTCGTCGGCGATGGAGCGGAGCAGGCGAGCGGCCTCATCCTCGCGGATGTGGCGGAAGGACTGGACGCGGCGCGTGCTGAAGAGCTCGAGGATGCAGACACGGCGGAGCTGGCGCCATTGGTCGCCATAAGGGGCGAAGACGATGCCTTGTCCGCCGCCGCTGAAGACGTCAAGCGTGGGCGACAGGTGTCGGCTGGCGAAGGTTGTGTCGTGCGTCTTGAGCACCTCCCGGGCGGCCTCAGCGGAGGAGACGACCAGCGTGGGCACGACACCGAAGCGGAGCAGCATGAGCGGGCCGTGTCTGCCAGAGAGCTCCCGCAGGGCCCGGTGTGGCAGGTCAGCGTAGTTCGACAGCAGGATATGATGGAGGCTGCCCAAGAGTGGCAGCGTCCATGGTCCGGGCGGCGGCTGCTTTCCTGGCGCGGAGGAAGCGTTAATCTTCATGACTTTCTTCACGAGTAAGAAGATTAGCGAGACAAGTAAACCAAACAGCTGCAGTGATGCGAGCTCCATTGTTCAGTGGAGTAGGCAAATGAGCATCTGGCTTTGATCCAACAGAGGTCGATCAAAGGCATATAAATGGCGACGGCACCTTTAGACCAGTCAGCATAAAAAACGGCCACAATCAGCAACACGTGGTTACAGGGCCTGTGACTTTCTGGCCATGGTGAATACACTGACCATGACTATCTGGGCGAACTGAAATGTGTCCAGTGCAAAATGATTGCAGGGCAGCTCGAGGCTGGTCAATAGTCAATACACGTGCAATTGACAATCAAGGCGTGCTGAAATTTAAACACAACAGAATTACCCACCGAGGCCTATGTCGCCATCTCTCCTCTGAACAAGATGCCGAGTCGCCACCTGTCATCTCCACAAGATCGAGGGAAACAATTCTACTAGACCATCTCTCGTGGGCCGTCGCTGATCGAATTTGCTCACAGCCGCATGTGTTGACTCTCTAAAGTCTACTGCTGCAGGTGTTTTCACCTTTCACATGTTCGATGAAATTCCCAACCAAGAAGGTAACAACAGGTCAGCACTGCCTTTTGTATTTTACCAGTTCAGCCCACTGCACCTTTGCATTCAGAGCTATCTGCAGTTCATATTGTCAAAAGTAGTGCTGTTCCTTTGAAATTCAGTTTGGTCACTCATATGACATGCGCCCTGATTGTTTATCAAGGGCAGCTTAGTCGCAACTCGTAAGTGATTACTATGGTAGCAAACTAGCAGCTTAGCTTTCCTGATATCATTCATGTCAATTGACTCGCTATGCACAAGTACTAGACTATACACTCTTGTTATATTTGTGAAGCGGTTCACACTTGGTAGTTCAAGTTTGATAAAATGCCCCTACCACATTGGTCACACAAAATTTCAAAATTCACGATTGAAACAAAAAAGCAGCATGGCTTCCAGTTTATGCAAGCTCATCCCAGGCAATCTTAATCAGCCATGTGCAGTAGAACTGTCAGTCTTTCTTTTCAGCTGCTTTGTGCATAAATAACAGTTTCATCTGATCCTGATTTTATTATTTGATTGTAGATAGATAATAAAACAAAACTTGCAATTCAATCGACAAACATGCCACTCACTCAGAATTTAAGCTTGGTCAGCATCCTTGCATACAGTAACTTGATTGTTGTGATTATTAAGGTAGTCTGCCATGAATCATGATAGCCTGTTCTTACTATAGTCCAGACATGAACGCTTGAATCTTGCACACACTAATATAAGGTAAGTACTATATATCCATGTACTTAGGAAGACAAAGATGCTGAATATCGAGTGGTACCCTTATTGTCTTGAAATGGTAGCTTATTCATTCAGGATAAAATGTCTTTACTATGAATGCACGCATGGATTTTTTCAAGCTCGACTTGCCAATATGTACTAGGGCGGAGTTATACTGAGTCATGGATATGCGGTGCATAACCAATTACTTTTGCAAAAGAAAATCAGTTTATATTCTCTTATATGCATGTATATACGTAATAGGGTCTGTTTCTTTTAGCTTTCCTTTTCTGTTTGTACTGGTTTGAACCAGCTTATGTGTGGCTTTTAATAAAAAAAGGGGCATTCGAGCCTTTCCACTAAAATATGGTCTCTTTCTATGTGTCAAGCTCTAAACCCCGGGAGCTCCTATATGCCCCTCCTTAGCAGCAATTCAGAGTCGTGCCGCTTGTACACTTCGTTTTTGGGCTCAACCCATATTAGCGTTTCTTCAGTTTTAACTTTTTTGTCCCAGAACAGTTTAGACATACTTGTTTATACCGTTTGAACTTTTGGCCAGAATAAAAAAGGAAAATAAAAAATAAGAAAATATTTTTTTTGAACTTTTTGAAAAATCCAAACATTTAAAATTTTGACAAATTTTTTTTTTGAATCAGAACATTTTAAAATTCGAACCATTTTTAATCGGAATTTTTTTTAAAATACACACATTTGTCAACTCTGAACATTTTTCAAATCTGACCATTTTCAAGATTTAAACATTTTTCAAATATGCAAATTTTGTAATTATGATCATTTTTACTCAAAACTGAAAAAAAATCGAAATAAAAAGTGAAAATAGAAAAACAAAAAATGAAAAAGGAAAAAAATAGAAAAGAACACGAAAATGAAAAACAGAAAAAATTGAAAGAGCAGATAAACCCTGCCACGTTCAGCCCTTCGAAACTGGGCTGAAATAGGCTTCCACGTTATTTTAGCCCGACCTAAGAATGACCTTAAATAGCCCTTCGAACAACTCACGTCATTCCGACCTTTCTTCCTGCAAACAGGATGGATTTTTTTTTAACAAAGGATGGATCGTTCGAGTTCGTGAACCGGTCTCCTCCTCGTCCCGATCCAGCCACCGGCGCGTTGTGCACCCGTGGCACCACTATTCCGCCGGCGCGTTCAATTCCCTCAGTCCCATCGGTGCTTTCGATTCCCCCTGTCTTGCCGGCCGACCCTTGGCGCCCGCCTGTGCAGCGCACGGCTTGAATTCAGACAGGCTCGGAAAGAACCATCGTGGCTCACCTGATTCCGGGAGGAATGGCGACGGCGGAGCTGCGGCACCATAGCAGCAGCACTTCCCCGAGTTTAACTGCCTACCACCCACAGTGAGAAGCTGCTTCAACTTTAATTTCTGTTTCCGATTTTCCACAACTGAGATTGGAGGACGATCTTTAATTAGGTATTTTTTTTTATTTTGTAGGTTGAAAAATGAAGAACGAGCAGAAGCAGAAAAGTGTGTGGTGATTGAAACGTATGTGTGATGGAGCTTGAAAGAAACTGAAGATAATTTCAACAAACGCCAACGCCAAAGTCTATTGAGGTGGAAAGCCAAAAACAAGATTGAATGTGAGCAATCCTTTTTCCAATAAACAATTTATATTTTTTTTCTTATTGTGAACTTTCATATCTTATGTTGTTGTGTCAATAATTTGTTTTCTGACCCCGAATACCCAGTACGAAAATCCTGGCTCCGCCACTGATTATGTACTATGTAATCTGTCCAACCGAACCAATGAGAAAAAACTGACGTTTCTGCATTTCTTTCCTTGAGCTTTTTCATGGTCAATATTTGTAGTTTTATGTTCAATATTGACCCCATGCCCATTTACTACTTTGGTCCATCCTGTTTTTTACCAGAGATGCTAAGACCACTTCAGTTTACATGAGGGAAAAAAATATTTAGATTACTAAACATGGTGCCAAATATCAAGTGGTAGATAATTGCGGCAATGGTTTTGTTGGTACTGTATTTCTTTTCCCCTCAATTAGCATACCTACTATGTGTTATGTCCAGGGTTCAACATGAACCAATAAAAAAACTGATTTTTTCTTGCATAATATCAGGGTTCAATATCTAAAGTTTTCTGTTCATGGTGAAAGCACCGCTGCCATCAGAGATGCTAGACCATTGCAGTTTTCTAAGGTAAAGGATTTTAATTATAAAATGAAATTCTTCAGTTACAGGTATATATCAATCTTAAGACCTAATTTTATGAATCTAGCCCTTTGGAGAAACTTCACTCACATATGGCCCCTCCGAACAACAAATGCATGATCTGGTCCCTTTTCGGCGCCAATATACCTACGCGTGAATGATGCGTCCGGCCATCGTACACGATTTCGGAGCCCCCATCGGCAACGTCTGCAAGGTGACGATTCAGTAAATCGCATGCGATTACCATGCGCATGTCAAATGACATTCATTGCTACAATATTTTGATATTTGTAGTGCACGCAGCACACGGTGAGCCACCATGCGCAACTGAATGCAGAGTTGAAGAAGTTGCCACAGCCCGTAGGCAAGTAAAACGTACATAATTCCCAGAAGTAGCCAACGGGAGGAACAAAAGTAATACCTAGACACATGGCATGGAACAAAGCATGTGCTCATTGCATTAGCATGCATGTTACAAGCTTGCATCTTGCTGACCAGCTGGTAATTTGGCTGCCAGATTGACAATATTAAATCTCGAATCAGGGATTAGACTGATAGCTAGGTTAGGTAAGTATAGTCTCAGGCATGTGTGAGCGAGTCAGTGGTCCAATTCAGCATCTTATGGAGGTGGGAAATTCTATTTCTGGAGAATAAAAGGAATGTGGGTGGATCAAATGTGAGGGTGCCGGGAGAAGTCAAAAGAACTGGAGGGGAATACATGGGAGAAAGAAAATTTGCAGAACAAAGTTGTGAATCAACAAATGGACATCAATTGATTTTTTTTAATTCAACAAGCACCACAAGATGCTACTGACCATTCATGTGGTTTCTCTTGCAAATAATAATAATATCTATACACTAAAGTCAACAGAGTTTTACTTCTGCCTAATCGATGGTGCTTGCCTTCAGATGTAATCTTGATTCATGTGACGACAATGTGAATGTCAACACGGAGATATTGGACAACACAAAAGGTTTCCTCCGATATAAGAAAATCTCGGCAAGATAGATTTATCTGAAAAATTGTTTCGTAAACCCTAAATTACATGAGTTTTTTAATGCCTACGTCGTCTTTTGGAAACTACAACTTCAGCTCAGAAGAAAGAAGAACTTGTAAATTTTAGAAAAGTGTAACTTCGTCAAAAAATAGTTAGGAAATCACTATATAATACTCCCTCCGTTCCAATATATCAGACGTTTTAGCTATCCAACATGTTGTCTAGATGCATACTTAAGTGAGTGTACATACACACTAAAATATGTCTATATACGTCTACATATATGTGAATGTGGATAAATGCTAAAACATCTTATATTTAGAAACGGAGGGAGTACATAATAATGCGTTTTCACAATAAATATAGAAATAAATACATGTAGATGGACTAAAAAATAAAAGAAAAATACCATGTATGTCATTAGTGAAGTACATGACGTCAATTCTTTGTGTGCCTAACTGTCTTATGCATACTTTCTTTTTCCTGAAAATGTGAGTATAACCCCGGCCACTGTATGCACAAAGCCATTTGTGCCTACTAGAGAGACGCTTGGTAAGTATATAAGTTGACCTGGATGTTAGATGGAGTAAGCAAATACAATAAATCAACGAATTATATTACATCACCTCCTTGTGCCACTAAGACAGCAGTAGTACTATAGAGACGCTTGGTATAGGTGTTCTGCCATAAGCCAGAGGATGGTAGTCATCTCGCCACCACTGTTGAGCTTCTGGGCATGAGAATTCCTGCTACACTTGTTGCTCGCATACACGAGAATGTCCATCCAGACGTCAAGGACAAGCTCCAACGGGTCGATGGCGCCATGTTTCTCCATCTCCAGCAGCTCCTTTGCGAGTCGAGCCACGTGAGTGAGACGAGGAGCAGTGTGGCTGAACTCCTGGTTCTCGTAGTCATCGTACAGGTTTTTCGCGAGCTTCTCTATTTCGGCTGCCCTGGAACTGCTCGAGCCTGGGGCGTCGTGCAACCGAAACAGATTCTTGAACTTACCATTGTGAATCAGATGGTTGTGGTGGTTCTTAAAATTATTAGCTGATCGCATGGTGACCAGTTTCTCGCAGATTCGTTGGTATAGCCTCTTTTGGGGCTGGCCTGGCAGCATGTAGGGTCGATCCACGAGGAGAAACATCATGTAGTCCGATAGCACCTTGATGGCCTCCACACAAGGTGCGACGTCCTTGGCGTTGGCTCTCTCGCTCTTGGCTAGGAAAACTTCGGTGCCGATGTGCCAGATGATGATGCCCTCCTGGAACTCGACGCCGAGGGAGTGCTTGAGAATGCCTTCTTCATACAGTCCACGGCGTTCCAGCGGGTCCTCGCCCCACTTCTTCCTGAGAAGGCCGGTGTTGAACTTTCCTTTGCTATACAGCCGTTTCATATAATTAGATATGGAACGCCTGATATCACTCGACAGCTTGGTGCTCCCTGAGTAATGCTTGCTGTTCCACCACTCACTGGGTCCAAACTTCTTTGCAAGTCTACCGACCAGAGGGCTGGTGAATGGCGTGTAGGCGGGGCGAGTGCAGAAGTGCAGCATGTTGTACTGCCCGATGGTGTATGACCACCTCCTTAATCTGCTGTACCTGATACCACCTCCCTTGACAAGCTGGTGAAGAGACACAACCACACGCCGAAGCCTGTCCCATCTCTTGTTGCACAGCGCCGCATACCGAAGCCATCGCCACCTGGTGGTGCTCAGGAACGCGAACGTCCATGACGAACCTAAGGCGTTCATGAGTGACGTCGTCTCCATGAACACGGCGCCACCCAGCAAGATGTAGGTGATGGCAACATCGACTCTGCTGTGGCCGCCGTCGTTGCTGGTTAACTGGAACAGCAGGAGAGAGGCGGCGGCGATGAGCGGCGAGACAACACGTACCAGGTAGCCCAAGAACGTGTGTACCACGGCCGCCTTGGTGTAAAGGACGTCGTACATGAGGGAGAGCTCGATCTCCATCAGTGCCCACAGCTCGACTCTGTCCATCATTTTGGTGGTGTACTCTTCGTGGCCTTCGACGGCGTCCTTCTCGATGACTGAAGAGTCGACAATGGCGCGCTTGCAGATGTGGAACAGAGAGTGCGCTCGTCGCACCAGGAACTCCTCTTCTGGCGCTTCGTCGTGAGGGTGAAAATGGTTGTGGATGGCGGGTGGCTGCGTCTTGATGGAAACGCTGATGCTCTCCAGGGTGCCGCACTTGAGCGCCCACGTCCTCTCCCCATACTTGACGACGCCGAGGCCGAACATCAGGAAGGTGGCGAGCCGGAGCAAGTCCCCGCTGCCGTCGATGTTCTTCTTGAGGACGTAGGCTGCTCCGAGAACCTGCACGACGAGGATCTGGAGGTGACGAAGCCAGAGCTGGTTGTCCTGAAGCGCGTAGGCAGTGATGTTGTCCGGGCCGCCGAGGTGCAGCAGGAGGAATGGTGCCCAGAACGTGACAAGCTGGTGGTCACGCAAGGTCGCGCTGAACGAGATGTGGCCAAGTGCATATACGGCGGTGGAGTCGGCCATGAGGTACGCTAGCCAGAGGAGGAGCCTTCGAACAGGGGCGTCTTCACGCCGTCGGATCCCGGCAAAGACGAAGAGGACGAACTGGAGCCCCAGGCTGAGCAGGACCAGGATCTGCATCGACCGGTGGTTCCACAGATCCAGTGGCCCTCCAGCCATGTTATTGTCTGCTGCTGTTTGCACTTGTGTGCTCTGCCTGGAATGAAAGAATTTTCACTACTCTGTTTCATTAACTTGCACACGATCTTGTGACAACAGAAGTAGAAGGATAAAATCTACAGAAATACAAATGCATGGATTATAGTGCATTTTGATGTTCAGGAAACACATGAATTTAAACTAAACGTGGCTTATACACTTTTTCTACTTCCAGTTGACTGATGTTTTCTCTTTGCTGAATATACATCTCACTGCATGCATCAGTTCAAGAAAAATCATACTTCTGATGTAACTGATGCTCGCGAGCGATAATTCACATGCTATACATACCAGCTGGGCAGGAAGGTCCGAAGTCAGTCGATCTTGTTGCCGAGATGAGTAGGCCGCGGCTGGCCGGCCGGCGACCAAGCAGCAAACTAACGGCGGAAAAGGCACGGAGGTGTGGTGTGTCACTACTAACGAGCGGACATGCCAAGTCCATCGGAAGCTCGCTGGATCTTCTTGTTAGGAAAGGGATGAGGAATCTTCGTGGTTTTGTACTTGTAGATGTAGATGTAGATGCAACCATAACTTAGTCCTAAGCTGGCAGGATCCAATATATTAGAGTACACTTGTAGATGAGACAAAAGTAGACGATTAGGTTGAAGATGCTGCTACCCGATGGGATCTCTTGGACCAGATCAGGCCGGAGCTGCATCACGCCTCTCTTCTCTCCTTGACCGGCCTCCGCGTCGGCGGCGATAGCTAATGATTGTTTTATTTTCTGATCAATAAAGTCACGGTCTCCCTAAAAAAACACGCGCCTGTTAAACTGCAAGAGGTAGGTGCCTATACAGAACTTGCAAACAAGCTTCTTCGTTCACAGAAATCTGTTCCCATTTCCATCTGCTTGGGTTGATGGGTTAACTGGCTTGGTATTGGAGCCAGCCAGCAGAGTTTGATTACAAAACCTATATGCCTAGCGAATTTAAAATTAAAGACATTCCATGCTAATTTCTCATTTTGGCATGTGTAGGAGGCACAACCGAGGGGAATATCGAAGTATATGGGCATGTATATACTTTAGTTTATTTTTCTTTCATTGACCGATACGAACAAAGAGATCGAAGATGCCGCATGACATACCAGCCTACAGCTGAACAACACATTAACCGCAAGATCAAAATGAGTCCAATAGATTTACTGGCTCATGACAGTAGAAATAAGATTAAACTTAATGATCAAATGAATAAGGTTCATCTCGATATAGAAACACACAATAGTTGGAAGATCAACCAAACAATATCTTTGAGTTCAAACATAAGTATAATTTTACAACCCTATCCTTACAAGATTGAATCTCTCTCTATGTGAGGATGATGATGGTGGAGTAATGAATCTTGGGAAAGATGACCGCAGTCCACATCTGGAAGATGGTTCTTCTCTCCGCATCTCTTCTCTCACGGTTTTGGCACCGTTTGGCGGCTCTCGAAATGGATTTTGTGTATGGCCCCTGTTACAGTATATGTGGATTGCGCTAGCCATTTCCATCAAATCGATCTTTGGAATAGTGGTCAGCGCATGAATCTTGACATGGTATCAGAGCCAAGGTCTCGAGTTCGAGTCCTAGCTTCCGCACTTTATTGAAATATTATTGTAACCCCCTTTGTGTCCACGTATATGTCTCTTGAGCCATACCTCTGAGTCCACGTATTGGACGAGGCGTATACCTCTGAGATTTATGTGCACGTGTTGGCCTCTCCGAGCCACACATGAGAGGGGGTGTTACAGCATATGTGGATTGCGCTAGCCGTTTATGGCTATGGTACGGAGGCACGCACGGTCGTGCCCGACCGTAACGATGGTCGTTATCTCTATTGTGAATGCGGTTGTGATTGTCTCCAATTGAGGAATGACTTGTTTGCTCCAAATCTCTTATTTATGACTTAATTCCCTTCCTAAAATGCATGCATCGTTCCTGAAAGTCACATGAAAAATAGAACGTTTCACTACATCTATATATTTGGGTTTAGTGTAGTAGTGAAAACCGGAAAACTCAAAGGTAAATCCAACAAAAACAATTTGAAAAACCTTACATAAAATAGAGCTATCAAATGTACAAGTTTTGTGCAACTCTGATGAAGGTGTTTTGTGCAACGCCCTGGTTCTTGACAATTAATCCTACCAGAGAATTGACAACGATATTTGGATGCATCGATTGCATTTACTGAGAGAGGAACAACTGTCTATATCATTGGCAAGTGTAGTATAAAGGCCATGACAGAACTTCAACCTTCACCCAAGCAGCCGGAGCATTGATAAGCTTCTAGCTCTGCAGGGGATTGTGATGGTAATTTTTCTCTTGTTTTACATTTATATAGTTAATCTTCCTAACATAAGATTTGGATATATGTTCGAAAAAAGGAAAAGATAATACATGATTCAACTGGAAATTGTCTTTCTACAAGGTATTTACTTCAATTTTAAAATCAATCCTAACGGTTATATCTCCCCGTATTTTATGTTGGCCTCTAAAGAGTAACTATATCTTTTTTGTGAAACTAGTTTGATGCATCTAAATATGCCCAGCGAGATTCGAATGATGGAGGAACAATTGACTTTGTAATTTAACTTGGTCAGGTACAGAAGTTGTTAGTCCTAACAACCAGTACTTTCGTCTGAACTTGCAACTATGAATCGTCACACAATAATTTATCGAATTAAACAATTGCGATCGAGGAGGCCAACGTCAAGTGTCCATGAGGCCTCCATGTCCTCTCTGTTCATTTCCTCCGTGCCTGCAACCTTGAGCTTCTCTACCGCGGCGGCGACTTCATGGCTCACAATACCACGTACGTCTATCTCCACCATGGTTCTCCTCTCTCCTAATTTCTCTGTTTTGTACCCTGACAAAAATCTCTGTTTTACCAATTACATATTGCTTATGGGCTTTATCGCTGCTGATCTGACTGAAACCTTAGCCTCCTGAGAGAAGACCAACGGCAGCCCGACGCTGGAGACGAGGCCTTGTCCCTGGAACTGCCGAGCGAAACCGACCTCTCGTGGGTGGAGCAAGGATGGTGTGCGCCTAAAAGAAAAGTTTATCCCTGCATGTGTCTTTCAGTCTTCACGTACTAATTTGTAGTTCTGCAGGCTCTCTGCTTTCGAAGAAACAGCAACTGAACCAAAAGATGATCCTGCTGTTGGTGAATTAGCTGTTGGTTTAACTGGAGACCTGTATTATATAGCACCTGGTAATGTTCTGATCTCTCATCTTCTTTCTCTACTAGCCGGTCTGCTAGCAATTGTCTGAAGATCCCTGCTTCTGGTGGTAAAGAAAAAGGAAATTGTAGTGAAGATTTGTGGTGGCTGTGCTCCGGATGATCTTATGACTACTAAGTTAGGTGGAAATTCCTGAGAGCTGAGAGCGAGATTCTTCAGTTTACATGCTTGTGTCCACGGTGCAAATTTTAGTTTGCTACTATCATAAACGATAACCAAGGATCTTGACCTCTTGTGTTATGACAGGTTCGTCAGAGAAGTTAGATGACACTCCTGGAAAACAACTTCTGGCTTTTCTTACGCTGCCGGTTCCGGATGAACAAGATTCAGTTGCTGATACTCCTACGTCTCACGGCTGATATCCTAGTTGCCGGATGAAGTAAAGGAGGATTGAAGATTATGTATGTGCTATACAGCGAATCTAAAATTATACATAAATGTGTTCTCAATTTTTTTTTACTCCAGCAGTAGTTCGCTTAACTAGGAAGCTTCGTGCTCGCCCCCCCCCCCCCCCCCCCCCCCCCAATCCCACCACCACCCCCACAAAAGAAAAAACTCCTCACGGTGCAATGGATTATTCATCGTTTTGATTTGTAGTCCTGTTGTATATCTATATACATATATGTGTTTTCTCTCGTTGCATTTATCGCACAAAAAAAAGCTTATTCTAGCCGTAGGCGCCTTTTGTTGTTTTGAAGGGCAGGATCATAATTATTTCTCCTTGGCATAGTCTCCTTGGCATAGGAGCTCTGTCATGAAATGAATCGCGAATGTAAGGGGAATTAGAACTTTCTTGAGTCAAGTTTATTGAGGAGTTAACCACTTTGATAATAGGGTTAACTCCGCCCAAGTCTTTTTGTAAGGTGGCGGACCTTTGGAAATCTAAATTCCATGGCCTTACAAGAGCTCTCCTGCCTAAAATCTGCATGTAGCTTCTCGCATTCTTCCCAAGCAGAAGCGAAACCTGTATCTTAGTGTTTTCATGTTTAATAGTCCTGGGAGCATTTCTCTCATTGGAGTTTACATGTGCGGAGATGTAGGCTATCGTTAGACTATAGTAGGTCTCCATTGTGATATAGCCGATAACGTGACGAGGCCAACGGTATTGTCCTCAAAATTGTGGTACATGTGTGATATAGCCAATTACGTGACGAGTCGAAGTTACTATCCTCATAGTTTAGTACACCACGTGGTGGAGAAGCGATTTCGTATATGGATTCACTGACACACTAAAAAGTGTTTTTGTTTAAGAATGTCAAGTAGAAAACAAAGCTTTGTGAAATGATAGGTTAAACATTGTCAATGACGTGATGTGATAGGAAAGGCAGTCAGCTGACTATGGTCGGCGTCTCGACTCATCTTGACATCGTGTCAATATTACGGGAGAAATTGTTGGTACTAATCTTGACAAAGCTTGCGCATTGTTGCGGGTATACATGTTAGAGTTAGACTGTGTTATGTGTTGGCGTATAGCTCTATGGCGTGGTTGGTCGTGTCATGCAGTGTAGAGAGTAGGTCGTAGAGCAAGATGCATGGCGGAAATGATAGGGTAAATCAGAATTTCCATGTTTTTTATAAATGAGGAGCAATACAAAGGGAGGGAGTTGAGAGCAACGAGGAAAAAAGGCGAAAGATGTGATGCCCTGTTTGTCTTGTGCTTATGTTGGTGTGCTACCAAAGAGAGAAATGATGAGCGCTATTTCTCCCGTTAGCGAAGTGTGTGAGGATTCGGCTCCAATAACACACCCACGCCATTTTTCAGCATCGCCGTTGAACCCAATAGGAAGGATAAATATTTTCGTTGCCATAACATTTTATTATATATAATTCGACCCATTGTTATGACAACCATGATTTTGATTTTCTGAGTGAGAGAAGATACTAGGAAACGATAATGGAAGGACTGGGAGAGGAGGAGATAAATGATGCATTGGCGAGTAAACCACATGTAGGGATAAATAAGAATGAGTAGAGTAATTCTAATGCTTGTGGTAGAAACATGCAGTGGCGGGGCGTGCAGGAAAATTAAGCATTAGCCGGTTCAGTTAGAATGGGCCAAATCAGCGCAAATAGTAGGCCAGTTTCTGTTGGTGGGCCGAAATAATACCAAATATTTAAGAAAAATCAATAGGAAGGATGGGCTACGGTCCGGTATGGTCTACCTGTAGCGCCGCCACTGGAAACATGGACACGTAAAATAGATAAACCATGACCAAACAACTAAAACGAGGCAAATCACATGTTTATACAAATGTAATAGTCCATCCGTAGAAACGCACGGCTAAAGGCTATTACAATATCGACGTGTCCAAATTAATATTTGCTCACAAAACTATATAGGAGTAAGTGTTCCTATATTACATATGGTAGAAAATTTCTAACATCTATTTAAGAAGATCTATAAAAGGACAAACTTTAATATGCCGGTAATACACGCATATATCCATTTTTTTAGCACATACGCTTATTCTGCCTTGCCTGGTTTTTTTTTTTTTTTGACGTGTTCCCTTGCCTGGTTGGTTGTCGTATACACCTCACGGTTGGGCCCAACATGACTCAACGACAACATCTCAAGATACTTCTCGCCTCTCTGATTTCTTCAAAAAAAAAAAAAAACAGTCCTCATCAAATCGCCGTCCCGCACAACTAACCCCTAGATCGCCGCCACTCGCCGGCCGATTCTGGGCGCCTCCGCCGTTCGTCTATGCTGGGCGCTACCTACTCTAATCTTCTTTCTCTCTATGCCGACGGCCCATGCCTCGCCACACACTCTGACGCTTGGTGGCCCTATCTGACCGGGAAGAATGCCACATCGAAGCACACCATCGTGTACTTCGCCATGTCAAGGATTTTTCATCAGATGATCCAAAAGGTGATATATTCAGACTTCATTTGCACTTGCTTTCTTCACATGGTCTTGTTTTAATGTTAGCTTAATCATGGGCTGGTACTACTCTGCTACCACAGTACCACACTGAACACTTACTATTTGTTACTCACTCCGTTCACAAAAGGATGTCTCAACTTTGACCAAAAGTGGATGCATCTATACATGAAACATATCTAGATACATCCACTTTTGGACAAACTTGAGACATCATTTTGTGAACGGAGGGAGTAGAAAATGGATTATGAACCGAGTGACGAATATGTGGGTAAGTGGGTTATACAATCTTTGCAATATTGTGCATTAAGCTCACAGCCTCGAAATCATTTGCAAAAGCTACGCCATCTTTCCTGGGGAGAAGAACTATATATGTGGGTTGAGTTTAAAAGATGTCATCTCTTTCCTTTCAGACCGTACAATTGTTGGAGGGCCATGACCAAGTCATCTTTTATAATTTCCGAGCAACGCTTCAGAAAATCCCCAACATCATATGGACCGAAAGCCTTCTCGCCATGCATTTCCATAACAACCGCCTTGATTTCCTCTTCAGAGAGCTGGGCATCCAAATGCGCCTGATTAAGAGGTTGAAGCACAATGAAGCCCTAGTTGAGGCCCAAACTTCGTCTTCATTTTTGCCAATCAGACTTTAGAAATGCTTCAAAAGGACCTCAGCTTTCGGAGCATGATCAGTGACCTCTCCCAGGTTGCCATCCAGAGATGGGATGTGGCTTTTCCTTCATCACCATTTGTCGGCAAGTATTATAATCTGGAAACTTACATATCCCTCCTTGATCCACACCATTCTAGATCTTTATCTTCATTTAATTCTGTCTAGGGCATGCATAGTTCTTGGGCGTATTTTGACTTGCATTGATTTTTTCAGTTTACCAGTTGGTTGCCACACATAAGATTGAATGCGACCCCAATAAAAAGGTTTATTCAGACGAACAAAAAGCTTCACAAACCCCAAGTCACAATAGTTTTTTAATGTCCAATTCAATTACTAGAGAGTACAACTTCAGTTCAGTTGAAATTACAACTTGCACTTCTTTAGATAAGTGTGTTTAACTTAAGTAAAAAATATAGTTGTTAACATTTTTGTATATAATGAATTTTACGTTTCTCAAAATAAACATACCCATGCGAGCGAGATGTGGATGGACAAAAGCTAAAATAAAATACCACCTATATATGACATCAATGAATTATAATACAATCATCGCATCATGCCTGCCGACTAGAGAGATGCTTGATATAGGTGTTCTGCCATAAGCCAGAGGATGGTAGTCATCTCGCCACCACTGTTAAGCTTCCGGGCATGGGAATTCCTGCTGCACTTGTTGCTCGCATAGACGAGAATGTCAACCCACACGTCATGAACAAGCTGAAACACGTCGTCCGTGCCATCCCTCTCCTCCTCCAGCAGTTGCTTGGCAAGTCGAGCCACATGAGTAAGTCGAGGAGCAGTGTGGCTCAACTCCCGGTTCTCATACTCATCGTACAAGTTGTTGGCGAGGTCCTCTATCTCGACGGCCCTGGAACGGCTGCTGGAGCCCGGTGCGTCGTGAACGCGGAACAGATTCTTGATCCTACCATCGCATCGACGGCCCGGGTACATAGCATTATTGTCCGATCGCATGTTGACCAGTTTCTCGCAGGTTCGTTGGTACAACCTGTTCTGGGGTTGGCCTGGCAACATATAGGGGCGTTCCACCAGCAGGAACATCATGTAGTCGGACAACAATTTGATGATGTCCACACAATCTCTCCTGGCCTTGGCCCTCTCACTCTTGGCCAGGAAAACATCAGTGCCGATGTGCCAGATGATGACGCCCTCCTGGAACTCGACGCCGAGGGACTCCTTAAGAATGCCTTCGTCTTTGTACAATCCACGACGGTACAGCGGGTCCTCGCCCCACTTCTTCCTGAGCATGCCCGTGTTGAACTGTCCCTTGTCGTATAGCCGTTGCATATAAGTAGAGATGGATATTTTCACTGGAATTGGAAGTTTAACTGTCCCTGCGTAATGCTTCCTGTTCCACCACTCATTGGGTCCAATCATCTCTGCAATCCTTCCGAGCAGAGGGGTGGTGAGTGGTGTGTAGGCAGGGCGAGTGCAGAAGTGCAACATGTTGTACTGCCCGATATTGTTCGACCACCTCCTTGATTTGTACCAGCTGCTACTGTAGCAGCCCCTCCCTTGAGAATATGGTGAAGAGACAGAACCAGGCGCCGAAACTTGTCCCATCTTCCGGTGCACAGGGCTGTGTACTTAAGCCAGTGCCACCTGGTGGTACTCAGGAACGCGAATGTCCATGACGACCCTAGCGCGTTCACCAGTGACATCGTCTCCATGAACAAGGCGCCACCCAACAAGACAGGTGATGACAATGTCGTCCCTATTGTAGCCGCCCTTGTCAGTGAACTGGAACAGCAGAATCGATGCGGCAGCGATGAGCGGCGAGACTAGGCGGATCAGGTAGCCGAACAAGTGTGGACCACGGACGCCTTGGTGTATAGGAGGTCATACATGAGGGAGAGCTCGATCTCCATCAGCGCCCATAACTCGACTCTGTCCATCATTTTGGCAGTGTACTCTTCGTGGCCTTCGATGGTGTCCTTCTCGATCACCGAGGAATCAACGATGGCACGCTTGCAGATGTGGAACAGCGAGTGTGCTCGTCGCACGAGGAGCTCATCCTTCGACGCATCGATATCGTCCTGAGGGTGGACATGGTTGTGGATGGCGGGACGCTGCGTCTTGAGGGAGGCACCTATGCACTCCAGGGTTCCACACTTGAGTGCCCACGTCCTTTCCCCATACTTGACGACACCGAGGCCGAACATCAAGACGGAGGCGAGCCTGAGCAAGTTGCCGCCTGCAATGTTCTTGTAGAGGAGGACATAGGCTGCTCCGAGGACCTGTACGAGGACGGTTTGGAGGTGGCGAAGCCAGAGCTGACTATCCTGGAGCGCGTAGGCGGTGATGTTGTCTGGGCCGCCGAGGTGCAACAGGAGGAACGGCGCCCAGAAAGTGACGAGCTGATGACGAGCTGATACTGGTGCGTGGTGGTGCTAAACGACAGGTGGCCAAGAGCATATATGGCTGTGGAGTCGGCCATGAGGTATGATAGCCAGAGGAGGAATCTTCTACCTCGGGCAGCTTCACGGTCGCGCCGGCAGATCCCGGCCAAGACAAAGACGGCGAACTGGAGTCCGAGGCTGAGGAGCACCAGGATTTGTATCGACCGGTGATTCCACTGCTCTGACAGCCCTCGAGCCATGTTATAAGCGCTCCTGTTTGCACTTCTACACTGCCTGGAATGGAGGAAATTTGATAACTCTGTTTCAGATAACAATCTGAGATAAACCAAACAGTCCACAAGAATGCAAATGCATCGATTGTTAGTACATTCTCATGTTCAATAAAACGTGAATTCCGAGGCTATGTAAGCATGTCTTCCACTTGCTAATCCTCAGTTTTCTAAAAAATTCGTAGATCTCACCCATCTAAAGTTGCTCATTTTGCACAGTATGTGTTCCCCTCACAAATGTACTTTTGGAACTAGTGCTCGATTGATTGAAATTCACAAGCTATGTTGTATACATACCAGCCGGGCAGGAGTAATGTTGCAGCAAGCAGCTCGCAGGTCGGAAATCAGTCGATGTTGTCCCCGACAGAGGAGACGGCCGCAGCCCGCAGGCCGGTGGCGAAGCAAGAAATTCACGGCGGAAAAGGCAGGGAGGAGCAGTGGAGGGCAATACTAACCAGCAGATGTTCCAAGTCCATCGGTAACTCGCTTGTATCTCCTTTAAGATAGGGATAGCTCGATAAGGAACCTTGGTGGTTTGTAGTTCTACATTTGCAGAACTTGGTGCTAGGCTGGCAAGATCCAGTAGACTACAGTACACCTGCAGAGAGACAAAGATTGCAATGATTAAGATTAGGTTGAGGAAGTTACTACACAGTGGGATCCCTTAGCTTGGCCAGAGGCTGCTGGACCTGTATCTCGCCGCTCTGCTCTGGATACATGGTACTGAATTGCATGGTCCCGTTAGAGTGCAAGTGGGTGCAGGACGTTCCAAGAGGTAAGGTGCATACAACTTGTGATAAACAGGTTCCGAGTTCACAAGATAAATAATTACAGTATGTTCCTGTCTCCGTTGCCCAAGTTATACTCTGGAGGAGTAGGGACAAGATATTGGGTAGTAGTTTTCTTTTATACTTCATTTAGTCGGTTCACAAACATATTGTAACATTTGCTGGTGGAGGGATATTATAAGTTAATTGTACTACTACCCATAGATTCCTCTGAATCAAAGATGGCCGAGTTAATATCTTAATGGTGAAGGGATATCCCTTCACAATGTTTACTTATATATCTTAGTGGTGCAGGGATATATTATTGAAGTCTGATGAATGTGAATTGGGGAAATTTCTGGAATCCTTACTCCTTCTCTATTCCACACAGGGTAAAATATACAAAGTACATTTTACATTCTCATCCCTCCTATACTTCTAGTATTACACATAAGTATACCAACACTCCCCCCTCAAGATGAGGTGAACATGTCAATGAGCCTCATCTTGCTACAAATATTCACAAATGAAACTACACTCACACCTTTTGTCAAGATATCTGCTAGTTGACATGATGACCTAACATAAGTAATTTTGAGTACACCTTCATCTAGCTTCTCCTTAATAAAGTGTCTATCTATCTCGACATGCTTAGTTCGATCATGATGAAGCGGATTGTGAACCATGTTAATAGCAGCTTGGTTATCACAATACAAGCAAATATGTATGTCAACAATCAGTCCAAGCTCTGACAATAGTATTCTCAACCACATCAGTTCACACAAACCTGATGCCATAGATCTGAACTCAGCTTCAGTGTTGAACGTGCAACTACACTCTCTTTTTTAGTCTGCCAGCTAACTAAATTTCCACCCAAAAACATCCAATAGCCAATGGTTGACTTTCTGTCATCTAGACATCCAGCCCAATCAGCATCAGTATATCCTTCTATTTTAAGATGCCCATAATTAGAAAATAAAATTCCTTTACCTGGGCACCCTTTTAGATACCTTAAAATTCTGTATACAACATCCATATGGCTAGTTCTAGGGTCATGCATGTATCTGCTCACAATGCCAACCGCATATGCAATATCTGGTCTAGTATGTGACAAATAAATTAAGCGCCCCACCAATCTTTGATATCTACCTTTGTCCACTGACTCACCAGAATCCGCTAATATTTGAAGATTTTGCTCAACAGGTGTGGGTGCTGGTCTACATTCTAGCATTCCAGTCTCAGCAAGTAAATCAAGTGCATACTTTCTTTGAGAGAGATAAATACCTTGTGCACCATAAACAACCTCAATCCCAAGAAAGTAGTGAAGATATCCCAGGTCTTCGACTTCAAATGAACATGCCAATGCCTTCTTTAACCTCGATATCTCTTCATCATCATTACCTGTAGTTACAATGTCATCAACATAAACAACCAGAATGGTAACCTTGTCCTTATAGCACTTAAAAAATAAAGTATGATCTGCATTGCTTTTTCGATAGCCCAGCTTGCACACTTCATTTCTAAACCTCCCAATCCAGGCTCTAGGTGATTGTTTAAGCCCATACAAGGATTTCTTTAATTTACACACCTTGCCTTCAGTCTCTTTACTACTAAACCCTGGTGGAATCTCCATATACACTTCTTCTTGTAAGTCTCCATGAAGAAAAGCATTTTTAACATCTATTTGATACAATTTCCACTTATTATTTGCTGCTATCGATATGAGCGCCCTGACGGTGTTCATTTTTGCCACAGGTGCGAAGGTTTCATCATAATCTACCCCATATGTTTGACTGTACCCTTTGGCCACCAACCTGGCCTTATACCTTTCTACCTTTCCCTCTGAATTTTGTTTTACAGTAAATACCCACTTATAACCAACAACCCTTTTATTAGGAGGAAGTGTAGTAAGTACCCACGTGTTATTCTTGTCAAGTGCTGCCATTTCTTCCAACATGGCATCTCTCCATTTAGGGCACCTCTTCGCTTCCTGCCAGTCATAGGGAATAGGTACAGCCGAGTCAAGTGCAGCAATAAAGGCTTTATACTGAGGTCCCATAGAAGAATATGAATATGAGACATAATTAGAAATATCGTATTGGGACAAATGTGGTGGCAGTTTCCAATAGTGGAGCGAGATTGTTTCCTCTGAGCTATAGGGATATCAAGATCATCAAATGGAACAAAAATTGTACCATCACTTGTAGAGGGACTTGAACTTGAGTCATGCAAATCTGGCTGTACTCCAGCTTCAGGATTCAGACTCAATAAGATTTCTTGCTCCCCTTGCACCTGATCATTCTCAGCTCTCCGTCTCTGTGAGTACACCTGAAGGTTTTGTGGCCACCTTGATCCTTCAGTTTGATACTCTTGTTGCTCCCCCTGAATGTCACCTTGTTCAGCATTTGATGTATCTTCATCTCTACCATCAGGCTCGTCTCCAGCTAGAATTACTCCAACAATCATTTTCCTAGATGTTGCTTCATTATTTCCTTCTTCTTCATCTCCCCCTGTCTCGTTTTTCGTACCTGAATTATCATTAACATATAAATCAGGAAAAATATCAGTTAAATCCACCGATTCTCCATAAAATGGTTGATATTCTCTAAACACCACATCCATGCTTACAAACATCCGTCACTCTGATGGGCACCAACATTTATATCCCTTTGGTTTTCCTGAATATCCCACAAACACACACTTTAGAGCTCTTGGATCAAGCTTGCTCACAGAGGGTCTATAATCTTTTACAAATCACACACACCCGAATACCTTTGGTGGAACCACATAAGAAATCCCACCGGTTAAACATTCTATTGGGGTTTTATACCCAAGCACTCTAGATGGCATTCTATTTATCAGATAAGCTGCTGTCATCACTGCCTCACTCCACAGAAATTTTGGAACATTCATAGTCATCATTAGACACCGGGTAACCTCCAAAAGGTGTCTATTTTTCCTTTGAGCCAAGCCATTTTGTTCAGAGGTACCTGGACAAGTTGTCTGATGAATAATCCCAAAACTGGACAAGTACCTATCAAATTCCCTGTTCACATACTCGGTCCCATTTTCGGTACGAAATATTTTCATGCATGCATTATATTGTGTCTTGATCATATTATGAAAATCAACGAAGCATTCAAACACATCATCCTTGTTCTTCAACACATAAACCCAAGTAACTCTAGTACAACAGTCAATGAAGGTAACAAATGAGCGATAACCATTTAGAGCTGAAACTCTACTAGGACCCCAGACATCAGAATGAATAACTTCCAGTGGTGTTGCACTTCGATTATCAGATGGCACATAAGAGCTTCTAGTTTGCTTTCCAAATTGACATGCATCACATACTAGTTTCTCCTTCTTAACTTTATTATAAAGATCATGATAAAGCTGACTCAGAATAGGGAATGACATATGACCCAACCTGCAATGTTGCAGTAGAAACTCTTCTAATGGTGAAGAAGATAGAACAGTTGCAACAGAAGGCGACACTTCCTTGTCCAGGTAATATAAACCATCACGTAAGCTCCCCATCCCAAGTTTTTTTTCCAGTTTCAAGATCCTGAAATACACACCATGATGGGAAGAAAATAGCAGCACAATTAAGTTCTCGTGTGATACAACTTATGGACATGAGATTAATTGGGAATGTGGGAACATGGAGCACAGATGAGAGTAACAAGTTAGGATTGCATATAACTTTCCCTGAACCCATGATGGCTTGAGCTGAACCATTGGCCAATTTAACACTTTGATTACCTATCTCAGGAACGTATTCATGAAATTCTCCATAGGAACCTGCCATATGTCGAGATGCACCTGAATCAATCAGCCATGGTGCACCTTTGCGATTAGACCAAACAGGAGTTGAGATATTACTACAATGCCTAGCGTACAGGTAGCAGCAGCTTTACAAATTTTCTTATCACCCTGGTCTATACCTTTGACCTGGTACCATTTTTTGAACTGGTACCATTTTTCCAGATCATCAACAGTCATCCGGACAGTGACCGTAGACCCTCTACCAGCACATACTCCACTGACACTAAAAGGACGTACAGCTCCACAACATTCCAAACACCACGAAATGCAAAATTTACATTCCCACAGCTTGTCACTGGACACAGCCAATCCCCACTTCTCTGCCAAGACTTTGCAACGCAATCATGCATACTGGAACCATAACCACGTCCTCTTGACATATTCCCTTGTTTGTTCATCCCTCTAAATCACCTTGAACTCACAAATGAGAAGTACTAACAGCTGATGTGCAGCACTGCACCTCACTCTTGCTCTGTTAAGCAACTTCTTGATCAAATTGTGCAGCAACAGTTAACAATCAGATTCAGTAACTACCTGGTATCACACGACTGGCAGAATACACTTTGTGGCTGCACGCACACGCACTCTTCTCTCAGCACCACCAGCCTCACGACCACTGCAACACACTCCCAGATCAAGCTGCACTTCCTCCCGCTTCTTTCCTTCAAGCCCTGAGGTTTCTTCTCCTGGTCGCACAAGAGCTGCTGGCCGCCGCCTGTCTGCATTTTGCTGCTACCACGAGCCACCACCTACAGTTCGTCACCAGCACCACCGATGTCCTGGTTTCTTCAAGCTTTTCTCCCTCCTCGCCGGGAGATCGACCAGGACCTGGACCTCTCCTCCACTCAGCTTGTCGCCTCCACACGCGCAGCTGCCAGCGCTCCCAACGGCATTTCCGCCTGGGCCAACTGCCCTTGCCTGGACTGATGCCCCAGGACGCCCGGAGTTCCTCTACAATTGGCTGATTCACCACCAGCCAGCTCCAGGAGTCATCATCACCTCCGGCATGGCTCTGATACCATGAAGTCTGGTGAATGTGAATTGGGGAAATTTCTGGAATCCTTACTCCTTCTCTATTCCACACGGGGTAAAATATACAAAGTACATTTTACATTCTCATCCCTCCTATACTTCTAGTATTACACATAAGTACACCAACAATTATAAATAAGTAAACATATTGGTAATGTTTGATTCGAGAGATTCTGCCTTTGGTAACATTGTGAAGGGATATTATTGGTAACACTAGTCGAGCTAAACAACAGGATATAACAAATGATCAATAGATTCCTCTGAATCAAAGAAAACACTTTTTTTTACATCCATTCCGGCTTCTTCTAGCCAGGCTATCTTTAGCACGTAGTACTTTTTTATAAAGACTATCTTAATCTTGAGTTGTACTTTCAGTCTCCAGAATATTTCTTTAGGAATCTAGCGTGCCCATTCATGTAACCAGAACATACACGTTGTGGTTAGGCTCTCCACCTAAAGCTATCCGGTTCATTAGAAAGGTTGACCTGCATTAATCTTTGGACAAGCGGCTCACCCACGGTAGCCACCTATTTCCTTTCAAATTCTGTCTAAACTTTATGTCTATCAGATTTTGAGCTAAGACCTCCGTGACAATTACAATCATACGTCGCACAAGATTATACAGAGAAGAATATTTAGATGACACATAGGAGTGACACCCGGCCACTTGTTTCCCAAAACCGGGTCAGCTCGTCGGTACAATGAAACGACGGGGCAGTAATGGACAAAGAAGCATCTGGCTCCTTCTCCATCTGTAGATACCTTTGCAATCCCACAAAAAGTTTGATCTTCGTTATATAACGACGTTTGCGAGTTGGTTTTGCAATCACCAGCGCCACCGGCCATTGCAGATACCACCGGTGCACTTTGATGCGCCATGCAGACCACGGTGACACCGAACCTGCTTCTCTACGCTGCTTTGGTTGTGCCGGTGATCCTGTACATCGCAGTCACCTGGCGGCGGCGGAGCGGTCTGCGGCTACCTCCTGGCCCGGTGGGTTTGCCACTGGTGGGCAGCCTCCCGTTCATCGACCTCAACCTGCACACCTACTTCGCGGACCTCGCCTCCAAGTACGGGCCCATCCTCTCCATCCGACTCGGCTCCAAGCTGGAGATCATAGTCACGTCCCCTGAGCTTGCCCGCGAGGTGCTCCGGGAGCAGGACGCCGTCTTCTCCAACCGCGTGATGCCGGACGCCGGAAGCGCCGTCTCCTTCGGCGGTGAGCAGACCATCGGGGGCAGCCCTGTGGGGCCCTTGTGGCGCCTGCTCCGTCGCCTCGGCGTCAGCGAGATGCTGAGCCCATCCGGGCTTGCAAGCATGCACGACCTCCGCCGGCGCGAGTTCAGGTCCACCCTCCGCTACCTCCACAGCAGGTCCGGCGAGCCCGTGGATGTCGGCTCGCAGTTGTTCGTGAACGGGATGAACGTGATTACGAGCACCATGTGGGGAGGCACCATCGGGAGCGACAGCGAGCGGGCCGCAGTGGGGGTGGAGTTCAAGGGGCTAATCGCTGAACTCACGGGGCTGCTCGCCACCCCCAACGTGTCCGACTTGTTTCCAGCGCTGGCGTGGTTCGACCTCCAGGGTATCAGGAACAAGTGTGAGAGCTTCAAGGCGCGGTTCGAGCACATGTTCGCAAATATCATACAACAGCGGGCGATGGTTGAAAAGGACGGCGGCGGCGAGGTAACGGACTTCTTGGAGTGCATGCTCGAGATGGTGAAGAAAGGCGGCGACGGCAAGACCACCTTCACCGTGGATAACATTAAGGGCATGCTACTGGTAATATGTCTAATAATTGCTGCTAAAAACACTCTCCCCATAACGTTTACATTCTCTGATATGCTCCTGTTGCAGGAGATGGTGGTTGCGGGGACGGAGACCACGTCAAACACCGTCGAGTGGG
This sequence comes from Poa pratensis, assembly GCA_947311845.1. Classification (NCBI taxonomy): domain Eukaryota; kingdom Viridiplantae; phylum Streptophyta; class Magnoliopsida; order Poales; family Poaceae; genus Poa; species Poa pratensis. Next base: position 38,715,380 of record CAMZMU010000098.1, read on the forward strand.
CCATGTCCGAGATGATGCACAACCCCGAGGTGCTCAACAAAGTAGAGGAAGAGCTCGACAGGGTGGTGGGACGAGACGTCGTCGTGGAGGAGTCGCACCTCCCGCAGCTCCACTACCTCCGAGCGGTGATCAAGGAGACGCTCCGCCTCCACCCAGCGCTGCCCCTCTTGGTGCCGCATAGCCCCAGTGCCGCATGCATTGTTGGGGGATACCACGTCCCCGAGGGCTGCCGCGTGTTCATCAACGTCTGGGCTATCCACAGAAACCCCTTGGTGTGGAACGACCCACTCCAGTTCAACCCAGAGAGATTCGCCGGAGAAGACGGCCGCAAGTGGGACTTCACCGGCAGCCAGTTTGACTACTTCCCTTTTGGCTCCGGAAGAAGGATCTGCGCCGGGATCCCAATGGCCGAGACAATGACGGCCTACTCCTTGGCCATGCTGTTGCAGGCGTTCGAGTGGAAGCTCCCGCTGGGAGCCCAGCTTAACCTCACTGACAAGTTCGGGTTGGTGATGAAGAAGGCCACGCCGCTGGTGTCAATACCCACACCAAGATTATCTAAGCCTGACCTGTATTGCTAATTCGGGTGAACACTAGCATGCATTTGAACCTGCAGGCGTTCGAGTGGAAGCTCCCGCTAGGAGCCCAGCTTGACCTCACTGACAAGTTCGGGTTCGTCATGAAGAAGGCCACGCCGCTGGTGGCAATACCCACACCAAGGTTATCTAAGCCTGAGCTGTATTATTCGTGTGAACAGTAGCATTTGTGGTTCCTCTTATGTATGTACTGCAACTGCAAGCAAGTACATTATGTTATTATGAATCAGCCGTCATTAGCGAATAGTCCTTAGGAAGCGATGTACGTCTGAACGTCTTCTCATGTCGAATAGGCACCTCTTATATATAAGTGTACGCCTCTCCGGAGGCTCCCCAAATCATTGTATAAAGGGGCTCAGTCCAGATCAAAATAGAATCACAAGTTTTAGATCATTACATTTGATTCTTCGCACATTATCTACTTCGAGAGCAATTGGATCACCGCAGAGAAACAAACAGAAGAACGCAGGATGCCCTGCTTTCTCTAGACGTCGTCGTCAAGAAGAACGAATTAAAAAAAATCGCTTCCCTATATGCCGCCAGCAACCACATCGAGCTGGAGCCACGATGTATTCGTCGGCAACCTGTGCACGGCGTTGCACGACGGGACGTCCTCATCGCCGACTCCTACATGAGCTCTTTGTGCGGCCTCCACCGCGTTGGCCGTCTCTGCCTGAGCTCCTGTGACACCGTCATTGTGCGTGAGTTGTCGAGAGTTGTTACCGAGGGTATCTATATAGTTCGGGTTCGATATTGAGATGATCGCGAGAACGATCGTAGAGATTGTGGCGAAAGACGACGTTGGTGTTGTCTTGGTACAAGATTGACACGGGAGAGTTTACCCAGATTCATCGCCGGGAAGGGGTAAAAAGCTACTCCTGCTTTGGTTTATTGTGTCGAGAGATTCTATCTATTTGAAGATCCTTTCACCGCCGATCATGTGTATCCGATCAGCGTAAGTCACCTGTGTAAACTATTCCCAAGCCGTGCCTTATATACTGACAGGATTGGATTACAATGATAAAGAGGATTAAACATCCACTAAGCTATACATGATGTGAGTTAATCTATTAGTGGTGCAGGCTAGTAACACCACACATTATGAGTGTAACATTTGTCTTGACGAGTAGTTCAACGCTTGGCCTTATGTATCCCGCACCTATATTGAGCTTGTCGTCTGACTACTCCGGGTGGAGTCGACACACTGAGTGAAAATCCCAAAGGCCCTTGTGGCCCATTCATGCATGACAAGAGGTGGGATTAAAGTTTAGCCCCACATTGTAGTTGAGTGGGATTTCGATCTCCTTATATAGGTGAGTGTTCTACCACTCACTAAGGTGTGCGAGAAGAGGAGAGGTCCATACCCGCTCTCGCCTCGCCTCGTCACACCGCTCGTGCGTCAAGTTTCGGGAATGAGCCGAGCTTGGACTCATGCATGTTGTTTGTATTTTTGTTGGCCGCAATAATTACTCAGCCGTTTCTAATTCTTCTGGATCGTGGCTGTCACCGACTCGGGCATGGGGTTTGAAAGGGCATGGCGCCCCCCATGTGTGGTTTTGGTAATTAATGACAATCCCTATGGACTAATGGTTGCATTGAGTTGTACTTGTAAGGTTTGTCCATAGACCATGCTTGAACTCCATATGTTGGATTCAAGGTTGATGCTATGAATATATTGATATAATGAAGTATTTGGCATCAAGATCATCGAGTTGAGCATATTGCAAGTATGTCTTGAAGAAAAGGATTAGTGATCATTCATGGTTATCCTCAAGACATCATCTATTGAAAAGAGAAGAAAAGATACAAAGTTGATCAAGATATTGTTCAACACACAAAGCTACAAGATGTACCAAGTGGGATCATGTATCTCTTGGTATGGTAAGTAATTGTCCATATAGCTTTGTGAACTAACCCATGATATGTGTTGGCATTTCTATGTGTGGTTAGGTATCTTTCTATGGGCTTGCATCAAATGAAGATTTCATATAGCCCATGAAGGATGACGTCAAGTGGTGATCGTCATCAAGGTTGAGATGTGCAAGTTCAAGATGGGCATCTAGAAGATATCATATGCTTGAAACTTGCAACCCTTTTGAGGTATCGGATTATCCGGTCCCAGCTGACTCGGATTATCCGATAATGGTCAAGTAAAGATGTGCCAATAAGGGTCTTTCCCATAGTGGAGTATGGGGGAGAAATATGTGGACCTTCACCAAGCGAAGCGCAATCAGGAAAGGTGATCCACTTGAGAGGATCAAGATCGCCATCATCTAGTCAAGTGGAGTGCGCAAGGCAAAGGCATGATCTTGTTAGGGTTTCTATTTTACCGTCTCATGTTAGTCGGGAGACCGGGTTATTGGATAGACACCGTACTATCAAGAGGGGCTCTCGATTGAGCTTATTTGGCTTTTATCTATGTGAGAACTTAGAGCTTGTGTTCATCCCTATACCAAGCTCTAGTTCATCAAAAACGGATTTCATATGAATATCTTGTTGTGTTTTTGATGTTGGAGGTTTTACCGGTTCGTCTTTTATAAGAGAGGTCAAACTCTCTTCTTGTGGTTTCCTCCTCACATGATGGACTATGATGTTTCTCTGCATAATCTTGGAGAGCTCTTCGTTGCGATTCCAACGAGCCCAAGGAGTCCGGATGAAAAAGATATTGCGGTTTTCGTTTTGCTGTTTCTCTCAGTTTTCAGTCAATCGGATATTCCGACCCAAACTTGGCTCGGAATATCCGACCCGGATATTTGCTGGACGCGAAAACGGCTAAGGACTTGTTTGGTTGCTCTCTAGACTTTATCGGATTTTCCGACCCAAACTGGATCGGAATATCCGACCCGGATATTTGCGGGACACGAAAACGGCTAAGGACTTGTTTGGTTGCGCACTGGAGTTTATCGGATTATCCTATCTAACTGGAATCGGATAATCCTATACAGTCGGATTATCCTATCTAAATTGGATCGGATAATCCTATATAGTCGGATTATCCTGTCTAACTTGAATCGGATAATCCTATACAATCGGATTATCCTGTTAAACTTGAATCGGATAATCCTATGTTTTCTGGACTGCAACGACTCTTTTTCGTGGGGACCTATAAAAGGCCCCCCTTCTTCCCCAAAGGCACCAACTCTTGTAGCTCGTGTTCCTCCCCATTGTTGACCTTCTTGAGCTTTGCTAACTCTCTATCCCTCCATGATTCTTGCCTCCATTTAGTGGGAAAAGAGAGAGGAGATCTAGATCTACCATTCCACCAATCAATCTCTCCTCTAAGTGAGGGGAAGCTTTTGGATCTAGATCTTGGAGGAATTTGGTGTTCTTCTTGATTCTTCCTCTCTTCTCCCCCCCAATAGCATTAGTTGCTTTGGTGGGATTTGAGAGTGAAGAATTTTGAGCACTTCTTGTGTTCTTGCCCATTGCATCGGTTGCATCGGTTTGAGTTCTCCACGGTGATACGTGGAAATCGAAGTTGAGAAGCTTGTTACTCTTGGGTACTTGGGGTGCCCTAGAGTTTGTCCTCTTGGGTACTTGGAGTGCCCTAGACGGTCCTTGTTGATCTCGGAGTTTTGGTGGCTCGCGGGATTGTTGGGAGCCTCCAATTAAGTTGTGGAGACGTGCCCCAACCTTGTGAGTCTTGTGGCTTTGGGAGCCACGGGATTCCGGTGAGAGCCTCCAATTAAGTTGTGGAGTGTGCCTCATCCTTGTACGGGTTCGGTGACCACCCTCAAGTGTCCCATAGTGGCTCGTGGCACTCTACATTGGTAGAGGCACGAAGGAGATTACGGTGTGCCATTTGACGGCTATTCGGGGACCACTTTGTGACTCCGCACCGCTCCAACGGAGACGTAGCTTCCATTGGGAAGTGAACTTCGGGATAAATCATCGTCTCCAAGTGTCTCGGTATTTCTATACCCGAGCTTCTTACTTATGCTATTTACTTTGTGATAGCCATCGAGCTTGAAGTAATATATCTTGCTATCACATATTTGCTTATCTTGTTTAGCATAAGTTGTTGGTGCACATAGGTTAACCTAGCTTGTTTAGGTTTCGTGCTTGATAAATTAAAAGCTAGTTTTATTCCGCATTTATTCAAGGCTAAACCGCAAAGAATTTTAATCGCCTATTCACCCCCCCCCCCCCCCTCTAGGCGACATCCGTGTCCTTTCAGGGTTACCCCCCACTTCTTACCCAACCCGCCATGTATAAACAAGAAGACATCAGCCGTAGACTTATGCACAACACATGGGACTGCCTCGTTTTAGAACAGTGAGTCGACGCCCAAGTTATCCCGATCTTTTCTTCCGGCGTGCACCGTGAGACGGGACAGTAGGCCTCCGGAACCCGCTTCTCGTAATCCTGTATGGGTGAGATGCGATCAAATTTTTTTGGGACCGCACTTGTGTGACTACTTCCGCAATGACGACTTCTTCCCCGGCATCAACAACCTCTTTGGCAGCATGGCCGACACCGCGAACGGTTTTGCTCCCGCTTCAACCTATGTCTTTATGTATTTCTTGTTTGAAACCATGCTAGACTTTATGTGTCTAGTTTTTGGTTTATATCTGTCGTGTTAACCATGCCAGTTAGTCCGTGTGACTAGTTTAATACTTTTGCTATTATTGTCATGTTCTATCTATAGTTTTTATGGGTTAGACACATGTTAATTTTTATATGTCTTCAACACAAATAAATCTGGGTCGAGCCGACGCTCCAAGCCGCACTTATTCCTCCCTCCCACACACGCCGAGACCATTTCCCTCATGGGCGCCGAAGCTGCCCACTATTTTTCAGAGGCCATACTACGCCCGCGACAAATTGCAGTTGACTGTGTCATTCAGGCGGCGACTCTCCTCACACATGGCCTGCCTCGAGTGTGCCCTGGTCATATTAGTACACGCTCTAGTCATCGGCCTCCGCGTTGTCTCCATGTCGCTCACCCATATCGTGGATATTCTACGGGAGCTCGGGACTATCTTTTCTCCCGCAAGTCGTCACTTATACTGGTAGCCATACTACGGGTTAAAGAGTAAGTAGTTATAACAGATATTGTTTCGGTTACATGCGTTGCAAGGTTGATGATTGCGCTTGGCTTCAGGATTATGGAGAGAGAGCTTGGCAAGTGCGCGGGAAAGGAAGAGGGCATGAGCTAAGGAGAAGAGGGTGCACCCCCACACGGCCCAGCCCACACCCTTGCTCGCGTCAGCGGCTCACCGATATAGATGTCCTATGGATTGTTTATTCCTCAGGGTCCAGCTCAATGTTGTCTAGTGCTTCATCTCCAGCCTCTTCAGGCTCCAGCAGTAGCTCATCGTCCTCAGGGATGGTCCAAGCAAAATTTGGACCGAAAGCAAAACAAAATAATTATGATTTATACTAAACTTTTATAGTCGTTGTAAATTATTTTTGCATAATTATTAACAAGTATATTTTTCTATTATTCATTTGTCATAGTTAACCATGTAGAAATATTGTTAAGTATAGTGTCTTTGTTCGTTATTGTATAGTTGCAATGTGTATCTTAAAATAAACTCGCTTGAACTATTAATTTGTATTTACAACAAAAGTTCCGCCTTGAATATTTTTTAACACTTGCATAAAGTCGAAAGTATATAATTGTTGGTAAAGATCTCGACAGTGTACTACCTGACAAATATCTTAATACCGTTTTTTAGTATAGGACTAGGTAACAATATTTTTTGACGGTTCTTGTGTATAAATCGAACCATCGGCATGAATATTCATTGTTTTTTCTTGATAAAAATATGTGTGTTAGAAGTACAAGCTCATTAATAAGTTAACAATATGGACAAATCATGTACTTGGTACTGGAATATAATCAATTATAGTAATCACCAAAGAGCTTAAATAGCGTGTATTCTACTAGAATTATTTTATATGCTCTTGTGCAATGTCGCTTTTTATCACCTATCATGTACTAGTGCTCGCGCCATTCTCTGAAATAAGAGATCTTGTATTTAATTAAACATGAAAATATAGTTAACAAAGATTTTAGAACGACCGAACTGAATTGTATTGTGGTCTTGGCGTAGTGGGTGGTGTTGTGTGGCTTGGGTCTAGGATCCAATCTCTAGGACTCAACCCGCCATGGTTCCGTCCATCCTGATGTCGGTGGTGGGTCTTGTAAGGCTCGGTAGGACGACTCCATTGGCATGTATGTGGCCTTGTGAATAGCCGAGATATCTGATCTAATGTTGCCTGAATCATCATAGTCGACAACGTCAAGTGTCAACAACTGGACCTCCACAAACGCTGTTAATTCTTCCATGGAATAAATATATGTTTAACACTATCAATTCTTATCTATGAACCTCGCATCTGAGCACTGGTGGCTTGTTCGGGGGAAGGCCCGTTCATGACTCGTGAGATTCAAGAAAGTGAAGTTTGGATCTGGCGTGATGCCCTTCATTCTGTCGTGGGATGGGTTACAACATGCTCACTGTATAGAGTGATCGTAAGAAGTGGTGAAGCTGTCAGCTCTCTCTACTCCTCATAGGGGGATCTCCGGTAATTAAGATGCAAGAGCTCATCGAACGACTGCAGAAATCTACCATAAACTTTGTTATACGAATTGCAGTTGCCACTGAATGTTGGTCTAGCAGTTGAAAAGTTTCACCCTGAGTTGTTTTCATGGATTACGAATGTAATTCTTTGGATATAAATGAATAAAGAGTTCTTGTTGATTTTTCCCCAAGAAAATGTATTCTAAGTCCAATTTAGTTGTTCACAAGCAAATTGATAATACATCTAGGTTTAACGAAGTTTCATCTAAAAATGTTTAAATAATTTATGTTTTCTGTTCATTACAAACATGAGAAAAAACCTTTTGCCTATAATACGTGCTTTCTGTAAAGCCATAGACGCAATTTTGTTTGTGTTTTCTGAGAGAATTTATTGGACCATATCTCCAAACATGGAGACGATGCACTTCTGTAGAACATTGTTTTGGGAAAACAACATTATTTATTTATTTGGATTGGTGTAAGACGACATGGGAGAATGATTATTTCTCCTCGTGTCGCTGCTATACGTCTCTTTAATACCCCTGAAAAAGAGTTTGAGCCACAAAAAAAGGAAGAAAAATACAACTCTCTATGTAGTAGGCCACTTCAAAACAAAGTCATATGAAATGATTCTTTTTTGGTAGAAGACATGCTTCATCAGACCAGAAAAAAGTGTGCATAAAAGCTATACATGCCGAACTTTTGCTGAACCTTCATTGTAATTTCAAAACAAAAACTCCATTTACCATCCATGGTTAATTACCCTTCCATTTAAAGCTGTGGAACTACTGTGCTACGACAATTACTTGGGGAGCTCCTGTGCGGCGCTCGTTAGCGCCGCATAGGAGTAGGGGCGCCTACGTCGGTCCATTTTTGGGCCGGCCCATTTCACTCGGTCGACTGCTTCGTACGTTCAGAGCTAGCTAGATACCTTGCTCCCACGCTCGTACGATTAGAGCTAGCTAGCTACGTTGCTCCCACGCTCGCACGATCAGAGCTATCCCACGCTCGCTCGAGCATGTGACGTTCAACGAGCTACGTTTCAGCTAGCTAGCTCGCTCAAGCAGCGCGGACATTTTTTTATACGTTCCATATGTACAGTACACACGTAATCAGACAAAATGTATGGAAAAAAATTCTCGAAAGTAAAAAAATCGGAAATACATGTAGACAGAAATCGAAAGTACAAAAAAATATTAAACCCAAAGTATAAAAATTTGGAACCATTTTAAATCGGAACCATTTTTAAATTTGGAACCATTTTCAAAATGGAACTTTTTTAAATTTGGAACCATTTTCAAAGTGGACCATTTTCAAAAATGAACAATCTTCAAATTTGGAACCATTTTAAATTTGGAACCATTTTTAAATTTGGAACCATTTTAAAATTTGGAACCATTTTTCAATTTGAAACCATTTTAAGAATTGAACCATTTTGAAATTTGGAACCATTTTCAAAATGGAACCATTTTTAAATTTAGAACCATTTTCAAAATGGAAGAATTTTCAAATTTGGAACCATTTTAAATTCGGAACCATTTTAAAAGTTGGAACCATTTTCGAATTTGGAACCATTTTTTATTTGTAACCATTTCAAATTCGGAACCATTTTAAAATTTGGAACCATATTCGAAATGGAACCATTTTTAAATTTGGAACCATTTTCAAAATGGAACCATTTTTAAATTCGGAACCATTTCTTAATTTGAAATCATTTTCAAAATGGAAACATTTTTTTAATTTGTAACCATTTTAAATTCGGAACCATTTTTTAATTTAGAACCATTTTAAATTCGGAACCATATTTAAATTTAGAACCATTTTAAATTTGGAACCATTTTCAAAAAATGAAACCGTTTTAAAAAATGAACAATTTTAAATTTAGAACCATGTTTAAATTTAGAACCATTTTAAAAAAATAGAACCATTCTCAAATTTAAAAATAGTTTCAATTTAAAAGAAATGAAAACAAAACAGAAAAGAAAAAGGGAACAAAAAAAGAAAAAGAAACGAAAAAGAAAACGAAAAAGAAAAAGAAAAACGAAAATAAAGAAAATCGAAAAAGAAAAAGAAAAGAAAAGAAAAGAAAAGAAAAAGAAAAGAGAACGTACCTTTGGCTGAACCATTTCAGGGTAACGTGCGTTTGTGCGTGCGTGATACTTATTGGGCCGGCCCAGAAAAGAATGCCTTCAGGCGGCGCTAGCCCTATGCGGCGCTAACGGGCGCCACATAGGGTTTGCCTATTACTTGTACGATTTCCATACGATGCAGTATCTCCGGTGGACTGACTTGATCTAGCCTCATACATCGATGGCCCATAAGCAACGTCGTAAAAAATCGTACGAAATATGCCGTACGCATAGCAGCGCTCAACTATTCCTCACATGTCAGAACATTTATTTATTTTGTGTGCGCGTTAGCATTTCAGCTCGCATCGTGACTGTGTGTGTTGGGATGTCTTGAGTGTGAATAGTGGTGAATCTAGGATGAAAAAAAAAGGGTAGGCTCACACAAAAATACTAAATGTCATACATTTCATGGATGAAGCGAACCGTCAAAACCTCTTCGTTGTCATTTTTACCGCAAGTTCGTTCTCTTTGAAGGATTAAACACAATCTTCTATTTTTATGGGTAAAAATTGAATACGGACTTCCATTCCTCACCTGTGTTGTCCGATGCCAATTCCTAATCCACTTGGCTACTTGGGCCAGACTAATAGAGCAACCGTAGAAAAGTCCAAGGCCCGGGATGAGTACTTGGATGCGTGATGTTTTTTTTCCAACAAGCAAGACAGCTTCTTCCCCGCTGTTTTAAGCCAGTAGACATTCTTAGTTCTTACTCCCTCCGGTTTTTTTCTAACCTTATTTTTATAGAAGGCAGATGTTTGAGTACAAGAAAGTGACAGTCCGTTGCGAACAATACTGTCACAACACTCCACACCGGCTAGTCCGTAGATAGCCACCGCACACAACAACAACAACAACAACAACAACAACAACAACAACAACAACAACAAGAGTCTATCCTAATCTGAGCAACAAAGCCGCGTCTCAACAGATGCCGCCGCCTCCAAGAAAAACATCTCCCTCTTGACTTTCCTCGTCGACGCACCATCCTAAAGGAGGTGGATGGTGGGATTTGGTCCGTCTCGAGAAAGGCGTCGTCTTGGCCGCGCAAGCTATGGTGTGCATAGCGCCCCTGCAGCACAAATTTGGATAGCGGCGAGCACCGGAGGAAAGCAAACCTAGGACCTCCAAGCCGTGTCTCCAAACACGATACTCCCAACGGAGGGACGACGTCGAGGACGCCGCTATCTCGCCGGTCAAACTCCAAACCTAGGCTTTCGCCCGGAGACATCATCCATACCAAGATGAGAGCGAGTACGGTGTCGACACACCTCGGCAACGCCTCCAAGAAGGGAAACGACACCCACAGGTGCCGTCGTCGCCGGCTCCAGCAAGGAGCAAGACTTTCCTCTGTGACGTCGCACACCTCCCTCCTCGCCCACCGGAATGGGGCAACCGTCCATGTTGTTCACACCGCTGCCGCCGCAACGCTTCATAGTCGTGGCCGATGCGACATGGCACACCAACGACTCGCACGAGCAAGACCATCCCAAACTCCCAGCAGCTCTCCCCCATCATCCACCTCCAGGCCGGTCGAAGAACCACCCGTGCCACCGATGTCGCACTCCGGACAACTAGGCACCGCCGCAGCCCTCAGACCCAGATCGGGCCCGGATGGGCCCAGATCTGGGCCACGCCGCCACCAGCAGGGCCGCTGCGCTGCTCCTCCGCAGCATGGCTGCCGCCTCCAGGAGCTAGCAGCAGCGCCCGGCCGCATGCACCAGGCCACATCCACGTCCAGGGGGCTGCGCCGGTGCCAAGGTCCTCCCGACCGCAGCGCCGAGAACTCCAGGACCTCCGCCGCAGCCTCCACGGCCCCTGCCTCTCGCTCCGAGCTGCTCCGCCTCTGCTCTCCTTCAGCTCGCCGTGCGACGCTGCCAACTCCACCACCAGCCGCAGCCCATCGACGACCTCCTCCGCGCGAAGTCAGCGCGTCTGGGCGCGGCCCCTCCTCCCCGCCGCCTTTTGGCGACCGGGTGCCGCTACCACCTCCGGCGGCGGCGGCTCCTCTAGGGTTTCTGTGGGTCGCCTCCGGAGCCCCCGCGCGAGGGACCCGGGAGGTGGAGTTCGAATAACGCTTATCTTTTCAGTCCCTCCGTTTTTAAATATAAGATGTTTTATGTGTTGCACATATTGTCTAGATGCATACTAAAGTGAATGAACATACACACTAAAATATGTCTATATACATTTGTATATATATGAATGTGTACAAAGGCTAAAACATCTTATATTTTAAAACGGAGGGAATACCTGTTACCACCATGGCACCATCCATGGCGGTCGTACTCAGTATAACATGTATGTATAGGTAAGACTTTTTGTGCAAAAATGGAGGGTGCCTCAGCCTAATGAAGTCTGCCTGGTGGATTTGCCCCTAAGAGTCAAGAACTTTTAACAGAAAGGTCCTAGTGTAGGAGTAGTAGGTTATAAGCACTGAGCTTATAATTGACTATGCTGAACAAAAGGGAAAAAAGGAGAAGAAAAGAAGGGGCGATAGAGCTACTGAAATGCACTATTACCAACTATCATGTATTCAAACGCTTAAGGGCTGCTTTGTAAGAGAGTGAATACACATTAGAATCATATGCCAAAATAAAATCATATCAAGTGATCAAGCGCAAAATATTCCGGACTCTGAACTTCCAGTTGAGTTGCAACGGTCAAGAACATCATGTAAGTTGCTAGATCGCCTGAAATAAGTTTGGGCATCTATTTTGAAGAAGCATTCTTTTGAACAAACATAGTATCGGAAAACACTTTTGCCTCCCGAGCTCAAGTGCTCCCTCTGCTTAAAAAAATCATATTTATAAATTTTACGAAAATCTAAAAAGCCATGCACATTGCCAATGATATATCCCACAAACGTGCAAAATCTCGATTTGTAATACTTTATATTGTGGGCTACATAAAAATGACAAATGTATATATTTTTGAGATTTGAAAGTGTGCACATTTGGATTCACACATTTTTTTTATTTTTGTGTAGATCCGAATAGGAATTATTTCAAATCCAAATTTTAGTTTGTGGGATATATCATTGACAACATGCAGCATTTTTTTCAGATTTTTTAAAGAAGAAGCGTTTGGTGGTCGGAAGGCGACGGGCGGGCAGTGAGCCACCACTTCTCTTCTCCCCCAGCTGCGCGCGAGCTGAGGCTTTGACCCCCAACAACCTCTCCCGACCCCGTCTACTAAACCAAGAAGCGGGCGGGAGATCTGAGGCCAGGCGCTAGTGATGATGGAGAGCCAGCCGCTGCAGGACCCGACGTCCGAGGCTCACGGCGCCGCTGCCGACGCTGGAGCTCCCCCTGCCGTGGTAACCACCACCACCAATCTTGCTCTTCTTCTTCATTCTTGCTGCTGCCTGTTCTTGTATGCTTGCTCGGCCTGTGGTTGGACGAATTGAGCTTGCTCACCAACCGTTTCTTGATCCTGGCTGTCGGTGGTGACTGGATCTTGCCTCGCGAGCGAGAGATCTGGGCCATTTCCGGCGAAGCTCTCGCAACGGCCAGTTTCTTGCGAACTGCGAGATCTGAGTGGGAAATCTTGGGATCTCGTGTCGTTGACCGATGGAGACTTCGATCCGGCGCCTCGCCGACAGCTCATTGCGCCTCAGATCTGCGTGCTGATTCTTGTTGTTGGCGCGTGCGCGTGCAGGTTCCAGGGAAGGAGTTCACCCGGACCTGCAAGGGCCTCGTCGTCGTGCTCCTCGCCGGCTACGCGCTGCTCCATTTCGTGCCGGCCTCCATCGACTACCTCACCATCGTCCCCGCCAAGTACGTGCTGCGTCTCTGAATTTGTTTATTTCTTTGCGGAGCGGTAGCTCGAGTGGAGTCATAATTACTAAATTCTGTTTCTGCATCTTTCAGAACAATTCCCTTTGTTTGGACCGTCTTCACGGCCGGTTACATTGAGCAAGTTCTTCCAGGGGTGAGCTAGCTAGATCTCACTCGGTCACTCCAATTGTGTTCAGTTACTCTATCGTCCCTACGAAATGGGAACTCATGACACCTTCACTTGCCGTCCTAGTATTACATTCCAAGTAAAACCATTAAAGCTGAACCAAAAGGGATAATTAAGGACTCGTCACTTTTAGATTAGCTTAATTTAGAATCAAATGGCACCGTCTCAAAAGCATTCTGCAGTCATCACTTTAGATTAGCTTAATTTAGAATCAAATGACCCCATGGCATAAAGTTCGACAACAATACCTTTGTGTGTTCTGCCCCTAAATCATAATATATTTTAGTCTGCTTTTGCTTTTGTAGGCTATTGGAAGTTCTCTTGGTCTTCTCTTCTGTGGGAAGGATATCGAACCAGTCTGGGGCCGCAAGGAGTTCTTGAAGTTTATTATCTTGATTAACTCCATCTGTGGTGTCCTTGCATTCTGCATTGCTGTTGCACTGTACTATGTCACCGGAAAAGAGAGCTTCCTGTAAGTTTTAAACCTCAAATCATTTAGCATGTTGACCTGTTACCATTTAGCAAGCAGTGCAGCTCTATTTAGGCACAGATTATTATTTTCCATTTTGGACATTTCTTTCTATTGTCTCCTGATGATTGTACTTAGATCACTTGGTGCTTTGATTGTTTGGGCTTACATAATACTGTCTCGGAAAATGAGACTGTTGGACGAAATATTGCACATTATAGCCACTAGCTAGCTAACCTTGCCATCTCATGGCATGCAGTGTCACACCACTTTCTGGATTCCATGGTGCCCTTGCTGGCTTTCTGGTTGCCCTGAAGCAACTGCTACCACACCTTGAGCTCCCCATGTGCTTTTTCTGGAAAATAAAGGCCAAGGTACATTGATGAACTACTAGCACAGTACAGTTTCTATGGCTGTAATTGTATCAATGCGTACCTCTTCCATGACAAGCTGCAAATTTGCTGATGTGGAGTTCTCATGGTGATTATGTCTTCGCTGCTGCAGTGGATGCCATTTTTTGTTATGTGCTTCTCAACTATCATGGCCTTCATTGTGCCCGATTCCATCAACTTCCTGCCAACCTTGCTATCTGGGATGTATGTCAGCTGGATTTACCTGAGATACTTCCAAAGGAACCCACTTACAGGACTTAAGGGTGACGCAAGCGATGACTTCTCCTTCCCCACCTTGTTCCCAGATGCAATGCGGTAATTCTTAATACCGTTATACTGCACCGGCAAAGACTGTTTTACCCATCCCCCTCTTGAAATCATCTTTTTCTGTGCGTGATCATTGCAGACCAGTCACAGACCCAGTTGCTAATGTGTTCCACCGGATGTTGTGTGCGAGTTCTAAGCCTTCAGAATTGGCCCTCCCAGTTATTGATCCTACCAAGGCATCTAGAAGAAGGTATTATTCACCTGCAAAACTAATTATTTGTGAATCCACAAAATGGTTGTAGTATGCGGTTGAAAACTCGAAATCATGTTTCCAAGCGCAACAACTTGAATCTCATCGTTGCAGGGAGCGTGGCGAGAGGGTTCTCGAGGAAAGGATGGCTGCTGATCACGCAGCTGACACTGAAGCCCCAGCTCACAGCGCGGAGGATTAAGTGTTTTCCATTGTCATAGTAGCCACGGTCGCCTGCCTCCGTGCTTTGTAACTCTACAGATTTGTGTTCTGAAGAGCGCATTCATTTTACAGTGGACTGATGATATGATATATTTTACTTGCCCCGTTTTGTTTCATGTTTTGCGGCGAATATTAATTGGTAAATTGTGTTGTAGTTCCTGATTACGGTGAAGAAAGAAGAAAAGGGTTGCATCCCCTGCCCCAGATGTTGTAATGTAGAAAGAATGAATTGTCAGGAACAATGTTAAGTATGTTTCCAAGTGAAATGTGATTTTGAGTCAAAACAGCAATAACTCTAGAGGACATGAGGTTTACTGATGTGTTTTGGTACTGTGCCCAAATGGTCTATTACTGTGAGGATCTTCGTGAAATCCACGTGGTTTTTTTTTTTTTTGCTTATGAATCATTTCGTGCCCTATGATGTACTGACTGGAGGGCATAAATAGATGAAAATGGAACTTAGGATAGCAGATTATGACAAAGTTGTAAATCGTTTTTACTACTCCCTCTTGTACGTTTAAATTGTCGTGAGAAAACCACGTAACTCTTATCTGTTTAAAATGTCGTGAGAAACCACGTAACAGGTACTCCCTTCGTTTTTTAATATAAGATGTTTTACCTTTTTTCCACATTCACATGCACACAAATGTATGTAGATATATTTTACTTTATATGTTCATTCATTTTAGTATGCATATAGACAACATGCGTAACATCTAATTAAAAAACGGAGGAAGTACAACTCATAGGTATACCATGCGGCAGTTTTTTTTTTTTTTGGATCAGAGGGAGTATCAATTTGTAAAGAATTTGTCGGTTCTCTTTCCAATTTGTAACGGTTTGACATTTTGAATGGTATGCTTTTTTAGATGAATGCATGGTACGAATTTTAATTCGCATGACATACAAAGAATGGTGTTCGGGAAAATTGTCTCTCCGTCTTCGTTTCTGCCAATGGTACCAAAAAACAGATAGTCAATGAAAACATATGCGAAACAGCTGAACCAAAAGAATCTTTGTAGTCCATCGCGGTGCTAAAATCTCCAAGACAATAAAAATAAGAGAACTAAACTATTGAGTCAACTACCGCTTTCCCCTCGCTACAGTAGAGAGGAGGCGATAAGGAGGCGACTGAGGACGTCTGGTCTCGCCGGGGTTTCCGCCGCTCCCCTCTGCCTCCGGCCGCCGTTCTGGCGCTGTGAGGTAGGGGGGAGCTCCGGAGGTGGCCGTGCGTGTATAGTATAGGTGTAGGTGTGAGTGTGGCTCTCGCTGTCATCGAGACGGCGGCGATGGCGGCGGTGTTTGAGCTTTTGTCCTCCCCCTCTGTTCCCCGTTCCGGTGGTGTCGCCGGAGAGGTCATGGAGGTGGTCTGTGGTGTGGTTCGTCCGAAGCTCTCCTCCTGCCTTGTTTCTCTGGCCTGCCGTGGTGGTGTGGGGAGAAGCTGCTCGAGGCGGGCGTTCCGGTTTTGGTGGTGGTTCTGCAGGTGGTCTTCCTCGACGTTGCTGCTCCGGCCGGCCGTGGTGGCGAGGGGAGTGCTCGTCGGAAAGTTGTGTGGTGGTGCTGGAGGTTGGCCCGGGCGGAGCGGAGTCGGCGGGAAGCAAGGTGGTTCGGGCGAGCTTGCACTGTGGCTGTGCGTGTTCATCGGCTTCGGTTCCGTCGTGGGGCGGCGGACGGCTCTTGCAGTCTTCTACAAAGCGTGGAGGTGCTTGCTCCCCGGCGGCGAGCGGTACGGCGACTCCGGCGAGGCCTAGGGTTCGGGAGCGCGGCTTCTGGATCTGATCGTGTTTCCTCTCGGCGGCTGAGGGGGCTCTCTGCATATTTCCTGGTCCTCTTTGTAATTTTATTTTCTTTCTGGACCTGTTTGTAATATGTTCTGAGCTGCCTTGTATTTGTGATCGGATTCTTCAAAAAAAAAATCTCCAAGACAATACCCAGAAACTATTTTTCCTTTGTATCTTGACAAAAATAGGATCCTACAGTACATCGGAAGGTGTGTGGGCACTCAATTAATTGTTTCGGGTAGGTACCCATTTTGGACACCGAAATATGGATACTCCCACCCAATCACCCATATTGTCAAAACCAGCTGCAGGACACCCCAATAGCCACTTTATGTTCCCCATCCCCCTCTCCCGCACCCGTCTAATGTTTCTATGACAATCTCGATGTCGCCGCCGATTTCGGCCATGAAAATCCCGTGCCGTCCGCCACCTCGCCGTCTCGCAACCATCCGCGCCGCCTCACCATCCTGTCCTCCGAGCTCCTGCATCGTCCCATTGTCCTCCTCATCCGTGGGCATCGTCCCACACCCTGTTGCGCCGCCAAACTCCGTTTCACTCCGTCCTCGAAATTGAGCCACCGCGCCGCTGCTTCTTATCCCCTATGTTGTTCCAACAGCTTTTGGCGAACGGCGACAAGTCTGGGAGCCCCCTCGCCGATGTGTCCTCTCTCCCATGCTCCACGGCATCCCCGCTGGCATTGTGGGATGTGTGTCATCGTGATGTCCGCACCGCTGCCGGGATGCCCCACTCATCGCGCCAATGCTCGCACCACTGCCGAGGTTATTTGGAGCGCACTAGATCACTCGTCGTGTTGTATCATTTATTCTTTGTGTGTTGACCAATTCGAAACGAATGTTTGCATTCTTCTTGGTCAACCTTGCATCCTATTTTCCAACTTCATTATGATGGTATCTTGAAGGCACTAACAAACCCTTCTTAGTCTTCAAGACATGATCACAAGGATCAACTCCCTCGTGACCAATATTGGGATCCACCATGAATAATCAGTATTTCTTCTGCATGCTATATCTTCAATATCTAGAGAGACACAACCAATTTTGAGTGCTTTGACTCAACTCGAGCTCACCATAACCTTATATTGATGGCATATCTTGAATTCTTCTCTTGTAGTAAGTCTTTCTAGATCTTGATCCTCTGAGGCTTGCTCATATGCCAAAGCATGACTTCCATTGAGTTCCGCAAAATAAGTCCATCTTCATTGAATCTCATCTTGATTCTTGATTTCTCTCCACGTTCTTATTCTTGATCATATCATATTCATCTCTTAGGTACAGATGATTCCAATGCTCAATGCATATCTTTATCTTCATGGCGTGTATCTTTGAATCCAATAAATGGTATTGCAAAATTGTCCTTGGAAAATTCCTTCAAATAACATGAATCCAGCAGTTGGGTGCAATAAAAGTTATATTGTACACATAGTTTTTATTTCATTACATCAAAATTTATGATATGTACATAAATAGTTGCGTTCATGTTGACCCACAACAATAAAATCGTCATAAGAAACACAACATGTGAGTGACAGCAACGTAAAACTCACGTAACAACATAAATGTATTTTATGCAGTGTTTTGCAAACGGTCGCGTAAACATTAAAATTATGTCATTTATATATTTTGTTACGTTCTTCTTTACTTCTGACATAGGACAAATTTTACATGACTTAAAAATCATGACATAAGACGAACTATTCATCACACTAGGTGACAAATAGAGAAACTTATATATATAGATGTGGTATTTATTACATTTATTTAGATTGATATAGTTGTTGTAATCTTTTTCCACCGAAATATTTATATATATTGATTCTGTATTGTTTACATTGATTTAGTTTTGATTTGGTTGTTCTAAATTTGTACACTATATTGATGACTCCCAAGTGCAGGAGATCAATTGTAGTACCTTTCGATTTCAAAAGGTTGTCGAACCCATGAGGAGCTGAAGGTATTGGTTAGCAAGAATGACAAATAAAACAATGAAAGATGCAAATGTTTTTGGGATTTTGGTTGTATAGTTGCAAGAAAGTAAAAACGCTGAAAATAAATGATAGCAAGTAAAAAGCTCTCAAAGAGAGAAAGCCCAATCCTCTATGTGGCAAGAGGACAATCTCAAGTGATGTGTAACTTATATGTGGAAAACGTTCCCGAGGGCGGCATGGATATTGCTAGGCATAGAGATTTATTAAACAACACGTTGAATATCTTGTCAAGTTTTAATCTTCTTTGGACGAGCCATTGTTAGGTATAGCTAAATAAATAAACTAAACCCCTTATGATGGATCATGTGGCCAAGTAAATGGAATTATTAAGACATAAAGTCCCACCATAGCATTACACTCTAAGGTCCCCGATACTAATACCCTCATAATGCAACTTCATGACTCGGTCTCAGGTTTACATGTCCCCCCAAGTCTCCCTCAATTCATTACACTACGGTGTTCTCCTATGAGCCCATATAGGTGAAGTGTTGTGCAGTCGACGTTCGCACAACACCATCATAGAATCACATAAAAAGATAAACACTAGACAAAATACCAACACATGCCATATATAAATCATTGCCAATTCATCCTATGTCCTCAGGAACATACGGGAACTACTCACAACGTGCAAACATAATGATATTCAGTGGCATAAGTGGTACAACACAATTTGAAAATATAACTTCACCTCCAAATAATGACAAGTACTCAATCACAAACATGAATAGTAGCACAAGACAAGTATCTAGGGTATAGCAACTCTCAAACTACGAGGGGAGCGGAGTGGATCACGGAGATGATGATGGAGATGGTGCTGGTCTTGGTGATGGTGATGATGTAGAGACCTCCCACGCCAAGGAGGAGAGGTGATGACGATGACGATGATTTCCCCCTTCTCCGGAGCTCCGGAGCAACAGGATCTGCCCCCCTCGAGGGAATCAGGAGTTTCGCCGCCGCGGCGGCCTCGGATGGACTTGGGAAAATTAGGGCGTAACTTTTCGGGCGAGACGAAGACGTGTTAAAAAGCCCCGAGCGAGGAAGTGCCCGAGGCTCCAGTTAGTGGGCCCCACGCGGCCAAAGAATCTGGCCGCGTGGGCCCCCCTCTTTTGGGCCTCGTGGCTGTCCTCCCTTCGATCTTCTTCCCCTGCTGTTCTCCCGATGAAAAACCAGCTGTGCAATTTTCCTTTTTCCATTTGGGTCCTTGTAGCTCCTGAAACATTAAAAACAAGAAAAAGGAGGTTTTCTGCCTCCCAAAATTAAATACCAAAAATAGGGACTTTGTATGAAAGTCCCATAAATCATCTAAAACATGTAAAAACAATGATATAACAATGCCAATAACATTCTAATATGATAATATAAGTTGTATAAATGATGATATAAAATGCACGTATCAATTCCCCCAAGCTTAAATATTTACTCGTCCTCGAGTAAGTAAGGACATAGATCATTACATGTATCAATGGACTTATGGTTGATAAATAAATACGAGCATTGTATCATCATCATATTCAATTGCAATGTAAGATTAACGAACTAAAACTCATACACATAAGGGCAACATAAGTAGAACCTCTAGCAATCACCCCTTACTTTTGAAGGCAAATAACCATTGTATGTTGGACAATTGAATCATACTCTTTTTCACATGCTTTTGCTCTTATGGCAAGCATTATAATATTTTATACTTTGCTGAAATTTAAAGACAAGATAAACTCTCATTGGATAACAAGTTCAAAGAAGACAAATAAAAGATAG
Organism: Poa pratensis; assembly: GCA_947311845.1. Lineage (NCBI taxonomy): Eukaryota > Viridiplantae > Streptophyta > Magnoliopsida > Poales > Poaceae > Poa > Poa pratensis. The sequence goes on from CAMZMU010000098.1 coordinate 38,735,745, forward strand.
ATATAAGATTGTTTACAACCTTGCTTCCCTAGTAACTAGTGCAAACTTTAGTCATGGATATTTCAATCAAGTTCCTATGCTCTATACAACCTTTATCTTACACTTTCCATGGCTAACTGAATTTTCAGGTGCCTTTCTTTTCATTCACTTTCCAAGAGCATAAGTATTGAAATATCCATGATTCATTAATTTGCTCAAAAGATACTAGATTCTAACAAGAGTGTTTCATATCCATTTCATTAACCCTTCCTAACTTTTTATCCTACAAGACTATATCTCAACCTTAAACTATTAATTTTCAAGTCATATTGACTCATTCTCTTTACTTATTTTATAATGAGATAATTCTACAATTGTCCAACACACTCAAGTTAATTAAATTCAAGGCAAGATGTGACTGAAACTCTAAATATGCCACGCTCATTTGCATGAGTGTTACCCATAAATCTCCAAACAAGAGAATCATGGATGACACCATATTTTAATATTCATTGATAAACCACAAGATAGGGATACATGATAATGCTCCATGAGCTCACACACGCCTAAGAGAGATTGATACCTAAACGATAAAAGCAAAACACACCATGACTCCTCTGCTGCATCCTCTTCTTTCTCATATTCCTCCTCCCATTCCGCCATCTTCCATGGGAAAGGCCTTCCATCACGGAAAGATGTAGGTGGATTATTATACCTGAGGGTAGCAGCTTCTGCAATCTTCTTGAAGCGTTCTTCATACTCGCAGTTCTGGTTCTCTACATCCCGCATAAAGCATTGAATCATGTCCAACTTCTCGATGACGTCCTTGTATCTTTCTTCCAGATCATCGAGCCTCTTCTTGTACTCTTCAACCTTCTTCTCCAGCTCCAGGTTCATGAAGTGATGAGCATCAAGGCTGCGTTCAACAACAGTGCCATACCTGAAGGTCTTCTCCTCCAGATCATCCAGCCTTTCCTCCACCATGCCGGTGGTCTTGGGAGCCTTCACCTCCTCCACGAGCATCACACCCTCCTTGAAGGAAATCATCTTCGGCGGTGCCATCACGGAGTTGAGGTAGTGGTTTACAACACCTCCCTTCGGGAGGCTCTCCCCTTCATGGTTGGATTCGGAGCTAGACATGGCTAAAACTGACAGACAGAAACAGCAAAAGCAAAGATCGCTCGAGAACGCTCGGTGCGAGATTAGATCGGCGGAAGGGGTATATATTGACGGTTTTTAGGTCAAGACGAGCGTCGTAGATGAAAACGAGACGGAACGGGACTCCGAGGGGCAAAAGGAGTGGGCCCACGCGGCCAAAGCATCTAGCCGCGTGGGACCCCCTCTTTTCTCCTCGGGTCTCCGTTCCTTCCAATTTTCTTGTCCCACACGTTAATTTCCATAAAAAATGACTTCCGTAAAATTTTACGCAATTCCGAGAAACTTTCCAACACAAAAGTTACCTATTATTGATTTTGGGTTTCTGAAACTGCAAAATTCTTCGCAATTACCTCCTCCGGTGTCTTTAAATTCAACTCCTCCACCTTTCCGATGAAGCTCCTTCCTGCAATATAATGTTTAAGGCGTTGTCCATTGACTACATGAGGTTTACCTTTCATATCACCGTGAAGACGGATAGCTCCTGAACGGTACACCTCCTGTATCACTAATGGTCCCTGCCACTTTGAAGCCAACTTCCCTGCAGAAAACTTGAAACGAGAGTTGTATAATAAAACTTGATCACCTACTTTGAATTCTTTTCTCTTAATTTTCTTGTCATGCCAAATCTTAACTTTTCTTTAAACATTCTGGCACTTTCATAAGCTTCATTTCTCCATTCATCTAGTAGGTTTAAATCAAGAATTCTCTTCTCTCCCGCAGTTTTAAAATCAAAGTTCAATTGTTTAATAGCCCATCTAGCTTTATGTTCTAATTCCACAGGTAAATGACAAGCTTTTCCATAAACCATTTTATAAGGAGACATTCCCATAGGATTTTTAAAAGCAGTTCTATAAGCCCACAATGCATCATTAATTTTAAGTGGCCAATCAGACCTAGACTTATTCACTGTCTTTTCCAAAATGAGTTTAATTTCCCTATTACTTAATTCAACTTGTCCACTTGTTTGGGGATGATAAGGAGATGCAATCTATGGTTAACATTATATTTTGCCAATGTTTTCCTAAGAATACCATGTAAGAAATGAGAACCACCATCAGTAATTAAAAACCTAGGAACACCAAACCTGGGGAAAATGATGTCCTGAACATCGTCATTGCTGTGGCATGATCTGCACTTTTGGTTGGAATTGCTTCCACCCACTTTGTAACATAATCCACTGCAACCAAAATATGAGTATGCTTTGTCTTTGATGCTGGGAAAGGTCCCATAAAGTCAAAACCCCACACATCAAATGGCTCAAGTGGTAAAGAATAATTCATAGGCATTTCATTTCTCCTACCAATATTTCCTACTCTTTGACATTTATCACAAGATTTAACATATTCAGCACAATCCTTAAATAAAGTAGGCCAATAAAAACCAGATTGTAATACCTTTGCACCTGTACGATCTCCTGCATGATGCCCTCCATAGGGACTGTCATGACAATCTCTTATAATAGCCTGTTGTTCATGCTCAGGTACACAACGTCTAATAATACCATCCACACTTTTCTTATAAAGGAAAGGATCATCCCAAAAATAATGTCTAAGATCATAAAAGAATTTCTTTCTTTGTTGAAAAGTGAAGTGTGGTGGTAAAACTTTACCAACAATAAAATTTGCATAGTTGGCAAACCATGGAGATGCAACTTTAGCACTAGAAACATTAATTTGCAAGTTGTTCATTAACAAAACTATCATTAATAGGAATAGGATCATCAGGTATATTTTCCATTCTAGAAAGATGATCAGCTACTTGATTATCTTCCCCTTTCCTATCAACAATGTGTAAATCAAATTCTTGCAATAAAAGTACCCATCTTATTAGTCTAGGCTTAGCATCTTTCTTATTCATTAAATATTTAATAGCAGAATGATCAGTATGTATTGTGACTTTGAATCAGTAATATAAGGTCTAAATTTGTCACAAGCAAATAGCACTGCTAAAAATTCTTTTTCAGTTGTAGCATAATTCCTTTGAGCAGCATCAAGTGTTCTACTAGCATAATAAATAACATTCAGTTTCTTATCAACACGTTGGCCCAAAACAGCCCCAACTGCATAATCACTAGCATCACACATAATTTCAAAAGGCAATTTCCAATCAGGAGGTTGAATAATAGGAGCACTTATTAAAGCATTCTTCAAAATATTAAAGGACTCAATACAATCATCATTAAAAGAGAAAGGAACATCCTTTTGCAAAAGATTGGTTAGAGGTTTTGATATTTTGGAGAAATCTTTAATAAACCTACGGTAAAAACCTGCATGCCCAAGAAAACTTCTTATACCTTTGATGTCCCTTGGGTATGGCAGCTTTTCAATAGCTTCTATCTTTGCTGGGTCAACTTCTATTCCTCTTCCAGAAATCCGATGCCCAAGACAATACCTTCAGTAACCATGAAGTGACACTTCTCCCAATTAAGAACTAAGTGTTGGTCTTCACAACGCTGCAAAACTTTGTTAAGGTTGAACAAGCAATTATCGAAGGAAGTACCATACACAGAAAAATCATCCATAAAAACTTCCATTATCTTTTCAATATAATCAGCAAATATAGCATTCATGCATCTTTGAAAAGTAGCAGGAGCATTGCACAAACCGAATGGCATTCTCCTATAAGCAAATGTACCATATGGGCAAGTAAAAGTGGTCTTTTCTTGATCATCCTTATGGACAGGAATTTGTGAGAAACCTGAATAACCATCTAAATAGCAAAAGTGAGAGTGTTTAGATAACCTTTCTAACATTTGATCAATAAATGGCAATGGGTAATGATCTTTACGAGTTGCTTTATTTAACTTCCTGAAATCAATACACATCCTATAACCAACAACAGTACGTTGAGCCACAAGTTCATCCTCATCATTTGGAACAACAGTCATTCCACCCTTTTTAGGAACACAATGAACAGGACTAACCCACTTACTATCAGCTATGGGATAAATGATACCAGCTTCAATAAGTCTTATTACCTCTTTTCTTACCACTTCTTTCATTTTTGGATGGAGACGGCGTTGATAATCAACAACAGGTTTTGCATCCTCCTCCAAATTAATTTTATGCATACATAGAGCTGGGCTTATACCTTTAAGATCATCAAGAGAGTATCCAATGGCTGGTCGGTGAGCTTTAAGCACATCAAGTAATTTCTCTTCTTCTTCAGCTGAAAGGTTAGCACTAATAATGACAGGATATATGCTCTTCTCATCCAAGTATGCATATTTAAGATTTTAGGCAAAGGTTTTAATTCAAAACTAGGATCCCCTTTAGGTGGTGGTAGCACTCCTAAATTATCAGGTGGGATATGCAATTGTAATTGTGGGGTTGTTGCCATAATATTTGTTCTAAACATCTTTTTCTTCATCATTAAATGGCTCATCTTGATTAAGCATATAACGTTCTACACGTCTGATGAAGCTACAGCTATATGAGCAAGAGTTTCAATTACATCTTCAGAAATTGGCTCTTTCTCAATGTTTATCAGCAAATTTAGAAAAGTTGAATTCAAGTTTTTCTCCAGCACATTTAATAAACACTTTCTCTTTAAGCAAATTAATTTCAGCACCAACAGTGTGTAAGAAAGGTCTACCAAAAATGATAGGACAAAATGAATCTTGAGGACACCAAGCACAATAAAATCAGCAGGATATTTTATTTTGCCAACCAATACTTCAACATCTCTAACAATTCCAAGTGGATTAATATAATCTTTATTAGCAAGTTGAATTGTCATACCTGTCTCTTCCATAATGATAGGATCAATATCAGGCTTGATTTCAAGATAAAGAGAATATGGAATGACACTAATACTTGCTCCAATATCACATAAACCATGATAACTTGAAGTCCCAATAGAGCATGATATAACAGGCTTACCAACCTTGCCGAATTACCTTTAATGACTTTAGTAGCATCTTCACATAAATAAACATCAGGGTCTTCTTCATTTAATTGTTTGATAATCGAAATTTGACTGTTGACTTCCACCTGTTCATAAGGCTGAGAACATCTTCTTTTACTCTTGTTAGTAACAGCAATAAGTAAATTCTCCTTAACTTGGTTTGGATATGGAGGTGGTTCAACATACTCTTCAATTGTCACAGATGACACTGGTTCTACCTGTTTAATAACTTTAGGAACAACAATAGATTGTTTAACAGGTTCAACATAAACTTCAAACCCACTTTTAGGAACACCAATATGATCAGCAAAAGTTTAGCTATCTCAATTATAACATAAGGATCAAGACCAAAATTATCACTCAGATTTTAAACAAATAGAAGTAGAGAAGTTCTCTACACATGAATATCCATAGTCCAAATAGGGCTCATTACCTTTATCAAGATCCCAATGACAAGTGTTTCAGCAATAGTCTCCAATAAATTCCATGCTTCTTCTTCAGTATTATTTGTAAAACTTCCACCAGACGAATTATCCAGAAATTCCTTTGTTTCATTGGTAGCCTCACATAAAAGTTTATCAATATAATTTTCCTTGTAAGATCATGACAAGGATTTTGCGAAGGAGTTCCTTTAACCTCCCCCAAGCTTGAGTAATACTCTCTCCCAGATGTGGCCAGAAATTAAATATATAGCAGCGGTTCTCATAAGCTTCTTTAGAGTAAAATATTAAGAAAGAAAACCTTCCTCAAAATACTCCATTCAATAATGACTTCTTCATCCAAAGACCTGAACCAAATACGAGCATTACCAGATAAAGACAAATATAATAGCTTCCTTTTTACCTGATCCTCAGAAATACCAGGAAGCCTAAATAAGCCACATATGTCTTCAATTGTCTCCACGTGTTCACGTGCAGACTTAGTTCCATCCCTGTAAATGGATTTTTCATAACTCTTTTAACATGACCAATGGGAATTTTAAATCCCACTTTAGGTACCTCAGACACAGTAGTTTCAACCACTTTAGGAGTAGTGGCATAAGCACTTTCATATAAAGCAAGATGCAGCGAGGCACGATTCATAAATGCCATAGTAACAATGAGATAAAACAGTAAATAAAATTCAGCTTTCAAGTTTCCTTACCAAACTTCTTACCAATAGCGCTACGCTCCCCGGCAACGGCGCCAGAAAAGTGTCTTGATGACTCCCAAGTGCAGGAGATCAATTGTAGTACCTTTCGATTAGAAAAGGTTGTCGAACCCACGAGGAGCTGAAGGTATTGGTTAGCAAGAATGATAAATAAAACAATGAAAGATGCAAGTGTTTTTGGGATTTTGGTTGTATAGTTGCAAGAAAGTAAAAAGCTGAATATAAATGATAGCAAGTAAAAACTCTCAAAGAGAGAAAGCCCAATCCTCTATGTGGCAAGAGGACAAGCTCAAGTGATGTGTAACTTATATGTGGAAAACGTTCCCGAGGGCGGCATGGATATTGCTAGGCATAGAGATTTATTAAACAACACGTTGAATATCTTGTCAAGTTTTAATCTTCTTTGGACGGAGCCATTGTTAGGTATAGCTAAATAAATAAACTAAACCCCTTATGATGGATCATGTGGCCAAGTAAATGACTGCACAAGAATTATTAAGACATAAAGTCCCACCATAGCATTACACTCTAAGGTCCCCGATACTAATACCCTCATAATGCAACTTCATGACTCGGTCTCAGGTTTACATGTCCCCCAAGTCTCCCTCAATTCATTACACTACGGTGTTCTCCTATGAGCCCATATAGGTGAAGTGTTGTGCAGTCGACGTTCGCACAACACCATCATAGAATCACATAAAAAGATAAACACTAGACAAAATACCAACACATGTCATATATAAATCATTGCCAATTCATCCTATGCCCTCAGGAACATACGGGAACTACTCACAACGTGCAAACATAATGATATTCAGTGGCATAAGTGGTACAACACAATCTGAAAATATAACTTCACCTCCAAATAATGACAAGTACTCAATCACAAACATGAATAGTAGCACAAGACAAGTATCTAGGGTATAGCAACTCTCAAACTACGAGGGGAACGGAGTGGATCACGGAGATGATGATGGAGATGGTGCTGGTCTTGGTGATGGTGATGATGTAGAGGCCTCCTCCCACGCCAAGGAGGAGAGGTGATGACGATGACGATGATGATTCCCCCTTCTCCGGAGCTCCGGAGCAGCAGGATCTGACCCCCTCGGAGGGAATCAGGAGTTTCGCCGCCGCCGCGGCCTCGGATGGACTTGGGAAAATTAGGGCGTAACTTTTCGGGCGAGACGAAGGCGTGCTAAAAAGCCCCGAGCGAGGAAGTGCCCGAGGCTCCAGTTAGTGGGCCCCAATCTGGCCGCGTGGGCCCCCCTCTTTTGGGCCTCGTGGCTCTCCTCCCTTCGATCTTCTTCCCCTGCTGTTCTCCGATGAAAAACCAGCTGTGCAATTTTCCTTTTTCCATTTGGGTCCCTGTAGCTCCTGAAACATTAAAAACAAGAAAAAGGAGGTTTTCTGCCTCCCAGAAATTAAATACCAAAAATAGGGACTTTGTATGAAAGTCCCATAAATCATCTAAAACATGTAAAAACAATGATATAACAATGCCAATAACATTCTAATATGATAATATAAGTTGTATAAATGATGATATAAAATGCACGTATCATATATATAATTACATTGATTTAGTTGTAATTTTGTATTGTTTACATTGATTTAGATTGATTCGGGATTGATTACATTGATTTAGTTGTAATTTGGATTTTTTAACTTGTACACTAAAACTTCTACATATATGAGGCAATGCAGCCAATCTATTCCCCTCTCTTTCTCTTGTTTTCAGCCCAACATGTGATGAACTGTCTAATCTGTTTGAACTATCAGAAACATCTCATTCCTTGCTAGATGGACCTACAGATGCAACTTTCTCTTGCTCTCCCTGGGGTTACACTTCTTATAGGATGGTTAGTACACTGGGTATACAAATGGATCAACCCCACATGCAATGGGATTCTTCCGCCTGTCTCCATGGGATTCCCAGTTATTGGCGAGACCTTCCAGTTCATGAAGGAAAACTCTTCCTTGGACATCCCAGACTACTTCAAACTACGCATCAGGAGGTATGGTTTGTGAATGAAGTTCCATGCAACTATTACTAACAACTTGAACGGCACACAAGCACCATTATATACATTTGTGTTGGTTTCCACACTTGAGTTTTGCATTATGATCGACGTCGACTTCAAATTAAACCGATGACTAAAAACAACAGATACGGCCCAATTTTCAAGACAAGCTTGTTCGGTCAGCCCGTGGTTTTCTCCTGTGACGCAGAGGTAAACCGGTATATCCTCAAGGAGGAGGGAGAGCTCTTCCAGATCGGGTACCCTGAAGCAGTACGCAAGATCTTCGGCGGGGAGAGCATCGACGCATTTAGGGGTGCGACCCAGAAGTTCATCCGCAGGTTTTGCTTCACGCTGTTCGGCCTCCAGAACCTGAAGGAGGTGCTGCTCCCTGAGCTGGAGAGCGCCGTGAGAGACTGCCTCACGACGTGGGCTTCCAGGCCTAGTGTCGATGTGCGCGGTGGTGCGCCAGATGTGAGTGTGATCGTCTTGATTCTATTCCATTTTAGTTGTTGTTTGGTGCATATGTACAAACTGATAATCCCTTTTGTTTTTCTTGAAGATCCTCTTTGAGCTCGTTGCAAAGAAATTCCTTAGTTTCGACGCGGCCAACTCGGCAGAACTAAGGAAGAGCATCGATGAACTTTCCAAAGGATTGCTCTGCTTCCCAATATATTTCCCTGGGACAGCATTTTACCGATCTATGCAGGTATACATAGATATATTACCTTTCTAGCTAGGATCTATGCAGTAAAAACTTTCTAACTTTGACAAACCACATATATGAAACAAATTGTGAAAATATAATCATTAAATTCAACCTGATGGCTAAGTTAGAAGGCCAAAACATTCAAAGATTGTGTATATGTACCGCTAAATGGCAGAAGGTGAAACCAATTCATCTTTGTGTTTGTGGTTTACCCCAATACTCTCATGTACACAGGCATGGAAAAGCGTGCGCAAGACAATCCGTGATACACTGGCAGAGAGGTTGGGGACACCTGATAAGAAACATGGTGACTTGCTAGACCTGATTGTGGAACAACTACATTGTGAAGAGCCGTTGATAAACGAGGGTTTTGCTGTTGATATGGTTTCTACGTTATTATTCGCCAGCATCTATACACTAGCTGCAATCATCGCTATAGCATTCAAGTCCCTCCATGACAACCCTGAAGTTGTCCATGCTCTCAAGGTTTGTTTTATTGTACTGCACGCCATTAGTTTGTAATACTTCATAGTTATATGGATGTCAGGAAAGATCCAAGAACAAGCTTTCACTTTTAAATTTAACAAATATCTTTAAAAATCTCACAAAAGCGATTAAGATCCTGAAAACATACACTTTCAATAGGCATTCTAGGCTCACATGGGAAGAGTGCAAGTCACTGAGATTTACTAATCAGGTTAGATGGTGCTTGATTGTCTACTAAATTTATTTATACAGTTCCTAATATGACTGTTTCTTACTTTGACTGAAGGTAACCAATGAGATTTTTCGAATAAGCCATGCTGCGATAGGAGTTTTCCGGATAACTCTAAAGGATGCACAAATAAACGGTACAACTCCATGCACATTCCCTTGAACACCATTATACTAGCCACAATGGGAGTATCATAGGTGGTATCATGCATGCCATGTTGGCAAAAAGCTGATGTGTCACTGCAATTAATGATGAGAGAGGTGATAGTGGTATCATAGATAGATACTGTAACATAACGGGTTCCAATGCAAGATGAGTCTACAACCTAATAAATGCACTGTTATATGATACCACACATATGTTACTACCCATTGTAGTGATAGTAACATATACTAGTATCATGTGCATGATACTAGTATATGATACTCCCCATTGTGACTAGTCTTATACAATAGTTTGTTTCATTTGACCAAAAACACTATAGTTAACAACATTGCATAGTTGTAATTGTTTAGTTTGTCTATTTTTTCTCCATCCAGGTTATACAATATCGACCGGATGGATTGTCATAGTGAACCCCATGGCCGTACATCTCAATGCGGAACTGTTCGAAGATCCACTAAAGTTTAACCCATGGAGATGGATGGACGTTAGTGAATGCCAATTAATGGTTTCATTCATATGAACATACTGAATGTTCCATGTGTTGTATTAATGAATATTATTATTTGTTTGGCCAATTATATTTGTTCTACTAAAAATTCACGCTAGCTAGATTGGTACTGATATTCACAAGTTAAAAAATGCAGGATGAGACAAAGCGTAGCACACTGCTTAAGAACTTTATGCCATTCGGAGCAGACATGAGGGTGTGTCCTGGAGCAGAATATAGCAAGGCTGTAATTACACTTCTCCTCCATGTTTTGGTGACTGAGTACAAGTGCGTTTTTCTTGCAGCTCAAAAACATGTCATAGTCTTTTTTTAGAAGAGACAATATGAAATTTAGCTGTCTGATGCAAGTTGCTTGTTTATATGATTTGTTTTTGTTTTGATAGATCGGAGGAAATCAAAGGTGCAGATGTATTCCGCAGCACAGATGTGATGTTTCCTAAGGGCTACCACATCCGACTTCGACCAATCACGTAGACAAAATCAACTAGTGCATGGTCTAGCGAAAAATGACGTCAAACATGTGCCAAAACTTCTGGCCATGTGATCTAAACGTGCCTTCCTATTATCCTTGTATTGTAAGGAAATTAAAAACTCTTGTACATGTGTGGTACTTAGGTTATCAAGTGTGGGTTTGTTACTTTCAAAAAAAAGTGTGGGTTTTTTTCTATACATGAATAGTCGTACTTCAAATATGTCAGGGTCCATGAGTTTTGTAGATCAATCGTTGTGATTTTATTTAAGGTGTGACAAAACTAGATGCCAAAATGTTCACAAGGTAACCCGGGGGAACCCCAACCAGGTGTTACAAGTTTTATTCAACCGTCCATAATTTGTTAAGCGATGCGCAACCACATTACTCGAGAGTCACACGTGTGTGATCTTCAAAGGCCTTCAACAGCTTCTAGACATCTTCAACCAACAGCCCATGAATCAATTGATCCTTCTCCTTTTACTTAGCTTAGAAACACCGCCAAACCGTCTGTCTCCAACACCAACCTGGTCACCCCATCTCCTTGGCTATTTGCGAACCACATCATCAAGTCAGCAGTTTCGCCCTCTCTGCATCGATCACCGGGGGACAAAATGGCACACTCCGGCCACGAAGTAACCATGGTGACCCTGTATAACCTCACCCCCACCTACATGAGCCACACCTTGAGGATAGACAACGTCAGATTTTGCCTTATGCCAACCTACATAGGAGGACACCAACGTTCCACCCGATGAACCGATGGGGCAATAGGCACGGGCGAAGCTGGGCCTGGTTCTACCTGGGCTGTAGCACGGTCAAGCCCAATATCTCAAGAGACTAGGTATAATGTAAATTAAATTGCACCGCCTACAACTTTATCGACGAAGGGAGAAAAATGCTGACTACCAAGGATGAGATCATGAATAACGAATGTGGTATCTACAAATCTCTGGATAACCGAGAGGATATGATATGGTACATTATCTCACCAAAATCTTTTGAAGGGTGTAGTGTTCATGTTGAGGTCAGTACGGCTATGGGTCAACATTCTACTTACATGAATTAAGGCTGACTATTTAAAAACTAGAGACAATTAGGTTCAACAAAAAACTAGAGACAAACACTATTTTTTTTGGCCAAGCACTACTTTTTTTTTTTGCCAAACCACCGAATATATAACTATATATAGATCATTTTAGGAGCTGAATAAATGACATTGTCGTATCTCGCCTTCATACGATGATGAATATGGACTCTATACCTGAAGTGCAATGAGCCAATGTTGCCAAACAATTCAAACTTATTGCTTTTGAAAATGCGAATTTAAAGACATTCGCTCATCTGTGTTGATATATGGTTGATTAGCGAGTTGGCCATGTACAATGCAAGGTGCTTAGTGAGGTGCTTACCCAAATAAATCAAGCATTTTTGTAAGCATCAATGCTTATTACTATAGAAGAGATGCTGATAACCCCCAAGAGCAGGGGATCACTGTAGCACCTCTCAATGTGGAAGTAGGGTATCGATCCGCGGGAGCAAGAAGGAAAAGTTATCTATTCCCTACAACTAAAGTGTCACAAGTTTTAGTTGATTATGCACTAAACAAGTTTAAAGAACAAGATGGTTGATTTAATGGATGGAAGTTTAATGTAACAAAATAAGAATGTAAAAGTGTCCCAATCCTCTTCAATGCAAGAGGACAAGACAAAGGTTTTCTCTTATAGGAACAATGGACATGGGTTCATGGGTTCACCCAATCCTCTCTCCCATCTATGGTGATTATCATGTTATAGATAAAAAGTACACACAATTGTCATGCTTTAATGGTAAACTTCTATGACGGCAACATGTCCAAAAACACATAGTTGAAAGAAAATAATCATTTGTGTTGCTAGGTCACCCTCGTAAGGCTAGCGTGGTTTGTTGTCACTCCCACATCATACTTCTTCCTTTTTACCCCCCAGATAAAGGATGTTGGGTTGTATTGTGTCACTCAATACATATGCCGTTGTCACATCGGCCATCCCGTACCTACATACATCATACTTCATAATGGACAATATTCTAAACACTAGTGCAATGATTCATATTTCGTGTGCATGACCACATCTCTCTCATCTATCTACACTTGGTGTTGTCAATCACCTCATGACATTGATAAACAAGGCATTATGCATAAATTGAACCATCACATGCATCATAGAATATCTCCAAAGTATGACAAGTCATAAAAGATCCAACACAACGGTAAATGCATAACAAATATCATCTCATACCACAATATCCACCATAGGAACTACATAGATAGATCCATACTTATGCAAGGCACATCATATGGACTTCAACAATGATCATACATAGAGAGATTAGATCAAGTTACCACCACAAACCCAAAGTCCAGGGGGTGGACTACTCCCCCTTCATCATGGTGATGATGGTGGAGATGTTGGAGAAGATGGAGACCACCCCGGCAGCGCCCCGCCGGAGTTTTCCCACTCCAATCTACAGCTCCAGGTCTTCTGTTTCGTGGTTTTGTGTTTCTGCCGCGCCCCCCTTCCGAAAGCCGTCGAGGGACTATTTTTATAGCCGTTTTTAGGTCAAGACGGAGGCTCGGGGAAGAAGATCGACGACATCGGAGGCTCGAGGCCCAAGTTAGGGGGCCCCACGCGTCCAAGGAATCTGGCCGTGTAGGCCCACCTCTTTCGGCCCTCGAGTCTCCGTTTATTCGCTTCCTTCGCTCGTACGCTTTGTTCCTTCCAAAAACTGATGCCCGTGAAATATTAGGTCATTTGGACGTCGTTTGGGTCCCTGAAACATAAAAATATAGAAAATAGGGTTTTCTGCCACTGCAGGGTTAATTCCAGAAAAATAGGGAAATTGTGAAATATTCCCAAAATCAATATAAAACAATGATATAACCCTTATATGATGCAAATATGATTGAAATATAAGTAATATAATGCAAAGTTCATGTATGCATTTTACATGCATCAACATCCCCAAGCTTAACCTATACTCGTCCTCGAGTATGAAGGTGATAAAACTAACATGGACTTTGCTTTTTAATACTATCAATGGATATCAAAGATGATTAGTATTGCTACATAGAGTCAAATGATTCATTCTTCAAAGGAATAGCAATATACAAGATAGATTATGAAGTGATATCAAATATTCAATGTAAGGATGTTCAATGATAATTCACAAAGTGTAACATAGAAGAAAATACTATGGACCAAATGTATGCATAATGAAAAGTAAAAACATCCTATAATGGTCATAGAGTATTCTTGTAAATCTAAATATAAAAGGTGGACACTTTGAAAAGATATATAAATAAGTAGAGGTAAAACATGAATAAGTTTCATCTAGCTTCCAAATGCTTCTACTTAAGTTAATGTTTGCAATGTGGTATCCATTGGTGTGGAGCTCTCATTACCCCTATCATAGCATCTTGAATGGTTAAAGTTTAAAGTGAAAGCAAATATGAGTAATGTGCTTGACAAAGTATGGGTTGAATGCCTCATGCCCCGTGAATACGAGTACCTACACCACGGTGTTACTCAACTCGGGCCACAAAGCAAGTTCAAGTTAAAGTCATTGTAAGTAATATAATAGCGTCATCAAGAGCGTCAACTGGGGTACCTCTTGCCTCAGGACATGGAAACTAGCCCATGTCAAAATGACAAGACAAACAGACAATGAACAATCTCAGCACTCTTTTATTTACTATTTGTATAGCTTTTTATTATGACGTGCATCACTGAATGTTCACTTTGGTACGCTGTAAATTTCCACCATGAATGATGCATGGCTTAGGTTAGCGTCCCAGGCGTCTCTCTAGCCATTTATACAAACTCCTCAAGCTTACTAAGTTTCCGCATTTATTTGGCACCATGATAAGCATCCATAAACAAAAGTACATGATATCAACTAAATATAATTAAGAGCACGTTGCAAGCTTGCCATGTGACAGCACATATGAGCTAACTCCCAACCAAGACTCTTGTCAAGCATACAACTTCATAATTTTAATCACAATGGTTCATGTTTATTAAGTGCAATAAAAATAAAGTGTGCATCAAGTTCGTGAGAGCTTTTAAACCAACTTTCCCATAACAATCAATAACATAAGCATTTTAATTTGGAAACATAGATAATACAATATAACATGATAAACATACTCGGAATAGCATTAAGCTAACAGGTAGATATGGTGGACTCACTGGAAAACTTTGGTTGAAGGTGTTGGAAAACAAGTTTTTACTTGTTGGAATTTTTAGGCTAGCAAAAGGGAGAAAGTTGACCATCTAAATGCATGCATAAGTGTCCATAGAACAAATCAATCCATGTTAAACAAAGTAAAGTAACATTCAGCATCAAAACATGAATAAAAGATAGCTCTTGATAAAACACTTGCAAATTAATACTCATTAGAAAGCACATCAATCATGCAACTATATGTATCTTTTGAATCAACTCAAACATCACTTTCCCAATCTTTTTAATAGCATCCAACTTAATTCAACCCAAATTTCCAGTAGCTCTCTCATATATAAATGATAGTGGTGGTCTCACAAATAAAAACCAAACCGAAATAAAAAGCAAATAAAAGACGCTCCAAGTTTATGCGATAAAGTGCGTTGATCGAAAACCAGAAGTTAGACGTGTGCAAACCGAGAGTGTGTTGGTCCAGTGGGGTTGTCTCCACATCCCCAAGCTTATGGTCTTCACCATCCTTGGATAGCTCTTGGTGCATCTCCTCTAATCCCTGTGAAAAAACTTCAAAAACACCGTTTCTCCCATCTCTTTTCTGTGGGGCGACATTAGTAGTGATAGACAAATGAATTGCTTGCTGCATAAAATTCTTAAACAAAAATTCATATGAATGTCCATAAAGTGTATAATGTTGTATGCCTACTTATAAACTCAATTGGATCAAAAACGCATTTTTCTACCCTACTTAAATATGTCGAAAAAATCTGAAAAAATTCACGCTTACAGAGGATGAAAGTTTGCAACTACAGTTCAAATTTCAGCTCATTCGGAGTCACAAAATAGGAATGAAAAATCATACCGTGCACAGATTCGTGCTGGAATAAAGTCTCCGAATGCAAATAGCAACTTTTTCAAACCAAAACGGGTAAAACTTGGCACTTTATTAAAAATTCCAGAAACAAAATTTAAAACTATGTCTCTTGTTACAGTAACAGGACACAAAGAAAATCAAAAATAAAAACAACCGGGTTGCCTCCCGTAAAGCGCTTTCTTTATAGCCATGTAGCTAGGATTCTTACTTGATATCAAGATGGTTGGAGTGAGGTGGCTTGGCATCCCCAAGCTTAAATTCTTGTCCTTATTTGATATATGTTGGGTGAGTATAGGGGTAACATCCCCAAGCTTGAGTGTTTGTCTCTCTTGATCTTTGTTCATCACCCTCAACTCTTCCGCTTGAAAATTCTCTTTACACAAAACTCAACATAAAACTTGATTAGAGGGGTTAGTGTCTCCATAAATTAAATCCTCATAGGTACAGCAAATACATATAATGAGTTGATTCTAAACATTAACTACTGTTACTAAGGTTATGTTTTGCTCTTTGATCAAAAGAACCACAGTATTTGCTACATAAAGAACAAAAAGGTGTCTAATGACTTTTGTGCTTATAAGCTGGATCTGTCAAAGGCTTATGATAGAGTTGATTGGAGGTACCTTGAAGGAATTCTGCTAAAATTGGGCTTCCATGCTAATTGGGTTAAACTGGTGATGCAATGTGTTACTTCGGTCTCGTTTGCGGTCAGAGTAAATGGAGAACTTACTGAAGCTTTTTATCCTTCGAGAGGTCTGAGACAAGGGGATCCCTTCTCCCCTTATCTTTTTCTCTTTGTGGCTGAAGGGATGACAAAAATTCTTGACAGGGCTGTTTACTTGGATGAGCTGAAATCTCTGAAGATTTGCAGATCGGCGCCTGCTGTCTCTCACTTGCTTTTCGCTGACGACAGTCTGCTCTTCTTCCAAGCGAACCTACAACAAGCTAGAGTTGTTAAAGAAGCACTGCAACTTTTTGAAAGATGCACTGGACAACAGATCAGTGCAGGTAAATGCTCTATTTTGTTCAGTAGCATGTGCTCAGATTCAAACCAAACAGAGATAAAAAATATCCTAAGCATTCAAAACAGCACCTTTGAAGAAAAGTATTTGGGTTTCCCCACTCCGGAAGGTAGACTGAAGAAGGAGAAATTCCAACCCACGAAAGAAATCTTCGGTAAGAAATTATGTGTCTGGAATGAGAACCACATGTCCATGGCTGCTAAGGAGACACTTATTAAAGCCGTAGCCCAATCGCTGACTAACTATATCATGAGTTTGTTCAAACTTCCGGCTGGTTTTCATGAGGATTACATGATGACTATCAGAAAATTTTGGTGGGGAGAGGATGAGGACCACAGGAAAGTTCATTGGACTTCCTGGGATAACTTAACGATGCCGAAGATCAAAGGTGGTGTTGGATTTAGGGACTCAAGGCTGTTCAACCAAGCCTTGCTTGCGAGACAGGCCTGGAGGATCCTCCAAAATCCCGATAGCTTATGTGCAAGGTTGTTGAAGGCGAGGTACTTTCCTAATGGCAATCTGCTAGACACGGTTTTTGCTGGTGACGCCTCGCCTGCCTGGAGAGGTATTGAGCACGGCCTTGAACTCTTGAAACAAGGTATCATTTGGAGAGTTGGGGATGGCTCAAAAATTGACATCCTGAGATCAAATTGGATTCCCAGGAGGAAACCTATGTCTATAGTAGACCTGCAAAACCACTCTAGATGCAGGAAGGTGAAAGACCTATTTATCCACAACACTAGACAGTGGAATGAAGTGAAAATAAGACAAATCTTTCACCCTTATGATGCGGATGTGATTTTGGGACTTAAACCCATGCCTCATGATGCTGACACTCCGGCCTGGCATTTTGAAAACAGTGGTGTTTTCACTGTCAAAAGTGCATATAAATTGGCTTTTACAATGCAAAGACAGACTAACCTGAATAGTGGTGGAAGTGTTATTGGTGATGACTCAAGGCACATTTGGGACCTGATATGGAAATGCAAGGTTCCTAATAAAATTAGAATCTTTGGGTGGAGATGTGCCTCGGATAATCTTGCTACAAAAAGGAACAAATGGAGGAGGACACTAGAAATTGATAGTACTTGCACTATATGTGGCAGTTCTGAAGAAAACAGCTATCATGCAACGGTGGGCTGCACCAAAGCGAGAGCTCTTCGTTTCAAAATGAGAGAACTGTGGCATCTGCCGGATGAACACCACTTTAGATACACGGGCCCTGATTGGCTCCTTATTTTGTTGGCAAATGCTTCAAAGGAGACCCAACCCCTGATTCTGCTCCTTCTCTGGAGAGCCTGGCACTTGAGGAATAACATCATACACGAGGACGGTAAAGGTACCATCCAAGCTTCTGCTATTTTCTTGCAAAATTACGTTGATACTCTCAAGTGTCCTGGCTACTATGACAGCGCCGGGAAAATGTCCTGGGACATGCACACGGCGACGGCACACAATACGACCGGAGATGGGGCAATATTGTGCTGGAATGCCCCTCTTTCTCAAGATCTGAAGATGAACTTCGATGCAGCCTTCAGCCAGGAGTCGAAAAGGGCATCTATGGGCATGATTATCAGAGACCACTCAGCAAAGGTGATCTGCTCAGCGTCCCACCGTTTGCCGGATTGCGAGGACGCCGAAGAAGCTGAGGCCAGAGCTTTGTTGCTTGGTCTCCAGGAGTGCCTGAAGTCTGGTATTCGGCCGTCCGTGGTCGAAACTGATTGTGCTGCGGTGTTCACCGCTGTTAATGCTGCGAATAGAAACCTGTCAAAACTCTGCTTCATTTACAGGGAGATTGATAGGCTGAAAAATTCTGCTGCTGCTTTCAGTATGTCGCTGGTTAATAGAAATTGTAATAGTGTAGCTCATGAGCTTGCTAAGCTGAATTGGATGGAAGGAACTGATGGTTTTTGGTTTGATTCTGTTCCAAACCAAATCAGCCCTTTTATCAATGTCGATTGTAATAGGTTATTGAGTAATTGAAAAACCCTTAAAAATCAAAAAAAAAAAAAAAAAAAAGAACCACACAAAACATAGTAATGAGACTAATGCAAAACAAAAACAGAATCTGTCAAAAACTGGACAGCCTGAAAGGAGCGAATTTTTAGAGGCACTTATGTTGCTCAAATCAGAAAATTTTGAACTAATGAAATGTGTAATAACAACTGAATATTGCTGTCATAAAATATCAGGTCAAAATTCCTCTTCTGTGATTTTTAACATTCTTCGTAGTGAAGCTTAGGAATCTGTTTTCTGGACAGCAAATCACTATTATTTGATCCTAGCTCTCAAATAGGACCATCATCTAAAGCATTATTATATAGAATATCTAAACCAAATTCCTCATCACTTTCAAAGCTATTATCAATAATAATATCATTTTGAATGTGTTGATCATCATCAGAATCAGAATCAAAATAGCATGGTGAGTAAGGATATGGGCAATCCTCTAATACCTTTTCCTCTTCTCTATATTCTTCTTGTTCCTGCGAGCCATTAGATCTCTCCTTGATAGCAACAAGATTGTTATAATATTCAAGGATATAGGTATTCTTACAAAAGAGTTTCAAGAGTTGTTCAAGTGTTGTAGCAAGTCTTGGTGTGAGGCTACGAGTTTTATCTATATTAAACATAACTATCTCAAGAATTCCCATTACAATAGTAAATTCCTCGGCTGCCTTCATATCAGTGGTCATAATTTCATTATTATGGTAAGAGGCAATTACAGGCATACTCTCAAGCTTGCATTGAAAATTAAGATGCTTAGGATATTGATCTATGCAGCAAGATACATTATACCTATCACATAATCCATGGTCAATTACATTTAATGCTTCCATTATAAACCTTTTTTGATCAACATTAATTGATCCAACCACAGGGGGTTGCATAAGTACGTGACTCATACATTCCGCGAACATAACAAATGAACTAATTTTTTTGTGTTTTTCAAATAAGGAGAGTATAAACTGATACATAACTAAAAGTAAAGCTAATGAGAAACTCACAACCAAACAAGTTTAAAGGAACCTCCCCAAGCTTAGATGATTGTAAGATATAAAACAAGATAAAATAAATCTAAAGTCTAGTGCACACAAGAATAGAAACTTAAGCGCTACGCTCCCCGGCAACGGCGCCAGAAAAGTACTTGATAACCTCCAAGAGCAGGGGATCACTGTACCACCTCTCAATGTGGAAGTAGGGTATCGATCCGCAGGAGCAAGAAGGAAAAGTTATCTGTTCCCTACAACTAAAGTGTCACAAGTTTTAGTTGATTATGCACTAAACAAGTTTAAAGAACAAGATGGTTGATTTAATGGATGGAAGTTTAATGTAACAAAACAAGAATGTAAAAGTGTCCCAATCCTCTTCAATGCAAGAGGACAAGACAAAGGTTTTCTCTTATAGGAGCAATGGACATGGGTTCATGGGTTCACTCAATCCTCTCTCCCATCTATGGTGATTATCATGTTATAGATAAAAAGTACACACAATTGTCATGCTTTAATGGTAAACTTCTATGACGGCTACATGTCCTAAAACACATAGTTGAAAGAAAATAATCATTTGTGTTGCTAGGTCACCCTCGTAAGGCTAGCGTGGTTTGTTGTCACTCCCACATCATACTTCTTCCTTTTTACCCCCAGATAAAGTATGTTGGGCTGTATTTTGTCACTCAATACATATGCCGTTGTCACATCGGCCATTCCGTACCTACATACATCATACTTCATAATGAACAATATTCTAAACACTAGTGCAATGATTCATATTTCATGTGCATGACCACATCTCTCTCATCTATCTACACTTGGTGGTGTCAATCACCTCATGACATGGATAAACAAGGCATTATGCATAAATCGAACCATCACATGCATCAATCACCTCATGACATCCAAAGTATGATAAGTCATAAAAGATCCAACACAACGGTAAATGCATAACAAATATCATCTCATACCACAATATCCACCATAGGAATTACATAGGTAGATCCATACTTATGCAAGGCACATCATATGTACTTCAACAATGATCATACATAGAGAGATTAGATCAAGTTACCACCACAAACCCAAAGTCCAGGGGGTGGACTACTCCCCCTTCATCATGGTGATGATGGTGGAGATGTTGGAGAAGATGGAGACCACCCCGGCAGCGCCCCGCCGGAGTTTTCCCCCTCCAATCTGCAGCTCCAGGTCTTCTGTTTCATGGTTTTGTGTTTCTGCCGCGCCCCTCTTCCGAAAGCCGTCGGGGGACTATTTTTATAGTCGTTTTTAGGTCAAGACGGAGGCTCGGGGAAGAAGATCGACGACATCGGAGGCTCGTGGCCCAAGTTAGGGGGCCCCACGCGGCCAAGGAATCTGGCCGCGTGGGCCCACCTCTTTCGGTTCTCGGGTCTCCGTTGGCGCAGCAGCACGTCCTCGCCGCCCGCTGGCTCGACATGGCCTCCCTCATGCTCGCCTCCGCCGACCTCCTCTTCCCCCGCGTCCCCGACAAAGGTCAGGCCGCCCCTCCCCCTCTTCGCTTCTCGTTCGATTCCGCCTTTTGCTTATCCTATGTCGTTCGTGCGCCGCAGATCTCGAGTGCATCCTCGCCATCGTCTCCAACCTTGTCACCAAGGCCGGATCCGAGGACGAGGCGCCGTAGATCGCCGAGGCCATCTGCGCAAAGCTCGTCCAGCAGCCGGCCGAGAAGCCGGCGCTGCGCATCAAAGTGTAAGCAACACATCCACTCCGCGCTGCTACCCGTGTATCTGTATTGGAACTGCTTCGTTTCCTTACGATGCCTGACCAATGTGTGGATGTGTTCAGTCTGTTCAGCTTGTACAACCTGCTGGCGAGCCCCTACGGCAAGGCCTTTGTCTACAGGAAGGCGCTCGAGGTCGCTGCTGCCGGGAAGGCTGCGGACTGCGTCATCCCCAGCTTTAAGAACATCGACACCATTGTAGCCGACTGGGGCATTGGCAAGTTGGAGCAGAGGGAGCTGTTCCTTGCTGTCTCCAGGATCCTCAAAGACCAGAAGGGGTGCGACACACACCCCTCTTTGCTTCCAAGTTCCTTGCATTTCTTTATCGACTTGGCAAGATTTTATTTTGATGCAATTAAATCTTCTTGTTGCGATTGACAGCATGAGCAAGGAGTACTTCAACTTTCTGAACAAGTACCTAGCCACATTTGATGGATCGGGTGATGACGCCGACGTGATCGGTGAAGCAAAGGAAGAAGCTGCTGCAGCGATCATTGAGTTCGTGAAGTCAGCTGATCTCTATCAGGTACTCCTGTCCTTTAGTTAACATCCCTGCTGTTAGGTCTTCTGTTTGTGTAGAAAAAATTGTGTGGACATACTGCGTATTGAGTTTGATTACTGTGATCTATGCATCACTGTCTCTGTATCAGAATTTGATATAACATGTTGTTCTCCAATCATAGTACCACATATGAATATGGTTGTAACATGCCAATGTTACTTATATGGTTGTAACATGCCAATGTTACTTATATGGACAAAGGTAAACTAAAACTATCTGCTTGCATATGGATTGCATTGATCTTTGTCAACCTTGAATATGTGTGGTTATAACATTGCCATAAACATGTCCTGTACAAGAATTCTGTTTTGGATGTATGGTTTATTTCTTTCAGTCAACATGTTCCACTGCTGCTGCCTTTCATTGCATTGCTTTGTGCCTCTACTACTGCTTTGTATGACAACATGTCTTATATGCCAACGGTAGCTCTGAAACTCTTGCATTTATCGAGTTTTAATCTTGACAAGCTATACATCTGTTCATCAGGCCACTTAAAAGACCTTGCGCCTGCACTTTCATTCCATGTACTTTTTTTTATGGAAATATGTTCATATTGCAGTGTGATCTGCTCGATATGCCAGCTCTGGCGCAGCTAGAGAAAGATGAAAAATACCAGCCAGTTTACCAGCTATCGAAGATATTCCTTACTCAGAGGCTAGATTCCTATCTAGAGTTTCAGTCTGCTAACGCTGCCTTGCTTCAAGGACATGGTATGTTCTATTGAACAAATGCTAACAATTCTATGCTACTTATTTTTCTTGTTATCTAATGTTGGACCATTTACAGGACTGGTTCACGAGGAGTGCATAACCAAAATGCGACTAATGTCTCTGCTTGATCTGAGCAGCCATTGCTCTGGTGAAATCCCTTACTCTGCAATTACAAAAGCACTCGGGGTAATCAACTCATCTTGCCTTCCTTGTGTTGTTCACTTACTGTAAGTCTGTATTGACCTTTTCTAGTTCTCTACTAGATCAATGATGATGAAGTGGAATATTGGATTGTGAAAGCAATTTCATCCAAGATTCTGGACTGCAAAATTGATCAGCTTAATCAGTTTGTCATTGTCAGGTATATATGTCCACAAGAACTTTCTAAAAACGTGGTCAACGGGGGAATGATCCCTCCCTTGACTTTACGTTGTTAGGTAGGTGAGATGCCCGGTTTATTCGAGTATGCCTCGGCGCAGCTGGGACTCGAACCCGGGCCGGCTAGGCGCACACTCGCAGACCCTGCCACTGGGTTAGCACCCAGTTCTCAAAAAAAAACTTTCTTGGCTAGCATTCATAGTTTAGCTGTGCAGGAAGGTTTTGTGGTTCATATTAGTGTGTTATCTTTTTTTCTTTTCTTTATTACATGGTCTTCTATGTAATTTCAGTCGGCAAACTGAGAGGATCTTTGGGATACCACAGTGGAAGAGTCTTCGTTCAAAGCTTGGAGTGTGGAGGGTAAGTCTCTCTCGGTTACCTCATCTCAAACATGCATCACTTTTCCAGTTGCTTATGAATGCCAGAAAACTTTACTGCACTGATTTGAACATGCATAGCTTTCTCGGATTCATATGTTACTCTTTTGCATTGTTTTGAAAAACATTAAATGCTTACCCAGCAACTGATTCAGTTTCCTTTTAAAATTGTGCTACAGGCAAATATCGCAAATGCTATCAGCACAATCCAAGCTAACAAGGTGGCTGAAGATGGTGGACAGGGGATGCAAGGACTGATGATCCGCTGATTGGAACAAAGACCCTACATTCAGATTATAGTCTGAAAGATTAGACGAGCAATCCTTCTGTATTAGATATCTTGTAATCCGAAATTCGTTTACCATGCTGGCTAGATTTTGGTCGCAACGGTGTGCCTAAGCAATCTCATGTTGCGTGGATTTTGTAGACAAAGCCGTGCTTTGAAGTCAGCCGTTCCTTGTTATACAGAGTCCTGATTGTTCATACTGGATGCCTGTTTATCATGGTATTGTTTCCTTCAAAGGTTTGGCTTTGGGATTGATGAGAATCTGTATCGCTTTTTCTGTTGAACATCTTGTGCGTGTGCTGAATGTACCGCTATAATCGTAACACAAATTTGGATCCTGAATTCTGCAAAATTCATCTGTGCCCTGGGTTCATCTGGTATAAGTGTATGCTCAAACAGCTATCTAATGAACATCTAGCAAAACTATCCATAGCTAAGCAAAAATATTTGAATTTTGTATATATCACCTTTAGGCTTTTCCAACTCAACAAATGAATACAAATCGCGACAACATGTACATTTACATGGCAATGAGCCAAAGAGTTGCCCAACTAGTTCCCGATCCTACAAAATATTTCCCAAAAGTTGGATTGAGATATGTAGCACCCTCTTGTCGAGAGATGCTTCTCAAAGGTATTAATCTGGGATGCCACCTGTTAAGCCCAATCTTCAAGGCTTAACTGCTATGTAAATGCCTGAATCAAAGTACCAGAAATTGGGTTTAGAAAAGTCTAAAGAGATCTGCATAAATGCGTTGCAAATATTTAATATTATGGTAAAAAGATCAAAAGAAAAGAACACAAACATACGCATGATCCGGTTCCTAGGAAGATCGCCTAATTTTTTTTACAAATAACCAATTTAAAATTTGTGTCAATTAACTTGAGCTAGGTGTTTATTCAGCTTAATAAAATGAATATACTGAAAATTATCGTAAGTTTGCAAAACTGGAAATTCATTTGCAATATATTGAACTAATTTAGCAATCCTTTTCAATACACAGGCGAAAAGCATGCTTTTTCACGAAAATAAAGAATTGTATAGTGACTGAAAGCCAGCTGTACACACCATAGTCCACGTCAACCAAGGACACCGGGTAGATGAAAATTCAAAGGAGTCCCAATCAAAAGCCAACTAATTTAATAAACTAAGCCCTACCATTGCAGTTCGGCGATTTTGTGGAGAAAATGTCATTGGAATAAAGAGACAAGACAAACAGAACCGAATGACACTCATGTATAAACGCTAGCGTCAAGTTGAAGGGCGCAAGTGCGCATAAATGAGAAATAGCTAAGGATCACAATCCAGATGTAGAGAGCGAAAGCAGAGTTTGCAATGGGATTGAGAAAGTAAACCAACCTGTCAAATGAGTTAGTGCTTTGCTGAACAGAGCTGTTGATGCTACTATTTTAGAGGAATAATCACATCCAGATTCGTGGCAACTCGCCATCCTTTGGGATAGACCAGACTCTCAGACCCAAATGGCACATGCCAGTTCATTATTTGAGAGCAGTCAGCAGGTAAGCCTTCCATCTGGCTTTCATCCTCCACTAGCTGCTCTACAAACGTGGTTCCCTGCAAAGTAACAAGAATCTCGGCTGTTATTACCATGCAGAAAGGCATCGGAAACAAAGTCCAAACAAATGGATTTGATCACCACCATGTGGCATGTGTTAGATGACTGCATAGAACTGTAACCTATTCTTATTTTACTCCATTGCCACCTTTCATTTTATTTTTTATTTATTCATATCTGGTATCGGTATAATGGTTGGAGTGAGACAAAATGTCGATGAACTAAATGAATACAATCACTGTAATGGCCATTAGAGTACTTGAACATGGTACTGTGTGTAGCTCAAGAGATTTGAAGAGAAACAAGGAACTTACTTGGAAACCCTGTTCCACCATCTCCGGATGCCGGATCGAATTCCATGCCAGATGGGACCTGAGCTTGGAATCCCAGAGCATGGTGCTGTTGAATGCGAAACCCGACATGGAAACATGAAATCTCTGGAGCTTGTTGGCTTCACCACCTGTATGCCACCCCACAACTTGGTTCTGTTTACATACGGGCCCTTCCAGCACGACGGTGTTACCACCGTCAGAGATCACCGGAACAGGCCATGTGCCGAACCTCCTAAATCATGAGAGGCAGCAGCAAGTCAATAAGTTGGATCTTTATGCATCATCCAGTTTTATCCAGTAATACTCCCAGAACTTGAGGTTTGAAATTCAATGCACCGAACTGAATATTTGATAGAAACTGTTCATGCAAGAAACTGTCCTAACATTGTAAATTACTACTAGTACCGAATCATCAATAGAACCGACTTACTGATTGTTGACATTACTGATTACTGAATCTGTTAGAGGGAAATGCTAAGAAATCCGAAAGATCCGATCTTTGACTCGGTACTTCAGGTAACTCGATGCCCAAACTCGTTTTGGCATCCTAGAAACCATAAATTAACTACTCAGATCTTATGACATGAATCAGCAATTGCGGAGTTTACCAATTCCACGCGTTCAACTGAATCTGAAGGCGAGAAATCTGAGAAAATGGGCACCTGATTTGGCGGAGGCGGTCGAAGAGATGAAGGGAGTAGACGCCCTCCTCGTCGGCGAAGTAGACGACGCCGTCGAGGCGGTGGTTCTCCACCACCTCGAGGCCCGCGTTCATCTGGAGCGGCCGGTAGTCGATGGAGGAGGAGGAAGACGCGTTGAGCTTGTCGCAGCAGCCGACGTAGCGGTGCATGACGGCGGTGTGGCGCAGCGCGAGTGCGGCCTCGGGGGTGGGCTTGCCGGCCTCGACGACGATCCAGAGGACGGGCGGGCTTACGAGGCGCAGCGTCTGGCCCATCCGGCTGAGGTAGTAGGCCTGGGACGCACGGGCGCGCGTGGGCGTGATGACGATGAGCAGGTTGTCGCCGTACTCGTCGGCGCCGCCGGAATCGGAGGGGTCTTGCGGGAGGTGGTGAGGCGTGGGGAACTGCTGCTGCTGGAGCTGGTTGAGCTGTTCAGAGGAGGCGGCGTTGGGCGGGACGGGGAGGTGGGGGCGGAGTGGGAGGTGGGAGAGGAAGTGGAGGAGGCCGAGGAAGGAGCCGAGGAGGAAGAAGGCGGCGAAGCGCGGGAGCGGGCGGCGCGTGAAGAAGAGGAACGGGTGCTTGCCGTGGTGGTGGTTCCTGGGCGAGGAGGAGGAGGAGGCGGCCGAGGAGCCGTGGCGGAGCGGCGAGGAGGCGGCGAAGGGGTGCTGGTGCCGCAGCAGGTGCTGCGACTTGGCCGGCGAGTGCGGCCGTCGGATCGACGCCATCGCTACTGCTGCTGTCCCCCGAAGCAAGAAAGATTGCCGCTTCTTGTTCTTGGATTTGGGGTCAGAGGAGAGGCGGACAGGCGGGGGTAAGAAGAAAGCTGGGAGTTCGGCCGATGCTGGCGGGATCAGAGAGGCAGGCGGAGACGAAGCAGTAAGGAACTAGGAACGGATCGTGAGGCGAATGGCGGGGGGATGTCAAATGAAATCGAATCGAATGGGAGGGAAGGTTGGCGTGGTTTGGTGGGGGCGGGTCCGAGGTCGCCGTGGACTGGAAGAAGAAGTGGAGAGGGAGAGGTTAGGCGGAGGAGGTGGAAGAAAGGCAGGCAGGGGAAGGCGAGAGGAAGACGACGCGGGGGCAGGCAGCGGAGCTAGCGGAGGAACGGAATCAGAGCTACACTCTACAGACTACAGCTTCTACTCTGCTCCGTTCCGATCTGCAGGGTGTAATAACAGGGACGTGTTTAATAAACTCCAAACGGAATTTTTTGGCGATGCTTGAATACTCTCTTTTATTTTTGGAAGATTTCGCGTGCTTTGACCTTAGCATTAACTTTTTATTAATTCTTTTTGTAGCGCATTTCTAAATAATTTCGGAAGATAAAGCATATAGGTTAAGTCAAATGTTAAAGTTCGTTAAGTTTGACCAAATATATATAAGAAATATCAACATCTACGATACTAATAAACACACCACTTAGGATATATCTTATGATGATGGATCTACTGATACTGATTTGGTAGTGTAAACGTTCATCTTTTTTACTATACAGTTTGTCAAACTTAGAGAAGACACTGACTAAATTTTGACCATATATCTTTAAGTAATGTTTATGCATTGCCCCGTTCGTCCACGACTTACTAAATGTGGTCCGGAAAACACCCATAGTTCAGTTTATACTCTTTAGGTTTACCTAACCAAACACTAGAAACCAATATTAAGATATTTGTACTCTTCAGAGAAATTTTCATAAACATACATCCTATATTGATTATGTAATTTACAAATAAAATTCAACAAGAAATGCATGTTTGATAGAACGATTCAAATTTATCACAATACAAGTGGAATAAAATAGTTAGCAACATTGCTATGCCAAATAAGTAACGTAAAATTATATTTGCCAAGACTGAAACATGTTAAAAATTAGTTTGATATAAGTGTAAGAGTTTAGTATAAATTGTATTAATTTTAATTTGCACGTGTCAAAATCAAGAAGCCTATTGTTTATGGCTGAAAGAAGAGGTTGGAGGTGTTGGAGTCTGTGCCCTCGAGTTGGATTCGACATTACGACTAGGTAGATGTCGTCGTAATTTGTGTAGTGCTTATGGACAATATATGTTCTGTTATATTGTTGAGTGTGTGATTCAACCATGAAACTTTATGTGTTATAAAATAGTTGTTCATGTTTTTTCCTAGTTAGTGGAGTTGTGTGTGGCAACTTAAACAAATTAAACATCGAAGTATGTTGTCTTAAACAACGCAAGAGCCGCCTCTCAGACGTTGCCCGCCAAAACATCGATAAAGTAGGAGGGATGCGGAGATCAACGAACCAGATACGTTGTGAGGGTTTTGGGGCTTCTCTCACGCTCACCGGCTTCTTGCTGCCGAGAGTCTAGGACCTAGCTAGCCTAGTGAGTTGTCACCCTTGTTGCAGCGTGGTTTTAGCCATGATGAGCAAGTTGTAATTCTCAGCTAATACACTTTTCAGGGCGTATTCTAGAAAAATAAAAAAAAGCGGGTCTACTTTCGAGTGTCCAAATCTCAAGAATATCCAGGGTGTGTTTTTTTTTTTGGATAAGATTTTTGATACTATAAAACTCGGCGTCTCTTTGCTCCCACTTCGTAATATTTACTTTTGTTTATTCACGTGTCATTTTCTAACATCGTCTAGCTACTCCATCGTTCTTCAGTGAGTTGTTACAAAATCACGATATAAAAAGATATTGTAAGCACGACTGTAAGTCTGTAACAATGTAAAGCAGTAGAAGCATTACTCTTATACTCCCTCCGTTTTTTAATATAAGATGTTTTAGGTGGTACACATGTTGTCTATATGCACACTAAAATGAGTGAACATGCACACAAAAATGTGTCTACATACATTTGTGTGCATGTGCATGTGGACAAAAGCTAAAACATCTTATATTAAAAAACGGAGGGAGTATTAGTTTGTTGGTTAACTGAAACACGATGGACCGGTCTTGCCACTTTCGCACAAGGGTAGGAGTACATGCCCATAGGACCTGATCAGCTAGCTAGCTGCATTGCATGACGCGTTTACGTCGGAAGTAGGAGTAATACAGTACTCCCTCTGTTTCAAACTAGATGACTTCAATTTGTACAAAAGTGAATGTATCTAGACATGTTACAAGTCTAGGTACATCCACTTTTGTACAAATAAAAGTCATCTAATATGGAACGGAGGGAGTACGTGTGAACGAGTGAAGAGGCAGCCCGGAGGTTTCCGCGTCCAATCCGGCGGCGCTCCGAACCGAGCTGAAAGCGGAGCGCGTGGGCCCACACTTGTGTTATCCTTCCCAGCCGAGTCAGCCACGCCCACGCATCGCCAACTTACAAGAGAGCATCTGGACCTCGATTTTCGGTTTCAGCTAGCCATCCGTCTACAAATAATCCCGGAAAAAACAAAAAACAGACTACAAATAATTTTTTTTTTTTTTTTTTTTTTTTTTTGCGAAGTAGAAACCAGAGGTTACAGCAAGTAGACAGAAAGGACCTTCAGAAAGATAGAAATTACACTCAAGTCCTCCTGCGTCGATGTCGCCGTCGAAGAGGCCGTGGCGAAGATGCGCCGCCGCCGCTGCTTCCTGGAAACTCTGGAGCGGAAGCAGTCCCCCGACGGACGGGGAGTCTTCAAGCCTCGGGCCCGGAGGACCACCACCCATCTTCAACCGCAACACCGCTTGCACCACCTCCGGCTGCACCAAGATCGTCAACCCGGCCCCGCCGCCACGCGGGAACCAGGACGGGGAAGGCGCTCCCAGCAGATCCGGAGATCCCAGGGAGCGAAGGGGCCAGGATCAACACCGCGAAGCTCCGTGGAGCACCACCGTCGGAGGAAGCTTGACCCTGCACCAAAAACACCGCCGGCGACCCATCCTCCTCCACTGCGCCGCCGGAAGCCGAACCCTCAAACCCTACACTATCTATACCCGAGAAACGGAGATCCCCGCCCTCCCCGCCGCCGGAGCGGCCGGCGGAGGACAGGGGATCCGGCGGATCGTCGGCAAGAAGGTGGATCTGCGGGGGGGAGAAAAATCACCTCTCTCAAACAGTGACGGGAGAGGGTAGACGACCAACAGACTACAAATAATAAAGAAGAAAGAAACAGAAAAGGCTTTGCACGCAGCGGAAAACCCCTCGTATGCTAGCTATCGGTCGTCTACCGTGGGGCGTTATAAGTTGAAGCTTCTCTGGATTCCTCTACGGAAGAAACTTGTAGCCTTGTAGGCATGTTGACCCGGCGGTATATGCCAACGCTATGCTAGGGAATTTCTGTCCTTCATGGACCTCTTGTCCTATCCCTTTCTTCATGTACAGGCTAGCAAGCAAGCAAACGCATGCATAGCACGCCAAGCAAGCAAGGTGCAAATGTTCCCTAAAAAAAATGGTGCGAATGGAGTTCTCTTCCTACTAATTCCTTCCTCTCACTGGCTAGCTGACCTTGCAGCCTATACCTTCCCTCTCGTCCCGGCCGTTCTTCTAGCTGCACATGCACCAGATTCGCGGCGATACACATCTTATCTGTTACTCTTTGCTGAGATCGACGGATATATACAATTAGCAGGATCAAACGAACTGACGATTGTCTACGAAAACAAAATGGGAACGAGTTAATTGCACTGGTGGTCACACAACTCATCGGTCGTGTGCACTTAAGTCACACATCTGGAAAACTGGATTTTTTAGTCACGCAACTGAAAAAATGGGTGCATTTTGGTCAAATACCGGACATGTCATCCCGTTTTGGATGAGAACTTTTCAGAAAACCCCTGCTATTAGACAGGACCCACATGTCAGATCTTCTCAGCAAATACAAATGAAAAATAGAAAAACAAAGTCAACGCTGCTGCGTTCGGTGGCTTTGTCTCTGTCGTCTCCCGCGATGCACCTACAGCATAAATCCTATGGCAGCGCTGGTTCAGATGAGGCTGTGCACTCTTCTTCGTCGTGTACGGCTGAGAGCAGAGCAGAGATCCTATGGCAGTGCTGGTTTAGGGAACGCCGCACGGGGATGGGATTGAGCCAGCCCGCTGGCCCCTGCTCCGTGCCTCCGCCCTCTCACCGCCCACTCGCGCTGTACGAGGCCGAGCTCGACGACCTCCGCAGCCAGCTCCAGGGCAAGCAGGTCCAGGTGGATGGCCTCAAGGAGAAGCTCGCCACGCCGAGCATTTCGTCGAACACCTGCCAGGGCAAGCAGGGGCACGAGCTGGGGCGCGGCGGCGGCGCCCGGGTGAGCGCATCGTCTGCCCTGTGCACTCCACCATGTGCCCCACCCTGCCCTTGAGCTTGTCGGCCATGAAGGCGGGGCGACCACGTGGCGCTGGTGCGACCAGCTTGCGCCGTTGGCCATGAGCAGGCCGCGGCCAATGAAGTGCTTGGCGCCCTGCCGCTGCAGCCACGACATGCCCGTCTACAGCGCGTGCTTCGACGATAGCAGCTCCCGCACCATGCCTGCGTCCGTCACGCACACCCGCGGCTCGCTGCCGTACCAGTACACGAACAGACTCCCTGTCCAAAAAAAAGAGAAGGCGAACGCTGATGTCCCTAAAGCTTAAACGAGAGAGAGTGTGTGGAGAAGAGAGAGGGGAGTGTGTGCCACTTAGAAATGGTTTGCCTCAATTTTCTCATTAGTATTTCTCCCTTTAAATAGGGGATGTGCCGAGCTGTCGGCCTAAAGTCAACTAAGCTGTCAGATCCGACTTGATGTGACAGGTCTATGATGTCATGACTCACCGCCACTATTGACGGCGTCACTGACTAGGAACCACTGTAGGTGACGTCTAGCACGTCCTAGCTACCTACTCTGTATTGGTGCTGACGCACCACTTCAGGACACAGACTACAGGACAAAAGTCCTCGCACCCGAAGAACCTGGCGACTACCTCGACCCGGGACAGACCCCGGAGTCGAACACTTCCTCGACTTGGGATAGACCCCGAAGTCGGGACCCTCTAAGTTGCCGACTCCCCTCCACAGTCGAAGGGAACGTCGACTGGACACACAAGCCTATTCCAACAATCACTCCCTACGCTTGAGTTCCGGAGACACCTCCACCATGCCGATCCTTATGCGCAGCTCCGTCAGGGTCCGCGAGTTGGTGTTCGGTGGGCACGAACTCCAGCTCGACTTTCTTCGCCTCCACGCAGTCTCGAATGAAGTGGTACTTCAGGTCGATGTGTTTCGAGCGTTCGTGGAAGACGAGATTCTTGGCGAGCGCGATTGCCGACTTGTTGTCGACCTTGAGCACCACGTGCTCGGCTTCGCCGTTGCTGAACTCGGCCAGCAACCGAGCCAGCCAGATCCCCTAGCAAGCAGCCGTGGCAGCAGCCACGTACTCTGACTCGCAGCTCAACAGAGCTACGACCTTCTGCTTTAGTGACTGTCAGGTCACTGGGCTGCTCCCGAGGAAGTACAGGGTGTCCGACGTACTCTTGCGCGAGTCGACGTTGCCCGCCAGGTCGCTGTCGCTGTAGCCGACCAGGCGCGGTGTACCTGCATTCCTCCCATACCTACATCCGAGTCACGGCGACCCGGCGATGTAGCGTAGGATGTGCTTCACGGCCGCGAGGTGCTCCAGAGTCGGAGCCTCCATGAACCGTGATACGAACCCGACTACGAAGGTCAGGTCCGGCCTCGTGTGCACCAAGTAACGTAGGCTCCCGACTATGCTCCGGTACTCGGTAGCATCCGTCGCGGGCGCCGTGCTGCACTTGGACAGCTTGAAGCGCGGCTCCATGGGTGCGTGGACGGGATTGCACCCGGCCATCCCCGCCTTCTCCAGCAGCTTCAGGGCATAGGCACCCAGCGAGATGTCGATCCCGCTGGGTCCTTGTCTAACCTCGATGCCGAGGTAGTAGCTTAGCAACCCGAGGTCAGACATCTGGAACAGGCTCCGCATCTCCAGCTTGAATTTGTCGATGTCGCTGGAGTCCGAGCCCGTGATCACCAAGTCGTCGACGTAGACGCCGACTAGAAGCTGGCTTGGAGTCGCTCCTCGCGCGTACATGCCGTGCTCCGACTCGCACCTTGCTAAGCCGAGCTTGACGAGGCATGCGTCGAGCTTGGTGTTCCATGCCCTTGGCGCCTGCTTGAGGCCGTAGAGCGCCTTGTCGAGTCGGAGCACCAGGTGCTCCTTCCCCATCGCAGCGAAGCCAGTTGGCTGCTGCACGTACACCTCTTCCTCCAACTCGCCGTTGAGGAAGGCTGACTTGACATCCATGTGGTGGACGTCCCACCCGCACTCGCAGCCACGGCTAGTAGTAGCTGTACAGACTCGAGTCGGGCCACGGGTGCGAAGACCACGTCGTAGTCGACCCCGTGCCGCTGCACATTGCCCTTCGCCACCAGGCGAGCCTTGTGCTTAAGGACTGCGCCGTGCGCATCCTTCTTCACCTTGTAGACCCACTTCAGGACGATCGCACGGTGACCCGGTGGTAAGGTGGCTAGCCGCCAAGTCGAGTTCGACTCGATGGCCTCCAGCTCCTTCTGCATCGCCTGCCTCCAGCTGGCATGCGCCTTCGCCTCCCCGAACGAGCCTGGCTCTTCGGAGGCAAGGAAGTGGAGCTCCTCGTCCGGCTCAAGGGTCGGACCCGCCTCGAACACGTTCTGTAGCGTGCGAAACCGGTGCTCGAAGCTCATGTTGTCTTCTGCATCGAGCATACCTGAGTACCTCGATGGCGGTGTGACGAACTCGACGCCAGGGACAGCCGGAGTCAGAGACTCGGCTGTCGGGTGCTCCGGTGTCGTTGGAGAACCGGCTGGGGATGCACTCCCGTCTCCTGGAGTCGGCGAGTATGGAGTCGGTGAGTCAGGTGTAGGACCCGCACTCCCGTCTCCCGGAGTCGGCTGTGGCTTGAACACCATGTGCTCGACCATGAAGGAGTCGTCTCCGAAGCTGTTCACCGGCGTGTCCGGCGAACTCCAGTCCCAGCGAGCGTTCTTGTCGAACACGGCATCTCGCATGATGGTCACGCGGTTGGTCACCGGGTCATAGGCCCGATATCTCTTCGTCCCAGGTTGGTACCCGACGAAGATCATCGGCCTGCTCCGGTCGTCGAGCTTCTTCAACCCGGGGCGCGTCTCCCTGACGTGCACCACGCACCCGAACATGCGCAGGAAGCTCATATCCGGCTTGCGGCCATGCCAGGCCTCGAACGGCGTCTTGCCGTCCACGCTCTTGGTTGGTGACTGTTTAAGATGAACACGGCCATCGTCGCCGCCTCACCCCAGAATTCACCGGGGACCTTCTTGGCCTTCAGCAGACTGCGGGCCATGCCCACAATTGTCTGGTTGCGTCGCTTCACGACGCCATTCTGCTGCGGGGAGTATGGAGCCGTCAGGTGACGCTCCACTCCGAGCTCGGCGCAGTATGCTGTGAAAGAGCCGGAGGTGAACTCGCCTCCGCGATCCGTGCGCAGCTTGCAGCCGGTTTCCGACTCGGCTCCCGCCTGGAGTCGGATGATGGCGGTTGCGGCCTCATCCTTTGTCGAGAGAAGGGCGAGCCGCATGTACCGCGATAGATCGTCCACGAGCAGGAGGAAGTACTTCTTCCCGCTCGGAGTGGCCGGGGTGATCGGCCCGCAGAGGTCACCATGGACCAGCTCGAGTCGCTCCTTCGCCCGGAACTTCGCTTGCTTTGCGAACGGGGCTCGCCTCTGCTTCCCTGCTAGGCAGGCGTCGCAGAGTTGGTTCACGTGCTCCACCAGAGGGAGGCCACGCACCATCTCGCCCTTCGCCAGTCGGCGCAAGCTGTCGAAGTTGAGGTGTCCGAACCGCGCATGCCAAGTCCATGCCGGGTTGTCGCCGGCGCCCACGACTAGGCACACCGGCTGCGCGACTCGCGCGTGCAGCTTGTACATCCGGTTCGGCTCTCGCCTGACCTTGATCAGGAGCTGCCGCTCCCTATCACGCACTCGGAGGATCCCATCCTCAATCAGCACCTGGCAGCCGTTCTCGTCGAACTGGCATAGGCTGATGATCTGCGTGTTCAGCCGGGGTATGTAGTACACCCCGGTGACGGCCCGATGCTCTCCTGACTTGCAGACGAAGAGCACCGTCCCTTCGTCCCAGATGTCGACTCTTGAGCCGTCGCCGAACTTGACAGTCCCGGTGACGCTTGTGTCGAGTTCCGCGAACGCGGCGCGGTCACCAGTCATGTGATTGGTGGCGCACGAGTCGAGGTACCAGACGCCCTTCTTGGCGTCCCTCTCTTGCGCCAGGTTGACCTGTGCCTTCTCCTCTAGCATGAGGAGGACCGGCTCCTTGCGAGTCGGGTCGGCCAGCTCCTTCCGAGCTGCCACAGCCGACTCCTCTCGAGTCACCGCAGTCGAATGCTCTCCACCCGATGAGGCTGTCGAGTCCTTGCGACCCGACACTCCCGGCTGCTGGAGCCGGGTGGCCAACTCCTCCCGAGTCGCCATGGTCAGCTCCTTCTGAGCCAACGCTGTCGAGTCCTCCTGACTCGATGATTCTGTCGGGTCCTCGCGACCCGACACGGCCGACTCCTCTCGAGTCGCCACGTCTCACTCCGCGATCCATCGGATCGTCGCGAGTTCCTCCGGAGGAGTCGACGATCCCTCCGACTCCGCCACCAGTCGAGACAACGGTGTCGCCTCCGAGGTGCCCGACTCCGCCTGACGAGTCGGAACAGGGAGCTGTGGGGCAGACACGATGGTGTAGGCCTCCATCATGAGGAGCGTGCTGTCGTCCTCGTCGTCTCCGCCACGGGCGAGGTGTGCTTCCGCATCCCCTCCACGCACGAGGTGGGCTTCCTCCTCGCGCTTCTTCTTGCGGCAGTCTCACGCCCAGTGGCCGACATATCCGCAGTAGCGACACTTGTCCGTCGTGTCGTGGTTCCCGGCTCCGCGAGCCGAGCTGCCCCTGCCGCGTCCGCGCGGCTTGCTGCCACCGCGTCTGGCATGGCTGGAGGATCCACCTCCGTCCTACAGGCGCATCCGGGAGAACCACTCCTCCTCCGTGAGGAGTAGTTTGCCGCCCTGCTTGGCCTCCGGCTTCTCCGCCTCATGTCGCTCTTCGGCCGTTTTGAGGCGGCCGATAAGCTCCTCCATGGGGAGCTTGTCGAGGTCGAGCAGGGTCTCGATGGAGCATGCCATCTGCGAGAACCTCGTGCGAACGACCGAGAGAAACTTATGGATAGTGTCCGGTTCGGTGATGGTGACGCCGAGCACCCCAAGCTGCGACACGAGCGATGACAGCCGCATGGCGAAGTCGTCGATGTTCACGTCGTCGCCGAACTTGATGGCCTCGTACTGCTTCTTGAGCGCCGTCGCCTTCGCCTCCCGGACACGGGTGTCTTCGACCCGCATCGTCTTGATCGCCTCCCACGCCTCCTTGGCCGTCTTCTTCGACGCCAGTGTGGAGATCATCTCCGACGGGACGGCGAGCAGCAGGTACTCCAGCGCTGCTCGGTCCGTCTCGCGCTCCTTCGTGCCATCGTGCACGGCGGACCAAACACGGCGTGTCTCAAGCTTCACCTGCATGAGTGATGATGTGGGACACACGTTCGTTGGGAGACCCCAAGAGGAAGGTATGAAGCAGTGCAGCAGCAAGTTTCCCTCAGTAAGATAGCAAGGTTATCAGATCCAGTAGGAGCAGGAAGCACTTCTGAAGGTTGTCAGCGGTGCCAAAAAAGTACTTGCGTGTGGAAGGGAGTTCGGCTGTTGACGTGGAACCTGCACACAACACAATCAAACTACTTTGCCCCAACGAAACAGGAAGGGTGTCAATCTTCCTGGCTTGCTGAAAACAAAGGATTAAACGTATGGTGTGGAAAATAGTGTTTAATTGCAGAAAATGAAAAGGAACAATGATTGCAGTTGGTTGTATTATCAGTGTAAAAGAATGGACCGGGGTCCACAGTTCACTAGTGGTGTCTCTCTAAAAGATAACTAACATGCTGGGTGAACAAATTACAGCTGGGTGATGGCACTTCACGTAGTTACCTGCGTGAAAAGTAAATGGGTTAGGTTGAGACTCCAAGTGCAGAGTGTGTAGTAAGTGGAAGACGTGTTTTCCCCACGAGGGGTGACTCGAGGGTTTAATATCGAACTCTCGGGGAATTAGTAGTGAAGATTTATCTTTCCTATCCTTCTTTTGGTTACCTATAAAACAAAGTAAATGTTTTGGTCCTCAACCTCACTGAAAGGACATATTTTATGTCCCCTATGTTTTGTGTGTTAGGCAACAACACTAGGAATTATTTAATATGATGTTAAGTGGTGCAGGAATGAAATGATACAATTACACTTTGCATCGAAACACTTGACAAGAAAAAGAAGCTTGCATTTGCCTGTCCAGTCCGGAGTCTCCGGTCTCTGTGGCCGGAGTCTCCGGCCAAGTCATTTTCTGGAGCAAAAGCTCCACTGGACGGCAGCTGCGGGATGTGGTGCGGAGTTACCCCGGAGTAACACCGGAGTTTCCGCACCGGCCGGAGTTTCCGGTCCCGCGGTCCGGAGACTCCGCCCCCGACCAGTGGTTTGAATCGAAGACTTTCCCTGGACGGCGCGTGCGGTATAGGGTCCGGAGTTGCCCCGGAGTAGGCCCGGAGATTCCGGCCTGTCCGGAGTTTCCGGCCTCCCAGTCCGGAGTTTCCGGCCTGCAGAGAAGAAGAGCATCGCGACGGCTGCTGCGGTATCTGGTCCGGAGTGGGGCCGGAGTTTCCGGCCCAGGCCGGAGTTTCCGGTCTCCAGGTCCGGAGACTCCGGTCTAGTGGACTGCAACGGCTACATTTCTGGAGGGGTATATATACCCCTCCACCTACCTCCAGCTGTAGCTCGCCCAGAGAAGTACCCATTGTTGCAAGCTCAAGAATCACTAGATCTCCCAATCCCTCCACCCAAACTGTTGATCTTTGGAGGATTGAAGGAGAAGGCCCGGATCTACTACTTCACCAAGCGTTCTTCATTTCCCCTTCATTCACTTGAGGGATTCGAGCCTAGGGTTTCCACTAGGAAAACCTAGGCATCTTGTTGTTCTCACTTGCTTGTTACTTTTGTGTAGCAGGTGTTGTGTGATTGAGAGCCCCCAATCCTTTTGTGGGTTGAGCCTCAAGTTGTTGTAAGGGCTCCGGATTCCGCCTTGAAGGATTCCGATAAAGAAAGGTGGACCGAGCTTTTGTGCGAGGTTCATCGGAGAATAGGGTGAGGCCATTTGTGGCGTCTTGAGTTTGAAACTCACACCCCTCCAACGAGACGTACTCCCCTAAAAAGGAGGAACTCGGGAATACATCCTTGTCTCCGCGTGCTTTCCTATCGGTTATTCCTTTCTAGTTATTTACTACTTGTATCTTATCTTGTTTAGACTTAACTTGTCATATAGGTAAATTCACCATAGTTGCATATCTAGAGAATTTACCTTTTAGTCAAGCCTTAATCGAAAAAGAGTTAAAAATTGGAGTAGCACCTATTCACCCCCCCCCCTCTAGGTGGCCATACGATCCTTTCAATTGGTATCAGAGCCTCGGCTCTTTATTCGGGCTTAACCGCCTAAGAGAAATATGGCCTTCGATGCCGATGGGAACCCTCTTGCTCTTCCGGCCACTTCGGTTTCCATGGAGGACTTCACTAACTTGAAGACCTCTATGGAAACCAAAATGGATGAGTTGCGTGAAATGATAGCAAAACTCTCGGAAGCAAAGGTAACCGCATCACCTCCTTCTCTGGAAATTCCTCAAGTGGAGTTAAAGGAGAACGAGGATAAAGGGATCCGGGGGTGGACCAAAATAAAAATGAATCCCCATCTAAAACACTTAATGGGAAGGGAGAAAATGCTAGAGTTCCTTTTGCCTACTCTCCCGACCTACCTATCCCTCATCCTCCTATACACTTAAGAGGAGCTCCACCTAGTCTTAATGCATCTTCTTTTACCCGTTGGCAATCTTCTATGAAATCTCACTTGAAAAGTGGTTGCATAGGTCTTTGGAAGATCATTGTAGATGGATTCAACCGGTGGATGAAAATGATTTGACAAGGCGAGAAGAAGTTGAAGCTCAACTAAATTCCACCGCTCTTGATGTGATCCGTGTTGCCGTGGGTGAGAAGAACATTCATCACATTGAAGATTGCACCACCGCCAAGGAAGCATGGAACACTCTCACGGAGGTGTTCGTTGGAAATGAGAGCATGAGGAGAAATAGATATGAAGCCATGAGCAATCAAATTGAAGGCTTCTACAAGAAAGATGATGAAACTCATGAGGAGATGTATCAAAGGCTCAAGGCTCTTGCTTCCGCATATAGAGACCTTGGTGCTAAACATGTGGATGATACTTACATCAAGAGGAAGTATGTGAATGCCCTCATGCCGTTTG
This sequence comes from Poa pratensis, assembly GCA_947311845.1. NCBI lineage: Eukaryota > Viridiplantae > Streptophyta > Magnoliopsida > Poales > Poaceae > Poa > Poa pratensis. The sequence continues at coordinate 38,775,581 of CAMZMU010000098.1, forward strand.
AAGAGACCGACTTGAAGAGTCTCCAAGGAAAGCACAACTATGACACCTTGACCTCAAATGAAGTCATGCAAGAGATGCAATCTTACAAGGTCCAAGCCCAAATTGCTAGAGACTCTCGTGCCCGAGCTATTGGAATGGCCCAAAGCTCCTCACTTGCTTTGAAGGCCAAGGTGGTGGAACAAGATGAAGACCAAGATCATGAAGAGGGAAGTTACTTGCCACCCGATGAACTCATGAGTGCTCATAGAGATTATGTGGCTCTGCGGCAAAGACCTTTTGGAAGAATCCATCAAAGCTAAAGCTTATGTGGATCAAAAGCACAAATCAAGTGGTTACAAGGTGGGCAACCCAAAAATGAAGACTTGCTTCAATTGCCAAGATCAATTCCACTATGTTGCCCAATGCCCTTATAAGAACCGTGAAGAACATGGAGGAAGACTCATTCTCAAGGAAGCTTCAAGTTCTTCTCCCACGAAGCCTTACTTCAAGAAGTTCATCTCCAACAAGAAGCTACCTTCCAAAGTGTTGGTGGTACAAGAAGAATATATGTCCGGGGAGGAGAGTGATGAAGAAGAAACAACCACAAGTGGAGTGGCCGCTTTAGCCATTGCTTCATCGACAACCCCTTCTCTCTTTGAATCCCCCAATGATAATGTCACCACCAAATACGCTACGTGCCTCATGGCCAAGCTCTCCGAGGTATCACCTTCCCTCCTTCTAAGACTATGAATGAAATGCATGAACTTATGAGTCTTAGAGTTAAGGAAGAAAATGTTGCTTTGGATTTCTTGATGACTAACTTGCAAGGTGAATGCAAGATTCGGCTTGAGATTCTTATGGATCAATATAGCATGGCACAAGATCTCCTAGAAGAAAAGGGGAGACTTGAAAGAGAATATGCTAATGAGATCGCTTCCCTTACCATGGCTATTGAGGAAGAGCATGAGCTTCGAGTTTCTCTTGAGGAGAAGCTTGAGAATATTGATGAATCTCAAAATGAAACTCTTTCTAAAATCATTAAAGAACGTGACCATGCTATTGCTAAATACAAGGTTTTAGAGAAACAAAAGGTCGTATTTGGTGTTGGTCATAATAGACTAGCCGAAGAGCTAGAGATGCTCACCAAGGCTCACAAGGCCTTGGAGAGTGAACACTCTACTCTCAACAAGTCTTTTGAACAACTTCAAATACAATCTACTAAAATTGATGTACCTAGTTCCTCCACTTCTTCTTGTGATCATGCAAATGTCATTGAGGAAAATGCTAGGTTGAAGGATGAGCTTGCCAAGGCCTCTAGCCCTCAAGGTGAGAAACCTCTTTATGAGCTCTTGCAAGCGCAAAAGCTACACATAGGGAAAGAGGGCCTTGGTTATGTTGCCAAGAAGAAAAAGAAGAACAAGAACAAGAAGAAGGCCAAGCCCGCACAAGCAAAAGAGACTACCATTGCGAGTGGTGATGCCACAAGGGGCAATGCCACTCACAATGACTTTGCGGGAAAATACAACCCTTCATATGTTCTTATGAAATCTATAGATGGTTGTGTTTTTGCTAAATATGTTGGCACTTCATATGGAGATGATTATCACTATGCTATTTGGGTTCCAAAGACCCTTGTGACTAACAAAAGAGGACCCATTTCACAATGGGTACCTAAAACAAAGACTTGATTCTTGTAGGACTTTTCTTCCGGTGGATCTTCATGGCTCATTGATAGTGGGTGTTCATCTCACATGACCGGAAGCAAAGAAGTAGTAAAGGGCCTATTGAATCAATTACTCACATTTTCTCATGTCACCGTCGGGAATAATGCAAGACTTAAGGTATTGGGATATGGCAAGGTAGTGATCACTCCGGAGTTATCCATTGAGAAGGTCCTTCTTGTTGAATCCCTTTCATACAATTTACTTTCCGTTGGTCAATTATGCAATGTCGGTTACACCGTTATCTTTAATAAACACCACGTGACCATCCTTTTCACTCAATCTCTTAAAGTAGCCTTTGTTGGATTTCGTGTAAACGGTTTGTATGTGGTCGATTTCTCGAAAGAGACCACTCAAATCGCCACGTGTCTAATGGCTAAATCCGACAAGGGTTGGCTTTGGCATCGCCGGCTAGGCCATGTCGGTATGAGAAATTTGCAAACTCTTGTGAAGGGTGGACACGTGGTAGGACTAACCGATGTTAATTTTTCCAAAGATCGTCCTTGTAGTGCTTGCATAGCCGGAAAGATGCATGAAAAGAATCACCCCAAGAAGAGCATTATCTCCACTGAGAGGCCTTTGGAGCTCCTTCATATGGATCTCTTTGGGCCTCCCACATATGATAGTCTTGGTGGCAAGAAATATTGTTTGGTGATTGTGGATGATTATACAAGATATTGTTGGACTTTCTACCTCAAGAGGAAGAGTGAAACTCAAAAGATATTCATTGACTTTGCAACCTTAGTTCAACGCCAATATGACTCCAAGATTTTGGCAATAAGAAGTGACAATGGTACGGAGTTCAAGAATTACACTATGGATGATTTCCTAAGTGGGGAGGGCATTCAACACCAATATTCCGCTGCTTATACTCCCAACAAAATGGTGTCGCCGAAAGGAAGAACCGCACTCTTATTGATATGGCAAGAACTATGTTGGCCGAATTTCATTCCCCATATAACTTTTGGGCCGAAGCCATCAATACCGCTTGCCACTACTCCAACCGGCTCTTCTTTCGTCCTCTCATGAAAAAGACACCATATGAACTCCTTATCGGTAAAAAGCCAAATGTCTCTTACTTTCGCGTATTTGGATGCAAATGCCATGTTTACATTAAAGGTTGCCCAATTGCTAAATTTGAATCTAGAACTTTTGATGGTATTTTTGTTGGATATGCCGCAAACTCCCACACTTATAGGGTCTACAACATATCCACCGGATGTGTTGAAGAATCTATGAATGTGGAGTTTGTCGAGGATAATGGCTCCCAAGCGGAGCATATTGATCATGATAATGTAGGTGATGTACCTCCATCTCAAGCCATAAGAACTATGGGCATAGGGGAACTTATTCCTATTGAAGAACCTATTATGACACTCAAGAAGAAGGAACAAGTTCTACTCAAGTTGAACCATCCACCTCAACATTGATCAACAAGCTATACAAGAACAAGATCAGATTCATCCACATGAGCAAGATAATGGTCAAGACCCACCCAACTCTAGTGGAGAACAAGAACATGATGAACCCCCATCTCCAAGAACTCCACTTCGGGTTGACCATGAACAAAGAAGGAAATGATGAAGATGTTCGTGTTGGTGAAACAATTGGTCAAGCCATAGAACGCCGAGTCATTCGGCGTGCATCAACATTGGATCATCTACAACACTCAAAGAAATATCCTTGGGAGTATTTAAGGGTGTGTCCACACGTAATCAATTAACTAACTTTTGTGGTCATGTCTCTTGTTTGTCTAGCTTAGAACCTCTCAAGGTATATGATGCTCTTGAAGACATGGATTGGGTTGCGGCCATGCATGAAGAATTGAACAATTCGAGCGCAACAAAGTATGGTCATTAGTTGAAAGACCCAAAGACACATCACATAATGTCATTGGAACCAAGTGGATATTCAAGAACAAGCAAGACTCACATGGTCAAGTCATTCGCAACAAAGCAAGATTGGTTGCACAAGGCTACACCCAAATCGAAGGAGTCGACTACGGTGAAACTTATGCCCCCGTTGCTAGACTTGAATCTATTCGTTTTTAATTGCCTATGCATCTACTCATAACATTACCTTATATCAAATGGATGTTAAAAGTGCTTTTCTAAATGGTCCACTAATGAATTAGTGTATGTGAAACAACCTCCGGGTTTTGAAGACCCTAAATTTCCTAACCATGTCTACTTACTACATAAGGCCTTTATGGGCTCAAGCAAGCTCCACGTGCTTGGTATGATCATCTCAAGGAGTTCTTAGTAGACCATGGTTTTGAAATTGGGGTAATCGATCCCACCTTTTTACAAAAAGGATAAATGGAGAGTTTTTCGTATGCCAAATATATGTTGATGATATTATCTTTGGTTCTACTAACCATGAATTTAGTGATCAATTCTCTAAGCTAATGACCAAGGAATTTGAGATGTCCATGATGGGAGAATTGAAGTATTTTCTTGGCTTTGAAATCCACCAATAGAGAAGGAACATTCTTATGTCAAGCCAAGTATATTCAAGACATGCTCAAGAAATTTGATATGAACAATGCCAAGCCATATAAGTTTCCCATGGACTCAAGGCGGATCTACACTTAGATCCGAAGGGTAAGGAAGTTGATCCCAAGCTTTATCGTTCTATGATTGGATCTTTACTTTACCTTTGTGCATCTAGACCGGATATTATGTTTAGTGTGGGTATGTGTGCAAGATTCCAATCAAGTCCTAAGGAAAGTCATGAAACCGCGGTTAAAAGGATTCTAAGATACTTGATAGATACTCCTAACTATGGTCTTTGGTACCCCCATGGGACAAGCTTTGATCTTGTAGGTTATTCGGATGCGGATTGGGCGGGTTGCAAAATGGATAGAAAATCAACTTCGGGTACTTGCCAATTCCTTGGTAGGTCTCTTGTGAGTTGGTCTTCCAAGAAGCAAAATTGTGTGGCCTCGTCCTCCACCGAAGCCGAATACATTGCCGCCGGAAGTTGTTGTGCACAATTATTATGGATGAGGCAAATTTTAAAGGATTATGGTGTCATTTGTGACAAAGTGCCTCTTTTATGTGACAATGAAAGTGCCATCAAAATTGCTCACAATCCGGTACTTCATGGGAAGACCAAGCATATTGAGATCCGGTATCATTTTACGAGATCATGTTGAGAAGGGTGATATTGCAATCAAGTATGTCAACACCAAGCATCAACTCGCCGATATGTTCACAAAGCCTCTTGGTGAAGCAAGATTCAAGGAGTTGAGAGGAGAACTAAATGTGGTGGACATAAGCAATTGGACTTAGTGGACTTCTTGCATACCTACCCATATTAGACAATAGTAATTTGGTTTGGATGTAGGCATGGACATAGGGGGAGTGCGGTCCTAATCCATTGGACTATCCCTCCCCCCATTATGCCGATAGCAAGAACTCATTTTGTCTCTATATTTTCATTTTATGAATTGTGAGCTTAAATGACGAGTAGTGGCCGTGAACCCAAGATATATCTTCGCGGTGTCACACCACACACTCATACATGGTGGCCTAGGCCACCGCCCTCTTCTTTGTGAAGAGTTGATTTTATTTGGGTTTAATGACTTATTTGGGTTTTCTAGACCTTTATGGTGTTTTTGGGAGAAAAACTTGGAATTGGCTTTTATATTTGCATCTTGCAATTCCTAGTGTGTATCCCACCATCAGTGACTTGTTCTAAACCTAAGCCATCTTATCTAAAAGCCGTGCTCATCTTGCAACATACATGTCCCCAATTTAAAACTGGCAGTTTTGGAGTTTTGGGTCCGGAGATTCCGGTGTGAAACACCGGAGACTCCGGTCTGTCCAAAGTCTCCGCCCTAAAGCCCGGAAACTCCGGTACAACCGGAAACTCCGGTGCTTTAGGCCGGAGACTCCGGACGCGGCGTTTTTCCTGGGATTCTAAAAGGGGATCGGGGTGGGGAGTTTTCTCATAACTCTCCACACACCCCTGCTCCCCAACCTCTCCCCAGTCGCCGCCACTGCTCCAAGACCGTCTCCGGCCGCTCCCCGCCGCCGGAATCCGCCGTGCCACCGGCTCCTCCACCTCCCAAGCGTTGGGGATCTTCCTCCCTCCGTTTGGATCTCACCATGAAGGAAACGGGTACCACTCTCTCTTCCTCTAGGGTTTCATCCTAGATTTGGTTTTGAGAGTAGTTCTTGTAGAAACTCGTGGTGTAGAACCTTTAGGATGGCAATGCACTATCTAGAAAATTGCTAGTGTGATTTTCCCCTCAGTTTTGACCTAGGTTCGAGTTTTGGCCTCAGGGCCGGAAACTCCGGCCTTCCTGGCCGGAGACTCCGGTATGGCCGGAATCTCCGCCCCCTGAGACCGGAAACTCCGGTCTAGATCAAACCTGAGAAGAAATTCCTCTATTTTTTTCTTTCGTTGAAATTCCATGGACATGTATGCCTACCTCAATGCTACCTTTCTAATCCTGTTTCACAGCTAGCAAGAAGTATCCCGGTCCTTCATCCTCATCCTCGACTATTAAGAAGTCAAAGAAGAACAAGCTCCAAGGTCGAGACTATTTGATCTATGATGAAGAACAAGACAAGCATGTGCAGAGTGGTGCTCTTAAGCAGAAACAGGCTGCTGATGCTAGAAGGGCTAGGCAAGAGGCTGCCTTCCTTCGAGAAGAAAGGGCCAAGAAGGCCAAGTTTGACAACTTGACCACTTTGAAGGGGTTGAACAAGGAAGAATTTCGGACAATGAGGGCGCAGAATTTCTATGACATGCCAAACAACTCCACCGATGGTCACTTTTGGAGAAAGGAGCAAGAGCTCATTATGAAGGAAATATATGCCAATTTGGACCCAAAAGCTCTTGTGTGTCCTCAAAAACCGCTGAACTTTGACGTGTTGGCCAAGAAGACATACTTTGCGGATGCATTATGGGTTGCTAGGAAGATTGGTCTTGAGCCCCTTATCACCACCCAACAAGACTATGATATTGACATGGTCCAACAGTTCTTTGCCACTCTTGTGCTTGGAGATGAGGAGGACACCAAAATGACATGGATGACGGGGCCTCTCAAAGTTAGTGCACACTACTCAGAATTTGGAGAAGCCTTGGGGTATGTGTTCAAAGGTGTGAATGAACCCGTTGGTCACCGGATGCATGTTGAAGGCGTGGCCTATGATAAGAAGATCCTTGCCCCTCTTGCTGCTAGAGGGGGTGCCCTTGCTACCACCAAAGGACTCAAGCCCATCTACAACATCTTGATTCGCATGTTTCGTTGGAGCATTGCACCTCAAGCCGGGAATACGGATGCTATCCGTGGAGCTCTTGTCAACCTCATGTACCATTGCCACAAGACATACCTTGCAGGTCCGAATTGTCAAGGGTTTGAGATTGATGTCATGGATTTTATCAAGTGTGAGATCAACATTGCTATTCACGAGAGGAAGAATCCTATGTATGCTCCCTATGTCATGAAGCTCATTCTCAAGAAGATTCCCAACCTCAATCAATCTCATTTCAAGAAACACACATATGGCACCCTTCAAGTACTCCGCCATCACCTTACTCAGCCTCTTATGAAGAGATAGAGGAGCAAGAAGCTCCTAGGGCAAGAAGGAAAAATGCCACTCCACCCTCTTGGGATCAAGGTGGCAAACAAAGAGTCAACGAGGAGTTGAAGAAAGTTTCTTGGTGGCAAAGGGCCATGATGTGTATGGGTGTTGGGTTGCACAAGGAAAATCATCAAACTTATGTCACTAACAAGAGGATCTTGTCCAACCAAGCCAAGATGATGAAGGAAATGCGCAAGATCAGCAATGGTGGTACCACTCCTCCTCGCAATGAGGGTGATCCCGAAACTCCGCCATCCGATTCAACTATCTCTCTTGACAAGTGGAATGAGGATACATTTCATTGGTCTGATTATGCCGAGGTGTCCTCCATGCCCTCCTCTTCTCGCAACACCGGCAAGGCTCCTATGCGCTATGAAGAAGAAAGTGATGAGGAAGAAGATAGTGTTGAAGCAAGTGATGCTGAAGATGATGATGGGAGTGGTGATGATGAGGACAGTGATGCTGACAGTGATGAAGTCGACGAGTGATCGCCTTGGGTTCCGTTAGCATCGCTCTTCTCCCTTTTTGGTGTTTCGATGCCAAAGGGGGAGAAGTAGTTCTATTAGGCTCTCTCACCGTGGGATTTGCATGGGTCGGACACAAGCACGTGCGTTTATCATTTATTTGCGCTTGTGTCCATTTATCTTATGTCATTTGAACCTATTTGCTTTGGTTTTATGTTGTGAGACTATGTTCCTATTTGTGGTACTCTGTGTGGTATGAGACTATGGATTTCATAATTCCTATGGTTGAGATGATATTATTTATGGTCTATTATTGTGCATTGGTCTCTATGTCATAGTTATGCACAAGGTATGGTTCCTTTTTCACCTCAACCCTATATCATGATTTGTCTCATGTTGGTGTAATTTATATTGTTCCATATATTTCTTGTGAGTTGTCTCTCCTCTACATGTTGAGCATTTGTATTCAAATGCAAACTACTTGTATGCACACATGTAGGGGGAGCCTCTCAAATCCATTGTGGTATATGTCGATAATTGTTGTGTGCTTTATTGCAAATCCGAGTGTTGTCATCTAACACCAAAAAGGGGGAGATTGAAAGGACATATTTTATGTCCCCTATGTTTTGTGTGTTAGGCAACAACACTAGGAATTATTTAATATGATGTTAAGTGGTGCAGGAATGAAATGATACAATTACACTTTGCATCGAAACACTTGACAAGAAAAAGAAGCTTGCATTTGCCTGTCCAGTCCGGAGTCTCCGGTCTCTGTGGCCGGAGTCTCCGGCCAAGTCATTTTCTGGAGCAAAAGCTCCACTGGGCGGCAGCTGCGGGATGTGGTGCGGAGTTACCCCGGAGTAACACCGGAGTTTCCGGTCCCCGGTCCGGAGACTCCGCCCCTGACCAGTGGTTTGAATCGAAGACTTTCCCTGGACGGCGCGTGCGGTATAGGGTCCGGAGTTGCCCCGGAGTAGGCCCGGAGATTCCGGCCTGTCCGGAGTTTCCGGCCTGCAGAGAAGAAGAGCATCGCGACGGCTGCTGCGGTATCTGGTCCGGAGTGGGGCCGGAGTTTCCGGCCCAGGCCGGAGTTTCCGGTCTCCAGGTCCGGAGACTCCGGTCTAAGTGGACTGCAACGGCTACATTTCTGGGAGGGGTATATATACCCCTCCACCTACCTCCAGCAAGTAGCTCGCCCAGAGAAGTACCCATTGTTGCAAGCTCAAGAATCACTAGATCTCCCAATCCCTCCACCCAAACTCGTTGATCTTTGGAGGATTGAAGGAGAAGGCCCGGATCTACTACTTCACCAAAGCGTTCTTCATTTCCCCTTCATTCACTTGAGGGATTCGAGCCTAGGGTTTCCACTAGGAAAACCTAGGCATCTTGTTGTTCTCACTTGCTTGTTACTTTTGTGTAGCAGGTGTTGTGGTGATTGAGAGCCCCCAATCCTTTTGTGGGTTGAGCCTCAAGTTGTTGTAAGGGCTCCGGATTCCGCCTTGAAGGATTCCGATAAAGAAAGGTGGACCGAGCTTTTGTGCGAGGTTCATCGGAGAATAGGGTGAGGCCATTTGTGGCGTCTTGAGTTTGAAACTCACACCCCTCCAACGAGACGTACTCCCCTAAAAAGGAGGAACTCGGGAATACATCCTTGTCTCCGCGTGCTTTCCTATCGGTTATTCCTTTCTAGTTATTTACTACTTGTATCTTATCTTGTTTAGACTTAACTTGTCATATAGGTAAATTCACCATAGTTGCATATCTAGAGAATTTACCTTTTAGTCAAGCCTTAATCGAAAAAGAGTTAAAAATTGGAGTAGCACCTATTCACCCCCCCCCCCCCTCTAGGTGGCCATACGATCCTTTCACTCACCTAGTGGTTGTCAAGCACAAGGTGTGAGAATGATATCAAGATAATATGCAATGCAAACAAGAAATAAATATGCAATGGTGTTAGATAAATATGTAAGGATGGTGGTAGCAATGATAAATGATATTTTTGGGTTTTATATGATGAATGCAAGATGTAAAAGTGTTTTTGTATTTTCGGATTTTTAAATGGCAGAAAATGGTAAAGTGGTAAAAGTGGTTGGAAAGGTGTTTCTTATGATTAAAAATGGACCGGGGTTCATGGTTTCACAAATGCACTATCTCTTTAATAAAGTGGTAGACAATGGAACACTAGAGTTGACATATGAGATTGCAACACAACAGTTTAATGACAAGTTATAATTATATGGGCATCACGTCCTAACATAGAGACCTTTTGGTTATTAGTCTCTCTTATACTCCACCAAGATGCGAACTAAATCATAACACCTCGATAATTAAGATAACTCAGAGTATAGCAATAAGTATCATGACATGAAGTTAAAATAAGAACATGCTAGATCTAGTCATGGAGTAGTGGCAATGGTCACACCCACATCTCCGGTAGCATGGTATTTCTTTTTATCCCTAGTGAGGTAACAAAGTAAGGTAAAACACCCAAGTGGATCGCAAATCTTTCTCTCACGTTCACTGCACTAGCCACCCCCCGTTACTCCAACTAATGCACACGTTCCCCCTCACACGCTCTCATAAACATGCTTGATCATGACAAGTAAATAAGAATGGGGTACATAATATGCATCTACTTTCATGACTGAAACAAAACCATTGCAATTTCAAACATATATTAACTCATAAAAAGATCCACCACAAAGGTATTACATAGATGACCGTAATCATGTTCAACAGCTCATACGGTACTAATTAGTGAAGCTCGAGAGAGAGAGATACATAAGTTACTTCCACAAACCCATAGTCCAGAGGTGGACTACTCCCTCTTCATCATGGAGACGGTGGAGAAGTCGTTGGAGAAGATGGAGACCACGCCGGCAGCGCCCCGCCGGAGTTTTCCCCCTCCAATCTGCAGCTCCAGGTCTGTTTCGGTGTTTCTGTGTTTCTGCGACGCTCCTTCCAGAGAACGTCGGGGGACTATTTTTATAGGCGGTTTTAGGTCAAAACCGAGTCGGTGGAGGAAAGATCGACGGCAACGGGGCTCCGAGGGCCAAAAGGGGGGGGGTCCCACGCGGCCAGTTACATGGGCCGCGTGGGCCCACTCATCTGGGCCTCGGGCCTCCTCTTGTTTGCTTCCTTCGCTCCCAGGCTTTGTTCCTTCCAAAAACTGATGCTCGTAAATTTCCAGGTCATTTGGACGTCGTTTGGGTCCCTGAAACATTAAAATATAGAAATAGGGTTTTCTGCCTGTGCAGTGTTAATTCCATAAAAAATTGGAAACATATCAAATATTCCCAAAATCATTATAAAACAGTGACATAACCCTTATATGATGCAAATATGACTGGAATATAAGTAAAAATAATACAAAGTTCATGTATGGATTTTACATGCATCACTGGGCAATTGACAAAATATTGAGCGCATGACAATGCATATATATGACATGATGATTACTATGATATTCATGTGGGCATTACGACAAAATACATAGACCGTTATCCAACAGCGTCTATGACTAATAATCCACCTCCAGGTTGTCATACCGAGTTCCCCGTTGGTATTAAGTTGCAAGCAACAGATAATCGCATTAAGTAATGTGCGTAATGTAAACAAATGCATTAGACCTAACGGCGCACCCTTAAGCTAAGCATCGGTTATTTTATCCCTAATAGCAACAACACATCCACAATCTTAGAAGTTGCTGTCATTCTCCCAGATTACCGGAGGCATGAACCCACTATCTAGCATAAATACTAAATCTTGGAGTTACAAGCATCTACTTGGCCAAAGCATCTACTAGTAACGGAAAGCATGCAAGATCATAAATAACATATAAGATAGATTGATAATCAACTTGACATAGTATTCAATATTCATCGGATCCAGCAAACACAACATGTAGCATTACAATAAGATGATCTTGATCATGATAGGCAGCTCACAAGATCTAAACATGATAGCGTAAAGTGGAGAGACAACCATCTAGCTACTGCTATGGACCCGTAGTCCAAAGATGAACTAATCACGCATCACTCCGGCGGCAGGCATGGTGATGTAGAGCCCTCCGGTGATGATTCCCCTCTCGGCAGGGTGCCGGGAAGAGTTTCTGAACCCTCCCGAGCTAGGGTTGACGGCGGCGGCGTCTCTGGAACTTTTCGGGGATAATGGCTCGGGTATCTAGTGTTTCCGTGAAGATGAATAAATAGGCGAAAGGGCGGCGGCTGGAGCGACCCGAGGGGCCCACACCACACCACGGCGCGGTTGGAGGTGGGGCCGCGCCGCCCTATGGTGTGGCGCCCTCCTCGGTCGCCTCCATCTCTCCTTTGGACTCCGTGTACGTGTTGGAAAAATAGGAGGTTCTGTACAGGTTTCGTCCAATTCTGAGAATATTTCCAGAACAACTTTTCTGAAATACAAAAATAGCAGAAAACATGAACTGGCACTGTGACATCTTGTTAATAGGTTAGTCCAGAAAATGCATAAAAATGCTATGAAGTGTATGTAAAACATGTAACAATTTGTATAATATCAACATGGAACATCAGAAATTATAGATACGTTTGAGACGTATCAAGCATCCCCAAGCTTAGTTCTACTCGTCCTCGAGTAGGTAAAACGATAAAAACAAAATAATTTCTGAGGTGACATGCTACAATCATAATCTTGATCAAATAGTATTGTAAAAGACATGTTATGAATGAAGTGATCCAAGTCAATGGTCTATAATTTGCTAGCAAGTAGATAATGAGCAAACATCTGAATCATATAAACAAAAACTCTTCATGAATAGTACTTTCGAGACAAGCATCAAAGAGTTTTGCATAAGAGTTAACTCATAAAGCAATAAATTCTAAGTAAAAGGTATTTAACCAATACAAAGGAAGATTTAATCTTCAGCAATTGCTTTCAACTTTCAACATATATATCTCATGGATATTTGTTAACACAAAGCAATATAATAAGTGCAATATACAAGCATATAAAAATTGTTGCATCAAAGTTGACACTAGTGTTTGCTTCTGAGATAGAAAGAAGTAGGAAAACTGACTCAACATGAAAGTAAAAGAAAGGCCCTTCGCAGAGGGAAGCAGGGATTAAATCATGTGCTAGAGCTTTTTAAGTTTTTGAAATCATATAGAGAGTAAAAATAAGTTTTGAGAGGTGTTTGTTAATTGTCAACGAATCAGAAAATGGAAAGTACAATATGACCCCTGCCAACCAGACTTTTAAGAGCGGTGGTGGCTCTAGGTTAATAGTGCCAGAAACAATGCTTGTACGTCACACGTCAGTTGGGAACCCCAAGAGGAAGGTATGATGAGTGCAGCAGTAAGTTTTCCCTCAGTATGAAACCAAGGTTTAATCGGACCAGTAGGAAAACGAGGTTTGCTTCGAAGGTGTTGGTGAAGGAGTGTAGTGCGGCGCAACACCAGGGATTCCGGTGCCAACGTGGAACCTGCACAACACAATCAAATTACTTTGCCCCAACTTAACAGTGAGGTTGTCAATCTCACCGGCTTGCTGAAAACAAAGGGTTAAACGTATCGAATGGAAAATGATGTTTGTTTGCATAAAACAGTAGAGAACAATGATTGCAGTAGATTGTATTTCAGATGTAAAAGAATGGACCGGGGTCCACAGTTCACTAGTGGTGTCTCTCCAATAAGATAACTAACATGCTGGGTAAACAAATTACAGCTGGGCAATTGACAATTGATAAGTGCATATAACATGCATGTGTGAGCTGTGGTGTCTACTATGAGATTCATTTGGGCATTACGACAAAGTACATAGACCGCTATCCAGCATGCATCTATGCCTAAATAGTCCACTTTCCGGTTAACATCCGTACCCCTTCCAGTATTAAGTTGCAAGCAACAGACAATTGCATTAAGTAATGTGCGTAATGTAAACAATACATTCATCCTTGAATAAAGCATTGCTGTTTTACCCCTAGTGGCAACAACACATCTACAACCTTAGAACTTGCTGTCACTATCCCAGGTTAAATAGAGGTTGAACCCAACTATCATGCATAAATACCCCCTCTTGGAGTTACAAGTATTCACGTGGCCAAGGCTTCAACAAGTAACGGAGAGCATGCAAGATCACAAATGACATAGACATGATAATATAATATTCAGCTCCACATAGGTATCAATATAAGTCAGATCCCAGCAAACACAACATGTAGCATTACAATAAGATGATCTTGATCATGATAGGCAGCTCACAAGATCTAAACATGATGGCACAAGTGGAGAAGACAACCATCTAGCTACTGCTATGGACCCATAGTCCAAGGATGAACTACTCACGCATCACTCCGGAGGCGGGCATGGCGATGTAGAGCCCTCCGGTGATGATTCCCCTCTCCGGCAGGGTGCCGGGAAGAGCTTCAGAAACCCCCCGAGTTAGGGTTGACGACGGCGGCGGCAGCGAATATGTTCTGGATGAAAGGCTCGGTGTTTTAGGGTTTTCGCGTCTCGGGGAATAAATAGGCGAAGGGGCGATGTCGGCGGACCCCCGAGGGGCCCAAACACCCAGGCGCGGCTGGGCCCAGCCGCGCCCCAGGTGGTTTGGCCACCTCGTGGCTCTTTCGTCTCTCCTTCGGACTCCGTGTACGTGCTGGAAAAATAGGGACTGGCCTTTTGTTTCGTGCAATTCCGAGAATATTTCCAGAAGTAACTTTCTGAAACCAAAAACAGCAGAAAACAGGGAACTGGCACTGTGGCATCTTGTTAATAGGTTAGTCCCAGAAAATGCATAAAAGTGATACGAAGTGTATATAAAACATGTAGCAAATGGTATAATATAAGCATGGAACAGCAGAAATTATGGATACGTTGGAGACGTATCAAGCATCCCCAAGCTTAGTTCTACTCGTCCTCGAGTAGGTAAAACGATAACAACAAATAATTTCTGAGGAGACATGCTTTCACACAATCTTGATCAATATATTGCAAGGCTCATGTCATGAATGAAGTGACTCAAAGCAATGATCTATAGTTTGCTAACAAATAGATAAAGAGTAAACAATGAATCATATAAGCAAAAACTTTTCATGAATAGTACTTTCAAGACAAGCATCAAAAAGTTTTGCATAAGAGGTAACTCATAAAGCAATAGATTCAAAGTAAAAGGCATTGAAGCAACACAAAGGATGATTAAGTTTCAGCATTTGCTTTCAACTTGTAACATGTATATCTCATGGATAGTTGTCAACATAAAGCAATATAACAAGTGCAATAAGTAAATATGTAAGAATCAATGCACACAAAGTTGACACAAGTGTTTGCTTCTAAGATAGAAAGGAGTAGGTAAACTGACTCAACATAAAGTAAAAGATAGGCCCTTCGCAGAGGGAAGCAGGGATTAAATCATGTGCTAGAGCTTTTTAAGTTTTCGAAAGCATATAGAGAGCACAAAATAAGTATTTGAGAGGTGTTTGTTGTTGTCAACGAATGGTAGTGGGCACTCTAACCCCCTTGTCAACCAGACTTTCAAAGAGCGGCTCCCATGAAGGACGTTATTCTACCAGCAAGGTAGATCATCCCTCTTCTCTTTTGTTTACACATGTATTTTAGTTTCTTTATAGATGACACTCCTCCCAACCTTTTGCTTACACAAGCCATGGCTAACCGAATCCTCGGGTGCCTTCCAACATTCACATACCATGGAGGAGTGTCTATTGCAAAATTAAGTTGCTTACTGATAAATCAGGGCAAAACATGTGAAGAGAATTATTAATGAAAGTTGTAATTAATTGGGGCTGGGCACCCCGTTGCCAGCTCTTTTTGCAAATTATTGGATAAGCGGATGTATATGCCACTAGTCCAGGTGAAAGTCTGTCAGAAGTAAATGACAAGATTGAAAGATAAAACACCACATACTTCCTCATGAGCTATAAAACATTGACACAAATAAGGAGTAATAAAGTTTTGAATAGTTTAAAGGTAGCACATGAAATATTTACTTGGAATGGCAGGAAATACCACATAGTAGGTAGGTATGGTGGACACAAATGGCATGGGTTTTGGCTCAAGTTTTGGATGCACGAGAAGCATTCCCTCTCAGTACAGAGTTTAGGCTAGCAAGGTTGTTTGAAGCAAACACAAGTATAAACCGGTACAGCAAGAATCACATAAAAACATATTGCAAGTATTATAAGACTCTACACTGTCTTCCTTGTTGCTCAAACATTTTACCAGAAAATATCTAGACCTTAGAGAGAACAAATATGCATCCCAAGTCTCAACAAGCTCTACGGTAGTTCTCCACTACTAGGCTTTAACTACATGATGCAAGAGCTTAAACATGATCTACTTGAGAGCTCAAAACAATTGCAAAGCATCAAATCAAAACAAGACAATGATCTACAAGAATGCATATGTCTTTTCCAATACCAACTACTACATGTAGCATTTTCTTTCTTCCAAACAAACACCAATAATTTATTTAAACATAAACTCTCCAAATGATAATATAATGCAGCAAGAGAGTATTTATAAACAAGTGCTAACAGCTCGAAGAGATGCATGAAAAACAGGAGCTAAAAGCACTGCAGTAGCTAGTTAAGAATACTCAACAAATATAAGTGAAGAACATGAGTATTCACATGAAAAAGCGGAGCGTGTCTCTCTCCCACACAAGGATTGCTAGGATCCGAATTTATTCAAACAAAAACAAAAATAAAACACACAGACGCTCCAAGTAAAGCGCATAAGATGTGAAAGAATTAAAATATAGTTTCACTAGAGATGACCTGATAAGTTTGTTGATGAAGAAGGGGATGCCTTGGGCATCCCCAAGCTTAGACGCTTGAGTCTCTCTGAATATGGTTGGGATGAACCACGGGGGCATCCCCAAGCTTAGGCTTTTCACTCTTCTTGATCACATAATATCACCCTTCTCGCTTGATCCTTGAAAACTTCCTTCACACCAAACTCAAGACAGTTCTCATTAGAGGGTTAGTGCATAATCAAAAATTCTCATATTCTGTAATGATACAATCAATCCCAAAGCTTCTGGACATTAGCTACAGCCACCAATGCTTTGTGGAGCAAAGAAATCCACACAAACACAGTAAAAGAGCGAATGCAAAACAAAAGGCAGAATCTGTCAAAAACAGAACAGTCTGGAATGACGAATTTTTTCGAGGCACTTAAGTTGCTCAGATGGATCTGGCCTAAAATAATGAAAGTTGCGTACATATCTCAGGAATATGCGTGATTTTTCTCAGAATTTTTGAATTTTCTACAGGGAGATAAGCTCAAATCCGTGACAGCTAAAAATCTGTCACTGCGCAGAAATCCAAATCTTGCATCAACTTTCAATATAGAACTTTACTTGGCACAACATTGCGATAAAATAAAGATACAAAGGAGTTGCTACAGAAGTAACAAAACTCCTTGAGAAAAACTAAAAATAAAAGATAAAGGGTTGCCTCCCTAAAGCGCTTTCTTTAATGCCTTTAGCTAGGCTAAAAGATTTTAATGATGCTCTCATAGGAATAGAACTTGAAAAACAAAAGAGAGCATCAAGAGGCAAATATCAAACGCATTTAAGTCTAACCCACTTTCTATGCAAGGGAACCTTGTAACAAAATAAATTATTGAAGCATAAAGCAACTAGCATAGAAAGATGAAACAAGTACAACTTCAAAACTTTCAACATAAAGAGAGGTGTTTTAGTGACTTGAAAACTTTTACAACCATATTTTCCTCTCTCATAATAACTTTCAGTAGCATCATGAACAAACTCAACTATATAACTATCACATAAAGCATGCTTTTCATGATCTACAAACACATAATTTTTATTAAGTTCAAAAACAGTGGGGTCATTAAACCCACTTTTGACAATAGTAGTATAATAAATATCATTAGGCAATATAGGACCATCATCAAGAGCATTATCATATATAGCATTAGGGAGCCATTGTTTTATTTCTGAAATTTCGTTTTCTTGAGTCAAGGAGCTTGTTACGTAAAATTTATCAAAAGGAGATATTTCAAAAGAATCATGGCATTCAACAATATAACACTCTTCCTCCTTAGGTAGGCATGGAGGGCAATTAAATAGTGTAAGAGTTGAAGAGTTACTGTCATTAGAAGGTAGATCCTCCTTTTGTTCTTCACTCTCCTCCTCTTTTTCATCCAATGAGATCACAGTTTCAGCAATTTCCTCTTCCTCAGGTTCCTGCAAGGCACAAGTTTCATCTTTTTGAGGAAACATCCTCTCAAGATGTTCAGTAATGTAAGAATTATTATCCTTGTAGGTATCACAACAATATTTAAGTATGGCAATACATTCAGATTTATAAGGGGCATCAGTTTTATGTTCAAGATAAGAACTAATTTCAAGGGCACCCTTAAAAACAATAAACTCTTCAATTTGTTCAAGATTACCAAAATCATAGTTTCCTTTAGCATAGGCAGCCAAGGTTTCATTATCAGTATACTCACATTGGAAAGGGAGATGTTTGTGCCTTCTATAGCAAAGAGATTCATTAAAGCAGTAGGATTCATCATATGTAGAACACAAGTTCTTAGCAAAACCATTCAATCTTCTTATTTGTTCCCATAGATGTTTTCCTTTTGGAGAGAAGCGGTAATTCTTATAACGAGACCCAGTTTCATAGAGATAAGACATTGAAAACAACTAGTCATAATAGTAATTCGAAATAAAAAGGAACTAATTTTTTTGTGTTTTTGATAAAGAGAGCAAACAAGACTAAATAAAAATAAACTAAGCAAGACAAATAACAAAGTAAAGAGATTGGGTGTGAGAGACTCCCCTTGCAGAAGCAATTCGGTTTTCCCCGGCAACGGCGCCAGAAAACGTGTTGGTGGCTCTAGGTTAATAGTGCCAGAAACAATGCTTGTACGTCACACGTCAGTTGGGAACCCCAAGAGGAAGGTATGATGAGTGCAGCAGTAAGTTTTCCCTCAGTATGAAACCAAGGTTTAATCGGACCAGTAGGAAAACGAGGTTTGCTTCGAAGGTGTTGGTGAAGGAGTGTAGTGCGGCGCAACACCAGGGATTCCGGTGCCAACGTGGAACCTGCACAACACAATCAAATTACTTTGCCCCAACTTAACAGTGAGGTTGTCAATCTCACCGGCTTGCTGAAAACAAAGGGTTAAACGTATCGAATGGAAAATGATGTTTGTTTGCATAAAACAGTAGAGAACAATGATTGCAGTAGATTGTATTTCAGATGTAAAAGAATGGACCGGGGTCCACAGTTCACTAGTGGTGTCTCTCCAATAAGATAACTAACATGCTGGGTAAACAAATTACAGCTGGGCAATTGACAATTGATAAGTGCATATAACATGCATGTGTGAGCTGTGGTGTCTACTATGAGATTCATTTGGGCATTACGACAAAGTACATAGACCGCTATCCAGCATGCATCTATGCCTAAATAGTCCACTTTCCGGTTAACATCCGTACCCCTTCCAGTATTAAGTTGCAAGCAACAGACAATTGCATTAAGTAATGTGCGTAATGTAAACAATACATTCATCCTTGAATAAAGCATTGCTGTTTTACCCCTAGTGGCAACAACACATCTACAACCTTAGAACTTGCTGTCACTATCCCAGGTTAAATAGAGGTTGAACCCAACTATCATGCATAAATACCCCCTCTTGGAGTTACAAGTATTCACTTGGCCAAGGCTTCAACAAGTAACGGAGAGCATGCAAGATCACAAATGACATAGACATGATAATATAATATTCAGCTCCACATAGGTATCAATATAAGTCAGATCCCAGCAAACACAACATGTAGCATTACAATAAGATGATCTTGATCATGATAGGCAGCTCACAAGATCTAAACATGATGGCACAAGTGGAGAAGACAACCATCTAGCTACTGCTATGGACCCATAGTCCAAGGATGAACTACTCACGCATCACTCCGGAGGCGGGCATGGCGATGTAGAGCCCTCCGGTGATGATTCCCCTCTCCGGCAGGGTGCCGGGAAGAGCTTCAGAAACCCCCCGAGTTAGGGTTGACGACGGCGGCGGCAGCGAATATGTTCTGGATGAAAGGCTCGGTGTTTTAGGGTTTTCGCTCGGGGAATAAATAGGCGAAGGGGCGATGTCGGCGGACCCCCGAGGGGCCCAAACCACACCAGGCGCGGCTGTGGGCCCACCGCGCCGCCATGTGGTTTGGCCACCTCGTGGCTCTCTTCGTCTCTCCTTCGGACTCCGTGTACGTGCTGGAAAAATAGGGACCTGGCCTTTTGTTTCGTGCAATTCCGAGAATATTTCCAGAAGTAACTTTCTGAAACCAAAAACAGCAGAAAACAGGGAACTGGCACTGTGGCATCTTGTTAATAGGTTAGTCCCAGAAAATGCATAAAAGTGATATGAAGTGTATATAAAACATGTAGCAAATGGTATAATATAAGCATGGAACATCAGAAATTATAGATACGTTGGAGACGTATCAAGCGGCTCTCATGAAGGACGTTATTTCTACCAGCAAGGCAGATCATCCCTCTTCTCCTTTGTTTACACATGCAGATATTTCACTGTTTGTCATTGCTTGACTGATAAATCAGGGCAAAGATGTGAAGAGAATTAAGCGGTTAAAGTTGTAATTAATTGGGACTGGGCACCCCATTTGCCAGCTCTTTTTGCAAAATTAATGGATAAGCGGATGTATATGCCACTAGTCCGGTGGTAAAGTCTGTTTAACAGTTGACATAAAGACATCCACCCCGTCCTCATGAGCTTGGTAAACATTGACACAAAATTAGTAATATTTTTTTTTTGAATAGTTTAAAGGTAGCACATGAAAAATTTACTTGGAATAGCAAGGAAATACCACATATAGGTAGTTATGGTGGACACAGATGGCATGGATTTTGGCTCAATGTTTTGGATGCACGAGAAGCATTCCCTCTCAGTACAGAGTTTAGGCTGGTAAGGTTATTTGAAGCAAACACAGGATATCAACCGACACAGCAAGACTTATATGAAAACATATTGCAAGCATTATAAGACTCTACACTGTCTTCCTTGTTAACCAAACACTTTTACTAGAAAATATCTAGACCTTAGAGATACCAATCATGCAAACCAAATTTCAACGAGCTTTACGGTAGTTCTTCATTAAGGTTTTAACTACATGATACAAAAGCTTAAACATGAACTACTTGATAACTCAAAACAATTGACAAGTATCAAATTATCCAATACAGTGATCTACAAGAATATGTAAGCTTTTTCCATTATACCATTTACCACATGCAACATTTTCTGTTCCAACCAAACACCAATCAACTTATTTCAACATAAACTCTCCAAACAATTATAAGTGAAGCAAGAGAGTACTTTCTTTAAAAGAACTAACAGCTCTGAATAAGAGATGCATGCAAAACAGGAGCTAAAAACATAACAATAGCTAGATAAGAATACTCAACAAGTATAAGTGAAGAATAGGAGTATTCATATGAAAAAGCGGAGCGTGTCTCTCTCCCAATCAAGAATGATAGGGTCCAATCAAGTTGACCATAGGAAAAATAAAATACTGAAAATAAAAGCACACAGACGCTCCAAGTAAAGGACATATGATGTGAAAGAATTAAAATATAGTTTCAGTAGAGATGACCTGATAAGTTGCTGATGAAAAAGGGGATGCCCAAGGCATTCCCAAGCTTAGACGCTTGAGTCTTCTTGAAATATGTTGGGGTGATCCATGGGAGCATCCCCAAGCTTAAGCTCTTAACTCTTCTTGATCACATTATATCATCCTTCTCTCTTGACCCTTGAAAACTTCCGTCACACCAAACTCAGAGTAATTCTCATTAGAGGGTTAGTGCACAATCAAAAACTCACATGTTCTATAAGGACACAAACATGACCGTTACTTTTAACATTAACTACTGCCACTGATGTTATGTGAAGCTCTTCACCCTAAAAAGAATTCCACTCAACACTAGTAAAAGAGAGAATGCGAAAAATAAAAGACAGAATCTGTCTAAACAGAACAGACTATAAAGACTAATTTTGAGAGGCACTTACATTGCTCAGATCGAAAAACGCAAAACTAACGAAAGATGCGTACATATCTGAGGATCACGCACAAACATTTGCAGATTTAAATAATTTTTCTGTGATTTTACAGAAGTAAAACGGTGAATAGCAGAAATCTGTTCCTGCGCAGAAATCCAAATCTAGCATCATCTTCCTATTAGAAGCTCCACTTGGCACAACAATGCGATAAAGTAAAGATACAAAGGAATTGCTAAAGAAGTAAACAACTCCTTGACTCAAAAAGAAAAGAAAAATTGCATAAATAAAATAATGGGTTGTCTCCCATAAGCGCTTTTCTTTAACGCCTTTCAGATAGGCGCAGAAAGTAAGAATCAAGTGTTTCCAAGTGATGAGGCATCAACAATCTTACGCTTAGCTCTCTTATCCTTACCCTTATCTTTAGGAAATACTTGGTTACACATAGATGAAGAGGCGAAATTCATAATGCCTTGGCCCATGTCTATTGTTGCTCCAAAGCGTTTCAGCAGAGATCTCCCAAGCGTAATTTGTCCTGTTCCTGCACATTCAATGACAACATAATCAATAGATATTGTTATCCCCAGGAGTTTTGTAAATACTCCTTCGGCTACTCCTTTTGGTAATTTAATGGTATTATCAGCCAGAGTTCTCCAATTTTCACATTTGGAAAGCTCCCAAAGGTTTAAGGAATCATAAATTTCCCTAGGCATTAAACAAAATTCAGACATGATATCACAACGAGCATGGAAGGTTTCACCATTGATAACAACTTTCATAGAGGGAATCCATCCTGATGGTTCAAAATTTACTGGCACATTATCATAGTGTTCACGAATCTGATTATACCCTTCTTTTAGACCAGATATGTTTGTTTCAGGAGTATTTAATCTATCATTTATGCTTATGAGAGCTGAATTATTTTACTGATTGGAGGGCTAGAAATTGTAATCAATTTTTTTATAGCGTTTAAAAGCTTGATCCCCATCATGACGAAGGAAATCTCCTCCTACCACAGCATCTAAAGCATATCTGTAGCAAAGAATAAGACCGAAATAAAAGCTACTAAGGAGCAGGCATAAAGTCATTCTTGGTTCGGTTTTAGCGTAGGACTCAAAAATTCGAGACCAAGCATCTTTAAAACTCTCTTCACTCCCTTGCTTGAAAGTGAAAATCTCTTCCTCAGGTGACATGACTACAGGAACAGGGCTAGACATGATAACAAGACTGAAAGTAACAATTCGAAATAAGCAACTAATTTTTTTGTGTTTTTGATAAATAAAGCAAACAAGACAAGATAAAAATAAACTAAGTAAGACAATAACAAAGTAAAGAGATTGGAAGCGTGAAACTCCCTTGCAGAAATCCTCTTGCTCCCTGGCAACGGCGCCAGAAAAATGCTTGATGACGTGGGACACACGTTCGTTGGGAGACCCCAAGAGGAAAGTATGAAGCAGTGCAGCAGCAAGTTTCCCTCAGTAAGATACCAAGGTTATCAGATCCAGTAGGAGCAGGAAGCACTTCTGAAGGTTGTCAAAGGTGCCAAAAAAGTACTTGCGTGTGGAAGAGAGTTCGGCTGTTGACGTGGAACCTGCACACAACACAATCAAACTACTTTGCCCCAACGAAACAGGAAGGGTGTCAATCTTCCTGGCTTGCTGAAACAAACGATTAAACGTATGGTGTGGAAAATAGTGTTTAATTGCAGAAAATGAAAAGGAACAATGATTGCAGTTGGTTGTATTATCAGTGTAAAAGAATGGACCGGGGTCCACAGTTCACTAGTGGTGTCTCTCCATAAAAGATAACTAACATGCTGGGTGAACAAATTACAGTTGTGCAATTGACAAAATATTGAGCGCATGACAATGCATATATATGACATGATGATTACTATGATATTCATGTGGGCATTACGACAAAATACATAGACCGTTATCCAACAGCGTCTATGACTAATAATCCACCTCCAGGTTGTCATACCGAGTTCCCCGTTGGTATTAAGTTGCAAGCAACGGATAATCGTATTAAGTAATGTGCGTAATGTAAACAAATGCATTAGACCTAACGGCGCACCCTTAAGCTAAGCATCGGTTATTTTATCCCTAGTGGCAACAGCACATCCACAATCTTAGAAGTTGCTGTCATTCTCCCAGATTACCGGAGGCATGAATCCACTATCTAGCATAAATACTAACTCTTGCAGTTACAAGCATCTACTTGGCCAAAGCATGTACTAGTAACGAAAAGCATGCAAGATCATAAATAACATATAAGATAGATTGATAATCAACTTGACATAGTATTCAATATTCATCGGATCCCAGCAAACACAACATGTAGCATTACAATAAGATGATCTTGATCATGATAGGCAGCTCACAAGATCTAAACATGATAGCATAAAGTGGAGAGACAACCATCTAGCTACTGCCATGGACCCGTAGTCCAAGGATGAACTACTCACGCATTACTCCGGAGGCAAAGCACGCGAAATCTTCCGAAAATAAAAGAGAGCATTCAAGCGTCGCCAAAAAATTCCGTTTGAAGTTTAGCACTTCTAAATAATTTCGAAAGATAAGGTATGTAGATTAAGTCAACTATTCATGTTTACTAAGTTTGACCAAATATATATATAACTAGAATGGTACCCCACTCGTTGCAGCGGTTATCTCTTAAGAAATGAATGAATGCATGAAATATGTAGTGGCCTATAGAAATATGCGAGCAAAACTGTTCACTTTTTTTGGCGAAACTCCGATGTTCCCCTAAAACATGATTTAATTTTTTATTACATAGTGGGATGGTGTGATCTTATCTTTCGAATATCAAAAAATGATGTGGACAATTTGATGGGCTAAAAAAGATGATGTGGATAATTACATGTAGAGACAGAAAATAATTAATGAATATTAGTGGGATGCCATTTTTGATAAGGTAGTGGGATGACATGGACAACTGATTGGCTAAAAGAGCAAGTGATGTGGATATTGCTTGCATGTGGAGATAAAAAATATTAATTACACTTAGTGGGGTTTTGCTTTATAAGAAAGTATAGATATGCACATCTACAATACTAATGAACACACTAATCAGGATATACGTTATGTTGGATCTATTGTTACTGATTTATATAGTAGATTTTCATCCCTTTTACTATACAACTGATCAAACTTATACTCCATAGAAGACGTTGACTTTCGACTACATTTAGACTATATTTTCATGTAATTGTTTATTCATTGCTCCTTTCATCCACGACTTACTAAATATGTTCCAGAAAACATGCCATTGTATTTTTTTATTTCGCTCTCAATATTTTCTTCTACCTTTCTTCCCTTCCTCCCATTATCTACATTTTGGGTTGCCGGACAATAATGCATACACACTCACTCGGGCAATGGACAATGGTTGTCGTCTCATAGGTCGATGCATTTTGGTGATCACTAGGAGCGACTATCGAGGCGACCAAAAAGGTCTAACTCGAGCCATTATGTCCCCTGTGTCACTGCTTTGTGAACACCCCCACCTTAGGAGTTGAGCGGATACGACCACCTCTGCGCACAACCACACTACCAACGACGCACCGATCCATGATCTCCTCGGTTTGGTCTTCAAAGAAGCAAGATGGTGAGAATGATAGTCCCTAGAGAAAGAGGGACGGGGTAGAAGAGAAATGCGGGGGAAATAAATGTGCTACATGAAGTTGGGGTCTAGAGTAGAGACCCCATGGCGAACATATAGTGCCCCATTTGGTTGAATATAAAATTCCATATTTATGGTATCTTGCACAGAAGTGTCAAGTAAAATATAATAAAGGATTATAAACACACGAAAACATGGCCGACCAAGAGACTAGACAAACAAGGTGAAGGCTTTGAGCCTTGAGAGGATGAGGGTTGCACACACTAAAGCATAGTAATAATCAGTACATTTTTATTATCCATTACGCCTAATATATTATTTTAATATATTATAATAAAAATGCTGAATGTGCCGAATGAGGCCGACACACTGACCATGAACCGCGTATAGACAATGCTAAGGTCTATTTAGTCAGCTAGTCCCTTTCTCCGATGAAAGGCATGCGGGTTGCTCTTAAGTAAAAATCAAAAATAGTAAAACATCATACTAATGGTTCAATACATACTCTTTATGTTAATCAAATCATGCACCAGAAACCACTATTAAAATATTTGTACTCTTTAGAGAAATTTATCATAAATATTTATTCTATATTGATTATGGTATTGACAAATAAAATTTAATAAGAGACACATGTTTCATAAAACAGTTCAAATTTAGCACAATACAAGTGGATTTTTTTATATTATACACTACATCCATATGACAAAGAACACTTCAAATAATATTTATCAACATTTCTATAACATGTGGTTAACTATGTCAAATAAGTAAAATAAAATTATATTTGCCAAGACTGGAACATATTAAATAAGTTTGATATAATTATAAGAGTTTAGTACAAATTGTATTAATTTTAATTTGTGGCGGAGAGGGCGCCATCTCTTTTGGATTTCGGGAAACTAACCTAACCCTAGAAGGCTATGGTGGAGGGCTTTGTCCTGGGGCTACTTATATCTCGCGGCATGATGTAATCCTGACCGTCTTATCACATGTATTGAAATTCAGAAATATTAGCCAAAATAACACTATGATATAAAATTAGATAAAAGGAATTAACAATAAACACAAAATAATTCTAGAAAATAGTACCCTAAAAATCCAAAAAATATTTATTTTTTGAATTCTATTTTATTTTTGCAAAAATAATTAGAATTTTATTCGAAAAAATAGATGACATCTAGGGTGACGTCATCCACATATGTGACACTAATTTGTGACGTTTTCTAGACGTGTGATGGTCTCCCTAGAGGTGATGTGGCATCGTGTCAGTGACGGCACATCGTCACCAAAGGTCCCATATTCAGTGATATTTTTTACGCATCGTGTCACTAGGAGGAATTGTGACGGTGATCCATGACGATGATCGGGACGCTCGAAAAAAAGTCACAAAGGGGTTTTTCGTGACGTTTCTAGCTATTGCATGACGATATCAACTCGTCACTATATAACAGAGCCTTGTAGTGAGTAATTTTCTACTACCAACTTTTTTAGGCAAGAAAGAATTTTTTTCTCGGACAAGGAGACATGAAGTTCAATAAGAATTTGTTGCGGTAGAATTAAACCTTAGGTTGCTGGGTGCAAGAGAGCTACTCCACTTCGTGGCGCTACAAAATCGGCGAACAAAATGAATAAATAAATATACGTCAAAAGCAAGAAACATCAAGAATTTATCACCTAGCTAGTCACCTCATCAGCACTCGGAGTCTGGAAGGATAGTGAATGAAAGTTATCACTACTCCCTCTATTGCGAGTAGAGACTTTTGGCTCCCAAGCTCCAGTGCTCCCTCCAATTTTAAAAATTCGAAAATCATATTTATGAGTGTCATAAAATTCTGAAAAAAAAAATCTGGGTGTAGCCAAATAGTATATTCCACGAATGTGCAAATATTAACTTCAAATACTTTATATTATGAGCTACACAAAAATGACAAATTGTGGATCTAAGTATGTCTATTTCCAAATCTCTAAGTATTACCAGATTTTTATTTTTGTGTATCTCATAATATAAAGTATTTCAAACTGAAATTTTTCGCGTTCATGAGATACACCATTGGTTACACTCGTGATTCTTTTCCAGAATTCTTTGAAACTAACAAATATAGTTTTCAAATTTTTCTTAGTGGAGGGATCACTGGAGTTTTTGGGAGCAAAGAACACTTTCCGCTCTATTGCTATTTATTTTCGTTTATTCACGTGTCATTTTCTAACATGGTCTAGCAACTCCCTAGCTCGTCCTTGGAGGAGTAGCTGCATGCCCATGGGACCTGAGATCAGCTAGATATGCGTTTACGTCGGTAGTAGAGTAGTACGTACGTGTGAACGAGTGCCGAGGCAATCCGGAGCGTGTGCGCGCGTACGTTTCCGCGTCTGCGAACAAACGAACCAAGCTCGATCAAAGGCAAAGCGGAGAAGCGCGTGGGGGCTCACGGTTCTATTATCCTTTCCCTTCCCAGCCGCCTACTTACAAACGAGCAGATTTTCGGTTTCAGTTAGCCATCCGTCTACAAATAATCCCGGCTAAAACTAACACAGACTAGAAATAAAGAAGAAAGAACCAGAGAAAGCTGCAAGTTATATATGATATCTCTCTCCTTGTGTGTTCATCGATGTCCAATTCTTCACGTACGTGTGTGATCGCTAAGTTTCAGGAAACATAACAAGCTACCACAAAGGGCCGTCAGAGACAGATCGACGACGTGGTGAGCTGCCGGTCGTCTACCGTGGGGTGGGGCGTTGAGTTGAACCATTCCGTGATGAATTGCTCTACGGAAGAAATTGGTACCCTCTTGACTTGTAGGCATTTGACACTACGGTGGATCTCGATCGACCTCTCCCTTTCTTCATGTAGTACTCCCTCCGTTCCAAATTACATCCAATGTAATTTGGAACGGAGGGAGTACATGCTAGCTAGCATCAAAACGCATAAGAAGCAAGCAAGGTGCGAATAATGGAGTTCTCTTGCAAAAGCTAATTCATTCTTCTCGCTGGCTGCCTGGCTGGCCTTGCAGCCTATACCTTCCCTCTCCCCCCGGCCATGGTGCTAGCTGCACATGGAACAGATATGCCACGAGCTATGCCTATCTGATAGTATCTGTTAGAAACAAATTGTATTACTCTTCACTAAGATCGACGGGTCTATAGTATATACAGTTAACAGGATCAGACGAACTGACGCCTGTCCACTGAAACCAAGATAGGAACAGTACTATACTAGATATATCCACGACGGAAGTCTCTTAACTGGCCGGAACTCACGCTTCAGTTTCACACAGAAGACTGTCAACGATGGCCAGACCTGCCGTGAAAGGGATGCAGAAACGTTGGCACACCGGTTGCAAACGGAGAGCACACCGGAAATTCGCATGCTTTTTCGGTTTCAATTGACAGGGATGCATGGATGTCGAAACTTTAGCCATCTTCTTTCATACCCACAGCATTAGTGGGAGTTCCACGAAAACTAGGTAGGGGAAGAAATGCATCAGTCAGTGACCCATCATTAGCGGAAAACGAGCAACAAACAAGATTAATCATCACTTACACGTACCAAATGAATATCTGAATGAAAAACATGTTCGGATGCTCCCCAAAGATGGGAGGTCAAAAAATGGTGCCTTCAAATATGTAAGCACAAAGCATGGGAACACGTCCAAGGATGGGTGAATTTTTTTGCCTAAGGGGAAAGGGTGTACTCATTAAATCCATGGCACGCACAAGCGATTTCGAAATCGGGCGGGAGCAGGTGAACTCGGGAGTCAAAATGGTGCTCTCATCCTTTCTGGGCATAGATTGGAGGATGCTTAAAATAATAAAGTATACTAATAATCAATATTTATTATCTTTACACCCAAAGTTTAGTGAAGTATTAAAATAATAAATGCTCATTTTGCATAAGGAATTCAAAAGTACATATGGTTTACCACATCAACAAAAAATCTAGTCGATGATTGAAAGTCCTACGGGGTGTACTGAAATCTATGTCAACTAGTTTTTTATGTTTAATTTCCTATAAGACTTTCTATTTCAAAAACTTGCAAGATCACACTATCACTAGATGATACCAAACACATTATGTACAAACAAACCAGTAAAACCAAATACTATGAATTCAAACATAGTACAATATAAGTTATTTTATGTTCATAGATGATTATTGTAATCGATGCTATTTGAATAGCAAGTACAAAGTTTGCACATGTCGTCAATATATTATTAAATCAAGTATAGCTTATGAGACACATTTCACAACGAAAAAATAGTATTAGTTACATCATGTTATCTAATCATACACTAGAAACCGCGATTAAACTATTCATATGCTTCCAGGATCTTATCCTAAATACCTATACAATATATAGAATAGGTAATTGCCAAAGAAAACCGAAAAGGAACTTTTGAAGAAAAATAGCACAACACAAGTGGACATTTTCACAATGATATACATTACAACGGTAGCCAAAAAACACCACAACAACTCTACTAGTAAAATTGTTATATCCATGTGGTTAACTATGTCATATAAGTAACAAAAATATACTTGTTAAGACTATGTCATCTAAAATTTTGTTTGAAGTATAAAAATTTGGTACAAATCATATTTATTTTAATTTGCATGCGTACAACTTTCGCTTGGACCACCGTTTATCTTTGTACAACAAGATCATATGAGGTACAAAAAACTTCTCAACTAACCCCAAAAGATCACCAAAGTCTAAACTGGACACTAGTAGGAATATGCCTATAGCCACCACGCTACCGCTGGCGGACGGTCAAAAGCGTCCGCCAGCGTTATTACCGCTGGCGGGCGGTTTACAGTGCGCGCCACTGGTACCTTGGCTACCGCTGGCGGGCGGCAAATAGTGTACGCCAGCGATAGTGTCACGCAAGTACCAGCAGGCGGGGCTAACTACCGCTGGCGGACGGCATCGATGTTCGCCAGCGGTACTAAAAATACCGCTGGCGGACGGTGCGACGTGCCCGCTAGCGGTAGTTGGGGGACAGTGGTAGCAAAAGTTGCGCTGACGGGCAAAAGTAAGTCCGTCCACGGTAACTTGTCGATCCCCGCGCGCGTGGGTTTTTCTCTCTCCTGCGCATGCATTCGCCCCGCGCGTGGCTTCTCTCATTCTCTACCTTAGCACATGTACGCACTGCCCCTCTCTTTCTCTCTCATATGCACATGCGTCGATCTGTGTGTATCTATCCATCCGACGGCAACCAGCTAGGTAAAGGAAAGCACAACATCCGTGTGCTCCTGGCCACATGCGTGCGTGGCCCATCCCATCCGCCGGATGAGATTCGCTGACTTGGGGTTGGCTGACTTTGTGGTGACTTTGAGTCAATGGCATGTGGACCCTGCACGCGGTGGACCCTACCTGTCGGTGAGCAAGTCACGGCTGAGCAAAGTCAGCCAATCCGTGCCCCCCATCCACATGTACACCTCGATCAATCTCTCTCTCCTCTCGTCTCTTCCCCAGGACATAGCGGATTCATGGCTTGCTCCAGGCGCCGCCGCACTTCCCGTGGCCGTCCGCCTTGGACAAGCGCGGGATGCGACATCGACCTCCCCGTCGTCCCCTTCGGCGTCCGCGGCGCCAGCAAGGGAATCGTCCCCACCACCGCCGTCGCCTCCGTCATCGACATCGGAGGGAGGCTCGGCCAGGCCGGCGTCGAGATCGGGACCTCCGTCGGCGGGGCCGTGCAGCATGCCCTATGCCAGATTCCCGTGCCCTTCCGGAGCGCCACTCAGATCCGCCGATGCAAGCTGCGTTCTGCTGCTCCCATCAACGGTGAAGGGTTCGAGGTCGTCGACAGCGTGTTCGCGAGGAGATGGCCGGCATAAACGAGAAGGGGTCGTGGCCGCCGGCGAGGAAGTTGAGGGGGAAGGGTCATGGCCGGCGGTGCCGCGAGAAGATGGTCAACATGAGCGACACGCAGGGGGAAGGGCCGTGGCCGGCGGCGCCGCGAGGAGGACGAGAGGGCCCATGGCCGGTGTGGCCGTATTTTTTTTTATCGTTGAAACTATACCGCTGGCGGACACAAGTTCTGTACGCCAGCGGTAACTGACGTACCACTGGCGGGCACTTTGTTCGCCAGCGGTAAGTATTACCACTGGCGTAGTCATCGCTGGCGGGCGCGTGCCCGCCAGCGGTAGGCATATTCCTACTAGTGGGATACTTTCTTACCGCAAACTAAGCTGAGTACAAGCCTAGACAACGGCTTCTTGATTCCGAATTGGAAGTGAAGCACTCGAGGTTGAAGGCGAACCATTGGAGTCTAGGTCATTGATGAGAATGAGAATTTGAAGTCATAAAAAGGACGCAAGGGCTTGGTTAGTGGTTGGGATAGACATGAGTCCTCTCCTCAATAGTAGAACGGCACTATGAAAACGGAGGTAAATGTCGAACCGTTGCCAAAAAGAGGCCTCATCGGTTACGGTTAAGACCTTCGTTCCCGATAGGCTGATATTGTGAACTCATATATTTGTGTGAGGGGTACGTACCCGCGACTTAGCTAGTATACAATTGGCATGTCATACCCTTGATGCAAACATATGTAGTTAAACTTCTTGCCTTACATAGTTCAGTTTGTTGTCTCCGATGTGTGTGTGTAACCGTTATGTGGTAACATCACCACATTTGATATTGGTGAGCATAACATTCAGGTTTGAGGCAACCAACCAACATAGATTCACATCTTACTAGCCTGAGACCACAGGGACATCCAACCAAACAAGGCGTACACAATCAGCCAGTGATACTATACAAATGACCAAACAAGATGGAGAACTACATTCCTGCATATGCCAGGTCGATACCCACGAAACTGGATGTGAAGGAGGCTACAATTGGTGCATCCTACAATCACACCCTAAGTCGCGCGATCAAAATGTCATACCATCTCTCCAAGTTGCACCATAACCTACCATTTAGCTTGCTCTTAGAAAACTATTGTTGTGTTAGAGCCTGAAACTGACTTCATATGTTGATAGATGGACTTAACTTGTACCAAAAGTTATAATGGGTAGAGTAATCTAAAGAGGTAAACCTCGAGAGCTTTGGGGCGCTCCTCAGAGCTTAGCCCACGTCGGCCGTTGGATCGGTCCGTTACTGCGCGATCTGGGCCGTGCGTTCCCTGCCTCACTTTTTTTACTGCTTATTTCTTTCACTGACAGTGGGTCGACGCAGCGTTGGTCCCGCCTCGCAGAGAAACATCGCGTGGAGTCCTCGGTGACGCGCTCGAGCGACTGGTCTCGCGCCGAACGTGGGTGCCGACGAAGGTGATAATATCTCCTGCCAGGGGTAGCATCGATTTTTCCTCTTCACGCAAGTGGACCGAGCGTGCTGCCGTCTCCCCCGCTGTCGACTTCTCCATGGTCGCCGGGTACGCCTCTACAGTCATGCCCGCCCTACTCCTGGCCTCGATTGGGGGAGAGCAGCTCACACGCCTCATTTCCCCCTCGGTTTCGCTTCCTGCTCTCCTCTCACCTGCTGTTTCGTGCGCGAGCTCCAGTTTCAGATCCGTCGCCGCCTCGAGGATCTCCGACCACATGCCGAGGTACGCCGCCGCCGATTAACCGGCTGCAAGCCCCCATCTTTCTCAGATTACTTGCACTCTCTCATTCTCTTTCTTTCCAATATAAGGAGGACCACGACCACGAGCAGGAGCCACGGCAGAGATGCACGAGAAGACTGCGGCGTCGCGAGCGGTGGTCAGCTATAAGGAGGTGCACGTGTATTTGCTCAGCCACAGTGACGACGAGCCGAGCTGAGTCGCCGCCGATTCGCCCCTGCCTGCCCTGCCCTTCTCCGCTCGCTCAAATCAATTTATCTTGAAACGCCCAAGAGACCTGGCTTCAATGGCATCTGGCCTCTATGCAAACAGTCTGAGGTAATTTCGTTTTTTCACTGAATGTTTGTTCTTCGTATATTACTTCCCAATGATAATTTCTCGATTTGGTTTCCAGATTCTTCACCTCAGTTCGTCCGATCTACACCGTCCATGGACATAGAGGTTAAATCATTCGTTCTTTTTCTTTTGCTGGTTAGTGTTCAGGGGGAAAGCTCCAGTTTAGTTTACTAGGAAAGCTCCAGTTTAGGCCATCATAGAACGCACCATTGCTCTTTAAGATACGAGTTAATATGTAACCCTACCTTCGATTGAGTTATAAGTAATATCCCCAAGATTAACCTGGGTGCCATTGGATGCATTTCATTTCTTATAGATAAAAAATCCTGTTTACATTACCCGAAAGCCATGTAGATAGATACATCATTTTATCTTTTGCTTAGGCCAGAATCATTTATTTATGTAATCTTTGTATTTTGTCAATGCTGAAAAAATAATGTGTTCTTGATTTCTGCACTCCCATGTTTATCTTTGTAGAAAAGAAGAAATTTGTATTGGCGTGAAAGAGATCTTTGACTGCACCGTTGCTGGCCAATTTCAGTGTATACCTCACAGGGAGAAAAATGTCCCTTTTCTTGGTTCCTCACTATATTTCCAAGACCAGTTAATCCACCTTTTGTATTTGTTTCAGGACTACATGAGCACCTATTGTGTTTGAGTCCCAAATCCCATGAACCTGGCCCTTATAGTCGAATGAAAAGATCTGTTGTATTAAAAGTGAGCTTTCTTGATCAGTCAATGGCTTCTTTGCACATTTCTTTTTTTGTATATAATTTCTTAGCCTTCTTAGGTTTTCTAATATGTAGATAAACTGTAAACACAGCGGCATTTTGGTTCCTATAAATCAGCAAGATTTAAACTGGAATATGATGTATTTTTGACTATGTACTTTAGGGTTCTGCAAATAATGAATGATAGAGAAACATTTTAAATTTTTAATGATGTTTTTATTTTAATCAGCTAGACTTCTTTAATTTCCGAGTTTATGTTCTCATAATTTTCCCTTATGTTTGCTGCCATACTCTGATGTGCACATATAATTACCTACAAGATTGAAACTGATATTTAAAGGAACTTTATCTAAGATTTTACACTCAAACTGCTCTTTCGGGAGAGGCTGTATACTAGGGGAGAGCTAAAAGGTCAGATAGGACAGGTTGATCCATTTGTATATCAGTAAAGCTTGAATGAACATGAATTGCTCATTCGAAGTTTTGCATTTGTAGCCACAAGTAATTTATTCTTCCTTTTCAAATGAGTTGATTATCTTCCCCATTATCTTGCGGACTATCTTCATTACAAACCAGTGATATCTCATAGAGACCATTTGAAGATCTAATTCTTACATATAGTTGCATTCTATATGTTGTTATTGCTGAAGGTGGTAATGAAAACCTTAGGAAAATTGCCGGTTAGGGGCTGATGGTCTAGAAGAAATTGTAGAAGTGACATTTCATAGGCATAGTAATTTCTAATAAACTGGGAGAACCAGTTGATGAGGATGAAAAAGAAATGCAAATGATCCATTATCCTATATCTTTGAATGATAGAAGATAATAATACTATGGAAGCACTATTTGTATCCATATGCTCACACTTTGTCAATTGTTCGGTCAAGCGTAGTTACAGTTAAAAGTCAGTGGTTATTTTTTATCCTTCATTTTTATTCCTTTCAATTCCCAAATGGTATAGGAGATTTTGTTGGTACTCCATTCACATGATTTTGTTACTTTGTGATTTGGTTAGTGTTTAACTTGAGACCCAATATTGTTGACACAACGTTATTCTGGTTGGAGTCTAGACCAAATTGCATGATGTGTGGACTAACATGAGATCCCCGCTTCTTCTATGGATATTGCAGGAAGGGGTAAATAAAAGGCAACTTATAACATTGTTGTTCTAAGATAGAGTTGTTCTTTTGAGATTGCCTCGATAGCTGGATATCGTAATGCAAGGCATTCATGGTAAGGTACCCTCTACCTATGAGTTAGCTTTCTTCATGCCGTTCTGTTATACGGTTTGCCAGACTAAAGATATATCGTCTATATGCTACAGCAGCATATTTAAGCTCCTCTCTTGGCATTGTAATAGGTGGTTTGCATCCCCACTCAAAGCCGTGTTGTCTAATTATTTTGCAGTGACAACCAACTACTTAAAACAGCTTACTATATTCTGTAGTTGGTGTCATTCTACAGATTTCTTTATTTCTGATAGTAAGCATGATTCCTGCTGATGTTCGTATTTTTGTGTTTTTATTTCCAGTTTCCTTTTATTTTTTGTTTCCTACATGCAGCTGCTTCCTCTCTAATTTCTATTTTTCGGGCAGCAAACATCACTTTCAAAACAAGAATCAATAATTTATGTGGTGATGGTACTATGTTAGTTTTGTATGATCTGAAAGCTAGCACATAATGTCTCATGCATGAGTTCGCATAGAGTAGATCCAAACCATGTCTTCTGAAATACTTGAGCAAGTGGTTGGTCTACTCCAAATTTTTTAAAGGAGACATTGGTGGGGAGATAAATAAATCAATCGTGTATTTTTTTTCCATTGATAGATAAAAATGACAATAATTTCTGCAGAATCAATAATGGAGGATGTTCTTGGTTGTTTACAGTATCTAGGCTGATCCTGGACCACTAACATCGGTGTTTATTTTATATGCCTTCGAATACCAATGCACCTTGGAGTGCCATCTAACATCGATGCCACCTGGGACTTCTATAGCTTTGGGTACATGTGGCATATGGTGTTTGGTGTCGAGCTTAGGTTTGATCTATATTTTATCATCTCATGGCCATAGAAAAGTGGAGCTTTTGATAACCATTTGATATGGCCTTGACATGTTCATAATCGGATGGTTCATAATCTTGCTCTTTATAATCATAAGTTGTATGCTGTATTGAAATTATCCTTGGTTCCTTTCTTGTGGAGAAACTTTAAATTAATTGTTGCCTCTTGCATTAATTTATGGTGTATTTAAAGGAAATGATGCAAGCATAAACTATTAGCCTTGGTTGATACATTCAGCTGCCAGCATTAGAGATTTATCCTATTTTCATTAAATTATCCACTCTTCTATGTATTCAAATTTGATTTTCAGTTTAAGTGCAATAGAAGCCAGGACAGGCGGGAGCTAGCAGTGCAGAGGTCGGGAGCTTAAACCACGAGAGGCTTTCTCTAATTATTGGGTGTGGTGTCGCCTGATCATCAATCTTTTTCATGTACCGTGACTGAAATATCTATCGGTCTTATGTCTACTAAAGTGACTCATTGAAAGGTGAACTTGCAAACCATCTGTCTTTTCAGTGCATCTCTAAATTATGTCCCATGCGTCTATGGTTTATGTGCCTTCTTAGTGAGTTTTTGGCGTGCAATTTACCATCTGTTTCAGTTTTCGTTGTACTTTCTATTTGTCACTCGATCTGCTTTTTTTTTTGAATTAATCTCGCTTTAGCTTTACTAATAAATTAATTTATGCTGCGTTGTCACTGTGACGTATGGTTACTGGATGCTACTTGGTTGTTTGTTCCTGACCGCTATTTGTTGATTGGGGTCTTCCTGGCATGAACTATTGTAACAGGCTGACAGCTCCCCCTTCAATTATTAGGCCCTTAAATAGGTACATATACTATTGTAACAGGCTGACAGCTCCCCCTTTCATTATTAGGCCCTTAAATAGGTACATATTATGTTGGCTACCTGTTGTTAATGTAACTACATATTGCTTGATCCAGTTAAGACTTTAAATTAATGGTTGCTGCTTGCAGATAATTTAGAGGTTTATTAGATTTTGTTTCTCTGTTGAGTGCACATGATGGCAATGACATCATTAACCTGTCCTCGGCCTAATTAAGCACTTTTAGGTTGTACCTTTCTCCTTTTGTCACTTATTTGTGAATTCATGTATTTGTTGTAGATCTTTGTTCTTATTACTCTCTTGTGAAACAAAATGAGAGATGCACTGAAAAGTCATTCTGATATATCAAAAATATTGTATGTAAAAGGTAATATATATTTGTGTGTGTGTGTCACATCAAATAGGAGAGTCGTGCATCCAATTGTTTGCTTCCAGACTTTCCTAAATTTCTACAGGATATTGCAATTGTTTTTCTCCATATTTTTAAGGTTGTTGCCTCTCACTAAGTAAAACCGTTGGTGAACTGCCTGATATACAGACTGCTAA
This sequence comes from Poa pratensis, assembly GCA_947311845.1. NCBI lineage: Eukaryota > Viridiplantae > Streptophyta > Magnoliopsida > Poales > Poaceae > Poa > Poa pratensis. The sequence continues at coordinate 38,813,118 of CAMZMU010000098.1, forward strand.
AAACGAAATCTTATTATTGCTCATTCCTGTAATTATTTGACACAACTCTCGCTAATAAAATCCTGCTCTCTTGATACATCTCTAACGAATAATGTGGCTTTAGAATGTCGCAGCTGGAAACCCCAGCGCTTGCATAGCTTGCTTCTCTCTTGGTCTCTTTCTTGCCCCGGTTGCTGCTGGTTTAGATTTCTTGCATGTCGCTGCTGACGGCGCATATTATTCTCAGTGAAATGGATATTTCTTTTTCTGGTCTTTGTTAACTATACATAATTTCTCATGTTTGAGTTTTAGGCATTCCATATTGCCTACCTTATGTACATAGATCATCCTCTCACTGTAAATTTGTCACTTTCTAAAGCATGTTGGTATTATTAGCCCTTTTTTTCAGATCAAACGTGCTCGCCCACTGCGCCTGTTTCTGGTTGTTTGTTACATGCTCAGCCAAATTGCATTATCTATACTTGGATTGCCACTATCCTTCATAACTACTAAATGCTGCTATATACTTGATTGCTAACTCCATCGTTATTTCCAAGCCTTCCATATGGAGGTTATCTGAGATTCCAACCCTGGTCCCGCTTTGGGAGATGCTGAAGAACTATGTGTGCCCAGCCCGAAGTACAAGACTTGTGTGCCTGCAGAAGCAAAATTGGTGGCCTCACTCACATTCTATCCGTCAGCTCTCGATGTCTTCGTTTTTTCTTATGGTACAGTCTCACTGTTAGACAATTCTATGGACTGTTTAGAGGCTGCCAACAATGATGCAGCGAACCAGTCTATCAAGTATGGCGAGAAGTCTGAGCATAGATACTATAAGATTATAGCTATGATGAACTTAGCAAGAAAAAACATACTGAATACTGTCACATCAACCAAGTTATTTAAGAGGACTGCAAAGCTTATCAGTAGGTTCAGAAGATCAAGGAGATTACTGTATGTTGGTTAAATTTCATACCGGATGTTGCCAAGACAAATGACAAGGTCTACCAGATATTGGTGTTCATGTTGATGCCTCTCCATCAGCTTATCCTATTGCCAGTGGGTAGTATATATACTGTGTGGTAAAGTGTACTTATCCTACTATGAGGTATTTCTCCGTGGCTCTGCTATCTTTGTTTACCTACTTATGTGATGGTTTGTAGATGTTGTAATGAAAGACCTATTATCCTGAAGATCTATCTGTCCGGAAGACTTATGAGATGTTGTAATTAAGAAACTACTTATCCTGTAGACTTATTATGGGTGTAGACTCTGTTTATGTAAAAGCATTGTGCTTTGCTCTAAACCTAACTATTGTGTCATTAAAAATGTTTGTCATAGCGTTTTGCAAACTGAAAATCAGTGTCAAACGGCGGGTGGCGCGCGGCAAAGCCGCGCCAGGGAATCTAGTTATGTATTACCAAGTATAGTATGTGGGCATTCCACTTCTGGTGTGAGGAAAACAGGAAATGATGATGCTGTTGAAACTTAAGAGAGAATCAGGCATGAAACAATCAATTCATGCATGGTCATGGGAGGAAAATAAAAACCTTTGGCAGAGTATTTCCACTACTAGCATAGACAACTCTAAGTGCTACCGGTTTCTGGGTAGTCAATCATCGTATCTGAAATGGGAAAGCTGAATCTCAAAGAGGGAATACGAGGAAACAGGTAAACCCACTCCACGATACTTTGCTTGCTAAAAACCAAGAGATGTCTACTTTGAGGAATTGAGCGTCCAAAATTTAAAGTATTTACGGCGTGGCCCTTTTCGGTAAAAGGTTTTCGATATAAAACTAACTCATCCGTGGTTTGTTGACTCCTTCCACTCCATTGCTGTTTACTTTTGTTTATTGACCTGTCATTTTCTAACATCGTCTAGCAACTCCGCCGTCCGTCGATTAGTAGTTACAAAAACACGATATAAAAACAGGACGCTAACAATGTAAAGTGGAGTAGAAGTATTCCTCTTTCTGGATTAGTTGTTGGTTAGCTGAAAGACGAAGAACCAGGCAGGCAGCACTCTGTTTTTTTGGCACGCAGGACAAAGAGTCGAGATGGAGGAGGAAATAGTAGCCTTTTGACTCCATCGTGACAAGGAGATTCGCACGAGACCATGGGACCTGATCAGCTATAGCTTATAGCAATAGCTGCATGACGCGTTTACGCTGGAAGCATAGTACGTGTGAACCAAGTGAAGTACAGTAGTACGCTAGATAGTGTCGTAGCTGACAGTCCGCGTCCGGCGGCGGTGCGAACGAACCAAGCTGAAAGCGGAGCGCGTGGGCCCACACAGCCAATGCTGACGACAACGTCAGTCGATAAACCGACGTATCTAGACCCATTGGGATGCGCCGTTGGAGACTTGGTGGCCGCTTGTAAATGGTCATGTATATGGCGTCATATGATCCCATTTATTTTGGTCAACAGTTCAAATTCGTTTTTTTCCTAGGAAAATGAACTAACAGCCGCTTATACGGGATTACATTGCGCCATATACGTATCCATTTACATCCCTAGGATGTATGCTGGATGAATTCTAGTGACCGTCTTTAACTGGGGTGGCCTCTAAAAAGGATTGTAATATGTTTCTGGGCACCAAAGCTGGTATAGTTGTCTCATTTTCATCTAAAAAAACGTACACTGGGACGGAGATAGAGCCATGGTACTCTTATTTTGTGGGACGCAAAATTCTCTGTCGAGACGCCATTACCAACATATACAAATCTAACATGCCAATACAATAAACAGTAAGGCCTCCTTTGATTTTTAGGGTAGGAACATCAAAGGAATAGGAAATATAAAGGAATGGAGTGCCCTGCTCATTTAGATGCTACGGATACTAGAACTCTGTTTGATTGCACCGAAGGAACATCACAGGAATTTTAAAATGAGGTAGGACCTCATTTTTCTTTTCCTGTGAAAACCAACTAGCTAGTTCCTACAGGGTACAATCCCATGAATCAAACATGTATGGAAGGAAAAAACCCACAGGAACTGAATCCTATAGAATTCCTGAGTAAATCCTTTGAATCAAAGGAGGCCTAAAGCAGACGTATATCCAGGATTCCCCTCGCCTAGGCTGGATTGGCCGGCGGAAGGCGAGACAAAAGAATGAAAATTCTCGCGGCACTCCGTCTCAGTGCCAACATAACAAGCCAATTTCTAGAATATCTCGGGTGAATCCGTGAAAAAGTGTTAGCACCATGGGCCAAGTTGGACCGTCAGAGACAGACGACGTGGGGCGTTGAGTTTAACATTCTCAGAATTGCTCTACGGAAGAGAGTGGTACCCTTGACATGTAGGCCAACTCTATATGCTCCAGAGAGCGACGGTCGCATCATTCGGCTAGCTAGGAAGGGAATTTCGGTCCATGGATCCTCTCCCTTTCTTCTTCGTATATATGCCTCTCCCATCTCCCCTCTCCCCTCTCGCGCCGCCCCGCGCGGCGGCCGGGAGGGAACCCTAGCCGCCGCCGTCGCCTAGCCCCACCTCTCCTCCCTCCTCCCTCCCCCGCTGCCACCACGGGCGCGGCCAGGAAAAGACTGGGCGCTGCCGGCGGCGGCGGGGGGGGGGGGGGGGGGGACTCTTTCGTCCTCGAGGTTGATGGGCCGGCGCGGGTTGGCGCCGCCGATCTCGGGCGTGGCGCGGCCGCCGGGCGCCACGGCGACGTCGATCTGCTTCGACGGCGTGGCGGAAGACGCGGATCTCCGGCCCTCCAGGCGCAGAGCGGCGGATCCGGCGGTCCGGTCCTTGCGGGCGGGCTGCGGAGTGGATCCGGGTAGGGTGACGGATCTCGGGTGTGCTGCTCACTCCGGTGGCGTGTCATGCCCGGATCTGGCCACTGCTCGAAGGATCTGAAGGTGTGGATGATGGCCGGTGAGAGCCGGGCTCCGAGCGATCGGAGCCGACGATGGTGGCGCCCTCGGGCGTCATTACCTTGTTGAAGGTGTCGCCGCTGTGATTCTTCAGCCTCCCGCTTGGATGTTCCGGGGGAAACCCTAGATCTGGTGCTACCGGATCGAACGATGGCGACACTTTCGGTGTCGTTTCTCCCCCTTGGGGGCATCGTTTTTGGAACACGTGATGCCTGGAGTGGTCTACCGGTGGAACGGAGTTTCTTCTACCACGATGAAGACGACAGATCTTGGCGGCATGGTGCAGCGGAGACTTGACGATGGTCGTGGCTAGGTGGACTCGCGCAGGGTGGAGGCGCAGCCTGGTGTCTTGGTGGCATCGGCCGCATGCCTGACGAGAGTTTTGCTTCGAGCTGCACGCTGGAGTTGGGTTGACGGAAGATGTTGGAGGCGATTTCCGGAGCGGATGCACAAGGCGCTGTCTCCGATGGTTTGCCAGGGAGCCGGCGACGGTTGTGGCCGGGGTACAAGGCCCCATTGCATCTGTCGTTTGTGCTAGTTGTGGTGTTTTCACTGTTGGTGGGTTTAGCTTGTATTCGTTCGTTGTAAAGCTTTTGCCAGCTATGTTGAATAAAAGAAATAAAGCGGTCGTATGCATCATTTCGATGCAGAGGTTAGGGTGACCCTTTTCTAAAAAAAAAAAACAGGCTAGCAACACCAAACGCAAACATAACATACGAAGCAAGCAAGGTGCGAATGGAGTTCTCTTCCTACTAATTCATTCCTCTCGCTGGCTAGCTGACCTTGCAGCAGCCTATACCTTCCCTCTATTCCCGTCCGTTGCTGGGTGCACATGGTCATCCAGATTCGTACCAATCCCTATGATCTTATCTGTCTGTTAACAAATTGTATCACTCTCTCCTTACTGAGATCCACGGGTATATACAATTAGCAGGATCAGACGCACAGACGTCTGTCTACTGAAAACAATACAGGAACAGTTGGGCAGATCGACACGCATGAGCTTAGATAGTCAACGACTGATATTCCTGGTGTCAGTCTATCGAAACCATGCACGATGCATGCACATGTGGAGTACTTGCATTGCATGACAGCATTTTAATTATGTGTTAATCGTTGGCCGTCCATGTAGTGACACTAGATGCCATGATTCAGTTTCACACATAAGACTGTCAACGATGGCCAGACCTGCAGCGGAAGGAATGCAGGGTGCGGCAGCACACTAGTCGCCGAAGCAGCACACCGGAAATTCGCATGGGGCTTTTCACCAGTAGTTGGTGAGACGGTGAGATTTTTTCATGTTTTCTTGCACCCGAAACCACACGATCTTCAGCGAAATTTCGGTTTCACTTGACAGAGATGGATGCAAAAGTGCATCAGTGGGAGTTCATCAGAAATAAAGGAGAAGAATGCATCAGCGAGTGACCCATCAGCGGAAAACGGGCAACAAAGATAGTTAAATAAAAACAAATCGGATGATCTTTGACGTAGCAACAAGAGTATATTAGATTGAGTGAGTGACACGGCAGACATGAGAATGTGTGGGTCGGCTAGCCCATTTAGTCACTCACCTTATTCCGCAGACGAAAAATTGTATCTTTGTAAGAGCAAATGTGGAAGCTAAGATAAACCCTTTTATGGTTAAAGCAAATGAACAGATTTGATTGAAATTAAATCAATTTTGGAGGTACGAAATGAATCTTTCAATTGGATGCTCCTGCTAGAGAAGAGATTAAATCAATTCGAGACAATCCTCTTAAAAAATAAATTCTGGAGGTAAGAAACGAATCTTTGAATGAGAACTATCTTTAAATCCTCTATGTAGCTAGGAGGTCAAAAAAAACCCGGTGCCTTCTAATATCTAAAGGACAGATTACACATGTCCAGTGAGGATAAAACAAATTTCTCTAATAGGTTGTACAGAATGAGAACTATCTTTAAATCTCTCTAATAAAATTTATCTAATAGGTTGTACAGAAATCCTTCCATGCCGAGTCAGCCACGCACCGCCGTCGGTGCGGTATCCTCGACTTGCAGGCACATGGATCACACGGTGGTGATGGATCTCAGGTACTCCATGATCCGGTCGGGGAGACAGAACGGCAGTGTCAACATTTGGGTGGAGTACAAGCTAGGGATTTTCGTGCTCCTCCTCATCGATCCCTCCCTTTCTTCCCAGCCTACCTATCCAGAAACGCATATACTCGAAGCAAAGCAAAGCAAAGGTGCCAATGGAATTCTCTTCCTACTAATTCCTTCCTCTGGCTGGCATGGTAGCCTATACCTTCCCTCTTAGGATGACTCCAATGGACCGACGCAAACGGACGCGCGTTTGGTCCGTGTTTTATCCGTTTGCGTCGGCAAACGGACAGGCCCAGTCCACCCCTGTCCGCCATTGGTGGCAGTGCACCCAACGGTCCGACGCATTGAGTCCGCCCGGGAATTATTATTTTTAGCTAAACAGGCCATATATGGGCCTTTTGTATTCATATATAGGGGGTGGGCCACAAACGGCATTTTTACATAATATTTTTAAAAGCAAAAATATATAAAAACTCTAATATTTGCCCTTCGCGGGCTTCTACTCCTCTTCGTCATCCCCATCGAGGATGACGTAGTCCGGCTGCTTCCAGAGGTGCGCCGGTGGTCCGCCTCGCGGTGGGACGACGGCTGGCGGCGTGGGCGGCTGCTCCTGCGCCTGCTCCTCCGCCTCCTCAACCTCCCAGGCGCCGCCATTGAACACCTAGCGCTGCCCTAGCAGGCCTTGTGGCAGCGGAGGCGCCGGTGGCAGGTCCACGTCCATGGCCTTCCACCATGGCTGTGGTTCCTTGATGACGTGAAACACACGTTCGTTGGGAGACCCCAAGAGGAAGGTATGATGTAGTCAGCAGCAAGTTTTCCCTCAGAAAGAAACCAAGGTTATCGAACCAGTAGGAGCAGCAACTCTTCAGAAGGTTGTCAACGGCGCCAGAAAAATAGCTGTCGCAGGGAGTCTGGACTGTTGACGTGGAATCTGCACACAACACAATCAAACTATTTTGCCCCAACGAAACAGTGAGGTTGTCAATCTCACTGGCTTGCTGAAAACAAAGGATTAAACGTATGGTGTGGAAAATGAGTATTAAATTGCAGAGAATGAAAAAGGAACAGTTTGCAGTTTGTGGTTGTTTAATCAGTGTAAAAGAATGGACCGGGGTCCACAGTTCACTAGTGGTGTCTCTCCATAAAAGATAACTAACATGTTGGGTGAACAAATTACAGTTGGGCAATTGACGAATAGTGAGCGCATGACAATGCATATACATGACATGTTGACTACTATGATATTTAATTGGGCATTATGACATAATACATAGATCGTTATCCAACAGCATCTATGACTAATAATCCACCGCCGGGTTGTCATCCGAGTCCCCCGTTGGTATTAAGTTGCAAGCAACGGATAATTGCATTAAGTAAAGTGCGTAATGTAAACAAACACATATGCCCGTGGACATAGCATCGTTAGGTTATCCCTAGTGGCAACAGCACATCCACAACCTTAGAACTTTCTGTCACTGTCCCAGGTTAAACGGAGACATGAACCCACTATCTAGCATAAATACTCTCTCTTGGAGTTACAAGCATCTACTTGGCCAAAACATCTACGAGTAACGGAAAGCATGCAAGATCTTAAATAACATATAAGATAGATTGATAATCAACTTGACATAATATTCAATATTCATCGGATCCCAGCAAACACAACATGTAGCATTACAATAATATGATCTTGATCATGTAGGGCAGCTCACAAGATCTAAACATGATGGCACAAGGTGGAGAGACAACCATCTAGCTACTGCTATGGACCCGTAGTCCAAGGATGAACTACTCACGCATCACTCCGGAGGCAGGCATGGCGATGTAGAAGCCTCCGGTGACGATTCCCCTCTCCGGCAGGGTGCCGGGAAGAGGTTCTGAACCCTCCCGACTTAGGGTTGACGACGGCGGCGTCTCTGGAACTTTTCGTGGATATTTGCTCAGGTACTTAGGGTTTTCGCGTCGGGGGGAATAAGTAGGCGAAAGGGCGGCGGCTGCGGACCCCCGAGGGGCCCACACCACCCCAGGGCGCGGCAGAAGGGGGCCCGCGCCCTGGGTGCGTGTGGCCTCCTGGTGGCCCTCCTCTGCTGCTCCTTCGCTCCGTCAGGCGTGTTCTGGAAAAATAGGCACCCCCGTGTAGTTTCGTCCAATTCCGAGAATATTTCCAGACTAGCTTTTCTGGAATACAAAAACAGCAGAAAACAGGAACTGGCACTTCGGCATCTTGTTAATAGGTTAGTCCCAAAAAATGTATAAAAGTGATATAAAGTAGATGCAAAATATGTAGCAATTGGTATAAAACAAGCATGGAATATCAAAAATTATAGATACGTTTGAGACGTATCATTCCTCCAGGACCCCCGCCTGCTGCGCCTGCAGGGCCGCCTCCTGCTCCCTGGCGACGTCGGGGAGGACCATGGCCCAGCGCTTGGCCTCGTCCTCGACCATCTGCTTGCGCGAGGCCTCCTTCACGGCCTCGAGCTCGGCGTCCTTGGGATCCACCTCCATCTACACGCGCGGCGGTGGCGGCGGCGGCGCAGACCCAATCCGCAGCGCGCGCGGCACTGGTGGTGCATCCCTCCGCCGTGTGTGCGGTGGCGGTGACCAACGCCCAGATGGCGGCGTCGGAGCCCGCGTGTAGAGAGCCTACCACCGCAGGTCGTGCTCGTCGCGGAACCACTCCGCCCAGTTACGCGACGTGGCCGCGAAGGCGGGATCTTTGCGGAGCGAGGCCGGGAGGCGCCGCCGGCGCCGCTCGATCTCGAGATCCCGTGCCCGCTCGCTCGTCGGCATCGGTGGCACCGGAATGCGCTGCGGGTTCAGGTGCCAATGCTCGGGGAGCTTGACATCTGGCCATGGCAGCGGGGTTGCGTGGTCCCAGTACCACAGGCAATCCTCCTTGCGCACGTAGACGCGGGTGCGCAACTCGCCGCCCGGCGGCGCGAGCTCGAAGACGGCGGGGAGCTGCGCCGGAGAAGCAGGTGGGGAAGGGGAAGAAGGTGGGGAAGGGGAAGGTGTGCGGTAGCGGCGACGGCGGCGGCCAGAGGATGACCCCGCCTCACCGTCGTTCTTGGCCTTGCCGAACCCCGGCCACCGGAGCGGCATCGCGGCGAGCGAGGTGGTGGAGGGCCTAGGGTTTGCGGCTTGGTCGCCGGAGAGGGAGCGGGGTGGGCAGTGGAGTAGGTGGGGGCTGCCCGTCCCTATCCCCTCGCATTAAAAAGGACTGGGCCAGGGGGAGGCTGACCGGTGCCGTGTCGCTGCCAGGTGGGCTCGGGGGAGGACAGCATGCGTGGCCGCGCGGACGCGTTTTCACTCCGCCGCGCGTCCGCCCCGACGCATCGGTGGCCCAAATTTGGACCAGGGATGCGTCGGGGCGGACGCACGGCGGACCAAAAAACGGAGCGCGGTCCGTTTATGTCGCCCCGTTGGACCTTGTTTTTGGCCCCCGCGGACAGAAACGGAGGCGCGCGGACTCGATGCGTCGCCCCGTTGAGTCATCCTTATACCGGCAGTTGCTCTAGCTGCACATGCCACCAGATTCGTGCATACCAATGCCTATGATCTCATCTGTCTGTAAACTGATTAGTACATCATTGTTACTCATAGTATCTGAGATCGGTGCATGTATATATTGAGCCGGACAGATCAAGCAAGCAAACAAACGCACACACGTCTGCCTGCTGAAAATAAAATATGAACACTGCTGCACCAAAGTCCCGCGCGTAACCGGGCGGCCGGGCTCATGTCGTCCATGTTAGGCAGATCGATCCACGCGCATGCAGATGCTGATCGGTGATCACAGCCTATAGCTATAGTCAGCGACTGATATTCCTTGTCTCGGTCGGCGGCCGATCCCTCCCACAGGCCACAAGTAGGCACTTGCAATGCCACGAGACAGCCTATTAAAGTATTAATCAAGGTAAAAATAGCGTGCTACGAAAAATAGTTCCTCCAGATGCTATACACGCTATAGCGTGCTATATTTCAATATAGCGCTCTGAAAAAAATACCATATATAGCTGAAAAATACAGAATTTTAACCAGAATAAACAATATAGTCCAGATATAGCAACAATATATGCATAACCACGCACGGAAAACATTCTACAATTGTCTAAAAGCTTAAAATCAACATCACACGGAGCAACAACATAATATAATTTATTTATTCAGATCATCAGAATTAGCGATGTCATCTTTCAATTCAGAAGAGGAACCAATAAATTGTAGTTCATCATCAAGACAAACAGAAAGGAGTTTCTGCTTAAGGTGGAAAACTTGGTACTTTTCGCCGTTAGGCTGGAAAAAGAAAATAGCACGCTAAAGTTATGACGTTATAGCGCGATATAGCGTGATATTTCGTAAATAGCGCCGTAGCGTGAAAAGGTGGCAAAATTTAGCGCGGACCTCCAGTTATGCTATATCGCGCTATTAGCGCCGAAACAGTGCGCTATTTTTTTCCATGCTATTAATTAATTAGCCGTTAAACATTAGTTGGACATGCATGCATTGCCGTTTCCCAGAATGCAAGTGATATATTGATAGATGTCGTTGGATTGGAGTAGTTAGATTGTCAAACTATGACAAGAACCAGCAAGAGGAATGCACACCAACGCCGGAGTTTCGCATGGGACCGACGGAACAAACTCGACGAGATTATTGCTAAGTTTGGTTGCTTGGACCCCGAGACAACATGATCTTCAACGCTTTTTCGGTTTGAGCAGACAGAGATGGATATGTGGATCGTTCGTCCTTAATGTTCTCCACCTTCTTTGCCAACTCTTTTCTTCTTCCTCTTTCATACCAGCACACAATGCAGTAAGCGAGTGACCCATCAGCGCAAAATGCGCAGAGATTGCGTTTATATTAAACTGAAACAATTCCCTGATGTAGCAACAAAATAGAGAAGTGTAGAAAAAAGGGATCCCTGGACCCTTATCCTCTCCCGCGACCTGAGAGGCGATTTCTGAACCCCACCCCGTCAACTCCACCTCGCCGCCGGCGGCTCGCCAGTTTCCTCCTCCTCCGTCGGCCGCTCCGACGGCGGGAGGTGGGGGGAACCTCGGGCCCAGGCGTGTACATAGTGTAGGTGTTGCTAGGGTCCTCGCCGGCGGCGTCTGGGAGTTGGTGGCGCGGCTGGTGTTGGTTTTGCAGGTGGTGCTCTTCCTCTCCGGCGGCGGTGCTCGATGGAGCGTTGCGGCGGAGCGCCCCCTTCCGCGTGCTCGCGGCCCCCCGGGGTCGCCGTGTGCGCTCGTTCCCCTTCCGGATCTCGTCGCGGCGGATCCGGTCGACCTTAGTGAAGCAGCTGGAGTCGTTTCAAGGCGATGCTGGCGATGGAGCGAGGCGGAGGCTCTCCGGAGTTCGAGGCCCGACGACTTCCCGTCCGCTAGGGGATCTTCTTCCATCCAAGGCATCAGTGGAGAAGGAGCGGCGGCGCGCCATCGGCACGTTTCTCTCCTCGTCGTCGACATCGATCTACAGAAGGACTGGGTTGTAATTTCTGAGTTTGTGGTGATCCTTTCTGTAATACCTTGATGTATCTTCAGCTGTTTCCTCGCAAAAAAAAAACAAAATAGAGAAGTGTGAGCGACGCATCATCTCAAGTAGCACCAAACACGGAGGAAAAGAGAAGAAAACGACGGGCCGGGTGATCCTAAATAAAGGCCTAAACATGAAAATATGTGGGCCAGCCCATCTTTGGCACTCCGAGGGTCCAACGACAGCACGACACACCAGATTAGAATGCATCGATCCATGGGGACTGACCAAACTCGACCTGATTTTCCAGAGTTTCGCTTCGCCTGGAAACAACGCAAGCGATTCAACGCTTTTCCGGTTCCAGCCTGACAGAAACACGCACACAAACAGTCCTGGGCTCCTGGCCCGTTCCTCTTCTTCATCTTTGCCAGCTCTTTCTTTTTCAACTTCTTTAATACTACAGATCGGGTTCAGTGACTCATCACCGGCAAATGCGCAAAAGAATTAAGCAAAACATAAGTCACGTCTCCACATGTTCTGACCTTATACCAAAGACAAGTTACATACAGCCACCTACAAGAGCGAATCAGCGATCCCGGTGAGTGAGTCATGTCATCGTCGATCATCATGCACCAACAGCAAAGAAAATAAAACCAGAGACATCCTACCGCCCCAACTTTTTTGTGTCTGTGGAGATGGAACATGTACATATAGTCCATTACGGCATGACGAGATCGTCGACAACTAGACCAGTTATATCTGGGAGCGAGATTTCCCAACCACAAATCATGACTGCCAAAGTTCTCCTCTCGTTCCTAAATCCGCCATTAAGTTCCATGAGCAGGCATATTACAGGCTCTCGGTACATATTCAAAGCTGAACAAGTTAAATGACTTTGACAGCAACAACTTGGCCCGAAGAAATAAAGATCATAGGAATTGGACTCCATAGCTTGCTTGAGCACCAGACGGTCCATCGATTACATAACTCGACCAATACCTTGACTTTCAGAAATTGGAACCATACTGACCAAGGCTGCCACTTCAGCTTGGAGCGCTTCGAAAACTGATTTGGAGTGGAGCTTACTCTACCTGCAGCAGCCAAAAACTTTTTTTCCACGAGATAAAGCCAAAAAACTGATCTGGAATGGAGTCCCATGCGATAGCACCCCAGCCCAAAAAAAGGCCCCATCAGTGTTGATCTCACACGATCTTGGGCCATGGGCCCAAAATGCTCCCTAGAAAAACATTACGCCCAACAAAAGCTAGGTGCAAAGGTCCATATTAAGACTGATTGTTGGGGTGGGCTTTGCAGTTGGTGTACTTGTATTTGTCATGTCTTTCCCAGATTAATTTTAAAATGCAGCTCGAGATAGTGTTTGTAGTGAAAATGTGCTAAGTTACAACATAGTAGGAATTAGCTACTACTTACAACTAAGTTTTTCTCCTTCTCGAGCTACCTGCAGAATTTGGATTTAACATTTCGTGTTAGTAGATAAAGTACAAGTTTTGTTAGACAAAATGATATGATTCATTTTCACACTTTCTCTTTATAACTAGAGAGGACAGAAGATCGGGTGCAACCAAGATACCACAAGGGTGGGACTTGGGAGCATTATTCACTTGGTACGCGTGCACTCGGTTATTAACTGCACAAAAAAAGCAGAATAAATTGGCTATGTTCTTCTCCAGATTCAGATGTTCAATCCAGCTTCAGGCATTTCCTGTCAACAAACTGTTCGACTTCAAGGAGATAAAGAATACCAACGTTCCGAGTAAACCTGGGCTACTAGGTTTGTTTACAAAGAAAAGTGGCTTTCTTTATTTGTTTGTCAACTACTTATAGCTGTCATATCAAGATAATCTTTGCGCTTTTGCATGGAATGTCTGATCGTATACTCTCCATCAGACTGCTAGCTCTGCATTTTCGTAGTCTCTAGCTTAGATTTTGTTTGCTGTACTACCAACACCAATGCCAAAAGAAGCATCAGTACATACTGTGTTGAGGGCAAACGGAGCTTGGCTCTGATGGTTGGGTTTCCTGTGGTGGAACCAGCCCACCCAGGTTCAAGTCCTAGACTTGGCATGGGCGTTTGCATTTACCTGGATTTATTCCAGGATTATCCGGCGCTATTCTTTCAGTGGTAGGTGACGTGCCCGTCAACAGCGAGGCGCCTGTGGTGACTTCGTCAACCTCAAGATCTGCCGGCTCAGTCCTTCAGAGGTGCTCATAGGGGTAGGGTGTGCGTGCGTGCGTTCATAGGGGTGAGTGTATGTGCGTATTTGTGAGCGTCTGTGTTGTACTGTGTTCTCAAAAAAAAAAAATACTGTGTTGAGGGAGCCAGTGAGGATATGACATGCACATTCGCATTCATAGCATGAGAAATTCATGCGTTTTGAAATTCTATTAGAGGGCAGAAAATAAAAGGTGACATCGGTTGAGCAGCAAAATATAAGGAATCATGCTCTCGGCATGGAAATTAACACTTGCCAACAGATATCAGTTCAGAAAAAAAAATCACATTATATGCCTTATGCATGAGCTAGGAAAGGATTGACGCCAAAGCAAAAAAAATCTGATACTACCAAGATAATCTCCATGGATTCTGAAATTCAATTAGAGAGCCGAAATAAAAGATCACATAAGTTGAACAGCAAATATAAGGCATCATTCTTTCTGAGTGGAAATTAACACTCGCCAACAGATATCAGTTCAGAAAAAAAAAAGATCACATCATGCGGCTTCTGCATGAGCTAGGAAAACATCAAAGCCAAAGCAAAAAATCTCGTACAGATTGCCAAACCTCATAACAGAGAAGTAGAAAACTCGAAATGAACTCAGAAGAATATCTGCAGCGTTGATAAGATGTTATGACATGCATTGTCCAGACAACGCAGACACGGCAATGTCAATTCTAATCATCACAGGGTGCATTCCACTCAGACACAAACATGAGACTGAACTTGGTAGCAAGAGGAATGGATATAATGGCAGCACCCAGTGGCACACCGTATATACAGTCTGAGATGGGCCTTCTTCAGAGGAAGATGGGGAGACAATGGGCGGTTCGCAACACGAGCCGACAGGGGACTACTCGTATGCAGGGACCGGCTTCCAGATGGAGACATCTGCTAACGTAGAGCTCCTAAAGGAGAAGATTCGTAGCCCTTTACTTGCCAATGGTTGAGGAAGGTCTAAGGCCACCCATGTTGTTGAAGGATGAGTTAGAGCTACCAAGGGCTCCTGAAAGATCAAGGCAACAAATGTGACAAACCTTAAATAGAAAAATAAACTGCAGATCGCGAAAATGCAGAATAGAGAGATTGATGAAAATCAATGTCGATTATGCCATTTTTACATAGCAATTGCATGTGCCATGTGCCAAAGAGTTAGAAAGTAAGTATATGGCTCTTCTTCATTAAGAAACACATCACATCAAATTATGAACCTATATCCTAGTAAGAGTTTGATATAGATCAAAGCACTTGAGGCATGTGTAGCAAGACTGATGAAAACAATGTTGACTGTAACATTTATTTATGATAGAAATTGCATGCCAAAGCTTTATGAAATAGAGAGATTACTATTCTTCATCGTTAATCAACAAGCCAATTTACGAACCTACACGACAAGAATGCACTTGAAAGGTGCTTGTGTTGTGTGCACCACTACCACCTACACAATTGACCTGCGGTGTGATTGTTTGATATCGCAAACTGCTTCAGAACTTAGAAACACAAATAATATAGCAAACTCGTCCAAAAGTTCCCCAAGACACGCTTACAGTGGAAATCATTAAAAAGAGTATTGGAGTGTTGCACGCCAAGTTCCAACTTGCATGTCAGAAGTCAGAACTGGCTGTGCGTGAATGTAGGAATATTTTCTACACCAAATCCTCTTCCGAACCCAATTTAGTAGCAGGTGCAGGAAGACCAAGAAAGATCATTCCAGAACAAGACGACCAAGAATGACCACTGCAGAGCAAGACGACTAAGAAGGGTCATTGCATTAACCATTTCGTACCAATATCTAGAGCAAGAGGGCCAAGAAGGGTCCTTCCATTAACCAATTCGTACCAATATATCTAGAGCAAGACGACCAAGAAGAGTCCTTGCAACTTCACAAGGACTCATTTATTTTTCGATTTACAACTCCCTCTTGCGTTTCCAGCTTCACAAGCAAGCTGAGGTTCTGTTTTCTCAAGTCAGTAACCCCCAAGGCCCCTTTACTTTTCGATTTACACTAGAAGAATCATTGTTCTAGTAGCAGAGCAGATTGCATCTTACAGCACAGGGTAATCTTACTAGAACCAAACTATCAGAGGTTGCGTTGCTTCAATAGAGCTGCTGAAATGAGTACAGCGTCCACACATCATGAGTACAGCTGCTGAAACCAAGGAATCACAAAGACTAAACGTGTGGAGTAGTGCGATGTCAGCGAGGCCTCTTAGCGACACGCAGACCAGATACACAAGCGCCGACCAATTCTAGCAAGATTACCAAGAAAGACTACTGCACAACCCAATTCAGTTGTAGTAGCAAGATTACCAAGAAAGATCACTGCAGAACCCAATTCTATACCAGGTGCAAGAACACCAAGAAATGATGATTGCAGAACAAAGACGAGCAAGAAGGGTCCTTGCATTAACCGGGAGGGTCATGAAATATGAATAACAAATATGACTCCGATAACAGCTTCATGTGTTGTTTACCAGAATTATTCTAGAATAAACCTATGTGTTTCAGAATACCATGTCAAGTAGCCAAGCGTGATCTAATCCAAGTAGTTCTTAACCCTGTACATCCCTGACCAGAATTCGAGAAAGGCACACAGCGTGATTAGCATGCTAGGAAGCAAACATTGTCCTATGTGTTATCTCTTCGGCGTGGGGCCAAAACAAACATTGCAAAATCGGCTCAGATGAGCGAAGCAATAGCATGTTAGGAAGCGCCGAACCGGCGACCAATTCAGTACGAGTAGCAAGATTAGCAAGAGAGGTCGTTGCGGAACTGAATTCAGTAGGTGCAAGATTAGCAAGAGAGCTCGTTGGGGAACCGAATTCAGTAGGTGCAAGATTACCAAGAAAAGGGGGAGGGTCGAACTCACCTAGGCCTAGCCGGAGATGAATTGCCCGCTGCTGGATCCCGAGGAGGAGCCGCTGGAGGACGAGGACAGCCTACGGCGTGGCGAGCGGCGGCGAGCATGGCGGCGAGCACGGCGGCGTTCCCGCCTCTCCTGCTCGGCGGCTTCCCTTGCCCGCTCCCGCTCCCGCTCCCTGATGTCCCTCTCCCGCTCCCTCCTGTTCTCCCATCGCCGGATCTCCCTCTCGCGCTCCAACCTGCGCGAAATCGATTAAGCACGAACCCAACCCTGCAAGCAGTCGCAATCGCAATCGCAAATCGCATTCAGAACTGAAATCAGGGGAGCACGGAATTGGTACCACTCCTGGTCCTGGCTGTACTCGTCGCTGTAACGCTGGCGGGTGGCGGCCGAGAAGTAGGCGGGGAAGTCGGCGAGCCTGAGGGAAATATTGATGGCCACCTCCGCCGTGACCTTGCACCCGTAGGCCAAGGTGACGACGATGGTGAGGAGCGAGCGCAGGAGGCGGACGAGCGCGGAGACGAGGCGGGCCAGGAGCAACGCCGCCTCGGCGAAACCGTTGGCGGCGAGCTGGACCACCTCCACGGCGACCCGCAGGGCGGCGGCGGCGAGCTCCCACGGCGACATCATCGCCGCCGTGCTCTCTGACAGCTGGAGGAGGTGGGGTCGGTGGGGTGCGGTGCGGTGGAGATTTATGGATTTCTGTTGTGGTTCCTTCTTTTACCGACACGAATTTGGGCCAAAAAAATTCGGGCCAAAAGCAATGTTGAGTAAAATTCACCCCATGGACACTGTATTTCTCTCTCTCTTTTTTTTTGCAAGGGACTTTTTTTTTTTTTTTTTGCGGATATTTTGCAAGGGACATTGACGGTCCCTCGACTTAACAATACGTCGGATACGGTCACTATGTATGTATGATGGGACGTGATTATACGGGGTCACTCTTATCTGTATTCGCCTCGTTCGCCAGATGTCGATGAGCGCAGGGCGTGGAGGGAGTTAACTGTAATTAATAAACATTCTCTGGCATGTTTTCGTAAAATTCCATCGCTTACTAAAATCCCCACCCCTCTCCTATGAATATCTTGTTTTCCAGTAGTTTCCCTTTCCACTTTCCCTAACACCAGAAGAATTTATGTATGTGGCCACGATCAATTTTCGTGGTAGAAACCCCGTTTTTCGTGGCTAAAAGGCTTTGGCCATACAATGCCATGGCGGAAGGGGCGTGGTAGATTTATTAACCATGCTCCGGAGCCATCGTGGTAGATGGTTCCATTATCAATCACGGAACAGGTTGTCGTGGTAAATGAATATAACAAACAACGTGGCACACGTGGTCAAGGGCACCGTCACATCGTCGGCTCTTTTGCCACGAAGTAGAAACTATGGTACATGATAGGCCCACCTATGACCTTCTGTCGTTGATCTGGCCCGTTAATTTAGCTGGGCCGTCTTGCAAGGGTTAGGTGGCAGGCCGGACGGATAGGTTAGCTGACCCGGTAACTAAGTGGGTTTGTCTGCTAGGGCAAGGTGGGCCGGCCTACTAGGTTAGATTGGCCGGACTTGTCAAATTTATGGGCCGACCTGCAAGGTTAAGGGTGGGCCGGTGTAATACCCGAAGTTATAGGACTCGAGAGGGTAGAACTTAGGATTTTGCATTTGTGCATTCATGCATGTTTAGAAAATATGGAAAATTTTGCGCTTTTATGAAAAACTGGGTAGGAGGTCGATACTAGACGAACGTCGCGGATTTGGAAAGAGATCCCTGACAACTAGTCAGGAGGTGTCGAGGGGAAACTAAAATCCTAATTACAAGCTATGAGATTATCTCATACCTTAAAAGAAATTATTTCAATATTCAAACAACTTTGTTTGAATATCTTACCTCATGCTTTTGTATTTCAAACAATCTCTTCCAAATAATTCAAATGATAAATTACAAGATCAATTCCTCTTCTAGTTCATCTCAACACTTCATATAATAAAACCTCTAATTTCTTTTACAAGAATCAAATCATCTGGATTAATTCTTTCCCATACATTTAAAGTTACACAAATATTCCCAAATCCATTTCTTTTGATCCAAATTCTTGCTTTACAAATTATGGTACAAGAACTGAAATTTATTGCAAGTGGTTTTGCCACTGATACAATATGAAATTCTTAAAAGAATAATTATAAATCTTAAAGCAATTAGAAAATTAAAGAATAAATGCTACACTACACCTATTTACTCTTCTGATCCAAATCTTCTCTAGATCATCTTGTTAACTGCAAGGAAAACATCACAAACAGAAGGAATGGGTGACTGATGTTAAAATGTTGCCAACACCATTTCGTGATGGCTTTTTCATAGTTTGAACCTTGCAAATGCTCAATCAAGAGGGGAACTTAAGTAAGCAAACAAAAATGCAAATAGAGAGTGAAATCCAACTTAGGCAACATTGGGGCAGATCAAAAGTGAAGTAAATCATTGATAGCGTGTACAACACACGTTCGTTGGAGGACCCCAAGAGGAAGGTAAGATGTAGTGCAGCAGCAGTTTTCCCTTGGAATCTACCCAAGGTTATCGAACCAAGAGGACTTGAAGGCCCTCAGAAGGTTGTTGATGGGCGTCGTTACTCGATCACCAACGTGGAACCTGCACACAACACAATCAAACTACTCTGCCCAATGAAAACAGAGAGGTTGTCAATCTCTCCGGTCTTGCTGAAACAAAGGATTAAACGTATGGTGTGGAAAACAGTAGGAATTGCAGCAAGTAACAAAGCACAGATGATTGCAGTAGGTGTTTAATAGTATGAGGAAAATTGGACCGGGGTCTACAGTTCACTAGTGGTGTCTCTCCAATAACAGATATCTAACATGCTGGGTAAACAAATTACAGCTGGGCAATTGACAAATAGAGAGTGCATGACAATGCAATACATGACAAGATGTTCACTATGAGATCTAGTTGGGCATTACAACAAAGTACATAGACCGTTATCCAACTGCATCTATGCCTAAATAATCCACCTTCGGGTCAGCATCCGCATCACTTCTAGTATTAACTTGCTAGCAACAAATTATTACATTAAGAAAAGTGCGTAATGTAAACAACACAAATGACCGTAGACAAGTGCATCATTGTTTTATCCCTAGTAGCAACAGCACATCCACAACCTTAGCCATTGCTGTCACTTGTCCAGATTTAATGGAGGCATGAACCTACTATCTAGCATAAATACTCCCTTTTGGAGTCACAAGCATCTACTTGGCCAAAGCATCTACTAGCAACGAAGAGCATGCAAGATCAAGAACACATAGATAGATAAACAACTTAAACATGGTATCAATATTCATCGGATCCTAGCAAACACAACATGTAGCATTACATAAAGATGATCTTGATCATGTTAGGCAGCTCACAAGATCTAAACATGGAGGAACAAGGTGGAGAGACAACCATCTAGCTACTCCTATGGACCCGTAGTCCAGGGGTGGACTACTCACGCATCACTCAGGAGGCAGGCATGGCGATGTAGAGCCCTCCGGTGATAATCTCCCCTCCGGCAGGGTGTCGGGAAGAGCTTCAGAACCCTCCCAATCTAGGGTTGACGACGACGGCGGCAGCGGAACTTTTCGTGGAATATGATCGGTGTTTTAAGGGTACGCGATACATCGGGAATAAATAGGCGAAGAGGTGGCATCGGGGGCTTCGCGAGGCGGCCATGCCAGGCCTCGGCACGCCGACATGTAGGGCCGCACCCTGGGGTGGCGTGGGCCCCACGTGGCCCGGCTCCGTCTCCCCTTTGGACTTCCTGTACGTGATGGAGAAATATGATCGACCCTTTTTGTTTTGTCCAATTCCGAGAATATTTTGTATCTAGCTTTTCTGAAAGAGAAAAACAGCAGAAAACAGGAACTGGCACTCTCGCATCTTGTTAATAGGTTAGTCCCAGAAAATGCATAAAAATGATATAAAGTCTCAGACGTATCATTTTCTGGGACTAACCTATTAACAAGATGCGAGAGTGCCAGTTCCTGTTTTCTGCTGTTTTTCATTTCAGAATATCTATTAAGGAAATATTCTCGAAATCGGACGAAACAAAAAGCATCGAAGATATTTTAACGAAAGACTCCGGAAGCCCGAAGGAGAGATGACGTGGACCCACGAGGGGCCCACGCCACCCCTGGGCGCGGCAGAGGTGGGGCCGGCGCCGAGCCCTGGCGTGGCCGCCTCCTCTGTCCCCCGACGCCACCTCTTCGCCTATTTATTCCCGATACGACGCGTACCCTAAAAACACCGATCATATTCCACGAAAAGTTCCGGTGCTGCCGTCGTCGTCAACCCTAGATCGGGAGGGTTCTGAAGCTCTTCCCGACACCCTGCCGGAGGGGAGATCATCACCGGAGGGCTCTACATCGCCATGCCTGCCTCCGGAGTGATGCGTGAGTAGTCAACCCCTGGACTACGGGTCCATAGCAGTAGCTAGATGGTTGTCTCTCCACCTTGTTCCTCCATGTTTAGATCTTGTGAGCTGCCTAATATGATCAAGATCATCTTTATGTAATGCTACATATTGTGTTTGCTGGGATCCGATGAATATTGATACCATGTTTAAGTTGTTTATCTATCTATGTGTTCTTGATCTTGCATGCTCTCCGTTGCTAGTAGATGTTTGTGACTCCAAGAGGGAGTATTTATGCTAGATAGTAGGTTCATGCCTCCATTAAATCTGGATAAGTGACAGCAATGGCTAAGGTTGTGGATGTGCTGTTGCTATATACTAGGGATAAAACAATGATGCACTTGTCTACGGTTATTTGTGTTGTTTACATTACACACTTTTCTTAATGCAATAATCTGTTGCTAGCAACTTAATACTGGAAGTGATGCGGATGTTGACCCGAAGGTGGATTATTTAGGCATAGATGCAGTTGGATAACGGTCTATGTACTTTGTTGTAATGCCCAACTAGATCTCATAGTGAACATCTTGTCATGTATTGCATTGTCATGCACTCTCTATTTGTCAATTGCCCAGCTGTAATTTGTTTACCCAGCATGTTAGATATCAGTTATTGGAGAGACACCACTAGTGAACTGTGGACCCTGTCCAATTTTGCTCATACTGTGAAACACCTACTGCAATCATCTGTTCTTTGTTACTTGCTGCAATTCCTACTGTTTTCCACACCATACGTTTAATCCTTTGTTTCAGCAAGACCGGAGAGATTGACAACATCTCTGTTTTCGTTGGGCAAAGTAGTTTGATTGTGTTGTGTGCAGGTTCCACGTTGGTAATCATCATCCCCTTCAACACCATATTTTCTGGCGCCTGGGAGGTCATCACCAACAACCTTCTGAGAGCCTTCAAGTCCTCTTGGTTCGATAACCTTGGGTAGATTCCAAGGGAAAACTGCTGCTGCACTACATCATACCTTCCTCTTGGGGTCTCCAACAACGTGTGTTGTACACGCCATCAAGCATATTTTCTGGCGCCGTTGCCGGGGATATTGGAGATCTTCAGATAGGGGAGTCTCACACTTCCAGTCTTTTTACTTTGTTTTTGTCTTGCTTGTTTATTTTAGTTTTGTTTTGCTTGCTGTTAAAAATCAAAAACCCAAAAAAATTAAATTCCTGCACCTAGTTAATTTCGAGTTGCCTCTGTTGCTTGTTTTAGTTTGCTAAAATGAGTAATCCTAAAAACACTAAGTTGTGTGACTTCACTAGCACAAACAACAATGATTTCATATGTACACCTATTGCTCCTCCTGCTTCTAAAGCAGAATTTTATGAGATTAAGCCTGCACTGTTAAATCTGGTTATGAAAGAGCAATTTTCTGGTGTTAGTACTGATGATGCTGCTGCTCACGTTAACAACTTTGTTAAACTTTGTGATTTGCAAAAGTATAAAGAAGTAGAAGGTGATATTATTAAACTGAAATTGTTTCCTTTCTCCTTGAGAGGAAGAGCTAAAGAATGGTTGCTATCTTTGCCTAGAAATAGTATTGATTTGGACTAAATGTAAAGATGCTTTCATTGGAAAATAATATCCTCCTGCTAAAATCATATCTTTGAGAAGTGGCATCATGAAATTTAAGGAATTTGATAATGAGCATGTTGCCCAAGCTTGGGAAAGAATGAAATCATTGGTTAAAAATTGTCCCACTCATGGACTGACTACTTGGATGATCATCCAAACCTTTTATGCAGGATTAAATTTTTCTTTAAGAAACCTTCTGGATTCGGCTGCTGGAGGGACCTTTATGTCCATCACTTTGGGTGCTGCTACAAAACTTCTTGATGATATGATGATAAATTATTCTGAATGGCACACTGAAAGGGCTCCAACAGGTAAGAAGGTAAACTCTGTTGAAGAAATCTCCTCCTTGAGTGATAAAGTTGATGCTATTATGTCTATGCTTTCAAATGGTCATGGTCCTGTTGATCCAAATAATATTCCTCTTGCTTCTTTGGTTGCTCATGATGAGAAAAATGTTGATGTGAACTTCATTAAAAATAATAACTTCGACAACAATGCCTATAGGAATAATTTTGGTAACAACAATTATAGGCCATATCCTTCTAATGGTAGCAACTCTTATGCTAATTCTTATGGCAATTCATACAACAACAATAGAAATGTGTCCTCGGATCTTGAAGTCATGCTTAAGGATTTTATTAGCACACAAACTACTTTTAATAAAACTGTTGAGGAAAAGCTATGGAAAATTGATATTCTTGCTGCTAAGGTTGATAGTCTTGCCCATGATGTTGAATTGCTAAAAATAAAAGTTATGCCTAGTGATGTTAAAGAGAGTAAAACACTCAATGCTATACAAGTTCGTATTGATAACAACATTAGGATGCTTGCTGAGTTGCATGAAAGATGGGAGAGAGAAGAAAGAGAAGCTGAAATTGCTAAACAAAATAGTGTTGTTAGAGTTTGCACTATTTTTACTACTGAAACTAATGATACCTCAAGTGCTAGTAAACCTCCCACTATTAATGGTAAGATAATTAGTGTTGGAAATGTCTCCACTTCTTCTACAAAAAGCTTTAAACTACCTGATAGCACTATCACTGTTCCTGATAAAAGTGCTGAAATTTTTAGAAGTGTGGGAGATAATGGTTCCATTATTTTTGATGATAATAGTTTTTATTTTGATAGCTGCAATATAACTGAAGTCATTATGTTCTTGAAAAGCTAGCTAAGAGTCCTAAGGCTAGTGAAATAAATATGGCTTTTACTAAACATATCATCAAAGCTCTCATGCATGCTAGGGAAGAGAAATTAAAACTTGAAGCTTCTATCCCTAGGAAGTTAGATGATGGTTGGGAACCTATTGTTAAGATAAAACTGGATGAGTTTGAATGCAATGCTTTGTGTGATCTTGGTGCTAGTATCTCTGTTATGCCTAAAAAGCTTTATGATATTCTTAAACTTGCACCATTGGAAAAATGCTATTTGGATGTTCACTTTGCTGATTCTTCTATGAAGAAACCTTTCGGGAGAGTTGATAATGTTTTGATTATGGTTAACAACAATCTTGTCCCTGTTGATTTTGTGGTTTTGGATATTGAATGCAATCCTTTTTGTCCTATTATTTTGGGAAGGCCTTTGTCGCAACAGTGGAACACGGGGTTCCCCTTTTGCGGCCAAAGTGGGCCCACCAGCTGGGCCCACCATGAAGATGGACAAGGCAAGGAGTCAAGCAGGAAGATGGGCCACCCCATCTTCCCACACGAGGATCGTCAAGTTCGACATCGACACACAGCTAAGGACTAGGTGGCCCCCCGGGTCACCTATCCTCCGGGGTTCAAGGCGGATGGCCTCCGGGTCAGGGTACCCGGCAGGAGGCCGGGCGTACCTCCGGGGCTCTCCATCCGTACTGGACGAGAGGATAAGGATGCCAGCTCGCGCGGAAGCTGGAGGAAGACTTGGGCTCCAAGACGGAGCGCAGCGCCTTTTGGCATGGTCGGTGGGGGTGTCAGTCCACCCTCCCCACCTTTCCCAAAGGTTGATAGCGACAACTCGAGGACGCGCTTGGTGGAGAAGAGGCCACGTCGCCCCCAAGCGCCGAGGAGGGGTTTTCTCCCGCCAAAACCCCTCACGCCCCTCATGTGCCCTGGGGGCATCTCCTTCCTCTATAAAAGGAGGCCCGAGGCACCGAGGCCAGGGAGAGACAAGAGAAAGTTAAGCCGGATCAAGACCAAGTCAAGCCAAGACTAGCTTAGGGTTCGGAGAAGGAAGAGAGGTGATCTCCCCAGGGCAGGATCTGCTCTTCTCCTACCTCCGGCCGGTACACTGCCGGGTTCACCCCAGAGAACACCCTTGTAAACACTCCATGATCATCCAGTCAATCCAGACATGCAGGAGTAGGGCTGTTAGCCTCCGGGCGGCCTGAACCTGGGTAGATTGCTGTGTTCTTGTGCTTGTTTGACCACCACCACCGTAGAAGTAGATCGACGATCGCCTCCGGGTGAAGAAGCCTTCAGCCTCCTTCGCGCCCTGTGCCGAACCTAAAAAGGGGTATCCTTTACCTCTGCTGTCACTCTCCTGAGACACGACATCTGGCGCGCCAGGTAGGGGGCGCAAGCGCTGGATCCATCTTCACCGACGCTGGCTTCAGGGTCTGCCTCAAGTTCTTCGTCAAGCTCGAGATCTGCTTCAGGCTCAAGTTCCACGTCGGGCTCTTCGTCGAACTCCGGATATACGTCGGGATCTAACTCCTCAGTAAGATCCATGTCAAGCTCGGCGTCAGCAACGAAGGGCATGCCAAGATCTCCTTCTCTCGCAAGAACTACCGCTTCTTCCGGTCGAAGCGCACCTCCGCCTCGTCGCCAAGAAAGGAGCATGTCAAGGACCCGGGAGGTCTTTGGTGAGCCCGCGGGTCAGTCCGCACGGAGCAACTGGGGGCTGAAGGAAGCTTTGGGCGTAGCCCGAACGCTACTCTCTTTCCCTCCAGAGCAGTGCAAGAGTGATCCTCGTGCAAAAGCGTGGGTCGCAAGCTTGGAGAGCCTTCTGGACTACGCCCAACAGTGCCATGCTCCCCAGAGTCCCACCCCGACGGTCAGCATGGGCGGCGTCCCTGAGGTGGCGCCCCTGGAAGGTGGGGTCCCAGATCCGGAACCACCTGGAGATCCGCATGGCAAGCGTCCCGTGCCGGCTCCCGCAGAAGGCGCTGGTCCAAGCTCTTGCTCCAGGCGCCGTACCCGGGAGGAAATGGAAGGCCTGAAAATTCATCACCTCAAGACCTGCTGCACCCCGTACCCCGCAACCGTCTCGGATCTGTTCGTTTTGGAGCAGGATGCGGGAGAGTCCTTGCGCCACTGCATTAGGCGGTTCCGGGGGATCGTCGACCGCATTCCCCCGGTGCAGCTCCGAGAGATCCCCGTCGTCGCTGCCTTCCAAGGCACCGTCCGCAGTCCGAAGATGCGTGAGAAGTTGAGTACTCATGTCGTGGAAACCGTGGAGGATCTCTGGAAGATGGCAGACCGTTGCGCAAGATGGGAGGAAGCTCGCAAATTTCCTTTCCATGAGGTGGCTTAAGACCAGGGTGTGTGACGTACCCGGAGCGACAATGCTGCCGCAAGATGTACCCGGAACTGTCGAGTTATCGTTCAAGCTCTTCTATGACGAATAAAAGATAAGTTATCCTTAACCAGTCTCAGTCGCATGTGAACTACACATCTTGCAAGAACAAAACATGTGAAAGCAAGCGTGGTAAAAGAAAGAAAGGCTCGTCCGTCGAACGAGCACTCATGGGGTATCGACTCTCCCGGGGGTAAAAAGCGGCCAAGTACCTGATACCTCCCGGGGACGTGCGTGCCAGTAGAGTGAGCGACCTTCAGGGTATCGGTAGGGCTTGTGAGTGCATTCCTGACCAGTCAGGGCCTCACGGGTAAGCTTACAACCCTGGGGGATCCCTCAGCAAGACGTGGAGGCAGTAAAACATGCTAATACAAGTAAAAATGCACGTAAAAGTGGCATGATCATAGCAAGGCATAATGCATAGTGCATGTTCACAGAAGTAAGGCATGAAGTCTGACGCAAAGTTTATTACATGTTGGGGCACGATGTGCTCGAATGTGTTGCAGGAAAGTTAACGGGGAGGAAACAGCTTCTTGGCCAACGTAGTCGCCGGAGCAGTCACCGCCTGGATGGAGTCCTTGGAGGGCGTAGAAGCAGGGAAGTCCAGGACGTGGGCCTTTGGTTTGGCGTCCCTGAACATCGCCATCACGTGGGTAGCCGTCTGCTTGCTGGCAGAATTCTTGTCCCGGCAAGCTGGACGGCGATGTTCTTCTTGAAGGCGTGGACGTTCGCCGCCGCGTGACGGATGAAGTCCGCAACAAGCGGCAGGCTCCGGCAAGACTTCTCCAAAGGCTGAACAGGGGGCTCAATTCTCAGCTGCCTGACCCTGTTGGCAGCCTCTTGACTGGCCGTGACGACGTCAGCAAAGCCCTCTTGCTCAAGGCGGCAGAGTTCAGCCAGCTCCTTAGACACCTGGGAGTTGGCCTGGGTCAGCTCCTGGTGCTTCTTCTTCAGCTCTGCCAACTCCTCACCTTGAGCCTTCAGGGATCGCTCCAGCTCGTCAGCCTGCTTGTGGTCCTTGTCGGCCTGCAGCTACGCGTTCTTGGCCTTCTCCTGCTCGCGGTGGAGCTCCTTCTTGATGTCCTCAAGCATCTGGTTGGCCTCCTTGATGGTATGGTCCCGAGCTTCGAGCTCCTTCCGATGGCTGGCGGCCTCGTTCTTCAGCTCTTGCTCTCGGGACTCCACTGCTTTAACCCGGCTGGACAAGTCTCCCTCTTGGTTTGCCAATTCTTTTTCCTTGGCCAAGACGTCCTGCTCGCGCTGCTGGTACACAGCCTTCCTGCTAGCATCTTTCTTCTCTGCGGTCTTCAGCAAGCTGGTCGTCTGGTTGGACAAGCGATTAAGCTTGTCCATCCCCCTCTGGATCAGCCCCTGGACTTTCCCAGCCGTATCTGCAACGGCGACCTCGCGGTCGCCAAGCTCTTTGTACATCTGCTGAATCCCCTGTAGCAAGGCTTCTCGAGCGCTGTTGCCACTAATGGAGATCCGGGGAATGATCGGTGAAGGGTTTTCCGGGGCAGTTGGCGCTTCCCCGCTTCCTGTCGCCAGATCCTCCTTGATCTTCGTCAACTCGGCTATTTCTGCGCTGGCTCCCGAGTCCGTGGAGAAGCTGACAAAGGTCTTCATGGTTTGGATGGACATCAGGGAGCCGTCCATCAAGCCAGGGGACCCCAAGTTCAGGGAGGCGCCGTCCGGGTTTGCCTCTGGAGCAGAAGGCATGGTCTGCGTCCCCGCCGCGCGAGAAGAAGGAACGCCGTTGCTCACCTCCTGGTCCTCCGAGGTCAGAGACGTCTGCTTCTAGAGGCTCCCCAGTTCCAATGGGCTCGCCGAGGGAAAGACGCTCGCCTCGGACGTGTCTGGAAAACAAAGGAAAGCGTCAAGACTCCGTTGCCACTATCGAAGAATCAAAGTCAAGATGGGAGAACCCGGGAGCTTGATCATACCTGCTTGGTCCAGCATCACGGCGTCCGGATCCTCCCTCCGACGAAGTGGGATGGTGGC
The DNA here is from genome assembly GCA_947311845.1 of Poa pratensis. Classification (NCBI taxonomy): domain Eukaryota; kingdom Viridiplantae; phylum Streptophyta; class Magnoliopsida; order Poales; family Poaceae; genus Poa; species Poa pratensis. Next base: position 38,841,219 of record CAMZMU010000098.1, read on the forward strand.
GCCTACGCTCCCCACCCCGCTTCCTCGGTGGTCCTCTACCTCGGCGAGTGGGGGAGGAAGCATTCCTCCTCCGCTGGTGGCGGTGTCATCCTCCACCGCGCTGCGCCTCCGTTTGCCGGTGTCCAAGGAGGGTGAACCCCTGCATCAACAAATGGTCACTCTCCCGCGGACAAACAAAGCTCAAGGCTCAAAGGGGCTCGAAGATCACTTACTCCAGGGTGCGCTTGCTTCCCAGCGGGACCGGCACGGACTCATTGGATGACGCCTTGGGGCTCGACGCTTGCTCGTCGGGGGAGTCCGCGGCAGGCGCTTCTCGGGGCCACGGGGCCACGATGAGGTCGATGGTCCCCATCTCAACGTCCATGGCGTCGTCCTCTCCGCTCGTCGCTGTGGGAGGTGAATCTGTGGTTGCCCCTGGGCCGAGGGCTGCGGTGTCACCCGGGGGAGGAAGCGAAGAAGGGCCTGGCCTCGCCACGCCCTCCTCCTCTCTTCCTCGTCATCGTCGTCGTCGTCGCCGCCGCCGTCATCATCGGCGTCAGTGGTGGCCTTGTCGCCATCACCGCTCTGATCGTCATCCTCGTCAGAGCCGGAGGAATCCTTCTCGGATCCCTCGTCGCTCTCCCCTTCGGACTCGGAGAGCTCTCCTTCCTCGTCGGAGCTGGAAGGAACCTTGGTCTTGCGGGTCTTCTTCGCGATGACCATGGGCCCATGGTCATCTCGGCCCTTGAGTCCAAGGGCATTGAAGGCCGGCATCGACCCCAGGATTATCTCATCATTCTCCGGGTCGTCCCACAGTGGAAGGACCCCCCGTGGGCCACTTGGTGTCGACGCTGGTGCCGAAGATCGTGCAGACGTTGCTCCGAATGGCGGAGGTCGTCATGTCCTTCCCACTCAGGCGAATGGGATCTTGGGGGCCCTTGTAGTCCCACACCGGGTATGGCCGCTTCTGAAGCGGCGCTATGCGATGCTTGAGGAAGTGGGCCACAATGGTGGGCATGGTAACCCCGCGGTCGCGGAGAAGCTTGAAGCGCGCCAGCACGTCAGCAAGGTCGTCATCCTGCGAGCTGACGCAGTTCCAAGTCGGTGATACGTCTCCAACGTATCTATAATTTCTGATGTTTCATGCTTGTTTTATGTATCATTGTCACATGTTTTATATGCATTATATATCATTATTATACATTTTCTGGGACTAACCTATTAACAAGATGCCACAGTGCCAGTTCCTGTTTACTGCTGTTTTTGGTTCCAGAAAAGCTGTTCGGGCAATATTCTCGGAATTCGACGAAACAAAAGCCAAACCTCCTATTTTTCCGAGGGACACACGGAGCCAGAAGGGCAAGCCAGGGGGAGGCACACGGCCTCCAAACCACCTCTTGGGGCGGCTGGGCCCACAGGCGCGCGAGCAGGTGGTTTGGCCCACTCGGGATGCCACCGACGTTGCCCCTTCGCCTATTTAGTCACCCTGACGCGAAAACCCTAAATATATATCTAATACTCCAGAAAGACTTCCGCAGCGCCGTCGCCATCGCGAGACCTCGTTTCGGGGGTCAGAAGTTCCTGTTCTGGCACCCTGCCGGGACGGGGAATTGCCCCCGGAGTCATCTCCATCGACACCACCGCCATCTTCATCGCCGCTGCTGACTCCCATGATGAGGAGGGAGTAGTTCTCCCCCGAGGCTGAGGGCTCTACCGGTAGCTATGTGGTTCATCTCTCTCTCCCATGGTGTGATCTTTATGTGATCATGAGCTTTGTAATATAGTTGAATATGTAGATGTTACTCTTTATCTATTATGCACTCTAGATGTTACTTTAATATGAACTCCGGTACTCTCCACGGTGTAAAGGTGACAGTGTGTGCACCGTGTGTGACTCCTTTATGACGTTGTGGCGCTTGTTTACTCCGGCTTGAGGTGTGCTTTTGTAGCCCTACACAATGAATGGTGTTTGTTATCCAACAAGAGAGTGTTTAAGAGTAGCTTTTACTTATTCAGTTATGAGATCATTATTGAGAGTGTCCACTAGTGAAAGTATGATCCCTAGGCCTTGTTTCTAAGCATTGAAACACCATTTACAACAAGTTCTGCTACATGTTTGCTTGCTGCCATCTTTATTTCAGATTGCAGTTACTACTTATAATCATCCCTATCACTTGTATTTCACTATCTCTTCGCCGAACTAGTGCACCTATACATCTGACAAGTGTATTGGGTGTGTTGGGGACACAAGAGACTTCTTGTATCTTAATTGCAGGGTTGCTTGAGAGGGATATCTTTGACCTCTACCTCCCTGAGTTCAATAAACCTTGGGTGATTCACTTAAGGGAAACTTGCTGCTGTTCTACAAACCTCTGCTCTTGGAGGCCCAACACTGTCTACAAGAATAGAAGCATACGTAGACATCAGTCGGCAGGCCTACCGGAGGCTCTGTGGGCTCGTCAAACAGCGACGAGGCCTCGGGAACCTCCACCAGGAACCATCCCGCTCTCCACTCCTCCCATTTGGACTTGATGACCATTTTGCGGTAGCCAGAAGCCTTGATTCTTGGGCGGAAGCAGAAAGTGACGCCGCCACCCATCCATCCCTCCTTCGCCTTGCGGGGATAGAAGAAGTGGCGGAATAAGGCCACGGAAGGCCTCACCCCGACCAGCGCCTCACAGGAGTAGGCGAAGATCGTCAGATCTAAGATGGCGCCGGGGGTGAGGTGCAGAAGCTTCAGGCCATAAGCTCGCAAGACCTCCATGAAGAAGTCCGATAATGGGGGACGAGCCCCATCAGCATGAAGTAGCCAATGATGGGGATCCGGCTGGGCTCCCTCACCGCAGAAGGAGAGAAGACTCGGGTGGCCTCGCGAGCAGGGGCCCCCGGCGCGGCTTCAGTTGCCTCCGCGCAAAGGCTCGCCGCTTGCAGCATCCGCGGGTCGTCGTGGTAATTGCTGGGGAACAGAGCTTCCTTCTTGCGAAGCTCTGCTTGCTCGACGTTGAGCTCCGATCTCTGCCGCCTCCGCTCGGATCTAGGGGACGACTCTTCCCGGATGATCAAGGCTTTGCCGGCCGCCTTCTTGTGCGCGGATTTCTTCGTCCGTGCCATGAGGCCGGTGGAAGGAGCGGTGACAGCGGTCGAGGAGGTGGTGGTGCGGCGGCGCTCGGTGGAGAAGACGGAAGGCAAGGGCGGCGAGCTTGGGGATTTCTGGCGATTTGGAGGAGTAATGGCTACAGTGCCGTGGAGTCGTGGCTTATAAGGCAGCCCGCGCGTCGCATCGCGGCCCCACTACTCCGACGAGCGCGGGGATCGAGGAGACATTTCGGCCCTGGCGGTTTCTTCCTGTTGGGCGCCCGGGATACCCGCAACGTTCACTTTTGAACAAGTCAGGTGTGGACACGGGGGCTCGCTTCCACGTCGACACCAGCAAGCCTCCCTTCGAGCAAAGAAGGCAAGGCGCCGGGGACCCTCTTTGGCCAAACTGTTTGGCCATAGCCCCGACAGCACCAGGAGCAAGAACCGCCGGGACTATGCCCGGGGGCTACTATCGCAACAGTGGAACACGGGGTTCCCCTTTTGCGGCCAAAGTGGGTCCACCAGCTGGGCCCACCATGAAGATGGACAAGGCAAGGAGTCAAGCAGGAAGATGGGCCACCCCATCTTCCCACACGAGGATCGTCAAGTTCGACATCGACACACGGCTAAGGACTAGGTGGCCCCCGGGTCACCTATCCTCCGGGGTTCAAGGCGGATGGCCTCCGGGTCAGGGTACCCGGCAGGACGCCGGGCGTACCTCCGGGGTCTCCATCCGTACCGGACGAGAGGATAAGGACGCCAGCTCGCGCGGAAGCTGGATGAAGACTTGGGCTCCAAGACGGAGCGCATCGCCTTTTGGCGTGGTCGGTGGGGGTGTCAGTCCACCCTACCCACCTTTCCCAAAGGTTGATAGCGACAACTCGAGGACGCGCTTGGTGGAGAAGAGGCCACGTCGCCCCCCAAGCGCCGAGGAGGGGTTTTCTCCCCCCAAAACCCCTCACGCCCCTCACGTGCCCTGGGGGCACCTCCTTCCTCTATAAAAGGAGGCCCGAGGCACCGAGGCCAGGGAGAGACAAGAGAAAGTTAAGCCGGATCAAGACCAAGTCAAGCCAAGACTAGCTTAGGGTTCGGAGGAGGAAGAGAGGTGATCTCCCCAGGGCAGGATCTCCTCTTCTCCTACCTCCGGCCGGTACACTGCCGGGTTCACCCAAGAGAACACCCTTGTAAACACTCCGTGATGATCCAATCAATCCAGACATGCAGGAGTAGGGCTGTTAGCCTCCGGGCGGCCTGAACCTGGGTAGATTGTTGTGTTCTTGTCCTTGTTTGACCACCACCACCGTAGAAGTAGATCAACGATCGCCTCCGGGTGAAGAAGCCTTCAGCCTCCTTCGCGCCCCGTGCCGAACCTAAAAAGGGGGTATCCTTTACCTCCGGTGTCACTCACCCGAGACACGACAGCCTTTTCTTAGAACTGTTGGTGCTGTTATTGATATGAAAGAGGGGAATATAAAATTTCAATTCCCACTCAAGAAAGGTATGGAACACTTTCCTAGGAAGAAGATGAAACACTCATTTGATACTATTGTTAGGACAAATTATGGTTTTGGTTTTTCTGGTCTTGACAATACTTAATGCATTCTTCATGCCTAGCTCAAAGGCATTAAAGAAAAGCACTTGTGGGAGATAACCCATGTTTTTATTTGCTGTTATTTTATTTTTCTCTTGAGTCAAGGAATCTTGTCTACTTCTGTAGCAACTCCTTTGTATCTTTTATTTGCTTTTTGTTGTGCCAAGGAAAGTCACTTATGACAAGATGGTACTTATTTTCGGGACTGCACAGAAACAGATTCTTGGACGTCACTGTTTCTTTCGCTATAAAATCAGAAAAATTGAAAACTTCTACCAATTTTTGTGCGTGTTCCTGATGATATTACGCAACTTCCATTAGACTAATGCTTTTCGATCTGAGCTACGAAAGTGCCTCGAAAAAATTTATCTTTACGAACTGTTCTGGTTTTGATAGATTCTGTCTTCGTTTTGCATTCTCTCTTTTACAAGTGTTGAGTGAGTTTCTTTTATGGTGGAAGAGCCTCACTTGGGCCTAGTAACAGTAGCTAATGTTTAAAATTGTTTGCCTATGAATTGTGTCCTTGCAAGAACTTTGAAGTATTTGATTTAATGCACTAACCTGCTAATAAGAAAAGTTGTCAAGTTTTGGTGTGAAGGAAGTTTTCAAGTGTTAAGAGAGGAGGATGATATTACAGATCAAGAAGAGTGAAGAGCTTAAGCTTGGGGAGGCTCCCATGGATCTCCCCAGCATATTTCAAGAAGACTCAAGCATCTAAGCTTGGGGATGCCCAAGGCATCCCCTTCTTCATCAACAAACTATCAGGTCATCTCTAGTGAGACTATATTTTTATTGCTTCACATCTTATGTACTTCTCCTTGGAGCGTTAGTGTGTTTTTGTTTTCAGTTTGTTTTGTTTTGTTTGCTTTCCTATACTTGTTGGATCCTAGCATTCTTGTTTGGGAGAGAGACACGCTCCGCTTTTTCATTAGAATACTCTTGTGCTTCACTTATACTTGTTGAGTATTCCTGTTTAGCTACTGTTATAGCTTCTAGCTCTCAGTTTTCATGTATCTCTTGTTAGAGCTATTAGTTTCTTTGAAGAAAGTACTCTCTTGCTTCACTTATATTTGTTTGGAGAGTTGTCAAATAAGTTGATTGGTGTTTGGTTGGACCAGAAAATGCTATGCATGTGGTAGTGGTATAAAATGCTTACATGAATCTTATAAGATCTTTGTCTTGAGTAATTTGATGCTTGTCAATTGTTTTGAGTTATCAAGTAAGTAATGTTTAAGCTTGTGCATCATGTAAGTAATGGCAATTAGTGAAGAACTACTGTAAAGATTTGTTGCTATAATAAGTTATTTTGCATCATTGGTAGTTCGAAGGGGTCTAGATAATTTTTAAAGTGAAAGCTTTGGGTTAACAAGGAAAACAATGTAAAGTCTTATGGTTTGTCAGCCATGTGTTTTATGTGCATTCTTGTATACTGTTGATAGTGGTGTTTGCTTAAAAATAACCTTGCTAGCCTAAACTCTGTACTAAGCGGGAATGCTGCTTATGCATCCAAAACCCTTGAGCCAAATCGATGCCATCTGTGTCCACCATAACTACCTATTATGTGGTGTTTTCACCATTCCAAGTAAATTTTCTCATGTGCTATCTTCTAACTACTCAAAACTGTTACAATTCCTTTTTGTGTCACTACTTGAAAAGCTCATAAGGATGTGGTAGTTGGAATTGTCATCTTCCATGCTAATTGATTTACAAGGACTAGCAGCTTCATCTGCTTTTCCACCTTTTATTTTGCATTAAAGATCTGGTTAGTCCACCCTATAATTAAATAAATAGACACTCCTCCATGGTTTGAGATTGTTGGAAGGCACCCGAGGATTCGGTTAGCCATGGTTTGTGAAAGTAATGGTTGGGAGGAGTGTCAAAAAGCTATAAAGTGCATGTTATAAGTGCAGTATATATATAAACTTTCGGAACCGCTCTAAAAGTTAGTTAGCCATGGAAGATGACAAGAACTCTATTACTGATTTGTTGACACCTGTATACACCTTTCTTAAAAACAATATTTTATGCTCTCTATATATGCCTTCGGGAACTACAAGCTCTAGCACATGATTTAATCCCTGCTTCCCTCTGCGAAGGGCCTTTCTTTTACTTTATTGTTGAGTCAGTTTTCCTACTTCTTTCTGTCTACTTAAGCAAACACCAGTGTCAACCTCAGTATAACAGTTTTTACATAAGGGATGTGTTTGATTGATTATATTCTTTGCCTTGACATTATCTATATGATATACATGTTGAAAGTTGAAGCAAATGCTGAAGCTAAAATCTTCCTCTGTGTTGATTCAAACACTTTCATTTAGAACTTATTGCTTCAGTGAACTAACTCTTTTGTAAGATTATTATATCTCCAATGTCTCCAAGGTACTATTCATGAAAGTTTGCACTTGTGTGATTCATTTTGTTTACTCCTTGTTTATTTGTTAGCAAACTATAGTCCATTGTCTTGGATCATTTCATTCAGATCATGTGCATTACATTGATATTTGATCAAAGATTGTGTTGGTAGCATGTCACTTCAAAAATTATGTTGTTTTATCGTTTACCTACTTGAGGACGAGTAGGAACTAAGGTTGGGGATGCTTGATACGTCTCAAACGTATCTATAATTTTTGATGTTCCATGCTGTTATTATATCAAATGCTACATGTTTTATTTACACTTTATATCATTTTTATGCATTTTCTGGGACTAACCTATTTAACAAGATGCCAGAGTGTCGGTTCCTGTTTTCTGCTGTTTTTCGTTTCAGAATATCTATTAAGGAAATATTCTCGGAATCGGACGAAAAAAAAAGCATCGAAGATATTTTAACGGAAGACTCCGGAAGCCCGAAGGAGAGATGACGTGGACCCACGAGGGCCCCACGCAACCCCTGGGCGCGGCAGAGGTGGGGCCGGTGTCGAGCCCTGGCGTGGCCGCCTCCTCTGTCCCCCGACACCGCCTCTTCGCCTATTTATTCCCGATACGACACGTACCCTAAAAACACCGATCATATTCCACGAAAAGTTCCGCTGCCGCCGTCGTCGTCAACCCTAGATCGGGAGGGTTCTGAAGCTCTTCCCGGCACCCTGCCGGAGGGGAGATCATCACCGGAGGGCTCTACATCGCCATGCCTGCCTCCGGAGTGATGCGTGAGTAGTCCACCCCTGGATTACGGGTCCATAGCAGTAGCTAGATGGTTGTCTCTCCACCTTGTTCCTCCATGTTTAGATCTTGTGAGCTGCCTAACATGATCAAGATCATCTTTATGTAATGCTACATGTTGTGTTTGCTGGGATCTGATGAATATTGATACCATGTTTAAGTTGTTTATCTATCTATGTGTTCTTGATCTTGCATGCTCTCCGTTGCTAGTAGATACTTTGGCCAAGTAGATGCTTGTAACTCCAAGAGGAGTATTTATGCTAGATAGTAGGTTCATGCCTCCATTAAATCTGGACAAGTGACAACAATGGCTAAGGTTGTGGATGTGCTGTTGCTACTAGGGATAAAACAATGATGCACTTGTCTACGGTTATTTGTGTTGTTTACATTACGCACTTTTCTTAATGCAATAATCTGTTGTTAGCAACTTAATACTGGAAGTGATGCGGATGCTGACCCGAAGGTGGATTATTTAGGCATAGATGCACTTGGATAACGGTCTATGTACTTTGTTGTAATGCCCAACTAGATCTCATAGTGAACATCTTCTCATGTATTGCATTGTCATGCACTCTCTATTTGTCAATTGCCAGCTGTAATTTGTTTACCCAGCATGTTCGATATCTGTTATTGGAGAGACACCACTAGTGAACTGTGGACCCCGGTCCAATTTTCCTCATACTGTTAAACACCTACTGCAATCATCTGTTCTTTGTTACTTGCTGCAATTCCTACTGTTTTCCACACCATACGTTTAATCCTTTGTTTCAGCAAGACCGGAGAGATTGACAACCTCACTGTTTTCGTTGGGCAAAGTAGTTTGATTGTGTTGTGTGCAGGTTCCATGTTGGTAATCATCATCCCCTTCAACACCATATTTTCTGGCGCCTGGGAGGTCATCACCAACAACCTTCTGAGAGCCTTCAAGTCCTCTTGGTTCGATAACCTTGGGTAGATTCCAAGGGAAAACTGCTGCTGCACTACATCATACCTTCCTCTTGGGTCTCCAACGAACGTGTGTTGTACACGCCATCAAATAACAGCATGGAACATCAAAAATTATAGATACGTTTGAGACATATCAATCATGCTCTGGTCATTTCTCTGAGCAAGTATTTGGGCCAAAGGTAATAACCAGCATAGTTTGGCTCTAACAGGAGGCACAGGACAACCAAAGGCATCATTTCAGCATGATCTTGTGATATCAAGGTTACATAAAAGTTAACGGACAACCAAAATACTCTCTACTTATGCCAGAATTCAAGTAAAAGTCCAAAAGGTAACTTGAGGTATCACATTTGCCATTAATTGGTCAAATGGACCCTAAACCTAATCCCGCAGTGAAAAAAACACCAAAGCCCACATGAAACTGAACCCAATAGCATTTCAACCGTCAATCCAACGTTAAAATCCCACCCCTAGGTAGCAACATATAATTTTCAACCAGCCAAGGCTTGGACTAGAAGGATGATGCAGATGCATAGCCACATGGGGAGCTTAACTGAACATAAAGCAATCCAAGGTGGTAACTTGAGCCATAAAGTGGTCAAGGCAAGCATGAGAGAATCACCACAGCCAGTTATCCTGGTGTCAAGAGCACATAACAACAAGAATTAGGATAAATAAGAGCCTAGCTACACACATCAACCTCACCACACATGCACACAACCATGTTCTTCACAAGAACATCCACCACAAACATTAGGAACTATAAAGCGGTGAGGAGGGAGGTAGATTGTCATCATATTCTAGATTATCATCGTATGTTGCTGCAGTTCATGTTGCTTAGTTCATCTAGTATGTTCGTATTTAACATGTTAGTAGTTGCGTTTGTCATGTTTAATATTCTAGAATTAATCATGGAATTATTGCCTAATTATCCAACAATCCAAAAACCTAATTGTAGAAAATTCCGTGATTTAATTATGGCTGGTTATACCGATGCAAGGAATCCGGAAAATTTCACCGGTGGTACGGGCTTTAAGAGATGGCAGCTGAAGTGCCAACTCTGGCTCTCGGCCTTGAATGTGTGGAAAGTTAGTAGTGGTCTTCCTGAAGGAACTATATCTGAGGATGCTCAGAACAAGTTCAAGAATGACACTACTATTTTCCGGGCATGCATTCTGAGTGTTCTTGATGGTCGTCTGTGTGATGTGTATATGCACATAGAAGATGGCAAAGAGCTCTGGGATGCACTGAACGCTAAATTTGGTGCAACGGATGCAGGCAGTGAGCTGTATATCATGGAGAGCTTTCACCACTACAAAATGGTGCAACGGATTTGGCGCCGCAGCGCGCACAGCGAACAGGGTCACGGCAAGAGTCAACTTGGTGATTGATACGTCTCAAACGTATCTATAATTTTTGATGTTCCATGCTGATATTATATCAATTGCTACATGTTTTGGTTACACTTTATATCATTTTTATACATTTTCTGGGACTAACCAATTAACAAGATGCCAGAGTGCCAGTTCCTGTTTTCTGCTGTTTTTCGTTTCAGAATATCTATTAAGGAAATATTCTCGGAATTGGACGAAACGAAAGGGGACGATCTTATTTATCCGAGGAGAACACAAAGTCCAAAGGAGAGACGGAGTTGGGCCCCGAGGCCCCCATGCCATACTAGGGCGCGGCCCACATGCCTGGCGCGCCCAGGTATGGCGTGGCTGCCTCCCTGGCCCCCCGACGCCGCCTCTTCGCCTATATATTCTCCCGACATCGCGTACCCTAAACACACCGATCATATTCCACGAAAAGTTCCGTCGCCGCCGTCATCGTCAACCTCAGATCGGGAGGGTTCTGAAGCTCTTCCCGGCACCCTGCCGGAGGGGAGATCATCACCGGAGGGCTCTACATCACCATGCCTGCCTCCGGAGTGATGTGTGAGTAATCCACCCCTGGACTACGGGTCCATAGCAGTACCTAGATGGTTGTCTCTCCACCTTGTTCCTCCATGTTTAGATCTTGTGAGTTGCCTAACATGATCAAGATCATCTTTACGTAATGCTACATGTTGTGTTTGATGGGATCCGTTGAATATTGATACTATGCTTAAGTTGTTTATCTATCTATGTGCTCTTGATCTTGCATGCTCTCCGTTGCTAGTAGATGCTTTGGCCAAGTAGATGCTTGTGACTCCAAGAGGGAGTATTTATGCTAGATAGTGGGTTCAGTCTCCAGTAATCTGGATCAGTGACAGAAAGGTCTAAGTTGTGGATGTGCTGTTGCTACTAGGGATAAAACATTGATGCAATGTTCAAGGTCATTTGTATTGATTACATTACACACTTTACTTAATGCAATAATCTGTTGTTATCAACTTAATACAGGAAGGGATGCGGATGCTGACCGAAAGGTGGATTATTTAGGCATAGATGCTGTTGGATAACGGTCTATGTACTTTGTTGTAATGCCCAACTAGATCTCATAGTGAACATCTTGTCATATATTGCATTGTCATGCGCTCTCTATTTGTCAATTGCCCAGCTGTAATTTGTTTACCCAGCATGTTAGTTATCTGTTTTGGAGAGACACCACTAGTGAACTGTGGACCTCGGTCCAATTTCCTCATACTGTTAAACACCCTACTGCAATCATCTGTTCTTTGTGGCGCACCCCAAAACCTATTCTGTGGCGCATGGGGGGTGCGCCACAGAATCCTCGCCACTAAATTGTTAATTCTGTGGCGCACCCCTCCATGCGCCACAGAAATCTCAAAATTCTGTGGCGCACCAGGTTGCGTGCGCCACAGAATTAGTTTTAGTGGCGCACCCCCTAACCGTGCGCCACAAAATACAGTGCGCCACAGAATTTTTTGGGATGCGCCACAGAATTTCTGTACAGTATTGACCCGCTGTACAAATACCCGTATAATACCAGAATACATGTATATTTCATATTTACACAGATATAACAGAAACAGAAATATATTTTGACAGGTATATAAAAACAAACACATTACTAATGTCATCACATTACTTATATCCCGAGATAAAATACATATAGATACAAAAGTTGATACCCGCCACGGAATTTTTACACAAGTGTTGAGATACAAAAGTTCATCGTTGCACATGTTACAAATGAAGTGTTCACCGCCTACACTAGGATCGAATAGATTACATCGGCGATGATGGTGAGCAAAAGCGGGAGCACGACGATCTCATTTAGCCTTCTTCTTGATGAGCGGCGCCGGGAACGGTTTATACGCGTCTTTCGTCGTCCACGTCCCGTGGTCGTTCTGCAACTCTAGGCGTTCTTCGATGTCCCTCTGACACAACCCTGGAGATGGATTGGGATATATATTAGTTTATAATATAAATAGAGTATACATGCATGATTTATTCATCTAAGTGGATAAATAGAGTATGTATGTATACATGCAAGGCTATCTTTTATAATGCATCCTACCTCGGCGGATATTGAAGCACCCCCCTCCTTTCATGACATCTTCGAGGATGACTTCCGATAACTTGCTCTGGATGCGTTGGAAGTCTTTTCTAAGATCCATATCGGAGAGGTCTTCGTCATATTTGACCCATTTTTGCAGACTAGATGGCAAAAGCAATTGCGCTGCATCTCGGACATACGTGTTAATATGACGGAGGGCGTAGAAGGCATCGATCACGTTGCCCGGCCGCTGCTTGAGGCAACAGAACTGGGTGACATGCTTGAACCGGCGCAAGTTGTTTTGATCGACAAAAGTGTTCGCTTTCTTGTCGAAGACGCCTCCCTTTTGGGCGTAGCCCTCAAGAGCTTCATTGAGAACATGAATTATGTTGACATAGCGTTTCTTAGTACTACTACCTGAGTCAAAATAAGTGGCATAGGAATAGCTCGTGTTTAGGATGATGAGGACGCAGTACTTGTCCCTGCTCAACACAATTTAAATGATGATGATCAGAAACAGGCATTGAACTAAGAAAGGCACAAGACGGCGGCGAGCGGATGTGTACTTACTCGGGAAAGAAAGGCACAAGAAGGCTCTCCTTATCCTGGTTTTGCAGCATGAACCTCTGGAGGTACTCAATCGCCCTGGTCCGTGTCACCGATCCTTCCACCAGGTGGCTGTCACGCATGTAGTAGGGATCCGCTACCGCGACGTGCGGGATATTATCTATGTGGATAGTCATTGCCTCATTGAGCGCGTATAGGCGGACCAAGTTATAGTTGAGCCGCTTCTGGTGAAATAGATTGAACACGTCCTCGTACGCTATGAAGAACAGATCCGCGGGGGCTTCACGGACGACTACTAACCCGCCATCTTCCATTGGCACTTGGACAGTGAACACCGGGTAATTTGGATCCCTGTCTCTAAGAAGGAGGCCCTCTAGCATGACGATAGACTCATTCAAAGAGAGCATTGGTGGAGTTGCGAGGCGGCAGGTTGATCTGTGTGAGCACGGAAGGGTGGTTCGTGATCCACAGGAGGCATGAATGTGTCGTGGTCTTCGGCGCCAGTGTTGATGAAGGCATTGACGTCGACATGATCATCATCATCGTCGCCGTTGCCATCAATAAGCTGAGGTGCAGAGGCGTTGCCTAATTGCAATGGTTGTGGTTCAGAGACTCCCAACAGTTGCTTGTGGCGGTTGGTGGTGGCGGCGATGGCTGCAGGCTGCTTCGAGGGCTTCGGGGGACGGATCGGGACGTCCCGGCGGATCTTTGAGGTGGCGCCGGTGTTGGGTCTTGGGCCCTCATCTATAATACCACCCCCAAGACGAATCTGGTTCTTCGGCCATGGCGTGACCCAGCCGGGGCACCTTCCAAGGACCAAGTGTTCCTCGGATCCCAGAGGTTGAATGGGGGGGGTCCACGTAGAAATATGCAGACGGTACCGTGACTACCCTGACCTTCATAGTAGCCTCGTCCATTGGAGCTATTCTTCTCGGGTGCCGGTACCGTAGGCAGCGCCGGTACGACCAAAGGGGCCATGGGCGGCGGGGTCACCAGGTCCGGCGACAGGTGCTGCTGGTTCATGGTGGAGTTGCTGCCGGAGAAGCTGGGCACGTGTATCGGCCCCTGATGACCTCCCGCAGCCCAAGCAGCTATCCCCTCCATTACCTGCGGGGTAAGCATCTGTTGGAGCCTTTCTTGGACTAGCTTTTCCACCGTGGTGGAGTCCACTTTGCTCTTCTGCAGTTCCTCCACCTGCGCCCTTAGCTCCTGAACCTCGGCTTTATCCTGCTTGGACGTCCTCCTCCTCCTTTTCGTCTCGCCGGCGCAGTCCGAGCTATAGTACTCTGTGAACTTCATGCTCGTACCTAAGCCTGTCACACGGCCAGCTGATTTCGGCGGCGCCAACTTGTCCCTTTCCCTGAAAGCGTTCATCGCCCGTTGAAAGTCGTGTCCCATGCTTCCGTCGAACCCTGGGACGACGGGCCGGCCTCAGCTTCAGCCTTCAACTCTTCCTCCTGCACACAAAGGTGAACACACTTAGAAATTTGAGATCAACGCAATGGACTTTGAGATATCTGTGGTATTTAAATTCCCTTACCAGCTTTTTCTGGAATGTCTTCACATCCTCGTACTTGGTAACGAACTCCCCAGTCGCCCAGTCGAGATGGTAGCGGGACCGGACAAAGTTCCTGGTCTGCTTGTCTGTGAATTTATCCCATGGGTTTTCTTTATTAAGACGTTTAATCTCCCTATCCTCCTTATCCCAAGTGGGCTGTATACCTCGGTAACCGCCGCTTCCCAAATGGTGGTTACCTAAGTTCAGCGCCCGCATCTGCTTCCCCCACTCGGTCCATTTTTCACACACCTCAGATTTTAAGAAGTCCTTAAATTCCACTAACTCTTCTTCGGTGATGTGAGGCTCTTTTGCACTAATCTGCTCCCAGCTCTGATTCTTCCGAATCTTCCTCTTCACCCGGCTTTTCCAGCTGCTCAAGGCGGTGCTCATCTTCGTGATGGCGTAATTGTCCACCTGTTTGTTGAGCGGCACCGGAAACGTGTATCGTTGGTGAACCCTCCTGAGGAGGTGTTCGACCAAAGCCTGATTAGCGTCGCTCCTCAGGTCAACCGTGTTGATCGACACGCTTTCTCGGAGGATGCACCCTAGTTGCATGCTGTACCCTCGTGCAACTTTCTTAGGCATCACTGGTGCGCCACTTAAAGTGACCTCAGTGATCACGTCCGTGACATTGTCCACCGACTGCGCTTTCCGATCCTTCCTTTGCCTCTTCTTCTTCTGAGCGGCCGGGTTGCTGCAGCCGGCTTCCGTGTGGTCGCCGCCATGGGAGTTGCCACCATCCGTGTGGCCATCCGTGTGGTCACCACCATCTTCTGAGGTGTCATCCTCACCACCTTCTTCGTCTTATTCGGGGTCGGACTCCCGTCCCCCTTGCTCACCCTCGGGAAGGTCGGGGCCACTAGTGGCCGCGGCATCCTCCGCGGGGTCATCCCAGAAGGGGTTGTTCTGTTCTCTTGCTTGGTCTTCGACGCTCATGCGCTTAGAAGCGTCGGCCGACATGTTTGCACTGCATTAAAAAGAGGCAAAAAGTTAGTATAACAAATATAAGAGAAAAAAATCACCTAACTAAGTACTAAGATACCCCGGCCCATGCATTAGTCGCAATACCCCATATGTCCTATTTTTAGCAAAGTCATGCCAAATTTCACGAAAAAATTCGGCATGACCTTTGCTAAAAAAGGGACATATGGAGTACCCGAATTTGCCGGAACAGAAGTTAATCGACGTTCCGGCAATCTCAAGGGTCTCGGGGTACCTGCATATATTTCACAAAAAAAACACATCTCCGGCCGGCATCTCCACGACACGATGGTCGGAGCACAAGCACAAACACCCAACTCCACGACACGATGGTCGGAGCCACATCCACATCTCAAAAAAAAATCCACATGTCCGGCCGGCATCTCCGGCCGGCATCGCCACATCCCACATCTCACCTGAAAGAACGCGGTGCTTCTTCCCAACTTCCTGCATACGGAAAAACAATATATTAGTTTACAAATGAAATGCATTTCAAAAATACAAGTAAAACTAACCTAACAGCAGCAGCACTAACCTAGCAACACAACTAGAAACTAACCTAGCTAGCACTAGCAGCAGCAACTAACATCAACTAACATCAACTAACAAGCAGCAACTAATTAACAGCAAGCACTAACAACTAGCAAAAACTTAGCACTAACCTAACACTAACCTAGCTAGTAGCAACTAACAACTAGCAAGCACTAACCTAGCTAGTAGCAACTAACCTAACAGCAAGCAGCAACTAACAGCAACACACCTAACAGCAAATAAACTAACCTAAACTAACAAGTAAAATTATCAACTAACTAACCTAAACTAACAACTAACCTAACAGCCTAAACTAACCTAAAGCACAAGCAAGCAAGCAACAAACTAACCTAAACTAACAACTAACCTAATAGCAACTGAAATTATCAAATTCGTACAAGAATTTTAGTGTAGGCATTTTGACAAACACCATCGGTGCTAGGAGGGAGAGGAGACCAGGGGAGGAGGAGGGGTCACCTTCGGTGCTAGGAGGGAGAGGAGGTGGTCGGCGGCGGTGTCGACGGCGGCGGTGTCGAGGGCGGTGCGCCGTGTCCAGGCAGTGGCGGCGAGGTCGTCGGTGGCACGGGCGCGAGGTGGGCGAGGCCGAGGAGGCACGGGCGCGAGGTGGGCGAGGCCGAGGCGGCACGGGCGCGAGGTGGGCGAGGCCGAGGCGGGGGCGTCGGCGGCGGCTCGAGGTCGACGGCGACGAATTGGGGCGGGCGAGGTTGTCGGTGGCACAGGCGCGAGGTGGGCGAGGCCGAGGCGGCACGGGCGCGAGGTGGGCGAGGCCGAGGCGGGGGCGTCGGCGGCGGCTCGAGGTCGACGGCGACGAATTGGGGCGGGCGAGGTCGTCGGTGGCACAGGCGCGAGGTGGGCGAGGCCGAGGCGGCACGGGCGCGAGGTGGGCGAGGCCGAGGCGGGGGCGTCGGCGGCGGCTCGAGGTCGACGGCGACGAGTGGGTCGAGAGCACGTACAGAGAGCGAGGAAGAAGAAGAGAAAGAAACGTAACTGGCGGGGACGCGAAATATGCCTAAGTGTTGGAATTCTGTGGCGCACCCCCTAGTGGATGCGCCACAGAATTTTGAGATTCTGTGGCGCATCCACTAGGTGGTGCGCCACAGAATTCCTTCGCTAGAAATATCATAAGCCTCTGGTCCCTGATCTTGACAAAACCATCTCATTAGCCCACTGGTTAGCTGTTCTGTAACTCTGAAACCTGGGGCAGCCAGGTTCGAATCCTGGCTGTCACACATATTATTTTTTTGGTTAAATTTTGTGTTTGTCTTACACACACATATTAATTAATACACAAAAAAGTTTCACACACACAAATTAATACAAATATTGAACTTGTGCCATATATCAAAATATTGAACTTGTGCCATATATCAAAATACATAGATATTCTTGTCTCACGCACACAAACAAATTATATATAATACACAAAAAAAGTCTTCTTCTTCCCGTCCGGTTCCGAGCTAGCATCTCTTCTTTCCCTTCTTGGCGGTTGAATACTTTAGGCCGGTCACCTTGAGATTTCTTCGCGTGAACGGACAACCTTTCGTAGGTAGGGAGGTCTTCCTTTTTCTTTACAAGTAGTAGGCATGTCGAAGTACTTGTCGAATTCCTCCTCGATCTTCGGATCGCCGTTCTTGTCCAAGTCCTCCTCGTTGGCGTCTCCTTCCATTCCGATGATGCTCCTCTTGCCCCTCCTCACGACAACACGGCTAGGCTTTGACGGGTCGGTAATGAAGAAGCATTGGTCGACTTGGCTAGCGAGTACCCATGGCTCATTTTTCGCGGAGGCGTTCTTCGATTTGGCTTCGGGTATAACCATGGTGGTGAAATACCGGCCTTCTTTTTCGACGTTCTTGGCCCATCTCACACGGAACATTGGCACCGACTCTCCACAGTAGTTGAGCTCCCATATCTCCTCTATCCTTCCGAAATATCTTTGCTTGACGGTAGCCTCGTCATCGGCGTAGGATAGCATAGTTACTCCTGAGTTTTGATATTCGCTACTCCTGTCCTTTTCCTCGGTGCAGAATCTGTAACCACTGATGTCGTACGACTGATAGGTCTTCACGTTCTGCCCGGGGCCCTGTGATATGGAGAATATGAGTTTTTCATCTTCCGTACATGGCTTTCTGACCCGTGATTCAGACAGTTGCCTTTTCTTGAACCAACTCGTGAAGCTGGAGTTGTGCTCTCTGGTTACATCTCTGTTCTTCCTCGGCCGGCCCAGGTCGATGTAATTCTTCTCGATTAAGCTTCTGTGCTCTTCCACCCAAGGTTCGATCAATTCTAAGTGTTGTAGCGCGACCCGGTGAGCCCTTTCAAATTCGTCGCGTCGACCATCAATGAAGACAGGGAGTGAGCGGTAGCCCTCGCGGTGACCAAAACCAGCGAGCCTGCCGAGGTGCGTCCTAGTGGGCAGACCAACATCCTAGTTCTCGGTGCTTAGATAACTCTGGCAGAAGGAGATGCACTCTTTGGTCAGAAAGCCCTTGGCAATGCTTGCGTCTGGACGGGCCCTGTTGCGAACGTATCCTTTGATGACACCGTTCTGCCTTTCGAACGACATCATGTAGTGGAGGAACGTCGGCCCGAGCTTCAGTATGTCATCAACGACATGGAGAAGGAGATGCACGCAGATGTTAAAGAACGCGGGCGGGAAGTAAATCTCGAGCTCGCATAGTATCCCCACGACCTCATCCTGTATCTTGTGGAGCTGCCTGTCGTGGTGGGATCACGGCAGATGCCATAGGTATGGCTAAGATGGGGCCGAATGGTCGTTGGGGGAATCCGGGGAGGGTTTATGCACTCAAGAAGTGCACACGCAAGAACACGCAAGAACACGAACGAAGAACCAAGAAACAAGAACACAAAGCACACCACGATGTACCCTGCTTCGGGGCCCTCTTGTGGAGGTAACACCCCTACTGCAGCACTATCCTACTCAGTGTATAGCTCAAAGTGACAAGTACAAGCTGCTCCTCGAGCTGTATGATGCTACAATGGTGAGAACTTGAGGTAAAAGATGGAGCTAGACGGGAGGAAGAAGGCACTCCGAGCTGAATCCGAGGTGTTTCCGGGGTGTTCCGAGGTTCTCTCTCTCTCTTTCTTTCTCTCTTGATCAACTAGTTCCTCCCCCTTCAGCAGGAGGGGGGTGAAGCCCACTATATAGGCCAGCCGGGTTACCATTGTGCCCCTCGCCGAACACTGTTGCCATGCCTCTGCAACGGTCACCACCGTACCACCGTACCTCGGTCAGGGACAAGACGTGGCTTGCCCATCTCCTGTAGCCTAACGGCAGAACTAGCATGTCCCCTCTGACCGAGACAGGACGTGGCCTGGCAGAGCTACCTCGTAGCCTTTTCCCAGATCCCGCGTGGTCAGCGGTCAGAGACGTGCAGGCCCGCCGAACCCGGGGCACGCCTCTGCCAGGCTCCTTGACAGACGCTCCCGTGTCAGGCGCTCTTGTACCCGGCTGGAAGTGACAGGAGCATTGACTCCTGCCCGACCTACTGCCTACCACCTCGGTTAGCTCGGCACGGATGTGACGAGCTCCGTACCTCGGGTCTTGCGCTTAAGATCTTTACCAGGTCGGATCTTACTTCCTCCCCACAGCTTCTCCTGCTCTCACAACACAAACCATAGCACCGAGGTAGTTAGGTCGGCTGAACATAGCTCGGACAGTGAACCTCGGCCCAGGCCAACGGGATACCTCGGACCCCTCGGGCCAAGATAGGTCGGCCTTTAAACTCTCCAGGTCAAGTGAAGCTCGGACTCTCCCAGGCCCAAGCAGGTCGGCCCTTTCCGTACCTCGGCACACCTTCGAACTCCACTTATGCCAAGCCTTGACCCTACCCGGGGATACCCCCCGACATTAGTCCCCGAAGCTGGTGCGGTCCTACGACCTCGGATGGAGGGCCGTAGCAGGTTCAAAACAAGCAATGCACCACCTCTAAAACCGACCTCAAACATAGCTCCGCCGAGGTACTTCCCACATACCACCATCTAATCCGAGGTTGATCTGCAATCTGAACTTTCCGAGCTATGTGACTCAGCACAATCTTGCCTCAAGATTTTCCGAGGTACGTGGCGAAGAATCTCTGCCCGGACCTCGAAACCCGGACCTCTGAAAGACAGGTCCTGACCACACGCCGCCTCGTCAGCCGGACCCACCAAACAGCGCACCTGCGCACTCAAGTGCGAGACCAAATTGACCGCCCGCGACTCCTCGATTCTCGCGCTGACCGGCACAGGAAATCCGAGGTTGGCGGTTGCCACTCTGCGGCCCACGATGTGGCCGATCGTGCGGCCACCAACCGTGCAACCGCTTCTCCGCCCGCACACGATCCCGCGCCTTCCCGATAACCGCGCGGTAGTGCGCAGTTAACGCGTGCAGTTACCGCACGCGGCTATAAATAGGGCCCAGGGGAGTTTCATCTTCTTCCTCCCCACTCGCCTGCTGCCCGTGCCCTCTGCCTCCATCGCCGCCGTCGAGCGCCTCGCCGCACCGGAGTACGCGCCGCCGTTCTGCAACACCGTTCCGCACCGCCGTCAAGTGCCTCGCCGCACCGGAGCACGCGCGCTGCGCCTGGCGCCATCGACTCGCCGCCGATCCCTCGCGTTCCTCCACGGTGAGTTCCTTGCTTTGCTTCCCCTCCATTGCCGTGGATGAGTTCATCCTCCGATGAACTCGAGGATCCTGATGAACCCTAAGCTTTTGATGAACTAGATGATCCCCTTTGCACTTTTTGGCCACTTTAGATCTCACCTAGACTGGCATCAGACGCACCCGTAGCACAGTCCTTTTAGGTTTGCCCATTGATGAACTTGATTTTATTTCCCTTTTTGGCTCACCGGTAGATCTTTGCTAATATCTCGCCATGGTAGAAACATGTTTCCCGCCCAAAACTCTTTAGCTCGGCTGTTTTGACTGATCCGAGGTATTTTACCCCGGATATCCTGAACTGTCCGAGGTACTTACCCCGGTTGAACCTTCCTCTTCTGCAGGAAAGCCTCAACATGTCGGCAATTCTACGTCAAACCGCGCCGAGGTTTCCGCCAGCGAGAGAGGTGGATGGGATGGCTCGGACGTCACTGACGATGATATCAAATGGCTCAAAGAAACTCATCGAATCCCAGCCGAACTGCTATATCGGCTTCACACTGGGGACGGCGAACCGATCACCAACCCCGGCGAGAAAGTGGTGTTTGTCTCTCACTTCGAGCGCGGATTCGGACTTCCGGCCAGCAAGTTCTTTCGGGAATTTCTGAAGTTCTTCGGCTTGCAGCCGCACCATCTCCCTGCTAA
Source organism: Poa pratensis (assembly GCA_947311845.1). Taxonomy (NCBI): domain Eukaryota; kingdom Viridiplantae; phylum Streptophyta; class Magnoliopsida; order Poales; family Poaceae; genus Poa; species Poa pratensis. The sequence continues at coordinate 38,862,381 of CAMZMU010000098.1, forward strand.
CTCCATGCTACAGCTGTCGTGCTATGCAGCTTTCTCTGAAGGATATCTCGGCCTCTGGCCGAGCGTTGAGGGCTGGGCCAAGTACTTCCAGCTGAAGAAACAGAGCATCCCCAACAAGGAGGTTGTGAACAAAGATATGACTGCCTGTGGTGCGGCCTCTATCTCACCCCGGCTGTTCTCCGAGTTCCCACGGATCAAAGGCCTGGAGAGCTGCAAGAAGTGGCAGCGATCCTTTTTCTATGTGAGGAACCCCGGTACTGTCGACCTCATCAACCTCCCGGACTTCCAGCTCGGCCCTCCCACTGCACAACTCAATTGGGACTTCAACCCGGAGGACGCCTACGCCGAGGTTCAAGAGATCCATGAATACATGCTGGATCTCAAGAAAAGAGGGTGGGGTTCCGATGACATCCTCCGGACTTTTGTGGAACGAAGAGTCAGCCCCCTTCAACAACGAGCCCATAAGATCTGCCATATGGAAGGTCTACTCGATCCTACTCGGATCAGCAGCAAGGCGCTCTCCAAGGCCTCAGTTTGGCGCCGGGTCAAAGCCGTTGCCCAGACTGAGATGGACGAGGAGTGGACATGGGGCGTGGAGCCTCACGACAGAGAAATCTTCCGGAGCAAGTGAGTACTTACTAATTTCCGAGCTTACGCTCCGGTCTTGCACACCTCGGTTGCTTCTTAACTCAATTCTTTTTTGCCACTCCTGCAGCGGTTCGCCCGGCAGCTGATCGAGGACGGCGCGGAGCTGTCGAACTGGGCGCCTGCCCGCCTCGCCCTGGAAGGTCCAGAGACTGAAGACCCGGACAATGAGGATCACCTGCCGATCCCTAAGGCCGTTCCGAGGTCCGCCCCAAGACTAGCTCTTCCAACCCGGGTAAGAAACAAGTTCCCAGTTCCATCAGAGACTGGTCTGACGACGATGATGACGATGACGATTGCCAAATTCTGGAACCTGTCAACGTTATTCCCATTTCATATGCTCCTCCAACATATAAGAACTTTCATCCAGCGTCTGCAGCTTCCCGGAAGCGCTCAGGACCTGGTACCTCGGATGCCGAGGCTTCCAAGACCTCGGAGACTGCAGCGCCCAAAGCCAAGCGTGCCAAGAAGACCTCGGCGCGGCGCAAGAAACGAGGTCCCGTGGAGGAAGATGCGTAAGTCACCTTTGCTCCTCCTTACTTCTCACGCTGCTCCAAGGTTAAGCTTTTTACACTCTAACTTAATCTTTCTCTTTCGTCTAGCCCGGCTCGGCAGGTCAAACAGAGCCATAGCTCGATACACTCACCACTGCCTCCAGTGGTTGAAGCCAGACAACCGAGGTCGAGGTTAACCTCGGCAGCCCCGCCAGAGCCTCTCCTCCAGACGTCCATTGACCTCACCAGCCCGGAGAAGACCATCTCCTCCCCTACGCGCGTCTCCTCCGCCGAACTTCCACCGCCGAGCTCTGACTCCGGCCTGGGGCACTCTGCTCCCCGCCGAGATCAGACTCCTCCGCCTCCTCAGAAGGATGCGGAGACAGATCGCGCCAAGACTCCGGTTAAAGCCGTGCAGGAGCCTCGGCTGTCCCCCAAGTCTCAAGCTGCGCGCAACCAGCAGCAACAGCAGCAAAAGAAGAAACAACAACAACAACTGCAGAAGCAAAAGCTCCAGCAGCAGCAGAAAGATTCAGCTCAAAACGTTGAGCCCCCCAAACAGCCACAGCAAACTCCGATGCCGCCACCGTCATCAGGCCCCTTGACTGCGAGCACCCAACTGGTGCCGCATGTTCCCGCTTCTGCGCCGAGGTCCACCTTGACCAAGGCCGCGCCCTCGAGCTCTCAGGTCGCCACCTCCCGAGCTTTATTCGCTGCTACTACCCAGCCGGACATCAGCAGCTGGGAGGTCGGGCAACTCCGGACCAAGAGCGGGAACAGCCTAGGCTCGGAGAAGCACTATGACATGGACTGGAACTCGGCTGACACTGTCGAGGTCTCCTCCAACCCGAGCTCTGAGCATCAAGTTGGACCCAGCGCCGTGCTCCAATCTATCTATAACATGCAGACTGCAGTCCTTGATTGCAGCAAGAAGGCCTCGGTAAGTTTCTTTACACAGCTCTCTTTCTTCCTTTGAAATCAAATGACAAACATACACTATTCCCAGTCCCCGAGATTCGGGTTGAGCAATTGACACTCCACCGAGTTAAAATTGCTCGGCTTGAATCTCAAAAACTTGTCATTTCTCCCATGCTGAGTCCCCGAGGCCAATGCCAAGTCCCCGGGACTCAATTGGGCCTCGGGTGCTAGAAATACCTCGGATTTATCCGAACTGATCTCTCTATTTTTTCAGGAATGCAACAATGCTCGGACAAGTCTTCAAGAACCTCCTGCTGGATCACAACAGACTGAAGAAGTCTCACCGGACTCTTCTATCCGCAAGGAGCAGAGCGACAAGGATTACGCCTCCAAGTTGAAGACAGCCGAGGATGAAATAGCTCGGCTGCAACAAGAGCTGAACCGGGCTAATGAAGCCAAGACTGCTGTGGAGGACGCTATGAAGGTTAAGGACCAGGCCGCCGAACAGCAGCAAAAGCTTGCCAAGACCCTGGAGAGCCGTGCCACCTCGGCCGAAGCCGAACTTACCGCCCTCCGAGCTATCTCGAAAAGCTGGTTGTCCGAGCTCGCTCGGATTAATCATCAAATGGACAGTAAGTTCTTCTCCCTTTTCCTTATTTTCTGCCGACCTACATCCCGTGCCACCGTATGCCTTATTTCAGCGACAGCCTTTTTGTCCTCTTCAGAGAACTTCGAGCACTCCAAGGACAAGGCTATCCGCGAAGTTCAAGCAGCTCGGGCAAAGAGGGCTGAGACAGAAACTCTCAGCGACAGCTGGGATATCCAGGACCACCTTGTTGCCCTTAATGCTCGGATCAGGCCGCTCCGGCCATTGGAACAACTTGTTGATGCTGCCATCGAGGTCCACCGTGCCCTCTGGCCCAAGGTCAAGACTCCCACTTGCATCGACGAGCTCGCCACGAAGCTGAAAGGAGCCGAGGCTAGACTTCGGGAGTGGAGATGCTCGTCAGCTCGGGCTGGAGCGGACAAGGCCCTGGTGTTCGTGCTGTCCTGGTATGAGATGTTGAGATCCACACTGTTACCTCCCTGCGCAGGGGCTCTCCTTGGAACTCCACCCCGGATGGCATTGCGAAACGCCAAGCAGCAGCCGACCGCTTTGCTAGTTACGCAAACACCCGGACCTTTGATGACGGGCGCCTCTACTCTGAGGACGAAGAGAGCTCGGACGAGGAAGCAGCGTCCGGTGAAGAAAGTTCTGAAGGCGAGGACATTGACTTTGACGAGCCTGAGAGCTCCAAGGGCAAGGCCGGCAAAACAACCGAGGTGGCTGAAGGCTCTGATGATGACTTCAGCTTCGACGAACCTCCGAACTCCAAGGGCAAGTCCGGCAAAGCGTAGCCACCGAGGTGATTTCCTCCGACGTGACGGACACCCCGGCAACCACTCCCACAACCGAGGTTGCTTCCGCGACCGAGGTTGTTCCTGCGCCCGAGGTTGCTGCGCCCGAGGCTCCCACTGCCACCACTTCGGCGACCGAGGTCTCTGGTTCCGAGGCCTGAATTTATCTTAAGCAAAACATTAAATCCCCGGTATGCCGGGTGCAGATGTAACAGACCTTAAGTAGTTTGCTTGCTACCATTACTATTAACTTGCTATCCGAACCAAGCTTTTCTAAGAATTTATGCCGAACCCTTTTGGAACGAGTCCCCGAGTTCACTTTCGTGTTTACTATATCTGGCATTCTTTGCTCTTGTCTACCATTTAGGCGTTCGACAGTCGAGTCACAAGATTGTTATTTATAGCATACAGTACTTAGCAAATCTCGAAGTGTGTTTCAAAACCATCCGACATAAACGAAAGGTAAAGACAGGGGTTAGTAAACGACACATGCCGAACTATATTTTTGGACCGAGTCCCCGAGTTCATTTTCATGTCTCCCACGTTTTTTCATCTTTGCTCTTGACTACCATTTAGGCAGATGCCAGTCGAGTCACAAGATTAGTTACACAGCATACATTACTTGAAGTTTGAGACGAGGTTCAAAATAGTTCGGCATATGAACGAAACTGACAAACAGAAATAAAACACAAGCACAAGAGCGAGGCAGTCCCCGAGCTTCAACCTCGGAGTGCCGACATTTTATTAAGGATTAACCGAGGTACATACATTGCGCCTTTCATGAGTAGAAAGGTCGGAGTAGAGCTACGTTCCATGGTCGCCTGACCTCTGATCCGGGGTTGTCCAGCCCATCTTCCCTTGGTTCCTGCGCATCTATTAGATAGTAGGAATCATTGAGCAGAGCTCGGGTCACAATGAACGGTCCCTCCCATGGAGGTGACAACTTGTGCCGCCTTTCTTGCGCTGCACCAACCTCAGCACCAAATCTCCCTCGTGAAACACACGAGGGTTGATACTCCGGCTATGATAACGTCGGAGACCTTGTTGGTATATTGCTGACCGAGATGAGGCCAATTCTCTGCTTCCTCAAGCAGATCTACTGCATCCTCCCGAGCCTCTTTTGCCTCGGCTTCAGTGTACATTGCCACTCTGGGCGCATCATACTCGATGTCAGTGGGTAGCATAGCTTCTGCCCCATAGACCATAAAAAATGGCGTATAGCCAGTTGATCGATTTGGCGTGGTCCTTAGACCCCACAGTACTGCTGGTATCTCATCTATCCAACACCCCGGCGTTTTCAGCAGTGGTTCAATGAGCCGAGCCTTGATGCCGGCCAACACTAGAGCATTTGATCTTTCCACTTGTCCATTAGACTCCGGGTGTGCCACCGAGGCTATGTCCAGCCGGATTCCCTTGTTCATGCAAAACCGAGCAAACTCTCCAACAGCAAAGTTTGTGCCGTTGTCCGAGATAATGCTATGGGGGTAGCCATATCGCAGAATAATCTCCTTCAAGAAAGTCACTGCTGAATGACCATCCAACTTCCGGATTGGTTTCACCTCGATCCACTTGGTGAACTTGTCCACCATCACCAATATGTGCGTCATGTTACCTCGGGCTGGTTTGAACTCTCCCACCATATCCAAACACCATACCGCAAACGGCCAAGTGATAGGAATTGTTTTGAGCGCCGAGGCTGGCATATGCGTTTGCTTGGCAAACCTTTGGCATCCTTCACATCTCCGGACTATGGCCTCTGCATCAGCAAGAGCAGTGGGCCAATAGAACCCATGCCTGAACACCTTGGCCACCAGAGCTCTTGTGCTGCAATGATGACCACACTCTCCTTGGTGGATCTCCAAAAGCATCTCCTTGCCTTCAGCTGGCTCGACACACCGTTGCAACACCTCGGTTACGCTTCTTTTATAGAGCTCCTTGTTGATGATGGTGTACGCCTTGGCCCTCCTTTGAATTCTCCTAGCCTCGGTTGTGTCACTTGGCAAGCTTCCCTCCGTTATGAACTTCATGATTTGCTCCGCCCACTCCGGCACTGGGTGCAAAGGAAAAAGTTCCTCGTCCACCTCCATTGGTTCGGCCACCATAATCTCCTCCATTATTTCCTCCACCATCCTGCGACCAGTCCCCGAGTCTTGATGAGCAGTCCCCGAGGTTCGGTGCGCAGTCCCCGAGCTCTGCCACGCAGTCCCCGGGTCCGACCAAACGCACCCGACGTCTACCTCCATTGGAACAGGTCCGGGCTCTTGCTCCGCCGGGATGAAAATAGATTCGGATTCAGGAGAAGGTTTGATTGAAGGAGTTCTCAAGTGATTCAGGGCTACCCCTGGTGGTACTGCCTCTTTCGATGAACCGAGCTTTGACAACACGTCGGCAGCATCATTTTCTGCCCGAGGTATATGCCTGTACTCACACCCTTCAAAGAACCCGGATATCTTTTGCACATGGAACCGATATAACGCCATGTTGGCATCCAGAGCATCCCAAGTTCCAGAAGATTGTTGCACCACCAGGTCGGAATCGCCGAAGCACTCTACACGCCGGATACCGATCTCCTTTGCCACCTTGAGGCCATGGATTAAGGCCTCATACTCCGCCACATTGTTTGATGCTGAGAAATGAATCTGCAGCACGTACTTCAGCTGATCTCGCTTTGGCGAGGTGAGGACTATTCCAGCCCCCAGCCCGATCTTTGTCTTGGACCCATCAAAATGCATTTTCCAATAATTATAGTCCGGCCTGGGTGGCTCATACTGCATCTCGGCCCAATCACAAAAGAAGTCCGGCAACGCCTGGGATTTAATTGCGTCTCTTCTCTCATAATGTGGTGCATATGGAGACACCTCAATCGCCCATTTGGCAACTCGGCCAGTTGCATCTTTGCACCCGATGATCTCCGAGATTGGAGCTTCGCACACCACCGTCATGGGATGCTCCTGGAAATAATGCTTCAACTTCTTGACCGCCAGGTAGACACCATACGTCATCTTCTGGTAGTGAGGTAGTTCTGCTTCGAGGTAGAGATCACCTCGCTCAAGTAATACACCGGTCTCTGCACCGACCTGCCACCTTCTTCGCGCTCCACCACCACTGCCACACTTACAACTCGGTTTGTGGCCGCAATGTAAAGTAACATCGGCTCATTGTGCAATGGTGACGCCAACACCGGGGCAGTGGACAACATCTTTTTCAGCTCACCGAACGCCACGTCGGCCTGCGGGGTCCATGTAAACCCGGTACTTTTCTTCATGAGCTGGTACAAAGGTAAGGCTTTTTCTCCTAGCCGAGCTACAAATCGGCTCAACGAGGCTAGGCACCCTGTGAACTTCTGCACATCTTTCAAACACTTCGGTAACTTCATGCTCTCAATAGCTCGGATCTTGGCCGGGTTAACCTCGATACCTCGGCTAGACACCAGGAATCCGAGCAACTTTCCAGCCGGGACACCAAAGGTGCACTTGTCCGGGTTAAGCTTCAACCGATACTTTCTCAAATTCACAAATGTCTCCTCGAGATCCTCGAGGAGAGTACGTTTCTCCTTAGTTTTGATGACGATATCATCGACATACACTTGCACATTTTTGCCCATTGAGAGTGCAGGCATTTCTGCATACACCTCTGATAAGTTGCCCCGGCATTTCTCAGACCAAAACACATGACACGATAGCAATACGCCCCATACGGGGTAATAAAAGCAGTCTTTATTTGATCCTTTGGGTTCATGGTATCTGGTGAAAACCAGAGTACGCATCGATAAAAGACAACAGTTCACAACCAGCAGTGGAATCGATCACTTGATCAATCCGAGGTAATGGAAATGGATCTTTCGGGCACGCCTTGTTGAGGTTAGTGAAGTCAATGCACATGCGCCACACCTTGACCACGGCTGGCTCGTCTTTCTTCTTTTCCACCAAGACCGGATTGGATATCCAGTCCGGATGCAGCACCTCCATAATGAACCCGGCTGCAAGCAACTTAGCCAGCTCGTCCAGCACCACTTGTCTCGGTCGTCTGAGAGACGACGGGTCGGTTGCCTCACCGGTTTCACCTCTGGCCTAACAAATAAAGAGTGCTCTGCCAACTCCCTCGGAACACCAGGCAGGTCCTTAGCCGACCATGCAAAGATATCCCGATTCTCACGGAGGAAGTGACAGAGCTCGCTTCCTATTTCTCGCCCAGCCCGGTCCCAATGATGGCCATATGCTCTGGGTGCTCCGGGTCAATGGGGATCTTCTTGGTCTCCTTGGGCACCTCGAATGCGCAGTTGAGTCCGGGCTCATCAGTCCGGACAGGCCGAGCTGTGTTGACTGCGCCATTGCCACCACTTGATGCAGCTTCTTCTTCTCAGCTGCGATCACCAAAGACTCGGCCAGATTAGACCCCGCCGAGGCACACTGAATGGCTCGCTTGTAGTCACCCGAGATGGATATGATCCCATTAGGCCCTGGCATTTTCATCTTCAGGTATGCAACATGGGTGGAAATCATGAACTTGGCCAGAGCCGGCCTTCCAAGCAATGCATGGTATGCACTCTCCAAGTCCACCACCTCGAACTCGATACTCTCAACTCGGCAATTGTCCTTGGTTCCAAATGCTACATCCACCCATATCTTGCCCATGGGTGCACAGGAAACGCCAGGCACAATCCCATGAAAAGTACAACTGCTTGGCATCAACTGATTAGGCGATATGCCCAATTTCACCATTGTGTCTCGGTACATGATGTTGATGGCACTGCCATTGTCCACCAGAACTCGGGTGAACCTCACATTGTTGGTAGGCCCACACAACGTTGGATCTACCACCAGGGCATACTTTCCAGGGCTCGGCATGATCCGAGGTGTGTCTTTCTGCTCCAAGTGATCTCCTGCTCAGACCAGTTCATATAGGTCGGCACCACCGGCATTACTGCATTCACCTCCATGGCACGCCTCTGCACGCTCTTCTTGTCAGTTGGCTCGGTCACAAAGACCACATAGCTCGCATGAGCCTCTCTATAGTCATTTCCGGGGTATTCATACTGCTGACTTGGTCCGGCACCATTGTTGTTGTTATTACCTCGGACATTCACAACATTCACGGGTCTTGCTGCTGCAGGCCTCGGAAGAGGTGCAGTGGTTATCGGGGTAACATTTGCTCCGGACAGATTTGGGTGGGACCTCGGCTGAAATCTCTGAGGTGGTGGTCCTGCTCTGATTCCTCCGGCCTTCGCCCCTTCTTCTCTGATTCTGCGGTTCCAGCTGCACTGCCGGGTTGAATGGTTGGCTGGCTTGCGCGGGTCGGTCGTATGGTAACAGCACGGACCATCTATCATTGATTCATAGGTCAAGGGTGGCTCCGGGTTCGGACTAAATGCCGGACCATTGATTTTTGGCCTCTGGACACCTCCAGCTCCGGGCTGATCCGGGTTCACCGCTGCAACTTGGTTCGAGGTGTATGGGTAGTCCGGCTCCCTCCTCTTTGTCCGAACTCTGGCGGTCATTACACCTTGGTCCGAGCCGGTTGTTTATTGGCTCCCTCCTTCTGTTACGTGCCCTGCCTCTGCTGCTGGCTGCATCGGATCACCCAGAGCATAAGAATCTGCAATCCGGATTGTTTCTGCTAGGGATTTCGGCATATCTCTTGGAGCCTCTGCCACAGCATGCTGCCATGTCGACAACCATCTGCAAACCAGGAAATGGCCTGTGCCTCTACCACTCCTTCACAGGAATTCCGAACATTGCTCCACCGAGTTAAGAATTCTCGGTCAGTTTCATGATCATCTTGCTTACATGCCGCCAGGAGCTGAGGTCGGTTTGGCCTCTTGTATGTACTAGCAAAGTTGCTGTTAAACGCCAGCTCCAAGTCTATCCAGGAGTTGATACTATACTCCGGCAAATTATTCAGCCAGATCCGAGCTGGACCTTCCAACATGTGCGGGAGATACCGGACCGCCCATCGGCGATTGCCCCCCGCTATGTGCACCGAGGATACATAATCTGTCAGCCAATCTTGTGGCTTGGTGCTCCCATTGTATGGCTTGGTGTTCCGACCTAACTGGAACTGAGATACTGGTGGTGGTGGCTCCTTCATGATCCGAGGTCCAAAACACGCCGGACCAGGAGGGCCTTCCTCCTCCAGTTGCTCAGACAAGTAGATTCTATCCAGCTTGTTACGAACATCGCCTGGAGCTAACATCCGACCTCCTATCCGAGGTCCCAACGCCCCATCCACTCTGTGGTATCCAGCTCGCGCCATGGCCGAGTCTCCATCATCGTATCGGTCATCGCCTTGACCGACATTCTGAGGTTGCTGAACATACTCCGGCTCTCGCTGATATTGCCCCTGCTGCCGGGTTGTTGCTGATACCTCGGGGGCGGAGGTGGTTTACCTCGGCCAGCCGACGCTGCTTGCCCGCCATTCTGATTTCCCTGACCGGAGTTACCCTTAGCTCGGCTTGCATTGCCTGGGCCGGGGTTTCCCTTAGCTCGGCTAGCATTGCCCTGGCCCACCTTCTGCTTTGCTGCTAAGACTGGATCATACATCTGCAGCTGCTTGTTCTGACCCGAGGTGACACTCCGGGCTCGATCGGCTCCTCCGACGAGTGGAGACGAGGCTTGCCCCTTGGACACCTGACTAACTGGCCTAGCTGAATAAACCATCTCTGAATCACCAGCCCCGGCATATGCTCTGCGGAGAGCCTCATTCTGCTGGTTAGCTACATATACTAACTCATTGACTCGCTTCTGCTGCGCACGCCATGCATCTCCAGTAACCCGGATAGCTCGGCCCTGCCTGCCTCGGCAGCTCTGAGGTTCTTAGCAGGGGAACTATACACCGGCCTTCCAGTCGACACGCGACTCTCACTCCTAGCCGAGGTGGTAGGTCGAGCCTCCCTGTTTATCTCATCATTGAGCCCCTTGCCTCTCTGCCGCACCTCGGCTCCCCTATGTGTATCAACTGCTACCGGGGTGAAGCCATTTGCCGCATTGTACTCACGCAGATCTCTATTGAACTCATCTCTAGCTGTTATCATTGCTACAGCCTCCTTCTGCAACAGGACACGCTTTGCCTCTAGGTCGGCCACAGTCACCACTACATCCACTCCTGGATTTACTGGGTCTGCCAGTGTCTCCACTATCTCTACCAGGGTCGCACCTCGGCCCTGCACCTCGGGGTGCCAGGCAGCTCTTTCTCTAGCCTGGGCTTTGCAGATCTCACCTTAGCAACCTCGGCCGCCTTGGATTGGCTGGCATCTACTTTGCCAGCGGCGTCAACCGGACCTGTCATCATCACCTCCACGCAGCTCTCGGGGCGAGTGATACGCCGACCTAAAGCCGCGAGGAGAGGAGTTTCGTCGTCCACGAGCACCTGCTCCGGGTACCCGCGAACAACCTCGACAGCAACGTAGTGACGAAGCTGCCGAGCATCATGGTGAAGCCGTGCTCGGGGAAGGGCTTGCCGGCGAAACACCCCGCGTTGTCGCTGATGAAGGTGAACTCTCCGATCTTGGCGACAAGCCCGGAAAGAACACGCTCGCCTGAGCCCGTCCGGATGAAAACTCCCTCCAACGCCTCAATCTGCCCCACGGTGGGCGCCAACTGTCGTGGTGGGATCACGGCAGATGCCATAGGTATGGCTAAGATGGGGCCGAATGGTCGTTGGGGGAATCCGGGGAGGGTTTATGCACTCAAGAAGTGCACACGCAAGAACACGCAAGAACACGAACGAAGAACCAAGAAACAAGAACACAAAGCACACCACGATGTACCCTGCTTCGGGGCCCTCTTGTGGAGGTAACACCCCTACTGCAGCACTATCCTACTCAGTGTATAGCTCAAAGTGACAAGTACAAGCTGCTCCTCGAGCTGTATGATGCTACAATGGTGAGAACTTGAGGTAAAAGATGGAGCTAGACGGGAGGAAGAAGGCACTCCGAGCTGAATCCGAGGTGTTTCCGGGGTGTTCCGAGTTCTCTCTCTTTCTTTCTCTCTTGATCAACTAGTTCCTCCCCTTCAGCAGGAGGGGGGTGAAGCCCACTATATAGGCCAGCCGGGTTACCATTGTGCCCCTCGCGAACACTGTTGCCATGCCTCTGCAACGGTCACCACCGTACCACCGTACCTCGGTCAGGGACAAGACGTGGCTTGCCCATCTCCTGTAGCCTAACGGCAGAACTAGCATGTCCCCTCTGACCGAGACAGGACGTGGCCTGGCAGAGCTACCTCGTAGCCTTTTCCCAGATCCCGCGTGGTCAGCGGTCAGAGACGTGCAGGCCCGCCGAACCCGGGCACGCCTCTGCCAGGCTCCTTGACAGACGCTCCCGTGTCAGGCGCTCTTGTACCCGGCTGGAAGTGACAGGAGCATTGACTCCTGCCCGACCTACAGCCTACCACCTCGGTTAGCTCGGCACGGATGTGACGAGCTCCGTACCTCGGGTCTTGCGCTTAAGATCTTTACCAGGTCGGATCTTACTTCCTCCCCACAGCTTCTCCTGCTCTCACAACACAAACCACTGCACTGAGGTAGTTAGGTCGGCTGAACATAGCTCGGACAGTGAACCTCGGCCCTGGCCAACAGTATACCTCGGACCCCTCCGGGCCAAGATAGGTCGGCCTTTAAACTCTCCAGGTCAAGATGAAGCTCGGACTCTCCCAGGCCCAAGCAGGTCGGCCCTTTCCGTACCTCGGCACACCTTCGAACTCCACTTATGCCAAGCCTTGACCCTACCCGGGGATACTCCCCCGACACTGCCTCACGCCGATCGACTTCCGGTTGATGACGTCGAAAAAGTTGCAAAGTGCAGGCAGCGTATCACGGACGTGCTCGTCCATTATCCCTCGGATCGCAACGGGAATTATCTGCGTCATAAGCACATGACAATCGTGAGACTTCATCCCGCTGAACCTCTTCTTTGTTTCGTCTAGATATCTGCTTATCTTCCCCGCGTAACCGTAAGGAAATTTGACTCCTAAGAGGCACCTGTAGAACTGCTTGAGCTCCTCCGGACTCATAGTGAAGCAGGTAGGGGAAGCACCACCGCGTTCTTCTTCCTCCTTTGCGGCGACCTTGAGTCCCTTCCGCCTGGTCATCATTATCATCATCATCACTATCGGGGGCTTGAATATCTTTCTTGATGCCAAGCCATTTCAGATCGTATCTTGCTTTCTTCCCATCCTTGGTCTTTTCCGGCATGTTCGAAAGAGTGCCAAGAACAGCCTCGGTAACATTCTTCGTAATGTGCATTACATTGAGGCTATGGGGCGTGTGGAGGACCTTCCAGTACTCCAAGTCATGGAAAGCACACCTCGCTTTCCATACACCCAGCAGCGGATCTACCCTCGGTCGCTTCTTTCCCGGCGCAGGGCACTCCTCCCAATTTCTCAAAAGCTCATCAATTTCTATGCCGCTCCTCGGGCGCGGTTCTGTTCCGAGCTCTTCTTGACCATCGAACAAATCACGCGTTTTCTCCAAGGGTGGTCCATGCGAAGCCACCTTCGAGCCCCTGGGTACACGGTTTTCGAAGACCCTTGATCTCTTGGTAGCTGGATATGCGGGGTGTCATCCATGCAACTGACACATGCGCAGAATCCGTGTCCCACCTGGGCCGATACATACGAGATTCCAGGATAGTCCTGCACCGTCGTGAGCAACGCGGCTCTCATATTGAAATAATCTTTAGTGTAGGCGTCCCACGTACGGACTGGCGTCTTCCATAACGTTTCTAACTCCTCTTTCAACAGCTCGAAATACAGATGTATGTCGATACCTGGTTGTTTCGGCCCCTGAATAAGAATACTCATGTGTATGTACTTTTGCTTCGTGCACAGCCACGGGGGAAGGATGTAAGGCCATACAAACACGGGCCAGGTGCTATGTGCGCTACTCTGGTTGCCGAACGGATTCATTCCATCTGTGCTCATACCCAGCCTGACGTTCCTTGCGTCACCCCCAAAATCTACGAAGGCGATGTCCAATGCTTGCCAATTGCTAGCATCTGCAGGGTGTGTTAGGATGGTGCCCTTCTCCGGATCTTCTGTGGGCTTCTCCCTTTCCGCGTGCCATTGCATGAGCTTTGCTTCCTTAGGGTCCACAAACCACCGCTGAAGACGGGGAGTGATAGGAAAGTACCATACCACTTTTCGAGGATTTTTCTTGTTTCCACTCTTGTACCGTCCGTGGCCGCACACCGGACATTTGGTCAAGTCCTTGTAATCGCCCCGATAAATTGCGCAATCATTGATGCAGGTGTGGTATTTGACGTGCGGTAGGTCAAGAGGGCACAGGACTTTCTTGGCCTCCTCGATACTACTTGGCAATGTGTTCCCCTCGGGGAGAATATCGTGCCAGAATTTCATGTTCATGTCGAAGCTCTTGTCGGTCCATTTGTTTCCCGACTTCATCTCCATAGCATCGAGCGTTACTTGCAAGCGCGTATCCTGGGGCCGGCACCCAGGATACAACGGAGTGATCCCGTCTATCCCCATTTGCGCCAGCTTGGCTTTCTCTTTGGCGTTGCTCGTCTCCTTGAGGAGCAGTTCTTGAAAATGAGCTTCCTGCAAGGCCAAACTTAGCGGGGTCTGCTCGTCTCCTTCATCTGATGATCCTGTCCGCCGCATCTCCTTTGTCATCATGATGATGATCTTGTCCGCCGCCGGCATCTCCTTCGTCATGATGATGATCTTGTCCGCCGCCGCATCTCCTTCGCCATGATGATGATCTTGTTCGGCTTGTTCCAGCATGAAACCGTACCTGAGCAGGTGCTCCTCCAATAATCTAGAATCAGGGTTCATCCACCTCTCAAGTTTGCATTTTCGACATGGACATCTTATCTGGCTCATGTTGAACCGAATCATGTCCGCCTTCGCTTCTTCCTTTTATGTTCTGATTCGACCGGAGTTCATCATTATGACCATGGTTGACTACGCGCTGGTTGACTACACGCTATACATAGAGCAGAAACGAGAGTACATATGTTAATTAGAACCGCAACGACATGCACACACAAACACACACATGCATGCAAGGTCGACGAAAAAATTCGGCATGACCTCTCTTAAAAGTATGACATATGGGTGGTGCAAAAATTGCCGAAATGGAAATTAATCAACATTTCGGCAAACATCCATGCACCACGCCGGCACAAGCAACGACAAAAAGTTTCTTCCGGACCAATTCATGCACACAACACACAAGCTTCATGTATAATCGTCGTCACGCCATCGTGCAAACTTCGCATACACAACATACAAACATCCACACAACGTCGGCCACACAAAACATGCATATGCATGTCCATCCAACTTTCCTCACCTTGTAGATTCGTTCCCGAGACGTGACCGCGATAGACGAGAGAGAGTGTGTGGTGTTTGAGAGGAAATAGTGGAAAAAAAGAGATGGGAGAGAGGAGGAGAGTATATATATATATGGGGGAGTCTATCAACAAAAATAGGTTTAACTACAAAAAATGGAGAAAAGTATGGCCAAAATGGGATGGGAGGGAGGAGCAACACGAGTTGGGTGGAGGAGGAAGAAGAAGAGCAAATGGGTAGGGAAAGTGGGGGATTGCCCCTTTTAAATATCTGGAACACTCATTCTGTGGCGCATGGGCCAGCATGCGCTACAGAAAGCAAACATTCTGTGGCGCATGTTGGCCCATGCGCCACCGAATTCCTCCACCACCAATCATTGGTGGGGCCACCGCCAGAATTCTGTGGCGCACTGGTACGGATGCGCCATAGAATTGATACTTTCTGTGGCGCACGGCAGGGGGTGCGCCACAGAAAGCGGAAATTCTGTGGCGCATCTGACACATGCGCCACAGAATCTGCCCAAAAGTTCGAGGACCCGTGGGTGGGGTGGGCCCCACGCACTTTCTGTGGCGCACCCCCTCATGGTGCGCCACAAAATTGGTACATTCTGTGGCGCACCGAGCAATGATGCGCCACAGAATTGGTGACATTTCTGTGGCGCAGCACTCCAGATGCGCCACAGAATTATTTTTGTGGCGCATGGCTTGTTTGGTGCGCCACAAATTGCCTATCCATAGAAAGGCTTTTTCCTACTAGTGAATCATCTGTTCTTTGTTACTTGCTGCAATTCATACTGTTTTCCACACCATACGTTTAATCATTTGTTTCTGCAAGACCGGAGAGATTGACAACCTCTCTGTTTTCGTTGGCAAAGTTCTGTGATTGTGTTGTGTGCAGGTTCCACGTTGGTGCACGCTTCCCAGCGCCAGGGGAGGTCAACATCAACAACCTTCTGATTGATCTCAAGTCCTCTTGGTTCGATAACCTTGGGTAGATTCTCAAGGGAAAACTTCAGCTGCTACTACATCATACCTTCCTCTTGGGTCTCCCAACGAACGTGTGCTGTATACTCATCAAGACTTTTTCTGGCGCCGTTGCCGGGACTCTGAAGACTTTCAGATAGGGGAGTCTCACACTTCCAGTCTCTTTACTTTGTTTTTGTCTTGCTTGGTATTATGTCTAGTTCCTTACTTGCTATCAATGGATATTTTGCTTGAAACTTGTCCTAGTGCTGAAATTAATATGAGAGAGCTTTATAAAATTTATCTTGAACTAGGACATGATGTGTTCGAAGAGAAAATTAAAAAACCTATGGAACTTTATTTGCTGATAGTACCAATGTTATTGGTATGCACTCTTTGAACATGGTTGTTTCTAATGCTATGGAAAATCTTAAGCTTGGGGAAGTTGGTAATGATTCTATTGAGACAACTTCTTTTGATAAATTTGAAATGACAAACTCCTTGACTCAAGAGAAAGAAAAGATAACAGCAGTACCAAATATATTCCCCAATGTTGTTTATGAAAATCCATGTTATTTTGATAAGTCTTATGATAATCCTCTATTTATGCATAATTTCGAAATACATGGTAATGAGAGTGTTTGCTTAGAAAATGTTTATGATAAAGCTCTAGATGATGGTCCTATGTTGCTTGATAATATTATTCATTCTACTATTGAGAGTGATCAATCATCTTGTATTAGTATGTCTAAAAGTGGGTTTGAAATTTTTGATCCCACTATCTTGAAACTTGATAAAAATTATGTGTTTGTAGATCATGAAAAGCATGCTTTATGTTGATACTTATATTGTTGAATTTGTTCATGATGCTACTGAAAGTTATTATGAGAGAGGAAAATATGGTTTTAAAAGTTTTCAAGTTACTAAAGCACCTCTCTCTGTGTTGAAAGTTTTAAAGTTGGATTTGTTGCGTCTTCCTATGCTAGTTGCTTTATGGTTTAATGATTTATTTTACTGCATGATTCCTTTGCATAGGAAGTGGGTTAGACTCAGATGTTTTTGATATTTGCCTCTTGATGCTCTCTTTGTTTTTCAACTCTTATTCTTATGAGAGCATCATTAAAATCTTAAAGCCTAGCTAAAAGGCATTAAAGAAAGCGCTATTGGGAGGCAACCCATGAGTCAAGGATGATTGTCTACCTTTGTAGCAACTCCTTTGTATCTTTTATTTGTTGTTTTGTTGTGCCAAGGAAAGTCACTAATGACAAGATGGTACCGATTTTCGGGACTGCACAGGAACAGATTCCTGTTCGTCACCATTTCTTGCAGTAGAAAATCAGAAAAAATCGACAAATGCTGCAATTTTTTGTACGTGTTCCTGATGATGTTACGCAATTTTCATTAGACTATCACTTGTTGATTTGAGCAACTTAAGGGCCTCGAAAAAAATTTCCCATTACGGACTGTTCTGGTTTTGACAGATTCTGTCTTTTATTTTGCATTCTCTCTTTTCCAAGTTTTTGAGTGGTTTTCTTTCAGGTGGAAGAGCCCACTTAAACCTAGTAACAGTATCTAATGTTTAAAATTGTTGGCTTATGAATTTTGTCCTTGCTAGAACTTTGAAGTATTATGTTTTAGTGCACTAACCTGCTAATGAGAAAAGCTGTCAAGTTTTGGTGTGAAGGAAGTTTTCAAGTGTTGATAGATGAGGATGATATTACAAGATCAAGAAGAGTGAAGAGCTTGATGAGTGTACATCACACGTTCGTTGGGAGACCCCAAGATGAAGGTATGATGTAGTAGCAGCAGAAGTTTTCCCTTGAGAATGTACCCAAGGTTATCGAACCAAGAGGACTTGAGATCAATCAGAAGGTTGTTGATGTTGACCTCCCCTGGCGCTGGGAAGCGTGCACCAACGTGGAACCTGCACACAACACAATCACAGAACTTTTCCCAACGAAAACAGAGAGGTTGTCAATCTCTCCGGTCTTGCAGAAACAAAGGATTAAACGTATGGTGTGGAAAACAGTATGAATTGCAGCAAGTAACAAAGAACAAATGATTGCAGTAGGGTGTTTAACAGTATGAGGAAATTGGACCGGGGTCCACAGTTCACTAGTGGTGTCTCTCCAAAACAGATAACTAACATGCTGGGTAAACAAATTACAGCTGAACAATTGACAAATAGAGAGTGCATGACAATGCAATATATGACAAGATGTTCACTATGAGATCTAGTTGGGCATTACAACAAAGTACATAGACCGTTATCCAACCGCATCTATGCCTAAATAATCCACCTTTCGGTCAGCATCCGCATCCCTTCCAGTATTAAGTTGCTAACAACAGATTATTGCATTAAGTAAAGTGTGTAATGTAATCAATACAAATGACCTTGGACATTGCATCAATGTTTTATCCCTAGTAGCAACAGCACATCCACAACCTTAGACCTTTCTGTCACTGATCCAGATTACTGGAGACTGAACCCACTATCTAGCATAAATACTCCCTCTTGGAGTCACAAGCATCTACTTGGCCAAAGCATCTACTAGCAACAGAGAACATGCAAGATCAAGAGCACATAGATAGATAAACAACTTAAGCATAGTATCAATATTCATCGGATCCCAGCAAACACAATATGTAGCATTACATAAAGATGATCTTGATCATGTTAGGCAACTCACAAGATCTAAACATGGAGGAACAAGGTGGAGAGACAACCATCTAGCTACTGCTATGGACCCGTAGTCCAGGGGTGGATTACTCACACATCACTCCGGAGGCAGGCATGGTGATGTAGAGCCCTCCGGTGATGATCTCCCCTCCGGCAGGGTGCCGGGAAGAGCTTCAGAACCCTCCCGATCTGAGGTTGACGATGACGGTGGCGACGGAAGTTTTCGTGGAATATGATCGGTGTTTTTAGGGTACGCGATGTCGGAAGAATATATAGGCGAAGAGGCGGCGTCGGGGGGCCAGGAAGGCAGGCGCGCCAGGCATGTGGGCCGCGCCCTAGTATGGCGTGGGGGCCTCGGGGCCCCACTCCGTCTCTCCTTTGGACTTCGTGTTCTCCTCGGATAAATAAGATCGCCCCCTTTCGTTTCGTCCAATTCCGAGAATATTTCCTTAATAGATATTCTGAAACGAAAAACAGCAGAAAACAGGAACTGGCACTCTGGCATCTTGTTAATAGGTTAGTCCCAGAAAATGTAAAAAATGATATAAAGTGTAACCAAAACATGTAGCAATTGATATAATATCAGCATGGAACATCAAAAATTATAGATACGTTTGAGACGTATCAAGCATCCCCAAGCTTAGTTCCTACTTGTCCTCAAGTAGGTAAACGATAAAACCAAATAACTTTTGAAGTGACATGCTACCAACACAATCTTTGATCAAATAACAATGTAATGCACATGATCTGAATGAGGTGATCCAAGCCAATGGTCTATAGTTTGCAAGCAAATAAATAAGGAGTAAACAAAATAAATCACACAAGTGCAAACTTTCATGAATAGTACTATAGAGACATTGGAGATATAATAATCTTACATAAGAGTTAGCTCAATGCAGCAATAATTTCGAAATGAAAGTGTTTGAATCAACATAGAGGAAGATATTAGCTTCAGCATTTGCTTCAACTTTCAACATGTATATCATATAGATAATGTCAAGGCAAAGAATATGATCAATCAAACACATCCTTTATGTAAAAACTGTTATACTGGAGTTGACAATGGTGTTTGCTTAAGTAGACAGAAAGAAGTGGGAAAACTGACTCAACATAAAAGTAAAAGAAAGGCCCTTCGCAGAGGGAAGCAGGGATTAAATCATGTGCTAGAGTTGTAGTTCCCGAAGGCATATATAGAGAGCATAAAATATTGTTTTAAGAGAATGGTGTATACAGGTGTCAACAAATCAAATATTAGAGTACTTGTTATCTTCCATGGCTAACCAACTTTAGAGCGGTTCCGAGAGTTTATAGAACTGCACTTGTAACAAGCACTTATTTTTGACACTCCTCCCAACCATTACTTTCACAAACCATGGCTTAACCGAATCCTCGGGTGCCTTCCAACAATCTCAAACCATGGAGGAGTATCTATTTATTTATTTATAGGGTGGACTAACCAGCTCTTTAATGCAAAATAAAAGGTGGAGAAGCAGATGAAGCTGCTAATCCTTGTAAATCAATTAGCATGGAAGATGACAATTCCCACTACTACGTCCTTATGAGCTTTTCAAGTAGTGACACAAAAAGAAAATGTAACAGTTTTGAGTAGTTAGTAGATAGCACATGAAAAATTTACTTGGAATGGTGAAAACACCACATAATAGGTAGGTATGGTGGACACAGGTGGCATGGATTTGGCTCAAGGGTTTTGGATGTACAAGAAGCATTCCCTCTTAGTACAGAGTTTAGGCTAGCAAGGTTATTTATAAGCAAACACCATTATCAACTGGCATACCAAGAATGCACATAAAAACACATGGTTGACAAACCATAAGACTCTACATTGTCTTCCTTGTTAACCATAGTTTTCATCCAAAAATTATCTAGACTACTTCGAACTACCAATTATGCAAAGAAACTCATTATAGCAGCAAATCTTTATAGTAGTTCTTCACTAATGGCCATTACTTACATGATGCACAAGTTTAAACATTAATTACTTGACAGCTCAAAACAATTGGCAGGCATCAAATTACTCAAGACAGAGATCTTATAAGATTCATGTAATCATTTTATACCACTACCACATGCATAGCATTTTTCTAGTCCAACCAAACACCAATCAACTTATTTGACAACTCTCCAAATAAATATAAGTGAAGCAAGAGAGTACTTTATTCAAAATAAACTAATAGCTCTAACAAGAGATACATGAAAACTGAGAGCTAAAAGCTATAACAGCAGCTAGACAGGAATACTCAACAAGTATAAGTGAAGCACAAAGTATTCTAACGAAAAAGTGGAGCGTGTCTCTCTCCCAAACATGAATGCTAGGATCCAACAAGTATAGGACAACAAACAAAACAAACTGAAAACAAAAACACACTGACGCTCCAAGGAAGAGTACATAGATATGAAGCTATAAAAATATAGTCCCATTAGAGATGACCTGATAGTTTGTTGATGAAGAAGGGGATGCCTTGGGCATCCCCAAGCTTAGATGCTTGAGTCTTCTTGAAATATGCTGGGGAGTTAAGCCTCCCCAAGCTTAAGCTCTTCACTCTTCTTGATCTTGTAATATCATCCTCCTCTATCAACACTTGAAAACTTCCTTCACACCAAAACTTGACAGCTTTTCTCATTAGCAGGTTAGTGCACTAAAACATAATACTTCAAAGTTCTAGCAAGGACAAAATTCATAAGCCAACAATTTTAAACATTAGCTACTGTTACTAGGCTTAAGTGGGCTCTTCCACCTGAAAGAAAACCACTCAAAAACTTGTAAAAGAGATAATGCAAAATAAAGACAGAATCTGTCAAAACCAGAACAGTCCGTAATGGGCGATTTTTTTGAGGCACTTAAGTTGCTCAAATCAAAACGTGATAGTCTAATGAAAGTTGCGTAACATCATCAGGAACACGCACAAAAAATTGCAGAATTTATTTATTTTTTCTGATTTTCTACTGCAAGAAATGGTGACGAACAGGAATCTGTTCCTGTGCAGTCCCGAAAATTGGTACCATCTTGTCATTAGTGACTTTCCTTGGCACAACAAAACAGCAAATAAAAGATACAAAGGAGTTGCTACAGAGGTAGACAAGAGCTCCTTGACTCAATAAAAGCAAAAATAACAGCAAATAAAAATATGGGTTATCTCCCACAAGTGCTTTTCTTTAATGCCTTTGAGCTAGGCATGAAGAGATGCATCAAGTATTGTCAAGACCAGAAAAACCAAAACCATAATTTGTCCTAACAATATTATCAAATGAGTGTTTCATCTTCTTCCTAGGGAAGTGTTCCATACCTTTCTTGAGTGGGAATTGAAATTTTATATTCCCTCTCTCATATCAATAACAGCACCAACAGTTCTAAAAAAATGCCTTTCCAAAACAATAGGACAAGAAGGATTGCATTCAATGTCCAAAACCACAAAATCAACAGGGACAAGATTGTTGTTAACCATAATCAAAACATTATCAACTTTCCCTAAAGGTTTCTTCATAGAAGAATCAGCAAAGTGAACATCCAAATGACATTTTTCCAAAGGTGCAAGATTGAGAATATCATACAGCTTTTTAGGCATAACAGAGATACAAGCACCAAGGTCACACAAAGCATTGTATTCAAACTCACTCAGTTTCATCTTAACAATAGGTTCCCAACCATCATCTAATTTCCTAGGGATAGAAGCTTCAAGTTTTAATTTCTCTTCCCTAGCATGCATAAGAGATTTGATAATATGTTTAGTAAAAGCCATATTTATTTCACTAGCATTAGGACTCTTAGCTAGCTTTTGCAAGAACATAATGACTTCAGTTATATTGCAATTATCAAAACCAAAGCTATTATCATCAAAAATAATGGAACCATTATCACACACACTTCTAAAAATTTCAGCACTTTTATCAGGAACAGTGATAGTGCTATCAGGTAGTTTAAAGCTTTTTGTAGAAGAAGTGGAGACATTTCCAACACTAATTATCTTTCCATTAACAGTGGGTGGTTTACTAACACTTGAGGTTTCATTAGTTTCAGTAGTAAAAATAGTGTAAACTCTAACAACACTATTTTGTTTAGCAATATCAGCTTCTCTTTCCTCTCTCTCCCATCTTTCATGCAATTCAGCAAGCATCCTAATGTTGTTATCAATTTTAATTTGTATAGCATTGAGTGTTTTACTCTCTTTAACATCACCAGGCATAGCTTTTATTTTCAGCAATTCGACATCATGAGCAAGACTATCAACCTTAGCAGCAAGAATATCAATTTTTCCTAGCTTTTCCTCAATAGTTTTATTAAAAGTAGTTTGTGTCCTAATAAAATCCTTAAGCATGACTTCAAGATCAGAGGGCACACTTCTATTATTACTGTAGGAATTACCATAAGAGTTGCTACCATTAGAAGGTTATGGCCTATAATTGTTGCTACCAAAATTATTCCTATAGGCATTGTTGTTGAAGTTGTTATTTTTAATGAAGTTCACATCAACATTTTTCTCATCATGAGAAACCAAAGAAGCAAGAGGAATATTATTTGGATCAACAGGACCATGACCATTTGAAAGCATGCACATAATAGCATCAACCTTATCACTCAAGGAGGAGATTTTTTCAACAGAATTTACCTTCTTACCTGTTGGAGCTCTTTCAGTGTGCCATTCAGAATAATTTATCATCATATCATCAAGAAGTTTCATAGCAGCACCCAAAGTGATGGACATGAAGGTCCCTCCAGCACCCGAATCCAATAGGTTCCTTGAGGGAAAATTTAGTCCTGCATAAAAGGTTTGGACGATCATCCAAGTAGTCAGTCCATGAGTGGGACAATTTTTAACCAATGATTTCATTCTTTCCCAAGCTTGGGCAACATGTTCATTATCAAGTTGCCTAAAGTTCATTATGCCACTTCTCAAAGATATGATTTTAGCAGGAGGATAATATTTTCCAATGAAAGCATCTTTGCATTTAGTCCAAGAATCAATACTATTCCTAGGCAAAGATAGCAACCAATCTTTAGCTCTTCCTCTCAAGGAGAAAGGAAACAATTTTAGTTTAATAATATCACCTTCTACCTCTTTATACTTTTGCATATCACAAAGTTCAACAAAGTTGTTTAAGTGGGCAGCAGCATCATCAGTACTAACACCAGAAAATTGCTCTTTCATAACCAGATTTAACAGTGCAGGCTTAATCTCATAAAATTCTGCTTTAGAAGCAGGTGGAGCAATAGGTGTACATATGAAATCATTGTTGTTTGTGCTAGTGAAGTCACACAACTTAGTATTTTTAGGATTACTCATTTTAGCAAACCTAAAACAAGCAACAGATGCAATTTGAAATATAAACTAGATGCAGGAATTTAATTTTTTTGGGTTTTTGATTTTTAACAGCAAGCAAAACAAAACTAAAATAAAACAAGCAAGACAAAAACAAAGTAAAGAGATTGGAACTGTGAGACTCCCCTATCTGAAAGTCTTCAGAGTCCCCGGCAACGGCGCCAGAAAAAGTCTTGATGAGTGTACATCACACGTTCGTTGGGAGACCCCAAGAGGAAGGTATGATGTAGTAGCAGCAGAAGTTTTCCCTTGAGAATCTACCCAAGGTTATCGAACCAAGAGGACTTGAGATCAATCAGAAGGTTGTTGATGTTGACCTCCCCTGGCGCTGGGAA
The DNA here is from genome assembly GCA_947311845.1 of Poa pratensis. Taxonomy (NCBI): domain Eukaryota; kingdom Viridiplantae; phylum Streptophyta; class Magnoliopsida; order Poales; family Poaceae; genus Poa; species Poa pratensis. The sequence goes on from CAMZMU010000098.1 coordinate 38,886,455, forward strand.
GCGTGCACCAACGTGGAACCTGCACACAACACAATCACAGAACTTGCCCAACGAAAACAGAGAGGTTGTCAATCTCTCCGGTCTTGCAGAAACAAAGGATTAAACGTATGGTGTGGAAAACAGTATGAATTGCAGCAAGTAACAAAGAACAGATGATTGCAGTAGGTGTTTAACAGTATGAGGAAATTGGACCGGGTCCACAGTTCACTAGTGGTGTCTCTCCAAAACAGATAACTAACATGCTGGGTAAACAAATTACAGCTGGTCAATTGACAAATAGAGAGCGCATGACAATGCAATATATGACAAGATGTTCACTATGAGATCTAGTTGGGCATTACAACAAAATACATAAACCGTTATCCAACAACATCTATGCCTAAATAATCCACCTTTCGGTCAGCATCCGCATCCCTTCCAGTATTAAGTTGCTAACAACAAATTATTGCATTAAGTAAAGTGTGTAATGTAATCAATACAATGACCTTGGACATTGCATCAATGTTTTATCCCTAGTAGCAACAGCACATCCACAACCTTAGACCTTTCTGTCACTGATCCAGATTACTGAGACTGAACCCACTATCTAGCATAAATACTCCCTCTTGAAGTCACAAGCATCTACTTGGCCAAAGCATCTACTAGCAACGGAGAGCATGCAAGATCAAGAGCACATAGATAGATAAACAACTTAAGCATAGTATCAATATTCATCGGATCCCAGCAAACACAACATGTAGCATTACATAAAGATGATCTTGATCATGTTAGGCAACTCACAAGATCTAAACATGGAGGAACAAGGTGGAGAGACAACCATCTAGCTACTGCTATGGACCCGTAGTCCAGGGGTGAACTACTCACGCATCACTCCGGATGCAGGCATGGTGATGTAGAGCCCTCCGGTGATGATCTCCCCTCCGGCAGGGTGCTGGGAAGAGCTTCAGAACCCTCCCGATCTGAGGTTGACGATGACGGCGGCGACGGAACTTTTCATGGAATATGATCGGTGTTTTTAGGGTACGCAATGTCGGGAGAATATATAGGCGAAGAGGCGGCGTCGGGGGGCCAGGGAGGCAGCCACGCCATACCTGGGCGCGCCAGGCATGTGGGTCGCGCCCTAGTATGGCGTGGGGGCCTCGGGGCCCCACTCCGTCTCTCATTTGGACTTCGTGTTCTCCTCGGATAAATAAGATCGTCCCCTTTCGTTTCGTCCAATTCCGAGAATATTTCCTTAATGCTGCGTTCGGATGTTGATATTGGAGGTAGATATTAGATATTCGGAGGCCTCCAGTCCCGAATATCCGAAATCGAGCTGTTTAGATGCGGTTGATATTCAGCCTAGGTATTCAACCCCAATATCGAGCGAGACGTCCGCAGTGGAAAAAAGGAGGCAGCGAATGTCGAGGGGTTAGCCTCGACATCGTGGGATATTCGCGTCCCTCGCGAGTCGCGACCCCCTCCGTCCCTCGTTCGTCTGTGACGGAAAGCTTCAGCGGCGGCTCCTCCCTGCGCAGGTTCCTCCTCCCGCCGCGCCTCCTCCCTCCCGCCGCCCCTCCTCCTGTCCCGCGCGGCCCCTTTCTTCCGGCCCCCTCGCCTTCTCCCGTGCTGCCTCCCTCGTGAGTAAGGATTGAGCTGTTGAGGACGGATTGGGGAGCTCCGGCAGCCGGCGTGTCTACCGGTAGCGGCGGCCGCGCACCAGCTGCTCCTCCCGTCGATGCGCGCGCGCCGCGCGTCTACCGGTAGCGGCGGCCGCCGGCCGTCCAGCAGGTTGACTGCAGCCACCGTCGCGGCGAGAGCGCGCGCAGGATCCGCCGGCCTAGGCCGCGACGACGCACGCGCCACCCACGGCGCCGGCTCGACGCTGGCGTTGCCCCGCTGCCGGCGCCGAGCTCGGCCGTGGCGAGTGGCGGGCGGCGCTGCGCGGCGGCCGCGTCGAGGCGGTCATAGCCGCGGAGCTTGCGGTAGGCTTTGATGCCGCCCTTGCGGGTGCTAGTGGCGGAGGCGCCTGCCATGGCTAGCTCTGCTCGAGCTTCTTGGTTCCTTGGAGAAGACTGGCGTGGCGGTGGGGGAGAATGGCGGATGGAGGAAGGAGACGATGGGAACTGAGCTAGCTGCTACGATACGGGCTGCTCTGGAAAAGGGGATCGATCGATTTGTGCTAGTTGATTTTGGCTAGTTGTTTCGCTTCTGTACTAGAGCTTGCTCGATCTGCTAGTTGATTTGTATACCGAACTTCACAAGCTAGCTGATTTGTACTAGTTGGTTTGCTTCTGTATACGGAGTTGTGCTAGCTGAAGTGGTTCTCTATTTTGGTAGCCGATTTCTGAACCTATTTTAGACAATTTAGACTTGATAAATATTGAATTGTGGTGTTGTTTATTTTAGATGGCCAATTCAATATGGAAAAATGTTGGATGATAGTTATAATGTTGTTGTTGGACATTTTGGCATTAATACAACACTACAATGATCAATGTCTTGAAAAATTGCTTTTATACCATCCAAACAACATTTGATATTCAAACTCAATATCTTGTCTAGCTCTGAATATCTAACACATCCAAACAGAAAATATTGACATTTATACTCAATATCAATATCCCATGATATTGATATTCAACCCAATATCAATATGGAGCTCCCAATGCGAACATCCGAACGGAGCATAATAGATATTCTGAAACGAAAAACAGCAGAAAACAGGAACTGGCACTCTGGCATCTTGTTAATAGGTTAGTCCCAGAAAATGCATAAAAATGATATAAAGTGTAACCAAAATATGTAGCAATTGATATAGTATCAGCATGGAACATCAAAAATTATAAATACGTTTGAGACGTATCAGAGCTTAAGCTTGGGGAGGCTTACCTCCCCAGCATATTTCAAGAAGACTCAAGCATCTAAGCTTGGGATGCCCAAGCATCCCCTTCGTCATCAACAAACTATCAGGTCATCTCTAATGGGACTATATTTTTATTGCTTCATATCTATGTACTCTTCCTTGGAGCGTCAGTGTGTTTTTGTTTTCAGTTTGTTTTGTTTTGTTTGCTGTCTTATACTTGTTGGATACTGGCATTCATGTTTGGGAGAGAGACACGCTCCACTTTTTCGTTAGAATACTCTTGCGCTTCACTTATACTTGTTGAGTATTCCTGTCTAGCTACTGTTATAGCTTTTAGCTCTCAGTTTTCATGTATCGCTTGTTAGAGCTATTAGTTTCTTTTGAAGAAAGTACTCTCTTGCTTCACTTATATTTGTTTGGAGAGTTGTCAAATAAGTTGATTGGTGTTTGGTTGGACCAGAAAAATGCTATGCATGTGCTAGTGGTATAAAATGCTTACATGAATCTTATAAGATCTATGTCTTGAGTAATTTGATGCTTGCCAATTGTTTTGAGCTTTCAAGTAATTAATGTTTAAACTTGTGCATCATGTAAGTAATGGCCATTAGTGAAGAACTACTATAAAGATTTGCTGCTATAATGAGTTTCTTTGCATAATTGGTAGTTCGAAGTAGTCTAGATAATTTTTGGATGAAAGCTATGGGTTAACAAGGAAGACAATGTAGAGTCTTATGGTTTGTCAACCATGTGTTTTTATGTGCATTCTTGGTATGCAGTTTGATAATGGTGTTTGCTTATAAATAAACTTGCTAGTCTAAACTCTGTACTAAGAGGGAATGCTTCTTGTACATCCAAAACCCTTGAGCCAAATCCATGCCACCTGTGTCCACCATACCTACCTATTATGTGGTGTTTTCACCATTCCAAGTAAATTTTCTCATGTGCTATCTGTCGTGGGTTTGTCACGTCAGGTGTCATGGATGACTTCGTAGGTGTGGGATTACGCGAGTCAAGCATCTCCGAGCTTGGGATCGCAGGAACAAAGATCAACACAGATTTACCCAGGTTCGGCCCCCTCAATGTGAGGTAAAAGACCTACTTCCTGCCTACCCTAGATTGGTATTGATATGATAATCGAGGTGTTACAATGGAGGCGATCCGATCTGGTACTCGCCGTATGAGCTAGGGTTTAGGGCTTGATAGCTTGACCCCTCTAAGTCCTGCGAGTCCTCTTTATATACACAGAGGCTCGTCAGGTTACAAGAGTTCTACACGAAGCCTGATTATCTTTCTTGTCTTCCAAGGCAAGTTTGCACCGACCTTCTGGAGCTTTCCTTATCGAGTCGCGATGCGAGATTGGCCCATCTTTCACGTGGCCCAACAATGATAGCGCAGCCTTAAGTCGCGGGTTAATCATTCCCCCGACATTAGCCCCCAAGCGTGGCCTGAACTTCATAGTATTTCTTGATCTTGAATGTTTAGGCCGCGCTTTTCCTTATTTCGCGACTTATAATTGTGCAGGATTGGCCTTGACTCGCACCTGGAAGATCATCTGACTTCGTGAGCTTCTTTGTTAGAGTAGCCTGATAGCTTCAGAACTTGATGACGATCCATCTTCAAATTTTTGATGATAATATGATGTAGCCCCCAAGGATTGAGAGGATGTAACGTGGTAATCATCTCAATTCTTCTCAGAGAATTCTGAAGGTCATCACCTGTAACTTGATATCATGAATAAAACAATTGTTAAGATACAAGTAATTGTAATTGGTGTTGCCGTACTATAAGCAGTACATCGACCTCTAGTTAGGCCATCTGAATCCTTAAGTGGGCACTCGCGCGACTCAGTATTTCCTAGGAACATGTGTGTTCAGGGTCGAGAGCGGCCATGATAGGCAATCAAGCTCGATTGACGCCACACCCCAGTACTTTGGCCACATAATGCGAGTAGCAATCCAACTTAAGGTAAATTTGATAATTGCCAATAAATTGGCTGTTTCAGGGTAACAAAGACCCCAAGAAACATAATGATATTGCCATGATAGGCTAAGCTATGATAAGCTTTGATTATGATGACACATAAGGTCGCGCCTTGGTGGCAACCGAGTGTTATACATAGGGTTGGATCGCGCGTAGGTGGCGATCCATGGTGATACATGGGGTCGGTCGCGCCTAGGTGGCGACCAGAGATGATACAAAGTTTACGGCCGCGCCTAGGTGGCAGCCGGTTTCTGATACAAGGGTCGATCGCGCCTGGGTGGCGATCAGATGTTGCATAGGTCGCGCCTAGGTGGCGACCAAAGTTGAAGTTCTAGCCCTGAGTGGCTGTGATGATACTCAGCTATAAAGCTGGAAAGGATGATGCTTGGCTCTGATTAGCCTTTTCTTATGTATAGTACGGTCGCAGGTGTGCGACGTTCCAAGGGCGAGGTGCCTCGAGACGATCCTCGAAATCATGGCGTTCGCTGCTTTCTTCCCTTACATCCAGCAGATAGTACGACCCATTGTTTAGCTTCTTGCTGATGATGTAGGGTCCTTCCCATGGAGAGGACAGCTTATGCATTCCCTTGTGATCTTGTTTAAGTCGCAGTACTAGGTCGCCTTCTTGAAAGGTGCGGGTTTTGATGCGTCTGGCATGATAGCGTCGCAAGTCTTGTTGATAACTACTGACCTTGATGCTGCCAAGTCTCTAACCTCTTCTAATGTGTCCACCGAGTCTTGCCGAGCTATCTCATTATCTGTCTCGATGTAAGCCGCAACTCTTGGTGAATCATGTATGATATCGCTGGGCATGACTGCTTCTGCTCCATAGACCATGAAATATGGTGTAAATCCTGTGGATCTGTTAGGGGTTGTTCTTAAGCTCCACAGTACTGCTGGCAATTCTTCCACCCAACATCCTGGAGATGCTTCGACCTTTTCAATAAGGCGCGGCTTAATTCCATGGAGAATTTCCTGGTTAGCTCGCTCAGCTTGTCCATTGCTCTGCGGGTGTGCTACTGACGTGAGGTCCAATCTTATCCCATTGTCTGCGCAAAATATCTGTGTAGCCCCTTCAGAGGTGTTGCTCCCATTGTCTGTAATGATACTATGGGGGTACCCGAAGCGGAATATGACCTTCTTCAAGAACTTGACTGCTGTTTCAGCCTCGCAATCTCCCACAGGTTCTGCTTCTATCCACTTTGTGAATTTGTCCACCATGACCAGGAGGTGAGTTTTTCCGTTTGAAGACCGTCTGAAGGCCCTACCATGTCAAAACCCCATACGGCAAAAGGCCATGTGATGGGTATTGTGCGAAGTGCTTGAGCTGGCATATGATCTTGCCTAGCGTATCTTTGACATCCATCGCACACTCTGACAATTTGCTCTGCATCTGCTAATGCTGTTAACCAGAAGAATCCATGTCGGAACGCCTTTGCCACCAAAGATCTTGACGAAGCATGATGGCCACAATCGCCTGAATGAATTTCGTGCAAGATTTTTCGTCCCTCTTCTGGTGAGACACATCTTTGGAATGCTCCTGACACGCTGCGCTTGTATAATTCGTTGTTGATGATTGTATAGGCCTTTGATCGTCGTATGATTTTGCGCGCCTCAATCTCATCGTCTGGCAGCACTCCGCGACTTAAATATGCCATGTATGGCTCTGTCCATCCTGGCTGTTCATGCAGGGCTGCGACTAAAGTTGAATCGTCCTCTGGCTCTGCAATGTCAATCTCTGCTGGAGGTTTGACTGATGGATTGTGCAGTTCATCCAGGAAAACATTGGGTGGGACTGACTGTCTGTTGGATCCAAGCCGAGACAGGGCATCTGCAGCTTCGTTTTGTCTCCGATCAATATGTTCAACTTGGTATCCAGTGAAATGTCCAGCAATTCTGTCCACCTCTCTTCTATATGCAGCCATGTTCGCATCCTTGCTGTCCCACGTTCCAGAGACCTGCTGTGCCACCAAGTCTGAATCGCCAAAACAGCGTATGCGACTGATGTTCATCTCCTTTGCTATACGTAGACCATGAAGCAGTGCCTCGTACTCCGCCACGTTATTTGTGCAGTTGAAGTGTATCTGTAGCACATACCGCAGCTTGTCTCCCTTGGGAGATGTTAGAACAACTCCAGCCCCCGAGCCTTGCAACTGTCTTGACCCATCAAAATGCATGGTCCAGTATTTGGTTTCTGCCATGCTAGGAGCGACTTGGATTTCTGTCCAATCGTTAATAAAATCTGCAAGGGCTTGCGACTTAATTGATGTGCGCGGCTCGTAGCTGATGTGATGTGGTCCCAACTCGATCGCCCACTTAGCGACTCTTCCAGTAGCTTCTCGATTACGATGATATCTGCCAACGGTGCTGAACTAACCACAGTTATTGGATGTTCTTGGAAGTAGTGCTTCAGCTTGCGACTCGCCATGAACACTCCAAACACCAACTTCTGCCACTGTGGGTAACGCTGTTTGGAAGCTGTGAGGACTTCGCTCACGTAATATACTGGTCTCTGGACAGGGTATTCCTTTCCGTTCTTGTCTCTCCACAACCATGACAGCGCTCACAGCGGGAATTTGCCGCTATGTATAGTAGCATGGCTCTTTATCCTTTGGAGCCGCCAGAACTGGAGCATTTGTCAATTGATGTTTCAAGGCTGTCAGAGCTTCGTCGGCCTCTGCGTCCCAAACGAAGGTGTCTGATTTTTTCAACAGTCTGTACAAAGGTAGTGCTTTCTCTCCCAATCTTGATATAAAGCGACTCAAAGCTGCTACGCAACCGGTAAGTCGCTGCACATCTTTTATCTTTTCTGGTTTTGGAGATCCATCACGGCCTTTATCTTGTCAGGGTTGGCCTCAATGCCTCTTTCTGATACTATGAATCCCAATAGCTTTCCTGCTGGTACTCCAAAGACGCACTTTGTGGGGTTGAGCTTCATGTTGTATTTTCTGAGATTTGTGAATGTCTCTGCCAGATCACTAATAAGATCCTGGCTAACTTGCGACTTAACCACAATATCATCCACGTAGGCGTGAACGTTGCGACCTATTTGCTCATGTAGACAATTCTGAATGCATCTTTGGTAAGTCGCACCTGCGTTCTTCAACCCAAAGGGCATGCTGACATAACAAAAAGCTCCAAAGGGTGTGATGAAGGACGTCTTTTCTTGGTCCTCCCTCTTCATCTTGATTTGATGGTAGCCTGAATAGGCGTCCAAAAAGCATAACAGCTCGCACCCAGCAGTTGAATCAATCACTTGGTCGATTCGCGGCAAAGCAAATGGATCCTTTGGACAAGCTTTGTTAAGACTGGTGTAATCAACGCACATTCGCCACGTACCGTTCTTTTTCATAACCAACACTGGGTTTGCCACCCATCCGGATGGTATACCTCCGTGATGAATCCTGCAGCCAGCAAGCGAGCTATTTCCTCTCCTATTGCCTTTCTCCTATCATCGTGGAAACGCCGTAGTGGCTGCTTCACTGGTTTAGCCGCAGGGTTCACTTTGAGGCTATGTTCTGCTAATTCTCTTGGTACCCCTGGCATATCTGACGGCTTCCATGCGAAGATGTCCTTATTTTCCTGGAGAAAAGCGACGAGGGCCTTCTCCTGCTCTTCTTCCATGTGTGCTCCAATGCTGGTTTGCTTGGATGAGTCGCCAGGAACAAGATTTATCTGCTTAGTGTCCTGGGCCGCTTTGAATTTCATTGGTGGCTCGGCAGATGGCGTGGTAACTACACTCATGTCGTTTGGGTCCACCTGCGACTTATAACCTTTTAGCTCTTCCGCGGCACAGGCGGATTCTGCGAAGGCCGCATCTCCCTTTTCACATTCTATCGCTTTTTCTCTATCTCCGTACACTGTGATGACCCCTTTTGGTCCTGGTATCTTCAACTGTAGGTACACGTAGCATGGCCTGGCCATAAACTTAGCAAAGGCCGTTCTTCCAAACAAGGCGTGATATGGGCTTTGGAATTTTACCACTTCGAAGCATAGGAATTCGCTTCTAAAGTTCTCTTCTGTCCCAAAAGTTACCCCTAGGGTTATTTTCCCCGCTGGCCGTGCGGACCTTCCTGGGACAATGCCGTGAAACACTGTTGACGTGGGCTGCAGGCTGGAATCCTTGAGTCCTAGACGCTGGAACGTATCGTAGTACAAGATATTAATGCTGCTTCCTCCATCCATAAGCACTTTGGTCAGCTTGTATCCTGCAACGTACGGTGCCACAACCAGCCAACTTGCCAGGTTCCCGTACTTGTGGCGGGTGATCGTCGCGACTCCAGGTTACTGCGTATTCTGACCACCTTAACCAATTGGGTGTTGCTGGTATCACGGCGTTCACCTGCTGACTTCTGCGGCTCAATTTCTCTTCCCTTTTGGAGGTATCGATAACTATTGTGTGATACTGCCCCGTTTGCCTGGGTTACTCGCGCCGTGCTGCCCAATATTTGTGTTATGAGCCGCACTAGGGTTTCCTTCATGGGAATTCCCCCCGTTGTGTTGGCTCTCTTCTTTCCACTTCTTGTAATAGTGGCATTGTGCCTTGGTATGGTCCGCTGGCCGTCCATCACCTGTCGCATGAAGGTCGCATGGCCGGTTAAAAACTTCTTGCATATTGATTGGACGGGAGCCGTATCCTCGACCCCTTCCACGCTGGCCTCTGAATCCTCCACGCGTATTGGCGACGAGCCCTGAGTGACCATCTTCGTTTTTGCGTTTGTTTTGATTCGCGTTGTTGTGGCTTGTTTGCTGCTGCTGGGGCTTGTTGGAGTTTTTCTTTCCTTTGGCAGCAACCTCCTCTTCTTCTCCGTCTGACGTCTCTGGTTTTATCTGAGCCGGCATATTTGTTAGCCGCAGCCATCACCTCGCTGAGGCTCTTGACTTTATCCTTCATGCGACCCAGCTTATGAATCAGCGGCTCAAACTTGCAGTTTTTCTCCATTACCAGGACGGCTGAGCTTGGTGGTATATTATCTGAGGAGTGTATTATTTCTGCCACCCTTTTCATCCAATGGCGACTTGACTCGCCTTCCTTCTGGACACAACGCTCGAGATCTTCTATATTGCAGAGTCGTTTGCAAGTTCCTTGGAAGTTTTAACGAAGGCATCCTTCAGTTCCTCCCAAGTATTTATAGAGTTGGGAGGCAAATTTTGCAGCCATATGTGCGCTGCACCTTCTAGCATCATGTTGAGGTACCTTGCACATATTTCCTCTGAGGCGTTCAAAATGCTCATCCCCATCTCGTAATTGTTCAGCCAGGTGGTTGGATCCATGCTGGCGTTGTAGTTTGCCACCTTGCGTGGCCCTTTGAAATCTTCAGGAAAAGGTTCCGATCTGATCCTTTCAGTGAAACACGCCGGTCCCTTGAGTCGCGAGGACAGGGCTGTGGGCGCGCCCGCGGGGTTATCTGCGGGCCGCGTTTGCACCACTGGCATATTCGCCTGCGCTTCTGCGACTTGCTCCTGCTGCCTCTGTGCGACTCCTGATACGTTCTCTGGTGGCCTGCTTTGGACGCTTCTTTCTGCTGCAATCCTGTGATTGGCTGGTACGAGGGGCAGCTGTGCTTCGGCTTCCGCCCTATTGGCTTGTTGCAGGACTGCCGTACTTAGCATCTGAATCGCGCGCCGCGCCTCAGCATTGACCGGGTCATCGCCTGTTGGTACCATCTGAGTCAAGATATTAGCCGCAGCATACATATTATCGACAGGGTTCTGGTAATGGCCCTGCGGGGTGTGAAACCTCCTTGGTTGTTGCTGGGTCTCTTGATTTGTTGGTACCCTTCCTTCCGCAGTCGTCTGGATTCCCGTTCCCGCGGCTGGAGTGAGCGGGATTTCCACTGTTGGTTGAGTCGCGCGCAGTTGTGTTTGCGGGTCAACCTGTCGTTGAGTCGCAGCCAGCGCGGCTACTCTCTGCCGCTCCTGTTGGATTCCTTGGTTTATCTGATCGAGCCTGCGGCGCTCTTCTTCCATCCTTCGAACCTCATACAGGAGCTCGGCCCTGGCGGCCTCAATTTCTGTTGCACGGAGGGCGGCGTTCGTGGCTGACACAGGGACAAGAAGTGGGTTGCTTGGGGGTGCCGATGCCTCGGTTTCTCCAGCAGTTCCTGATGCGCCTGCTCCTCCGGTCGTGTAAACCGCGACTTGCGCCATCTCTCGATCTGGTGATAATGCGATTTCTGGTGGGTAACCCCAGCAACTTTCTTCAAAGGCAGGTATAATGGACCCAAACTCTTGCGAGTCCATGCTTTCCACGGATTCTTCCCCATCATCGGCGACTTCTTCTACTGAATCGCCTTCTTGGACCGATCTAATGGACCTGCCACCGATGAAGCCAACGAAGACGTTGATGGATCCAAACGGGATGACGTGGCCGGTCTCCAAGTAATCTGCTTCCGGCCCCCAGCTTGAATCGTCGATGAGGGGTGTGCCATTGACCGTGATGATACGGCCAACAACAAGATCTTCAGCTCCCTTCATGGATCCTGCGCGGAACGTGACGCTCTTGACCGCAGGCCCCACGGTGGGCGCCAACTGTCGTGGGTTTGTCACGTCAGGTGTCATAGATGACTTCGTAGGTGTGGGATTACGCGAGTCAAGCATCTCCGAGCTTGGGATCGCAGGAACAAAGATCAACACAGATTTACCCAGGTTCGGCCCCCTCAATGTGAGGTAAAAGACCTACTTCCTGCCTACCCTAGATTGGTATTGATATGATAATCGAGGTGTTACAATGGAGGCGATCCGATCTGGTACTCGCCGTATGAGCTAGGGTTTAGGGCTTGATAGCTTGACCCCGTCTAAGTCCTGCGAGTCCTCTTTATATACACAGAGGCTCGTCAGGTTACAAGAGTTCTACACGAAGCCTGATTATCTTTCTTTCTTCCAAGGCAAGTTTGCACCGACCTTCTGGAGCTTTCCTTATTGAGTCGCGATGCGAGATTGGCCCATCTTTCACGTGGCCCAACAATGATAGCGCAGTCTTAAGTCACGGGTTAATCATTCCCCGACACTATCTACTAACTACTCAAAACTGTTACAATTCCTTTTTGTGTCACTACTTGAAAAGCTCATAAGGACGTAGTAGTTGGAATTTTCATCTTCCATGCTAATTGATTTACAAGGATTAGCAGCTTCATCTGCTTCTCCACCTTTTATTTTTCATTAAAGAGCTGGTTAGTCCACCATATAAATAAATAAATAGATACTGCTCCATGGTTTGAGATTGTTGGAAGGCACCCGAGGATTCGGTTAAGCCATGGTTTGTGAAAGTAATGGTTGGAGGAGTGTCAAAAATTAGTGTTTGTTACAAGTGCAGTTCTATAAACTCTCGGAACCGCTCTAAAAGTTGGTTAGCCATGGAAGATGACAAGTACTCTACTATTTGATTTGTTGACACCTGTATACACCATTCTCTTTAAAACAATATTTTATGCTCTCTATATATGCCTTCGGGAACTACAGCTCTAGCACATGATTTAATCCCTGCTTTCCTCTGCGAAGGGCCTTTCTTTTACTTTTATGTTGAGTCAGTTTTCCCACTTCTTTCTGTCTACTTAAGCAAACACCATTGTCAACTCCAGTATAACAGTTTTTACATAAAGGATGTGTTTGATTGATCATATTCTTTGCCTTGACATTATCTATATGATATACATGTTGAAAGTTGAAGCAAATGCGGAAGCTAATATCTTCCTCTGTGTTGATTCAAACACTTTCATTTCGAAATTATTGCTGCAATGAGCTAACTCTTATGTAAGATTATTATATCTCCAATGTCTCTATAGTACTATTCATGAAAGTTTGCACTTGTGTGATTCATTTTGTTTACTCCTTATTTATTTGCTTGCAAACTATAGACCATTGGCTTGGATCACTTCATTCAGATCATGTGTATTACATTGTTATTTGATCAAAGATTGTGTTGGTAGCATGTCACTTCAAAAATTATTTGGTTTTATCGTTTACCTACTTGAGGACAAGTAGGAACTAAGCTTGGGGATGCTTGATACGTCTCAAACGTATCTATAATTTTTGATGTTCCATGCTGATATTATATCAATTGCTACATGTTTTGGTTACACTTTATATCATTTTTATACATTTTCTGGGACTAACCTATTAACAAGATGCCAGAGTGCCAGTTCCTGTTTTCTGCTGTTTTTCGATTCAGAATATCTATTAAGGAAATATTCTCAGAATTGGACGAAACGAAAGGGGACGATCTTATTTATCCGAGGAGAACACGAAGTCCAAAGGAGAGACGGAGTGGGGCCCCGAGGCCCACACGCCATACTAGGGCGCGGCCCACATGCCTGGCACGCCCAGGTATGGCGTGGCTGCCTCCCTGGCCCCCCGATGCCGCCTCTTCGCCTATATATTCTCCCGACATCGCGTACCCTAAAAACACCGAACATATTCCACGAAAAGTTCCGTCGCCGCCGTCATCGTCAACCTCAGATCGGGAGGGTTCTGAATCTCTTCCCGGCACCCTACCGGAGGGGAGATCATCACCGGAGGGCTCTACATCACCATACCTGCCTCTGGAGTGATGCGTGAGTAGTCCACCCCTGGACTACGGGTCCATAGCAGTAGCTAGATGGTTGTCTCTCCACCTTGTTCCTCCATGTTTAGATCTTGTGAGCTGCCTAACATGATCAAGATCATCTTTATGTAATGCTACATGTTGTGTTTGCTGGGATCCGATGAATATTGATACTATGCTTAAGTTGTTTATCTATCTATGTGCTCTTGATCTTGCATGCTCTCCGTTGCTAGTAGATGCTTTGGCCAAGTAGATGCTTGTGACTTCAAGAGGGAGTATTTATGCTAGATAGTGGGTTCAGTCTCCAGTAATCTGGATCAGTGACAGAAAGGTCTAAGGTTGTGGATGTGCTGTTGCTACTAGGGATAAAACATTGATGCAATGTCCAAGGTCATTTGTATTGATTACATTACACACTTTACTTAATGCAATAATTTGTTGTTAGCAACTTAATACTGGAAGGGATGCGGATGCTGACCGAAAGGTGGATTATTTAGGCATAGATGTTGTTGGATAACGGTTTATGTATTTTGTTGTAATGCCCAACTAGATCTCATAGTGAACATCTTGTCATATATTGCATTGTCATGCGCTCTCTATTTGTCAATTGACCAGCTGTAATTTGTTTACCCAGCATGTTAGTTATCTGTTTTGGAGAGACACCACTAGTGAACTGTGGACCCCGGTCCAATTTCCTCATACTGTTAAACACCCTACTGCAATCATCTGTTCTTTGTTACTTGCTGCAATTCATACTGTTTTCCACACCATACGTTTAATCCTTTGTTTCTGCAAGACCGGAGAGATTGACAACCTCTCTGTTTTCGTTGGGCAAAGTTCTGTGATTGTGTTGTGTGCAGGTTCCACGTTGGTGCACGCTTCCCAGCGCCAGGGGAGGTCAACATCAACAACCTTCTGATTGATCTCAAGTCCTCTTGGTTCGATAACCTTGGGTAGATTCTCAAGGGAAAACTTCTGCCGCTACTACATCATACCTTCCTCTTGGGGTCTCCCAACGAACGTGTGCTGTACACTCATCAGTGATCGGTGGCTAGGCAGCGGAAGCAGCGGTGAGGGTGTTGAGCCATTAGGGTTTTGGTGCCCTTCCTTTTATAGAAGGAGGGAGGTGAGCGAGGAGGTCGAGAGCGAGACGGTGCCGATTGTGGTTTTGCCCTAAGTGTCCGCAGCAAGGCATATCTATAAGGAGAGGCAGATGGGGATAAGCTGTTACGGTCGGGCAGGGGATCAGAAGAGATAAGGGGGCTAAGCGGCGGCATCAGCTGTCACTAGTACAAACCTGACCAAGCTAGACGTAAACTAGAGTCGGTCAGATTGAAATTAAAAATGGCCATCTGGGAACAGCCACCTCAAACGGCCGTAATTTTGTGTCTGTCTCTAATTTGAACTGCGACGGTTCTTATGCACGCCCATCTCAAATCTCATACATATCGGAGACGGACAGGAAAAGTACCCGGCGCAGAAGTATTGCAGACGGCCAAGAAAATTAAACGTTTCTCATTATGTTGCTTTTGAGACGGCCAAAACAATTAAACGGCACTAACTTAAATATGCAACCGTACAAATATAACACAAATCACAGGCACACACACATATATATATATATATATATATATATATATATATATATATAAGATAAATTCACAGGCGTACATAGAGTAACAATCAAATCTAGCTAGCACAAATTGACAGACACACACATAGCATATTGTTAGAAAGCAAATCAAGCCCTAGCATATTGTTTCGAAAGCAAATCCTTCTAAAACACAGTAAATTAACCAGCCGGCCGGTGGCGCAGCTGGGATCATGATATATAGGCGGTTGTCCAGTCGAGAGGCGGCGCGCGCACGCTGAAGATCACCAACTCCATCATCCTTCACGTACTCGTCCCAGGGGAAGACAGTCCTGCGCTGCTTCTTCCAGGCAGCATCAGTCGAGCCACCAGCTAGTGCGCTTGGCGTCCCTCGCTCTTGCTTCTTCTTCTTTCTGCTTCTCTAAGCAACTGGGACAATACGTTGCTATAGGCTGTGGTGCAGGACGTGGCGCTGGCCGTAGCGGTGGTGCAATTGGGACGAGATGCGCTGGCCCCCCTCGATGATCTTGAGCTTGTCGTACAGCTTGAAGGAGACATAGCCATCAATAGCTGCATATTTCAGGTTGATTTCCTCAAGTGGGGAGTCCTCCCAGTGCTCATGTTGCTCCTCTGGGAATTCGGCCTTCATGCCCAGGTAGAAGTTGGAGATCAATGCGTCTGCCAGGATAGCCATGCCAGTTCTCTTAACTCCGTCCACCCGGAAAAGCTTTTGAATATCCACATGAAACTTTGGTGGAATGGAGAAGGGCACCGGGGCCGGCCAGGTATTCATCATGACGCATCTGTCACTCCTTATGTCAACGGAAGCGAATGAAATTCCTTTCTTACAAAGGAAATCAGACAACTTCTCAGGGCATTCATCCAGCTCATAACTGCAGTTTCATCAAAAACAGTGGTGTGTAAATATAATGCCCTCAATAATCATAGAAAAGCAGAGAAAACGGAGGAAAACAGAGTAGTTTTTACAGTGGTATGTAAAACTAATTATTACAGTACTAGATCGGGCTAAATCTAATTAATCTAATCTACTAGATCAAGTTTTCTACATACGAATGAGAGGAAAATAGAGCAGTTTTTTACTATAAAATCAGAGAAAACGGAGGAAAACTTTGATGACAAGTATTATCAAAGTTTGGACATGACATATTCTATGTTAAGTTTAGGGGTATATGGTGAACACTGATCTTATTATGGCTACTATGTTAATCGCGGTTGGAGGCGTGTTATATAATATTTATGCATTTGTCCGGTTGAGGTTTTGTATATGCTGAATTCTGTAGCACCGTTGACAAGTACCAAAACTCAAAACCCCCGGAAAAAATCTCGGAGCACACGCATATTGTCCAAAATCTAATTAATCTAATCTACTAGATCGAGTTTTAATTTCTACATACGAATGAGAGGAAAACAGAGTAGATTTTTACTAGAAAATTAGAGGAACAGAGGAAAACAGAACAATTTTTACGGTGGTATGTAAAACTAATTATTACAGTACTAGATCGGGCTAAATCTAATTAATCTAATCTACTAGATCGAGTTTTCTACCAACGAATGAGACGACAACAGAGCAGTTTTTTACTAGAAAATTAGAGTAACAGAGGAAAACAGAGCAGTGAGAAAACAGAGCAGTTAGTCGAACAAAGATTACTAGATCGGGGTTTTTCACATACCTAGAGTACTGGTATACCAGTACTTTCTTTTCCAAGCAGAGTTGAACGACGGCGACCAACGGTGTAAACTCGCGGTTCGGACCTTCCGACGTGTATTCGAGGTCTAGCCCCATGTACCTTTGCTCCGGAGCCTTGCCTTCAAGCGTAGCCCCGTACATATCCAGGTTCCTCGCGACCTCCACGAGATCATTGGTGTGCACCACATCGATGTGCTGGCGATCGTGGATAGGGAACATCGTCGTTCGAATGAAGGTCTCGGGCGCCATGGCCGTGATCGAGAGGAAGGGGACGGTGAATAGTGAGAAAAGATGGAGGAGAGGGATCGAGAGTAAGGGGATGGTGCAGTGGAATGCGCTGGAACCGCAATGGGGGCGTGGAAGTTGAGAAGAAATAGTGGCAAAGAGGGAACCGCTGCATGCCACGACGCTGGGCGTGCAGTTCCACGAGCCGCCTCCTCGCCTACTGCATTTACGACACGTGGGTACGTACCTGCTGGCGGATGGACCCATGAGTCGCAGTACACACGCTGGTCTCCCGCTCTATGAACACACGTCTGACATCCAAATTCAGTAATCCGGAGGCTCCGGGTACGCACTGTGTCTGACATCCAAATCCAGTAATCCGGAGGCTCCGGGTACGCTCTGCATATTTTCAAATTTAGCAAAACCAAATACTGCTATATTTTTTCGCTATTCTTGGAAAAATATAATTATTATATATGCATATACGTATCTAAATTATATTTTTTAATGTAGCAAAACAAAATACTTCATTCACACTATTTTCCGAATGGTCGAGCAAGCTCCGAGTTTTTAGTAACTCGATTTTCCTTTAATAAAAGTTATTAAAAGTATTATATTCAATCGTGTAATTAATATTATCACACAAAAAATTGTAATTCAAGCTATATTCTCTTCAATATGTGAAATTCTGACACAATTTCACTGAAGTTGCATAGTGAAGAGAACAACCTCTCAAGAACATCCAACACCTTTTGATGTAAGCACCCAAGTTTGTATGTACTGCACAACATGTTCTCTTCAATGTGTGCACTATAGTTTTATTTACTGCTAACAAACATATACGCACCGTTAGCTACTTTTTGTCTTGGAATTTTTTGAATATATTGAATTTCTTCAACACAAAAAAAATTCCGGACTGCCTCAACAAACTCGGACATCCCGAGTTTTCAGCGTTTGGTGGCAAAGTCAAAAAATTTGGGACCAAATTTTGGTTCCCTGGAGTGTTTTCCCCCTATCGCGCTCCACTTTTCCCCATTCGCCGCCCTGCAAATCCCTTCGCCGCCTACCTCCATTCCTTAGCCGCCTATACAGATCCGTAGCCTCGCCGCCGATGCTGCAGATCCGTAGACTCGCCGCCGCCGCTGCACATCCGTAGCTTCGCCGCCCCTGCAAATCCCTAGCCTCTCGCAACCTTCCTCCATTGCTTCGCCGCCGATACAGATCAGTAGTTTCACCGCCGCTGCAAATCCGTAGCCTCGCCGCCACGGCTGCATATCTGTAGATTCGCCGCCCTCCTCTACTACATCGCCGCCCTCTGCAAATCTGTAGTCAGTGCATCCTTAGCCTCGCCGCCGCCGCCGCTACAAATCCCTACTATGGCGGCCCCTCCCCGGTGCCCTCTCCACCAAATCCGTGAGGTAAGATTTGGTCATCCTCATTCGTCCAGTTTTTACTTTGTAGCTACTTAATTGTAGAGTTATCTCTCTGAAATTGATCTATTTAAACTTATGATTGATGCATCTATAAATAGTTAATCAATGACTACCCTAGAATGCCGCCCCGTTGCCCTCTCCACCATTTGGTGCTCCTCTTTCATTCAGAGATTAGACACATTATATTCTATATATATATGCACATTTTCTAACTTATGCTTCTTCTTAACTTAATGAAAAGGAAATGCCATGTCATGTGTGCAAGAATAACTACGCACGCAGGAACTATACTGGTTCCTCATTCAGTATTCGTGTGCTAGAGTCTCACCGCAAGTGTGAGGTAAGAAAACAAGGCTTCCGATCGACTGCACATATATTTTGTGTTTTCTGTTTTTATTTTAACATGTGATCGATTATGTGTTTCTTTCTGTTTTTGTTGAACACAGATTGTACCATGCACAGCTCGGCTAGCAGTCAACGAGTTAGCAGTGGGCGAGCGTGTGTTGTTTCGTGCCCTTGGGAGCACGTACAACATTCATGTACGAAAAGGTCGGAACAAGACCAATTGCACGGCGAACAATAGGTACAGTTCATCACCGAGAACAAGATCTTCGAGGGAGACATGCTAGTGTTTACCTTGACACCTCATCCCTTTATATCACATGTCATCATAGACAGGGGCAACGACGAAGAGGACAGTGACAAGATTTCTGACAACACCGATTAAGATTCTGATAGTTGCCCAAAGAGTTTGCCTGAACAAGCATGAGAAGAAACGTCTCGACGAACTTCTTTCCGTAGGAGACTATGTTGGGGTTCTATTTGTAACTCGCTTCCCGAGCACTAATTTGAACACACATGATATGGTATGTACCCACAACACAACATCTTTCCATTCCTCTTTAATTTCCTAATGTCGTATATAGCTATGTCTTTATAGAAAAATGACATAGTTATGTTATCTTTCATGCACAGAAACTACCTAAGGTGATAGCAGAAGAGGCTGGTATACCAGCTGAGGGCTATGCTGACTGCGACTTGGAGCAGCAGGGGCAGCCGTCAGCATCACGTACCAACAGAGAACCGACGGCCGCATTGACCTCGACAAACTGGGGTGGGAGAACTTCATGGAAGGCAAGAATTTTGTGATTGATCAACCTGTTTTGATCATTCTTAGAAAGACCTATGTCCTCAGCTTGGAGGTCATGATTGAGTTCCAGCTCATATAGAACTAATTCTAGCTTGTTAAGTTTAGAGGTATATGGTGAACACTGATCTTATTATGGCTACTATTTTAATTGCGGTTGGAGGCGTGTTATATAATATTTATGCATTTGCCCGGTTGAGGTTTTGTATATGCTGAATTTCTGTAGCACTGTTGAACAGTACCAAAACTCGGAACCCCCGGAAAAATCCCGGAGCACACGCATATTGTCCAAAATGCAGCTGTTACGCCCGGAGAGAAAACTCGGACCGTCCGCATCCTAACGACGGCCACCATTTGTAGCCGGCTCCAATGTGTATGCATTACATACGTTTGATAATCACAGCGGTCTCGGAAGGTTTTGTTATTGGCGACGGTTGTGAATCCTGGCCGTCGGAGATGCTGGGGTCATTACAGCCGGTCTGAGCAAACCGGATCTAATGAAGCCTACATTACAGACCCCAACGTAGAGACGGACAGTATAACCGTCGGAGATGGCTCTCTGGGGCCGGCTCTAATGCGAGGTTCTGTACTAGTGTGTTCTGTCTCTAGGGCGTAGGGGTTATCGATTGCTTGGCGTGTAGGGTTTTGACCAGGGGGAGGAGAGGAGGTTTCCGTTGTGTGAGAGCCGTGGACGAGAGGGGAGTCACGGGCAGGGGTAAGGTGTCCTGTAGATTGGACTTTTGAGAGGGGAGACGGGGTGGAGTAGACGGCGTGCTTGGACGGCGAGCTGACGGCTGGAGGCAGAGGCAGGGATAAGGCAGCGTCGCAGCAGCTGCTGCTTATCCTTTCAGCGCTCGAGGGGGAAGAGATGAGGGGATCAGCGGGGTAAAGATGCGAGCTGTGTAAAAGGCTGACCGAGCGACGCGTAGGGGTTGGCAGTAGGTAGGTAGGCTTGCAGCCCAGCAGGCCTGGAATCGAACCTAGGCGTGGGCTAAGGTGGGCTTTGTCGGGCGGGTCGAACGCGGCCTGTTGGGAGTCACCGTCGGGCGGGAAATTCAAACGTGCTAGGTCAAGGGATGGGGACAGGTGGAGCTTAATCCTGGGCAAACAGAGAGCCGAGCGGAGAAGCATTTCTGCCCTGGCATTATCGTTAGCAACCAGAGTTGAAAAAATGTGTTTGTGTGTGTGTGTAGTTTGGAAAGCATCAAGCCCAGAGAACATGGTATCTAAAGCAGATTTAACAAGCAACGAACAAGGTTTTGCCACGGTTGAAAAGAAGCTAATCCAAATGCATGCAGACGAGGGGTGGTGTGTGTGGGTGTAGAGTTTGTAGACTACACCTGAATGGTAATTCTGCAGCACGTGGGATCGAAAGAACCAACCGGAGCGTAAGAGGCTAACCTTGGTTGTGGAATTGTCGCTGTTCTTGGATTCGTCTCCGCGGCTCGGGGACAGCCGAGAGGTTGATGCAGCAGGGTCGGCGTCAACCGTCGAAGGAGCTTGAGCGGTGGCGCATATGGCCAGCGCTGGGCCCGAAAGTGGCTCCGAGACGACATGATCTCCGAGCTCGGGGGTAGAGCAGGTGGCTTCTGAGGCAGGGGCGTGTCCTTGTCGAGGGGGAGCAGCGGCGCGGGTGTCGCGCGGGTGTCGTCTTCCTCAGCCACGCCAAGCGGCGGGCTGGTGGAGGGTGCGAGGCTGACGTCGTCAAAGATGACCGTGAAGAGGTCGGTGCGAGAGGACGGGAGCGAGAGCACTAACTCGACGGCGATGGCCGAGAGGAGGGCGAAGGAGAAGCAGTAGGAGGTGAGCTGCTGGATTTTCTTAGGGTCAGGGAGGCAGCCGAGCATTGCATGCAAGAGGACGACGACGAGCGACGTGTCGAAGGTGATAGTGGAGAGGTGGATGGAGACGAGGATGGGGTGGCGCGACGAGTTGGCGGTGCGAGCGAAAACATGGAGGGCCCGGCGCAACCACGCCGCATGGGGGAAGGCGCCCTCCGCGGGGATGCGGAGGAAGCTGAGGAGGGCAAGGTGGGAGGGAGCGCCGGGGATGATGGCGGAGCCGGCGGCCGGGAGGGGAGGAGGAGGGAGGGGAGGGGAGGGAGACAGGAGAGCCGACTATTCATATTTTTTTCTAAAAACACAATTAAACTTACACAATATTGACTTTAAACTAATAACTAAATTTATATGCTTTGTTTTATGATGAAACGGAGGGCGCAACAATCTGAAGTTGTCCCTGTCTGTCGGCCGGCTAGGCGCCTAGGCCCATAGTTTACACGGTACAACCCGAATCGGAGTCACGTTCACGAACGTTTTCTCAAAAGGTGGCAGACTAGCTTTTTTTTTTAGAGCCAGGTGGCAGACTAGCTGAGGGCCCGAATCCAGGACTTCCTTTCGGTTCGTACACAATTACCATCGCAGCCCAGCTATATATATATGCCTAGGTCGCGTCCAGTATTTGTCGTTCCCAGAGTACACCACAAGTCGCGCGCGATTCCCGGCAGTTAACTAGCGATTGATCAACCGGCATCAATGGCACCGCCGCCGTCGATACCGCCGTGGTCTGAGCTCCCGCGGGAGCTCCTATGCCTCATCCTTGACCGTCTCCCTCAGTCCTCCGGTTGTGACCGCGGACGTTTCTCGGCAGTACGATCTTGGTTTCTGGAGTTTCTTTCCTTCACTGCCGCACACGGCGCTCCCGGCCTACGGAGGATGTGCAGGACCCGGCATTCCGCCTCGATCGACCGCGCTCGCTTCCGAGCGGTTTGTCGTTCCTGGAAGTCGGCCGTGAGTGACCATGCAGCAGCAGCAGCTCCGCGGTGGATACCATGGATCGTCTTAAAAGATGGCTTATTGTTGACACTCGATGGTAGGTATCCCTTGTACCAGCTGCCCTCTTTGCCCGATGACGCGAGATGCATCGGCTCCACGGACGACTGGCTCGCCGTCCGCTGCCGCAACTCCAAGAAAAGACATAGCTACTTCTTGCACAATCCTTTCACTCGGAGGACCGTGCCGCTCCATGAGCTGTCGGGTGTCATCGGCAAGGTTTCCAGGTATTTTGAGGTCCGTAAGGTTCTTATGCGGTCGACCCCTGATGATGTCGTCGCTCTCCTGACCAACAACTGGAACTACCCAATCATCTTAGTCCGTCCAGGAAAAGGCATCTGGTTACCCAAGCCACGAGCGCCTCCGTACGTGTATATTATCGACATTGCGTTTCTTGGAGACAAACTTTATGGCATCACCCAGGCATTAGACCTTGTCTCTCTTGGTATTGCCTTCGATATCAACGGGATACCTAGTGTCACCAGCATTGACCGTGTCATCAAGCATCCAACCATGGATTATAGATTTCATGTATGGAGCGACAACGAGGAAGACGGCGAGTTTGAGCGCAAAAGGGCCACGGACGTTGAGGCCTATGAAGAGGACGCCTACAAGCGCGCCATGTATCAGCGTAGGAAGAGAACGGGCGACGGCATGATTATCGAGGCCATAGAATGCTGGGATGACGAAGATGTGCCCTATGAACCCAAGGATTACGTCACCGTCAAGTGGCACGTTGTGGAGTCGTGTGGAAAGCTTCTCATGGTGAGGAGGCAAATACAAATGCCGGAATATACTCGAAAGTTCACTCGCAAGGTGGAAGTTCTTGAGGCGAATGTCATCGGAGGCGAGTGGGTGCCAGTTGATAGTGGGCTCAGCAGTCAAGCAATTTTCCTCAGCATGCGCTTCTGCAAATCTATTCCCGCTCGCAACGAGGTACAAGGGGATGCTATCTATTTTGTCGACACGGGCGAGGTGTTTGACATGAGATCTCAAACTATGAGCCGTCCTTTAAGAGAGATCGATCACCGTTCCTCAACGTGGATATTCTCCTCAGAGCTAGTGGTTTAATAACGATTTATATAGCAATATAGGAGTACAGGTAAAGAATATACGATGTGTCGACATGTAAACTATTTCTTACTTCAGAAGATACTAACTCATGAATTCCACACTACTTCTATTATTTTTGGAAAAAAAATGTTTTCTGAGGAATAACGGCAGGTGTTCTGCCAATTCAATTAAGAGGGCAGAATTGTAAGATTGTTCGCTGAAAAGTTCATTTAATTAGGGACAGGACTAGGCGTCCCCCGGGGGATCTTTCCGTCCGATCCCCGGGTCGCCAGCCCGACACGTGTCCACTAATATAGGCTAAATCCCGCTTTTGCTACAAAACTCCCGCTTTTTGTTGCAAATCGTCCCGCTTTTGCTGCATTGTAGCAAAAAAGGTTCGTACACAAAACATGAAGGGAATATTCTGGCCTCGCCGGAGACCTCACCGGAGACCTCGCCGGAGACGTGGTAGCAAAAAGTTTATGCTATTGTAGCAACAGAAAAGTTCTATTGTAGCAAAATCAATTTCACCGGAGACTCTCGCCGGAGACATCGCCGGAGACCTCACCGGAGATCTCGCCGGAGACGTGGTAGCAAAAAGTTTATGCTATTGTAGCAACAGAAAAGTTCTATTGTAGCAAATCAACTTCGCCGGAGACATCGCTGGAGACTCTCGCCGGAGACATCGCCGGAGACCTCGCCGGAGATATAGTAGCAAATTTTTTGATCTATTGTAGCAAAACCAGAAAACAATAATAGCAAAAATAAAGTTATATTGCTGCATCTGGCAAAAAAATGAGACTTTTTTTTTTGCTACCGTAGCAAAAACGGGCTCTGGGGGACTATTTTTTGGACCGAAAAGTTTTTGCTACATGTAGCAAAAATCGGGATTTTTTTTGCTACCGTAGCAAAAGCGGGATTGTGGACAGAAAGAGGAGACACGTGGTTGGTGGGGGACCCGGAGGATGGGAAGCTCGGATCCCCCGGGTGACTACTATACTTTTCCTTTAATTAGCTTTATCTTGTACATTGTTCTGCAAGAGAGAAGATTTTTTCCAACCGGGTTGACCCCTTTCCTTGAACGAATTAACGGAAATACAAAGTTCCTTAAAACGTATCAACAGAGAGAGAGAGGGGAAGATGTATGTTAAAAAACATGTTGAGAAAAAAGATCTTCCCCTCTTGGTCTCTTGAATTACTATTTCGGACCTAATACTCACGGAACATCAGGCAACAATCATGTATCCTCAGCTTCAGGAAATACAACGACTTCACTAAGCGAAATAACTCCACGCTCTCCGCAACCCCAATTCACCACATGCTATCTCTTGACCTACCGCCATGGTTCTTTGTATGCGCGGACAAGCTGATGAGGGGGTTTTTCTGGTCTGCTACTACAGAAGCAAGAGGAGGGCAGTGCGTCGTGGCGTGGCGTACGGTGTGCCTCCCGAAGGAGCTAGGCGGCCTCGGCATCAAGAATCTGAGGTTGCTTAACTATGCGCTGCGTGCTCGTTGGAGGTGGCTTCAGATGTCTGACACGAGCAAGCCTTGGCAAGGCTTAGAGTTCTCGCTGGCGGAGGAAGCCGAGGACATTGCACGTGCTGCTACAAGGTGCGACCTCGGCAATGGTACTAGGTTGTTGTTCTGGACAGATAGGTGGCTGGAGGGGCAAAGCATTGCACAGTTGGATCCAAACCTGATGAAGTTCGTCAGTCCAGCGGCGTTGAAGAAAACTGTCGCCGAAGCCCTTCCGAATCGCGCTTGGATAGTGGACATCAGGGGTGCTCCCTCCATATCGGCTATTGTGGAATTCGTGAGCATTTGGGAGCTCCTTTCCGACAGGCAGCTGAGCGACGAGGAGGACAAGTTCTCGTGGAGGTTGACGGCGAACGGCAGGTACTCGTCGAGGTCGGCATACAAGGCCCTCCTCTTGGGCAGGGAAGGTTTTGCTTGTGCAGCTGAACTCTGGTCCTCGGGTGCACCTCTAAAACACAAGCTACATATGTGGTTCACTCTCAGGGGCAGGTTGTGGACGGCGGACAGGCTTGCACGCCAGGGTATGCAGCACCCGCCGGTGTGTCCGCTTTGCTGTCAGGAGCAAGAAACAGCGGAACACCTGACGATGCAATGCGTCTTTGCAAGAGAGGTGTGGTACTCTATGCTTCTCCCCTTGCGACTGCATAGGTTCACACCCACACCACGGACGGCGTTATCGGATTGGTGGCCAGTGGTCTCTGCGGCGATTCCGAAGCAGCAAAGGAAAGAGGTGAATTCCTTGATCGTCCTAGTAGCAAGGTGCCTCTGGTTAGAGCACAACAACAGGGTTTTCGACAAAATTGCGTCGATGCCGTGGGTAGTGTGTAGAAGGATTAGAGAGGAGTTCGAGCTTTGGCGACTTGCCAAGCTCTGTGGAGGGGACCTGAACCCTAGCGAATAATCCCGTTGTAAGACTAAGGGAGGAGATCGCTTGTGATCTTCCTCGACATGCTCTGTAATTGTGTTCTTCTCTGTCTTAATAAGAAAGACACGTAAGCCTTTTGTGTGTTCTTGAAAAAAAACAGTAGAGGGAAAAGAAACGACTAAATTAAGAGAGCGGGCACGGAACATAACGCATACAAAATGGATAGCTCCTGATCGTTCATGAAGTAAGCAGTAATTCTGGTATTTTCAAGTAAGTTTTGTTGGCTAGTGATAGATTTCTGTCAAATGAGTATTCCAGTTCAGTAAATTTAGGTTAATCAAACGGAAAATAGATAAAACTTAACTGAAAACGCTGAATCATGTACATCTCATTGTATGAGTGTCGGCGTTCATTTTTTACACCCAGAAGGCTTTGGTGTCAAAACCCTCGTCATAGGCAGGCACCTCGTAACGGCGACCGGGCAGGTGAGCCATTGTTGTGACGAGCTCCCCATACTCGCCATTCTTGACACGGAGAAAGGTGAGGCGGAGCACATACTTCATCTTCTTGCGTCCGGCCTTACTTGTCTCAGGTGCTCCACTAAGCAATACTCCCTTTGGGTGATCCGCTGCCCGGAGGCAGTGCGGGCCTCCTGAAAAACATACGGCGCAACCCGGGCGCGGCGCACTTGAAGTTCTTCGAGTAGGATTCAAACGCATACAGCCTGTTCCCGACGGCACGGCTAAATCGCAGCCGTCACTGAAGAAGAACGTCTGATGCGGTCAGCTCCACCATCTGTAGACGACGGTCACGCCCTTGCAGAGCAGGGTTCCTTGGGCGCAGGCACACATGGCGACGATGCTGCTGCCCAGGGCGGCGAACTGCATGTATACTCCGGAGGCCCGACGCGGACGACCGGAGGCTCAGGGAGCCGACGCGGCAGGTTCCTATCGAACCCGTTGTTGAGCTGGTCTTCTAGCACCACGAACAGATGCCGCTTCGTTCTTGAGGCTGGGACTTGAAGGGAAGAAAATCGAGCTGTCCATGCTCCCGACGGAGCCCGGAAGGAGGCACCAGGGAGCTGCTGGAGGAGGCGCCGGTCCTTGGGAGGAAAAGAGATGATTAACTGACCTCAGCCATGCCGCTCCCCTCATTGTCAGGCGGCGCAGGAGAGCTGTACCAGCCGCCAGCCGCAGCAGCCACCGCGAAATAGGTTATTAGGGCAATTGTAAGTATTTAGAGCAAGACAAGAGGAGAGGATTGGGCCCCTTAACATCCGACGGGCAAGAATCCGAATGCCTTGAGAATAGCCCCTACTCGAGCAAATATGTAGTCTTTAGATTGTTTGATTAGGCCGTCATCTGAATATGCCTTTAGATTCTTCGTGAGACACATCCCTCCCGTCACAGTCCTCAAAACATTTAGGAATCACTGACCATCATAACCTAAACATGTAGATATAGGTGCTTCATAAATTGTATTGTTCACAAAAGGGGGAATGTTTTGGATCAAACAAATAGCAACTTTTGGATCAAACAATCAGCAGCAGCACTAACAATAATAGAGCAGACAGGCTGGACGCCCCGGAGCTGTCGAGACCTTCGAGCCGCAGCCGCAGAGCAAGCGTCGCCAACGGCGCCCGATATTCAAGGCCACGAAGCCAACACCGTCGATTCTTCTGGCACGGCTGCTCTTTCCCTTGTCTGCCGCTTGCCTTTTGCCTTTGTGTACATGCGTTTCAGTTTCAGTATTGCAGGAAACAGCAGAGAAGCAACGACAGCAAGATAGCAAATGCAAATTTGTGATTGTAATTGATGTGAATTAAGTGTAATTGCAGTGTCTAGTGTGAGTAGATGTTAAATTGAAATTGAAATCTTTTGATTTCAGTGGAGTTGAGTGAAAAGTGTGACTGAGTGAAGTTCTGTTTGTATATTCATGTAAAGTGGATTTGTTACGAAATATTTAATGTGAATGGGTGAAGTTCTGTGTACTATGATCAATTTCCTGTTGTGATCTAACATTGTCATTCTCAGAGTATGTAGAGTGAGCATGCATTGAACAAAAGAGATGCAAACCAGAGAGCATATGCTATTTAATTTGAATTGCAAGTGCATTGAACAAAGGAGATGCAAACGAGAGGTTCCAACCAGAGAGTATACCTCTGGGATCTATGACAAAAGAGACTGAACTAAACTAAATGGTTCTCACAAACGTATGTAAAGCAGACTGAACTATTGCCTAGAATTCAACTAACTAGCAGCCAAGCCTGAACTATTGCCCAGAACGGAGCTGGATTAAATAGCAGCCATGGCTAAAAACCTGAACAGCTTGATCCAAAACAGAACTACTTCACCACAACCCAGTAAGAAATTCATCTGTGATTGGTCCCTGCAAATTGAATAAGGAAGTGAGATTTTTTAAACAATTATGATCTCTAGATTTGTAAGATAATTATATGAACAAGATTACCGTTAAAAGTTGAGTGAAGCTAACATTGTTGTTGTAAACTTATATATACTATCCAACCAAGTTTGCTTGCTCACCTTTTTCCTCATGAGGTCAAATTTATGTTCAAATTCTGCCACATCTTCATACTCAAACATGCACGCACTAAAATCTGAAAGAATACTTGGTTCTTCATCCTCCTCTTTGCTATTCTCTTCATTTTTCTCTTTATTCTGCCCCTTCTTGTTCTTCTTCTTCTTGTTGTTTTTCTTCTTCTCTTCAATCTTCTCTTCATCCGTCTGTTCCTCACGTAGATGTTTGACAGCATTCTGCATAATGTGAAAGGTGCATAATCCATGCCATGCTTCTTTAAATACTTCCCCAACCGCCTTTCCCATAGCAGCATCTTGATCTGTATAGAATGTTTTAGGCCCCTTTCCATTATGAGCTATTAGAAAGGCCTCAAACAGCCACTTGAAGGATTCAAATGTTTCATCATACATGAGAGCTGCACCAAAAACTACAGTTTCTCTAAAATGATTAAAACCAACGAAGACACCAAAGGGCCTGCTCTCCTTGTTTGTTCCAAAAGTAGTGTCAAAACTAACAACATCACCAAAATGTGCATAGTCCATGATCATTTTAGCATCAGCCCAAAATATGTTTGTTATTTGTTCTTCACAATCCATTTGCATATTGGAATGATGGATTTTCAGCGATCTTGTCTTGAAATACTTAAGCATGCTACCTGCTTGGCCATATGTCATCTCTCGTTGGCGCTTGGTCCTCAAATAATTTTTGTGGTCGAGGAGCGTAAAGCTAAGATTGTTGCGTCCACCAACTTGGCGACCAGCAAGCTTATGTGCAGCTTTTGGCCCAATTCCCGCATCGGCTGCCGTTTCAATTTCGAATGCTTGTAACTCTGAAATTTTCCTTTGTGACGCCATTAAGTGAAAGGTTTCTAGCAGATGTAGTGTGTGATTGTGTTCCAAAACCAAATCAGACACTTTCAGATTTTCCTTCTTCCGGTCCATTTTCAGATTCATGTGAACTTGACAATCAGTTCTAGTTTCAGCTCGAGGGCACTTTGTTAAGTGATCCCTTTTATCTTGTGATCGAAGACCCTCATTTGCACAGACAAATCTACATGATGTAACCTTGCCATCAGTTGGCCTTCTGTTTGTATACCCTTTTCTAACCTCAAATCCTTTCTGCCCACTGTAGGTAAGCCAAAATGCCCAAGCCTCATCTGAATTTCCAAATTCCATGCCCACATGAGGTACCAAACAAGGCAATACGACTCTGTAATGCAAGAAAAACATGAATATTATACTTGTGCAGTGTACAGAAAATATTGGTACTGTAATAAGATTTTTAGGAGAGAATAAACAAAGAGAAGTACGGCTCCAATTAATTTATGTTGATCTTATGCCAACGAGAAGTACTTGAGATAAAAATATATACCTGCTCGAAGTGGAATCATGTTGCGTTGCGTGTGCTTCTTCTTCCATCTCAGTGGCTTCTTCCATGAGCGGAATGACAATTGATCGAATTCAGCCAGCTGCTTCTTCCATGAGAAAAAGGAACGTTTGATCAAATTCGAAATCAATCTGTAATCTGGTGGTGAAAGTTCAGTAAATTCTTGTAAGATAGAATGGGAAAGACAGATCGTTCATACTTACTTGAGATCGACGAGCAGAGCAGCGTGTGGTCTCCAGATCCAGCGATCGTGTTCCCCTCGATCGTCCTCGCCGTAATTCCGAATACTCGCGCCTTTTTCTGACTCCCCGCGCCCTTTTTCCCCTGTGCGAGAGAGATGGCCAGCGTAGACTGGGCCGCATGGGCCGGTTTTCTCCTTCCAACACAGCGAATAAAGGAATTAGGCTGTAGTTCGGGCGAAGGTCGTCGGATGCCATCGGACGGACCACAGGCAAGAACGTCCCTCTGCAGTACTTTCGCCAACGTCAGAGGATCCCGTTCCAATTATCTTGTACCAAAGTTTCAAAAAACCATCATAATGTAGTGTTTATGTGGATCAATTAAAAGCGTTTGTTTGTAGACACCAGATGGCACAAGAGCTGATTCCGTTGATTGTTGAGGGGTAATTAAGTTGCAGTCAGTTTCAAGACTTGATTATAGCATAGCAGCAGCAGCTGAAGAATTTGAACAAAAAAGAAACACAAGATGATATATTCTACTTAAATTAAGTGGAGTACACTTATTCTTCATTACAACAAGAAGCTGGGGTCACATCATCTAGATTAAAGCTGATATAACAAGCTGCATAGGCAGTAACGAGCACCAACAACGATCATCTAGATTAGATGCGTATTATGCGAGCCGAGTGGCAGCGAGTAGCGTGTGAAGTGGCGCTTGACGAGCTTCAAGTCCCCGGTGATCTCGACGGCCAGGAGAGAGACAATGCTACTGGGTATTGGTTGTGGACGGAGTGGCGTCAACTCGTCCTCTTCTCTCTTGATGACGGCGTTGAGCGAGATGCAGAACCTGCCGTCCCCGAAGTAGGCGAGCTTGACGTTTGGTACGGGGAAGGTATACCGGGTGAGGGAGGGGCAAGTCTCCGGCCAAGACCTGATGATCGCCGGTGGCGTGGCGTCCATGTCTCAGATGGAAAGTTTGGTGCGACGCTCGACGAAGCCAAAGAGCAGGTTGCGGCCGCTGCCCCGGAAGTCGGGGACGAATAGCGTGGCGCCGTGCAAGGGCAGCTGCCATGGTCCTTGGGTGTGCCACCGGCGGCGCACTGTATCCAATGAGAACGTGCCCTGTGGAAGAGAGACCCAGACGTGGGCGCCAGCGACAAAGTAGGCGTTGACTCTCTCGTCTGGGAGGATGCCGCCCAGCAGGTCCGGGAGGGCGCAGCAGGCCCAGCTTTGGGTCTCGGGAGGAGAGAAGAGGAGCTGGCAGCTGCGGCCCTGGGTTGTGGACGGGTGTACAGAGTCGCGGATGAGGAAGAAGGCGTTGTCCCCTACGGGGACGACTAAGATGTCGTCCCCTACGGTGAAGGTGGAGACGAAGGGCGTGGCTCTGGCGGTGTCGAAGATGATGGCCCGGCAGAGTCGGCGACGGCGGCGATGACGTGGCCGGAGGAGGAGGCGGCGATATTCATCCTGCGGCCGAAGCCGGGGTAGTTTAGGATGGCGAGGGGGTCGGCGAAGGTGAGCACCTCGTCATCGCTGCGGGATTTGGGCCTGGGCCGGGGGGAGAAGAGATGGGCGAGGTCAAGGCTGTAGACACGGAAACGGTCCTGCGTCACGTCCGTCGCCACCACCATGACGCGAGCGCCCCGGCGCGCCTGTGCCCGCGCGGCGGCGGCCAGCTGATCTACCATCGACGATCCGATCTCGATGTGACCTAGCTAGGCCGGATGGAATATATATACTACTCCGTAGTAGAAGGCACTGTACCACGTAGCTGACTAGGTTTAGGTTTCCCAAACCTTCCTATTCTTGCGTCCGGCCTCGACTTGTCTCAGGTGCGTACGGTCACGCCCTTGCAGAGCGGCGGGGCTCCATGGGTGCAGGCACCTATGGCGATGGTGCTGCTGCCGAGGGCGGCGAACTACATGTATGCTTCGGAGGTCGTCCTCGTGGATGTCCAGCTTGTGGATTTCGAACCTGTTGTTGAGCTGGTCTTCTAGGCTTCTAGCACCACGTACAGATGCCGCTTCGTTATTGAGGCTGGGACTTGCAGGGAAGAAAATCGAGCTGTCCATGCTGCCGACGGAGCCCGGAAGGAGGTGCCACCGTGCCAGGGAACTGCTGGGGATGGCGCCGGTCCTTGGGAGTAAAAGAGATGATCTGCTGACCTCAGCCATGCCGCTCCCCTCATTGTCAGGCGGCGCCGGAGAGCTGTACCAGACGCCGGCCGCAGCAGCCACCGCGAAATAGGTTCTTAGGGAAATTGTAAGTATTTAGAGCAAGAGGAGAGGATTGGGCCCCTTAACATCCGACGGGCAAGAATCCGAATGCCTTGAGAATAGCCCCTACTCGAGCAAATATGTAGTCTTTAGATTGTTTGATTAGGCGGTCATCTGAATATGCCTTTAGATTCTTCGTGAGACACATCCCTCCCGTCACAGTCCTCAAAACATTTAGGAATGACTGACCATCATAACCTAAACATGTAGATATAGGTGCTTCATAAATTGTATTGTTCACAAAAGGGGGAATGTTTTCACGAAACAGGCTTTCGCCCCGCTTTATAAATAAAGCCCAACGGCCAAACCGATACATAGTGATGAGGAAACCTCTTACAGATCAAAGATAAAACAAGAAAAACTAAGAAGCATCGAGCTTTGCCGAAGACGCCGTCGAGATCAAGGAAACCAGAGCTCCACGACACCGCCTCCAAGGAGGTAACGACACACGCAAGCGCCGCCGACATCGAGACCATAAGGTCTAGGGTTTTCACCCGGAGCCCTAGTGCGGAGAGTAGCCACAACGACGCCCTCAAGAGGGTCACGACACCCGCAGGCGTCGCCGTCGTTGGCGCCGGAGCACTAGGCTTTCACCCGGATACACCCTGCTTGGGACCTCAGATCATCCACCGTCTTCAAGCCGAGCTTCCACACACGATCTGGGCGCTGACCACGACGTCGCCGCCAACACCAGGAAACCCAACGACCACTCCTTGCCATCCACATGGTCCAAAGAGATGGGCCATCACCACCACAACGCCGCCCTGCCGTCAAGACGCTCGTGCAGTACACCTTCCGGAGCCGCCGCCCCGGCATCCGCGGACTCGCGCCCGTGTAGCGAGGCTCAGCCTGTGGCCTGCGAGGCGGGAAGGGTAGGAACGGTTGAAGCGAAGGACGGCAGTAGCACAGCCAGCCGAAGGAGACCATCCTTCACCGCCATAGGCAGTTGCCGACCGGACGCGGCAGCGGGGGCACACCAGGCCCTCTGCCCGGCCGGGCCCCGGAAGGGGCCCGTGAAGTCCCTGCCGCCACGCTGCAGCAAGAAGGCCGTCGCCGCCGCTGCCCTTGTTCCCACCGCCCCACCTTACTACCTCACCATGCCAGCATCGACGCCCACAGCTCCAGGAGCGGCCTCCTCGCCACGGCCCGTCCCTGGCCACCACAGGCCCGCCTGGCCCGTGGCAGGCCCAGATCGGGCCCGACTCGTCGCGCCGCCGGTTGGAGCGCTGCCGCACCGCCTCCCGGAGGACCACCCGCCCGCTGGAGGTCCTCGCCAGTAGCCGAGCTACCCACCACGCCGCCGGAGGGCCGCGCCGACGCCCCACTCGCCGAGGGCGTCGCCTTTCCCGGCAGCCAAGATCCGCGCCCTGGCAACCGCGAGAGGGGGAGGAGGAGGTCCCGCCGTCGCCGGCACCACGCGGGCCTGGCCCGGCGGCGCTCGCCGGCGACGGCGGGGAAGAGGGGACGAGGGGGAGGACTGGCGGCGGCGCTAGGGTTTCGCATCTCGGTCGCCCGCGCGGGGGGCGACGCGAGACGCAGGTCGAGGGGTTCGGGGAAAAATCCTTTCTCCAAGTCGAGCCCACAGGAATGTTTTGGATCGAACAAATAGCAACTTTTGGATCAAACAATCAGCAGCAGCACTAACAATAATAGAGCAGACAGGTATGAATTATCTTGTACCAAAGTTTCAAAAAATCATCATAATGTAGTGTTTATGTGGATCAATTAAAAGCGTTTGTTTGTAGACACCAGATGGCACGAGAGCTGATTCCGTTGATTGTTCAGGGGTAATTAAGTTGCAGTCAGTTTCAAGACTTGATTATAGCATAGCAGCAGCTGAAGAATTTGAACAAAAAAGAAACACAAGCTGATATATTCTCCTTAAATTAAGTGGAGTACACTTATTCTTCATTACAACAAGAAGCTGGGGTCACATCATCTAGATTAAAGCTGATATAACAAGCTGCATAGGCAGTAACGAGCACCAACAACGATCATCTAGATTAGATGCGTATTATGCGAGCCGAGTGGCAGCGAGTAGCGTGTGAAGTGGCGCTTGACGAGCTTCAAGTCCCCGGTGATCTCGACGGCCAGGAGAGAGACAATGCTACTGGGTATTGGTTGTGGACGGAGTGGCGTCAACTCGTCCTCTTCTCTCTTGATGACGGCGTTGAGCGAGATGCAGAACCTGCCGTCCCCGAAGTAGGCGAGCTTGACGTTTGGTACGGGGAAGGTATACCGGGTGAGGGAGGGGCAAGTCTCCGGCCAAGACCTGATGATCGCCGGTGGCGTGGCGTCCATGTCTCAGATGGAAAGTTTGGTGCGACGCTCGACGAAGCCAAAGAGCAGGTTGCGGCCGCTGCCCCGGAAGTCGGGGACGAATAGCGTGGCGCCGTGCAAGGGCAGCTGCCATGGTCCTTGGGTGTGCCACCGGCGGCGCACTGTATCCAATGAGAACGTGCCCTGTGGAAGAGAGACCCAGACGTGGGCGCCAGCGACAAAGTAGGCGTTGACTCTCTCGTCTGGGAGGATGTCGCCCAGCAGGTCCGGGAGGGCGCAGCAGGCCCAGCTTTGGGTCTCGGGAGGAGAGAAGAGGAGCTGGCAGCTGCGGCCCTGGGTTGTGGACGGGTGTACAGAGTCGCGGATGAGGAAGAAGGCGTTGTCCCCTACGGGGACGACTAAGATGTCGTCCCCTACGGTGAAGGTGGAGACGAAGGGCGTGGCTCTGGCGGTGTCGAAGATGATGGCCCGGCCAGAGTCGGCGACGGCGGCGATGACGTGGCCGGAGGAGGAGGCGGCGATATTCATCCTGCGGCCGAAGCCGGGGTAGTTTAGGATGGCGAGGGGGTCGGCGAAGGTGAGCACCTCGTCATCGCTGCGGGATTTGGGCCTGGGCCGGGGGGAGAAGAGATGGGCGAGGTCAAGGCTGTAGACACGGAAACGGTCCTGCGTCACGTCCGTCGCCACCACCATGACGCGAGCGCCCCGGCGCGCCTGTGCCCGCGCGGCGGCGGCCAGCTGATCTACCATCGACGATCCGATCTCGATGTGACCTAGCTAGGCCGGATGGAATATATATACTACTCCGTAGTAGAAGGCACTGTACCACGTAGCTGACTAGGTTTAGGTTTCCCAAACCTTCCTATTCTTGCGTCCGGCCTCGACTTGTCTCAGGTGCGTACGGTCACGCCCTTGCAGAGCGGCGGGGCTCCATGGGTGCAGGCACCTATGGCGATGGTGCTGCTGCCGAGGGCGGCGAACTACATGTATGCTTCGGAGGTCGTCCTCGTGGATGTCCAGCTTGTGGATTTCGAACCTGTTGTTGAGCTGGTCTTCTAGGCTTCTAGCACCACGTACAGATGCCGCTTCGTTCTTGAGGCTGGGACTTGAAGGGAAGAAAATCGAGCTGTCCATGCTGCCGACGGAGCCCGGAAGGAGGCACCAGGGAGCTGCTGGAGGAGGCGCCGGTCCTTGGGAGGAAAAGAGATGATTTGCTGACCTCAGCCATGCCGCTCCCCCCATTGTCAGGCGGCGCCGGAGAGCTGTACCAGACGCCGGCCGCAGCAGCCACCGCGAAATAGGTTCTTAGGGAAATTTAAGTATTTAGAGAAAGATGAGAGGATTGGGCCCCTTATCATCCGACGGGCAAGAATCCGAATGCCTTGATAATCGCCTCTACTCGAGCAAATATGTAGTCTTTAGATTGTTTGATTAGGCGGTCATCTGAATTCCATCAACAACCTATACAAACTACAAGTAGAAGGTGTATTATAATAGGGAGAATAGTTTATGCCTCTTCTTACCAGCCGATAAGCAGTGGCATCATCATGAGAGCCCTCTATTGTCAAAGTAAAATCATACTAGTTCTTTATCTCAAATGGGAACAAAACAACAAGTACCTACCATCAAATATATGAGGGCAGATTGCTCCATGCATCCAGGAAACAAAAACCAAGAGGGCATATCATATCTATTGCTCTTGCATTGAAAATTAAAGCAGATTTGTTTAGGGAACTACATCCCGGAGCTCCAAACGAGACCGTTATCTTATCCAACTCAAATCTCGTCTTTCACAGAACGCAACTCTTTGTATCAGTCAAAAATTTGCACAGTATTATTTCCAGACAAAGCACAAAGCCACTACTAAGCAGCGAAGGATCGGCCCATGGAGTTATATGTCGAGGAGGAACCTCCGTGGGTCTTCGACCAAGTCCTTGATGCGGCGCAGGAAGTAGACGGCCTCTCTGCCATCGATCAGCCTGTGGTCGTACGTCAGCGCGAGGTACATCATGGGCCTCGCGAGGATGCTGCCATCCACGACCACGGGGCGTTGCACAATGGAATGCATCCCAAGAATCGCTGACTGCAATAGACAGGGTATTGTGTTTCAGATGAGTATCAGCTATAAATGTATCCAGGAGATTTTGCAGAGCACCATTGAAGAAAAGCAGCAGTACCTGTGGAGGGTTGATGATAGGTGTGCTGATAAGGCTTCCATAGACGCCACCATTGGAGATGGTGAATGTTCCTCCTGCCATCTCGTCAATTGACAGTGCCCCTTCAGTAGCCTTCTTCGCAAGGGCGTTAATCCCTTTCTCGATGTCAGCAAAGTTCATTGTATCAGCATCACGGATAACCGGCACCACAAGACCCTGAAAACATACGAGATATGCATTGCACGTGAGATAATAGTCCTAAAAATAAGGTATGCAGCATGTTGACAACTATATGTTGTTATATTACCTTGGAAGTGCCAACAGCAACACTAACGTCAACGTAGTCTCTGTATATGATGTCATCACCATCAATGACAGCATTCACGATTGGCTGGTTCTGCAGTCCAGAAACAGCAGCCTGCAAAAGCCAAACAGAATCAGCATATACTAATCTAATCAAATCACCAAGCAATAGTTTGGCCATCCATAACACTGGACAGTACCTTGACAAAGCAAGACATAAGACCCAACTTCACACCATGCTTCTTGGCAAATTCATCTTTATACTCAGAACGTAGCTTCATCAAATTGGTCCTGCATCATAATATCAACAGTAAAGAAGTGATAAACAATCATAAAGTCTACAAATACAAGTTATTTTGCTTACAGCTGATGGTGAAAAAGAAAAGGATTGATCAAATTCTTATGTAAGTTGAGATGAGCAGATGCTGAATCACAACTGCTATCACATTATAAAGTCAATAAAAGATGAGTATATGTTTTGGTCAGGAATAATAGTAATCATTTCTTTGAGCGCTGTTATCCATAATACATTATGTACTGACATGTGTATCGTTATACTGTTAAAGTGGAAAGAGTAGTATAGTGACATGCACTATAACAGTGTAGTTAAATCCTTAAAGTCCACAAATATGCTAGACGGGGACAAAATGTCACCAGCTAACCATGTCCAAAGATTACCAACACACTTACATGTCAACTTCATTGAATGTGGTCAGCATTGCAAATGTGTTCTGGAATCCTTCAAACGGTTGGCAATGCGCTTCCTGAGCCTTGGCATTGGCACCTGCAGT
Organism: Poa pratensis; assembly: GCA_947311845.1. Lineage (NCBI taxonomy): Eukaryota > Viridiplantae > Streptophyta > Magnoliopsida > Poales > Poaceae > Poa > Poa pratensis. The sequence goes on from CAMZMU010000098.1 coordinate 38,924,120, forward strand.
TATCATCATGGTGGTTATCAATGTACATAAATACTAGATATTCTGCTAAAACTGACCCGATGCAACTTTATGTTATTGAAGATTAGACTTACCCGCCGCTCTCGTTCTTTTGGAGGGAGCTGTGGTTCTGTAGGTGAGGTTTTTGAAGGAGTTGGCTTTGGTGCTTGCTTCTTTGCAGGTTCTACTTTCGGTGGTTTCGCTTCTACTTTTGGTGATTTCTCTTCAACTTTTGCTGGAGCCGGTTCTTTTGGGGTTGCCTCCTCAGATGGGGCAACATGTGTTTCAGCCGGTGCTTCAGACTTTGAAACAATAGCAACTATGGTGCCTGGAGTAACTGTATCACCTTCACTAGCAATATACTGAAAAACAATGACATTAAGGAATTCAGCATTTCTGCTATACACTATCGGTAAAGGTAAACCATGATAAGAAGAGCAAATGGAATTCAAAAGGAGAAAATTAATCCACCTTTTCAAGAACACCAGCTTCAGGACTAGAAACATCTATGGTGACCTGGAATACAGAAATAAGAGGTATGTTTAATATTACACAAGCACTCACTTTGACACATATTGAGAATAGAAACTAAAAGTGATAAAAAGACACCAATACCTTATCAGTTTCAATCTGGGCTATGGCCTCATCAGCCTCAACTCTGTCACCAGGTTCTGTAATGAAGATGTGTTAACAGAAGAATATGAATGACCTTCACTGCCCAACACCCACACACCCACACCCAGAGAGAGAGAGAGAGAGAGAGAGAGAGAGAGCATACTCTTTAAGAAAGTAGCCAGAGTTCCATCAGTTACAGATTCACCCATGAAAGGTACAACAGCTTCAAACTTCTCTCCTACAGAAGAAACAACAAGAATCAATTAGCACATGCCAAGAGCAATTTTACAGTGTTGAAAATAACCTAAAAGTCTGCTTTCATTACCACTGTCTGATGCAAATGACCTACTCCAGAGTTGGTAAGGAGAGGCATTTGGGAAGTAGTGCCTTCTACCAAATTTAATAACAAACGTTAGTCATTAGTGCATGTATGAAAGGACAAAACATCTAATAACGTCTGGAGTTACGGGAATAAACAACAAATGCATGAAAAACACCTAGACGGAACAAAAATAAGTGCACAGTTTGCTAGTTACCTTGTCAGCTTTGAGCTTTGGGGACCAGCTGGAATAAGAGCTGGAGGAGAATACAGAGATATTAGATGTATTATTAGTGAACCAGTGATCAAAACCCAAAGAGCTGTTGTTCAGCTAATAACCTGACAGCTGACTGCTGTAGTTTCTGACATGTGTGTAGCTCCTCAGGAGGCCTAGTGTCTGCAAGTAAATTGGAACGGTGAGCACGAAAGATAACATGAGGAAGTAATCCATGTACTCGTATACTCTGCAAAGACATGTTGTACGAAATATAACACAACATCCTGTATATGATGTGCCGCTACAGATTCAAAAAAGGAAGATAAAGCAAGTAGTAAGCTGTTGGGACGATTACTGGGAAGCAGAATAACTGTAATTATGAACGTTACAACAGAGTCTAGGTCTTGTCAAATGCATCCAATCTCGAAGCACAAGACAAAAAAAGAGACAAGTACAAGTTACATTTTCATGAGAACAGATTGTACTTAACAGGTATGGCTAGGGTAAGGGAAATGCAGTGTAGGCATGAACGAAGAATAAAGTATCAGCCAAACAGCCAATGCAAACATTCATTGCCTGTTAGTTGCATTACCTGACCAAACAATGAAACATAGAAGAAACAGTTCCTATTCGCTGGAACCAAGCATAGAAAGCGGAACAGTAATACCCCAATTAGTCAATGCCGTGGCACCCCCCAATTCTATGTCCTCCAATTCGTTCGACGCAAACACGGAAATGAGGGGAAATAGCACGAGCACGACATGGAGCCCTAATCCGCGCACGCCAATCTAACGCAGAGACACCGAATCGCGCCGCGCGCAGCGCATCCCGAGCACCCCCTGCAACCTTACGCCCGATGCGGAACAGCAATCTCCCCCAAAACCCAATCGGAGATCCCCAATCAATCAATCGCCCGAGGAGACCATCCCGCGGAGACACCCCCGACGAAATCTAACCGTCGCGTCGACCCGCCGAACCAGCCTCGCAAACCCTAAATCCCCTTTCCCTCCGAGATCAAGTAATCGCATCGGCTGCTCCCGCGGCAAATCGCAAACTACTGGGAGGAGGGAGAGAGGGACTTACGGGGCCGGTGCGTCGGAGGAGGCGAGAGGCGATGCGGGACGCCATTTCGCCGGCGGCGGCGGCGGGGTGTCGTGGGGAAGAAGAAAGGGCGGACCACCGTGGCTGGGATTTGGGGGTTCCCTTTCGATTCGTCCTCTCTGACCTGCGGACCGAGGGTAGGAAGATGTATCAATGAGACCTGCGAATGAAGCGCTTCTCCTGGCCCCACCCGTCAGCCACCGTGGGTGGCCCACAACACCGAGCGAGACGTTTCGTCGGTGCTTTCCGCCGCGCTCCTCGACGTGCCTCCGTGCAACGTGGACACGTAGTACAAAACTAACAAAAAGTCATAAAAAAGTCGTAGAAGATCCATGTTGCCGTGTCACGGTGTCAACTCAAAACTGTATCATAATAGTAGATTTGAGATCTTTTTTTTTTTGAAGGGATCCACACTGCAAATTCAACAGAGAATACAGAGAAAGAACAGAAAAATGCAGCAGTACAACCCGTCGAAGCCAAGCACAACAGCAGCGCCAAAGGACGCCGCTGAACCTCCGCATCGCCTTGAGAAGATCTTCATCGCCGAACACCGCCGGAGAAGAAGACTCCAGGCCACCGCCAACCCCGGGGAGGGGAACACCCCACGCATGTAGAAGGCCGCAAGAGCCGTCCGCCGCAAGCGACGGAGCTGAAGAACGTTGAACGCGCACGGCCACGGCGCCTCCTCCCCGCAGCCACCCCTCTTCCAACAAGCCCTGCGCTGAGCTCGAACTCGGATTGCCGGAGCCACCGCCATTAGCACACCTTGAACAAACCTTCTCCCCTCGCCACCACGGCGGGCCGAAGAAGGAAGAACCCAAGCATCGTCAAAACAGAGCACGCAATCCAAAGCGCACCTCCCCACGCCACCATGACGAGCAGGAGAAGTCCGGACACCGCGCCAAAGGCCGGCGAACAGCTCCAAGACCCCAGAACAGAACCTCCTGTACAGGCGGTGGAAGCAGCCAGCGCGAAGCACCAGCTCTCCGCCGCAGCACCCCCACGGTGTGGCCAGGAGAAGCCACACCGAGACGAAGACAGGGACGAGGGACAAAATCTCCACAGGACGGCCTTCACCTCCGCCGCAACGACCGTCCTTAGAGCACCTAGCCTCACCAGATCCATCAATCCGGGAGGAAACCAAACCGGGAGCTCGTCGACGACGCCCCGCAGAACGCCACCGAGGTGGGGATCGAGCCCCCGCACCATTATTCCAGAGCGCCGCCGCAGCCACCACCTTCTCCAGCGCCGCCGGGAACCCCTACCCTACTATCTACAAGCCTCAGGCACGGATCCGGGGTCTCCCCACTCTCCCACCGCCGCAACGGCGGCCGGAGAGGGAGGAGACCGACGGATCGACCGTCGGCGGAGCGGTGGACGAAGTGGAACTCCCTTTCGCCTCTCTCCCGAACAGTAGCAGAGGGAGGGGAAAGTGAGCGCTTTTGGTAGATTTGAGATCTGTGCCATCAATAGTTGGCTTCCTCTTTTGGTTTGTAACATGTGAGTGGAATTTAGATTTATCCGAAACATCTTATAATTTGGAACTGAGGAACGATTCGCATGCATGTTCCCAACTAGCGAGTAACATTTATAGAACTATCCTCGGTTGGAAAAAAAATGTAGCAAAATGGCCATCATAAGTGTGATGAAATTTGTTAAGGAAATAGACCTATGACGGGTAGACCCATGTGGCCAAAAAACTGTGGCAAGCAACAAATCACACAAATAACCAAACATATGCCCCAAGGTAATATGTGTCAACTAACTAAGATTAGTTGCGGTCATGTCAAAAAAAAAGATTAGTTGCGGTAATCTTAGGCTATAAACTAAATATGTTCTTCGCAAACAATAAAACCAAAGGCGAGGTTGTGAAATGGAAGTAGGGGAGTTGGGATGTGGAGATGATATCATATGGATATGGACCCGTAAATTGCGGTTGCGTGAGAGGCGGGTAGGATGTGGAGCGTGGTGCTTGGAGGAGTGAGAAATGATACATCTCTTAACAGAATACTTTAAGGACCATCCGTCAACCGCAAATGTCCATATAAGGACGAGTAGAGTAGGGAAACGGGGACGACACCCCATTTGTCCATTTCTCTCGTTTCACATTTGTATACTTCTGTAACATATAAGAATACACATATGATTTAATATAAATATTGATAATCATATAAATTCAAGGACAATTCAATATTTCAAAAATCCTCAAAATCATAAATTTTGTACACCACACTACGTGAACCGTGAAAACTGCAAGTTCGCATGAGGTACCGACATGTGCCCAGGTAGAACACTATGAAATTGTCAATCATAATTTGTTGAAGCATCTCGAGAAAATCGTCGAGATCAGCCTCTACTTGTAGGGTCCAACTAGAGGTCTCATAAAATTGAACTCAATGTCATGTACTTGTGAGCCACACCCTACTCGTACTTGGCTGAATATATGGATGAAGTGTTTCCGGATTAAAATGGCGAGTTCCCTGGTTTGAATAATTAAAATGATATATATGTTGGAACAAAATCTAAATGATTGAAAGATGTACGACAATGACCCAAAAACAAATTGTTGGATGGAAGTATTGGTGTGTTTGTGCAGAGAGAAAACGAGTTAGTATAGTGCTGTCCAAAACTGGAATCGTGCTGAGAACAGGCCTGTGGCCTGGTGGTAGCTGTTGGCAGTGGCCAACCTACCCGTCGGGAGTTCGACTCCTCTTGGAGCAGATTTTTCCGTGCGTCTCACCTGCGCGGCACTGTTCACGTGAGCAGTGTCCGACGCAAAACACTGTTCACGTGAACAGTGTTTCGGAGCCAATTTTCACCGCGGTTCTACACTGGTATTGTGGTGTGCCCACCACCGCAGGGTTTCCCGGAAGATCTAGGCTCGCGGAGGCTCAAAGTCTTAGTATAGTCTAGTTAGGTCTAGCTTGCGCACGGGTGGCGTGTGTGTGGTGTTGTGTGTGTATGGAGTGTGTAGTGCGTGAGTTCAGATACTACAAAATGTACTAAGACCTGGAAATCTCAAAAAAAAAAAAAAAAAAACTGGAATCGTGCTACTACTCCTAAATAAAGAAAGAAAGAAACAAACAAAAATATGACACGGTCACTATAGTCATGGTGCAACCGTGACCGGAAATCCGGTACTTATGAAACAAGAAAACGGATGGCGAGTCAAAGGTAGCCCGGAAAATAACCACGCTTTCACGGATGTTACAAGAACACGATGAGCTGGCTTGTCGTATGGTCTCTGGTGATTGTGTCGACGTCGATGGTGGGCTTCGTTCTAGAAGGACATAAAAAGTCTACGAGAATAAGGACATAAAAAGTCTGGAGGAAAGGCAACGTGGATAGGATAATGTTGGGATCTAGGATGGCTGACGGAGTTGTCCAGTGCTCGATTCGTTTTTATTTAATTATACATGGCATTCGCATATTTTAGGATCAAAAGTAGACCATATGTTGACCGTAAAAGTTATACCGTTATAACCGTATTTGAAGGAGTTTCTAGCCGTATAACTTTTGTGACACATATCGAATACTCATATTAGCAATTAAAGTTAAATAGCGTTAAACAGAAATACCTTGCAAATAGGGACAAAGAGAGTACTTAAGCGACACAAAAGCACTTGTTTTGGTACCAAGTTTCGTTGTAAATAGTAGAACCATACCCCGCGCCAGTGGAATTATCTTTAGAAACTTTATTTTGTAAAAGAAAGGTATAAAGTGCATGAAACAATAAGTTGTCTAATCAGAACATGCACCTCACCACCGAAAGGGAGCGTGCGTCGCAAGGTCCCTTCGCCGCCGGCACCGTGTGGTTTTTTGCTTGACGACGGTGAGAAAAGGGTAGAGAGAGGGGGCGAGGCAGGGCACCCACGGTTCCGCCATGCCGCTCATCTGACCAACAATTAAGAAGATCCTTCCACAAATGCATGGAGGGCCCACTTAAAATTCACGTTATCAAACTATATATTTTTATACGGTTCTAATTAATGTGGAATTCACTTTTGCACATGGAAGCATACGCTCCTTCCACCGGAAAAAACATTTTTGAAATGTTAAAAAAAATTGATTTTTTTACGCGCACATCTCGACATTCTATGTATGCACAACAAGTTTCACGGGAAACCGACATTTTTTATGGTATGTGTAAAAGTCTCGTGAAAAGCTTTTTTACACCGAATTTTGTCCTTTTTAGACACGACACAAAAAAATACCGGTTTTCGGTAAAACGGCTTCGTGGGCCCATAGGATGTTTTGTCTGAATTTTTTGACATTTTCAAAATATAATTTAAAAACCAAAAGCATATGCTCCGGTGTCAAAACATCACCCCCTCTTATAATGCTATAATTTGTAATCCCACGTAGTGCTGACCAAGCACTGCACATGGGCTTGTCAAAAAAAAACTGCACGGTATGCCATCTCTTTCATCGCCATCCATCCTCGCCAAAGTCAAAAAAAAAAAAACTGACCCAGATCACTGTTTTCCTGAGAAAAATAAAACCGTTTTCAGCTGACCAAAGATTGGCGGCGGCTCCCCTTGTGCCATCAATTAGGGGCGCATTTGGTGGCCTGGAGGCCCTGTTGCGCCCCGCCAGACCAGGCTGTGGAGGGTCTGGTCTGGCTTATGCAGCATCTAAACCGTGTTGTGCATGCCGTTTGGTTGCTCGGTGGTCCATAACTCGCACGCAGAGAAAAACAGGAGCCTGTTGTTTGGTTGTGTGCAAAGTATCATTTCGGCAGAGCTGGGTGCAAATACTTGTTGTTTGGTTCCGTGCAATGATCTGATGTGGTAACCTCTTCCCACTTGTGGTGAGGTTACCCAGCACGAATAGAATCAAACTGAACATAGCACACACAAATTCAGATTGTCATACAGATCTAGTTCGTCAAGATCATAGCATAGTTCACAGCACGAGTGAAGCACGAACTCGTCGTGCTTCAAGTTCATCAGTGCAGGGGTTAATATATACCACCTCCCAAAATATTACAAACCAGCTGTCGGACCATTGGAAACCAGGGTACCACGGCCCGTATGCCTTTGGCCCAGGAGTCCACGCATGAAGAACAAGACAAGTCAACAGTCAACAGTGCATGGCCCACCAGGGTACCACGGCCCGTATGCCTTTGGCCCAGGAGTCCACGCATGAAGAACAAGACAAGTCAACAGTCAACAGTGCATGGCCCACCTCGCCAGGCTCCTCCAAGCTTCGTGCGACCGAGGCTAGAGGCCTCGGGAGGACGCTTCACCAACCGGCCAAGGAAGGGCCTCGCGAAGCCACCCTCGCGAGGAAAGCCGCGCTATCAAGCCTACGCGGTACAAGACAAAGACTTGGCGCACCCGTGACCCCGCGCCAGGGGGCATGTGCGACTGCGTCTTCCCCAGAGTGACGCTTGCGCCAGCAGGGCGTGTCGGCCAAAGCTTTCCACTTTGGTGATTAAAGGGTGCCGACCATCCACGGCAAGCAAAGCGGAGCCCAAGACTTCCCTCTTTGGTGCAAGACGGCCGGACCGGCGCTACGCGCCACCACGGGCGTCATCGACAACGTCATCGACAAGGCCTTACGACTGCGCCATGGACGGTGGCATTATCTGTGTTAGGGCAGTACGCCGGTACCCCCTCTTTGTGCTATGTGGCAACCCTTCCCGCCTAAACATTTGGGGGAAGAGGACCGGAGCACTATAAATAGGGCCTCGCTGCGGCCGTAGAGAGGGATCCCAATCTTCTTGTACCTCGCCACAAACACCTACACTTGTACTGTAATCGCTCCGAGCAGTGCAATCCATCTCAAGCAGGAAGTAGGGTATTACACCTCCATGGTGGACTGAACCTGGGTAACTGCTGTGTCTCCTTGCTGTGTGTGTGTGTCTTCTCCGCCGAGGTTACCGAGAGTTCGTCGAGAGCGTGTTTCAGTCCCCAGTGTTTGAACGACACTACACTTGAGTTTCCTTCGGGGTAATCCTCGACATTTGGTGCGCCAGGTAGGGGACTGAGGCGCTCTCTTCGACTTTCCTCACCACCATGGTCGACATACACCGCAGGGCGACCAGCCGGGTCGCCTCCGAGCCCGCCGTCAACAACCTGCGCAGACGCGCAGCTCCCGTCGCCTCTGAGGAAGAAGCGGAACACCGGTCAGAGGAGGTGGAAGCTTCTTCCCTCCATCCTTCCAGGCAGAACACGCCTCTGCCGTCCGACGGCTACACCGCGTCTGCCTCCACCCGGGCTCCACTGACGCCGAGGGCTGCGCTGCTCATGGCGCACGAACTCCTGCGCTACCGGCCCACCGAGGCCGGCCACGACGCGTGGCTCCAGCGAGTCACCGAGCTCGTCAACGCCGCGAAAGTCGCCCCGGCGCCGTCGCACTCCATAGTGCCACCAGCGTCGCAGGGAAGACTGGCGCATGGCGCCCCTCCTCCTCCTCCACCTCCTCCGCCTCCGACGAGAGGAGCTCGCGGGCCGTACCAAGATGCCCACGCCAACAGGGGCCCGTCCCACGGTGCGTCCTCCCCGCACCTCAGCGGCGCCAGCTGCCAAATCATCACAAGAGCCCCGGAGGACGCCCGCGTGAACCTCGAACGCCAGCGCGAGCAACAGGACCGCACGGTCCGCGACCTCGCCGCAGCCGGCGACCCAAGCCGCGTCGTCCTCGCCGGTGGTCACGCCACGTACAGCAATGGCTGCCTCGCCTCTCACGGGAGCTACATCGGGTGGTCTGGCCTACCAAGTTTCGCCCGGAACTGCCTCCCCGCTACGACGGCACGCTCAACCCCGTGGAGTTCCTGCAGCTCTACACCGTGGGAATCCAAGCCGCGAGCAGCGACGACCGGGTCATGGCCAACTGGTTCCCCATGGCCCTCAAGGATGTTGCCCGCTCGTGGCTCATGAACCTCCCCGAGGCTTCCATCAGGTCCTGGGGGGAGCTGTGCGAACAGTTCGTCGCCAACTTCAAGGGGACGTACAAGCGCCCTCTCTCCCTCAACGACCTCCGCGCAGTGAAACAGCGCAAGGGCGAGACGCTACGCAAGTACATCGAGCGCTTCAGCCAAGTCCGCAACAGGATCCCACGCATTAACGACGCCTCCATCATCGGGGCATTCTCCGCCGGTGTCACGGACACCAGGATGCTTGAGAAGCTCGGCATCTACGCCGACTCCCTCACCTCCGTGGTGCTGCACTTCCATCTGGTCGACAAGTGTGCTAAGGCGGAGGAAAGCCGCTTGTTCGCCCACAACTGTCGCGAGCTGGAGTACTCCGACGCGGCAAAGGTTAAGAGCAAAGGCAGGGAACCCGCAAAGCGGAAGGCATCAGCTGTCCTTGCAGCAGAGCCGGAGCCTGTCGTGGACGTCTACAAGGTCGTCAAGATACCAGGCTGCAGCAACACCATCACCATCCGCTGCGATGAGAAGGACTCTGTGCGCACTGTCGTGGACGTCTACAAGGTCGCGGCTGCCACCTACCCCTCCGACGAGGACACCCTCGACTACATGGCGCCCTCCAAGAAGAAGCAGTTCACCTCCCAGGAAAAGGCTGCGGCAAAGAAGGCAGCGGCCCAGCTGTTAGCACCCGTTTTTGGCAGATTGCCAGTTTCAGGTTCAAGGAAGGTTTGGCGGCTCGAAGAAGGCGGCAAAGAAGGCTAAAATGGTGATCTAGGAAGCTTCCCAGGAAAGGCGGACAGAAGTAGGTGGCAAATAATCTGGCAACACTGGAACAAGGCGGATTCAGGGTGTGCAAAGTTGCCTAAAGACCTAGGAAGACAACTTTCAAAGTCAAGATAAAGGCGGAAAAAGAGAAGGCAACTTTGCAAGATCAAGGCTGGAAAATAGAAGGCAATTTTCTAAAAAGAAGCCGGACGGATGCTGAAGTCCGGGTCCATTATGAAGCCGATCAAGATATCACATCTCTAAGAAAGAAGGCAAGTTTGAACCCAATATGGAAGGTCAAAAGGCACCTTTCCAAAGTAGCCAGCAAGTTTGAAGGCAACACGGATGGTCAGAAGGCAACTTTCCAAAGTAGCCAGCAAGTTTGAAGCCAACGTTGCCGGCCAAGAAGTTGCCTATTTTTGGAGATGGATTTGACTTAGAATATGATTTGTAAGCCTTGTAGAAGTCCAATACTTGTACGGGAAGTCCAGCCGCCTCATATATATGTGAGAGGTGATGGCCGATTAAAATTAAGCAAACAATCGACAACCTATCAATATAACCTACTTTTTTTCCTCAAACCCTTGTTTATGCTTCCGTTGTCCGACAATTTCGTCTAGATTTCGCCAGAGATCGAAAACCGAGCTAAGAGCGGCCAAGTCCGACTTAGTTCAGCCAATCGTTGCCGGCTTCCTCAGACAGGGCTTCCTGAGGGGCTGGGGCGTCTGGAATCAAAAGCGCCGGCTTACTGTCTTGCGTATCGCGCTAGAAGCCGGCCTCCCGCGGGGTGAGTTGCGGAGTATCTCCCCCGGCACCGCGGGTACACAAGGACGTGTTCGTGTGACGCGTTTCGAGCACAACACACTTTTTGGTGACTCCGTTGGGGACAATTCGATCTAAAAATTGGACAGCAATGACCAATTCCAAGACCAACGCTGCCAGCATCAGCACCGACAACATCATCAAGCCAACTCTCGAGAAGTTGTCGGAAGAACAATGCCAAGGTCTAGAGGCGTGGAAAGAAAAGAGAAAGCAGGAGTTCGAGGCACTGTGACTCACACTACACCACGGACCAAACATAAGGGCTGAGCACTGCCGGCAAAAATCGACTTTAGAGGGCAATTTGGCTGCCGGGAATTGTTAACTGCCGGGACAAACACCATGTTAACTGCCGGCACATCTTTTTGGCGGGAATGGATACAAAATCGAGCGAAAACTTAGGTGCGCTGTGCGAAAAGTGGAGCGAATATTCTCCTCTGCCTCTGCGCCTCTCCAAACCCTATCCATAGGTGCGCTCTGCGCTCTGCCTCTCCTCCCCTCTGCCCGTGCTCATCCCGCCGCCACCGCTCGGCCGCATCTCACCTTCGCATGGCTGCCTCCTCCGTCGCCCGTCCTCTGCCGCACATCCTCCTCTCCATGGCCGCCCCGCTCCGCCGCCCGTGCTGACCGCCGGCTCCTCGATCCCCTTTCTCTCTCTCTCTCTCTCTCTCTCTCTCTCTCTCTCTTCCTTCCGCCGCCGCCGCTAGGTGCTCCTCGCCGGCCGGCCACCCCCTCCAACCTCTCCGGCCACCAGCTGATTTCCCCGTTGTTTGTTGCACTTAACCAACCAGCCGATTTGCGATTTCGCAGGCTGAGAGGACTCTCCTCGTCGCTTGCTGCTGCTGGTGTCCACCTTCCTCGCGTCCTGGCAAGGGCGGCGCTGGATCCGCGTGCGCCGGAGGATGGAGAGGCCGACGCCGAAGGATGGAGGGGCAGGCGCTGGCGCGCGCGGGGCCTCGACTCGAGGAGATGCAGGCGGCGCTGCCGGCGCTCGAGGCGGCCGTGCGCCCGATCCGGGCGCCCATGGCCGAGCTCGCGACCGCGGGGCCGCACATCGACCGCGGAGGATGGAGCCGCCGCTCCTGCTCCAGGACGGCGCCGCCGCGGGGGACCACCTCCCGGGTACCTCGCCGTGCTGGGGCGCCTCGAGGAGGCCCTGGGGTTCCTGTCCAAGAACTGCGGCCTCGCCGCGCAGTGGCTCGCCGACATCTGCTTCCGCACCCTCGAGCTGCGCGGCCTCCCTCACCGGCGCCCGCGACTTCACCGGCGCCCGAGCTTCTTCTCCCATGGTACGCGTCCTCTTCGACCCCTTCTTTTGTTTGTCACTGAGGCGTAGCAGTAGCTTGTTGCTCACCGTGGAGTAGCAGTAGTATTGTGCTTGTTACTCCTGCTTGCTGTAGCTTCTTTACTGAATTTTGTTAATTGACGTTGCTGTAAACTGAAACTGAAACAGGAGTAGTTCATGGTGTGATTGCAAACTGAAATATTTGCTGCGAGTCTTATTCACCCAAACTGAATATTGGAGTAGCAAGGGTTGTGCTTTACTGAATATTGGAGTAGCAAGGAGTATTTGCTTGCATTATCTGTAGCAATAATCTTTGTGTGTAAGCACTTGCTACTATACTTCATTTAACAATAAGTGTGGAGCAGATACAAGTATTTCAGTTAATGGAGTAGCAAGCACTTGCTGCACTTGCTAGCAGCAGTTAATGAAACCAAAAGCAAATTAAAACTTGCTTGCTTCTCTCTGAAATTAATGTGCTAGAGTTTGTCTATGTCATGAGTTCTCTTATTCTTATGTCTGCCTTAGATTACATCTGCCATTTTATCTTGTTGTGGCTCAAAATTGATTCTGTTGACATTGCCTTGATGCAGGAACAACTGTAGATACATTCTGTTGCTGTGGATACTCTCTATTCCTGTTATGATTTCACGCCATATAGCAGTTCGTATGGTTGTCTACTGGTTCTCTCTTTTTTCACTTACCGAAACAATATCTAATGTGATAGGGAGGCCTTGCCGACGAGCTGCGGATGGATCCTTCTGCTCATCACCATCAGTCACGTACCTGGTACGACCCTGCTCGCTTGCTCCTTGTCTGCTCTGTGTATGTTATTGCCAAATACCAAGGAAAAGTTTAGTGCTTGGTATCTTGAGGCAAACACACTTGTATTCAGATTTTACCTATACCAGCAGCGGCTGCTATGGGTTTGTAAAGAAATCTTTCTAAGAATATCTAGTGTCTTTTGGCATGTTTGGATACATGTAGCTACTGTGCACAACACACACTTGTCCAACTGAGACACGTCCATCTAGCAAACGGTAATACTACAAAGTAGCTTATATAGATTCAGGTTAGGCTTGTAGAGTACCAAGCAACTTTAAACTGGAAGAAATCACACATCACATAGAAAATTCAGAGGGAAACATAAGAGAAGTGCAAGAACTTGGAGAAAATGCAACATAACCTTACATTATCCTGTAGCTTGTTCTTGCCTGCTGCTTTTCTTGCCTTTGTAACTGTTCCAAATGGAGTTTAGGTAATTAACTGTCACATTATCAAAACATTTGTTATGCTCTGTCTTTACATTTTATTACTAGTACTATCAGTCTCACACGCAAATGATAGTCCAGTAACTTGGTCCAACGATTGAAGCATGAATATGTATTGGCCATTGAAATGCTTCCTGCCCCAAATGTTTCTTCTGCATTTTTTTTCCATTGCTTATTTTTACGTGTGCCTCTTTCATTGCTTGAATGTCTGAACCTGTATGGAGTATTTGTGCCTCTTTCATTGCTTATTTAGTAGACTGCTGCTGTTTGGAGGGTGATGCAGGTTGGAGGTTGTTGCTGCTGCTCTTCTTTCCCTTTCTCTGCATGTACCTGAAATTAAATGGTGGAACTACACCATATAATTATTTTTCATAAGTCGCTGCTTATCAGTAGATCTTCCATGTGAGATCTTTACCTGGATGTGCTCTTTTTTCCTGCAGGAATTTTAAGTGATGTATTTCACGTGTATTTTTGCAGGACGGTAAAGATGGAAGTATAATACAGATGCAAATATCCATGACAAAGTAAGCCTCACCTCCACAAGGAGAATGAGAGAGGTAATGAATCCTCTATTTAGAGGATGATATAAATCTGTAGACAATTGCCTGGCTGTACATTCATTTAGTATATCCCTGCGTTGCGAATGCCAACATAGTTTGTCTGGTTCTAATGTCTAGTTTCATTGCTATTCCATTTATATATTTTGATGTTTTCATTGCTCTTTATCGTTGCTTTATGGAATTAATAAAACCTAGGTGAAAATAGCCCTGATTTGTCATATTTGCAGTTCCTTCATCATAATACGTGTGTCTTTTGATGTTCCATTGCTCCTTGCAGTAGCAAAATAAGAAGGCTGTGTTAGGTAGTGTGAACTAGTTTGCCGTTCTTTCTTGCAACAATGTACCTGTTTTTGGACTTGTACCTAGTGCTGGACACTAGTAACTGCAACATTGCACATGTTTCTTCAGCTACATGTTCACAATTAAGAGTTTGCACATATTTTTTGGGGCAGATGCTTAGTGACTGATCTCATCTCATTTTCTCTTCTTCAGGTTAAGTAAAGCACTACAAGAGGTTGATCAGCTAGCCACCGCAAGAAATAGTAGGATGCTCCAAGACTTTGATGAATGCATTGCGACTGTCTTAGACATATTTATGCACTGTCATTGTCTTAGAAACATAACTATGCACTATTGTTCATTTTGTTGTCGGTCTGTTGTATTGTATTGCCTTGTGGTATGTCTTGTGTAACCGAATGTTGTGGATGCAATATATGAACAAAATTTAACTTGTGGATGCATTTCATTTCTGTAGCTCTGTCAAAATCTGAATGAATACATTGATCTGCTTTTCCTGTCAAAATTGCCTGCCGGCAACAGAAATAGACTGCCAGCAAAAGTGGGCTAACTGCCGGCAAAAATCCCCAGTGGCCTGCCGGGAGAGAGTTTGGCCTGCCGGCAAAGATATTAAAACGAGGGCGGGCTAACTGCCAGCAAAGATCTAACTGCCGGCAAAGACTTTTGCCGACAGGGTTATAGCGGGCAGGCCGGCCTGCCGGCTCAAAATCTTTGCCGGCAGTTATATTGCCGTGTTAAGTGATTTTTCCCGGCAGCACGGGTGCCCTTAGGTTTGGTCCATGGTGTAGTGTCAAGCGGGAACAAGAAGACCAAGAGCTGTACTTGGCCAGCTTCAAGGTAGATCGGCAAGGTGTAATCTCGCCGATCAAGGAGCCGGAGTTTGTACCTCTGGAAATCAACATCGACCAACCCGCTGTAAGCAAACCCCTCTTTTCTCCTGAACAAATAGCCAAAATTCAATATCATGTCAGGAATCCTGCACTCGGGGGGCAAGGACCACGGTCAGACAAGTCGCCGCCTAGATTTATCAGGCCCTAGAGCCCGGAAGTTGGCAGATGGAAGACAAACCAGGTTGAATATAGATCAAGGAAGATGAAGCCAACTTTTGACATGCTGCTAAACAAGTACGTGCGTCAAGCTGGGTCAAGGTCACGCCAGTGGCAGTATGGGAAACGGCCAAGGTCGCCATCTGTCGAGGAAAGTAGTCGGCATAAGCCGGCTGACGAGTTCAAAGGCAGGGCAACCCGGCAATCCGTGCAGAGCCGGCTTGTGTATCTCGGGGACTCGTCATATTGGTGGATTAAGGCGCAAGCTTCTAAAAAGGCGGAGCCAGAAGGCGGATTAGTCTCAGACAACTTATTGGTCATTGGAACTCGTGTTTTAAAGTTCAAGGACCCGGTCATAGAGCTGGCAAACAGCGAGCCGATGCTTGCCATCGCGCCAAAGGCAACAGCCAATGATCATGAAGCCAGCTCCAGTCAAGCCGCGGCAGCCCAACCCCGGGATCCAAAATACACTCAGCCAAAGTGGTGCTCGCTAGGTATAACAAAAACACAAACGCGGAAACTGCAAAGGGCAAGAAACCGGGAGAAGGCAGAAGGAGCTGAGTGATCCAGGGACGTCAAATTTAATGCTGAGCGACCAATGTTGCCAGCTCAAATGTGGATTCCTAGGCCAGTCCTCATGGCAGCTTCCACACCAACTACCCTGAATCCTGCTATCAACAGTGAAATAAAGTCGGCAGCTACGTCGGCTATCACCTACTCTTCGTGGGCTGACGAAGTGGAAGCAGTAGATTTGGCAATGGCAAATCCGGCAAAGGAGTCGGCAATCCGAGACCCGGCCACAGAGAAGCCAGCAAGTAAAGACCTCGCAATACAAGAAAAGGCAGAAGAAGAACCAGCAATGTCGGAGTCGGCAATGGATGAGTCAGACAATTTGATAGATGATGAAGATCTGCTAGATTATGAAGAATCGCCGGCTCGAACGGGCATGGATATCAACATGGTGTATTACTTGCCGGCTAAGTTTCGTGCTGTTGAAGAAGAAGGCGAGGTTGCGCAAATCAACTTTGGACCCAAAAATGTTGTCTTCGAAAAACCTGACAAGCCGGTGAAACACCTCAAGCCTCTGTACGTCAGAGGGCATATTGATGGTAAGCCGGTCACCGGGATGATGGTTGATGGTGGCGCTGTGGTAAACCTGATGCTGTATTCTGTCTTCAAGAAACTACAGCTAGATGATGGCGACTTGATGAAGACAAACATGGTGCTGAATGGGTTCGAATGAGGAGAAGGAGTAGAAGCCAAATGCGTTATCAGCTTGGAGCTCACAGTAGGAAGCAAGACTTTGGCTACCGCCTTCTTTGTTGCTGAGGTGCAAGGAAATTAAAATGTGCTGCTGGGACGGGATTAGCTTCATGCTAACCAGTGTGTTCCGTCTACTATGCACCAGCAACTCGTGCAATGGGTTGACGATGAAATCGAAGTCATCCATGCTGACGAATCGGCGTGCATTGCATTAGCCGAGTCGATTGTTGACTGGCAACATTCTAATGTCACATGCCTTTCTGGGCGTGATCTATCTAGGTTCGACTTCCTGAGTGCTACCAGGGACGGATTTGTGCCAGTGTCTCTAAAGCCGATTGGTGGTAATCGGCAGCTTCTCAAGTAGATGGATCAAAACGACGAGTGGCTGTAGAAGCGTCTGGACAAGTATCGGGCCGAAAGGAACGATATGTACGAAGCAATTGAAGAACAAGATGATATGGACAAGTTGGGACAAGGCTTCACATCGGCTGACTTACTTGAAGAAGTAGACATTGTGGATGGCATTGTCCCTAGGCCGACATTTGTCAAGCAAAAGTTGGCGGCCGATTATAAGTCTAAATTAATCGTGCTAGTCAAGGAGTACGTGGATTGCTTTGCATGGGAATACCACGAGATGCATGGGTTAAGCCGAGAGTTGGTCGAACATCGGTTGCCTATTAAAGCCGGCTTCAGACCATACAAGCAGCCGACTCGCAAGTTTAATCTGCTGATCTATGATCGGATTAAGGTGGAAATAGGCCGGCTGTTGAAAGCCAACTTTATTCAGCCTTGCAAATATGCCGAATGGATAGCCAACATTGTGCCGTTCGAAAAGAAAGGATCCGACAAGATCAAGGCGTGTATAGATTTCAGAAACTTGAATCGCGCCACGCCAAAGGATGAATACCCTATGCCAATAGCCGACATGCTTATCAATGAAGCCTCAGGTCACAAAGTTATCAGCTTCTTGGATGGCAACGCAGGTTACAACCAGATATTTATGGCCGAAGAAGATTCGGCTAAGACGGCGTTTTGCTGCCCAGGCTTTGTTGGCTTGTTTGAGTGGACTGTGATTAGGGCTGGAATTAAAACTCGAAACTCGTGAGCTAAACGAGTAACTCGTGACTCGGCTCGGCTCGGCTCGAACTCGTTGTCTAACGAGCCGAGCCAAGTTTCATTTCTGAACTCGTTTGTTGACCAAGCTACTCGTGAGTAGCTCGCGAGTAGCTCGATAACTCGTTTAACACATTCTAAGTGTTAAAACATGCGCGCATACGGAAAAACAAGTAATTTTCCTACTAATTCTGAACTACAACAATGATGATATTTCTACAATTTTACATCTCTGGTCAAAGAATAGATCAATGTTGAAATATAGAATCTTTACACCATTATCAGTGCAAAAAATATTAACAGCTTGGCACTAATATATCAAAAATTCCATATTTTTTATTTGAACGAGTTAAACGAGCTACTCGCTAGTTTACCGAGCCGAGCCAAGTTTCATTTCTGAACTCGTTTGTTAAACGAGTCGAGTCGAGCTCGACTCGTCAGTTAGCGAGTTCAAGCGAGTCGAGCCGAGCTCGCTCAGCTCGGCTCGAATTCCAGGCCTAACTGTGATGACCTTTGGATTGAAAAATGCTGGAGCCACATATCAAAGAGCGATGAACCTTATATTTCATGATCTTCTTGGAGTCGTACTGGAGGTGTATATTGATGACGTGGTGGTTAAGTCGGACGGCGAGTCAAATCACTTGGCCGACTGCGGCTAGCGTTTGAAAGAATGAGGAAGTACGGGATCAAGATGAATCCTTTGAAGTGTGCTTTTGGCGTGTCGGCTGGGAGGTTCCTTGGTTTTATCATACACGAACATGGCATAGAAGTTGACCCGACAAAGATTGAAGCCATCCAGAAAATGCAAGCGCCGGGTTGCAAAAAGGACATGCAGAAGTTTCTGGGCAAGGTAAACTATTTGAGGAGATTTATTGCTAACTTGTCTGGAAAAGTTGATGCATTTACACAGATCCTTCGGCTCAAGAACGATGATGAATTCACTTGGGGGGCAAGGCAGCAAGAGGCATTTGACAAGATCAAAAGTTGCCTATCTACTCCTCCAGTTCTCAGGAAGCCGGCTCGTGGTCAGCCTTTCCGGCTTTACATTGCTGCTAAGGACAAAGTGAACGGGGCTGTCTTAACTCAGGAAGCCGAAGGACAAGAATACGTCATCACATATCTGAGTCGACGTTTGCTGGATGCCGAGTCAAGGTACAACTTTGTGGAGAGGTTGTGTTTGTCTCTTTATTTTGCCTGCGCCAAATTGCGCCATTATCTGCTTTCCAGCGAATGCAAAGTCTTTGGTCAGACCGATGTTCTCAAACACATGATACAAAGGCTGATTCTCAGTGGGTGAATCGGCAAGTGGGCATATGAGTTGATTGAATATGATTTGGCTTATGAGTCCCTAAAATCTATGAAAGGCCAAATTGTGGCCGACTTTATTGTCGAACCTCGGATTGACTTGGAGCAAGAAGCCGGGTTGAACATTGTGTCGGCTGTACCGTGGAAGCTTTATTTTGACGGCTCAGTTTGCAGCAGCGGACAAGGAGTCGGCATTGTGTATATCTCACCACACGGTACTGTTTTCGAAGCCTCTTGTCGTCTTGACTATTTATGCACTAACAATGAAGCCGAATACGAAGCACTTCTATTCGGGCTGGAAATCTTGATTGACGCAGGGGTAACTCATGTCGAGGCATATGGAGATTCGTTGCTTATTGTCCAGCAAGTGGCCAAGATTTGTCAATGCAACAATGGATCACTCAATATGTACCTTGACAGATGCCTGGATATGATTTCAACATTGGATTATTTCCACATATCTCATGTTCCTAGGCAAGACAATTGGCTTGCAAATGAGTTGGCACAACAGGCGTCTGGCTATCACGTCAGTCGTGGTATATTCTTTATCAGGGAACAGCCGACAACTCATGTTGCCAACTTGGAGGAAGCCAAACAGGAGGCCGGCTTGTTGGAGCCGGCTAAGGAGAAGGCCAGACAAGAAGCCGGCTTATTGGAGCCGACTAAAGAGGAGTCAAATGACAACTTGGCGTACTGTAGGTGAGGCAAAGACCGGGAGCCTCTTCAGGCGCCCCTCGAGAGGAACCATCGCTGGCTCGTGAGGTTTCCTCAGAGTCGGGCACCCCCGGGGCCACAGTTCGAGGCACTTTTGGGCTGATAGGAGGTGCACTGGGGACCTCCATCCCCTCGGCTGACGGACCAGCCGGGGTAACAGGAATGCCCACGACAGGTATCCCAGGGACCGTGATGGAAGCAGACGGCGCGAGGGAAGGCCTGTCTTCGACGGAAGGGTCCACCGGCCGCTCCTCCCGAGGGACGGGCTCGGACCGGGTGAAGGAAGCGACCGCCGAGCGGCGATCAACCCGAGGGGAGGGCTCCGCCCGTGTCCCCTGTTCCCCCGTTCTCTTCCTCTTCGCCGAGGGTGCCCTGGATAGGTGGAGAAGGGTCAGCCACCGCGACACGGCGAATCAGATTATGAAAAGACCTCAAGGAGCTTACTCGTCCACGGCGAACCAGCGCCCTTTGCGAAACCATGAAGACGACGAAGCTCCGGCGATGCCGTCGCCTAGATCCGCGCTTCGCTCCCTGGCATTGCTCGACGAGGGAGCGCCTCGCGATCGGCCCACTGATGACCCTCGGGCCGCGCCCGTGCAATCCATCTCGCACGTGTTCCTCTCCCCGAACATCACAGAAGAGATTCGATGGCGCAAAGAGCTCGAGAAGGAAGAAGGAGGCGAAGCACTCGAGTGAAGAAACAATGAAGATGATGGGACGGCCGCGCCACGCGCGGCCAGGGTTTTTTGCCAACTCGGGCAGTTACCGAGGCTGAAAGTGCATGTGTTGCCCCATGCGTGGTTTTGGTAATTAATGACAATTCTTATGGACTAATGTTTGCATTGAGATATTCTTGTAGATCTTGTTCATAGGAAAAGATTGGAGTTCATGTGTTGGACTCTAGAAGATTATATGATGATCAAGGTTCTATCCAAGGGTTGATATGAAGAATGGTCATTTAGAGTTGAGCTTATTGCAAGCATGGCTTGGAAAGAAGATTGGGTGAACATTCATGTTTATCTCCAAGCCATCATATACATCAAGAGAAGAAGATGAAGTGCAAGTGGATACATGAAGACGGAGCTTAGCAAGGCTCTCCCATCATGGTGTATGGGAGAGTATTTGGAGAAGTCTTCATCAAGCATGTGCTAGCAAGCACAATCAAGAAAGGTGTTCCAACTTGAGGGAGTCAAGATCGTCATCATCCAGCTCAAGTGGAATGCGCAAGGCAAAGGTATGATCTTGATAGGGTTTCTATTTTATCGGTCTCATGGTGTTAGTGGGAGACCGGGTTATAGGATAGACGACGTAATATCAAGAGGGGCTCTCAAGTGAGTAACTTGATCGCATCTTTGTGGAGAGCTCAAACCTTTGCATATTTGGCATATCATCTTTCTTGGTTCTTATTTGGCTTTTATCCATGTGAGAATTTAGAGCTTGTGTTCATCTCCATACCATGCTCTAGTTCATCAAAAACGGATTTCATTAGAATATCTTGTGGTGTTTTTTATGTTGGAGGTTTTACCGGTTCGTTTCTTGTAGAGAGGTCAAACTCTCCTCTTATGTTATCCTCCTCACATGATGGACTATGATGTGTATATGCATGATCTTGTAGTGCTTGTGATTATCTTCGGAGCAAGCCCAAGATCATAGAAAACGGAGTCCGGATGAAAAACTTGTTGTGTTTTCTTGTTGGAAATATTATCGGTTTATCCTTGAGGAAAGTTCCACACCTTCCCATGTGTGGCAACTTAACTCTATTTATGGTTCTTAATATTTCCAACAAAATTGGTTTCATCCTTGAGGAAAGCTCTTGTCGCTATCTTTCCAACAAAATTGGTTTCATCCCATTTGGAGTTTTCTCGCAAAAGTTATGGGCGTTTCATTTTCGGGTTCTGGGTGGCCAGCCCCAGGCCGGCCTGACCAGCTCCTAGGCCGGGCGCCTCTCTGGCGAGTGGCCAGCCTCCAGGCCAGCCAGGCCGGCTCCCAGGCCGGCCTCCCTGCACTGCCCAATGGGCACTTTTTGAGGGGACCTATTTAAGGGCTTTCTTCCCCAACGGTTCACTAATCCTTTGAGCTCGTTTTTTCCCTCTCTCTCCTCCATTGTTGACCTTTGGAAAAGCTTGCCTTCCTCTTAATCCCTCCCATGATTCTTGCATATCTTTGAGGGAAAGTGAGAGGAGATCTAGATCTACAATTCTACCAATCCATCTCTCCTCTAAGTGAGGGGAACCTAGTAGATCTTGATCTTGGAGTTCTTGGTGTTTCTCCTCTTTTGTTCTTCCTCTCTTATTCCCCCTGATGCATGTAAAATGCATACATGAACTTTGCATTATTTTACTTATATTCCAGTCATATTTGCATCATATAAGGGTTATATCACTGTTTTATAATGATTTTGGGAATATTTGATATGTTTCCTATTTTTTATGGAATTAACCCTGCGCAGGCAGAAAACCCTATTTCTATATTTTAATGTTTCAGGGAACCAAACGACGTCCAAATGACCTGGAAATTTACGAGCATCAGTTTTTGGAAGGAACAAAGCGTGGGAGCGAAGGAAGCAAACAAGCGGAGGCCCGAGGGCCCAGATGAGTGGGCCCATGCGGCCCAAGTACCTGGCCGCGTGGGACCCCCCTTTTGGCCCTCGGAGCTCCGTTGCCGTCGATCTTTCCTCCACCGACTCGGTTTTGACCTAAAACCTCTTATAAAAATAGTCCCCCGACGTTCTCTGGAAGGAGCGCCGCAGAAACACAGAAACACCAAAACAGAGACCTGGAGTTGCAGATTGGAGGGGGAAAACTCCGGCGGGGCGCTGCCGGCGTGGTCTCCATCTTCTCCAACGACTTCTCCACCGTCTCCATGATGAAGAGGGAGTAGTCCACCTCTGCACTATGGGTTTGTGGAAGTAACTTATGTATCTCTCTCTCTCTCGAGCTTCACTAATTAGTACCGTATGAGCTGCTGAACATGATTACGGTCATCTATGTAATACCTTTGTGGTGGATCTTTTATTAGTTAATATATGTTTGAGATTGCAATGGTTTTGTTTCAGTTATGAAAGTAGATTCATATTATGTACCCCGTTCTTATTTACTTGTCATGATCAAGCATGTTTATGAAAGCATGTGAGGGGGAACGTGTGCATTAGTTGGAGTAACGGGGGTGGCTAGTGCAGTGAACGTGAGAGAAAGTTCTGCGATCCACTTGGGTATTTTTACCTTACTTAGTTGCCTCACTAGGGATAAAAAGAAATACCTTGCTACCGGAGATGTGGGTGTGTGATACGTCCATTTTGCATCACTATTTTATATCATAATCTACTGCTATTCATCGATATATTTCATATTTAGAAGTGTTACTTATGTTATTTACCTATTTTGCATGTTTGATGAATAATGGAGAATTGGACACCGGAGTCAGGATTCTGCTGGAAAAAGCACCGTCGAGATGCACTATTTCTGAAGATCAATAAATCGAAGGAGACATATGGAAGTTCCTATTTTACCAGAAGATGGAGGAGGCCAAAAGGGAGAGCTGAGATGGGCCATGGTGGGCCCTCCTCACCCCTTGGCGCGGTGGGGCCCCCTGCCGCGCCGAGAGGTGGTTTGGGGGCCCTGGCCCACCTCAGCCGTCCCCCCTTCGCGTACTTGACCCCCTCGGAACCCTAACACAGGAGGGAGGACCATCGAGATATTCCGCCGCCTCCACGAGGCGGAAAACACCAGAGAGCGAAAAGCTCCCCTGCAGGAAGAAATCTGCCGGGGGAAATTCCCTCCCGGAGGGGGAAATCATCGCCATCATCACCGTCATCGAGCTGGACTTCATCGGGATCATCATCATCATCATCTCCACCGCCAACACCATCATCACCGCCGCTGCACCCCATCTCCGTTGTAACATCTAGGACGGAATCTTGTCTATTTCATAGGGGAAACTCTCCCGGTGTTGATTACTCTTGTTATTGATGCTATTGGGTGAAACCATTGGACTAAGGTTTATGTTCAGATTGTTATTCATCATCATATCACCTCTGATCATGTTCCGTATGATGTCTTGTGAGTAGTTCGTTTAGTTCTTGAGGACATGGGAGAAGTCTTGATGTTAGTAGTGAACTATGTTGAGTAATATTTAATGGTTTGATGCTTAAGTTGTGGTGTTATTCTTCTAGTGGTGTCATGTGAACGTCGACTACATGATACTTCACCTTTATGGGCCTAGGGGAATGCATTGTGTATTCGTTTGCCAATTGTGGGGTTGCCGGAGTGACAGAAACCTGAACACCCGTTGGTATATCGATGCATGAGGGATAGCAGGATCTCAAAGTTTAAGGCTGTGGTTAGTTTAACTTAATTACTTTCTTGTATTTGTGGATGCTTGCAAGGGGTATAATCACAAGTATGTATTAGTCCTAGGAAGGGCGGTGCATTAGCATAGGTTCACCCACACAACACTTATCAAAACAATGAAGATTAATCAACTATAGGAAGCGAAAGCACTTGACAATACTCCCGTGTGTCCTCAAGAACGTTTGGTGATTATAAGTACAACAACCGGCTTGTCCTTTGCTGTAGAAAGGATTGGGCCACTCGCTGCAACTATTACTACTGCATTTTATTTACTTGTACTTTATTTATCGGTCATATCAAAAACTCCTAAAAACTCGTCTGTGAGCATTTACAGTGAATCCTTCATCAAAACCGCTTGTCAACACCTTCTGCTCCTCGTTGGGTTCGACACTCTTATTTATCGAAAGTACTACGATACACCCCCTATACTTGTGGGTTATCAGTGTGACCATTGCCACTACTCCATGACTAGATCTAGCATGTTCTTATTTTAACTTCATGTCATGATACTTATTGCTATACTCTGAGTTATCTTAATTACTGAGGTATTATGATTTAGTTCGCATCTTGGTGGAGTATAAGAGAGACTAATAACCAAAAGGCTCTATGTTAGGACGTGATGCCCATATAATTATAACTTGTCAACTGTTGTGTTGCAATCTCATATGTCAACTCTAGTGTTCCATTGTCTACCACTTTATTAAAAAGAGAGTGCATTTGTGAAACCATGAACCCCGGTCCATTTTTAATCATAAGAAACACCTTTCCAACCACTTTTCCATTTTCTGCCATTTAAAAATCCGAAAATACAAAAACACTTTTCATCTTGCATTCATCATATAAAACCCAAAAATATCATTTATCATTGCTACCACCATCCTTGCATATTTATTTACCACCCATTGCATATTTATTTCTTGTTTGCATTGCATATTATCTTGATATCATTCTCACACCTTGTGCTTGACAACCACTAGGTGAGGTTGAGGACCAAAACATTTACTTTGTTTTGTAGGTAACCAAAAGAAGGATAGGAAAGATAAATCTTCACTACTGATTCCCCGAGAGTTCGATATTAAACCCTCGAGTCACCCCTCGTGGGGAAAACACGTCTTCCACTTACTACACACTCTGCACTTGGAGTCTCAACCTAACCCATTTACTTTTCACGCAGGTAACTACGTGAAGGGCCATCAAGACTGTTTTCTGGCGCCGTTGCCGGGGAATCATTGCTGAAAGGTTTATCCAAGGATATCTCACCAAGTCAACTTCATCACCAACTTGTGCTAACACCTAAGCTTGGGGAGGTTGCACCTACGTGAGCATCATCTTATCCATCTTTACCTTCAAAGCAATTTATCTTGTTTTGTCATTGTCTTGCATTTTTATTTCGGTTTGCATATTTATTTTCAGTTTTGCATAAAAAATTAAAAAACACATAAAAACTTGCTAAAATGGGAGAAAGAACTAAGTTGTGTGATTACACAAACACTCCAAATGATCAATTTATTGCTAGGCCCATTGCCACACCTAAGATAAATGCTGAGAGTTATGAAGTAAGTCCTAGTTTGTTGAACTTGATAACTAGGGAACAATTTGGCGGTAGTGCTATGGAGGATGCCTCTATGCATCTTCATGATTTTGTTGAAATATGTGACATGCAGAAATTTAAAAATGTGGAAAGTGATATTCTAAAACTGAAGTTATTTCCTTTCTCACTTAGAGGAAAAGCTAAAGAGTGGCTGCATTCATTACCTATTGATAGCATTAAAACTTGGGATGATTTAAAAGAAGCTTTCATTAAGAAATACTATCCTCCTGTTAAAATTTTGCAAAATAGAAACAACATTCTTTCTTTTAGGCAAAATGAAAATGAACATGTTGCTATGGCTTGGGATAGGATTAAACTTATGCTTAGAACTTGTCCATCACATGGGGTCAACGAATGGACCATATTACACTCTTTTTACAATGGTCTAAATTACATGTCTAGAAATATTCTTGATTCTGCTGCTGGAGGTGCTTTATGGGAAAAACTATAGTAGAAGCTAAGAACATATTGGAAAGTATTTTGCAAAACTATAGTCAATGGCATACTGATAGAGCACCTAATCCTTCTAAGAAAGTGAACTCCATAGAAGAAACAAATGATTTGTCATCTAAAATGGATACTATTCTTGCTTTCATTAATAAACAAAATATTGAAAATGTGCCTTTGCAAGAACTAGTTGGTAATAATCCTGAAAATATTGATGTCAACTTCATTAGGAACTATGGTAATAATGGGTATGGTAACAACAATTATAACTCTTATAATAAACCCCCATATGTGCCAAACAAATATGCCACTAGTAGTAATGTTTCTAGTGATTTGGAAAACACCATTAGATCATTTATATCTACTCAAAAGGAGCTTAATAAGGAATTTATATCTAAGTTTGAAAAACAAGACTCTTTGTTTGAAAGGGTAGATCAGCTCACTAAGGAAGTTTCCTCATTAAAGAACACCATTATAGCTCAAAAACATGAGGAAACAATTAAATATTGTCAAGAGGTTATAAATAAATCTTGGGAACATATTCATGAGCAAGAGAGAATTGCTAAGGAAACTATTATGGTGTGAAAGAAAAGAAAGTTGAGAAGTTAAAATGCTTAGTGAAGTCAAGGAACCATTGCTTGACTTAGAGAATTGTAGCTTGCATGAATTAATATCTATCTTACAAAAATTTGCAAGTGATCCTTCTATTAATGTTAACCAAGCTGGTTTTGGTTCTTATATTGCTAATCATGTTTAAAAGAAAAGATTGCTAGGTACAACCAAGAGGCTATGATACCACCTAAGCTTGGGGATATATGGATTCCCAAAGTCCTAGTAACCATTGGAAAAGAGACACACCATGCTATACTTGATCTAGGATCTAGTGTCTCTGTTTTATCTAAAGAACTATATGAAGTACTTGAATTGAAAAATCTTGAAAAATGCTCTATTGAACTTGCACTTGCTGATGATTCCATTAAACATGCTTTAGGAAAGTAAGTGATGTTATGGTAGAGTTACATATGACATTTGTGCCTGTTGATTTTCTAATCATGGATATGGGGAATAAAACCTCTAGTCCAATTATTCTTGGAAGACCTTTTCTTCGTACTACAGGTGCTATCATTGATTCAAAAGAAGGGAATGTGAAGTTTCAGTTTCCACACAAGAAGTGCATGGAACACTTCCCAAGGAAGAGGGACACACCAAAGTTCAAGCTCCCTCATGAGCTTCGTCCACAATAAACATCAAGTAAGAAGCCTAGCTATATGGCTATAAAGAAAGCGCTTTACGGGAGGCAACCCGGTTGTTTTTATTTGTGATTTTCTTTGTGTCCTCTTGCTGTAACAAGAGACTTAGTGTTTAGTTTAGTTTCTGGAATTTTTAATAAAGTGCCAAGTTTTACTCATTTTGGTATGAAAAGTTGCTTATAGCGTTCGGAGATTTTATTCCTGCACGAATCTGTGCACGGTATGATTTTTAATTCTTATTCTGTAACTCCGAATGAGCTCATATTTAAACTGTAGTGCAACTTTTCATCCTCTGTATGCATGAATTTTTCGGAATTTTCCGACAAAGTTAAGTAGGGTAGAAAAATACGTTTAGCTGCTGCTGTTTTTCTGGACAGATTCTGTCCCATTTTGTTTGATGCATGCTTAGAACTTTTAACTTGAATCTTTTTATCCAATTGAGTTTATGAGTAGGCATACAACATTATACACTTTCTGGACATTCATATGAATTTTTTTAAGGATTATATGCAGCAAGAAATCTATTTGTTTATCACTACTAATGCACCCCACAGAAAAAGAAATGGGAGAAACGGTGTTTTGAAGTTTTTTCACAGGGATTAGAGGAGATGCACCAAGAGCTATCCAAGGATGGTGAAGACCATAAGCTTGGGGATGTGAAGACAACCCCACTGGACCTACACACTCTCGGTTTGCACACGTCTAACTTCTGTTTTTCGATCGAAACACTTTATCGCATAAACTTGGAGCGTCTTTTTGTTTGTTTAGGTTTGATTTTTATTTTGTGAGACCACCACACTATCATTTATATATGAGAGAGCTACTGGAAATTTGGGTTGAATTATGTTGGATGCTATTATAAGATTGGGAAAAGGGATGTTGAGTTAATTTTAAAAGATACATATAATTGCATGATTCATGAGCTTGTTAATGAGTAATAATTTGCAAATATTTTATCAAGAGCTATCTTTTATTCATGTTTTGATGCTAAATGTTATTTTACCTTGTTTTAACATGGATTAGTTAGTTCTATGGACACTCATGCATGCATTTAGATGGTCAACTTTCTCCCTCTTGCTAGCCCAAAAATTCCAACAAGCAAAAACTTGTTTCCAACACCTTCAACCAAAGTTTTTCCAGTGAGTCCACCATATCTACCTATTAGCTTTATGCTATTCCGAGTATGTTTATCATGATATTTGTGTTATCTATACCTCTGAATGAAAATGCTTATGTTGTTGATTGTTGTGGGAAAAGTTGGTTATAGAGCTCTCTCGAACTTGATGCACACTTTACTTTCATTGCATAAATAAAATATGACCCATTGTGATTAAAATTATGATGTTGTGGCTTGACAAATGTCTTTGGTTGAGAGTTAGCTCATATGTGCTGTCACATGGCAAGCTTTCAACATTGCACTTCATCTCATTTAGTTGATATCATGTACTTTTGTTTATGGATGCTTACCATGGGTGAAATAAATGTGGAAATGAAGTGAGTTTAAATGAGTTTGTATAAATGGTTAGAGAGACGCCTGGGCCGCTAATCTAAGCCATGCATCATTCATGGTGGAAATTTACTTACATGCTATGGTGAACCTTCTGTGATACACCTTACAATAAAAAGCTATCTAATGGTAAATAAAAAGGGTGTTGAGATTGTTCATTGTGTTTGTTTGTCTTGTCATTTTGATATGGGCTTGTTCCATATCCTGGGACAAGAGGTACCCCAGTTGACGCTCTTAATGATACTATTATTACTTACAATGATATTTAACTTGAACTTGCTTTGTTTTCCAAGTTGAGTAACACATGGAGTAGGTACTTGTATTCAAGGGGCATGAGACTTTCAACCTGTACTTTGTCAAGCACACTACTCGTATTTGCTTTCACTTTAAACTTAATCATTCAAGATGCTATGATAGGGGAATGAGAGCTTGACACCAAGGATTACCATATTACAATCATTGACTTAAGTAGAGAAGTTCAGAAGTTAGATGAAACTTATTCATGCTTTACCTCTACTCATATATATCTTTCCAAAGTGTCCACCTTTTATATTCAGATTTTCATCAATACTCTATGACCATTGTATGATCTTATTCATATATACTTGTCCATAGTACTTCTTCTCTTATGTTACACTTTGTGAATTATCATTGAACATCCTTGCATTGAATACTTGATATCACTTCATAAACTATCTTGCATATTGCTACTCCTTTTAAGAATGAATCATTTGACTCTATGTAGCAATAGTAATCATCTTTGATATCCATTGATAGTATTAAATTGCAAAGTCCATGTTAGTTTTATCACCTTCATACTCGAGGACGAGTATAGGTTAAGCTTGGGGATGTTGATGCATGTAAAATGCATACATGAACTTTGCATTATTTTACTTATATTCCAGTCATATTTGCATCATATAAGGGTTATATCACTGTTTTATAATGATTTTGGGAATATTTGATATGTTTCCTATTTTTTATGGAATTAACCCTGCGCAGGCAGAAAACCCTATTTCTATATTTTAATGTTTCAGGGACCCAAACGACGTCCAAATGACCTGGAAATTTACGAGCATCAGTTTTTGGAAGGAACAAAGCGTGGGAGCGAAGGAAGCAAACAAGCGGAGGCCCGAGGGCCAGATGAGTGGGCCCACGCGGCCAGTACCTGGCCGCGTGGGACCCCCCTTTTGGCCTCGGAGCTCCGTTGCCGTCGATCTTTCCTCCACCGACTCCGTTTTGACCTAAAACCCTATAAAAATAGTCCCCCGACGTTCTCTGGAAGGAGCGCCGCAGAAACACAGAAACACCGAAACAGAGACCTGGAGCTGCAGATTGGAGGGGGAAAACTCCGGCGGGGCGCTGCCGGCGTGGTCTCCATCTTCTCCAACGACTTCTCCACCGTCTCCATGATGAAGAGGGAGTAGTCCACCTCTGGACTATGGGTTTGTGGAAGTAACTTATGTATCTCTCTCTCGAGCTTCACTAATTAGTACCGTATGAGCTGCTGAACATGATTACGGTCATCTATGTAATACCTTTGTGGTGGATCTTTTTATGAGTTAATATATGTTTGAGATTGCAATGGTTTTGTTTCAGTTATGAAAGTAGATGCATATTATGTACCCCGTTCTTATTTACTTGTCATGATCAAGCATGTTTATGAGAGCGTGTGAGGGGGAACGTGTGCATTAGTTGGAGTAACGGGGGGTGGCTAGTGCAGTGAACGTGAGAGAAAGTTCTGCGATCCACTTGGGTATTTTACCTTACTTTGTTGCCTCACTAGGGATAAAAAGAAATACCATGCTACCGGAGATGTGGGTGTGACCATTGCCACTACTCCATGACTAGATCTAGCATGTTCTTATTTTAACTTCATGTCATGATACTTATTGCTATACTCTGAGTTATCTTAATTACTGAGGTGTTATGATTTAGTTCGCATCTTGGTGGAGTATAAGAGAGACTAATAACCAAAAGGTCTCTATGTTAGGACGTGATGCCCATATAATTATAACTTGTCATTAAACTGTTGTGTTGCAATCTCATATGTCAACTCTAGTGTTCCATTGTCTACCACTTTATTAAAGAGAGAGTGCATTTGTGAAACCATGAACCCCGGTCCATTTTTAATCATAAGAAACACCTTTCCAACCACTTTTCCATTTTCTGCCATTTAAAAATCCGAAAATACAAAAACACTTTTACATCTTGCATTCATCATATAAAACCCAAAAATATCATTTATCATTGCTACCACCATCCTTGCATATTTATTTACCACCATTGCATATTTATTTCTTGTTTGCATTGCATATTATCTTGATATCATTCTCACACCTTGTGCTTGACAACCACTAGGTGAGGTTGAGGACCAAAACATTTACTTTGTTTTGTAGGTAACCAAAAGAAGGATAGGAAAGATAAATCTTCACTACTGATTCCCCGAGAGTTCGATATTAAACCCTCGAGTCACCCCTCGTGGGGAAAACACGTCTTCCACTTACTACACACTCTGCACTTGGAGTCTCAACCTAACCCATTTACTTTTCGCGCAGGTAACTACGTGAAGGGCCATCAAGACTGTTTTCTGGCGCCGTTGCCGGGGAATCATTGCTGAAAGGTTTATCCAAGGATATCTCACTAAGTCAACTTCATCACCAACTTGTGCTAACACCTAAGCTTGGGGAGGTTGCACCTACGTGAGCATCATCTTATCCATCTTTACCTTCAAAGCAATTTATCTTGTTTTGTCATTGTCTTGCATTTGTTATTTCGGTTTGCATATTATTTTCAGTTTTGCATAAAATTTTAAAAAACACATAAAAACTTGCTAAAATGGGAGAAAGAACTAAGTTGCGTGATTACACAAACACTCCAAATGATCAATTTATTGCTAGGCCCATTGCCACACTGATGCATGTAAAATGCATACAAAAACTTTGCATGTTATTACTAGATATTACTACATATTTGCAACTTATATGATGTTATATTCATGTTTTATAATGATTTCGGGGATTTTCTAAACAATCCCCCCTCTTTTGGTTCTAACTCTGTTTTCCAGAAAACGTCTTTTTTAGTGTTTCGGACTTTCCGGGAGCTTCGGGACTCCAAAAAGGGCAAGGCCAAAGAGCACGGTTCAGAATTTTCGAGACGAACGCAATGGGCTGAAAATGAAGACCAGAAGCCCAACCAGCTGGAAACTAGAGGGCCCCACGTGGTCAGATTCCCTGGCCGCGTGAGGACCCCTCTTTTCCCCCTCGTGGCTCCGATGCCGTCCGTTTTCGTCTCCGTGGCTTCGTCTTGACCTAAAACCGGCTATAAAAATAGTCCCCCGGAGTTTCGGGAGGAGGCGGCGGAGAAACACAAAACCACGAAACAGAGAGTCAGAAGGCTGCCGCCGGAGAAGATCGGAGGGGGGAAACGCCGCCGGAATCACCTCCGGAGGGCTCCACCCCCCTCCGGCGTGTTCATCATCAACATCTACAGCAAGATCATCTCCATCTCTCCACTGTAAACTCTTGGCAAACATGATATATGATGCAATATACTATTCCCTTGATCTATTGTGTCTCCCCATCTATGTTTGAGAAGTGATTTGTTCATGGCAATAGTGAAATAGTTCGTTGATTGGTTGCATACAAGTTTTGTTATCTTTTATGATTGTCTTTATGTACAATATATGAGTGCACACATATGTTGGGGAATGCATGTAAGGTGATCACCGGTAATGTAATGGAGTGAGGGAGACTTGGGAGGACATGTAAACCTGAGACCGAGTCATGAAGTTACTTTATTGGGGGATATATATAGGGGACCTTAGAACTTAAGGCTATGGTGGGACTTTTATGTCTTAATAATTCTTGTGTGCTCATTTACTTGGCCATGAGATCCATCATAAGGGGTTTTAGTTCATTTACTTGGCTACACCTATTTATGGCTCCTTCCTAGAAGAAACAATTAAGACTGAAACATGTGCTTCACTAATTGTGACAACCACACGAATGAAATAACAATTGCTAGAACATTTGCTCCCTTGAGATATTTGCTACTTGAGATATTTGCTACTTGCTACTTTGAGAAACTTGCTCTAAGAAACTTGCGTTTGAAACTTGATTGAGAAACTTGTTACTAGATAAACCCATTCCACATCACTTGCTTTCATTAGTTAGTTCCTTTCATATTTAAACTTATTGCTTTGCACAAACGGCCATATAAGAGGGTTATAGGGCTTTAGAGAATAGATAGTTTACCTTCAGCTCCTCGTGGGTTCGACACTCAAATACTTATCGAATTGTGCTACAGTGATTCCTTGCTCTTGGGGATTATCAAGCACTTTTCTGGCGCCGTTGCCGGGGAGCGTTGTGCTAAGCTTTTATTCTTGTTTGCATTGCATACTAACATATAAATCTAAAACATTATTATAAAATGGAAAACAACCAAACAATTATAGAACTGTATAATATCTATCTTGAGTTAGGACATGAAGTGTTTGAGGAGAAAATTAAATTTTATTTGCATAACAATCATGTTTGTGGTAGTACTAATTCGTTGAACACCTTTATTGCTAATGCTAAGGAAAACCTTAAGCTTGGGGAAGTTTGTTTTGATGAATATGATATTTTTAGTCCCCCAAGTTTGGAAGAGAAAATTTATTTTGATGATACTATGTCTCCCATTTATGATGATTACAATGATGTATATGATATTTTCAGTCCACCTACTATTGAGGATGAAAGTGATTTAATTGAGTTTGATGATCCATTATGCTCATTAGATGATAAGTCTTTATGTGGTGATTCTATTCAAAACTATGTGGTTATGTTTAACTTTAATGCTTGCAACTATTATGAGAGAGGAAGAGATAAGAATCCCCTTTATGTTTCTATGTTATTTAAAATGCAAGCTATTGATTATTATATGCATTGGTTACCTCAAATTTGTTGTTATTTATTCATATATAAAATTCCAATGCATAGGAAGAGAGTTAGACTTAAAAGTAAATTGTTTAATATTCTGTGGTGTGTTCCTTATGCTTTAATTTCCTATTCGGTTTGAGCACACCTTTATATCTTTACAACATGTAAAATATCTTTACCTACTGTTTTGTGACAATTAGTTTAAGATTTTCATTTTATATAAAATTTGGGAAAGTAAATGAGAAGGATGAGTAATGGAGAAGTTGGGGTCGACCTTGAACATGTGTTGTTCATGCCAATGGAACCGTTGCAAAGTCTCTATCATTAAAACTTTTCCCAAAGCTAAAACCAAATAAAAAGAGTGTTTATGTTGTATATATTTGCTTCTCCTTTTGCCTTTTTGCTAAATCAAAAACAACAAAAATATTTTCCTTCTTCTTTGATTGTTTCTCTTGATTCTTGCTTGGTTCTTTTTGTTTCTTTTTGATTTTTATCTTCAGCTTAAGTTTTGGGTTTTTGAGTCAAGGTGCTTGTTTACTACCGTAACATCACCTTTGTATCTTATTTTTCATCTTAATGGCAAGAATAACCTCTTTTGAGAGGTAGGATTAAACAATAGTGATTTGCTGTCCAGAAAACAGATGCCTGAGCTTCACTGCGAAAAATGTATAAAATCACAGAAGAGGAATTTTGACCTGATATTTTACGACAGCAATATTCAGTTATTAATACACATTTCATTAGTTCAAAGTTTTCTGATTTGAGCAACGTAAGTGCCTCTGAAAATTCACTCTTTACGGGCTGTCCATTTTTGACAGATTCTGTCTTTATTTTGCATTACTCTCATTACTTGTGTTTTGTGTGGTTCTATTGATCAAAGAGCAATACACAACCATAGTAATATTAGCTAATGTGTAGAATCAACTCATGATATGTCTTTGCTGTACCTATGAGGATTTCATTTATGGAGACACTAACCCCTCTAATCAAGTTTTAAGATGAGTTTTGTGTGAAGAGAACTTTCAAGTGGAAGAGTTGAGGGTGATGAATAAAGATCACGAGGGACAAACACTCAAGCTTGGGGATGTTACCCCTAGGCTCACCCTACATATATCAAATAAGTACAAGAATTTAAGCTTGGGGATGCCAAGCCACCTCACTCCAACCATCTTGATACCAAGTAAGTAAGCCTAGCTATATGGCTATAAAGAAAGCGCTTTACGGGAGGCAACCCGGTTGTTTTTACTTTTGATTTTCTTTGTGTCCTCTTGCTGTAACAAGAGACTTAGTTTTTAGTTTAGTTTCTGGAATTCTTAATAAAGTGCCAAGTTTTACCTATTTTGGCTTGAAAAAGTTGCTTTTTGCATTCGGAGATTTTATTCCAGCACGAATCTGTGCACGGTATGATTTTTAATTCCTATTCTGTAACTCCGAATGAGCTGAAATTTGAACTGTGGTTGCAACTTTTCATCCTCTGTGAGCGTGAATTTTTCAGATTTTTTCGACATATTTAAGTAGGGTAGAAAAATACGTTTTGCTGCTGCTGTTTTTCTGGACGGATTCTGTC
Organism: Poa pratensis; assembly: GCA_947311845.1. Classification (NCBI taxonomy): domain Eukaryota; kingdom Viridiplantae; phylum Streptophyta; class Magnoliopsida; order Poales; family Poaceae; genus Poa; species Poa pratensis. The sequence continues at coordinate 38,959,311 of CAMZMU010000098.1, forward strand.
CCATTTTGTTTGATGCATTCTTTGAACTTTTAACTTGAATCTTTTTTATCCAATTGAGTTTATAAGTAGGCATACAACATTATACACTTTCTGGACATTCATATGAATTTTTGTTTAAGGATTTTATGCAGCAAGCAATTCATTTGTCTATCACTACTAATGTCACCCCACAGAAAAGAAATGGGAGAAACGGTGTTTTGAAGTTTTTTCACAGGGATTAGAGGAGATGCACCAAGAGCTATCCAAGGATGGTGAAGACCATAAGCTTGGGGATGTGAAGACAACCCCACTGGACCAACACACTCTCGGTTTGCACACGTCTAACTTCTGTTTTTCGATCAATGCACCCTATCACATAAACTTGGAGCGTCTTTTATTTGCTTTTTATTTTGATTTTTGTTTGTCTTGAGACCACCACTATCATTTATATATGAGAAAGCTACTGGAAATTTGGGTTGAATTAAGTTGGATGCTATTAAAAAGATTGGGAAAGGGATGTTTGAGTTGATTCAAAAAGATACATATAGTTGCATGATTCATGTGCTTTTTAATGAGTATTAATTTGCAAGTGTTTTATCAAGAGCTATCTTTTATTCATGTTTTGATGCTGAATGTCACTTTACTTTGTTTAACATGGATTGGTTAGTTCTATGGACACTTATGCATGCATTTAGACGGTCAACTTTCTCCCTTTTGCTAGCCCAAAAAATTCCAACAAGTAAAAACTTGTTTTCCAACACCTTCAACCAAAGTTTTTCCAGTGAGTCCACCATATCTACCTGTTAGCTTTATGCTATTCCAAGTATGTTTATCATGTTATATTGTATTATCTTTGCTTCCAAATTAAAATGCTTATGTTATTGATTGTTATGGGAAAAGTTGGTTAAAAAGCTCTCACGAACTTGATGCACACTTTACTTTCATTGCACTTAATAAACATGAACCATTGTGATTAAAATTATGAAGTTGTGTGCTTGACAAGAGTCTTGGTTGGGAGTTAGCTCATATGTGCTGTCACATGGCAAGCTTTCAACAGTGCTCTTAATTATATTTAGTTGATATCATGTACTTTTGTTTATGGATGCCTAACATTGTGTGAAATAAAAGTGGAAACTTGGTAAGTTTGAGGAGTAAGTATAAATGGCTAGAGAGACTCACCGGGCGGCTAACCCAAGCCATGCATCATTCATGGTGGAAATTTACTTACATATCACGGTGGACCTTCAGTGAGGCACTTCACAATAAAAAGCTATAACAATAGTAAATAAAAGAGTGCTGAGATTGTCCATTTTGTTTGTTTGTCTTGTCATTTTGACATGGGCTTGTTCCATGTCCTGGGACAAGAGGTACCCCGGGAGCAACTCTTAATGATGCTATTATTACTTGCAATGACTTTAACTTGAACTTGCTTTGTGACCCGAGTTGAGTAGCCAGTTGGAGAGGTACTTGTATTCAAGGGGCATGAGGCATTCAACCCATACTTTGTCAAGCACATTACTCATATTTGCTTTCACTTTAAACTTTAACCATTCAAGATGCTATGATAGGGGTAATGAGAGCTCCACACCAATGGATACCACATTGCAAACATTAACTTAAGTAGAAGCATTTGGAAGCTAGATGAAACTTATTCATGTTTTACCTCTACTTATTTATCTATCTTTCCAAAGTGTCCACCTTTTATATTCAGATTTACAAGAGTACTCTATGACCATTATAGGATGTTTTTACTTTTCATTATGCATACATTTGGTCCATAGTACTTTCTTCTATGTTACACTTTGTGAATTATCATTGAACATCCTTTCATTGAATATTTGATATCACTTCATAATCTATCTTGTATATTGCTACTCCTTTGAGAATGAATCATTTGACTTTATGTAGCAATAGTAATCATCTTTGATATCCATTGATAGTATTAAAATGCAAAGTCCATGTTAGTTTTATCACCTTCATACTCGAGGACGAGTATAGGTTAAGCTTGGGGATGTTGATGCATGTAAAATGCATACATGAACTTTGCATGTTATTACTAGATATTCCTACATATTTGCAACTTATATGATGTTATATTCATGTTTTATAATGATTTCGGGGATTTTCTAAACAATCCCCCCTCTTTTGGTTCTAACTCTGTTTTCCAGAAAACGTCTTTTTTAGTGTTTCGGACTTTCCGGGAGCTTCGGGACTCCAAAAAGGGCAAGGCCAAAGAGCACGGTTCAGAATTTTCGAGACGAACGCAATGGGCTGAAAATGAAGACCAGAAGCCCAACCAGCTGGAAACTAGAGGGCCCCACGCGGTCAGATTCCCTGGCCGCGTGAGGACCCCTCTTTTCCCCCTCGTGGCTCCGATGCCGTCCGTTTTCGTCTCCGTGGCTTCGTCTTGACCTAAAACCGGCTATAAAAATAGTCCCCCGGGGAGTTTCGGGAGGAGGCGGCGGAGAAACACAAAACCACGAAACAGAGAGTCAGAAGGCTGCCGCCGGAGAAGATCGGAGGGGGGAAACGCCGCCGGAATCACCTCCGGAGGGCTCCACCCCCCTCCGGCGTGTTCATCATCAACATCTACAGCAAGATCATCTCCATCTCTCCACTGTAAACTCTTGGCAAACATGATATATGATGCAATATACTATTCCCTTGATCTATTGTGTCTCCCCATCTATGTTTGAGAAGTGATTTGTTCATGGCAATAGTGAAATAGTTCGTTGATTGGTTGCATACAAGTTTTGTTATCTTTTATGATTGTCTTTATGTACAATATATGAGTGCACACATATGTTGGGGAATGCATGTAAGGTGATCACCGGTAATGTAATGGAGTGAGGGAGACTTGGGAGGACATGTAAACCTGAGACCGAGTCATGAAGTTACTTTATTGGGGGATATATATAGGGGACCTTAGAACTTAAGGCTATGGTGGGACTTTTATGTCTTAATAATTCTTGTGTGCTCATTTACTTGGCCATGAGATCCATCATAAGGGGTTTTAGTTCATTTACTTGGCTACACCTATTTATGGCTCCTTCCTAGAAGAAACAATTAAGACTGAAACATGTGCTTCACTAATTGTGACAACCACACGAATGAAATAACAATTGCTAGAACATTTGCTCCCTTGAGATATTTGCTACTTGAGATATTTGCTACTTGCTACTTTGAGAAACTTGCTCTAAGAAACTTGCGTTTGAAACTTGATTGAGAAACTTGTTACTAGATAAACCCATTCCACATCACTTGCTTTCATTAGTTAGTTCCTTTCATATTTAAACTTATTGCTTTGCACAAACGGCCATATAAGAGGGTTATAGGGCTTTAGAGAATAGATAGTTTACCTTCAGCTCCTCGTGGGTTCGACACTCAAATACTTATCGAATTGTGCTACAGTGATTCCTTGCTCTGGGGATTATCAAACACCTAAGATAAAATGCTGAGAGTTATGAAGTAAGTCCTAGTTTGTTGAACTTGATAACTAGGGAACAATTTGGCGGTAGTGCTATGGAGGATGCCTCTATGCATCTTCATGATTTTGTTGAAATAGGTGACATGCAGAAATTTAAAAATGTGGAAAGTGATATTCTAAAACTGAAGTTATTTCCTTTCTCACTTAGAGGAAAAGCTAAAGAGTGGCTGCATTCATTACCTATTGATAGCATTAAAACTTGGGATGATTTAAAAGAAGCTTTCATTAAGAAATACTATCCTACTGTTAAAATTTTGCAAAATAGAAACAACATTCTTTCTTTTAGGCAAAATGAAAATGAACATGTTGCTATGGCTTGGGATAGGATTAAACTTATGCTTAGAACTTGTCCATCACATGGGGTCAACGAATGGACCATATTACACTCTTTTTACAATGGTCTAAATTACATGTCTAGAAATATTCTTGATTCTGCTGCTGGAGGTGCTTTCATGGGAAAAACTATAGTAGAAGCTAAGAACATATTGGAAAGTATTTTGCAAAACTATAGTCAATGGCATACTGATAGAGCACCTAATCCTTCTAAGAAAGTGAACTCCATAGAAGAAACAAATGATTTGTCATCTAAAATGGATACTATTCTTGCTTTCATTAATAAACAAAATATTGAAAATGTGCCTTTGCAAGAACTAGTTGGTAATAATCCTGAAAATATTGATGTCAACTTCATTAGGAACTATGGTAATAATGGGTATGGTAACAACAATTATAACTCTTATAATAAACCCCCGTATGTGCCAAACAAATATGCCACTAATAGTAATGTTTCTAGTGATTTGGAAAACACCATTAGATCATTTATATTTACTCAAAAGGAGCTTAATAAGGAATTTATATCCAAGTTTGAAAAACAAGACTCTTTGTTTGAAAGGGTAGATCAGCTCACTAAGGAATTTTCCTCATTAAAGAACACCATTATAGCTCAAAAACATGAGGAAACAATTAAATATTGTCAAGAGGTTATAAATAAATCTTGGGAACATATTCATGAGCAAGAGAGAATTGCTAAGGAAACTATTATGGTTGTGAAAGAAAAGAAAGTTGAGAAAGTTAAAATGCTTACTGAAGTCAAGGAACCTTTGCTTGACTTAGAGAATTGTAGCTTGCATGAATTAGTATCTATCTTACAAAATTTGCAAGTGATCCTTCTATTAATGTTAACCAAGCTGGTTTTGGTTCTTATATTGCTAATCATGTGTTAAAAGAAAAGATTGCTAGGTACAACCAAGAGGCTATGATACTACCTAAGCTTGGGATATATGGATTCCCAAAGTCCTAGTAACCATTGAAAAAGAGACACACCATGCTATACTTGATCTAGGATCTATTGTCTCTGTTTTATCTAAAGAACTATAGGAAGTACTTGAATTGAAAAATCTTGAAAAATGCTCTATTGAACTTGCTATTGCTGATGATTCCATTAAACATGCTTTAGGGAAAGTAAGTGATGTTATGGTAGAGTTACATATGACATTTGTGCCTGTTGATTTTCTAATCATGGATATGGGGAATAAAACCTCTAGTCCAATTATTCTTGGAAGACCTTTTCTTCGTACTACAGGTGCTATCATTGATTCAAAAGAAGCGAATGTGAAGTTTCAGTTTCCACACAAGAAGTGCATGGAACACTTCCCAAGGAAGAGGGACACACCAAAGTTCAAGCTCCCTCATGAGCTTCGTCCACAATAAACATAAGGTAAGAAGCCTAGCTATATGGCTATAAAGAAAGCGCTTTACGGGAGGCAACCCGGTTGTTTTTATTTGTGATTTTCTTTGTGTCCTCTTGCTGTAACAAGAGACTTAGCATTTGTTGCTTTGTTGGAATTTGTTGCTTTGTTGGAATTTGAGAGTGAAGGACTTGAGCACTTCTTGTGTTCTTGCCATTGCATTGTGTTGCATAGGTGTGCTCTCTCCACGAGGATTCGTGGAAGTGAAAATTTGTGAACTTGTTACTCTTGGGTCTTTGGACCCTAGACGCCTTTGTGGTGGTTGAGACCTTTGTGGTAACTTGTAGCTGTTCGGGAGCCCCAATCCAATTGTGGGTTGTGCCCCGGGTTGTTGTTGAAAGGATCTGGATTCCCGCCTCGAAGGATTCCGATAGTGGAAGGTGAACCAATCCTTTGTGGTGCGGTTCATCGGACAATAGGGTGAGCCTTTGTAGCGTTGAGATCGACCTTTGTGGTGCCTCACACCTCTCCAATGAGACGTACTCCCCTAAAAAGGAGGAACTCGGGAATACATCCTCGTCTCCGCGTGCCTCGGTTATTTATATACCCGAGCTCTTTACTTATGCACTTTACATTGTGATAGTCTTCGTGCTTGAAGTATTCTATTTTTCTATCACCTTGTTGCTTGTCTTGCTTAGCATAAGTTGTTGGTGCACATAGGTGAGCCTAGTTTATTTAGGTTGTTGGCTTGATAATTTAAACACCAAGTTTTATTCCATAATTATCAAGCCTAAACCGGAAAAGTTTTAATCGCCTATTCACTCCCCTCTAGGCGACATCCTTGTCCTTTCAGAGGCGTCACGACCATCGTGGGCGCGTGCGCGCAGAACAAGGCGTGCACGACACGGGCCCGGGGGCTACTGTCGGACCAGTGGAAACCAGGGTACCACGGCCCGTATGCCTTTGGCCCAGGAGTCCACGCATGAAGAACAAGACAAGTCAACAGTCAACAGAGCATGGCCCACCTCGCCAGGCTCCTCCAAGCTTCGCGTGACCGAGGCAAGAGGCCTCGGGAGGACGCTTCACCAAACGGCCAAGGAAGGGCCTCGCGAAGCCGCCCTCGCGAGGAAAGCCGCGCTATCAAGCCTCACGCGGTACAAGACAAAGACTTGACGCACCCGTGACCCCGCGCCAGGGGGCATGTGTGATTGCGTCTTCCCAGAGTGACGCTCACGCCAGCAGGGCGTGTCGGGCAAAACTTTCCACTTTGGTGATTAAAGGGTGCCGACCATGCACGACAAGCAAAGCGGAGCCCAAGACTTCCCTCTTTGGTGCAAGACGGACGGACCGGCGCTATGCGCCACCGCGGGCGTCATTGACAAGGCCTTACGACTGCGCCATGGACAGTGGCCTTTTCTGAGTTAGGGCAGTACGCCGGTACCCCCTCTTGGTGCTATGTAGCAACCCTTCCCGCCTAAACATTTGGGGGGAAGAGGACCGGAGCACTATAAATAGGGCCTCGCTGTGGCCGTACCCAATCTTCTTCTACCTCGCCACAAACACCTACACCTGTACTGTAATCGCTCCGAGCAGTGCAATTCATCTCAAGCAGGAAGTAGGGTATTACACCTCCATGGTGGCCTGAACCTGGGTAACTGCTGTGTCTCCTTGTTGTGTGTGTGTCTTCTCCGCCGAGGTTACCGAGAGTTCGTCGAGAGCGTGTTTCAGTCCCCAGTGTTCAAACGACACTACACTTGAGTTTCCTTCGGGAGTAATCCTCGACACCAGCAACCAAATTACCAACTCTACTCATGTTCTAAGGGGCTATGGCGTACTGCTGGTGGTAGTACGCACGCAACCAGGACCTCCTCTCCGTGTCTGTCATGTCCGCGTAGAGGCAATGCTCATATTCGTGATCAACAAGGTAGTTCAGCGCCTGGATCACAATCGCCGGACTGTAGACAGTAGGAGCCGGCATGTTCGTCATTGAGTAGATAGTCTTCATCTGTGCATAGTTCACGATGGGCTTGTTCAGCAGCTCCTCGTCCTTGGGATTAACCTAAGATTCAGGACGTAGGATGTTAGATGTGTGTTTGTTCAAACAAGAGAATAATAAACACAGAGTTTGAGTTGATCTATATCTCACCATGGTGTGTGTAATGAACTTATCGCCGTCCATCCTCAGGGTCGAAGAATGCTCACAAAAGATCACCCCCTCGACTTTGGCGAGGCAAGTGATCCTCATCCACCTCGTTTCTCCACTTTCGCAGATGGTTGTAAATCTGCGTAGTGCTGACATTAATCCCAGTGAAGTCAAGAACATCAGTGCTCACTCTGTTAATGTAGTGCTCTTTGAACCCTCTATCAAAACGGATCCCCTTGCGGACGAGCTCACAAACCCTATTCAGAACGAACAGGGACATTGAAGCTGACCACACAAGAGGAGGTCGTTGAGTAAAAGGAAGAGGAACTGCATTGCCATTCGAGTTAGGCAGTGGTCTCGTAGACTCGTTGGCTGGAAGAGCATAACTAAGAGGGACTGCATTCATGTCAGGTAGAGCATGGCGTACTGACGGAGCATACAGATCAGGATCCGGAGAGCTAGGTGGACCGATATCCTACAATGTCGACGAACACAACACAATCATACAACAGAGCAACTATGTCGAACTAGACGATGATAGTACGCCGGACTAAGGCGAAGATCTATCAGAGTAATAGAGTATGAAGCAATGAAGCTACCATTCAAAATACTGCAGATCTAATACAAGAACAAGGTGCAGATGTTGTTACAGCCGAGGTCGTCCTAGGACAGTTGCCGCCGACGAGATCGAGCACCACCTTGCTGACGGAACAGTTGTTGGGGACGAGATCCATCATCTCCTTGCGGCCAGCATCCTTAGCGCCGTCGACCTCCGCCGCCACCTTGCAAGGAGAAGAGTTGCAGAGGACGAGCTCCAGCGACGGGATTTCTCCCGCCTTGGAAGAAGAACACCCCGCCTTCGCCATCGCCATGGACCTCGAAAGGGGGAAAATGGTGTTTTGGATTTGGTTCCTAGGCGCGGAGGAACTAAATAGGGAGGCAAAATAGCGCGCCGGTGAGGCGAATTTGAGCGGCGGTGACAGAATTTCTCCCGCCGCAATTTTCGCCCTCGCGGCATCTCCACCTCTCCGGCGCCTGCAGGAGCTCCTACGCGAGAGCGCTCGAAGTCGCACGCCGGGAGCCTGGCTCCACGGGCACTGTCGATCCGAGCGTGCCCGCTGGCCTGGCCTGACGCTGCTTTAATCTGCGCGCTATCCTGGCCCGTGACCTAGTGCGGGCATCCAATCGTCGCGCGATTGCAGCTGGCGGGCCTGGCCGGGCACTCTGCAGGCCACCGAACGCGCCCTAGACAGCAACACCATCTGCGTTGCTATCGCCGCCGGCACGCACGCAAGCGCACAACCCCATTTGTTTCCGTTTCCGTTCTCTGACTCAAGCAGAAACAATCGACGCAACCAACGCCCACGTCCTTGTCTTCTCGTCCATGGCTAGGTTTTGTTGGCTTTTTTGTTGAGATGCTAGTGTAGAAAGTTAGAATGATTCGTGTGTACAAAAGTTGTAGAAAACTAAAGAGCTCTTGCTTTCGTGTGTACAAAGGTTGTAGAAAACTACTCGAAAAAAAAAAGCTAACAATGTGTGTTTTCTGGTTGTGAAACCGATGGGGAGTACATTAAGTCAAGAGTCAAGACCAAGTTTTATTATGAAGATCCGCTGGGAACGATCCATACACGACACCCTTTTGATAGGGATATGTCGCGCGAGCCATTATTTTTGTTGAACACTTCGCCAGCCTCGTCCTCTCTTTTCCTTTGCGTATTAATGACCATCTACATCCACAATTCCACGTGTAAGTTTGCAACTTAAATTTTAAATTATGCGTGTGTGGTTGGGAGTAAGTAGATAAATGATAATTATACCCCTAAGTCTGGAAATAAGGTTATGTTCTGTTTTTTTTCCTAAGCGAAACTTTTTAATGTTTAAGTAATTTCGTAGTAGTAGAAAAAGTAGCATCACTTATAACACCAAATTAATATAACTAGATCCATCTTTAAATACATTTTCATGATAATATACTAATTTGATAATTATTTATACTACATTTTATTATACAATTAGACACACTTAAAATAGTTTAACACACGATAAATGTTAAATATTTACTTATTTTCGTAAAGGGGAAGTGCAGTTTTGGCTCCCGAGCTCATATTCTCTTGGTCGAGTAGGATCTTTTTTACAAAAATGTAAAATATTTATAAATTTATGAAAAGCTGTTGCAACAAACATATCCAAACGTTTTACATATGTGAAATTTTCATGTTGAAATGGAATTTGTAAAAATCCTGGTTTTGGCAGGACCGGTCTGGCTGTATAGCTAAAATCCCCATAGCAGCGCCACTGGCAACGGCCATTAACTTCTTCCTCCTCCCCGGTCGCCGTCGTCTCCCTCCAACCCGACCTCGTCCCCATAAAACCCACGCCTCCTCCCCAGCTCCCGCGGCGCATTCGCAGCTTCGCATTTACTCCTCTGCTGCTCCGCAGTCCGCAGAGAGATCGAGAGGGCAAAGAAATGGGCGGTGGATCCAAGGGGAAGGGGCCGCGGGCGATGGCGCCGGTGACGGAGGTGGACATCTCCGCCGTGCGCTACGAGCCGCGCCCGATGCAGGCGCCGCACCTCACCGGATTCCCTCTCAGGGCCTTCGTCTGGCTCCTCGAGTCCCGCCTCCTCGGGCCCATCGTCACCTCCGCCCTCAAGAAACAGAACAACATGACGCAGGTCACTACCTTTGTCCCCTCCTGAAAAATACTGTTTCAATTTCTAGCAGTTCGTTCTGCTTGCTTCCGTTACTGAACCCGTCGCGATTACGCTCGTGTTGGTTGGACCGAGCAGATGCTGCAGAACACCGTGATCCCCGAGCGGCCCATGTTCTTCCCGGAGTTCCCACCGCAAGGTACGCCTATATTTTCTTTCGCTCCCTTGAAATAGTCAATGGTTGTTGTCACTCTTGTTGAGCCGGCGTCGCAAGCAAGCAAGCTGCTGTGGCTAAAATAATATACTACTTGAATGAATTTTTTAATAGCTGAGAAAAAAAATGCTCTGCTTCTTTTCATTCGTCCAAGTTCTCCACTGTCAATGAAAAAAGATACAGAAATATTGCACAATTCTTCCTTTGTCAGCATGACGCCCGTTTGCTGCATAGTTTGCTCAATTAAACTTACTCACTTGTCCCAACTGACATCCCTGTTTTTGGGCCTCTTACAATCTGTTCATGGTGTCTCTTTTCGATGGATTATGGTGTGCTCTTGTCAATTGCTTCTGAATCTGGTTTTCCAGAGCGGGAGTAAGGGGTTATGTGCGTACGTGCACTAGTCCAGCAAGGTGTTGCTTGCTTCTTTGAAATTGTGAATGGTTGTTGCCTTGTCCAGCCAGCGGCGTCGCAACCAAGCAGCCACGGATAAAATATAGTACTTGCATTGTTTAATAGCCGAGGAGAAAAAAAATGCTCCGCTTCTTCTTAAAACTTCTTTGAAATCGTCAGTGGTAGTTCAGCCAGCGGGACAAGCAAGTAGCTAGAGAATAAAAATAGTGCTAGAATTGTTTTTAATAGTTGAGACAAATACACCTGCTTCTTTTTATTCAGACAAGTTCTGCTGGAACTGAAAACAACACAGAAAGATTAGCGCCTCGCTATTTTTGGCTGGCATCACGCATGTTTACTGAAGAAGCACACCTGAATAATCTGCTCGATTCGGTTTATCAATTATTGCAGCTAACATTTTGAAGCACCCCTCGTGGTGTGTTGCTAAGTGCTGCTGCTCCTAATTTTATTTGCCAGAGCCGGAGCAAGGGTCGTGATCGTGGGTGATGACAGGGACCCTGTGGAGAGGGTCGAGGAAGCACTGCAGTGCCTCACTCCGTATGACCCGTCCGCGCTTTTCGCGTCGGCCGATGAGAAAAATCCCTTCCTCTACTGGAAGATCCGAGACTTTGCCCACGCATACCGGTCAGGGATCACGACACCATTGGCTGTGAGTAGCTCAGAATGGACAGATCATTTTTTGCTTCTGTGGTTTGGTTGCTTTTACAATAGACCCAAAGTGGTCGGACCCTTCCCTGGACCCTGCGCAAGCGGGAGCTACGTGCACCGGGCTGCCCTTTTTTTGTGTGGTTTGGTTGCTTTCCTTGAAATGTGGCGCTCAACCTTGATCTGTCGCGTAGGTTGCTGAACATGTCATCGCGGGCGTCGAGGAGTGGAACAACAAGAAACCTCCGATGCCAATGCTGGTCTATTTTAACGCGGATGACCTCAGGAAGCAAGCTGATGCTTCCACAAAGAGATTTGAGCAAGGTTTACCCATAGACCAACTTTGCTGCTTTACTTGCTCATGACTGAAACAACTGGCTTCAGGTGGAAATTTCATTTGTCTCTATTCCATTTTATTGATACGTTTTGCTTCTCCTGCCCAGGAAATCCGATTTCCGTTTTAGATGGGATATTTTTCGCCATCAAGGATGACATTGACTGCTTCCCGTATCCATCAAAGAGTTAGTTCACTCGACTTAATTAACCATTTGTTGCTCCGCCTGAGAAGCATATTCCATATTATGGTCTTCTTTTTGTGTGCAGGTGCTACTACATATATCGACAAAATCCGCCCCATGGAGAAAGACGCAGTCTGTGTTGCTCGCCTACGGAAATGTGGAGTAATCTTTATCGGGAAAGCAAATATGCACGAGCTAGGCCTTGGAGTAACCGGAAACAATGCAAACTATGGGTACGGTTAATAATTGTGCGGCTGCTCCTCCTGTCCTGCTAGTTTTGTATGAAACGATTACATAGAAATTCATCAGTTATTTTGGGGTTGTTAAAAGATAAGTCATGTTTTCACCAAACACTTGGGTCGACCCGGTGGAACTCGAGTTTTACCTGGTTCAGTAACATGTTTTCTTTGATATGCCGCAAACATGAATATCCAACAACATCTTGTGAATTATTTGGCATTGTCTATAGTTTGCTAAAGGAAGAAATTATATTATTTACTAGCTAATTCCTATAAGCAAACTCAGCTTAGCTTTAGTAAAGCTTGAAAATGAATCAGAATTCTAGAATGCTTATAAACTCTAAGCCCCAGCAGTATCATTGAAAAGCACGTTATGAAAGGGAAATAGAAGGAAGTAAGTTAGAATTTGCATTCATCATATACTGTCCATCCACTCTATATTTTCTGATGATCGTCACTTTATATTCATGTCTTCGTGATTATTTTTGCAGGACAGCAAGAAATCCACATTCAGTTGATAGATATACTGGTGGTTCTTCATCTGGTCCAGCTGCACTTGTCTCATCAGGGTTATGCTCAGCAGCGATTGGAACAGACGGTGGAGGTCTGTACACATAATGCTGCGAGGTTCATTAACACTACAGTATTTTTGATACTAGTCTCTAGTTACTACCCTTTTCTTTTCTACAGGTTCAGTTCGAATTCCATCTTCTTTATGTGGCATTGTTGGTTTGAAGACAACGTATGGGCGGACAGATTTGACTGGGTAACTAAGAAAAGTTCCTACCAGATATTTTACTACTACCCTTTTCTTTGCTACAGACAAAAATATGCGTTAAATCATTGTCATTGACTCAGTCTGCTCCACATCTTGGCCATGCCTCCACGCTCACCCGAGTCCCACGTTTCACGTCTTCATTCTTACTCTCTGCCATGCTCCATTTTTTGTTAAGTCGGTTTATGGGGGAGATCCATTGTGTTTCAGTTAGTTAATTTGTTATTTTTTTGTTAAGGATCTTTGTAGCAAGGTGATAAACAAAGATGGGAGATGTTGATGAGCCGCACCTCACAAACTCCTATTTAAAAATACAAATAACCTTACAAACTATCACAAGACTCCAGTTTTAAAAATAACCATACCTGGCCCGCCCGTCATCCTCTTGTCCTAGTACATACCTTTGATGGAGGTTTCAGCAAGGGTATAATGGGTTGCAATCGGCTGCGAGGTGATGCAGGTTCATCAATATTGTTGCATGTGACGGTTTAACCTTAAATATGGGATTTTGCTGTACGAGCTTCTTGGTAACTATGTGAAATAGATGTGATTGCTCCATCTAACAAATAAATGCCTAGATGCCGAGTGTTAAGGCAGGTGTGCCACAAACTGCAGAAGAAATTTCAGCCAGCCCATTTTATTTTTAGGAATTAAAATTAAAATCCTGAACTGCTTTTATATAATATCATTGTCTGGAAATCAAGTAAATAAGGCTGCCGAGTTACCTTTTATTGTTATCTTGCACTGGATCTTATAAAAAAAATCCATCGACATACATTCAACTGTGAGTATGCATAATTATATATCTTATTTGCAGGGTACTTTGTGATGGTGGGACTGTTGAAGTTGCTTCACCTCTTACAGCATCGGTGGAGGATTCTCTGCTAGTGTAAGCGATTTGGCTTGCTAGATGAGATTGCATAAGTCTGTTAGGTTTGGCTATCTTGTTGATTAACTTGGAAGTTTCGTCAATTCTCTTATTTGCATTACCGGTATAAGATATAAAGTGAACTATCTGTGGGTACTGGGTACAACTAAATATTCGTCATTTATGACCAGTCAACAGCCAACACCCTCTGCTTGTAAGTTATGTATGCATTTACTACTTACCCCCTGTCGTATCACATTTCAGGTATTCTGCACTTGCAGGCTCTAGACCTACGGATAAATTTACTCGGATACCTGTAAGATATTTCCTGTCTTAACATCTCCACCTCCCATCTCTTAAATAACACAAACGCTGAAATGTCTTTGTTAAAAGAGAAATATCTTTCATGTCACTTCTACGGCATTGCACTATACTAGTCAGTTTTTTCTTTTTGAAAGGTAAACGGCACATGTGTCAGACAGTCACTACTCTTTTACTGAATTGTAGCAAACATGAATGTGATTGTTTTTTTTCTGAAATGAAACATAAAATTTAAACATCACAGTAAGGTAATCATCTGCAGCAAGAGTCATGTTAACCTTCTCCACTATTCCCCAGGATGGATCATAACTTATGGTTTAAAAGGTGGCTTTAATGCATGCCATCAGGCTCTCAGCTATCTGTAACATCTCCCCTTTTCCTATGTACAGTCGCCGCTGTGTGTTCCTAACTTACTGTCCTCTGACAACAGCAATATCCTGCAATCAATGAAAGTGGGAAAATATACAGAGGTACAATTTTTACATGAACATTATCTTGGTACATGTGTGTCTTTTCTTATATAAAACTGGCTTTTGCAGTGGTTTCATGATGTTTCTGATAGTGAGATCTCAAATACTTGTGAGGATGCACTTAACCTCCTGTGCAGCACCTTCGGATGTCAGGTATACCCATTGCTAGCGCAACAAATGTTATACGATTGTATTCTACCATTCTAATTATCGCACATGTGCATTTCTGTAGGTATATCAGCTATCTAGGTCGTGTACCTTTGAATGTACAATCTATTCTTTAGATCAAAGCATTTGCACATAAATCTTCAATGTGGACAGTAAATACTTTTGTGCGCACCAATAACTGCAACCATAGTTCTTTTGATGGTTATGTTAAAACAATTGTGAAGTATTAATCAGAAAATATACATCTTAACTAGTGTTAACAACTCCTGTAAGTTGAACTGATTATTGTTCTCCATCATTTGGAGCTTCTAGGCATCCAACCAGCAGTAAGAGTTAAGCTTAATATTTTAACAGATGCTAAATGACTATGATGATATGCCTTTTCTGATGATGTGACATCTACTGTAATATGCATATTCTATTCTTTCTTGATATCTCAGCTGATTTAGTGGTGTTTAACAATTTTCAAGATAGAAGAGATAATATTACCAGAACTTGAGGAGATGCGTACTGCCCATGTTGTCTCTATTGGCTCGGAAGCATTGTGTGATCTGAATGCTCATTACCAAGAAGGGTACTCTATCTATTAACCTGAATATCAGATTCTCAATGTTGCTCTCAGCTTGAGCTGTTAAAATTTTCCTTTCAAGAGGAGATACAACTTAAAATTTCTGGTTCCTAAGAGGCTGAAAAATATTTTGTTAGCTAGTCTTTACTATTCTGTACTATCAATCTCATTCTATTACTACCTTCCAGGAGGCGAACTGAACTGACATTTGATACTCGAGCAAGTTTGGCACTTTTTGGGTCATTCACGTCAACAGATTATGTTGCTTCTCAACGTCTGAGGTGAATACTGCATTTATGTTTTATTACAGCCTTGTTTATGAGTATGTAGGCTTTTTCGTCTTCCAGTCTTATTCAGTTCTGGAAAGTTGTTTTAGGACCACTTTTACTGTGATTGCAGATAAGAAAGAGAAACTAAAACCTATTTAGATTACAAGATTGATTCCAGGATAAAACATAAAAATGATCAATCAAGCTAACAAAACAGGAAACATGTCTATTCTGCACAGGTTTCAGGGGCCTTATCCAGTGCATTCTAGTCAGATTTAATTCGACAATATCAACTATAGCTAATTCCAATTCCACGTAACCGAACTATTCCATTATTATATATTTCTATGTTCTTTATTTAGCATTGTAGTTTCAAAACAAATTGGAGATCTGAGACAAGTAAATAAGTAGGACCTGCATGACAGAGCGTACCTAATTAAGTGTACAATAATTGAACAACTACTAGAAGACGTGCAGCTTCGAATTTATGCTTACCTGCTATCATGAAGTGCTGCTAACTCAAACCTCTTCTTTTCTAAAGAAGCTACCATGTTCTTGACTAGACTCCGAAATGCTATTTCGAAAAGCCCATTTCAGCTTCCTAGTTTGTTACATACTGAGTTGCTGAAAATTCCTAGATTACACCAATCGTGGAAATTGAGGTGTTACTATGGATCACACCCGACATACTTGTTGTATAACAATGGGAAATGCAATTTAATCTGGGATCCAAACTGTGAACTGTAAAGTATATATTGCATTCTCCCATGCAGTTGTTATTCCAATTGTGTGCTTATAGTATCTGTGCCTTATATAGGAGAAGGATAATGTACTATCACATGGAAGCTTTCAAAAAGGTTGATGTCATAGCAACCCCGACAACCGGGTAAGAGAATTTGAAGTTCATTGCAATTGATCCATAGATGTAATATATACTAGTTTCTGCTAAGAGTATATATGCGTGCTTCCTCCTCTGTACTTGTTTTGCCTAGTCAATGAGGCTATGGCATGAGGATAAACTCTGTTTTCTAGCTTCCAGTAGATGATTAGTAGTTCTAGGCAATCCCTATTTATGTAATGTAAGCATACCGGTTCTTGACTCAAATACGAGAGAATATTTGTGACATACTAATTCACCTTCGAGATTACACAGACAGAGTGACTGATATAACTTCCTAGAATGCTGCATCTATTACCCGGTTGCACCACTTTCATGAAATTCTGATCTACTTTTGCCTGCATCATATGTATTATCTGTTGCTATAAAATCTAAGGATACGTGCTGTTTTTTCCCAGCATGACTGCGCCAAAAATACTACCAAGTGCTCTGAAGATAGGAGAGTCTGATTATGTTGTATCAGGTTGATTATCTTCACTATATCGTGTCTCTTCGTTAGCTCTTCAAAATATGGGTTTATAGCTTATCTCAAGCTCAACTGCTCAACTATGAACCATGTTAACATCCTGGATAAAAAACTGTAGAAATCTTGATGTGAAACAATTGTTATTTGACACAGCTAGTGTTGTCACTGCCCCGTACTGAGAAAGCATTTACTAATAATAAAACAGAAACAATGACAGCTCTATAGGTGAAGTTTGTTTTGAACACGGTTTCAAGCCTTCATGGCGAAGACCTAAAAAATGCTTATGGTGGAGCTATCACTAGCTATTGATATAAATTGTGGTCTACAGCCATGGCACAAAAGCCATCACTAGCTGTTTAGAAGCTTGTTGGAGTCTATAACATACAGGGGACATTTCATCCTATTTGGATTCTAGTATCAGAAATTAGTGACCCATTGTGGAAGTACATCGGCTAAGTTCATAATTTATACGGCTTCAGCAGTTTCTCTATTCTGATGCTAATTACGATTGCTGAGACATATTTTATGTTTCTGATTCTGTCTCTCCATTGCAGCTGAACTGATGCGATTCGTTTTAGCGGCGAACCTTCTTGGTTTGCCTGCCATTACTGTTCCGGTAAGATTTGCCACTGACTCCTGACTGATTATTTATTGCATCTTCTAGTTCACATATGACGAAGTGATAAATTTTGAGTTATTGATTCAAAAATGGCATTTGTACTCTTTCCGTTATACTTCTTTAAAAGGTTTAAATACAATCATAGGAAAACATTCAGGGTTCTGGTATGATATAGCTCAAAACATGCAGGAAGAGTATTGCTAGCTGATATGTTGCTACTTCTGTCCTGTGTTCAGGTTGGTCATGACAAGCAGGGCCTTCCTATCGGCTTGCAACTGATCGGCCGTCCATGGGGTGAGGCTAGCTTATTGAGGGTGGCTTCGGCAGTAGAGGTATTGTTCACATTCATCATAAATATTCTGTATTTGTTGATTTACACCTGAGAATGTGCTTATACTCAGTAAAGAGCCGATGTGCCTTTTAAGGCTTCATTGGTAGTTGTGGACCTGGGCGAATCCTTGTATATTGGGAAAACTTTAGTTACACCACTTTGTTGTCCAAGGACATTTTTTTGTATTGCAACGTAATAAATATACTTAAATGCAGATTACACAGTCATTGTAAGGGAAAAAAAATGCTATGCCAGATAAAATTGTCAGCGAACAAATTATAATTTACGGAGAGCGGTAAATTTAGGCTGCCCACTGAAGCTGAAAAAAAATCAGCATTTTGAATGCGTGATAAAACTTGAGCATTTGTTGTAGAATCTCTTTTTCTGCTTATAGAATCCTTGTAAGTTAACCACGTGACGTAATTTCTCCCTGCTTTTCAGGAGCTCTGTTTGAAGAGAAGGAATCGTCCTTCCACGTTTTATGACGTCCTAAAGGCCTGAAACAGTCTAGTAGTAGTACATATGTAATTCTGCTGTGACATTGTTATTTGCTGCCACATTTCAATCTGTGAACATTTTCACACACAGTTCCTTTCTTTCAGTTGCTGTAGTATATACAATTTGTAAGAGGTTTGCCATTGGTCGGGATTCAGGACAGACCAGAAACCCTTCTCTGGGTTAGTGTAAGTCATTGTTAGGCCATATTTGCAGCAATGAATAATTAAGCGAAATAGTATATAAAAGATCGTTTGATGCTCATATCTGCCTTTTGTACTTATGGATTATCTTTGGTCTGTTTGTAGTGTTCTGGATCTGGTTCATCGTGTCTGTTAACACACAGCTAAGGATGGATCTGTTGTTAGTAGTGGGAACCAAGCTGTTGAATTTATGCAGCCGGGTTTGTTCTAGATTTTCTTTTTGGATGGCTTATAGCATACACAAAAATTTTAATTGGCGAAATCTTCATTTGGTCCAACATTGCGGGGATCATGTGAGTGCGAAATCGATACCATCAGTTACGTATTTAAGAGTACTTTTCCATCGTCGTTGTGGTCTTTAGCCATGAAGAAAACTAGAAGTGACAAATTCATGGAATAACAAGTTTATGTTTCTGCTGTTAATTGACTGTCATTGATCATGCTCACGGGGCGTGGTGGATTTCAAAGTAGCGCAACTCAGTTATCTTTGATGGTGTGCAACCTGATGGTACCTGTCTCCTGGCTATGATCTGGACCGAAACCCAGGACAGGGCAAAGGCGGGTGCCAAGGGCCTCTCGAATCTGCTCCGGCGCCTACTGGTTAGGGACGTTGCGTTGTAATCTTTGGTGTAGCTTCTCTTGGCTTCTACAAACTCTTCTTTCTATATGTATGCATGGAGACACAAGGCTATTGCGTTTTGTCGAAAAAAAGGAGTTGTTTTCAAACTCATTTTACAACTTGTGTGCCTTTCCTTCATTGGAGGAGTATGTTACTTGACTCCACAATATCAGGTACCGGAACCTACCTAGATGATTCTACAATATCTGATATTGGAAGCTACCTAGATGATGCATACGATACTATTTAATTTGTTGGTCAAAGTCTATTTGGTTCCAAATTTATTATTGTCATCATCTCAAAAAAGGAGATGCAGAAGGGAGATTTGGACTAAGAACATCGAATAAAACGTCTCAGTAGAAAACTAATTTGATTGCATAATGAATATGCAAAAAATTCAATTGTCCAACATTATGTGGATTACGTGATACAGTTGATACCATCCATTTTGTATTTATCTTTTCGATTTTGTAGCTGTGAAGAGAACTACTAGAACTCTATATTTTTGTTGTTAATCGTCCCATTGGCTTTCGTGTGTAAATAAACTTGGACCTGCAATTTGTTTTTCTTCCGCTAGCAATCAGGTTAAAAAACAAAAGAATGTGCCTTACCCTTTGGCTTAGAGTTATTTTCGAACTCACTATACAACTTGTGTGCCTTTTGTTTAGTGGATTGGAGGAGCATCTTTACTTGCTCCACAATATCTAGTATGGGAACCTACCTAGATGGTTCTACAATATGATTCCACAATATCTGGTAGTGGAACCTGCCCAGATGATTCATACGACACCATCAAATTTGGTGGTCAAACAGTATTGAGATTTATATTTTTTGTTCTTCACCTGAATATTTTCTCCAGAGAAAATGTTCTTCATCTCCACAGATCACAGACCAAGACAAAGAAGGGGAGATTTCTCCTCTCTCGCTGACTAAGAGCGTTGAGCTTTGACTCTACGTTTGAGAGGCGAATTCAAGCTAGGTGTGAGAACGAGGAAGTCAACGCAGGCAGAAGCTGAACTTTTCTGGCTCATCAGGAGCAACTTCAACATAGACGCCTTCCAATTCAGCTTCAATATATAAATCCATATAGTATGTTTCACAGAAGAAGAAAAATCAGTGTTAATCAAATCAGCATGGTTGTATTGTATTATCTGCGACAGATGCTATTAGGTACCAGTGATAATTAAAGCAGCTTTGCTCCAGGCATAAATAAAAAGTGACTAAAGAACGTTCACTAGAGTCCTTGGATTTTGTTTTGTCTGTTGCGAGTACAGTAGGGCCTAGTACGAAGAAACTCCAACTTATTCTAGTTGACCGGAATAATCATGTGCAACTGCAATAATTAAACCGAACGCAGCCTCGGTGCTCTGTATATGGACTGAACCTGGGAAAAGGTTCGGAAACAGCGTGTGTTGCTTGTGAATTTTGACAAAAATAACCCTTTTTTGAAACTTCAACCAAAAATAACCCTTTTTCCGAAAAAATTCTGAAAATAACCCTTTTGTGTGGCTCCCGCACCGGGGGCGCCACACATACATGTGTGGCTCCCCAGCCGGGGGCGCCACACATACATGTGCAACTCCCCAGCCGGGGGCGCCACACCTATTCACGTGTGGCGCCCCAGCTTGGGGCGTTGCACGTAAGGGTGTGGCGCCCCCGGCTGGGGCGCCACACATGTATGTGTGGCGCCCCCGGTGCGGGAGCCACAAAAAAGGGTTAGTTTCAGAATTTTTTCGGAAAAAGGGTTATTTTTGGTTGAAGTTTCAAAAAAGGGTTATTTTTGTCAAAATTCACGTGTTGCTTCAGGCATGATCCTAGTAGTAGATTAGCATTGTCCGGATAAACCTAGGATTTAATTTAATTTTCTTCAGGGCTACCGGTAATGGTGACTGCACTCGATTTGGACCGGAGCGGCCGGCGTGCAACGTCGTCAGAGAGAAAAGTAGGGAAGGCGGTGGCTGCCGGCTGCCGCTGTTCACGTCACACCCGAGCCGTCTCCGATCGAAGCTTCTCTTCGACCTTGACAGTGTAGCGTTTTTCCTCCTCTGGGGTCTTACTCTAATACTGCGTACGTGCGAGTAGTTGGCCATGGCTAGAGTGACAGTGACACAAATTAGTGGTACTGCTCTTACGTTATTCCATGAAAAATTAGTCGTCTAAGCGCATATACAATGGTTGATAAGACAATTTTATCTTATATAATCCTGCCATGTCATATATATGGCAGTAAAATATGATGTATAATGGGTTATTTTTCATTTTATTAACAAGATATTTCTAAATTTATGGTGAGACATATTGTGCTATAGAGAAGGTAAACTTTTTTTTCTCTATACTCCATCTTAGCAATCATTTTACGTGATGACTTTAAGATATAATCATTGTACACACCCTAATTAATTTTGTTCTAAGCATGTGACGTACGTCCTCCGGGTTGTGATCGAGAGGAATCCAGCTGAAAGGCACATCGATCGAGCCACATGCGACGAACGAACAGGTAGCGCGAGAGTAGCATCGATCACTGGTCCACCCAAAAAAAAAGTATGCTAGTGCTGGAATTGTAAACACCATGGCATAATGGCAGCACGCGATCCAGGCTCACTACTTACCAACCATGAATCGATGATTACTGGATATCCCAGGTAGAATCTCTCGCATGACTTATGAGGTCTCGCTGTGGAGCAAAAGCGAAAACATTGGGATTTTTTCCTAGGTGCTTTAGACTTCTTTGGAATTTCTTTGTAATGGGTTGTGGACACATGTCCTTCTGTCCCGGCCCGTGAGGGCCTTTAGTCCCGGTTAGCCAACCGGGACAGGCCAAGCGGGACTAAAGAACCTTTAGTCCCGGGCCTGTTACCAGCCGCGACTAAAGGCCTTCCACGTGGACGCGATACAGGGATTGGGCTGGAGGACCTTTAGTCCCGGCTGGTAATACCATCCGGTACTAAAGATTATTTTCCAAAAAATTTTTTTCCAACATTTGTTTCAATTTTTTTCCAACATTTGTTTTCCATCCGGGCTCTAATTAGAGGCGCCTCTAACTAAGCAATGCTCTCGTATTCCTAGCGCCTCTAATTTCTTTTTTCTAATTGTTTGCCTCGTTACTCTCTCACTTGGACCATTTTTAACACTAATTACACTTAAACTTTAGTCAAATTCTAGTCTTGTTCAAACTTCCCGATCGTCACCCATCCTCACACTACTCCACCCTCAGCACGCTTAACTTCTCTGTTCCTTCCTGCTGTGGTCCCGCGAATCTGATTGTACCTTGTTGTCAATACTACCATATCAATCCTATTAACTCTTATATCATTGTGTCACATGTCTGTATTTTTTGAAACCAAAAACAATTATTTAAGTAAACAATAATGAATAAGTAATAATAATATTGAATTCCAATGAAAATAAAATAAGTAATAAAACTATTTTATTCATTTATTGCCATTTATTCATATAATATGGCATAATTAATATCTTTAAATCTGTAAATCGCAATTGGACAAATAATATATATTATTATCAGAAAAATGTGAGGAATCTGTAAATCGCAATTGGACAAATAATATATCTTTAAATCTAAATATGAAATAATTTAGTTTTTAATATTTTATTCATTTTTTGTTATTATTATCATATAATATGGTATATAATATAACTTTGAATCTATAAATCGCAATTGGACAAGTAATATATATGAATCGATTAGAAAAATCATATTATTATTTTTTGCATAAATATTAATGATTAAGTAATAATAATTATTAATTCATTTTTTTGTTATTTGTAGAGAAAATCATATTATTATTTTTAATTCCAAACCTATGTTAACATAAACATTAATGATTACGTACTAATAGTTTTGAATTCAAATAACAAGAAAATCAATTTTACATTATTATTTTCATTTTCAATTTAATATGGATAAATTCATATCTTTAAATCCGTAAATCGAAATTTGACAAATAATATGTATAAATCGATCAAAAAAATTATTAAGTAAGATTTATGATTAAGTAATAATAATTATTAATTCATTTTTTGCATAAATATTACTTCAAATTATTAATTCAAAAATTAATTCATTTTTTGCATAAATATTACTTCAAATTATTTTTTGCATAAGTAAGATTAATGATTAAGTACTAATAGTTTTGAATTCAAATAACAAAAAAATTAATTTTACATTATTATTGTCATTTTCAATTTAATATGGAAACATTCATATCTTTAAACCGATAAATCGAAATTCGACAAATAATATGTATGAATCGATCAGATAAATGATAGGAATCTAAATATTGTGTCCATATCATCTTTTGCATAAATATTAATGATTAAGTAATAATAATTATTAATTCATTTTTTTGTTATTTGTAGTGAAAAATCATATTTTTTTAATGCCAAACCTATGTTAACATAAACATTAATGATTAAGTACTAATAGTTTTGAATTCAAATAACAAAAAATTAATTTTACATTATTATTGTCATTTTCAATTTAATATGGAAATATTCATATCTTTAAACCGGCTGCTAGCTGCAACCTTCGTTCTAGGCTCTTCTTTCCCCCATTGCCCGATATATATAAACACCGGCTGCTAGCTGCATCTTCCGTATAGTGCCTCCCTACTTCCTATTCCTCATCAAGCGAAAGAGAAAGCAATGGCCGCCGTCTCCCGTCTGAACCCCGTAGCCTCGCCATTCATTCCGGTGGCACTCCTCCCCGCTATATGCTACCCGTAACCCCGTAGTTTTGAATTCAAATAACAAAAAATTAATTTTACATTATTATTGTCATTTTCAATTTAATATGAGTCCGGTACTATTGAGGCAACAATATTGAGGTGGATGGAAACCTTTCAGAGGAAACAATTTGGTTATTTGTGCATATAACATGGTATAGTATTTTCAAATTTTTTATTTCTCAAGTTTTGCAACATATTTGTGGTTGGTGCTTTGCAAAAAAAACACATTTTTCACACTCGGAAACAATATAGCACATTCAAAAAATGTATTTCTCAAGTCTTGCCCAATTGATTTAAATATAGGAAACAATACGAGGCACCCGGATTGCCCAATTGATTTAAATATAGCACATTTAGATCGACACATTGAGACATACGATCACATAGCACCGAGACACCTCCTAGCAATCTCGTAGCCTAGGCGAGCGTCCAGAGCGGCATACTTGATGCGATAAAAGCTCAATGGAAACTCTCCCAACCTAATGCGAGGTTCTCTTCTTCCTCCTTCTTCTTCTCGTCCTCCTTCTTCTTCTTGTTGTTCTTCTTCTTCTTCTTCTTCTCAAGCGTTGTGCCAATAGTAACATTGGCTAGAGTATAGAGACTCGGAAGATTAGGGTACGTTGGGTTAGGGTGAACGGCCCGCTGGAGGTCGACGGTGGACGAAATATGAATTCCGTAAGGCCCCAGCATACGCTGATCGTTGTTGATAGCCGCGCCGCAGAATTTGATGGTTTTGTCCATCAAGAAGTCCTTGAGGGCCTGCGGCACCCGATCAGCGTGGCAAATATGGAACACCAACGTGTCGGTCGCCACGGAGAGTTGCAGGACAGCGGCACGCTGCCTCTCCTCGGGTGTGGCGTCGGTGAATTCGCAGTCGAGGCCCACGATCTTCATCGGTGCGGCGTCGAGGTAGCGCCTCTTGACGACGCGGATCCATCTCTCCACGGTTGATGCGCGGAGAGTGACCACGACCTTGAAGTGCATGTCGACGACGTCGTCCTTGTAGTGGTACACCTCGGATCGAGGTGGGGGCGCGAGTGGCTCCTTGGCGCGCGGCAGCGATTCGAGAGAGAAGATTAGAGAGAGGAGATGGTGCATTTGGCAAATGACACTGTAGCTCTCTTATATAGAGCTAGCAGGGGAGATGAGGAGGCTGGCCGTGGTAATTAATCCGGCCGTGTTTTTCAACTTCCCAAAATCCATTAAGCATTTGATCAACTTCCAAGACAACGTTTCATTCCCCGGCCGTGTGATCAACGACCAGCGCGGGAACCCAAGGGTCCTCGTTTGAACACATTAGTCGCGGGTTGTATGTAGGACCGAGACTAAAGGGTCCTCGTTTGAACGAATTAGCCACAGACCCCTTTAGTCCCGGTTTGTATCTCAAAACAGGACCTTTGGTCCCTAACGGGTCGCGACTAATGCTTGCCGTACGCTTCGGCGTTTTCGGGGCGACGTGTCCGGACCATTAGTCACGGCCCAGACCGCGGCCGGGACTAATGGCCCGGACGAAAGGCCTCTTCTCTACTAGTGCAGGATCGCAAACATGAGATCTACGTCATGTTTTCATATCTTGTATATTCAATTCCTACGGGACACCCAAACGATGATTTTGAAATTTAATGTGATTTTGTTTCACGTAGAAATTCTAGATACACAACATCTCAATTTCTGCATCTTCTTGTTCCAAATTTTGAATTTTGCATTTCAAACGGAGCCTAAAGGGTTATGGGACAAGACACCACAAACTCTATTGCTGCCCCTAGAGAGCGTGAAGAGCTTATACCAAACCTAAGCTAAGAAACCGCATCTAGTCAACGGATGGGAGATCATGAAAACGTATAGGACTCACCTTTGGATGTGGCAGCCCTTGACATGCTAGGTGATCAATCAAAGTGGTTGGTTGCTGCAAACCATGCAAAGATCTTGCACTTTGGAGAAACCCAAACCACTCAGAAAAGATTTGGTAAGCAAATCTGAGTCTAAGTGCATATTGTTCTACCGCTTGGTGCTCCACGGAAGAATTCTTATAACTGATTGATATGTCTAGTCCCTTTCAAATTTAATATAATGACCACTTTTTATTGGGGATTTGCACTAAACTATATTTATTTTATATTTTAGTCTCGGTGACATAAAACCCATTCCTGTATTCTTTGAGTTTTATAAACCTTGCGAACGTGAAACAAATCCTAGAAACCTCTGGCGCTCTTGTTTTTTTAAGTTATAGAGAACAAGCATCGGATGCGCCCAGGACAATCCTCTTGAGGACCAAGAGGGTGTGGCCACCCCCTAGCCGCGCCGAGGGGGTCCCACTTCCCCTCAAGTGTAGGATCGTGTTGATTCTTTCACCACCGCTTTTATTTGACCTAAAAATCTCTATACATAGCCTCGATGAGTCTTGTTATCACGGCGCACAGAGCCGCAGAGAGAAAAAAACAGAAACAAAGGCTGCGTAGGCGGTCGCCGAAGGAGAATTAGAAGGGAAATCATTGTCGGAATCGCCTCAGGTAGCATCTGCCTTCTCCATCACCTCCTCGTTGATCTCCACCATGCAAAGGGAGTAGTCCATCCCTTAGACCATGGGTTCTTTGTAGTAGTTTGATTATATCTCTCCATGTTCATCTCAATACACTGTACGAGCTTTCCTACGTGATTGCGGTCAAATGCTTGTATTTATGTTGGTGGATCCTTATTTATGAGAGAATTATCCTATGCAATTGTTGTTATATGGTATCTTGAGAATTTTGTTCTCGTTCTAGTTGCACATACTTTGCACTATAAATTGTTGAAGGGGTGCGGTGTGGTCAGAAATGACAGAAAACCGTAGCCTGATTCTTGAATGCATGAGATAGGAAAAACATGGGGATCTCAAATCTAGTGCAACGGTTGGAATTAATAATGACAGAGTTCATACTGAATTCATCCAATCATATTAATTCCTCTTTACTAGGAAGCACCATCAGGCATCAGGGAGCTAGGTTGGTGCGCCACATAGATTGTCTTATTCAGCCGCCCTACGTTAGCAGCCCGCACACTCCAGGACAGACACAAACTTTCCAGCTAAAATGACGACTCCCAGATTCCCGCCCCAAGATTAGTAATTTAGTAGCATCTGTCACTCAAATAATCAACACATAATTTTGTCAAACCACAACGCTCGATCAACTAGTAGCTCGATATATTAACCCGCCCGCTTATCTTGCTTCTCAACGCTCAGCTCTTTCTATAAGCTCGGCCAGACAGACAGGAAGCACCACCATTTCCATTTCCACACACAAACAAACATGGATCAACAGCATCACAGCTACGGCGGCGCCATGTTCTACACCGGCTACAACCACGGCGGCGCCGCTAGCAATCCCTCTTGGTCCTCCTCGGACTCATTTCCATCCGACTTGAGCAGCGGCGCCATGTGGTACACCAGATACAATTACGGCGGCGCCGCTAACAATCCACCTTGCTCCTCCTCGGACTCATACCCACCCGACTTGAGCGGCGGCGCCATGCACTACACCGGATACATGGGCGCCGCCAACAATCCATCATGCTCCACCTCCTCCGCCTCCTCGGACTCATTTTCATTCGACTTGAGCAGCGGCGAGATGATCGACGCGGTGGAGGTGGAGCCGGCAAGGCGGCGGCCGTCGTCCTACATCGGCGTACGGACGCGGCCGTGGGGCAGGTTCGCGGCGGAGATCCGGGACTCGACGCGGGGCGGCGCGCGGGTGTGGCTGGGCACGTTCGGCACCGCCGAGGCCGCAGCCATGGCGTACGACCAGGCCGCGCTCTCCTCGCGTGGCGCGGCCACGGCGCTCAACTTCCCCGTGGAGCGCGTCGAGGAGTCACTCCGCGCCCTCGCGCTTGGTGCCACCTCCTCCACGCCCACGGGCACCGGCGGCTCGCCCGTGCTGGCGCTCAAGCGGCGCCACTGCAAGAGGAAGAGGCGCAACAAGGCCGAGCTAGCGAAGGACGCTGCGGCGACACGCAGGAGGAACAAGAGTAGCTTGGTCGGGGAGAGCAAGCGGTTCGTCGTGGAGCTGGAGGACCTGGGCGCCGACTACCTGGAGGAGCTCCTCAGGATTACTGACGACACGCTTCAGCATGATGCATCATCCGCGTTTGTGCAGTTTGGTGAATTATTACAAAGCCAATCGATCGTCTAACGATCATCTTCACCGTCTAGCTGCACCATAGATAGGCTTAGGGATATGTACATGTACATTGCCGCCCCCGTAATTAAGATGCACCCTCGTCAAATCGGTCCTCACTTTTCAAGCTGAGTGTATAAACAAGCTCGAGAGAGCCTTTCCTTGGGGGCAGCTCGGATAAAGTGTTTGGAGGACAGTATAAGGTCAAGTGCGAACTTGTTTGTACACCGAAGTATTTGGGTGGCATTGGGATTGTTGACTTGAACAAATTTGCGAGGGCTCTAAGGGTTTTTGGTCTTGGCTCCAATGGAAAGACCCTGACATGGCGTGGACCGGTTCCGAGCATCGATGTGACAAGGAAGATATGGACTTCTTCTATGTGGCAGCTAAGAAATTTTAGGCGACGAACAATGTTGCAAAATTTTGGCGTGCTCAATGGTTGGGAGTGTTGAGTTGTGATCCAAATTCTTATGAAAGCCATACAAATATATAAAGGCTACCTTATATCGGGGCGGTACGGATCAATTTCGACTTAGGTCACCACTGCTATGTATACCTCTTGTAAGTCGTTGCCAGGTATAAGTTCATCGTTTTTAACCTCCCCCGATATAGTAAAATTTCACTGGCTGGCGCCCTGATTTTTTTCTTCTTCTTGGAGGATTTTTCCACGATAAAGTCTTGTGTCCTCTGGTTGATTTGTTCTTCTTCGCTCGATTGACTGTCGTGATCTAAAACAGTGTGGGCTCAAGGACAAAAACAGGGCTGCCACCATCTTCTCCATCTCTACTAGAAAAAATGTTTCTGCCAACACGGCAATCTACCGATACTTTTGGATCTCAGATCCCAACTTCACTTCACCCATCTGCATCCACCAAAGTATGGAGTTTGTAGACATTTGTACAAAGATGAGCGAGGTGCAACTTCATGTTGGCATGCTCGATGATATTATTTGGAAGTTACCTCGTGTCCTTGTCAGCAGATTACATGATAAAGTAAGCATATATAGCCAAGTTCAAGGGCACTACCATATCTCATATGCCACCGGGCGTTTGGAAAAATTGGGCTCCACCCAAAATACAAGCTCTTCGTGTGGCTTGTCCTACCAATATCATGTTTCGAGGACCGACCGTCTCCAACACCGGGGATGGACTTGCAGCCTTTGTCAATTATGTGAGTAGGAACCGAGTCAGTGACACATCTACTTTTCAAGTGTCGTTACTCCAAGCACATTTGGAGTATGATTTTTAGTGGCTTGGAATAAATTAACTCGACACCAATTTGGACTGCATATAAGATATGCAAACATATTCAATTGCTCAACATTAGGTGGATTATGTGATACAAAATTGATCCATTTTGTACTAAAAATTCACTTCTTCGCATGTTGTGGTTTTGTAGCTGTCTTATAAAGTGAACTAGAACTTTATGTTTTAGTTGTTATTCGTCATGTTGTCTTTGTTTTTATGTGTGTAAGTTAACTTGGACCTGAAAATTAGTTTCCACTTGTTTTGATCAAAGAAGCACACGGCCCCCATTTTCATTTGCATCAACCAAGGGTATTCTCCGGAACCACTTTTTTTACGCCACCACAACTAAAGATTACAACCAGCTCTAACTATAGAGGCAATATTGAAACCCCTCATAGGTAACTTTGGTAGGGAAGCAAAAAAATCACCATTTATTTTTCTGCTCAGTCATTCTCAAAGTGAAGGATCAGAACCCCACACCCCATTCTCATGTGGAAGAACTCATTTGCTACCTGAGTTAACATTCTTTGGCTTCGAATGCTTTGTTCCCGAAGATCAGACCAGAGCGATGTAAAGTGAGCCGTAAGAAATGATCATACTGGTAAACCCTAATTAAACAAGCATCATTCCTGGTTTTCCGTATCGCCCATTTCAAAATGCAGCCATCTCCACACAAAAAAATATAATCTTTACCTAAAATCTATTGATCCACACAAATTTTCATCAAAGGAATGAGAATACTAGACATGCTTAAAATAACTCTAACAACACTGCATACGTAGTTACCAAGTGCACAATCAAAGAACAAATGATCATGTTGTCTTTATCACCACAAAACATACATTTATCACTACGATGCCAACCTTTCTACAATAGTACGCTAGTAATTGAACGCACACATGTGCATTACCCTTCACTCATGTAACATGCATCCTTGTTTCCTAGATCATACAAGTCAAAGAATCTCATATCCATCTCAGGGCAGTGGATGAGTTATCCTTGAACTTGTTATAGACTCATGTGCTTGTTTATTGGAGGATCATATGTAATTTCTTCTACAAAATCTAGTACAGGAACCTACCTAGATGATTCATATCTTTTTTTTTAAATTTGTTGGTCAAACTATGTTGTTTTCAACTTTTTGTTTCTTCATCTTGAAAGAGCGGTACCAAGATGAAGAAGAAACAATGTCTTCTCTTCTTGATCAATACATTTCAGAATAACCACTTATTTGGATTTAATATTAAGTATGCAAAAATCTTCAATAGTCCAACATTATGGGGATTATGTGATACAAAATTGATACCATTTTGTATTTGAAAAAAAAATCATCGTTCTGGCTTTGTAGTTATGAAGAGAACAAGATTATTTTGTGTTAGTCGTCATGTCATATTTGTTCTGCGTCTGCATAATCTTCGAACTGCAATTAGGTTTTTGCTATCAATAAAGATAAAAAACAAAAGCATGTGCATTACCCTTTGGCCATGTAATATGCATCCTGGTGGCCTAGATCATAGAAGCCAAACAACGCCATAAGTCTCTCGCCATGGATGAGATTTTTTTAATCTGATTGTACAACTCGTGTGCTTGTATTTTTTCGGAGGGGAACCTACCTAGATTATTTATAGGATATTAATAAATTTATTGATCAAACTATATTAGTTTCAATCTTCCCTTTTTGGTTTCTTCGTCTAGGAAGAGCGGGACCAAAACGAAGAAGGGTATATTTCTTCTCTGTTTGACTAAGAATGTTGAGCTTTGACTATGCGTTGGGAGCGAATTCAAGGCGCGGGAGCTAGGAAGTCAACATAGGAAGAAGCTGAACTTCTCTAGTTCATCAAGAGGAAGATCGACAAAGATGCCATATAATTCAGCATCTTAAAATAAATCCACAAGTGTCTCAAAAAAAATATTATACTAGACAAATTTGCATGTTCACGCAATAATAATCTGCGAAACAGGTGTGGATGTACAATATTACTACCATGTTCAAGTCTATCGGCATTTTAAAATAAATCCATAAGTGTCTCCCAAAAATAAAACTATGTATTCAATTTGCAAATAGCCTTTTAAGCTAGTGTTTTTACTTGTCCCTTTGTCTTTATGGTAAAACCATTAATAAGAGCATCTCCGGTAGGGGCAAAATCAGGCCTCCAACAACTGCCCTTGATGTAAATTTTGGTCCAAATTTTTTACATCGCGATGTAAATTAGGGCACCGGTGATGCAAATATACATCACCAGGAGCCGTGCCCAAAACAGCATGCAACCGTGCACACACGTGTGACCGCCGCGTGTAACCTTTCTGCCTGCAGCCGGAAAGCCGTCTTCGCCATCGCCGCTGCCCCTCTAGACCTCCCCGGACCCCGCCGCGATCGCCGCCGCCACCCCGCACACCATCAACGGCCGCCGGTTCAGCCCGATCGACCAGCTTTCTGCCTCTCTTCCGCCTCTCCGTCATCTCGATCTCGTTGTTATGGTCATCGCCGCCACCCCGACCCCCCTCATCCGTCTTCCCCGGGAATCGCCGGCACCCCGCGGCCGCTCCCGGCCATCATGACGCCCAGCAGAGGGCCCTGCCGCTTTAATTTATCCATCGATGGCCCCGCCGATTTGGGAAACTGTCGGCCCCACCGCTCCTTCCCTTCCTCCCCTGGCATCAATTCGACCCCGCCGCCACCCCCAGCCTACTCGACGGCCGCCGGAGCCCTGATTGAGCCGCCGCCGGTCTGGTCGATTGATTTCTGTCCGACGCCGATTTTTGTAGAAGAAAAATATACATCATTTGGGGGCAGTAGGGCAGCTGTTGGAACGCTCGTGCCCTATATGGTGCTCTATTTTAGGGCAACTGTTGGAGATGGCCGTTTTTGGTGATGTAAAAATCACCTTTTCGGTGATGTAAATTTTACATCAAGCCCTATTATACATCACCTAGTGGATGCTCTTCTAAGACAAAACAACAAGCAAGATAATTCTATTCAAGTCCATCCACGCAACTCACCATGGAGGACTAATTTATCTGCGACAAATCGCTATTACAGAAAAACTGACTACAAGATTCCTTGGCTTTATGTTATCTGTTGGCAGTACACTAGGGGCGTACTAACAATTCGAGGCTATTCTAGTTGACCAGAATAATCACGGGCAAACGCAGCCTCGGTTCTCTGAATCCAGAACCTGGGAAACAGTTGAGAAATGCTGCAGGAGGCTGGATCCTAGATAGCACTGTCCCAATAAGCCTAGGCTTTAACTTTGTTTTCTTCAGGGCGGTGTTGGCTGTGATCTGACTCTGACTGCACTCGATTTGGACCGGAGAGGCGTGAAACGTCACAGCGAAAAGTAGACAGGGCAGGCGGCGGCTGCCTGAAGCCGCTAGCTGTTCACGTCGACCGTGAGCCGTCTCGGAAGCTTCTCTTCTGTTTTCAGATCATAGATTCATACGAAGCTTCTTTTCTTTTCCAGGTGTTACATGCGAGTGGTTAGATCATGGAGCGACCACACTACGTTGTTTCATGGAAAATCTAGTCCTGTAATAAGTATATACCATTTTTGATTTTTTGAATTGTGACGTCTTCTAGTTTAGTACTCTATGATTGAGAGGAATCCTAAATGCACAAACAGGTGGCGACTACAACATACAACAGATTTAAGACCCCCGGCCCGATGAAAAACTAGTGATCGAAATACAAACAACGCGGACTACTTATCATGATAATTAGAGTTAATTACAGAAACCTACGACAATTGGGGTTAGGGCTACAAAAAACTACCACTTTACGAATTATTTGCAGAAACCACCGTTTTCAGGGTGATGTGTTGCAAGCAGCACTGATTGGCTAGTTGACACGCTCTAAGTAAGAATATGACAGGCGGGGCCCACTGTCAGGTCCACGTGGCAGCTAAAAGGGACTTGTGTATGAAAAGTTCTAAACATCCGGGGGCGATTTCATCATGCCACGTAAGCCTGACAGCGGGCCCCGCCTATCAGAAACTCGTTTAGAGCATGTCAACTGGCCAATCAGTGCTGATTGCGACGCATCACCCAAAAAATGGTGTTTTCTGCAAATAATTTCTAAAGTGCTAGTTTTTTGTATCCCTAATCCCAATTGTCGTAGGTTTCTGTAATTAACTCTGATAATTATTGGATATCCATACGAAGTTACAAACTCTCCAAGGTATATACCTATATATGAAGGGTTTGGTTGATGTAGTCGATCGACAATATATAGTAGTGTCGGCTTAACGCAGGTTTGAACTTGCACTTCGCAAGCTAGAGTCAACCACTCCAAATTGAGTGCCAAAGAGTGCATTCCACCGTGCCGGCGAAGAGCGCGAAATAAGCTGACCTTGCCGTATACTAACACAATGCAAAGAGCCTTAATATGAAATGGTCTTCCACACTCTCTTGAGGATCCACCACGTCTTGAGTTAGACGATTCATCATACATTCGTGTTCTAAAATTGTCGGTCATCAATCCATCCCCTGTTCCCTCGCACCACATCGGTTCGCGCTTTGCAGCTGCCAACACTATTGGAGTATTGGTCATGTTCCGCGATGGGCTGGATTCTATAACCCAAGGGTTCAAAACTAGAACCAAGACCTTAGGCCAACAAAGTTAGTGCTGACCCTGCAGTCAAACCGTAGATCCGCCGGCCATGGATAACATCAAGAAATTCCTCCATGGAAGTACATATAAAGACCTTTAGAGCATCTCCAAGCGGAGCCCCGAAAGCCAGCCCAAACGTCCGGGCGGAGAGCTCGGACGGCATTTGGGGCTCAAACCACTACCCAACGACGGCCCCCATAGTCAGCCCAAACGCCCGGGCGGTCCGGCACACCCCAAACCCAGCCCATATCTGGGGCGGGTTTGGGGCGGCCCGGACGCGCCCGGATGCGTCCGCCCCTTACTCGCTGACAAAGCGGACCCACTACGGGAGGCTGACCGTCGCCGCTGAACGGCCGGCCGTCGCCGCTGACTTCCGCCACGTGGCAGCTCCGTCCCCACAAATACCCCACCGGCCGTAACCCTACCTCACTCCACTCCCCACCCCGCCACCTTGCCTTCTCCGCTCGAGCGGCCGGCGCAATGTCTTCCTCATCCATCGACTGGGGCTCAGAGCCGGAGGACGAGGTTTCCGACGCGGCGGCGCCACCGGAACCCGTGGACGCGGAGGAGGAGGCCTTCCGCATCGCCGTCGAGCAATCTTTGAAGGAGGTCGGCGACAGATCCAGCGTGGCGGCGCCGCCAAGCGGAGGCCAATGCAGCCGCTGGTCCGAGCTTGCGCTGGTGCGGCGCCGTGCAATGCCGGCGGGATCTGTGGCGGCGTCATCGGCTCCTCCACCGCGCTCCGCTCCGGTAAGATCTGCGCCTCCCCATCTCTGTATGTAATCCGAACTATGAGCTTCGATCGAACTAATCTTATGCAATCCGTACTACATTTGAGTTCCGATCTACGTTCTTTATTTACGTTGCATGGCTAGTATGGTTTTGAGGATGTGGATATGGGGGGCATGGTTGTAGGACACCTTTTTTGGGGTCTGTCCGGTCGCTGTCACTTTGGGGGCCAAATTTGACAACTCCGGTTGGAGATGCTCTTAGATAATCAAATCTCGTTGAATCTCCGCAATGATATGCCATTGCATATAACAGATACTCCATTGGAAATCACACCAAGCATATAAGTGGGGGCACGCTGTCCAATCTAGGTAGACAACCGCTCAACATTGTTACACCACATCATTTGACAGTTTGAAGTCACCGAATTGAGAGTTGAGACTAAATTCAGCCGTATGCTGTGTAGCTCCACCTAAGGATGACAATTTTACCCATGGGTATGGGTACCCGCATGGGTAGGGTATGGGTACTATTTTATACCCATGGGTAGTATCCGTACCCTACCCATTTAAGTCGTGGATAGGGTACGGGTATAACCTCGTACCCGTGGGTATACCCATACCCTGCCCGTTTATATACCTTACCTGTGGAGGTCCAACATTTATTATCGTGACTTTGCGAATCTATGTGAAGTTGTCATCAACTGTCAATTTGAGTTGACATAATTGTCACATACTCAAATAT
Source organism: Poa pratensis (assembly GCA_947311845.1). Taxonomy (NCBI): domain Eukaryota; kingdom Viridiplantae; phylum Streptophyta; class Magnoliopsida; order Poales; family Poaceae; genus Poa; species Poa pratensis. The sequence goes on from CAMZMU010000098.1 coordinate 38,994,580, forward strand.
ATGTTATTGAGTAGAGATAAATGCTTTTCTTTTATCAAAAAATTTACCCATGAATGTAAAATTTTAAGTAACTTGTGTATTATTTGATCTACCCGTTGGGTACCCAATGGGTATGGGTATCCGCCGGGTATGGGTACGGGTAAAGTTATATACCCGCGGGTACGGGTATGGGTAGGATTGTGTACCCATTAACTACGCGGATATGGGTATGGTATTGGTCTACCCGCCCCATACCCTACCCATCGCCATCCTTAGCTCCACCACAAGGATTGTCTTATTCAGCAACCACACTTTCAGCTAAAACGCCTTCCAGTTAATTCGACCAACTTGCCATTTTTTAGATTTGAGGCACCGTACGTCCGTCCTAGTTAGTAGTCAACACACAGATTTTGTCGAATTAGTCAACACATAGAATTTAGTCAAACCCCACGCTCGATCAGCTCTATATTAACCCACCCGCTCAGCTAGCCTGGTTCTCAACGCTCAGCTCAACGATCAGCTTGGATCATCGGCATCTCCGCACACACACACACACACACACACCACACATGGATCACCAGCATCACAACCACGGCGGCGCCATGTACTACACCGCCTGCACGAGCTCCTCAGACTCATTTACATCCGACTTTAGTAGCGGCACCAGCTCCATGTACTACACCGGCTTCGGCTGCATGGGCGCCGCCAACAATCCATCCTGCTCCACCGCCTCCTCCTCGGACTCGTTTCCGTCCCGGATCTACGCGGCGGAGCCGCAGCCGGAAACACGGCAGCGGAAGTCGTTCATCGGCGTGCGCGCGCGGCCATGGGGCAGGTTCGCGGCGGAGATCCGGGACTCGACGCGAGGCGGGGCGCGGGTGTGGCTGGGAACCTTCGGCACCGCCGAGGCCGCGGCCATGGCGTACGACCAGGCGGCGCTCTCCTCGCGTGGCGCGGCCACGGCGCTCAACTTTCCCGTGGAGCGCGTCGAGCAGTCCCTCCGCGCCCTCACGCTCGGCGCCACCACGCCCACGGGCATGGGTGGCTCGCCCGTGCTGGCGCTGAAGCGGCGCCACTGCAAGAGGAACAGGCGCAACAAGGCCGAGCTAGCGCACGACGCGTTGGCGACGCGCAGGAGGAAGAACATGGTCGGTAACAAAATGGCCGGCGAGAGCAAGCGGTTCGTCGTTGAGCTGGAGGACCTCGGCGCCGACTACCTGGAGGAGCTCCTCAGGATCACCGCCGACGACCCGCTTCAGCTTGAGACTTGAGTCACCAGCTGCGTTTGTGCAGTTTGGCGAGTTATTACATAGCCCAGACGATTCCTGTTTTGAACTCGAAGCACCGGCAGCTTCGTTTGTGCAGTATGGTAATACAGTGTGGTGAGTTGTATATGTAGAAAATGCAAATTGTTGCGCTTGAGTTTGGATTGAATTGATGCGTGGCCGAAACTTCTTGATTGGTATGCAGACATTACACTGCCTGTCAAATTCACCAATTTTCAAAAACAAATATTGTCCAATTGGGTCGAATAACACCGATCAAATGCCTACTGTTTTGAATAATTAGAGTCAGACGGTGCATGTGCTGTGAAGACACGCATGGCAAAGGACATTGCTCGACTAGCTTATTATCTATACCTCTTATAAAGCAAAACCCCACTAAAGTCATTTATGATTTTTCTATCTCCACATGCAGCATAGCCACATCATCAAGTAATCATAGCCATAGGATCTTCCATCTCCATCCATCCATTTGTGTTGTCCTCATATTAACATATAGCCTTCCACGGCACCAGCACAACAACTCGGAAAAGAAAAGGTCACAGCATGAGTTCATCTCTCCACCGATGGACTATCTCCTCCCCTTCCCATTCATGTCTCCACTAAGCGCTTACATAAGTTAAATGATGCGTCACTTCCAGCAATTAAAAGAAAACCAAATGTGCCATTAACCTTCGTCTTCTGCACTCCATATTTCTCACCATTAGTCTCCTCCTCGTCCCACCTCTTTCACACACCCGGATGAGCTCACCTGATTCGCCCTCTTCATCTCCTCGACTGCAATCCACCGAATTGAACACAGCGTGCTGCGAGCACGGTAGCAGCTGCTTGCGTAAGCGACAGCGTTGTCTGGGAGCTGCGCTGCTGTGTCAAGGGTTCCTCAACAAGAACGCCATGGCCTGCTGCTGCAACGACAAAAGGCAGCTAGGTACATCCGGGATCCCAAAATATCCATGAAGGTTACAGAGAGAGATGTAGGTGCTTGAGCGGCCCACTGTCTTCAGTTCATCCCGTGCAAGCAGCCGCATCTCAATCTGGTCTCAAACAGCAAGGAAGTAAATGTCGATCCCATTTCACTCTTGGACTCCTATCCTATATTCATGTCGTATCCCCTTCTGTATGCTCCATATCCCACGTAGCTTTGATCAATTTGTTTTTTGTTAAGTTTATGTTACTGTATTTAGAAGTTCGGATCAGATCAAGTGCTCAAGAGACAGAGTGTACTTTGCTTTAGTTTGCAGGATTAACTAAATTCATATAAATATTCCAGCATGCAATACAGGTCTCCACGCTGGGCTTTAATTTCTCCCTGCAGTGATATCATGACGTACAGATCATATGCAAGGCATTGGCAAATACCAATTTAGTATCAGTTTTGGTAAGCATCTACAATGGATGTAAGTGAGGTACTAATTATAGTTGTTTATGTCATAGTGCCTGCAATGAACCTCTATTTGTACGTGAGTATCGCCGTATCCCTATTTCATTTGAACCCATATGATAGATGTCTCTGTTCTTCATTTTTTACATTTTCAGTGCATGATAAATAATTCCCTTATGGGCCGACCACATTCGTTATCAATACAAGGTGGTGCACTTCACTGATAATTGATTATTTGCCCTGCCCAGCATATTATCTAAGAAATTACCGCCGCAACGCGCGGGGTTTTCATCTAGTTTATCATACATTATAGGCAATAAAACGATGAACAAAAGTAAGAGCAGCACACGGGGAAATGAGATTTTAACATGGAAAACCCTTCCAAGTAGGAAGAGAAAAAACGACGAGGGCCAGTCAGCAAATTTTTCAATATATCGGAAGAGGTTACAAATGCCGGGGATTTACAACTTCAGACTTATTTTAACCGGCGGCTTACAAGATATATTTATAGGGTGATGACGGCCCAAACCTCCTACAACGGGCTTCTGCTATGCTCCGACAGAAGTTAGCCTATCTTAATTCAATTTGGATAACAGTGAAACAATATTATTGACATCCTACATTCTAATTAAGTTTTTTTTACTTTAATAAAGCACCTGTAATAAAAAAAATGCTAAGCTTAACAGCTTTAGCTAAGAGGAAATGCTACATGCGATTTGTTTTCACTTGGTTGAGCTTCCCCTTGCCGGTTGTAATAATATTTAATTAATAAAGCTCTATTTTTGTGGCAAAATGTGTAATTAAATTCTATAGTATAATATTTCGAAAAAAGCACATTCTCTGCATTCTCACTACCACATAATTGCGAATTGGTCAATCTGGTGTAGTTTGTATGTTTTCAAGAGTAACATAAGTTCGGAAGTGAAAACAACACTACATGGCGTATAGCAAGAAACAAAAATAGGAACACGAACCCGTAAAAATTGAGAGTGGTGTTTTGTCTCGTAGAGTAACAGTGAAGTCGTAAAAGTTGCGATTTTTTAAAAATTGACTTTAGTAAAATGGTAAATGTTTATGGCTTTTACATGCCTTCAAAGTTCTACGAAGAAAGCCATATGTTGTGTCTTCTAAAAACAATGTTATCAAAACTTTTTTAAGACCAATGTTTTTACATAGGTCGAAAACATGTCCTTTTAATGAAATTTTATGCGTGAGCATCCAACATGGGCATGTACATGTGTTAAAATTTTAGTTTTGTTTTGAAATTTTGAATCATCCTTTTTGAAGGCAGGAGTGCGCTCCGTGAGCCATTTTGAATTATATGATAAAAGGTTTCATATTCCACACATTTTGTGAGGAATGTGGAAGCCCCCATGTACCCTCTGAACACTAAGGCCCAGTTCTTTTGGGGCTTATAGACAGCTTCTCTGTGAAAATAAGCCAAAGTCCAAAAGAACTCGATTTTAAGCTGTTGTCCAGATAAGCCGGCTTCACCGTTTTCTTCACAGTGGAGGGAAGCCGGGGTACCCCTACTTCCCGCCCCCGCCCGCGGCTTCCCGGTGAGTGAAATCAAACGTTATTTGGCGTTGCCCCTCTTGCGCGTCGGAATTACAGGAGATTGCCATCCCGCGAGTGAGAGGCGTCCCGTCCATTTCTCTTTCCTTTTTCTTTTTCCTCCTAAACGTTATCCTCTCTCTCCCGAGTCCCGAGCTCTCTCTCCCGCGACAAGGAACCTAGGGTTCCTCTGCCACCCGCCGCCGCCGCCCGAAGCCGTGGCCGCTACGCCGCCGCCCGACGCCGTCGCCTCCTCCCTCTCCTGTTGCCGCCCAAATCCGTGGCCGCTGCGCCGCCGCCCAACACCGTCGCCTCCTCCCTCTCCTGTTGCCGCCCGAAGCCGTGGCCGCTGCGCCGCCGCCCGACGCCGTCCCGCCGCCCGACGCCATCGCCATCAACCTGCTCCCGCCCCTCCCCCCCCGACGTGAAGGTATTCTGTTGCTCCTTCCCGTCCTCAACTTATGTGAATCCTGAGATATTGAATTGCTTGTAGATATTGAATATAATGTTAGCTTCTAATTTCTTGCATTGCTTGTAGATATTGCTTGTAGATATTGAATTGCTTGTAGATATTGAATGCTGAGATTGTTAGCTTCTAATTTCTTGCAATAGCTTGTAGATATTGAATTGCTTGTAGATATTGAATTGCTTGTAGATATTGAATGCTGAGATTGTTAGCTTCTAATTTCTTGCAATAGCTTGTAGATATTGAATATAATGTCTACTGTGAATAATATTGTCATACACATAATCAGTAGATGGAGAAAGGCAAATCTGCTAAATCTGATAAAGGTGATATTGCGAAGTGGGATTCGGTTGCAGCTGAAGTTTTTTTGCATATCTGCATAGAGGAAGTACTAAAAAGAAACCGTAATGAAGGTCATCTTAACAACAATGGCTATGACAATTTGATAAAGAGTTTCTATGAGCGCACTAAGAGGAAATATAACCGCAAGCAATTCAAGAATAGGTGGGAGACACTGAAAAAAGAGTACAGCACATGGAAAACACTCAATCAAAATGCAACAGGTCTTGGAAGAGATCCTATCACCAACACAATTGATGCTAGTGATGATTGGTGGGAGCATGAGATCAAGGTATATGGCAGTTTTTATATCATTTCTACGCGTTATGTTCTAATCCAATTACTGAAGTTGAGATAAATGTTTTGCAGAGATGCCCAGGTGCAGCCAAGTTTCGACATACTCCACTAGCTAATGAGGGTAAAATGTGCCAGATATTTGACGCGAATTGTGTCACCAATGAACATGCAAGAGTGCCACTGCCAACATCTATGGCTGGTCCCTCTCAAGGTTTTCCCTCTTCTGTTGAGGTTGGTGATGATGAACTTTCAGGGACAGAGTTGGACACGCAAGTTACGCCAACTGTCCCAGGACATGGAAAAAAGGGAGCATGTCCTTATTCACCTAGTCCTGCGGTAGTTGAAAAGATGGCAAGAGATAGTGAGGAAAAAAGTTGTTTGCGTCGTATATGTGATATGTTTGAGAAGAGGGAAGAAAGCAGAACCTCCACGGCTTCACAGAGCTCGCAGCCCTCACAGGCGATAGTTGATCCAGTGAGGCAGGAGTTTTTGGATATGATGGCCAAGGTTGTTGCTGATGGATGTGGACCTGGTACCCGTGAACATTTCTATGCTTCACAGTTGTTTATGAAGGCTGAATACCGTACTGGTTTCAGTTGTTACATGGAGGCTTCAAGTGATGTGAGGCTTGAGTGGATCCGGATGTCCTGGGAGGAGAGGAAAAACTAGTTGGAATTGTAATCTGCTACCTATTTGATATCTATTTGTATCGAACCTAAATAGATAGTTATACTATCTATTTGTAATCTGCTACCTATTTTGCTATCTATTTGTATCGAACCTAAATAGATAGTTATGCTATCTATTTGTAATCTGCTACCTATTTGCTATCTATATAAGTTTCTATTTGTATTGTCTTCATGAACGTGGCAGATTTATTTTTGTATTATCTTCCCGTATATGTTGGTAACTAATTGTGCTGTTTATGTGGCAGATGGATATCCCAGCTGATGAAGATGATGATTATGATATGTTCATGATTGCAGTTGCCGCGTATGCCAGCCTATGTACTGAGAAGTTGCTGTATGCACCGCGAAGAAATCCAGAGATAACAGGTATTCAGTGGGTGGAAAAAAAAGAAGAGAATGCACAAGTTTTCTATTCTTTGTTCAGGATGAGGAGGTCTGTGTTTTATCCATTGCTTGATCTATTGGTTGGAACCTATGGTCTTACATCAAGTTGCAACATGTCCACAAAAGAAGCATTGGCACTCTTTTTATGGAGTGTGGGGACATGTCAAACAACTGATAATGTTGCTGATCGATTTGAACATAGTCGGTCTACAATTAGCAAGAAGTTTTATGAGGTTCTAGACTGTGTAGACCACATGGCTGGTGATTACATTAGGCCAAGAGATCGAAATTTCACCGAAGTGCATCCTAAAATGCAAACTACAAGATTTTGGCCACATTTCAAGAATGTCATTGGGGCTATAGATGGAACACACATTAAAGTAATTGTGCCAAAAGCACTTGAGGCACAACATAGGAACAGGCACGGATATACAAGTCAAAATGTGATGGCGATTTGTGATTTCGATATGAGGTTCACTTTTGTTGTTGCTGGATGGCCTGGCTCAGTTCATGATACACGTGTATGGACCGACGCTCAAGTGTCATATCCCCATTATCCCCACCCCCCGGCAGGTAATCTTGTGTGTACATATTTTGTAAAATGTTTCCACATATGTAGTATGTCAGCTAACAATTATATTCTATATCACCGCAGGTAAATACTATCTTGTTGATTCGGGATACCCGAACACAGCAGGATATCTAGCGCCATACAAAACTACTCGATATCATGTACCGGACTTCCAACATCATCCTCCAAGGGGAAGAGAAGAGACATTCAACTATCGTCATTCATCAGGGCGAAACGCAGTCGAACGAGGATTTGGTTGTCTCAAAATGAAATTTCGAATAATGCAAGGCATACCTCGTCGACCACCTGAGCGACAAAAGATGATAATTACCGCTTGCATGTGTCTACACAACTACATTCGTGATAGCAACCTACGTGATCAACATTTTGACATGTTTGATGGTGGAGGATATGTTCATTCGGAGAGTGCTTCATATCCTAGTGCTCCACCCGAAGATAATGGTACTTACATGAAAGGGATCCGTAATGATATTGCTATGAGTGTGTTTCCTTAGAATTATTCGAGAATATTTGTATATTTTCTAGGAACAAAAACATTTGCATGCCCTTCCTTGTATTCGAGTTGTAATGAACTAACAATGAATCCTATTTTATTTTCGTATTTATCAATTAATATGATGTTTGATATATTATATTGTGATCATACATGCCAAAATAGCATTAAGGAACCGAAAATATCTATTAAAAGGGCGTTACAGACTTTTCATCATACAACTCAGAAAATAAGCCAGGACAGGGAAAGCCCAAAAGAACTGGACTGCAATTTCTGGGTGGCTTAAATCCACGGCTGCTTATCTGGACAGCTCTCCTCTGGGTGGCTTATGCATAAGCCTAAGCTCAAAAGAACTGGGCCTAAGACTAGACAGAGCAGTGGTTCTCTATGTTTTTTATGTTCTTTTGTTATTCTTTTTTCATTTCACTCCTTTTTCACTTTTATTTTGTGTTTTTACGCATTTTATTAATTTTTTTATTTTTCCTATTTTTATAATTATGTTTCCTTTCACGCTAGTTTTTTTAGCGGACTTTCACGCTAGTTAGTTGCGTGGTACCTCCTTGTTCCCGCTCGAGTCCACACAGCCCAATAACTTAATTAGGCCCATTCTACTCCCTGATGACAGTCGTCGTTGAGTCCAAGATCAGGACGAGGAAGAACCCTAGCATCCCCTCACCTCTCCCTCCCACTCTCGCCGTCGCCTCCTCCTCCTCCTCCGGCCGCCGTCCCGGGCCCATCTCCCTCTTCGCTCCAGGGATTCCGATCGCGACCAGAAGGCGCCCGCGCTACCACCACCTATCAAGAGAGGAATCCTGTCAGTCCAGAGGGGATCAATCAGGACAGCCACGAGAGGATGGTTTCGCTGTCGACGTGGGTACGCTACGCCGCCCACAAGTTCGAGTACTCCATCTCCCTCTCCTGGAAGGTACCGTCTCTCCACCCTCCACCTACCTACCCCATCTTGATCCACTCATGTCGCTATACCACCCCGCCGTCTGGAGCTAATTGACACAATCCAAGAAGACACCCGAGCCGATGCATCGCATATATGTTGTCTATACGATGTTTTCATTGCTCACTGGACATAATTATGAATGGGAGATTGGGAGGTGCATCGATTTTTGTGTGCGATTGTTTCTTGTATTGGTTCATATTTTGATTACTGCTCATTCCAATGCAGAAGTACAACGTCGGCCAGATCAACAGCACTGAGATGACCGATGCCATCTGGAAAAGCTTCTTCCAAGGCAAGCTCACCTTCCCTCAATGGATCAAAGGGGGTGAAGCCATGGCCCCCGTCATGGCTCCGACCGGAGGAACCGTGCTCGTCAGAAAGCTCGCCACTTTATCCCCAAAGTAATCTTTTTGACAAGCTATTTCCTACAACCAGTCTTTGTTTTTCTTAACATTTATATTCTGTTCAGTGAACTGATGTAGCCTAGTTCTGCGGAAATGGTTCAAATGAACGGGACCCCAAATGAACATAGACTTGAATCTAGGTATTAGAAGTGTTTTGATGTTTCCTCCTGCAACCTTTCTTTACAAATGACCTCATTTCATTTTCTTGCCCTAACCGAATCCTCTATTGTACATTTTACTGTAAAAATTGTATGCTGAAAATAATTCCGCACTCAACACTTTATACTACTTTAGTGCCCGAATTCAAAATTCCCGTACTATTTACATATAGGCCCGTATTTCACTCCCATCACGAGACTTTCCTAGTATCGTACTGTGTATTGAATCAAGCATGGTTTTTAAGGCCCGTATTTCAATCAAGGTTGCCTATTTTATGGCTTACAACCCCTAGTGCAAAAGTTAACTAAGATTATTCCATGTGATTTGCAAAAGTTACCTCCTCCTTACATCCAGAAACAGAAACACCTTATGATAGTTGGCGAAGATAGTTGTATCTTAACAAACAACTAGCAAACGTACGCATTCAGTGAATGTTTTTCCAGTATATAAGATTATATACTAAGATTCTAAAAATATAATTCCACCAGATTGAAAATCCCTCAATTTTGGTTTTGCAAGTATATGAAAATATTAGCATGTTTATAGTAATAGCAAAAACATTCAAACAACAATAAAAAAATAGCTGTATGTAGAGGCAAATCGGCAACCTTGGTTTCATGGGTAAGAAATGTTAAATAGATTTCTGCAGTTTCTCATATCATGAAAGGAGTCGTTAATGGTGATTGGCATGATGCTATTATGAGACTAAATGTGTAAATTAAGAAGTATTTTTGGATATTCAATTTTAGAGCTGCTTTGAATCTCAAGATTGAGGAACACACACATAGGTAAATCACAAAATATGACAGGAATGCAATTGCAAAACAGAGGATTGCAGAACACATGAAAAGAAATAGTCAGTTGGATGGAACACTAGAAAAGTGCATCAATCCTACGCGAATGCGTGTAAAAAAGATGTTCGAGTGGATGTTGAAACTCCTTTGGAATTGAGGTGTACGAATGCAATTCATAGGAATCTTGATGGTGTCATTTCTTTGATCCACATGGCCTCCATAAGAAGAGGCCCTTAAATTTTTAGCCGTTTGATTAGATTGGATGGCTGTTGCATCAAACTGTTATACATTTTATATTGGTACAAATATTGCAGTTTTACAAAATGACAAAGCGGTCCTTACTGTGGTACTAACTGTTTTTGTACCTAGAATCTTTAAAAGAAAGTCCAGCAAGGATGTGTTAGTTAAAATTCCATGCACAACTCGTGAATGTCATTCTGAAATCTAGGCTGAAAATTAGGTGTGGAATTTACTTCTAAAACTATTAATGGAGGTAGTAACTTGTGGTAAGTTTTCCATGAATAAACCAGCGTTCATTCCTTTCAAATTTGTTTCATGGTGTGACATCTGCTGCGCTGGCTGACATCTGCTCTCTCCTTTAAATCAACTGATGGATCTTGCAAAGTAAGCATTATTAATTTATTATGCATTTTGTTAACGTTGGCATCATCTATTGCTCAAACCTAGAAAGAGTGAAAGAGAATATATATTGGGTCAGTTCTTGAGCCTTTAATTGTATCTCAGTATACTGGTGTCTTATATGCATCCACTTGTCTCAACAGAGAAGTTTTTGTTGGGGACATTGTCTTGTTGAAGGACCCACAGAAATCTGATGATTTAATTGTTCGACGTCTCGCTGCTGTGGAAGGCTATGAGATTGTCTCTACTGACGAGAAGGAGGAGCCCTTTGTACTAGACAAGGATCAATGCTGGGTGGTGGCAGACAACCAAGCACTAAAGGCAAATGTATGTTTTTTTGGTACATCAGTTAATGATAGTAAATAATTATATTAGCGTGTTTTGGCCAGGTTTTTTGTATCTGTTGCGTAAACGTGAGATAAGAACACATCCTCACTGTAGATACATAAAGTGTAGAGTGTTAGTGAGTGAAATGAGTATATCTGATTTCAGCAGAGCTCTTTTGACATGTTCTTTGTGATTATTTCGTTGGTGGCAGGAAGCTAGGGACAGCCGCTTATTTGGGCCTGTCCCTATGACTGATATTGTCGGCAGAGTTATATACTCTTTAAGAACAGCTGTCGACCACGGCCCAGTGGACAACAGGTAGGAGGTTACTCCCTTTGTTAGATTTAGCGCCGAGTCAAATCTTATACCTGTACTTTAGGCATGAGCTCAAATGCTTATTGTGACTTTTTTTTTGCCACAGCCGTGTAGCCATGTCCCTGGATTCACCGGTTTTGGCGGTAGAGCTCGACGTGGAAGAGATGGCGAAGAACAATAAGATGTAGATAATGACATCCTGTGGTGTACCATTTTCCCCTTGTGCGGAGTCTGTTATTTGAAATCATTATTAGTTGTTTTGATGAGAACCTGCATATGGATGAATGTAATACGCTGCTCACTTGTGATCCGGAGAAGTCAATAATATTTCATCACAAGAAATAAGCACATATGTTCGTAAGTGTCGACGTGACTATGATTGTCAGAGTAACCGATTGAGATATATCCAGGGGTCAATATGTTTGAGGTCAACGTTCTTTGTTCGTCCACGACTTCTTTTTCTGTTGGAGCCGTGAGTGTTTTCTTTTTATAGAAGATCCATTACTGAAAAAGTATATCCCATATGAAGTACTGTACAATATTAAGTAGTTGTCCCATGGAAAGTTCATCTGGAGGACGAGCTCCATGTAGCCCTTTTTTGAAAAAAATAAAATCGATATTTTTAAGTTTCTAAAAATGTGGCAAAAAATCCTAGACGTTCACAATGACCTATTCTACGAATCTGTAAATTTGCAACCCGTAAGAGTTTGTATTCCGTCCTACACAAAAAAGACAAATCCTGACAAATCTGAATTTTTTTAAATCACATCTCAGATCCAGAAATTTATTATTTTTGCACAGACCACAATACAGAATATTTCACATTGGTATTTTGCACGATGGTAGACATAATCATGGTCTACTTCTGGATTTTGTTTTTCAAATTTTTTGGAAACTTAAAATATCGTTTTTGATTTTTTTTTTTTAAACGAGCTCTGTGGAGCTCGTCCTCCAAATCACCGTCCTTGCTCCCATGGAGCAACTACTGACGACAAAATGGGGACCTAAACCGGGGCTGGGCTTGCTGCCAATGCGAGAAATTGTAGCGACAGCGGCTTGGTTTATCTGGTGGCGTAGAAGAGAAATTAAAAATAAAGGTGAAGCCCCGATTCCTAGCAGGCTTGCGTTGTCAATAAAAGCTATGGTAGCCAACGCGGGAAAACTGAAGAAGAATAACCAAGCTAATATACCAAAAAAGAGGTGGATGAAACCACCGTCGGATGCAGTGAAATTAAATACTGATGCTGCTGTGAATTTGGACACCAGAAAAGCTTCCTCGGGAGCAATCATAAGGGACTCAGGTGGTCAATTCCTGGCAGCATGTAGATTGGAGATCGAGGGTGTTATTGATGTTGCAACGGCGGAAGCACAAGCTCTGCGGGATGGACTCTGTCTGGCTGAGAGGATCGGGTGTAACAGGCTATATATTGAAACTGATTCGCTGGAGACCGTGCAGGCAATTGAGGAGCCAAGAAATTTTTGGACGACAGGGATGGCCTTTTTAGATGAATGTCGAATGATCATGGCAGGGTTCGATTTGACATGCTTAGTTCACTGTCCGCGAGGGGCGAATAAGGCGGCTCATCTTGTCGCAAGACCCTTAGATGCCTGTAATTTTTGGGCTGAAGACCCGCCATTGAAAGGTTTACGTATTGGTTAAAAAAATAGACTTTTCTTTTTGAGGTTATTTTTGTAGAACCTTGATGGTACTCACAATAGAACAGAGCACAATTGCAAAATAATCATATGTCTGTAATGCCAGCAATTTCTGATCACAACAACAGCAAAACACAATTGGAACAATTTAAGGCTCAAGGCAGATAGGAATTTAGTAAAGAAGCATTGCAACAAAAGTACTTACTCCCTTTAATGGAAGCACCTGGTTTTTACCGAACCATATGATATCTGACACGGGTCTGCGACTCTGGAAAATGGGGACTGTCGTCAAAACTGCCTGGTCGTCCCTGCGGCACGCCAGGGCCAGGAGCAGAAGCCGTCTGGCCTCTCGCCTTGGTCGAACTACGCCACGCCGATGCTCTAGTCCACAGCCCTGAGCAGCGTTCCTCGGCCGTGCAGAAGGCGAACACGTTTGCGACGTGCACTGACGCCTACTCTCCTCCCACACAATACTGGCACCGACGTCGCCTTCTCATCTCCTACCAGCGAGATATTTGGCCGATGAGGACGAGGAGGAGCCACAGTCCGCTCACTCTATGGCCATTAAGAGCTGGCCTCCTCCGTCAAAATCTCACCATCGTGTTCCTTTCAAAATCCACATCAAAGAACTGGTCTAGATTCTTACCTACGTACAGACTCTACCAGGGGATCAACATCTCACATGGCGTGTTTAGATATGGTCCAGTGATCAATTTGTGACATTTTCCTAACTTTGGACCAACACGACGAAAATCAATTGGGACAATAACGTGTGGTACAGCCACAACAGAATTTTCAGAGTTTGATGATACATACTCCCTCCGTTATCAAATAAGTGGACATACCGAAATTTCAAGACAAATTATGTAATGGAATAAAAAATGCATTGCAAACCACCATCTCTCTCCTCAATTCCCCCACATCCAAAAATGAGGATAACTAGTGGCGGAGCCACGTTGGAGGCTATATGTAGTCCGCTGACTATACAGGATTTTCCGAGTTTGATGATATCTAGGTAGGATCAGGGTGTACGCCGAGCCAAAATGTTTGCCGAATGCTTTTTATCGGACACTCGGCATATGAATGTGTAAGCCTAGCGTGTACAAAAACGCACGTCAAACAAAACCGGTCAGCATCAGTAACTATTCTCAGCATATCCTGACGCGTCCGTTTCCGTGATTGAACGGTCGAGATTTGATGTTGGATGCGTTGAATGTTCAACTCATTCAACGGCAAATCTAGACCGTTCAATCGCGAAAATGGATGGCCGAGATACGGGTTGTGCGCCATATGGGTTGGAGAAGCTCATAACCGTCTTACTAAAAACGGATTTTCTCCAACTCATCACCATTAAGGCCTTCAAGGGAGTAGATGAAAATTTTCCTCCTTTGATTTGCCACTGCTTGAAAGCATCCTTTGAACTACTCATGAGGGTACGCACAATTATATATCTACCCTCCTCGTGGATACCCTGTAGGATGTGGCAAAAATCACACATACAGGGAAACTAAACTAATATTCGCTCTCAGGGAAACTAAACTAATGTTTGTAACTGGTTGTGTCCACATCCTATTCCGTATGTCACACTTCTAAGTTTCAAAAAAATGTGAAATAAATCGTGCATATTGGTTATGTTGTTTCTCGTGTATACACAATTTTCATCCAAAAATCTATGACAATACGTGGCTTGCAAAAAAAAAACAAATAATGTATGAATAGTACATGTTACTATTCACTTATGTCCTCCTTTTTGCCCAGGACACATATGGTCATATTTTGGGATAAAAGTTTGTGGATACACGAGAAACAGTATAACCAATGTGCATGGTTTATTTCGATTTTTTGAAAACTAAAAAATAGGGCATCCGATAAACTAGTTGCGGAATATTCGTTCTCCATACATCATACATAATGGCTTCTAAGCATTATTTGCAAATTGGTCCTGAAAGGTCCTCAAATTATGAAGTGACGAGCCGCCATCCCCAATAGCCTCCTGCACCTTTGCCTTCCACGCCGTGGAGCTCCTCCGTATGGCAGCGCCCTCCTCGGTGTCACCCATGACCGTCTCCACGCACCTCGTGAGCTCCTCAGCGCCCAAGAACCTGTCCACATCGATGGCGGCGCGCACGCCCATGCCCCAACGGACGACGAGGCGCGCGTTAGTGTCCTGGTCAGACCACTGCGGCACGGCGACCACCGGCACGCCGCATGCCACACTCTCCAGAGTCGAGTTCCATCCGCAGTGCGTCACGAAGCACCCGACTGCCGGGTGGGACAGAACCCGCACCTGGTCGCACCACTGCACCACCATGCCCCGTTCGTCCTCCTCGTCGTCGTCCTTGTCTCTGTTGCCATTGCGCACCACCCAGAGGTAAGACCGGCCACTCGCGGCGAGGCCGCTTTTCATCGCCTCCTTCTGCCGCTTGCTCACCGCCCCCATGGTCCCGAACGACACATACACCACCGACCGCGCCTGCTTGGTGTCGAGCCACTCCATGTAACCTTTTCCGTCATGCTGGAAGAGTTCTCCTACTACGGCTTCTGCGCTGCTCCTCGTGTTGTCGTCGGCCAAGAGCGATAGGATGGCTGGTCCGATGGGGAACACGTCCAGTGCAGGCACGGACGCGAGGGCCCCGGCCTCCAGATCCTCGACGGTGTTCACGAGCACCATGGGTTTCCTTCCTCCAGTGCCGTCCACGTCCAGGTCCAGCTGCTGGAACGTCCTGCGCATGTCAGCGAACGCCGCAACGATCCTCTCGTCCGTGAGGTTGGTGATGAAGCTCGGGAGATCACGGATCGCCATGGGCTGGAGCCCCGGCATCGCCACCGTGAACCCCGGCTCCGTAGCGTGCTCCGTCACGACCCGCTCGTACCCGTGGAAATAGTGGTAGTACACGGCCAGCACCGTGGCCGGCTGGATCCAGTAGAGCGCGCGCGGCACACCGCGGTCCCGGGCGGCCTCGGCGGCCCACCACATGATCATGGCGTAAAGGACGCACGTCACGGGATGGCCCCGGGCCTCGAGCCGGTCGAGCACCGCCGAGAAGGTCTCGCGGCCGACGCGGCCGAAGGCCTCAACGTAGCTCCGCGCGTCGTCGCCGTCGCCGGCGAAGAGGGGGCACCCGCGGTCGTAGCCGTCGGAGTAGGGGATGTAGGACACGGCGCCGTCGTGGACCTCCTCGTCGGGGGACGCGAGCGAGGGGAACATGAGCCGGTGCGCGGACACGGCGGTGGACACGGTGACGCGGGTGCCCGGCGTGGCCCGCGTGAGGCGCTCCGCCAGCGCGCGCGCCGGGTTGATGTGGCCCTGGCTTGGGAACGCCACCACGAGGAAGTGCTGCGGCGCCATCTAGCTAGCTAGTTGGATGGAAGTTTGAAATATGTAGAGTCAGGCTCGGTTTGGCGCGAGCTAGTGTTAAGTAGTGACTCGCCGAAGCGGAGGTCTCGCTGATATTTGGGGTCTTGTAGTTTTCCTTTTGGCTCTGTCTACAAGACATTCGAATGAAAAAACTTTTGACACACTAGATGCATGCCACGTGCCTGGATTTTCCTATTGTTGATAAAATTTAGCGTATGTTAACATTTGGTTCATGGAAAGTACTAATTCAATATGGTGTTTTGTTTCGTGAGTCGGTGAGTGTAACACTTTCTATATCAGTGCATTTGTGTATGTCCACTTAGTAATGCTGAATTAAATATCAGATGAGATAGTATATTGGTATATATATTATGCGGAAATCCATATCGGGTCATTCGTGCAGATGCACCCACTGCTTAAAAAATAAGTTTCAAAATGTCAAAAATTTCGAATATATTTCAATGGCAAAGACTGGATCCTCGCAGGAGATAAACACTTAGCCGAGATTGTTGCTTAAGGAGTTTTTTATGTGAACTTTTTTCTTTTTGGTTTCTGCCTCTCATGTTTGCTTCTACTATATCAATATAAAAGGCAAAGATTTTGCCTCGTTTCAAAAAAAGACATTTTATATTAGCACAAAAAGTTTCATGAAAAAAGATTTTTTTTTATGACCTGTGCAAAAAAGACAAATCCAGACGCTCCAAAATGACTTTGTACTAGATTTTTTTTTGTCTTTTTACACATGTCATAAAAATGTCTTTTATCCGCAATTTTTTTTGTGCTAACACAAAATATCCTAATGTATATCCGAATTTGTTTTTGAAATTTTTGATATCTTGATTTTTAAAAAATGTTTCGTCTCCTTATATTATGTGCTATTGTGCTATTATTACACACCCTGATGCCACTTGGGGAGTTATTTCATCTATGTAATGGCATTTGTACATGCCAGATGGTCATGACTATGTGCGATTAAGTGTCTAGTCCCCGTGTTTCTAAATAAGTGTACTTCTAGTCTTGTCCAAAGTTATTTTTTAAAGTTTGACCAACTTCATAGAAAAACATAGAAATATTTCAAATTAATATCCTTAGATGCATATTGGATTGTAGTTTCATAATATATTAATTTAATATCATAAATATTGCTACATTTCTGTAAAGTTGGTCAAACTTTTTTTACTTCGAATAAACCAAGAAGTAAACTTATTTGGGGACGGAGGGAGTACAACTTAAGAACTTCACATGTGTTCATGTAATCGCCGCATATATATGTGTGTGACGACCATGTTTGATAGAACGTGATGAACCCTGACATGTGTCTTGAAGAGTTAGATTTGGATCATGGTACTTGTAGTAACATGACTTCACTTCAGTACCGGTGTCACTACATCTTTGTATATCTTATTAATTTGAGGGTACATTAGCCTTTTTTGAGGGTCAGCGGGCACTAGCCAATGCTGAGTGTCACTCGGCAATAGGTTCAATTCTGGTAGTGCTCGAAGCAATGAGATTGACATGGTCGGTGAAGTGGACGATTTAGAAGGGTCGAGCAAGAGGCCACCGAAATTCCTAAGTTCCAAGCAAAGTTTATGTACATTTAACGAAAACACTCTAATTGTCCAGCTCTACAAAACCAAAAAGTTGCCTTTACACAAATTGCTCTCCAATCAAGCGCATGTTCGTCTTTTTGTAGAGCAATCGCGCTCTAGTGAAGCCGAAAGCGATTAAAACTCTTAATGATATCCTTTATCGAGAAAAACTGAAGCCGGCCAATTAGAACCACCCTCCGTACCAACGTCTATGCCCAAACAGACTGTGGTAGTTCGAGTTGGCCTCTTCTTCTTCTTCTTCTTCTTCTTCTTCTTCTTCTTCTTCATCGACGTGGTTATGGTAGTGAGGGACGGAACTCCACGGGCTGTCATCAAAGACGCTGCGGAACCGGCTCCGGAGGAACGTGGCGGCCTCGTGCGCTGCCACCTGCCTCGCCTCTCTGGCCGACGGCCGGCTCTGCGTGAAACACCAGGCGTGGCTGTTGGGTAGCATTACTGATGCTGTCTTAGGGACGTAGATCCGTACGGCGACGCCTGTGCAGGTTGGGTTCTGTAGGAGGGCTACATGATTGCTCCCAGGCAGTTGGCCATGGCCCGCAGCTGCAGCTCCTCCTCTGACAGCGCCTCGCGCGGCGGCAGTTCCATGGCGCGGCTGTGCGGGAAGCGCTGTGCCGTCACGCACCGCCAGGTTCCCGATGATGATTCGGGTGGGCTGTATGTACGAAGGCAGTCATTGCGCACGTCGTAGGATAGCAGTAGTCGGAAACGGAAAAGCCCACGGCTGTGGGCGTCCAGCGACGGCACATACTTCTTCTCGTCGTCCACGAAGCAAATCTGGTTCTCTCTGATCTTGCCGCCCCCTGCATCGACGGGGAAAGCGTCGCAGCACGAGTCGCTGACGAAGACCGCGTGCCCGCCCAAGTCCTTGACCGGCTCCGGCCACTTTGCCGTCTCGCCGAGCGCGAACACCCCGACTGCGCAGGTGAAGTGCGGCGTGCAGCCGGGCACGCGGTTTGTCCCGAAGGCCCTACCTACCATGTGCAGCCTCCCATGGAGGACAAGCAGGTGCAGCTTGGCATTGCCCAGATATAAGCGCCGCTCTGTATGCTCATGCTGGGGTGGCCTCCACGGCCATCACGTTGGAGGTCGCCGTCTTGGAACTTGGAAGACGTGGACGCGGGCTTTTGCGTCGAGCGCATAGAGTTTCCCCTCGAAGAAGATGATGTCGTGGAGCTCGGACACCCTGGTCAAGGTCCACCACGAGCCCTTTTGCCCTATACGGCAGACGAGGATCGTCTTGCTTCTCATGCTGTAGTCGTCATCAAGGATGGCAGCAACCATGCAGCTCTTCGAGTCCGGCGGCGACGACAGGACGAACTTAACCATCGGCGTTTTCTCCCAACGCGGCAGCTTGATCCGCTCGGTAAAAGCGTTCAGTAGGAAGGGGCGGCTTGTCGGCGTCACGAGGGCGAGCCAATTCCCGAACGAGCCTCGGCGTCGTGATACGCAAGAACTCGTCCTGATATGGATCAATCTCGTGCTCCGATCGTGTTTTTCCGTATCCCCTGTTTATATTGACTATACTAGCTGAATGCTCGTGCGTTGCTATGGATAACAAAAGCGTACACAATCTAAAACAAATGTTCCAAACATATACTACAAAAAACAATGGTTCCAAATATCTTCCACAAAATATTGTTTTCCCCAGGTTCAAGGATGTTTTATATAATCTGTGATAAATATCAGGCAAGTTCCATAAAAGTTTAGCATTTCCAAAAACGTGGCGGTTGTCAGAACGCTCTGGCTGCTTTGCCCCTTCCGCCTCTCACTGTCTCGCCGGTGAGGTTCTGCTTAAAACAATTGGCAGCATAGGTGAAACATATGTGATGCAAGGCTAAGCAATGTGTGCTTTGTGTGTGCCTGACAACAAGTTCCCAGGACAACATACTTATGTAAAAACTGATTGAAATGAACACGTTACATATTGATGAAATTTACTGGGCAAATGGAAGAAGGACAGAAATCCTAAAATAATGGCAACAAAACAGAGAAAACAAAAAAAAGGTACGGACATCCTCTACGACGATGCTTAATCAAGTCCCGGCAGTGTTCAAAATTAACAAATTCCTCCAATTCTTCATCTTCTTCGGATTTTTCCTTGGCTCGAAAAGGCTGAGCGCTAGAGTCACGGATGAAATCAAGTAATAAACTGAGGATCCCAATGTCCTCCTCTCACCAACAACAATGAGGAACAAACTTCGTACCTGACAAATTTGAGGCGAAGTAATAATCACAGTATAAGACACAACAACCACATACTGCATGCAAATGGTGGAGTATACTTGTCAAAGCCATTGAACTAAACAACAGGAGGCGGTTCAAACTCTCGGTGGCGTATATGTCACATAAAGATGACATTTCTTAGTTTATATGAAAAGAAAATAAAGGTATAGCTGACAGTATAATTGGATGCATCAAGAAATGAATTATTAATTTTACACTTATATGGATTATACATCTTTTTCTTGGTAGATGACGCAGCATTATTGCTCCTGAAGATTCAGCTGAGCTATGAACTAAACATGCAGGCATTCAAAGGGAAAAACGGATTCAGAAATTAACACACAATCAGACCTTGAGCTAGCACCTACCACGCAGCGTCAAGGATGAGGGAGCCAGTGCGCAGGTCTTCCGGGTACAGAACGGTGATGCTGGTGGTGAGGAAGCGGCCGCAAGATCATGCACCTACTAGGCATCTGTCAAGGACGAGGGAGCCGGTGCCGCAAGTCGCTTCTGGAGGTGGTCGAGCAGCTTGTGGTTGAAGTCCCTGGGAGAGTCACACGGTCGAACACCTGGTGGTCGTATGCGGCAACGTGCGCTTGTAGTCTGCTATCTGCAAGTAGGGCGTCGTTCCCATTCTGCTGTCTCCGATCGCTCACATTGGCCTTCAAGGGACAGGTCGGAGCGGAGAAGGCCGGCGAGGGAGGGACAGATCGGGGCTGAGCTCGCCGGTGACCAGGGACATGTTGGGGCGAGGGCGCTGAGCATGGATGGGGCGGGACGGAGCGCGCTTGCAATAAGATCACACGGCTGGGGTGGGTTCGCCGTTGAGCGAGGCCGCGGTAGGGGCCAGCACGTCGGTAACCAGGCGGGGGTGGGGATGGAGCTCGAGCGCAGTACGGTGGTCTGGAGGAGAGTATGCAGTCGTGCCGGTCTGATCTCAGATAGGAAAACGTTTCGTTTGAGGGGTGAAATGCAAAAGTGGGCGACGGTACAAAGTAGGACTGCGGGTTGATTCTTCAAAAGATGAGGGACTAAACGGAAAAATGACCACGACGTACGACCGGCACCCTTACTGATATTATATAGTAGAAATCATTGCCTAGGGTTCCAACCCTAGCCGCCGCCGCCGGTGACATCTGCAGTTTCATCGTCGTCGCCGGCAAAGATTCGACGGGTCCTCGCCTTCTCTAGGTGCCGTTCTGGCACTAGGAGGGGTGGGGACCTCGGACCTGCGCACGGCGCTTTTCGAAGGTCCTTAATGTTAGAGCTTCGTTTTGGTCGTCATCTTCTTCGTTAATGGAGATGGTCTCGTCTGTAATAAGTGATCTTCCACGCTTCGTTCGACGGCGAGATACCCTTCCCGACGTCAATGGTGGTTTTGGAAGATTAAGTCTGTCTAGGTATGGTTCTTCAGATCTTGCTTCGCCAGATCAATCTTGGATTGTTTCTCATGGTTGTCGCGAGGAGATTTGTCCTCGCAATATCTATCCCGGCTCCTACGTCTTCGGCATTGGTGATTCGTTCTCTCGGCTCCCAACGACGTCGACAAAGTGGTTCGTTTATTTGTCCCTGAAATATCAGTGATGGTGCTCTTGCCGATCTTGCTTGATTAATTTAACGGCTGCGTTCGTGCACAAAGCCTTGGCATTGCGGCTCAAAATTAAAAAGGGAGAACCTTCGGTGGTATTCACAGGTCTGTGGTTTGTTGGTTTCGGCGTTGTTCTACGGCTGCCTTCAGAAAAGTACAAGATTGTGTCATGGATGAAGAAAGGGCTTGAAGATCTCATAGATTTGCTAGTCTCTTTTAGCTTTCTTTTTGTAATCGATGTAATCGTGTACTCTTTGCTGGTTTAATATATGTGGAAAAATTCAAAAAAAAAATAGTAGAGATCATTGTCAAATATTATCCGCTTGTGTTCCATATAGTTAATCGCCCGTGCTTTTTAGGTAAGTAGAGATAGAAATTTTGTTTAGCCACAGAAAGAGTCACAGGGCCTGTAACAATATATTGCTCTCGTTCAAAAAACAGGGCTGCATTTATAAACCATCCTTATTCCATGAATTTGGGTATGTGTTCAGACTTCAGACGACGAATCAGACAATCAGACATAACGAATTGTGCCGACCGTAGTTAAGAAGACAGTAAGCCATCAGCCCATCACTATCTTCGCTTCAGTTTCAGGCAATTAATGCAGTTCAGAACTTGACCCATTGTTAGCCAGAACCAGAACTGGGGTTTCCTGAAAGAAGTGGTCCATGTGCTCACAACAGTCTCTCAGTTCTTGCTAGCCTCCTCGACGTGCTTCTCGTCCGCGACGTCGCTAGGCAGGTCAAGCCCCGACGGTATCTTCCCAGGGAAGTTGCATGTAGGGGTATCTGTTCCGAGCATACTGCATTGTTGCAAAGCGTATTGTTGTTTACACAAAAGCAAAGCGTCAATGGCAATGTGATCACTGAAGCGAAACAAGTACTGACCTTCTGTCGACCAACACCATGGACCGGAGCTCACAGTTTTTAAAGCTTGTATATAACCAAGTCAAAGTTAGCCACGTGCTCTTTATGATGGAGTCAACCATGCTAGGGACGCTTTTAAGTTTGTAGAATATGATGGGCCGATTAGTTCAGCATTATACCAAGGAAAAAGAAATACTTACCGCTTGCCCACTTCCTCTGCTAAGGTTGGATGACACTCTTTACCGTACATGTTCAAGGTGTGGTACAAGAAACCACTATGGCTGACGATAGCTATCTCTTTCTCTTCTCTTGTCCATAACCTGCAAGCACATCAGGGGATAATTTATTTTAATCCGGTTGCCAAAGTAAAATTACTGGTCGACTTAACGGGTCATCATGTTTATCTTTCTCAATACATGCTACACAAGAGTGCTCCAGCATCTAGGGCTTCCTAACATCAAATAAGTCACTCTGTGCTGACTCACTGCTACATGTGGAACAAGCGGTCAGAGGAAAGCATTCGGTGTAGGGGCAGAAGGTATATCCAATGCAGTGTACAAACCTTCACCGTCGGTTCTAGTTTTTCTCTAAAACATGGATGTTGCCGCGGATAAAGATATATGGTCAGCTTCTGCCTTCTACTCTATGCATGAAAATGAAGAGGCTAATGACATAATTCACTAGGAAGAGGAAGATGGACCCCACTAAGGCTAGGCGAGTGGTGAATGAGTTGCTTGTTTGTGTGAACAAATTGTTTTGAATGAC
This sequence comes from Poa pratensis, assembly GCA_947311845.1. Lineage (NCBI taxonomy): Eukaryota > Viridiplantae > Streptophyta > Magnoliopsida > Poales > Poaceae > Poa > Poa pratensis. Next base: position 39,017,696 of record CAMZMU010000098.1, read on the forward strand.
ACAGAAAGAAGAACCGGAAGTGATATTTGGCATGCAGATGTATATTATTGAAGTACTTGTGTTTCATGGCCATATAACCAGATCATTAGGCTTGCATTTTGAAGACACCAAAGAGCAGCCACTAGTCAATCTTGGAAAGGAAAATTACCAGTCCATGAACTTCATGCCCCTAGCAGCAACAGACTCATTTGCTTCTCTGACATCTGGTACCCAAAGAACATCTTCATCATTCTCTATCTGTAAAAGGGCGCGAGCACACATATATTACAAAACCATCGCAAAACCATCGCGACAACATATCATGACACGGTTCTGATGAATTAGCAAAACTGGGTACTTGCCAAGGAAAAATCAATGGCGGGAAAGAGAGTACGGTATTTTGTTATGCTGCTCCTCTTGTCACAGGGATAAAGACCCTGTATATAGAAACCAACTAAAATATTAAATTAACAGAATATTTGTCGACGGAGCATTGCTGATACAGGCTGAATAAGTTATTCTAGCAACTGCCTATTCTAATATTTAATACGGACCAACACAAATGAGAGTGTAAATCATGACAACATTATTTTGTATTTTGTAACAAGTAATTGCTCATGTGTTTTGTCATGAGAGGGAAATACCGAGCTCTCCCTGCAGGCCTCAACTGCAAGAAAAGGTGGGCTGTTCAAACTTGAAATCGATGGACGTCCACTGTGTCCAGCATCTTCTACCATTAATGGTGACGCACTTACTCCATCAGTACAGTTCCCACCACCAAAGACCCCTACTGCAGTTTGCATTGTCCTGTGAGAAAGTTCCAAGTAAAATACTGTGAGGCTTATTTAGTAATTACAAACTTCTGCAATGCACAGGAGTTCAGATAATAATGTATAATAGATAAACCGGTTGAGTAGCTATTGACATGAGGGTCATGACTAATGGTCCAAATGAGAGCTGGAACTGAATTTTATTTTTCCTTGATTCTATGCACATGGATCATGTACATGTAGCAAGACTTGCAGAGTGCAGATCTCCGTTAGTGTACAAGAAGAAACCAAACCTAAACTCGGCTTGACCATATTGCGGGAAGTCTAAGATTATGTGCGAGATGTGCATGAAGTCCCATAATTTTAATCCAAACTATGAAGCCATTGCTGCACAGTCCTGACGCTACCCCAAATGAGCCTGCCTAGTTGAGCTTGCTCTTCTGACTGAAGCCATGTTTTGGTATGCACTGCTAATAACTCAATGTATGTAACTGAACTACCATTCCATGGTACAGCTGATAAATTCGGATGCAAGCAGTAACTGATATTATAGTGAGATGCTTTACAGAGTACTGACATGATTTACAGGCCTTTCAAACAACATGTTTAAAAAAGAGAAATAACATTTTCAGTTCAAGAAAATATAGTCGAAAAATCAACTTAGTGATTTAAGCAGAGCTACAATTTATACTAGCAGCTGAAAGCCTGAGATGATATTTTCTCGAAGAGCATCAAGGTAATGCCAACACTGGGAGAACACAATTTCGCAACCATTAAAAAGCTTAGAAGAAGATCAGAACACTGAAAATATGTACAAGAAGATCAGAAGGTCAAGCAAAACTATACCTCAGTAGAGGCGAAACAATAACCAACTCAATCTTCTTTGCTAGTCCACATTTTGTCACATGGTCTCGCAGGGAATCAACCTACAAATGCATGTAAATCAACATCAATGGAACTTGAAAACTGTCACATGAAAAAAAATTAGAGTGATATTTCAAATGAACATGACAAAATGGCTCAAAACCATAAGAGAAACATGAGATCTCCCTGTTACATGTAATAAAAAAAAAGCAACTCAACGTCATTTAGAAAGTGGTGGGATTGCACTTTGATGCAACAACTAGCCATAGGACTAATATCTTTTGTCAGAGGTTGAAGCCAACACAAGAGGAATCTTTTTTTAAGAGACATGTGAACAGCAACAACATAATATTTTGCATGTAAAATGGCTACTACACGGGCAAATATTCCATTAGTAAGAAAGTAATATTCTCCAGGATGTCAGCAATGAAAGCTTGGCAGAACATAAGACAAATAAACTGAAGATTGCCAGAACTGCCACAATTGCATTTGGCCGAAGATGTTACCATCCAAATAAAGGTTGACATCAGTTAGTATGTGTGGTGAATGAATCGAGTATCCCACACTTAATTGCAGATCAAAATGAACTTTTATCACTAAAGCATCAGGACAAGATGCCACATTCACATTTTCGATAAAAAATAATGTTAGTTGCTGATACTAATTTACCATTGACACGAATTGGTACCGTGATAACAACACATGATGTGGAATTTAGGCAACCACCGAATCCTGTGGTAGTCTCAGAAGAAAAGGCAAAGGAATGGTGAAGTGCTTTCCTAACATGTTTAGCGAGCATTCGTGCTTCCATTTAAGACGCTCATGTTAACATTTGACAAAAAGGCAGCACAACCTTAGTTGGCGATAATGTGCACCTTTCTAATGCTAAGAGCGGTGATTGAAATTCATGGCACGGAGAAAGAGAAATCTTACTTGGGTCCAGCCCAAGGCGGTAAGTTGAGCATCAAGCAGCGCAGGTGACAATAAAGCGTAGGATCCTTGTCGCCTTCCACATTGTGAATACCCTGGGCATGCCTCATCTGCACGTACGCATCAATTGGTTACAGTTAATAATCAGATGGAACATTCATTGTTTGCATCTTTCATCAACATCAACGGAGGAAGCATCATAGTACCAGGTGTATGGTTTTGCATCGGTGCAGAGGATACAGAGCAGTGCGAGCAGCGGCCTCCATTTCTGCCCAACAAGAAATAAAATTACTATTCATTGAAGAGGTCAGGTAGACATACCATCAACGGTGTAAAGAGACAGCTGCACTGTTGCGACATGTAGTTTGTCAAATTCGCGATCTCCGTTCGTTCTTTACCAAACGATACATATGCTGATTCGGCAAAATGCACCGGCACGGTTTCAAGCCGCGCGCAGCTGAAGAATTGCACTCTTTGGTGTGATGTGGCAAACTCATTCTTGATCTATGCTATTACATATATCGGATTAGTATACACGAACGAGAAGGCGGTGAATGGTGTGGCCTACTTAAAAAAAAATAGGCAGAGGAGTCTAACGCTCGCCAATAGAATCATACTGTATGAGAAAGACGATCCGCCAAAGCAAAGCGAAGAGAGGGGAAAGAGGCGAGGAGGAAGCTTAGCCGAAAGCATCCATCCGTGTGGTGGAGGTAGCCGTGGAGGTACACTAGCGCGAGATCTGGCGCCGCGAGACCACACCGTTTGGTTTGTTGAGAGAAAAAGGAGCGGCGTGCGGCCAGCCGTACCTGAGGCGGAGGAGGAGCAGCGAAGTGGACGGCGGCGCCGGCGGGGAATCCGTTGGACGGAGGCGGCAGCAGCACCGGAGGGAGAGGTATGGAGGTGGAGTAGGAAAAAGAGGGAAGAAGTTGCAGCAAGTTGATGGTAGCAGCACATTATTAAATCACGAGAAGAGAAGGTAAAGAAAAACAGCAACCCCAAGGCTTTAAAAATAATACAGTGTCAGGTACAGTAGGGCCCCTCCTATTGTTTAGCACATCTTACCACCCAGCTTGACGCCATTGCTACAATATTTCTCTTTTGAGTTTTTCTGGACTGTCGCGCAAGATTTTGAGAAAATTTCTTATATATGACATTCTCTTAAAATTATGTTCCTTAATTGATATCGTTGAATTTTTCTTCCCTACATGACTCCTTAAAATTTCTTGCCTGAGCCCCGACCCCGCAGTCGTGCCTGAGCCGCCACCCGCAGGCAAGGCGCGGACCATGGCCCCCTCGCCTCAGCTCACGCCACCGCCGCCGGTAGGGCCAACACTCCAGCGCCGCCGCTAGGCCTCAAGTTGGGTGGCGAAGAAAGGGACGAGATGAACGAGCGAACGTTTGGTCGGGATTTCTCTTGTATAGCTAGTTGCCTAGTTCAATAAGACAGGGACGGAGGGGTATTTTTGACCGTCCGAAAATATTTTAACGGAACAGTTTGACGGAAGGAACCGCAGTGTCACAAAGGGAAAGAAATTTTAAGAAGAGGTCAAATAGGGAAGAAAAATTTGTCTAGTGTCAAATAAGGAACACAATTTTAAGGGAGTGTCATATAAGGAATTTTCTCCAAGATTTTAGTCTTCCCCTGAAACCGTTGATCGCTTATTATGTACTCCCTCTGAATGATTCTTCTATCTATATATAGTTCATGGCTTATTAGAAGTAGAAGGTGTTGTGGTTACCAACAGAAAAAAGATTGCAGTCAGTTGATAATAATTGAGTGTCATTACTTCGTCGGTCCGAACCACGACATCCTTTAGAAATGTTTTGAAATGAATATTGTTCTCTCTTTGATCAGAGATTGCTATATGAAAATAAGTATAGTTTGAAAAAGGAACGAATGCTCAAACCGGAACTGCTAAGGCTTTAAGGCTTTGCAAGAGGACGCCATTGCTGCAAAAGGATAATGGATTTAAAATGCAATCAACGTGGAAATTTTGCCTCAATAGTAAACTTGTTGCGTGTGAGCCAAAGCACCCAGCTTTGAGTCACGAACAAAACCCATAAGAGGGTTCTAGCTTTCTCAGAGTAGCTAAAAATTTTTTGACAGAAATCCAGGAGTCAAAGCAAAATATCTTTGTGAACACATAGAATGTGAAGATGTATTCATTAAATTATATTAGAATGGGAAGATGTATTCGTTAAATTATATTTGGGGATTTTTTGGCATTCCAAAATATGTTTTTAAAATACCGGCATACGGAGTCAAAGTGGATTTCACTAAAAATATATTAAAAAAACAGGGCTACATGTATAAACCATCCTTATTCCCATGAATCTGGGTACGTGTTCAGACAACAGATCATATAATGAGCAGATCGAATCACGCGGTCGGACTTCAGAGCTAGAGACAGCAAGCCCCATCCGTAGATGCTGCTTATCTTCGCTTCAATTTCAGGCAATGCAGTTCAGACTTGACCCACTGCCAGCCAGAACCAGAACTGGGGTTCGATAAAATAGGCATCCATGCGTTCACAACAGTCTCAGTTCTTGCTAGCCTCCTCGACGTGCTTCTCGTCCGCGACATCGCTGGGCAGGTCAAGTCCCGCCGGTATCTTCCCAGGGAAGTTGCATGTAGGGGTATCACATCCAAGTTTACTGCACCGTTGCAAAGCGAATCCACGTTACATTACAAAAAAACAAATCATCAAGTGCTCCGTGATCACCATTGAAGCAAACAAAAACGGACCTTCTGTCGACCAACACCATCGACCGGAGCTCGAACTTGTTAAAGCTGTTGTATAAAACCAAGTCAAAATTAGCCACATGCTCTTGTGATGATGGAGTCAACCATTTCAAGCGGAAACAAATACTTACTGCTTGCCCAGTTCCTCTGCCACGGTTGGATGGCAGTCTTTACCGTACATGTTCAAGGTATTGAATAAGAAATCACTATGGCTGACAATAGCTATCTTAATTTAACCCGGCTACCAAAATAAAATTACTGGACTCAGCGAGTCATCTAATCTCTGGTTTATCTTTCTCAATATATACATGCTATACATAAATGATCCAGCGTCTAGGACTTCCTAAACAAGTCACTCGATGCTGACTCACTGGTATATGAGAAAACAAGCGATCAGAGGAACCATTGTTGTGCGTGCAGAAGGTAAATCCAATGCAGTGCACAATCTTTCCCCCACGGGTCCTAATTTTTCTCTAAACAAGGAAGTTGACGCAGATATATAATCAGCTCATGCCTTCCAGGTTCACACATGTAAATGAAGGGGCTAATAGCATAATTCGCTAGGAAGATGTGCCCCTGTTAATCTGGGCGAGTGGTGAATGAATTGCTTGTTTGGGCAGCCAAAAGTGAGGTATGACGTGCATATGAATATTATTGAGGCATTTGTGTTTCATGGCTATATAACCGGATGTCCGGATAATTGGCATGTATTTTCAGGACATTAATGAGAAGGCACTAATCAACCTTATAAACGTATATTACCAGTCAATGAATTTCATGCCCCTAGCAGCAACAGATTCATTTGCTTCTCTGACATCTGATTCCCAAAGAACATCTTTATCATTCTCTATCTGTAAAAGGGCATGAGAAAACATATATTGAAACACCATCGCGACAACATATCATGGGGAAACGTATAGGACCAAAAAGTTGGGGGTGAGCTCCGTCTCGTGTGCCTCCGTGGCGACTGGCGACATGCCGATTCCTTCTCCCTGATTCTTCCCTTCCGATTCCTCCGAGAATAATGACAAGGAACCACCATATTTGCGCGCGAGTTGTCACATAACCAGCACAATTCAGATTTTTGACACATAACTACCGCTTTTGGGGCTAGTGTGTGACGCTGAGCACTGATTTCTCGTGGTTAGACGTCTAACCACGTTTCTGACAGCTTGGACCCACTTGTCGGGCATACGTGGCAAAAAACAAAATAAAAAAGGGACAAGTTCACTCCCTACATGGTCAACGTGCCTGTGGGTCGACGCCTCGGCCGGCCGGCGACGAGGTGCGTCGCATGGGACGGGCGCCGGGCCGGAGGCCGTGATGCAGGGGAAGGGGACGGGCGCCGCGCCGTGGCTCGAGATCGACCTTGCCCGCGCCCGTTGCTCGAGCTCGCCCGCGCGTGGCCGGCTGGCCGTCCGCGTTCCCGTCCCACCCCGTTGTGCTGTCCTGTCCTGCGCGAGGATGCCGCCATGCCCGCCTACTCGAGGCCGCACACGCAAGGTCGTCGCCGTGCCGCCGTTCCAGGAGGCCGTGGATGAATTAGCTCAATGTCCAGGACCTGGACCTACACGGGCGCATGCCTGAATCAATCTAAAATATTCAGAGAGAGGGAAGCAGCTAGCTCCAAGCTCGCCGCTTCGGGCAGACGCTCGCGTGTGTGGGGTCAAAGACGAGCTCGACGGCGTCAAGGGATTCCATGCCGTTGTGCTTGATGGCTGCGTGTCCGTGCGTGCTAGCTGTGCTGCTACTTGTGCACGCGGTGGCGCGCTCGGCTGGTGCTGCGACGGCCGGCCAGCACGCACGACGGACGGCCGGCCAGCACGCACATCGACGGCCAGGCAGCAACGAGGCAGAGGTCAGGCGAGGCAGAGGAGCTCAACATCGCCGCCTTCGTCAACGACGGCGGCAGCCGGACCAGGGTCTCCTCGGGAACGAGCTCGGGGACGCGCGGCTCATCGGGGAAGGCCAGGGAGATGCTGCGGAGCTCCAGGCGCCGATTGGGAGGACCGGGTCGCGTCGACGAAGGAGATCGATTCGGCGGCGGCGGCGGCCGGATGTGAAGAAGACGACGAAGGTGGCGTCAAATCAGAGAAGGTCCAGACGCCGATGGGGAGTTCTGGTGGGCGCGGGCGGCACCCACGGCGGGCCCATCATCCGCGCCGCCTCGACCCTCCCGCCCGCGCCGCCGCCGTGGCCGCCGCAGACGCGCTCCACGGCCGCGTCGCCGTCGGGCTCGCGCACCACAGGTACCCGAGAGCAGAGGGCGAGCATAGCTCCCCGAGGCCGCCCGTGGCCGCCGCCGCCTCAGCAGCGCTTGGGCAAGGCAGCGCCGTCGTGCGAGGAAGAGAAGCTCTGCCTCCCCGCGTCGTTGACCCTTTTATCTTTTTTTTAATCTAATTTTGCCACGTATGCCTGACAGTGGGCCAGCTCAGTCAGAATTCGTGTTAAGACCACTAAACTGGAAAATCAGTGCTCAGCGTCACACACTAGCCCCAAAAGTGATAGTTATGTGTCAAAAATCTGAATTGTGGTGGTTATGTGACAACTCGCGCGCAAATGTGGTGGTTTCTTGTCATTATCTCGATTCCTCCCAAGATCTAATCTCTATACTGATTCTACTCCTTACGCATCTCTCTACCCGTGATCTGTATCTCCCCATAGCTCAATCGAAAAATCCCCAAAGCTTTGAACCTCCGAATCAGTTAGAAGCAAGAGGAGAAAAGCAGAGTAGTTGCTCCAGCCCCCCAGCCCACCCCATCGGACCCCAACCCTTACAGATCTGACGTTGTTAAGGTTTTTTTTTGGGTCGGACGGGGAAAAGCAGAGTAGTTGTTGCAGGTCGTTTGCCTTCAGCTACTCCGGTGACTCTCGCCCAGTATCGCGGGAAAATCAGATAAGCAAGTTCTGCCACTCCAGCGATCTCGCCCAGCAGCTAGCTTATCAGCAGCGTTCCGATTTGTTGAAGACCACTTGTTCGAGACAGTCAAGATCACCTCTTGCCGCTTAAGAATCGGTTCTGAGATACCAAGTTCGTCTCTGAACCCGCAGCTGATGATTGTGTCGAAGACGCCCCGAAAGCCAGGGAAGCAACCGGATGCAACCGCCGCTGGTCGAAGAAGACCTCCTGATGCTGGTCTGGATGCTACCATTGGAGACGCTCGAACAGTGGCCCCTCCCTCTGCACCTGTAAAGCTTGTTGGCTGGAACTGCCGAGGTATGGGCAGGGACCTCGACGGCTCCGCCAAGATGGAGTATCTTGCAAGGTTGATGAACTCTACGGGTGCGCAGATAACCTTTGTTTCAGAAGTTAGAACATCCAGGTACAAATCTTCGCAACTCAATTCTCGTTTTAACACGGCTGATAGCTTTGTAGTTCAGTCCAATGGATGGTTGGGCGGGCTTTGGTTGATGTGGTCTGATGATGTTTGTGTCTCTGTCAAGTTTGCCAACCACTATATGATTTTAGCTCTAGTTGTCAATAGAACCACTAATATAAACTTTGCCCTGGCTTGCGTTTATGGAGATCCTCATCATCGCGACACTAGGACGATCTGGGATCATATTTTGAATTTTGTTAATGATAACTTAGGGAAGCCAATTATTTGTCTAGGTGATCTGAATAATATCATGTGTGCTGTGGACACCACTTCTATTAATGTCAACAAATATCGTATGCGTGCTTTCAATTCTTATATCAAGCAATGTGGTCTGTTCGATTTGGGGTTTAGTGGGCCGGCTTATACCTGGACAAATATGCGTTTCTCCTCTAGACCTATCTTTGAAAGGCTTGATCGCTGTATTGCAAATGCAGAATGGTGCGATATCTATCCAAATACTAATGTCTTTAACCTGCCAATTATTCATTCTCTCAGTGATCATGCGCCTATTCTGCTTTCTACTAATTCCCAAATTCGTAGACCTAAACTCCATTTCAAATTTGAAAATTGGTGGACTTTCAAGGAAGACTTTCAAAATATTGCAAGAAATGCTTGGGCCTCTTCGGTCAACAGACCTTTCCATTCTAGAACCACTAACCTTGCAGGAAGTTTGAAAAGGTGGTGCAAGAAGAAAAAACCGCTACATCAACAACTTGACTGTATTCAAAATCAGATCAACGAGATTCAAATGAAGCCGGTGCAGCTCCAAGATCACTCCCTTCAGGCAAAGTTAGTTTCCCAATACGAAGATAGTTTGATAAAACTCACAGAATTTTATCGGCAACGCGCGAAAAAACATTGGGCAACCCAAGGTGATAGGAACACATCCTTCTTTCACAATGTTGTACAAAAGCGTAAGCGTCGAAATCGCATTGTTTCCATTAAGGACACTCGAGGTAATAATCTCTTTGACCCGAATGATATTGCAATGGAGTTTGTTAATTATTTCAAAACTATTTTCCGCTCCTCTTCCACTAACAATGATAGGTCCAATTTGGGAACAACAATGCCGCAAGATACAAACGACTTCACCTACTCAATCCCCGATAAGAAGGAGATATGGGAAATTCTCAAAGCCATGAAAAAGAACGCCTCTCCGGGACCCAATGGATTCAATGTGGGCTTCTACCTTTCAGCTTGGAGTTGGATAGGAGATGATGTCACCAATGTGGTAACGAACTTTTACACTACAGGCATTGTACCACCTCATCTCAATGATACCCAAATTGCTCTCATCCCTAAGAAACTTGTTTGCTATCTGCCTTCTGATTTTAGACCCATAAGCTTGTGCAATGTCATTTACAAAATTATTGCTAAATCTCTAGCCAATAGACTGAAAGAACAGTTGCCGGATTACATTCACCCCTCTCAACAAGCTTTTATAAAAGGCAGACACATTAGCAATAATATTATAGTTGCTCAAGAAATTGCCCACTCTTTCTCCTTGTCTTCCTGGAATAGCTTTGATTTTATGTTAAAAATTGATCTAGCAAAAGCTTTCGACATATTAGAGTGGCACTTCATAATTTTGGCTCTTGCACGTAAAGGGCTTCATGATCATGCTTGCATTTCTTCTCCGGCTTTCTCAATTATTATTAATGGCCAATCTTTTGCAAAGTTCAAAAGCAGTAGAGGAATACGGCAAGGTTGTCTTTTGTCGCAATATCTTTTTGTCCTTGCAGTGAACGAACTATCTCTGAGGCTACAAGAAGCTTTGCAATCCAACAACCTCACAGGTATATCCCTTGGACCAAACTGCCCTCCGATCCACTCCTTGATGTTTGCAGACGACTTGATTGTTTGTGGCAAAGCGAGCTTGCAGGAAGCTGGAACTATTTTTAATCTTATTGACAATTTCTGTCAGGAATCAGGACAGATACCAAATTGGGGCAAATCTGGAATTTTATTTAGCAAAAATGTTCCCTTGCAGGTCAAGCAAGATATCAAAAGAATCTTTCCAGCGCCAAACATTGATGGCTCTTTTGTTCATCTAGGTCACCCTCTTGTTTTGCCATCCAAGGATAGATCAGTGGCTTACAACTTTGTTTACGACAAATTCAGATCCAAGCTTAGTACTTACAAAGCCAATAGACTCTCACTTGCAGCAAGACTAACACTTATAAAATCAGTGTTCTCTTCCATCCCTGTCTACTATATGTCCAATATTCTTTTCTCGAAGAAATTTCTCTCAAAACTAACTGCAATTATAAGAGATTTCTGGTGGACAGGTGTTCATGATGATCAAACGACTAGAAGCTTGTGCCTTAGGGCATGGGCTGATGTTTGTAGTGCCAAAAATATTGGAGGTCTTGGTGTCAGGAATTTGCAGGCAGTTAATCAAGGTCTAGTCCTTTCGGCGGCTTGGAGGCTAGCAAAGGAGCCACAAAGCCATCTAGCACAAATTCTCAAGGCAAAATATCATCATGACACAACCATTAGGAGAGCCAAGCCAAACAAACCAAAATCTGCCTTTTGGACTGCAATTCTAAAGGTAAAGCCACTTTTAAATTCTGCCGCTATTTGTCAAATTGTGGATGGTAGCAGCTCGGTGTGGAGCTCTCCCTGGTTTACGGGTTGGGAAACTATCTATGATCATCATGTCATCCAAAACCAACCTTTTGTCTATCCTGCCACAATTAAAGACCTTTGGATTCCAGGTCAAAAACGTTGGAATGTTGACTTAATCAATTCTTTGTTTAGTCCAGAAGCTGCTAATGCAATTCTTCTAACCCCTGCAGGAGATTTCTCGACAAAAAGCGCGTACAAGCACTGCTTCAACAACCTACAGCTCCCTCGTAGGCAGCGTCCAAAGATAGTACCTCAGCAGACCATCACCCTCCTTAATCAGGTTTGGCAAGACAAACAGATGGCACCACGAGTCCAGACCTTTGCTTGGAGGCTTCTTAGAAAGGCTCTTTCTACCGGTAAGAGGGCAAGTAAAATTTCTAGACACATCCAAGAAAATTGCTCAAAGATGTGGCGCCCCTGAAGATGAAATGCATATGCTATTCCTTTGCCCTTTCTCTAAAGCTGCTTGGTTCTGTCCTCCATGGTATATTAAAATTGAATTTGTAGCTGCACATCATCGCTCCATCCATGACATGATTCAAGCTTTACTTAATTCGGGTCATCCACATATTACTCTGACTACTTTATACACTTTTTTGTGGTGTCTTTGGAAAGCTCGAAACGATACTCTCTTTTGTAAGAAACTTTGCAGGCCTTTGCAGGTGTATGCTGCTTCGAATGCAATCATCCAGGCCACCAAGCTTGAAGGTGCATCTTCCATTGAGGAGGGCAACCCATCTCCACCTGAGGCTCACACGCCACAATCGATCTTGCAAAACCCTCACTTTTCAGGGAATACAGTTTTTTGTGATGCAGCTTGGGAGATACATCAGGATTCATCTACAAAACTTGCAGGTATTGGTGTTGTTATTCAGGCTCACAACAACAGCCACTTCCAGCAGCTGCACGTCTCGGCGATCTCTCCACCAGCGTCTTCACCCCTTCAGGCCGAGACTCTTGGGCTCCTGCTTGCAACCATGTTGGGAGATATTCTTCATATCCAGGACCCCTACTTCTACACTGATTGTTCAGTGCTTGCGTCTGCAGCAGCGCCAACCGACATTTTCTTGGCTCCAGGTCATTGGAAGAACAGGCCCTTGCTAGCTCAAATCCAGGCAAGCCCATCCTTCCATAGGAGCAGCATCGGACACATAAGCAGGAGTGAAAATGTCAAGGCTCATCATCTAGCTAGACTTGCTCTTAAAATTCAGTCTAGACTTGTAGGTTTTAGATGCTTATGCTCAGGAGAATGTACAAGCAGATATGTTCTGTCCCAGATCAGCGTGTTTCCTTTCACGCTCCTGTCTGTAAAATGCACCTAAGTGAATAAAAAATTGTGTTAAAAAAAACGTATCATGAAACTGTTCTGATGAATTAGGAACACTGGGTACTTGCCAAGGAAAAATCAATGGTGGGAAAGAGAGTACGGCATTTTGTTATGCTGCTCCTCTTGTCACAGGGATAAAGACCCTGTATTTAAAACCCAAATAAAAGATGAAATATTAAGAATATTTGTCGGCGGAGCATTGCTGATACGGGCTGAATAAGTTATTCTAGCAACTGTGAAATAGCCTATTCTAATGAATATTTAATACGGACCAACACAAATGAGAAAGTAAATCATGACAATATTATTATGTATTTTGTAACAAACAATTGCTCATGTGTTATGTGTGTTCTCATGAGAGGGAAATACCATGTTCTCCCTGCAGGCCTCAACTGCAAGAAACGGTGGGCTGTTCACACTTGAAATCGCCGGACGTCCACTGTGCCCAGCACCTTCTACCATTAAGGATGACACACATACTCCATCAGTACAGTTCCCACCACCAAAGACCCCTACTGCAGTTTGCATAGTCCTGTGAGAATAGTTCCAAAAATACTGTGAGGCTTATTTAGTAATTACAAACTACTGCAATGCACAGGAGAGTTCAGATAATAATGTATACCGTACTAGATAAGCCGATTGAGTAGCTGTTGACATGAGGGGCATGACTAAGGGTCTAAATGAGAGCTGGAACTGAATTTTATTTTTCCTAGATTCAATGACACATTGATCATATACGTGTAGCAAGAATTGCAGAGTACAGATATCCGTTAGTGTACAAGACAAAACCAAACCTAAACTCGGCTTGACCATATTGCAGGAAGTCAAGATTATGTGCGAGGATGTGCATCAAGTCTCATAATTTTACTCCAACTATGAAGCCATTGCTGCACAGTTCTGACGCTAACCCCAAACGAGCCTGCCTAGTTGAGCTTGCTCTTCTGACTGAAGCCATGCTTTGGTATGCACTGCTTATAACTCAATGTATGTAACGGAACTACCATTTCATGGTACAACTGATAGATTTGTGATGCAAGCAATAACTGATATTATAGTGGAGATGCTTTACTGAACACTCACATGATTTACAGGCCTTTCAAACAACATGTTTAAAAAAAGAGAAATAACATTTTCAGTTCAAGAAAATATAGTTAGAAAAATCAACCCAGTCTAGATTTAAGCAGAGCTACAATTTATACTAGCAGCTGAAAGCCTGAGATGATATTTTTTTCAAATGAGCATCAACGCAATGCCAACACTGGGAAAACACAATTTCGCAACCATTAAAAAGATTAGAAGAAGATCCAGAACAATGAAAATATGTATAAGAAGATCAGAAGGTCAAGCAAAACTATACCTCAGTAGAGGCGAAACAATATCAACCTACAAATGCATGTCCCCATTTTGCTAGTCCGCATTTTGTTACATGGTCTCGCAGGCAATCAACCTACAAATGCATGTAAATCAACATCAGTGGAACTTGAAAATTGCCACATGAAAACAATTGAGTGATATTTCAAGTGAACATGACAATGACTCACAACCATAAGGGAAACATGAGATCTCATTGTTGCATGTAATCAACAAAAGCAACTCAACGTCATTTCAAAAGCAGTGGCATTGCACTTTGATGAAACAACTAGCCATAGGACTAATATCTTTTGTCAGAGGTTGAAGCCAACACAAGAGGATTCTTTTTTTAAGAGACATGTGACCTACCAACAACATAATATTTTGCATGTAAAATGGTTGCTACACGGGCAAATGTTCCATTAGTAAGAAAGTAGTATTCTCCAGGATGTCAGCAATGAAAGCTTGGTAGAACATAGACAAAATAAACTGAACATTGCCAGAACTGCCACAATTGCATTTGGCCGAAGATGTCACCATCCAAATAAAGGTTGAACGTCATTAATGACATCAGTTAGTATGTGAGGTGAATGAATAGAGTATCCAACACTTAATTGCATATCAAAATGAACTTCTATCACTAAAGCGTCAGGACAAGATGCCACATTCACATTTTCGATAAAAAACAATGTTACTTGTTGATCTATTTTACCATTGACATGAATTTATATGGTGATAACAACGCATGATGTGGAATTTAGGCTACCACCGAATCCTGTGGCAGTCGAAGAAAAAGGCAAAGGAATGGGAAAGTGCTTTCCTAACATGCTTGGCGAGCATTTGTGCTTCCATTTATAACGTTCATGTTAACAAAATAGAGGCGTTGTCGTCATAATGTGCACATCCTTTGTTAGCCATAATCTGCACCTTCCATAGTAGAACTGATAATGCTAGCAGTGGTGATTGAAATGCATGGGGTTTAATTCACGAAAAGACAAACAAGAAATCTTACTTGGCTCCAGCCCAAAGGGGTGAGCTGGGCATCAAGCAGCGCAGGTGACATGTAGGCCGTAGGATCCTTATCGTCATGCACATTATGAATACCCTGAGCATGCCTAACCTGCACACGTTGGTTACAGTTAATTTTTTTCAAGGACTTACAACCAAAGGTTGCAGTCATCTCATTAGATTGGAAAAGAGTTTTTACACAGCAATAAATTACATATGGCCAAGCCATCCGCTACAACAACTAGGACTACTCCTCACCCTGTTCTGCTCTCTGTCTCACAGTTTTCCACAGCGCCAGCTCCTCTCTTGTTTTCCTGATCAAGTTGTTCAAATTCGAGCTGTTGTTGTTGAAGATCCGATCATTTCTCTCGAGCCAAATTCTTCTCATGCCCGCAATTATCAAAGTTGCTGTGTTTCTTCGCTGGCTTCGTCGACACCTTAAAAGCGTTTGCCTCCACCAGTCAAGGACTGAGACAGTCGTGGATGGTGTGATATCAGCATGGTTCCTGACTTGAAAAAGTCTGAACCAAAAGGTGCGGGTGAACACACAGTTTGTTAGCAGATGATTTAAGGTTTGTCAAGTCAGGAACCAAAAGGTGCGGGTGAACACACAGTTTGTTAGCAGATGATTTAAGGTTTCAGGTTCTTCATCACATAGCACACACTTCCCAGGCCCTTGCAGCCCCCTTTTTGCAAGACGGTCAGCAGTCCAACATCGATTTCGCATAACAATCCAACTGAATAGTTTTTCTTTCAGTGGAGCTCTACTCTTCCAGAGTGCTTTGGCATAGTCAGCCTCTTCAGAGCCAAAGAAGAAGGCTTTATATGCAGATGCTGCGGTGTAGAGGTCACTAGCAGTAAGTTTCCATCTGAAAGTATCTTCAACTTCTGATAGGGGTGCTTGATCTTGTATCAATCCCCATAGGGTCATGAATTGCACAATGGCTTGTAATGTGCGGTCATGAATTGCACAGTTAATCAGATTGAACATTCTTCGCATCTTTCGTACGGAGTACAAGTCTGTCGTCAAGATCATTAATCGAGGAAGCACAGTACCAGGTATATGGTTTTGCATCTGTGCATAGGATACAGAACAGTGCCAGCACTGGCCTCCATTTCTGCCCAACATAGGTAAATTCTAATATTATTATCCGCTGAAGAGTTAGGCAGACGGTGTAATAGAGAAACAGTTGCCTTGTTTGCGACCTGCAGTTTGCTAAACCGCAACTTCCCGCATGTGCCTGATGCTTGACAGAACGATGCATATGGTGATTCGGCAAAACGAAACATTCACAAGGCAGGAATGTCCGTATATCGTTGCCGGTTCCAACCAGCAGAAGAACTACATCGTATTTGAAGGCGTTGATTCATCGTGGCTGGGTTATAGAGAGATATAATACGCGCCGAATTAGTAGTGTTCAAGTATCAACTACTACAGGCGGTAATTCCCATTGGATCGAGAAAAGCTGGCAGTGATTGATTTGCCAAGAGCAAAAGTATCCCTGGAGAAATTTTCTGTGGGATTGAACTGACTGAACTTCGGAGCATGAAGCTCTGCTGGAAAAGAAACATGAACCTTGAAGATTTCTTTGGTGTAATGGGGGCAAAAATTTGAGTCTATATATTACATCTGGAATAGTATTAGAGCTTTAGAACATCGGTCCTCCAAGGTATGTTAAGCATCCATCCTTGTGTGTGGCGGAGGTGGATACACTAGCGCGAGATCTTTCCATGGAGGGGGGAGAATATACCGCAGCATAAATCAACTAGGAGCTTGCGGCCAGCCGTACCTGAGGTGGAGGAGGAGGAGGAGGTGCGGCGAAGGGGAGTGTGGCTGCGGGGAATCCGTCCGACGGAGGCAGCAGCAGCAGCGGAGGGAGAGGCATGCCGTGGTGGTGGTACACTGGCAGTAGCGCTCTGCGCATCTCCACCCGTGTCGCTTGGCTTAATCTATTGGTTAGAGCGTCTCTAGCCGAAACCGTAAAACGGGC
This sequence comes from Poa pratensis, assembly GCA_947311845.1. NCBI lineage: Eukaryota > Viridiplantae > Streptophyta > Magnoliopsida > Poales > Poaceae > Poa > Poa pratensis. Next base: position 39,034,666 of record CAMZMU010000098.1, read on the forward strand.
AAACCCGTATAGTTCCGGCGGCTTTACGATTTGGCCTCGTTTTTTCGGCCCGAGCAGAGATAGTAAAACGGGTCGGCCCATAAACTTTTTTAGGGCGGCCCGTAAATCGACCCGCGCGGCCGCTGTATATACGGGTTGTGCGGCGAAATAGGGTTTTCACCCTTCATTTCGCCCGCCGCAATCCCTCGCCGCCGCCGTATTTCTCCACTTCTCCGGCGAGCGATTCCGCCCACTCCACCGCACCCCCTCCCCCCGATCTTCTCCACCTCGACGATGTGGCCGGTGAACAACACCCGCGGCCACGCTAGGGCGCGGAGCTCCGCCGCCAATTTCCGCGGCGGAGGACGAGAGGAGGCACGCGGCGCGCTTGGTGCAGGGCCGCAACCGCGGCATGCTCTCGCGCCACCACGAGTTCGTGTGGCGCGGCCTCCACCGTGGCACGCACGACGCCGAGGCCGGGACCTCGCACGGTGTCGTGCGCTCTCATTCGCCGTCGCCGTCGTCCGTTCTCGCGGTGGAGGAGAGCGACGTCGACATGGAGGAGAGCGACGACGACTACCTCATCAACGTCGAGGACTACGACGAGCTCCTCAAGGTCGTCGAGGCCAAATCCGTCCGCTCGGAGCACCGCCGCGTGAAGAAGCAGCGTCGCCACGAGGCGCAGCTCGTGGCGTACAACGCTGACCTCCTCGAGCGCGGGTTCCGGCACGAGGAGGAGCACCTCGCGCGGCAGCGGGAGTGGCAGCTGGAGGCGAGGCGCCAGCTCGACTTCATCAACGTCCCCTCCGACGACGACGAGTGAGCGGCGCCGCCGTAATGCGAGGCCCGGTGAGGTGTCCCGGGCCCCTTTTGCATAGATTAGGGCCTTTTGCATAGATTAGGGTTAGGTTTAGTGTTCCGGTTAACTAGATCTATCCCTACTTCGTCTTAATTATGTAAATTATGTGTGTATGATCTGAACTATGATGAACTGTTTTATCTGAATTTTAGCACGAACAACTTTTGTTCAAATTTAAAAGGTTCGATTTGCAGGATCTGTTCTGGCTTGCACGTTTTCGACCCGTAAAATCGTTTTACGGTTCCTTATACGAGTTTTAAGTATCCGAATTTTACGGTTTCTGCTAGAGATGCTCTTAGTTAGATGCAAACTCGATATCGCTTGTCTCGAGGTTTGTGTCCCCCTCTCCCTAAAATTGGAGTGGCATTTTTCAGAAGTTGAAAACTGATGTGGCGTTTTCCGATTTAGCATGAATTGCAGTGTCATTTATCCAATTAACCAATTATTAAACGATTATTCTAACAAGGGACGTGTCGCGGGTGCAATCGACGTCGCGCTCGTCATAGCTTTCTGTCGGAGGTGGCTGCTGGTGGGCAGTGCGTGGATGGCAACGGAGAGCGCGGAATCGGCGCGGTGAGTTTGCCTCTCTTCTTCGGCACACATGCGGTCTGTGATTTTGTCCTGGCCGGTGGCTGGTGCCGTTGCATCCCGTCGCCGCAGGCGTAGGGGCGGGGCTCTCGTCGTTGAGACAACGCTAGAGTATGAAAGGATGGTCAAGGAACACAGAGCCGGACTTGTGAGCGCGGAACGAAGTGTACAGGTCTGGGTACGTGTATGTATAACCCATCCTTATTTCCCATGAATCTGGGTACGTGTTCAGACAACAAATCAGATCGATAACAAACAGAACTAATGGTACCCTATCCGTAGACGCTACTTATCTTCGCTTCAATTCCAGGCAAATGCAGTTCAGACTTCAGGCTTGACCCGTTGTCAGCCAGAACTGGGGTTTGATAAAAGGGGATCTCAGATCAGTCACAGTTCTTGCTAGCTTCCTCGACGTGCTTCTCGTCCGCGACGTCGCTAGGCAGGTCAAGTCCCGCCGGTATCTTCCCAGGGAAGTTGCATGTAGGGGTCACCGTTGCAAAGCGAATTGATGTTAGAAAAGCAAAGTGTCAATGGCAATGTGATAACTGAAGCAAAATAAGAGCTGACCTTCTGTCGACCAACACCATCGACCGGAGCTCACAGTTGTTAAAGCTGTTGTATATAACCAAGTCCAAGTTAGCCACGTGCTCTTCTGATGATGGAGTCAACACCATGGTATGGACGTTTTTAAGTTTGCAGAATATGATGGGTCGAATTATACCAAGGAAAAAGAAATACTTACCGCTTGCCCAGTTCCTCTGCTACGGTTGGATGACACTCTTTACCGTACATGTTCAAGGTGTGGTACAAGAAACCACTATGGCTGAATATAGCTATCTCTTTCTCTTCTCTTGTCCATAACCTGCAAGCACATCCGGGGATAGTTTATTTTAATCCGGTTGCCAAAATAAAATTAGTGGTCGACTCTACGGGTCATCTAATCTGAGGTTTATCTTTCTAAATACATGCTACACAAGAGTGCTCCAGCATCTAGGACTTCCTATCATCAAATAAGTCACTCGGTGCTGACTCACTGCAACATGAGAAACAAGCGGTCAGAGGAAAGCATTCGGTGTAGGGGCAGTAGGTATATCCAATGCAGTGTACAATCCTTCACCATCGGTTCTAGTTTTTCTCTAAAACATGGAAGTGTTGCCACGGATAAAGATATATGGTCAGCTTCTGCCTTCTAGTCCATGCATGAAAATGAAGAGGCTTATAACATAATTCACTAGGAACAGGAAGATGGACCCCTGTAAGGCTGGGCGAGTGGTGAATGAGTTGCTTGTTTGTGTGAACAAATTGTTTTGAATGACACAGAAAAGAGGACCAAAAGTGATATTTGGCGTGCAGATGTATATTATTGAGGTACTTGTGTTTCATGGCCATATAACTGGATCATTAGGCTTGCATTTTGAAGACAGTAATGAGAAGGCACTATTCAATCTTAGAAAGGAAAATTACCAGTCAATGAATGAACTTCATGCCCCTAGCAGTAACAGACTCATTTGCTTCTCTGACATCTGGTACCAAAAGAACATCTTCATCATTCTCTATCTGTAAAAGGGCGTGAGCACACATATATTAAAACACCATCGCAACAACATATCATGACACTGTTCTGATGAATTAGCAACACTAAGTACTTGCCAAGGAAAAATCAATGGCGGGAAAGAGAGTACGGTATTTTGTTATGCTGCTCCTCTTGTCACAGGGAAAAAGACCCTGCATTTAAGAACCAAATAAAAGATGAAATATTAAGAATATTTGTCCACAGAGCATTGCTGATACGGGCTGAATAAGTTATTCTAGCAACTGCGAAATAGCCTATTCTAATAAATGCTTAATACGGACCAACACAAATAAGAAAGTAAATCATGACAACATTATTATGTATTTTGTAACAAACAAGTGCTCATGTGTTGTGTGTGTTCTCATGAGAGGCATGGTTTTTAAGGCGTTAAGGCGTCCTAAGGCGAAGTGGGGGCGCCTTGGCGCCTAGGCGACGCCTAGGCGGACGCTTTAGGCGCCTAGGCGCCTAAGGCGGTCATTTTTTCAAGGTGGAGGGGAGCGTCTTGACGCCTAGGCGGACGCCTTAGACGCCTAGGTGGACGCCTTTAAAACATTGAGAGGGAAATACCGAGTTCTCCCTGCAGGCCTCAACTGCAAGAAACGGTGGGCTGTTCAAACTTGAAATCGCCGGACGTCCACTGTGTCCAGCATCTTCTACCATTAATGGTGACGCACTTACTCCATCAGTACAGTTCCCACCACCAAAGACCCCTACTGCAGTTTGCATAGTCCTGTGAGAATAGTTCCAAGGAAAATACTGTGAGGCTTATTTAGTAATTACAAACTACTGCAATGCACAGGAGTTCAGATAATAATGAATACTAGATAAGCCGATTGAGTAGCTATTGACATGAGGGGCATGACTGAGGGTCTAAATGAGAGATGGAACTGAATTTTATTTTTCCTAGATTCTATGCACAAGGATCATGGTAGCAAGAATTGCAGAGTGCAGAAATCCGTTAGTGTACAAGAAAAAACCAAACCTAAACTCGGCTTGACCATATTGCAGGAAGTCAAGATTATGTGCGAGGATGTGCATTTTACTCCCAACTATGAAGCCATTGTTGCACAGTCCTGACGCTAACCCCAAACGAGCCTGCCTAGTTGTGGTTGCTCTTCTGACTGAAGCCATGTTTTGGTATGCACTGCTAATAACTCAATGTATGTAACGGAACTACCATTCCATGGTACAACTGATAGATTCGTGATGCAAGCAATAACTGATACTGACATGATTTACAGGCCTTTCAAACGACATGTTTAAAAAAGAGAAATAACATTTTCAGTTAAAGAAAATATAGTTAGAAAAATCAACCTAGTGATTTAAGCAGAGCTACAATTTATACTAGCAGCTGAAAGCCTGAGATGATATTTTCTCGAAAGAGCATCAACGCAATGCCAACACTGGGAGAACACAATTTCGCAACCATTAAAAAGCTTAGAAGAAGATCCAGAACACTGAAAATATGTACAAGAAGATCAGAAGGTCTAGCAAAACTATACCTCAGTAGAGGCGAAACAATAACCAACTCAATCTTCTTTGCTAGTCCACATTTTGTCACATGGTCTCGCAGGAAATCAACCTACAAATGCATGTAAATCAACATTAATGGAACTTGAAAATTGCCACATGAATTTTTTTTGAGTGATATTCCAAATGAACATGACAAAATGGCTCACAACCATAAGAGAAACATGAGATCTCATTGTTACATGTAATCAACAAAAGCAACTCAATGTCATTTAGAAAGCGGTGGCATTGCACTTTGATGAAATAACTAACGATAGGACTAATATCTTTTGTCAGAGGTTGAAGCCAACACAAGAGGAATCTTTTTTTTAGAGACATGTGACCTACAAACAACATAATATTTTGCATATAAAATGGCTGTTACACGGGCAAATATTCCATTAGTGCGAAAGTAGTATTCTCCAGGATGTCAACAATGAAAGCTTGGCAGAACATAGACAAAATAAACTGAACATTGCCAGAACTGCAACAATTGCATTTGGCCGAAGATGTTACCATCCAAATAAAGGTTGACATCAGTTAGTATGTGTGGTGAATGAATCGAGTATCCAACATTAATTGCAGATCAAAATGAACTTTTATCACTAAAGCATCATGACAAGATGCCACATTAACATTGTCGATAAAAACAATGTTACTTGTTGATACTATTTTACCATTGACATGAATTGATACCGTGATCAGTAGCGAAGCGTGACTAGAAATAAAGGGTGGGCCAGTCAGTAGAGAGTGGGCCATTAGTGGGCTATTTTCTGCTAGCGGGCCAACTTAATACCAGATCTTAGAAGAGAACCTGGAGAGAAGGGTGGGCCATGGCCCAGTATGGTCCACCCGACGCTCCGCCAGTGACCGTGATAACAACACATGATGTGGAAATTCTCAAAAAAAAAAAAAAACACATGATGTGGAATTTAGGCTAGCACCGAATCCTGTGGCAGTCGAAGAAAAAGGCAAATGAATGGGAAGGTGCTTTCCTAACATGCTTAGCGAGCATTTCTGCTTCCATTTGAAACGCTCATGTTAACAAAACAGAGGCATTGTTGCCTCAAACATTTGACAAAAAGGCTGCACAACCTTAGTTGGCGATAATGTGCACCTTTCTTAGTAGAAGCGATAATGCTAAGAGCGGTGATTGAAACTCATGGCACGGAAAGAGAAACAAGAAATCTTACTTGGGTCCTGCCCGATGGGGTAAGTTGAGCATCAAGCAGCGCAGGTGACATGTAGGCCGTAGGATCCTTCTCGCCTTCCACATTGTGAACACCCTGGGCATGCCTCACCTGCACGCATCAATTGGTTACAGTTAATCAGATGGAACATTCTATCTTTGCATCTTTCATCAACATTAACGGAGGAAGCATAGTACCAGGTGTATGGTTTTGCATCGGTGCACAGGATACAGAGCGGTGCCAGCACTAGCCTCCAATTTCTGCCCAACAAGAAATATAATTACTATTCACTGAAGAGGTAGACATACCACCACCAACAGCCGCACTGTTGCGACATGCAGTTTGTCAAATTCGCAATCTCCGGACCTGCATTTCGTTCTTTACCAAACGATACATATGCTGACTCGGCAAGGCAAAATGTAACATCCACAGGGTAGGACTTGATGTTCATGTATCGGCACCGGTTTCAAGCCGCAGCCGAAGAATTGCACTCTTTGGTGTGATGTGGCAAACACATTTCGGATTAGTATACACGAAACGAGAAGGTGGTGAATGATGTGGCCTAATTGGAAAATTAGGCAGAGGAGATCTAACGCTCGCCAATAAAATCCCCCTAAATACCGTACGTATACTGTATGAGAAAGACGATCCGCCAAAGCAAAGCGAAGAGAGGGGAAAGAGGCGAGGCGAGGAGCGCCGCGGAAAAAGCGGAGGGAAAGGCAGGGATGTGGTGGCGGGGGTGGGGGCAAACCAATCCTTGAAATGAATGAATCCAAGAGGAACTGTAGAATTATGAGATTGGCGGAATTGGTGAATATATTATTGAGCCTCATGAGCGAGTATATATAGGCGTACAAGGGACCGACTTGGAGTACAAGACAAGAAACAAATCATATCTCTACCATATCTTACCGTAACACAAATATACTCTAACATCCCCCGCAGTCGTAGCGGTAGCGTCGTGAACAACTGGAACGTCGCGGTCAGTCAGACTGGAGATAAGCCGAAGTAGAATCCAGGGACTGACATCCCCCGCAGTAGGAGCGGGAACGTCGTGGACGGTGTCGATGACACACATGCTTGGACCGTAGAGGAAGCTGATGAGGTGCTCAAGCGAGGTGATAACCCTTTGTCCCGATGTCGAGAGAGCCGAGAGCGTTGGGCAGTGCAGCCTTGGTCGTGGTAGCCATGCGAGGGGTCGCCGTGGTCAATGTCGTTGTTGGGGTTGCCGGTGTCGAGGTAGACGCACATGAAGCCGCGGACGCATAGTGCGCGTGAAGAAGACGGAGATGCGTCGTGGCAGTCGTCGAGGATGCCGATGCCGGAGACGACGCAGTACGAACCATCGAGGACGAGGTGAAGCCATAGTTTTGCCAGAACAAGGCGCACGTCGGGGACGAAGGCATACTCTGGCTTTGCCAGAGCCGAGTACGCATAGAAGAACTCGGTGACGTAGTTGAGGCAGTCGTAGAGGAGGAAGTCGATGCCGAAGACGTTGTCGAGGCCGATGTAGATGAGGCGCCGACCCGGGCTTGCCAGACCCGGGGACACGTCGGGGACGAAGGCACACACCGGTGTTGCCAGTACTGTGCATGCGGGGGCAGGGACCACCGGGAACCATACGCCAGCGTCGGAGGGGCCAGCAGAGGAGGACTCGACGACGATTGCGGTGCCAATCAGCGGGGGGTAGAAGGTGCCGATGTCGTCCACGGGTGTCGGAGTAGACGTAGTCGGGGACGAGGATGATGACGCCGGCGACGTGGTCGTGGTGGACGAAGATGTAGAAGGCGGCGAAGGCAGCGGCGGGGGGGGGGGGGGGGTGGCCATGCTGGACGCCTGGACAAGGGGTGGTCGGCGGGACCTGCGATGGCCTGAGGTGGCCATGCAGGTTACCTGTAGATGGCGGCGGCGTTACTCGAAGTAGGCGAGGAAGAACTCGGCGGCTTGACGAAGACCATGCGCGGACGGTGGCGTTCCCACGCCGAGGGAGTCGGCGCAGCGCATACCACGTAGAAGTCGACGCACAGGGACGGCGAAGAGGACCGCGTGCCGCGGCGCTACAGCCCGAAGGGGCAACGCAGCAGGAGTGCGCGGGTCGGGCCGACGGCGGGTGTCGCCAGCGGCATACACGCCTGGGAAGGCCCGTTGGCTGCCGACAACATGGACCAATGGCAGCGGCGCGGCGGCCCGAAGGGGCGACGCGGCGGCGGCCTGTAGCTCGATCGGTGGTAGGCGCGTGCTCGGGGACGTGCTTGGCGGTGCAGGCGCGCGATCGGTTGATCAGACCGACGCAACGCGGAACGCGCCATGGCGGCGACGACGACACGCAGATCGGAGTCGATGGCGAAGTTCTCGATGAAGTCCCAGTCGATGACGGCGAAGACGAACCGGCGATGGAGACCTTGCAAGCGAGAGAAGCCGACGGCGACGCATCGAGACGTCTCGTGGACGGCGCGTCCGGCCTTGCTGCGCGGTCGGTGAAGACGAGCCGGTCGGTGCGGAGTCGGCGTCGGCGTGTCGTCCGCGATAGCCGGCTTAGAGGAGCCGAACGGTGCGAAGTCGGCGCCGACTAGTCGGCCGTGATAGCCGGCTGTCGAGGAGGAGGCCAGTGCAGGTCGATGCCGTTGTCGAAGTAGAGGCGCAAGAAGAGAGCGGCGGTGGCGGGTGACGCAAACCGATCTTAGATCGGAAAACCAAAAAGAAACGCCGATCAAAAACGACCGGCGAGAGAGAAAACCCGGATCAAGAGATCGGAAAAAAAAGACACTAGGGCAGCCGATCAACCGATCGGCGGACGAACCCTAAGTACAGGTCGCGCGGCCCCCGAGAGAGATCATGGAGATCGATCTCCCCGGGGGCGGCGCGGTGCGGAAGCGCGGCGGCGGCGGCTAGGTCAGAGATCGTGTCGCTCTGATACCATGTAGAATTATGAGATTGGAATTATGAGATTGGCGGAATAGGTGAATATATTATTGAGACTCATGGGCGAGTATATATAGGCGTACAAGGGACCGACTTGGAGTACAAGACAAGAAACAAATCCTATCTCTACCATATCTTACCGTAACACAAATATACTCTAACAGGAACGCGACAATCGATGAGGGATGGAGGAAAGGATTGGCGCGCGGACAGCCGTACCTGAGGCGGAGGAGGAGGAGGAGGAGCAGCGAAGTGGACGGCGGCGGTGGGGAATCCGTCCGACGGAGGCGGCAGCAGCACCGGAGGGAGAGGTATGGAGGTGGAGGCGGAAGGCCAGGGCTGTGGTGTAGGAAAAAAAGGGAAGAAGTTGCGGCAAGTTGATGGTAGCAGCACATTATTAAACCACAAGAGGAGAAGGTAAAAGAAACAGCCTCTCCTATTATTTACCACATGCATTAGTTACTTAACTAGTTGAATGCCCGTGCGTTGCCACGGTCTAACAAAGTGCATGAAAATACAAATGTATAGAAAAGCAATTAAGAGTTGGCGCCGTCTTTAGGAGGAACATGATCATAGCACAATAGAGAACCAAAATATACATGTAGAAGTTATATGAAAAAAATTGTTTTTTGGTTAACTCAGATAAAATGAATAGTAAAAAAAGGAGTACTATGGTCCTACTATTGTTTTTATATACCTCTTCTCCAACCTGTGGATTTTAATTATCAACAAACTGCATAAAAAACAAAGATGTGGCTGCTGCATTATTTGATTTTGTAAAAGGCGGACAAAGACAACGATCGTTCATACTGAGTGTGGACTTCAAAGAGGACAAATAATAATACTTTCAAAGTGGATACAAATAGCTTGCATATGATTTAGTCAGTAAAGAGCATTCAACATATATTTCACAAGTAATGATATTTGGTGGTTATCAGTATAGCAAGGTTCCCATACAAAAAAAATACATATACTCATATAATCAGTTTTATTTTCATGCAATGAGATCAACGACATGGTGGATTCCTATTGCTGATTCAACTCCTGTTTTTCTGCTTCTGAGAATTGCACGTCTTTCTGTATTGAAATAGAACAGATGATTGACTGATATATCTCATATAGAGTACATTAGTGGATTAATGATTACCTGTAGCTAGATCTTATTTTAAATCCAACCAAGATGAAGTAAATAAAATAAATGTCACCTTCCTGTTGGAAAAACACTCTTCTCTAATTGCTCACCCCTGGACACGGTGATCGGCAACATATCACAAGTCGATCTGCAATCACATAAGCCAAGCGACGGCATCAATAAAAGGAGGAATTAAATATTTCATCTTTCAGACAGAGGGCAGTTGGTACTACAAAATCATCTTGCCAACCTTGTAGTAGTAATATGCATGAGCATGTGTATCAATGTATGATCTTTACTACTTCTTTAGTACGGGCGAGATCGAGTAGTAAAACTGGAAATATCACCATCTAGAATTAGTTACTTCATGACAGCACCAAGAACCAGCCCTCCCACTATGAGTTTCTTTACCGCTGTTTGTGCTACCATGGATCTGAAGTTCTGAACTCGGGGGAAAGGGAGCTCCGGTCAAACTGAACCACCATAGGTGCTGACAATATGTGCGTTACTAACCAAACAAATGCATAGTGAAAAACTGAATATATATTGTACTACTGTAGTAGTATAAGAGAAATCAAATAAGCATGCGCGCGTCTGGTCCTCGTGAGAGACAACAATAAATTGTAAAATTAATTTGGTTGGAAGTGGAACATGTCTGGATCATGAGCATGTCTGATCGATGGACGAATGTGCGACCAGGAGTCTCAACTTGTTGTCTTCGGCTCTGACGACTTCTCCTTGACGGGCCGGAGGCCGGAGCCCCTCCTCGATCCACGTCCCGAGAAACCTGACCTCTCGCACCACCGACTTGCCGCGTCATCGCTGCCGGCCACGTCCTCCATTGCCACCTACACCAGGGCCTTTTCGAGCCTGCTTGCGGTGTGCAGCATGCGCACCAGCTCGTCACGCGGGCAGATGGCCTTGGCCACGTACTGCTTCAGCACCACACACCGAAGCAGCGGTGCAGGGTCACCGCGGCGAGCCGGCGAACCGCGACCGGGAACGGGCGCCACAGTCTCAGTGTCGGGCTGAAGCTCTCGTGCTCCAATACCGCCAGCTCCTCCATGTCCTTGGCGACCCATGGATCTGAAGCTCCGAGAAGAGGGTGCTCGGGTGGCCGCCTCTCGCGGTAGAGCTGCTTGTGTCGGTGGCTCACCTTGTGACGGTGACCGGAGCAGGAGCTGCCATGGAGGCGGAGGCGTCGAAACGGGAGGCGCTCTCAGCGATGGCGCGAGCTGCGGTCGGCGCTGGTCAAGGCTAGGGCAATGGCTCGCTCCTTCCGGCAACTGAGATGGCGTAATCCTCCTAGTGACGGTGATGGCCGGCGAGGTCAAAACTGGAAGGCATATAGGTGCGAGATGGAAATTGCAAGGTCGAGGCCATGGTTTCTTCTCTGGATGGAGAATTGCGGCGGGGGCATAGCAACAACGTGGAGTAGATGCGATGAGCGAGTCATGCGTGCGTGCGTGCGTGGGTCGTGCCGGCGGTTTTTCCTCTTGACGGTTTACCTCGCTTCGTATCACACGTCGCGGGACGCATAGGGCGATTTTTTTCCGTGCGGGGATGGGGGAGGTACGACGTACCACGGAACACCACCGACTGCGCTTTAATATAGTAGAGATTACCACTAGTTCTACCAATACTACCACCAAGCTCCTCCTGATAACGCTGTTCGGGCCATGTTCCGCACTTGCTTTGGTTGCTCCTAATATTTCGGCACTTAGAGCATCTCTAGCAGATCTTGTAAATGGCCTCGGACCTACAAATAACCCGCTAGTTTTAGATTTTGGGCAAAAAAAGGGACCCGCACAGTTCCCTTATATCCGGCAAAACCGGAAAAATAATTAGCGTTCCCCCGAAATGAAACCCCAACCTCCTCGTATGTTTAGTTTTCGCGGCCTTTTTTTCAGTTCCTCTCATCCCACTGCGACGGGAGAGAAATTTCAGCCCAACCATCACCGGACCGGCGCCCCACTCGCCAGAATCCCGCGAAGAACCACCGCGGCGCTCCGATTTCGGCCAAATCTCCTCCAATTTTCGGCGACTTGTCTCGACTCCGGCCGATTTCGGATGGGGCGGCGCTGTGGATTGAGGCTGGGGCGCGGCTCCGGTGGCGGTGTGGGTGGCGGCTCCGGCGGCGTTGGGGCTGGGGCGCGGCTCTGGCGTCACTGTGTGGGTCGAACGATCTGTTCCGGTAGTAGACGCTGCTGGGCATCGTGGGGAAGATGGCAGGGAAAAAACGATACCCGTGGGCCCCAGCTCGTATGGAAAAAGTCAGTTTTGGTGTACAGCTTAGCGTATATGTTCTGTCCGAGCTCATCACATAGCTTAAAAACGTTTTAGTAGTTACCGACTTACCGTATACAATATATTGGATCAAACACATGGATCCGGTCTAATCCGTTAAAATAGTCTAACACACGAGATCATGAGTATTACAACCAAACACACCAGTACTAACAATATTCCAACTAGGGATGGCAATGAGTACCCATTACCCGTGTACTCCGTGTACACGTTCGGAGCCGTCACGGATTATGGGTAAAGCGTGACGGAAAAATGTCGTGGCATCATGATTTTTTAATCCGTGACGCAGTTTCTGTGACAGACCTCGTGACGCCCTTTTTTTTGTCACGAGGGGGTAATTGGTGACAAAATTCGATACTACATGACAAAAAGACCACGTCAAGAAAAAGTCAGATCGGTTGTAGTGTTAATATCTTTTATTAGCGGTTGTTATGTTTAATAAGAGATGGACAATTGAGTTGTCTTATGCCATGTATTCCACTGGGAGACAATGTTATCTAACGGACCGCCCAACGTACGGTAAATTACATCATATGCATTAGGTGGAAAACAAACCACTCAATATCATTTACTCTGTATTAATCATTGCATTAATATTCTCTCTCTGCTGCACCCCTTGTTACTCTCAAAGCTCTCTAAAAAAATCCTTCTATAAACTATTCTCTTTCGCAACTTATAGAGTAGGCTATTTCCAGACTCCGGTCTAGGTGCGAACGTGACGCGTTTGACAGCGTGGTTGCGGGGTTGGTAGTGCCATCCTTATTTCTCTTGTGGGTACGATAACTTGGAAATACTTTCCACGAAATTATGCTTTAACGAACCTGTGCACTTACAGGTATCAAGCTATTTTCTGGTGCCGTTGCCGGGGAGTATAGCGCTTGGTCATTGCCTTTCCACTCACATATAGTTTATTCCGTTTGTTGTTATTATAAAAAATGTTAATCATGTCTTCCGAGATAACTCTTTTTCAGCAGAAAAAACTGGCATGGGAGGAGAAGGGAGATAAAACTATATCAAACATGGTTGCTGGGTTGATCGGCCCGCAGATGTCGTCGATCAGCAGGAGGAAGTACTTCTTCCCGATCGGAGTTACCGGGTTGATCGGCCCGCAGAGGTCGCCATGGATGAGCTCGAGTCGATCCTTCGTCCGGAACTTCGCTTGCTTCGCGAAAGGAGCTCGCCGCTGGTTCCCTGCTAGGCAGGCGTCGTAGAGCTGGTTCACGTGCTCCACCAGAGGGAGTCCACGCACCATGTGGCCTTTCGCGAGTCGGCGTAAGTTGTCGAAGTTCGGGTGTCCGAACCTCTCATGCCAAGTCCAGGCCGAGTCGTTCCCAGCGTGTACTGCCAAGCACACCGGCTGGGCGACTTGCGCCATCAGCTTGTACATCCGGTTCGGCTCCCGCCTGACTTTCAACAGGAGCTGGTGTTCTCTATCACGCACCAGGAGGAGCCCGTCCTCGAACAGGACCTGGCAGCCACTCTCGTCGAGCTGGCCCAGGCTAATGATCTGCGTGTTCAACCGAGGTATTTGATACACCCCGGTGCTCGCCCGACTTGCAGACGAACAACACCGTCCCTTGACCGCAGATGTCGAGATGAGAGCCATCGCCGAACTTCACAGTTCCACCGATGCTCGTGTCGAGCTCCGTGAACGTGGCGCGGTCACCAGTTATGTGATTGGTGGCGCCCGAGTCGAGATACCAGACGCCTTTCTTGGCATCCCCCTCTTGTGCCAGGTTGACCTGCGCCTTCTCGTCCAGCAGGAAGAGGGCCCACTCCTCCCGAGTCGGGCTGGCCGACTCCTTGCGAGTAGCCAGTGCCGACTCCTCCTGAGTCGGCAAGTCCCACTCCGCGATCCACTGGATCCATGAGGACTCCTTCGGAGAAGCCGACTCGCCCTCCGACTCTGCCACCGGCCGAGTCGCTGACTTCGCCACCGGTCGAGTCGAGGTTGTCGCCTCCGAGGTGCCCGACTCCTCCCGGGGAGTTGGCGCTGGGAGCTGCGAGGCGGACGCAACGGTGCACGCCTGCATCATTAGCAGCGCGTCGTCGTTGTCGCCTCCAGCTCTCACGAGGTGAGCTTCCTCCTTGCGCTTTTTCTTGCGGCAGTCCCGCGCCCAATGGCCGGCGACTCTGCAGTAGCGACACTTGTCTTTCGACGAGTCGCGGTTCCCGGTGCCTTGCGCACCCGGGTTGCCCCTGCCGCATCCGCACGGCTTGCCGCCGCCACGTCCGGCTTGGCTGGAGGAAGGACCTCCCTCTCGCAGCTTCATTCGCGCGAACCATTCCTCTTCAGAGAGGAGCAGTTTGCCGGCTTGTTTGACCTGAGCCGACTCCTCCAGCTCATAACGCTCCTCAGCCACCTTAAGCCGGAGAACGAGCTCCTCGATGGAGAGCGTGTCGAGGTCGAGCAAGGTCTCGATCGAGCATGCCATCTGCGAGAACTTCTTGGGGACGACGGAGAGGAACTTGCGCACGGTGTCCGGCTCGCTGACCTTCACACCCAGGACACCGAGCTGCGGCATGAGGGACGACAGGCGCATAGCGAAGTTGTCTAGGTCCTCGCCGTCGGCGAACTTGATGGCCTCGAGCTGCTTCTTCAGCGCCGTAGCCCGCGCATCACGGACCCGGGTGTAACATCCCAACTTTTAATAAAGTAATTAAGTGCTAATTATCATGTCATTTGCATCATGGCATCCAAAATAAAATGCTAAAGAAAAGAAAAGAAATTGAAAATATTAAAATCTGACATTTCTCCTAAATACAAACTCTTATGAAAAGTGTTCAAACTTGCAAAATAAAAATATCTTGGCTTTCCATATTTGTCAAGGAAGTCCCAAGAGCAATTTCATAATTTTTGGATATAAAAATTAAATGCTAGAAAAATACTAGAGAGAAAACCCTAAATTGCCTATTCCTTCACCCTATTTTATTTGCTAATAAAAAGGGTTCAAAATTTCAAAAACAAATATGGGAAGCTTCCCCATGGTATGAGGAGCCTCCCTGTTAATTTTGGTGATTTTTGAAGAATTTTAAAAGGCTTAATTAATTCCCTAAAGTGCTACTGTAATTAAAAGCAGAAAAAGAAAAAGGGAAAACCGGCCTACTGTACCGAACCGGGTGGTCCGGTTCAACCGTCGTCCTCTACCTCGCGCTGTAGCGACCGCGCGTTGTCGCCATTGCCGCGTCGATCCGCTGCTCGCTCCCAGTCGCTCTCGCTGTCCAGATGCGAGGATAAGGTCGCCCCGTGCTCGTCTCTCTCTTCCCTCTTCCCGCGCCCAATGGCCGCGCTCCTTCCCGTCGTTTGAGGGCACACCGAGCAGATCGAAGAGCACCATCAGCTTCGCCCCGTCGTCCTCTTCATATCCGACCAAGGAATCGGTCCGAGTCACCGCGAATCGAGCGGAGCGTCCTCTTCTTCCCCACTGCCGGTCGAGCACCACCGAGCTCGTTGCCGTCGACCTCAACCTTCTCCGACCTCGCTGAGCACACGCACGCGCCTAGGGTGAGCTCGCCGTCCTCCGGGACACCTCCATCTCCTTCCCCTTGCTCTATAGCATCATGCCGCCGTTCGCCGTGTTCTGCCGCCGCCATAGGTAGACGCCGTGCTCGTCTCCGGCGACCATATGGTCTGTAACGCCGCCACTAAGTACCCCGCGACGCCAGGCACTCGATGCACGCCTTCTCGAGCCCGCGCACGTGCCCCGCCGCCGTTTCCTTGCTCGGCGCCGTCGGCGCTCACCGCCGTGCGCGCGCGCGTCTCCCCTTCCGATCCAAACCTGGCACTGGGCTCTGCTCGCTGACGTGGACACCACCGTGGCACTGGCCCCACGGGTCAGTGACCCGGGCTAGCTGAGCCCCGCGTGAAAAATGTTTCAGTTAATTACCAGAAAATCCAGAAAATGGCAGAAAATGTATTAAACTTCAAAAATTTATATCAAATTCATTTGAACTCCAAAAATTGCAAATGAACTACAAAAATGCTCATGAAAAACAAACTCTATCTAAATATATCATTACCATGCAAGTTGGAACGAAATTAATTTCGAGGAATATAAAATTTTGACAAAAGCTTATAGAAACTTTGAAAATTCATAGTAAATTCATTTTTTATCAGAAAAATGCAAACGAGGTATCAAAATTCTTAGAAAAATAAGAACTATCCAGTAGTATCATTTTCATGCATGAATAACTCATGGTTTGGTACTGTACGTAATAGGGTGAAAAATGATCATCTAATTAAACATGGGGTTTTAGTCCAATATTGATTTAATTAATTATTGGAACCCATTTAAATTGTTGGCTAGCTTGTAGGCCTATTTTCAATGCATAAAATTGACATGTCATCATCTTGTGTGCATTGCACTCCTATATGTGTTGATTGTTATTTTGCTTTATGGTGTTGTTTGCTCTCCGGTAGATCACGAGTTCGGAGTTGAACCTTAGTACCTCGACGAGCAGTATGACTACTCCACAGAGCAAGGCAAGAGTAAATCCATCCTTATTGAGAATCTCTAATCCCATGATTTTTCCCTCAATTATATTATCCACTATAATATTGCATTCGATTCAAATGTCAATTTTGGTTGATGAGTAGAGTTTCCTATTAGTTGCATTAGATATCCTGATAGCCTTTACATGCTTTCCATTCCTAGCATACCTAGGCTTGTTGTGATTCGCTAGAGCTATTTATATCTGTATATATGCTTAGCCATGCTTAGTTGTTTGCTCGGATCGTCTAATGGATGAATCGGAGCCGCGATCAAATCTAGTATGTTAGGATGACGTGGATTGTGATGGTGATAATAAAATGGTTACAAGGCTTGGATGATAGGCCACAGTGGAAGGTGGTGCTTTGTCTTGTTCTCGCCACCTAGGACCCGAGTTCTTTACCTCTTGAACCAAGACGAGCGTGCAGCCATGCGTGGGCTTAGGAACCCCCATCGACTAACTAACTTGTGAACTTCTATCCATGGGTCCTCTAGTTCGAGATTTCCATTTGGCGTGTGAGTGTTGCTGAAGAAAAGGTAAGAAAGGTGTGTGGTGATTATGATGATGGTGTTTAGGACGTAGTTGCGGTCCAGGGTGCTGGTAGCACTAAACTTGGACTTTCGTGCACCGATGCCCCATGGATAGGCTTATGCAAGGTAAAGGTTGTAACCGTTCCCACTTTGCTGGCTTTCCCAGGAAGAGAGCTAATATATTGGCAAGGAGTCAGGCGGTATGTGTGGGTAAAGTTGTACACCCCTGCAGGGATAAATCTTTTCGAAAAGCCGTCTCCACGGTTATGGACAACTTGGGAATGACGATAAGATCATAGAAGATTTGAACAAAATATTAAAACTTTGAAAAACTACGAGTGCAAGGTTTATCTCCCCGAGGGTGAATCGAGGGGGTTACCTTCATGGATACTTGCAGATGATGAGGATTCTGGTGGATGCAAATGATCAGAAGAGCTGAAGTTTACTCTCTTATCCCCTTTGAAAATATTCTGAGTAGCCGATGCCATGAAGTTGTTTCTTTTGAAAATGAAAAATTAGCTTTATGCAAAATAACCCCATAGATAGCTTTTCTAACCCGAGCATCATAACTAAGCTGAAGCTCTATTAAACTTGCTGAGTACCCTGTACTCAACCTTGCTTTATTGATTTCTAGCTGAGGAGCTTACAGGTAACTGATGCCTGCAAGTACACAGGTTGTTGTAGCTAGTTTCGAAGTAAGAGTTTATCGAACCACAGAGAGCTGAAGGAAATGGTCTTAGGTTTCTCCTTTGGTTATCAAAGAATTGTACCTGCAAGTTAGTCTGTGATGCGTCCATTTCATATAGTGTTTTTATTCACTTTATTACTACGTAGATGTAGGGATTTCTGCATTTTATCGCGCCAGCGCGCACTTTTATGTCTATGTACGCAGGAAGTCAAAATAATGAAGAGTAATTCTATATATGGTATTTTTACCATGTATGGAATGAAATATGCTGATTGGGAGCATTTAATGCATTCCTTGTGGAAAACCAATTCGCTGGAAATAAGAAGGAGAAGAAAACACAGCAAAAGGAGGCAGCAGCCATAACGAGTGGCGGTACGGTCGGACTTGACCGTACCGACCGCCAGAAGGTCCGCCTCGTCAAATACTTTAACCCCGTGGTCTCGGATTTTGCAGAAGACGAACACAGCAGCCGTCGCCACCAAAACAGTCACGAAAACCTAGCCTCCGGAAGGGATCCGGAGGGGGAATCAGCAGGAGGCTTCCACCATCTTCACCCCTGCGATTCGGAAGGCCAAGGCATCCATCTCCATCGTCATCAGCACCATCTCCTTCATCACCATCACCGAATCCGTGCATCCTACACGGCCTTGTTGGACCAGTTATCGCTGTAGACAGTCTACGACTTGGTCGGGCAAGTTATCGCTGTAGCACTACACGACCTGTCCGGGCCAGTTATCGCTGTAGCATAGCAGGTTTTGTTGGTGCCCAGGCCGGACCTGACGCACTGGCACCATGACAGCCCCCGGCTCGTGGGTTGTTGTAGATAATGCAATTTCATGCGCCAAGAGCGAGGTTCCCGGGGAATTGATAATCATGCAAGGGTCTGAGATAACTTAACTTTGATTATCAGAAGGAAAGACACAACAGTCGTTCGCGGGACTGGTTCAAATACAAAACACTTGGTGGGACTGACCCAGACCCAAAACTTGGTGGGACGGACCCAGGCCCAACACTTAGCGGGACTGACCCAGACCCAACACTTGGCGGGATGGACCCAAGCACAACACTTGGCAGGACTGACCCAGACCCAAACACAGTGGCGGGACTAACCTAGGCCAACACTTCTCACACCGTTCACAGATCTTACCCGGACACGGACTGTTCGCGGGTTAGGCCCAGACACAGGTTTTTTCACGGATAGAACTTGCATAGGTGTTGGATGTTCCAAGAGTTGGAAACGAACACCCCTTCTTCAGTCTCCAGCGGGACTGCGCCTGGCATGGATACTTGGACCACCCTATAGGGGCCTTCCCATTTCGGAGACAGCTTGTTCTTCCCTGTCATGACTTGGATTCGGCGCAAGACAAGATCTCCAGCTTCGAGTGTCCGAGAACGGACATGGTGGCTATTGTAGCGGCGCAATCCTTGTTGGTAACAGGCAGATCGCACGGTGGCCCGGCAACGAATCTCCTCGAGGAAGTTGATGTCATCAATCCTCTGCTCATCTTGAGTGGCCTCATCGTAAGCCTGAACTCGGGGAGATCCATGCTTGAGCTCTGTGGGGAGCACTACTTCTGCCCCGTAGATGAGGGAGAAAGATGATTCACCTGTGGCTCTGCTTGGTGTCGTATGGAGCGACCACGGGACACCGGGAAGCTGCTCTATCCAGTTTTTTCCGCAAGTCTCGAGTCTGTCAAACGTCTTGGTCTTGAGGCCTCTCAGCACTTCTGCGTTGGCTCGCTCGACCTGCCCATTGCTGCGCGGATGCACCACAGAAGCAAAGCAGACTTTGGTGCCGATCTCTTCACAATATGCAAGGAATGCATTGCTCGTGAACTGAGTGCCATTGTCGGTGATGATGCGATTTGGCACTCCGAAGAGGCACACTATCCCTCGGATGAATTTTATCGCTGGTTGTGCTGTGATGTTCCGCACTGGCTCCACCTCTGTCCACTTGGTGAATTTGTCGATGGCAACGAAGAGGTATTCAAAGCCCCCAACGGCTCGTGAAAGCTTTCCGACGATGTCCAGCTCCCAGACTGTGAAAGGCCAGGACATAGGGATGGTCTGAAGCGCTTGAGCGGGATGGTTGATGTTCTTGGCATGGAACTGATAGGCTTCGCAGGTCTTGACAAGATTCTTAGCATTGGAGAGGCCTGAAGGCCAATAGAAACCTTGACGGAAAGCCTTCCCCGCCAACGCTCTTGAAGCTACATGGCTAGCGCACATGCCCTTGTGAATCTCGACCAGCAGCTCACGTCCTTCCTCAAGTGCAATGCTGCGGAGTTTGACCCCATTGTCACGTCGCCGATAGATCTCCCCGTCTATCAGGACGTACATCTTAGCTTGGCAGGCCACATGCTCGGCTATCAGATCATCCTCTGGTAGGGTGTGCTCTTGCAGGTATTTGAGCAGATCAGCTACCCACGCCGGTGCTGGCCTCTCCACGGGCAGGACCATTTGCTCGTCGGGGGTGAGTCCTTCCCGGGAACTTGAGCTTCTGTGACTTGCTTGCCAGGGCCTGTTTCCATCTGAGCCTTTGATGTGGATGACGATGTAGCCCCAGAGCCTGAGGTGGATTGTATCTTGAGCTTCTCGATAGGGATAGAAGGATTGTGCAGCACCTCGATGAAGTCGCCAGGGGGACAGGCTCTCGCTGCGAGGCTATCTTGGATAGCGTGTCAGCGATTACATTCCCCGCGAGGGGTATTTACTCCATTTTCAGAAGGTCGAAGTGGCGCTGGAGCTTCCACACTTCTACCACATAAGGTGCCATCTGCGGGCATTCATACTCCTTAGCCACTTGCTTGATCACGAGCTAGGAATCGCCTCTGACAACCAAGCGCTTTATGCCCAAGCCCACTGCGGCACGAAGTCTCGCGAGCAAGCCCTCATACTCAGCTGTGTTATTTGTGACATGAGCTCTGTGGAGCATCTGGATGACATACTTTAAGTGCTCTCCTATTGGTGAAACGAGCAACACTCCAGCCCCTGCTTGGCCTCCCGAGAAAGACCCATCGAAGTACATGGTCCAACAGTTGGGGTCTTCCTTCCGGGAAGGCAGGACTGGGCTTCATCATCAAGAATAGCTGTCTCGGTCCACTCTGCGGTGAAATCTGCTAGAGCTTGGCTCTTGATGACTTTGGTATGCTCGAAGTGCAGATCGAAACTAGATAGCTCCAGAGCCCACTCCATGATGCAACCCGTCGCTTCGCGATTGAAGCACACATTCCAGCAAGAATGCGGTGAACACGTTTATGCGGTGCGCTTCGAAGTAGTGCCGCAGCTTTCTGGAGGGTATGAGATCCCAAGGAGAAGCTTCTGCCTCATCGGGTACTGTTCCCGGGCATCCCGCAAAATGCACTGACGAAGTACACTGGGCGTTGTACGAGGCATGCACTTTGATGCGTCCATTTCATATAGCATTTTGCCCATTATTTTTCATATATTTACATTGGAGTCTTTGGCATTATTCTATATTGGTTTCTACCGTTTATGTTGATTCCATCTCTATCCCATTTTTCCAATGGTCATTTTACAACCATAAGTTTTTATTATGATTTTACTTGTTTTCCCTTGTCTTTGTGTCTATGAATGTGTAGGTGGAATTTACGAATTATGATGAAAGAAGACATAAGAGGTGACATCAGATACAAGCCAAGTGGAGTGTTTTATGAATATTATTTTTCCACAAGGCCAAACTGAAGATCTAACATCATGAGGATGTGCTCCTCGTTCATACGAGCTCAACGAGCCCAAGAACACCCAAAACAGAGTTCGTATGAAGAAATGACGTCCAAAACAAGTTAAGGATAAACATCACCTCGGTACGGCCTCGGAAGAAATCGACTTCCGTCAGAAAGCGACCGTACCAGGCGTAACGACCGCTGGTACGGTGGTGAGTGACCGTACCAGCCACCGTACCACATGGTTTCGGGTCCGTGACGTCAAAACAAGCATCTTTTGTGAAGGGTCAAACCCCTAATTCGGTACGGTCGGTCCAAAAAACACCGAACCGACCTACAGGCCTTTATAAGGAGGGGAAAACCCTGGCAGAAGATCAATCCGCTGCAGCCGCCACACCACCACCATCTCCACCATAGAAACACC
This sequence comes from Poa pratensis, assembly GCA_947311845.1. Lineage (NCBI taxonomy): Eukaryota > Viridiplantae > Streptophyta > Magnoliopsida > Poales > Poaceae > Poa > Poa pratensis. The sequence continues at coordinate 39,056,544 of CAMZMU010000098.1, forward strand.
ACCGCACCATCCATTGGAGATCAAGACAAGGCTTGAGACGAGGGGGCCAATGCATCTACATCAACACCATCATCTACGCTACCGCTGCCATAGATCCATCCATCCATCTCGTTGTAATCTTATACTTTGTTGTAGATTGCTACGTGTACTTTGTTTACCATTCATCCATGACTCATATGTTGATGCCTATGATGTCTTGTGCCTCCATACTTGAATAGTTTATTTGGGGATATGAATGAACCCTAGTTTCTCTATTACTTGAACGAAAGATTTGTTAAGTCTTGAACTGTATATTGTATAGTAACAATCTCCATGCTATTGTGAGAAGTGCACCTCATAATATATTACCCGCGGGCCATGTAAAGGTTGTTAACGTTGGTGTGAGGCGGGAGGTCGCACTGGGGTAATAAGTGATCAGAAGGTTACCTTTCCTCTTGCCGATCATCAATGTGGGAATAACGGGGATCCAAAGTACCTCAACCACATCCACGGGGAGACCCTTAATTATTAGTGCCAGTAGGCGCATCGCCTATAATCTGGGCTAGTAGTGGTTGTGAGTGGTGTGTTGCCTAGAGTAACTCAGGGCACACCTTTATATGGGACTCCGGCCCGTACACAAGATATACTAAAGAATAATAACATTTCTATCATTTATATGAGTACTAGTGGTGATTTTAGACTCCCCTATAGCGTTCTTTGTTAAGTTCTCTTCGCTTTACTTTCAGTTCTGTTTTACTTTGTTTAGTTTACTTTTGTTCTTGTTACTAGTTACTTTAATCATTCTTTTATTATTGTTTCCATAGCAACTTATAGAGTAGACTATTTCCATTTTGGGTGCGAACGTAGCTGCGCGTGTAATTACACTGTGACAATTGCGAGTGTAGTTGCACTGTGACAACGTAGTTGCGGGTCTGGTAGTGTCAACCTAATACTCCCTGTGGGTTCGATATTTGGAAATACTTTCACAAAATTACTTGCAACAATCCTGTATACTCGCAGGCATCACACTTCTTGATGGATGTTCCTGGCAGCTCCTTGTCGGGAGGCACCTTGTCAGGTTATTAACCTTCTATTCCCAGGCGTGGCGGCTCTGGGTTGGGCTGAGCAGGGCAGCCCCTATTGCCGAGAATTTCAGCGTCTGTTCCTGGGTATGCTTCCCGCTCTTCAATAAGTACCGCACTCACAACCTGATTCGTGGCTGCGATGTGGAGCAGTAACGGTTTGCGGGGTGTTTGTGCCACCAGAATTGGCGGTGTTGCCAGATATCGCTTCAGGTCTTGCAGGGCAGCTTCGACTTGAAGAATGGCAGGGCACGCAGCCGAGCCCAGCCCCGAGATGCAGTGCCCGCTAAGGTGGTCAAACTAGGACGTCATCTTTGACGTTGAGGATCATCCTGACCGCACCTCTGGCGCTGACGGTGGTCGTGCTCCTCTTTGGGAGCACCTTCGCGGAGGCGCGCTGGCATGGAGCGAGCTCATCCAGCGATTTTGGGGCCGCCGAGGGATGGGGCGCGCGTGTTCCCGCGTGAGCGCGCGGGCTCGGGGTTCTATTGGGCAAAGCCATGGAGCTCATCAAGGTGCGCGGCCCATGCCTACTAACGCTGTGCATTGTCGTTGGCGTCAGGTGGTGCTGGAGCAGAACTCATGCAGCCGCTAGCGCCTCACGCGTTCTGCGTACGCCGAAAGGCACTGGGGCCGTCTGCCTGCTAGACGCACCGCCGGCGCCTCCTTGAGTGCCTTGGTTTTTCTGCTGCGAGGGATGGTCACCGTTGCGCGAGGGGTACACCGACCCACCACTGCACGCCTGCGGTGACGGCGGAGGGCCGCCATCACGCCACGGTGAGGGTGGAGCGTCGCCATCTCGCCACGGCGAGGGCTGAGCGCCGGCCCCCGGGCGACCTCCAGGAGGCTCACCATTCCGCTCCTGCGAGGGGCGCGGTGGTTCGCGCTGCGGCGAGGGCGAAGGATCGCGCGAAGGGTGTGGAGATGGAGTGAGGCGGCTGGAGGCGCCGTCGCTCATGTGGGGTGAGGGAGACTGCTGGCGACATGCAGATCTAGTGCGTGTGTCGGCGCCTTCACCGCCACCCCTCACTAGTACAGAACGACGCATCGGAAACGGGCCAAAAACCCCTTCGGCAACGGAGAAAGGGTCCGTGTCCCCGACCCTGTCACTGATGTGAAGGCCTTCATCGGTAACGGAGGCAAAAAACTGTCACCGATGAGGCATAAGTTGGCTACGGTTGCGGACCCATCTCCGTTTCCGATGTATCGGTGCATCAGTAACGGAGATTCTATTTTACTCGTTTGCATTGAGGTTCTTTCAGAAGCCTACATGAGCAATTCGGTTGCCAAATTACATTCAAAATCTCACAGCAGAAGCACAAAGTTGCTACCAAATCCATTCATAACGTATATAAGAATTGTCATCATTACATAGCATCAAAAGATGAGTTACACATGCCTCGCTAATCCTATCGTTCTCATGCCTCCCTAAACTTAAGTTTTATGACACTCCACTCTTCTCCAGCTCCACCATCTTCCTCAGTTCCGAAGCGCCGAAAACGGAATTCGACCTAGCAAAAGACTCGAGTAGCGGTTTCATGCTTCTCCAAATCACATCTGCAGCCAAATTGCTACACACATACACAAAATAGATGGAGAAACTAAAAACAAGAAACCACACCGAGCTCGCAAGCCTCCTTAGCAAATTAATCTTGTCAAATTCTTCGTAGCGAGGCTTGCTCCATCTTGGACGGTGTCGCTGAAATATAATAACGTCACCGCTGTGACATTTCGGCCACACTGTCCAAGACACTCTTAATAAAAAAAAATGTTTTGAACAGTGCAGCGAAACGTCACAACAGTGACGGTTCACGGATATGATCCCACTTTGTATTTAGCTCTTTTAAAACTTGTTTGGATCTGCATGGCGCTTCTGCATATAAAATACATGGATGTCTAGTTAGAAAAGAGCCAAATATGATGCTACATGACATAAATACAATTTAAGATGAAAACAGTTTACACCTTAAGCGCCTATATCCGTGTGCTTGCTGTCCGATCGAAACGATTTGGAGGCAGAACTTGAAGGTGATGTTACCTTCAACTGCCTCACCATTTTTATGCATTGTCGCCGAAATATACTATTACTTCATACACTAGCTACACAAAACCATAACGAGGATTAGCACATTGACAAAGGGTTGAAATTAATCTATTAGACTTCAAATACTAAAAACAAACACAACACAATACTAGACTTCAAATACTAGACAAGTTGAAGGTAATGTATTTATCATCGGCAGTACTAAAACCAAACACAACACAATACTAGGCTTCAAATACTAGACAAGTTTTATATGCTACTTTAAAAAAAATGTAAGACCTAGTGTTGAGGGGTGTATTCATCATCGGCAGTACTACAATACTAGACAGAACACAATACTACAATACTAGACAGTACTACAATACTAGATCGGTAGATGCTACTTTAAATAAAATGTAAGATCTAGTGTCGAGGGGTGTATTCATCATCGGCACTAGACAGAACACAATACTAGACTTCAAATACTAGACAAGTTTTCTGTGCTACTTTAAACAAAATGTAAGATCTAGTCGGCTACATACCCGGGGAAGATGCACGGCAATAGACCAGTAGATCCGCGTCGGCGACATACTCGGGGAAGATGCGCGGCGGCTCGCCGACGAGCCGCTGGGGGGGATGCGCGGCGGCTCACGACGCGCCGCTGGGGGGGATGCGCGGCGGCTCATGACACGCCGCTGGGGGAAGATGCGCGGCGGCGATGCCGGCCGGACGCGCCGCTCAGAGCTGCGAGATAAGGGTTAGGTCTGTAGCCGCCGCCACACTATGACTGTGGAGTGAGAGTGAGAGTGAGAGCGAAAGCGTTAGGGTTGCCGCAGTGGCACATTTATAGCATATAATAACATCGCAAACGGAGGCGATAAACAACCGTTTCCTCTAATTTCTTCACTGACACACTGGGCCTACTTACAAAGGATCGATAGAGTAATTGAACTAACTATCTACTCTACTAGTTCTGCTTACGCCCTGCCTCCGCGCCATTGTCATCCGCGGCGCGGCGTCGCTTCTTGCAGGTTGCCTTTTCCTCAGGCGCGTGCTCCTCCTCCTCCTCCGGCTCGTGCTCCTCCTTCTCCGGCCGTGCGTCCTTCTCCGGCGAATCCTCCTCTCGCGCCTCCTTCTCCGGAGCGTGATCCTCCTTCTCCGGCGCGTCCTCCTCCGGCGCCTCCTCTTCCGGCGCCTCCTCCGATGCCTCCTCCTCCGGCGCCTCCTTCGACGCCTCCTCGTCGTCGTCGTCGGCGTCGTATTCTTCTTGGCTAGAATAATACGGCTCCGGCGGGTCCTCCGGCTCCTCTTTCTCCGGCTCCTCTTCCTCCGGCGACTCGTCCTCTTTGGAGTCGTCTTCTCCTTCGCGTGAAGATGGCGGGTCCGAGTCGTCGGAGTCGTCTTCTACAGAGCGTGAAGATGGCAGGTCCGAGTCGTCGGGGTCCGAGTCCGGCGGCCCGTCTTGATCCCACCATGGAACTTCACCGCGGTCTTCCGCGCTCGCGTCGTCGCTCGGGACTTCCTCGTTCTGCCACCAGGGTTCCGCCATGGCGGTTGTGCTAGTGTGGTAGATAATGTGGGAGAGAACGAAGGGGAGAATACGGGACCTGCCTGGCTTCGCGCGGTTCCAGTCACATTTTATTAGCGTCGATCAGGCGGTTCCAATCCCTCGTGAATTAAGCCGCATTGAACAGGCGCTTCCAGATTGCAACTGCAATTTCCCAAGCACATCGCAAACGGATATACATAAACAACCGTAGCCATAGAGATACATATTGGAAACGGAGACAAATTTATGACCGTTGCCAATACTTTTGGTAACGGAGATATAAAATTCTCCATAGCAATGTTGACGGACCAGCCTCTGCCAGGCCTCGTCCGCAACGCTAAAATCGCGATTCTCTGTCGCCTAACACCTGCCGTTTCCGTAGAGGGGTATCCGATGTGTCGTTCTGTACTAGTGCCTCCTTCTTGAACACCATGCTCGCTGTCGTCAATGACGATGACAGAGAGGAAGCTGGCTGGAATGCTAGTGCCCCCTACCTGGCGCGCCAGATGTCGCGTCCTAGATCGCGGAAACCGGGGATGCGGGTACCTCCTTTTGTAGATTCGGCAAAGGGGCGCGAGGAGGTTCCGATCAGCTTCCAACGACAAACACAAATACACACGATCTACCCAGGTTTGGGACGCTCGGAAGCGTAACACCCTACTCCTGCTTGTCTGTATAGATAAGAATGGTGTTTCTGGGCTACAAATGTGAGTTCCCGGGGAACTCAATCTCTCGCTCACTTGAGGAAGAAGACTTGGGAACGGGCCATATCTGATATGTTCTCTCTCTCTCTCCCCCTCTAGCCCAGGCTTCCTTGCTGCTCAAGATGATCCTGCTTGCACGGTGGCCTTGGTCCTCCTTTTATAGGCTAAGGGGATACCACACTGGCCACCTGCGAGCTGTCACGCCTCGGCCTCGGATCCCAAAAGTGATGTGGGTTGGTGGGTGGATGGTGCCGTTCCCCTAGCATGCCTGCCTGCAGTTCGGATAGAGCCAAAGCGTGGCAGCTTTGGCTAAAGCAGTTCCCGATAGAGGGCAGACTGTCATGTCAGCTCGTACTCGGAGTGGGGCCCATCGGGGAAGATCTGCCTAGGCACCATAAATGTGTAGTTTGATTCCACTCACTTGGACTTGTCCTCATCTCCGAACATGCCTTCTATGGTCTTTGACCGGATGCCACTAGTACAGAACGACACATCGGAAACGGGCCAAAAACCCCTTCGGCAACGGAGAAAGGGTCCGTGTCCCCGCCTCTGTCACTGATGTGAAGCATCACAATGGCAACGGAGATTTTTATCGTTTGCAATAAGTTTAGCAACGGGCATAATATATAACCGTTGCCTTTAGTCTTTACATCAGATACGGAGATTAGTTTTTGACCGTTTGTAATGAGGGCTAAAGGAAACAAAAAAAGCCGGTGACGCCTGCTGCACCGTCGACGGAGCCCTGTGATTCCTGCTTGACGGCCGCCGGTTCTTCACCTTCCTCTTCGCCCAGCTTCATTGCGTGGTCTTCTTCTACCTATTTAGTACTGCACAAAAGTCTTGCTCCTGGAGGCGCCGGCTTCAGTGGACCGTGTGGACGGAGCCCCGCTCCTACGTCTTCACGGCCGCCGCATAGTCTCCAGGTTTCCTCCTCGCCCTAAAGGAGATGAAAAAAATCAAAATGTAAGCTCGTTCATCTCTATACACAAGACATATGCTTCTTCATCGGCATTACAGAAAATATAGAACTAATTACAACTAGAACATAGTCTAAACAATGCCTCATATATAGGTAGATTGGACACACAAATTTCAGGGATGGAGCAAGCGAGCCAAGTAGGATGCACAAGATCGATGTGTATTTATGCATATCACAAGGATCACTAGCGCCACCCCCGGATCACACGGTGTCACCTAATTTTAATCATCGGCATAACAAAAACAAAGCTAAAATCAGAGCAAATGCCTACTAAAAACAGAGAAAATCCATGGATAAACAATTAGCTACTTACAACTAGAAAACAGCTAAAATCTATGTGTAAATAATGCCTACTAAAAACAGTGCAAATCTATGGATAAACAATTAGCTACTTACAACTAGAAAACAGCTAAAATCTATGTGTAAACAATGCCTACTAAAAACAGAGCAAATCTATGGATAAACAATTAGCTACTTACAACTAGAAAACAGCTAAAATCTATGTGTAAACAATGCCTACTAAAAACAGAGCAAATCTATGGATAAACAATTAGCTACTTACAACTAGAAAACAGCTAAAATCTATGTGTAAACAATGTCTACTAAAAACAGAGCAAATCTATGGATAAACAATTAGCTACTTACAACTAGAAAACAGCTAAAATCTATGTGTAAACAATGCCTACTAAAAACAGACCAAATCTATGGATAAACAATTAGCTACTTACAACTAGAAAACAGCTAAAATCTATGTGTAAACAATGCCTACTAAAAACAGAGCAAATCTATGGATAAATAATTAGCTACTTACAACTAGAAAACAGCTAAAATCTATGTGTAAACAATGCCTACTAAAAACAGAGCAAATCAATGGATAAACAATTAGCTACTTACAACTAGAAAACAGCTAAAATCTATGTGTAAACAATGCCTACTAAAAACAGAGCAAATCTATGGATAAACAATTAGCTACTTACAACTAGAAAACAGCTAAAATCTATGTGTAAACAATGCCTACTAAAAACAGAGCAAATCTATGGATAAATAATTAGCTACTTACAACTAGAAAACAGCTAAAATCTATGTGTAAACAATGCCTACTAAAAACAGAGCAAATCTATGGATAAACAATTAGCTACTTACAACTAGAGAACAGCTAAAATCTATGTGTAAACAATGCCTACTAAAAACAGAGCAAATCTATGGATAAACAATTAGCTACTTACAACTAGAAAACAGCTAAAATCTATGTGTAAACAATACCTACTAAAAACAGAGCAAATCTATGGATAAACAATTAGCTACTTACAACTAGAAAACAGCTATCCTACTGAACTGGGGTCTTACATTAGGCGAGGCGGGCTCGCTTAGCGTCGCCGCCGGCGACGGAGCTAGCGCCGGCCTCCCCTGGCGGCGCCTTGCCCTCGCCGTGGACCAAAGAGAGGGCTATGGCGGCCCGGAGGTCAGACTGGAAGACCGCCTCCTCGGTGCGTTCGACCTGGGTCGACGCCTCGGAGAGGAGGACCGCCACCTCCAGATCGGCCTCGCCCTGACGACGCTTGGCGTCCTCGCGCTCGAAATCGGCGCGGGAGAGTTGGCAAGCGATCTCCAGATCACGATCCTCCTCCTCTTCCTCTTCCTCCTCCTCGTCGGAGGAGGAAGACGGATGGCGGACGGGGTACATCGCCTGGCGGATCTCGCGGTAGCTGCAATGGTGGCCAAATGAGCGGGTGCGGCCGAAGCCTTCGCCGTGCGGACGAGCGCCAAGGCTGCGGGACCGGCCCGCGGGGGCCGGATCGGCGGCGGCCTGTTCCGCAAGCTTGTCCTGCAACACCAGCTGACGCTGCTGCTGCCTGAAGGCCCGGAGGGTGCCGCGGCCGCGGTCACGACCGCGATGGCCGGATCTACCAGCGCCGACGGTGGAAGCCATGCGAGAGAGTGGAGAGAGAGGAGACTGTGCGGCGGCTAGGGTTGGAAGTGAGTGAGACTGAGAGTGAAGGGCATAGTAGGTTCTTATAGGCCGGCTGTCGGGCTGCTTCTAATGGCAACGGAGATTACGAAACTGTCCGTGTGCGATGAGCTCACATCGGTAACGGAGGTAAACTAACCTCCGTTGCCAACATATATTCCACTATTCACCCGTTGCCGATGTTGTGGGCCTGCTTTACGGCCTAGTGCGGGCACGCGGGGGATGTCGCGATTTACCGTTGCCTAACTCCTGCCGTTGCCATAGAGGGGTATCCGATGTGTCGTTCTGTACTAGTGTGCTTAGCATGATCTCCTCCACGTGACGCGGTGAAGGAGATATTCCTGCCTCATGAGCAGGGTAGACTGGGTCAACAGGGTCCCGGGAACTAGGCTTTGAGCAGGGTAGACTGGGTCAACAGGGTCCCGGGAACTAGGCTTGTGGGGTTTCCGGGGAACTTTCATGAGAGTCTTGTCCACGAAGGGTCAATCGCAGCAGGGGAACATGGGGGTTCCCCTACTACTGCCAAAGTGGGTCCACACCTATGGGCCCACCTCGAAGATGGACAAGACCAAGGAAGCCACCCTTGCAAATGGGCCAGCCCGTTTGCCCCAAGGAGACCCGGCAAGGCCTGCATCGGCACGCAGGCAACCAAGGACCTCGACCCGGGTAGTCCTCAGGGAAACTACCTGGGTACCAAGACCAAGACCCGACGAGAGCCAGACCCGGAGAGAAGGCTTTGACTCATTCTACGCCCAGGCACGGGATGAGTGCTCCCCTCCGTACCTCCAGAAGATAAGCATGCCAGCCTAAGCAAAGGGATAAGATCAAGGAAGGCTTGTGCTCCAAGAAGAGAAAGAAGCTGGAGCACGGCGAAGGTAGCGTCATCAGGCAACGGCCATGATGGGGGGTGTCAGTCCTGCCTGTCACCTGCAAGCCGCGTCCCTCCTGTGATCCGGCGCACTTTCGGGATCCCATCCAGCCTCGGAGAAGGAAAGGTGGAGAGTAGGCCACGTCGCGCTCCACCACCACCACCAGAGGGGTTTTTCCCACCAAAACCCCCAAGCATGTCTCTCGTGTGACCTCCTGTGGCAACCCCCTGGCCTATAAAGGGAGGACCAAGGTCACCTAGAGATGAGATCGGATCAACAAAGAAGCAAGTTAGAATTAGTCTGAGCTGAGGCTGAAGCGAGAGGTGATCTCCTCCTGGTCAGGATCTGCTCGTCTTCTTCCTCTAGCCAACCACCTCCCGGGTTCAGACCCGGCAACCACCTTGTAGCCACACCATGATGAACTCTTCAATTCAGACATACAGGAGTAGGGCTTTTAGCCTCCGGGCGGCCTGGACCTGGGTAATTCCCTGTGTCCCTGAGTTTCATGTTTGATCTCTCTCGACGAAGACGACCTCGAACTTCCTCGGGAAGAACCGTTCCAAGCCTCCTTCGCGCCCCTCTCCAAACCAACTAAAAGGGGGTATGCATTACTCCTGGTGTCCGTGCTCCACGACCCGACATCTGGTGCGCCAGGTAGGGGGCGCAAGCGCTTCGTTCGGTTGCTTCATCATCCTCGAGTTTTTCATTGCCAGCAAGATCTCCACCAGCAACTTCTAGCATGGCGTGCAAGAAGAAATCCCGGCATATTATGGAGTTCCTGCCACGACCAGGCCTCGGCTACGGGTTCCATGAGCCGTCACATCCTCCACCCGACAGCCACAACGACTCCGCGTTGTTGTTTCTTCCACAAGCCGAACCTCTTGTTGGTCTGACAAGCAAGGGAAGCCCTCCAGGGAGCCAGTGGATATCGACGCACCTTCTTCCCCGTGGACGCGCGGTAAGAAGAGGGAGCTCTATCCTAAGGACGACCTCGCAGTGTCGCTTCCAGAAGATAAAGGTCTATGTCAGAGCCCAAGCAGTGGACCACCTTCGGAGGATGACGACCCGCTCGTCTACACACCCAAGAAAATCAAGATTCCGGCAACTAAGGAAGGCACCCTCGGGCAATGGTGCGCTTACCATCAATCCAGTCATCATAGCATCGAGGATTGCCGAAAGCTCAATGGCCACCAGAAAGGCGGTAGAGTAAAAGGGAGTGAAGAATGTTATGCTTGTGAAGAAATAGGCCACATCAGCAGGGATTGCCCCCTTGGAAAGAACACCAGTTCGAAGAACAGTCGTAAGAAGGCCAAGATAGCCGTTGGGCAAAAGCCACCCTCTCCGGGTCACTCCCTCGTCGGGAGCTCCGGGCACGCGATGGGCGGCGGTCCAACTTAAGAAGAAGAACCGAGCGCCTCGCCAATACTGGATCTCGAGGCCGAATCCCGAGAAAGCCAAAGGCTAACCGTAGCTAGTTGGAACAGGACCTTCTTTGCGATCGAACCCGTGGAATGCCAATGAGTCTTGTCGGATCACATCATCATTGTGGAGCTAGGACCCGACATACTTCCACTACCCTACAAGACCACGAAGACACACGTAGCAAGAGGCAACGACGCCGTTGTCCCCAGCGAGGATCCGCCGGGACAATAGCAAAGCATAGCTCAACGAAAGAACATCAACGTCTGCCCCCAGCGAGGATCTGCCCGGGCAGACATCAAGAAAGAGCCCGACAGAAGGACGAACACCGTTGTCTCCAGCGAGGACCCGCCGGGACAATGGTAGCGTAGTCACCCGGAGACTACTATGGAAGGCACCTTGCAAAAGGCGTCAGAGATATGTACCCGACGATGAACAGCCCGGTCACATTATGGACGGTGCCCGGCGTGTAGCACCTAAGATTTTACTCCGCTGAAGAGTTGTCCAGAGACTACCATGGAAGGCACCTTGCAAAAGGCACCAGAGATCTGTACCCGGCGACGAATAGCCCAGCGGCAGTATGGATGGTGCCCGACGTGTAGCACCCGAGAAGTTGTCCCAGTTGGGATCTACTGGACATAAAAAAGAATCAACTTTGGAAACTGAAGTACAAAACCTGTCCCAGTAAGGATCTTGTTGGGGGAATCATAACCCGGTAGGCCTATGAAGAGGGAAGTATAACCCGCCAGGCAGGAGGCCTGGGCTAGGTTACCTCACACTCCACATGGGCTGGGTTACACTTGGGCCAGCCAGCTCATCTCATAACCTGACCATGAAAGGAAGGACCTAGCACCGGGCGAGGTCTCGGAAGGACCCAGCGCCGGGCGAGGTCTCGGAAGGACCCAGCACCAGGCGAGGTCTCGGAAGATCCTAGCACCGGGCGAGGTCTCGGAAGAACCCAGCGCCGGGCGAGGTCTTCATATGACCCAGACATGGCGAGGTCATCGAATGACCCATAGAAGGAAGGACACGGGAGACCCGGAGTCCGCGTACAAGATGGAGTCCCGAGACTTGGAAGTTACGAAGGACCTAGAATAGGACTCCGACTGCGAAATAACCTCGCGGTAACTTGTACTCCCAGGGACCCGGCCACCTATTTAAGGGGGTTCCTGTGTCATAGATCGATAAGCAAAAAATAAGCTCATCATAACCTAGATTTTGATACCCGAGTAGCGGAATCGCTCCTTGTAATCGAGGTCATCATCATCAACACAACAAAGCAGGAGTAGGTCTTTACCTCCATTAAGAGGGGCCGAACCTGGGTAAAATCTTTTGTCCCTTTGAGAGCTAGACAATCTCCTGAACATCAGAAGCGCTACGACCACACAATCAAGTCACCGAAAGGTGACATCTGCCATGATAACCCCACGACAGATCTGCTGGACAGCGACGCTGAAAACCTGTCCCAGTAAGGATTTGCTGGACAGCGACGCTGAAAACCTGTCCTAGTAAGGATCTGCTGAACAGAGAAAGAATTGCGCCCAGGAAGCGGCGTAGAAGACCTGCCCCGGCAGCTAGCTTTTTGGGATTCTGTCTTCTTTTTGGCAAAATGGAATCTCTTCCGGCCATCAGATAAGTAAAGCGCGTACTACTATCCCTGGAACGTGTGAGTTATTCTGCATATGGCTAAGACGAAAGCGGGCGCTTCAGAGGTGGCGCCTTCCCGACAACATTACCAGATATCCTCTGGCGACAACGTCGTGACTGAGTGTCCGTGCGGTCAAAAAGTGATGGAACCTTGGGGGATGCACCCTGTGGCAGTACTACAGATCCGTCTAGGTGCTCACGGTCGGAGAGCATGTGCATTTGAGGGTCCTCCCCGAGAGCGTTAGGTCAGAGAAAAATGTAGAAAAACCATAAGTTCTCGGGAAGTAGATTTACATAAGAAAGCAAGTTCATTTTATAAGGCAAGGCTAAACCTTGTTTACAAGTCACTGTCTATGCTACTCGGGGTGCTTGTGAAACTTGCAGGGTTTATACAGGTTCACATGACGTCCTCATGACCCATACGGCACACAAGCTCATCCACGATGGGTGCAATTTCATTCTTGGATTTTTCTGGAATCTTCTCCTGATCTATGGCTTCAAGGAGCGTCTCGAGAGGAAATTGGGGTTCCCGAAGGCGGATTGCTGACATCATCTGAGTAGCCACCTGCTTTACGGCCTTCCGAGCCGCGAGGCGTGTGGCTTTAGCTGGCCAGGCTTTAATTTCTCCGAGGGAATCAGTGGCATAATCGAAGAAATTGGCAAAATGTCCGAAGTCAGCTTTGGCTAAATTGGAGAATTTCCAGCAAGGTTTCTGCCCCAATGATAACCCACAAGTGTAGGGGATCGCAACAGTCTTTGAGGAAAGTGTAACTCAAATTTATTGATTCGACACAAGGGGAGACAAAGAATACTTATAAGCCTTAGCAGCTGAGTTGTCAATTCAGCCACACTTGGAAAAGTACTAGTAACAAAAGTGATGTGAAAGCAGCATTAATTTGAGAGCAATAGTAATAATAACAACGAAAGCAATAATGATTAAAGATGGACCGGGATTCACAGTTTCACTAGAGGTAACTCTCCAAACAAAAGAACATGTGTTGGGTGAACAAATTACAGTTGGGCAACTGGCAAATCGCGAGGGCATAACAATGCTATTATGACAAGATAATGTTCATTGTAATATTCAATTGGGCATTACGTCAAACATACATAGACCGTTATCCAACTGCGTCTATGACTAATAATCCACCCCGGGATCGCTGTCCAGCATGTCACCCGAAAGTATTAAGTTGCATGCAACGGAATATTGCATTAAGTTCAGTACATAATGTAAGCAATATTTATAAACATAAAGAAATAAACACCTGATAACCCCTAAGAGCAGGGGATCACTGTAGCACCTCTCAATGTGGAAGTAGGTATCGATCCGCAGGAGCAAGAAGGAAAAGTTATCTATTCCCTACAACTAAAGTGTCACAAGTTTTAGTTGATTATGCACTAAACAAGTTTAAGGAACAGATGGTTGATTTAATGGATGAAGTTTAATGTAACAAAACAAGAATGTAAAAGTGTCCCAATCCTCTTCAATGCAAGAGGACAAGACAAAGGTTTTCTCTTATAGGAACAATGGACATGGGTTCACTTAATCCTCTCTCTCTCATCTACGGTGATTATCATGTTATAGATAAAGTACACACAATTGTCATGTTTTAATGGTAGCTTTTATAACGGCTATATGTCCTAAAACACATAGTTGAAAGAAGTACTCATTTGTGTTGCTAGGTCACCCTCGTAAGGCTAGCGTGGTTGCTCTCACTCCCACATCATACTCTTCCTTTTTACCCCCAGATAAAGGATGTTGGGCTGTATTTCACATGTCACTCAATACATATGCCGTTGTCACATCGGCCATCCCGTACCTACATACATCATACTTCATAATGGACAATATTCTAAACACTAGTGCAATGATTCATATTTCGTGTGCATGACCACATCTCTCTCATCTATCCACACTTGGTGGTGTCAATCACCTCATGACAAGGATAAACAAGGCATTATGCATAAATCAAACCATCACATGTATCATAGAATATCTCCAAAGTATGACAAATCATAAAAGCTCCAACACAACGGTAAATGTATAACAAATCATCTCATACCACAATATCCACCATAAGAATTACATAGATAGATCCATACTTATGCAAAGCACATCATATGGACTCCAACAATGATCATACATAGAGAGATTAGATCAAGTTACCACCACAAACCCAAAGTCCAGGGGGTGGACTACTCCCCCTTCATCATGGAGACGGTGGAGAAGTCGTTGGAGAAGATGGAGAGGTTGATGAAGAGGTGCAGCCCGGAGTGGAGGCGGCGACCCGCAGCAGCCCACGGTGGCGGCGGCGGCCCTTGGGGCGGCGGCGGCTGCCCTTGGTGATGAGGATGGTGTGGAGGAGGTTCTCCTCCCCCAGACGGCTGCCTGGGAGGAGGAAAATTCGTGGTCTTGGGTGCCTCTCACGACCTAGGGTTTCCTTCTTTATATGGACTCTCGGATTTCCGTCACCCCCTTTTAGGGTTCCACCAAAACGGGCCTACAGGCCGCGTCCGAACTCCGATTGGGCTGATCTCGGGCTTAAAATCTTCGTATGGAAAATTGTGACAACTTTCTCTTTAATTTGATTTCCATTGGACGCCATCTTCGAGGGTCAAACTGACAATCTCCGTAAAAAGTTCTCAGACAGATTTCAGGAAAGTCCCAATTTGACTCCAACAAGGTTTCCTTTTGTATTTTTGATAATTCCTACACAACAAATAGGAAAACAAGAAGATTTTGCACTTTGGCAACTATTAGTAGGTTATTCTAATAAATGTCATAATATGATATAAAGTGTATATAAAACATGTGCCAATTGACATAAAACATGCATGGAACATCAAAAATTATAGATACGTTTGGGACGTATCAAGCATCCCCAAGCTTAGTTCCTACTCGTCCTCGAGTAGGTAAACGATAAAACAAAATAATTTTTGAAGTGACATGCTACCATCATAATCTTGATCATATAATATTGTAAGGCACATGTTATGAATGAAGTGATGAAGTTATTGCTACATACAGTCAAATGATTCATTCTTCAAAGGAGTAGCAATGTACAAGATAGATTATGAAGTGATATCAAATACTCAATGTAAAGATGTTCAATGATAAATTCACAAAGTGTAACATAGAAGAAAGTACTATGGACCAAATGTATGCATAATGAAAAGTAAAACATCCTATGGTGGTCATAGAGTACTTATGAAAACTGAATATAAAAGGTGGACACTTTGGAAGATATATAAATAGTAGAGGTAAAGCATGAATAAGTTTCATCTAACTTCCAAACACTTCTACTTAAGTTAATGCTTGCAATGTGGTAGTCATTGGTGTGGAGCTCTCATTACCCCTATCATAGCATCTTGAATGATTAATGTTTAAAGTGAAAGCAAATATGAGTGGTGTGCTTGACAATGTATTGGTTGAATGTCTCATGTCCCTTGAATACAAGTACCTACACCATGTGTTACTCACTTTGGTCCACAAAGTAAATTCAAATAAAGGTCATTGCAAGTAATAATAGTATCATCAAGAACTGCACTGGGGTACCTCTTGCCCCTTGACATGAACAAGCCCATGTCAAAACAACAAGACAAACAGACAATGAACAATCTCAGCACTCTTTTATTTACTATGGGTATAGCTTTTTATTATGAGGTGCATCACTGAATGAACATTATGGTTATGCTGTAAATTTCCACCATGAATGATGCATGGCTTAGATTAGCGGCCCAGGCATTTCTCTAACCATTTATACAAACTCTTTGAACTTACTAAGTATCCACATTCATTTCACCCATGATAGGCATCCATAAACAAAAGTACATGACATCAACTAAATATAAATAAGTGCAATGTTGAAAGCTTGCCATGTGACAGCACATATGGGCTAACTCCCAACCAAAACTATTGTCAAGCCCACAACTTCATAATTTTAATCACAATGGTTCATGCTTATTAAATGCAATAAAAGTAAATTGTGCATCAAGTTCGTGAGAGCTTTTAACCAATTTTTCCCATGACAATCAATAACATAAGCATTTAAATTCAGAAATGTAGATAACACAATATAACATGATAAACATACTTGGAATAGCATAAAGCTAATAGGTAGATATGGTGGACTCACTGGAAAAACTTTGGTTGAAGGTGTTGGGAAACAAGCTTTTTACTTGTTGTAATTTTTGGGCTAGCAATAGGGAGAAAGTTGACCATCTAAATGCATGCATAAGTGTCCATAGAACTAATCAATCCATGTTAAACCAAGTAAAGTTAAAATTCAACATCTAAACATGGTAAAAGATAGCTCTTGACAACACACTTGCAAATTAACATTCATTCAAAGCACATGAATTATGCAACTATATGTATCTTTTAAAATCAACTCAAACATCCCTATCCCAATATATTTAATAGCATCCAACATAATTCAACCCAAACTTCCAGTAGCTCTCTCATATATAAATGATAGTGGTGGTCTCACAAAAATAAAAACAACAAAAAAAAAAAGACGCTCCAAGTTTATACGATAAAGTGTTTGATCGAAAAACAGAAGTTAGACGTGTGCAAACCGAGAGTGTGTAGGTCCAGTGGGGTTGTCTTGACATCCCCAAGCTTATGGTCTTCACCATCCTTGGATAGCTCTTGGTGCAGCTCCTCTAATCCCTGTGAAAAAACTTCAAAACACCGTTTCTCCCATTTCTTTTTCTGTGGGGCACATTAGTAGTGATAAACAAATAGATTTCTTGCTGCATATAATCCTTAGACAAAAATTCATATGGATGTCCAGAACATGTATAATGTTGTATGCCTACTCATAAACTCAATTGGATCAAAAAGATTCATGTTAAAAGTTCTAAGCATGCATCAAACAAAATGGGACAGAATCTGTCCAGAAAAACAGCAGCAGCAAAACGTATTTTTCTACCCTACTTAACTTTGTCGGAAAATTCCGAAAAATTCATGCATACAGAGGATGAAAAGTTGCCATTACAGTTTAAATATGAGCTCATTCGGAGTTACAGAATAAGAATTAAAAATCATACCGTGCACAGATTCGTGCAGGAATAATATCTCCGAACGCTATAAGCAACTTCTTCATACCAAAATGAGTAAAACTTGGCACTTTATTAAAAATTCCAGAATCTAAACTAAACACTAAGTCTCTTGTTACAGCAAGAGGACACAAAGAAAATCAAAAATAAAAACAACCGGGTTGCCTCCCGTAAAGCGCTTTCTTTATAGCCATATAGCTAGGCTTCTTACTTGATGTTCATGAAGGTTGAAGCTCATGAGGGAACTTATACTTTGATGTGTCCCTCTTCCTTGGAAAGTGTTCATGCATAATACCAGGATCCCATGGTGTTCTCAAACCAATCAAAATAATAGTCAAGTTGAACCCTAGTTGAGAGAAAAACAAAACACAAAAGTAATAACAACGAAGTCTAACTTTCTTTCTATGCATTGGCATTTTGTATATGAATGAATCACCATAAATAGAAGTTTCCCAATGCATATTAACAATATTTACTTGCAGCATATAATTATTAGCATAAAGAGGGTTCTTATCGCCTCCTCTTTCATAATAGTTGCAAGTAGTAGAAATAAATTCAACCATATAACCACAAGAATCATTCAACTTAGATAATTTAGGCACATAAAGAGGATTATTAAATTTATTATGGAATTCATTAGCATGCTTCCCTCTTTCAAAATAGTTAATAAGATCAATATTAAGTTTAATATCATGGTTGCAACAAAGATTTGGAACTAAAGGTAATTGCAAACCACATAAGTATTTCTCAACATAAGCAAATTTCTCCTCTATGGTGTAATTAGGAGAATTTAAGAACAAAGTAGGACTCTCATGAGTAAGAGTACCATCACAAACAGCAAGTATATCATTTTTATCCTCACATAATTTAGTAACAACTAAACATGGAGGTTTATCAATAAGCATAGGACCATCATCTAAAGCATTATCATATAGCATATCTAAACCATACTCCTCATCATTTTTAAAATTATTATCAATAATGTTCTCATTAGGCATAGGTTGATAGTCCTCCTCATCATCAGAATCATAAAAGCAAAGTTTATCATCAACAAAATCTTGAGTGTTACTATCATTTGTTGAAGGTGAAGTTGGGAGATCCAACTCTTCATTCTCTAGTTGTTCATCATTTTCATCATCCTCTTGGGGTTGCACGGGCATCCCCAAGCTTAAGCTTTTGTCATCTTCTTCCTGCAAAATATTAGACCTTTCTTGGGCAGCTCTCTTCCTTGTGTCAACAACATAGATATTTTCATCAAATTCAAGTATGCAGAGATCAAGGATATTGGCAATAAAAACTTTAAATTGAGAAGCTATAGGGCAGGTTTCATGTTCATTAATGAAGGTGTATAATTCATAGGCTGCCATAAAAATAACAAATTGCTCTACTTCTTCCATCCCTAAGTGAGCATAATTCCATGTATGATAAGTTGCAATAACATGTTCTCTATTGGAAGGGCATTGGAATTCAAAGTGTCTAAAGTATTTAGAGCAACAAGTTTCTTCCTTATGATAATTAAGCAGCACATTAGCAATTTTATTTAGAAGCTCTATGTATTCTCCTAATCTTTTCCCTTCATTTGATTTTCTAAATTCAGCAGCCATCATTGCGTTTTCATAACAGTTTTCCATTTTCTAATTTTTTTGGGTTTTTGATATATAAAACTGAAAGTAAAACTAATGAGAAACTCACAACCAAACAAGTTTAAAGGAACCTTGTAGCGGACCTGCACTTAAAAATTGGCAAGATCCCTGTGTATAGTGCAAACCCCTGGATCGATTCATTTGCACACACAGTCTAAGATGAATATCATGCAAATGCGTCAAATTTTATTACATCGCATGATCCAGACTTATAATTTTCATTAAAATTGCATAGCTGAAGGCTAGCATTTTACAAAGTTCAGCACAGCGGAATAAAAGTAGTAGTGAGTCTCCATCATCTTCATGTGCCACTGGCGAAAACATGTTGGTTGTAGACTCGAAATCCTTATACGAAACTGAACATCCTGCAACAGGAAAAATGTTGCAACAAGGTGGGTCAGAACCATACAAAATGGATCTGTCAAGTGACACTCTGTGGACACTTAGTGGAAAAACTCTAATAACCTATATGCATATTTGGCTGGTGGAGTTCAAAGGCTATTTTGCAGAAAGCCAACTTTTTCCTAACTTTTGGAAAACATTTTTCTTCAAATCGAGACATCCATGGCATGAAAACCACTGTCTCTTCTACCCTTGTTCACCCATCAAATTTTACATGAGAAATTAGAATGTTGGGATCCTCCGGTGACGTCCTTGATCAGCTGCTCAGAATTGTCCGTAACCGGGGACACGGCTAAGTACTTAATTTGACACTCTCGAGAGGTTGTGCACGTTCACCATTTGACACAATCAGCCCAAACTATCCTCTACACTCCAGCAGTGATAAGGAAAAGGAGAGGATTGAGACGAGATTTTTCAGAAGCATCTTCCCACCCCATACCGGCTTGACCCGTTCCACCTACATCCCTCTACATCTGCTTGTCAAGCCGAGGTGAGTCCACACAACTTAATCCATCAAGACAGAGCCCATATGACAAATGGCTGCATTGGAAGCAATCTTCACTTGGAGTTCTTCAGATCCCTTTGATCCCTGGGTGGCAATCCACAAGTGCACATACTCAGGTTCACACCATGAAAATGGGCCTGAACAGCCACTCAACTTTGCCTCCTCTATCAAACCAATCCACCCAGGAGTTTCTTTAACTTAGTAGAATTTAGCTTTTTATAAAATAACTTTTGCATAGCATCAATATTTCTGTAACGTCCCAAATTTTGGAAGCTTGAAAAACTTGATTATAAAAGACCCAAAATTTAGGGCCGTCAAAAACTTTTTGAAATGTCTTGTTTATGGGTGTGTCTTTCCTCTGATTGCTATGTTTGACTTGTTGTGGGTTGTGTTTGTGTTGATGAGCTCTCTATTTATCAACAGTGGAAACTCACCTAGTTATAATATGACCTTTGTGATCAATGTCTTGGCAAGTAAAATAGTCCGTATATCTTCTCCTATCTTTTTTTTTCAACCAACTTCTTATACCATGATGTTTTGCTTTTAGCAACTATCCAAAGACCCACTATTTGAGAAAATAAAAGTATTTCCAAAAGTTATATGTTTGCAAAACTATAAAGGACCATCTAATGAGTCCTAATATATTTTGAGTTTAATATGTTGCTAGTGTTAGCAACCCTTATTTAAAACCTCTTAATTTAAACTTCTTTTGAAAAGATTACTAAGGATGGAGTTACCCATTTATCCTTAAAACTTGTCATGCCCATTTTGACCACCACCTCACCAACTTTACAATACACTTTTGGAAGTTGGTGGTTTCTCCAAATGCTTGTTGTTTTCCCTATTGGGTTTGTGTTTGAATTTCTTGACTTGAGTGTGTTATTTTATGAGTGTTCATGTGGTGATTTATTGTAGCATCATTTGATGCACATGATTTGATTTGGTATCTAAATTTTTGTTTTGCTTGTCTTGCTTGAGTGGAATGTATTACCTCTTGTAGAATTGTTTGGTGTTTATATTTACAAAATTTCTATTTTATATAGATAGAAAATATATCTTCACTCCTGTTAACTTTTAGCTTTTCTAGAGGCTTAGCATTGGTGTTTCTTTTATTAATTTTGGGCATGCAACCCATCTTACCTCTTCTTCAACATCCCTAGAATCTAACCATAGCCTTCTTTAAAATTTACAAAAATGTTTAATCACTAATTCTTGCTGGTTTTGATGCCACCAGAATAACAGTCTTCCGGGACTTGGTAGAATTTTCACCAAGTCTGAACCTGCATTTTCTGAAACTGTTATTTTGTTCTCTTTTTACCTCCTTGCAAAACCATCCAAACTCTCTTGTTCCTTCGTAAATTGTTGACCATTGTGATCACCATAGATATTACTCCAACCCTGCACCTTCCTCCTTAATCTCCTTGGTCATTTGACCCCTTGTCCATGATGGTTTCCATGTCTAGTTTGTACCGAATTTCAGAATCTGTTATATTATACTGTTTTGAAATGCCTCCCTTTGGATAAAATCTTTCTTTTGGGATGGTCACCTGGGTTCCTTGTGATCACAGTGGTTAGTTCTTCACCATCCCACTGTTTAGGAGTTGGTTTGAGCTGTAGAGCATCATGTTATTCTGCTGTTTCGGAGCCACCAGGAAAATCTGAGAATTAATCCCCTAGATCATCTCCTGCCCAAAATCTTAGACCAAATCTTGCACCATCCCTCCAACCAATGCTGAGACGATAAGAGGAAACCCACCCCTCTCCCTGGGTCCACTCATCAGCTTCTATGGCTAGCCCTAGCTCTCTCTTTTCTCTCTTCCTTGAAAACTGAAGGAGGGTAAAGAGGGGACAACACCCTCATTTTCTCTGCCCCTTCCGACCATGCCCACCACTAAACACTCACCACCGTCCCCATTGGCCAACCCCAGCGTCCCTCTCCCTCTCTTTTTCTCTCAATGGCCGAAAAAAGCCCTCCAGGGCCACCTCCTTGGATAAATACGCACACACCACCCGTGCCCCTCACTCCACCCCCATTATGCTCCACTCCCATCCCTCTCTCACTCCCAGAGCTAGCTCTCAAGCTCATCCCCTCTGCTGCCAAGGAGAGCGAGTTTTTATCTCGGTAACCGGCGGAGAGGAACGTCTCTAGCCGGCGCCTCGGGCATCCTTTCTTCGCCATTCTTGGCTCCTTGATCTCGCCTTGGATAGACCTACCTCACCCGCCCCTCCTTTTTATCCCAGGTTCCCTGCTGCCGCCGCTGCCATGGATGACCGGAGAAGCCAACCTCCACCGCGCCATCGCCTGGAGCACGCCGGCAAGCTCCAAGACCCTCTCCAAGTTGCCCTTGATCTCCGCATCACCCTCGACCTCTCCCCTTCGTCCTGCAGCGATCCTAGGTGAGCCAAGCAAGCACAACACCATAGCTAGGTTTTCTGCTGTGTTTTGTGCGTCCTAAGGAAGAAGAAGAACAGTGGCCGTTGATTCCTTGATCAATGGCTCACGTCTGAACTTCCTAGATCTAATCTCAGCCCTCCAGATTCGATCCAAGGGCAGCATACCCCTTCACTTGAGCGCGCACAGTAATGGGCTGGCCCAGATCCGCTCGGGTCGGACCCGGCCAGATCTGGCCCATTTCACTATTTTTCCTGTTAGTCATTTTCCTGTTTTATAAATCCTGTTAGATCTGCTCTAGGTTTAAATCCGCCATTTAATCCTCGAGCATGCAATTTGAGTGATTCAAATTTTATAGAGTTCATATGAGTTTTCTAAACCATATGGAACTGGCCGTTTTCAAAAATATGTTTTTATGTATGTGCTAGATGTAATCTTGTAAAAAGTTACTTTTTCACTAAATCTTTATTATCTTGAGTTTTATGAATCCAAAATTTGTGAATCCATCTGTTCTGGAAAGCTTGTGAGTGTAGCTTTCTGTAGAAGTTAACCTCATAGGTTTGTGATGCTTAGTTTTAAAGTTTAATGTGTTTGAAGTTGGGACCAGTAGGGCTTTCCAGCATTTATCTGTTTTTTCTGTGAATAAGATTTTTGGGTAAATTCAATTGCAGTAGTTTCTAATTCTTACAAAGAACCTAAACCTAGATTTTCATAAAATTTGGTTGAACAGAACACCCTGGACTTAATAAACTCTCAAAATGGTGTTTTCTGCCTTTTAAAAATGATTAAAAAAAATTGTTTGGTCCTTTGTGAAAATGTTGTTTTTGTTGTTGTGAATTGTTTTGGTGTTGTAGCTCACCAAATAAAGTTACTTTTAGTATGTTAGTACTGTTAGTGGAAGGTGTTAGGTTTGATTTGAGTTAAGCATGTGTTGTTAAGTGGTGATTGAAAAGCTTAACACTTGTTTGATTAGGTTGGTGTTGTCTAATAAACTTTATGAGCTAAATAACCACTTTCAACTAAGAATGTTAGCTACTGGTTGTGAATGTTTGATAGTGGTGCTTAGCCTTGCATGCTAGTGGTAATCCTTAAAAGATGCTTAATCACTACCTAGACCTATCCTTATAAACATGAGTGGTGTGGTGATTGCCAAACTTGTTTGTTAAATAATAATTTTGCCTCTTGATCGTTGCTTGTTAGTTTTGCTTGATGTTTGTTGTTGGAGTGTTCTATTGTATGTTGATTTTGTTCTTTTTGCGACGCTAGAGAACGACGCTATCGGAGATACCTTCGGAGGGGAATTTCTGAAGAGAGATGGGATTTTATTGTTATTGATATATGAAGAGAATTCCAGGGACATATCTGAAACCAGGCAAGCCACCTCAACACCCTACTGAACTCCTACTATTTGTACAAAGCATGTCTTGTTTTCAAAAGAAAATAATGCATGTTTTATCCTTTATGTGACATTTTGTCACCCCAAAACTATCTTCCAAAAATTATTGTTTGGCCAAGTATATATCTACTAGTATATAATAGGTTTTATAAAAATAAGTCTTCACTTGAGAAGCCTTCTACTGAAGGCGCTATCAAGAAAATTATATTTTCTAGTAACATATCCTTATACTCTTATCTCAAAATTATAGGATGGGAGCCTGGTTCTGGTTAAAATGTTTTCGGAGGAAAAACCCGAGTTGCTGGGAGCAATCGGCGAGAAAGTGTTTTATAAAACCCGAGTTGCTGGGAGCAATCGGAGATGTTTACGAAAATCCGAATTGCTGGGAGCAATCGGAAGTGTTTACGAAAACCCGAGCTGCTGGGAGCAGTCGGAGGTGGAGATGATTTTCGAAAACAAAGTACAGCCCTAGCGGCTCGCCCGAACAATTAACCCGTACAACCACATTACCTCAAAATGGGCACGGGGCTTAGCGGAAGCTTGTTGGTGTTAGTATTCGAATACTCCTCAATTGGCTAGAAGGGGTTAGAGTCCCCGGAACCGAATGTTGGATATGGGCATACAAAGTGTGGACTTCGTGTGCCACCGGGAAGCAACGGTGGGTCTCCTGTCATAGCGGTGTGAGACTAGGGGAAACCGGATCGATACGGCTAGCTCACTCGGTGCCGGGGAGAACAAACCCACTCGAAGAGGATATTCTTATACTAGCACTGACATAGTGGAAGTTAGGATCGGCCGTCTGATGTGTGCATGCTGTCTCCGTACAGTCCGTGGTTGATCCACGGCAGACTATCCGAATCTTGTGGTGAAAGTGTACCACCTCTGCAGAGTGTAAATCTATTCGAATAGCCGAGTCCTCGGTCATGGTCGGTTGGAAAGGCCCCCGATCTAGGCGTATGGGCATTTTTTTATGTTTTGAAAAGAAACTGTTTTCAGCAAAGAAAAAGTAGGCATCAAGGAGGTACCTGGGAGGTACGGATTTTGGGAGAAGATGGTTGGTCTCGGGGAGTCAACCAGTCGGAACCCGGAAAAGAAAAAGGAGGCATCAAGGAGGTACCTGGGAGGTACGGATTTTGGGAGAAGATGGTTGGTCTCGGGAGTCAACCAGTCGGAACCCGGAAAAGAAAAAGGAGGCATCAAGGAGGTACCTGGGAGGTACGGATTTTGGGAGAAGATGGTTGGTCGCGGGGAGTCAACCAGTCGGAACCCGGAAAGGAAAAAGGGGCATCCCTATCCTAGTGTTTTGAAAAAGTTTTACAAAAGTGTTTTCAAACATGGAAATGTTTTCTGTCATTTCTAAAAGAAGGAGAATTATATCTCCAAATGCCTTTTTCAACAAAGATTTAGAGATGTTGTATTCTCTATGTCTAAAAGCATCGTTTGCGAAAATTAAGCCCTATAGTCATATATAGCAACTATCCCAGTTTTCGAAAACGCTTTTATTGCATTACCATGAAAACTTAAGCCTGGTGGTGGTCTTGCGAGTACGTAATTGTACTCATGGCTGTGTCCCTGGATATTCCAATGTCCAGGTTTTCAACGAGAAGACCTACGCCGAAGATGAGGAGTACGCCGACGACTACGCCAACTGAGTGTCACCGGTCAACTGCTCTGTGGAAATGCGTCCGGTTATGACGAGGGCCGACGCTAGCAGAAAGCTTCCGCTGTATCGTAGTTAATTCCGTCCTGCGTGACGATGGTTGCAGGTTTGGTCGTGTGACCACCATTTATGTAAATTTTGTACTGATCGAGTTGGATGATGTAACTCTGTATACCATGTTGGTTATGTGATTGCGATGCACTGATCATTGGGATCATGATCTGTTTACATAACGTGGGCACCCCGGACCGGTAAATCTGAGGGGTCCTTACAGACTTGGTATCAGAGCCATCGTTGACCTTAGGAGACCTTAGTTAGCCTGGTCGTTAGCTTAGGAAGGAAATGTTTTGCTAAAACTTATTTCTACAGAAAGCTATTTTCTTCAAGGTAAGCCTAGTATGGTTTCCACTCCTCACCTATTCTCAAAAATATCTTGATCTTACCTTTCTAATTTCAAAGTTTTTCAAAGGAGTTCTCTCTACTCTCTTGTCCTTATTCAAAACTTGTTTACGCTTGACGATGGACCCAAGTGAGACCTAGGTAGCTGGAGCCAAGACGAGACAAGAGTCCTCAGATGCACATTCCACAAGACCAAAATCGTCGATGACAGCAAAGCCAGGACCTCCAAATACCCCGGATGTGCAGAATGCATGACAAAATCACCTTCGCTCCCTCGACTCAACCCCAACAATGTTACGCCATCAACAAACCGGACAATCTCAAACTTTTCGGCAAGAACCCAAGGGGATCAAATGAGGACTTCAGTAACCATGTGACACCAAACCCCATAGGATGAAGTAGGATATGAACTTTGGTTGGATTACCCGACTATCACGATTGTTGAGTGCCCTTTTGGTACTATAGGTGTTTCGTGTGCTGTTCTGCTGGTTTGCTTTCTGCTTGTGTGTGTCTTGTTTGTATGTTTGTTGGTTGGTGTGTTGTTTTCTGGTATGTTTCGCAAGCACGCCTTGTCGGCAACACATATTATGCACATACTTCCCTTTTGTTAAAACATCTTTCTGCCTCTGCACAAATACCTTTTTGGCCCTTTTAGCGTTAGACGCATCGGGATGCTTTTCAAAAACTTGTTAGAACACCTCTCTAAAAATGTTTGGACTTTGCCCTAAACTTCGACACGTGAGAGCTTCTAACCGCACCTGATACAGAAGACCACCCCGAGAAAGCCCATCCCCGTGATGTGACAGGCCTTGCCTAGTTTAATTAACTTTTCAAAATACGAGTATACCATCACTAACTTAACATATCTAACTTTAGAGTAACATCTAACCCCGGTCGGTCTTGTTGCAAACTAACCTCCTCAAGACTTACAAACCAAGCAGAAGTGCCAAAGGAAGTCTCACTTGCAGATGGCAACAAGGAGGACTCGGAGATCTATATGAGTCACTACTTTTTGAAGGTTTTGTGAAGCCCTCAAGCCATGACGTACTAATGAGATCATCATCAGCAACAAAGAAGACAACCAGCCCTGAAGATCGTCTACGTGAAGGTGTACCACAAAGCTAGTGTCGTCAGTGTCTTCTAAGTGCTAACCTTATTAACTCAACTTACCCCGACTAGAGGCTGATATCAAGCCTTACCTTCACTAACCTTTTAGGCTAACTAAGATAGAACCAACCTCTGAAGGATAGTGTGAAGCGTCATGAATTCCAAGAACCAAGGAAGTCATCAACAACTTTGTTTGCCAATTAAACAGAAGGTCGACTAAATAGAAGACATCACACCCAACAAGACTCCAAGAACGACGAAAATCCCGAAGACTGTTGCTGTTGACAACACACTAAGCAAGTTAGACGCCTTTAGTAGCTTGTAGCACCCTTTGACTTTTTAGGAAAAACCGGAGAGAGTCAAGTGTACAGACCTGACACCCCCTGTGAGGCTTGGAAACTGTTGGCGGATATTTAACTGCTAACCCCTCAAGACGGCAATATGTGGACAAGGGTCTACATCAACCGCAAGTGCCAAGGAGCTACGACCAAGACAAAGATCGCAATGATACCCAAGAACAACAACATATCGAAGTCGGCAACAACTTATACCTTCAACAGCTACCCTTCAAGGCCCCTTTTTTTTAAGGGGGAAGACATACGCTAGTTTTATTAAGGAGTTTTGGCAAACTGTCCTTTGCGCCCTAACTCTGGAGTATTTGAAGTCAACACGACAAGAACGCTGATCAGCATCGACCTTCATGACAGCACCTTCAGCAGAAACCAAAAGCCTTCCAGAAGAAAATCCGATGACATATCGACAAGGAGACCTCAGTTGAGAATCAACAACCCCGGAAGATGAAGGAGCAACAAACCCACTAACCTTGCACTCTCTTAGTACCCGCTTAGAAATCTCGGGACGAGATTCTTTTAAGGGGGGAAGGTCTGTAACGTCCCAAATTTTGGAAGCTTGAAAAACTTGATTATAAAGACCCAAAATTTAGGGCCGTCAAAAACTTTTTGAAATGTCTTGTTTATGGGTGTGTCTTTCCTCTGATTGCTATGTTTGACTTGTTGTGGGTTGTGTTTGTGTTGATGAGCTCTCTATTTATCAACAGTGGAAACTCACCTAGTTATAATATGACCTTTGTGATCAATGTCTTGGCAAGTAAAATAGTCCGTATATCTTCTCCTCTCTTTTTTTTTCAACCAACTTCTTATACCATGATGTTTTGCTTTTAGCAACTATCCAAAGACTCACTATTTGAGAAAATAAAAGTATTTCCAAAAGTTATATGTTTGCAAAACTATAAAGGACCATGTAATGAGTCCTAATATATTTTGAGTTTAATATGTTGCTAGTGTTAGCAACCCTTATTTAAAACCTCTTAATTTAAACTTCTTTTGAAAAGATTACCAAGGATGGATTTACCCACTTATCCTTAAAACTTGTCATGCCCATTTTGACCACCACCTCACCAACTTTACAATACACTTTTGGAAGTTGGTGGTTTCTCCAAATGCTTGTTGTTTTCCCTATTGGGTTTGTGTTTGAATTTCTTGACTTGAGTGTGTTATTTTATGAGTGTTCATGTGGTGATTTATTGTAGCATCATTTGATGCACATGATTTGATTTGGTATCTAAATTTTTGTTTTGCTTGTCTTGCTTGAGTGGAATGTATTACCTCTTGTAGAATTGTTTGGTGTTGATATTTACAAAATTTCTATTTTATATAGATAGAAAATATATCTTCACTCCTGTTAACTTTTAGCTTTTCTAGAGGCTTAGCATTGGTGTTTCTTTTATTAATTTTGGGCATGCAACCCATCTTACCTCTTCTTCAACATCCCTAGAATCTAACCATAGCCTTCTTTAAAATTTACAAAAATGTTTAATCACTAATTCTTGCTGGTTTTGATGCCACCAGAATAACAGTCTTCCGGGACTTGGTAGAATTTTCACCAAGTCTGAAACTGCATTTTCTGAAACTGTTATTTAGTTCTCTTTTTACCTCCTTGCAAAATCATCCAAACTCTCTTGTTCCTTCGTAAATTGTTGACCATTGTGATCACCATAGATATTACTCCAACCCTGCACCTTCCTCCTTAATCTCCTTGGTCATTTGACCCTTGTCCATGATGGTTTCCATGTCTAGTTTGTACCGAATTTCAGAATCTGTTATATTATATTGTTTTGAAATGCCTCCCTTTGGATCAAATCTTTCTTTTGGGATGGTCACCTGGGATCCTTGTGATCACAGTGGTTAGTTCTTCACCATCCCACTGTTTAGGAGTTGGTTTGAGCTGTAGAGCATCATGTTATTCTGCTGTTTCGGAGCCACCAGGAAAATCTGAGCATTAATCCCCTAGATCATCTCCTGCCCAAAATCTTAGACCAAATCTTGCACCATCCCTCCAACCAATGCTGAGACGAGTAGAGGAAACCCACCCCTCTCCCTGGGTCCACTCATCAGCTTCTATGGCTAGCCCTAGCTCTCTCTTTTCTCTCTTCCTTAAAACTGAAGGAGGGTAAAGAGGGGACAACACCCTCGTTTTCTCTGCCCCTTCCGACCATGCCCACCACTGAACACTCACCACCGTCCCCATTGGCCAACCCCAGCGTCCCTCTCCCTCTCTTTTTCTCTCAATGGCCGAAAAAGCCCTCCAGGGCCACCTCCTTGGATAAATACGCACACACCACCCGTGCCCCTCACTCCACCCCCATTATGCTCCACTCCCATCCCTCTCTCACTCCCGGAGCTAACTCTCAAGCTCATACCCTCTGCTGCCAAGGAGAGCGAGTTTTTATCTCGGTAACCGGCGGAGAGGAACGTCTCTAGCCGGCGCCTCGGGCATCCTTTCTTCGCCATTCTTGGCTCCTTGATCTCGCCTTGGATAGACCTACCTCACCCGCCCCTCCTTTTTATCCCAGGTTCCCTGCTGCCGCCGATGCCATGGATGACCGGAGAAGCCAACCTCCACCGCGCCATCGCCTGGGAGCACGCCGGCAAGCTCCAAGACCCTCTCCGAGTTCCCTTGATCTCCGCATCACCCTCGACCTCTCCCCTTCGTCCTACAGCGCCCCTAGGTGAGCCAAGCAAGCACAACACCATAGCTAGGTTTTCTGCTGTGTTTTGTGCGTCCTAAGGAAGAAGAAGAACAGTGGCCGTTGATTCCTAGATCAATGGCTCACGTCTGAACTTCCTAGATCTAATCTCAGCCCTCCAGATTCGATCCAAGGGCAGCATACCCCTTCACTTGAGCGCGCACAGTAATGGGCTGGCCCAGATCCGCTCGGGTCGGACCCGGCCAGATCTGGCCCATTTCACTATTTTTCCTGTTAGTCATTTTCCTGTTTTATAAATCCTGTTAGATCTGCTCTAGGTTTAAATCCGCCATTTAATTCTCGAGCATGCAATTTGAGTGATTCAAATTTTGTAGAGTTCATATGAGTTTTCTAAACCATATGGAACTGGCCGTTTTCAAAAATATGTTTTTATGTATGTGCTAGATGTAATCTTGTAAAAAGTTACTTTTTCACTAAATCTTTATTATCTTGAGTTTTATGAATCCAAAATTTGTGAATCCAACTGTTCTGGAAAGCTTGTGAGTGTAGCTTTCTGTAGAAGTTAACCTCATAGGTTTTTGATGCTTAGTTTTAAAGTTTAATGTGTTTGAAGTTGGGACCAGTAGGGCTTTCCAGCATTTATCTGTTTTTTCTGTGAATAAGATTTTTGGGTAAATTCAATTGCAGTAGTTTCTAATTCTTACAAAGAACCTAAACCTAGATTTTCATAAAATTTGGTTGAACAGAACACCCTGGACTTAATAAACTCTCAAAATGGTGTTTTCTGCCTTTTAAAAATGATTAAAAAAATTGTTTGGTCCTTTGTGAAAATGTTGTTTTTGTTGTTGTGAATTGTTTTGGTGTTGTAGCTCACCAAATAAAGTTACTTTTAGTATGTTAGTACTGTTAGTGGTAGGTGTTAGGTTTGATTTGAGTTAAGCATGTGTTGTTAAGTGGTGATTGAAAAGCTTAACACTTGTTTCATTAGGTTGGTGTTGTCTAATAAACTTTATGAGCTAAATAACCACTTTCAACTAAGAATGTTAGCTACTGGTTGTGAATGTTTGATAGTGGTGCTTAGCCTTGCATGCTAGTGGTAATCCTTAAAAGATGCTTAATCACTACTTAGACCTATCCTTATAAACATGAGTGGTGTGGTGATTGCCAAACTTGTTTGTTAAATAATAATTTTGCCTCTTGATCGTTGCTTGTTAGTTTTGCTTGATGTTTGTTGTTGGAGTGTTCTAATGTATGTTGATTTTGTTCTTTTTGCGACGCTAGAGAACGACGCTATCGGAGATACCTTCGGAGGGGAATTTCTGAAGAGAGATGGGATTTTATTGTTATTGATATATGAAGAGAATTCCAGGGACATATCTGAAACCAGGCAAGCCACCTCAACACCCTACTGAACTCCTACTATTTGTACAAAGCATGTCTTGTTTTCAAAAGAAAATAATGCATGTTTTATCCTTTATGTGACATTTTGTCACCCCAAAACTATCTTCCAAAAATTATTGTTTGGCCAAGTATATATCTACCAGTATATAATAGGTTTTATAAAAATAAGTCTTCACTTGAGAAGCCTTCTACTGAAGGCGCTATCAAGAAAATTATATTTTCTAGTAACATATCCTTATACTCTTATCTCAAAACTATAGGATGGGAGCCTGGTTTTGGTTAAAATGTTTTCGGAGGAAAAACCCGAGTTGCTGGGAGCAATCGGCGAGAAAGTGTTTTATAAAACCCGAGTTGCTGGGAGCAATCGGAGATGTTTACGAAAATCCGAATTGCTGGGAGCAATCGGAAGTGTTTACAAAAACCCGAGCTACTGGGAGCAGTCGGAGGTGGAGATGATTTTCGAAAACAAAGTACAGCCCTAGCGGCTCGCCTGAACAATTAACCCGTACAACCACATTACCTCAAAATGGGCACGGGGCTTAGCGGAAGCTTGTTGGTGTTAGTATTCGAATACTCCTCAATTGGCTAGAAGGGGTTAGAGTCCCCGGAACCGAATGTTGGATATGGGCATACAAAGTGTGGACTTCGTGTGCCAGCGGGAAGCAACGGTGGGTCTCCTGTCATGGCGGTGTGAGACTAGGGGAAACCGGATCGATACGGCTAGCTCACTCGGTGCCGGGGAGAACAAACCCACTCGAAGAGGATATTCTTATACTAGCACTGACATAGTGGAAGTTAGGATCGGCCGTCTGATGTGTGCATGCTGTCTCCGTACAGTCCGTGGTTGATCCACGGCAGACTATCCGAATCTTGTGGTGAAAGTGTACCACCTCTGCAGAGTGTAAATCTATTCGAATAGCCGAGTCCTCGGTCATGGACGGTTGGAAAGGCCCCCGATCTAGGCGTATGGGCATTTTTTATGTTTTGAAAAGAAGCTGTTTTCGGCAAAGAAAAAGGAGGCATCAAGGAGGTACCTGGGAGGTACGGATTTTGGGAGAAGATGGTTGGTCTCGGGGAGTCAACCAGTCGAAACCCGGAAAAGAAAAAGGAGGCAGCAAGGAGGTACCTGGGAGGTACGGATTTTGGGAGAAGATGGTTGGTCTCAGGGAGTCAACCAGTCGAAACCCGGAAAAGAAAAAGGAGGCATCAAGGAGGTACCTGGGAGGTACGGATTTTGGGAGAAGATGGTTGATCTTGGGGAGTCAACCAGTCGGAACCCGGAAAGGAAAAAGGGGCATCCCTATCCTAGTGTTTTGAAAAAGTTTTACAAAAGTGTTTTCAAACATGGAAATGTTTTCTGTCATTTCTAAAAGAAGGAGAATTATATCTCCAAATGCCTTTTTCAACAAAGATATAGAGATGTTGTATTCTCTATGTCTAAAAGCATCGTTTGCGAAAATTAAGCCCTATAGTCATATATAGCAACTATCCCAGTTTTCCAATGTCCAGGTTTTCAACGATAAGACCTACGCCGAAGATGAGGAGTACGCCGACGACTACGCCAACTGAGTGTCACCGGTCAACTGCTCTGTGGAAATGCGTCCGGTTATGACGAGGGCCGACGCTAGCTGAAAGCTACCGCTGTATCGTAGTTAATTCCATCCTGCGTGACGATGGTTGCAGGTTTGGTCGTGTGACCACCATTTATGTAAATTTTGTACTGATCGAGTTGGATGATGTAACTCTGTATACCATGTTGGTTATGTGATCGCGATGCACTGATCATTGGGATCGTGATCTGTTTACATAACGTGGGCACCCCGGACCGGTAAATCTGAGGGGTCCTTACAGAAGTTATTATATAGGTACCTAGACACATAGGAATAGGGAAATTTTAAACATGTCTTGCATAGCAATACTAATAACCCTACACATGCTTAAGGAAAATAAACTAAGTCATGCATAGACAAAAATACTTAGGAAATTTATGAATGTGCCACTTTCCTTTGATAGTTGTCGTTGCTCTCACACTCTTTTCAACAAGGAACAACGTTGCACTCCGTTAAATCTATACATAGAAATCACACAATAATAAACAAACAAAACAACAACTCATAGCATATCAAAGCAAACATACAAAACAAAGTCTCCACAAGGTAATTGGTCAAGGATTATCACATAATTCAATATGCAAAAAGAATTAATGTGATTGGGTTTAAGATTTTTTCCATTGTGGTTAAAGATTTGTCAAACAAATAATTTTGAACTTATTAAATTATATTGATGTGATATTCAATAGGTTTTAATGGGTTGGTCTTTAATCAAAATTTATAACACATTAATTGGGTCAAAAGTATTTAACACAAATCAAATTTAAGGGTTTGCCAAGCAACATTTTTAAAAGCCTTTTAACAAAAACTTAATTACAATAAATTAACAATACAATAAATATTCTATGCATGAAATGTAATTAAAACACAATTAAAATTATTACATTAACTTTTCTGGTTTTAATAAATCATGCATGAAGCCAAAATGCAATTAAAACAATTTTTAACAAAAACATTAAACAAAACAAATCCTAAAAAGTGAATAAACACCAAAAAAAGTACTACTTTTAAATAAAATAATTTACAAAATTATGGGAGGGGTCTCTCTGGCCAGGAGCAATGTATTTATGAATTTTCTCAAAAAGAAACATATTAAAAAGAGTTACTAGAATTTAAACTATGCCAAAAATACTCAATTTAAACCTCTGATTTTTAAATCATAAAAATAATGCTCAAAAATATTTTATAGCAGAGGCATAATATTACACATGTTCTAACGTTTCTAAAACTATTTTATTTGCAAATTTTGGACTTGTGGATCTAAAGTTAAGTCAAATTTACTCAAACTCCTCATTTGAAATTTGAATCAATTTAAACTGGACAAATTTGAAAACTAACAGTACCAAAAGTTTCTACAGGTCAAGGGCTTTCCAGGGGTATAAAGTTTGTAAAATTTGGATATGTGGTTGAAAAGATATGACAGATCTAAGATGTAGGGGCTTTTCTGCAAAACTGCTATTTAGAACTAATTCGGGAAAATCCCAGAAACTCCTGGCCACGTGGCGATCTCCGATTGGCTTGCTCCGCTGACTGGATGCTGACTGGGCAAAGACGTGGCGGCTTCTGATTGGTCTATGCCGGTTCGGTAAGTGATCTATTTTAGGCCACAGGATCAAGATCTAACGGCTCAGGATCTAGGGTTTTACCTCGCCGACGCGAGGCTGTCGGAGATGGAGGAGACGGTGGCGGTGCGGCTCGGGCTGGGACGTAGCGGCGGCTCCGGTGGTTCTTGGGCTCGGGTGAGGCCACGACGAGGTGCAGCGCTTCGCGAGAAACTCGAAGGGGGTCACGGCGTCGACCCTTGCGTCCTGGAGCGGCGGCGGAGCACGAACGGGCACAGCGGCGTGGTTGACCTTCTGGTCGAGCTCGAACTTGATGATTTCGCTGCGCAAAAAAGTAGAACAAGGGGTTAGCGGGGTGCGCACGCGTGAGGGAAGGGCAGAGGGGTCAGAAGGAGGAGTCGGGAACCCCTGGTTTCGCCGGAATCGACCTCGCACGGCGGCGGCAGTGCGGACTACGGCGAGGAAATTAGACGGCCTGGCGGCGCGATTGGAAGGGAGACTAGGGGGAAATGGAGAGGAGGGTGAGGGGATTTAAAGGAGAGGCTCGGGTCGAGATTTCATGGTGTTTATGGCTCGTAATCAACGGGCGACCAATTCGGCCGAAAATGCCGTGGTCAACGGCCTGAGGATGAAGATGATGATGACGTCAGCATGACGTCATCCTTTCCTTTTTCTTTTCTGTTTTCCTTATATCTTTTATAATTTTTGTTTTAACTTTCCAAAATAACTCAAACTTGTTTCTAAAAATCTGTAAAATCACAACTTATAATTTAACATATTTAAACACACTTTTCCAACATATTTGAAATTTGAATTTCCAAATTATGTTTAAATGTAAATTTGGCACTTTTTGACAATTTGAAATTAGGGTTTTAATCCAATCATTTGTGGCTTATTAAAATCAAATAAATTACCACAAATGTAAAAACTGAGAGAAAGTTATATTAAACTTGATTTTTAAATAAATATAATTGAATCCAAATCACTTTTTAAATAAGAACATGTTTTAAATAATTTGGTACCTTCTGCAAATATTATTGCAGGGTTTATTAATCACCAAAGGTAATATAAAATAACTATATCATATAGTTTAACCAAGAATCATTTTAGAAATAGGCATACTTTAAAAACATTAGCACTTTGCAAATATGGTTTTAGGGTTAAATAAATAGGCTAAAGTTAAGTATTTACAAACAAATAATTGGAATAAGACATTTTATGAAATGAAGTTGTCTTTGAAATTTTAAATCACCTTGTCAAATATATTGGGGTTTATGAAATACTTTTGATAAAAGAATTTAGACTAAACTCAAAATTTGAATTAAAGATTACTTGGAAATAAACTATTAAACTTTTTGAAGATGCCCAAAGTCTTCTTATTATTTGGTTTCCATTTTAATTTTAATGTTTTCTTTTTAACAAAACAAAAGTTTCATTTTTTAGTGATTTTTAAACATTCCAAAATATTGGGATGTTACAGACTACCACCCTTAAAAGGAATCTCGTCCCCGAGATTCAGAGAGGCTAGAAAGAAAGATAGGTTTGGAGCATCTGGGTGGGCTACCACCCTTAAAAGAAACTTTTGTTGGTAGTCTAGAAATCTTGTCTTCGTCTCTTTGAGTATTGTTGTATCGTCCTGAACTTTCTGGCATAGTAGGTACCAACACCTTGTTGGGATTTGAGGTCTTGAATCCTTGAGTAGAACTTTCCCTCATGGTAGAGTTGTAGAATAAAAGAAATCCATTGCACTACTTTTGATATTGAAGGGTATCTCTTTGGGTCAATAAGAAGACCATGATGGGAGGAGTTCACAACATTATTCTGTTGAATGGCTGGTAGTACCATAGGGAACTGGTCCTCAGATACTTGTTGTCAAGAGGATAAGACATCTGGTTTGGTTTGGCATGGGTGAGTCGAGATACAAAGATACTAAGGTAGAATCCTACCCAAACACATTAGATCAAGGCAATTCATCTTACAAACAATATCTACCAAACATCAAGCAACAGGTTCAAACATACACAAACAATCTAGTATTGTCATACAACATTAAGTTGGTATGATCAATACACTAACATGATATCGTTGTTCTAATTAAGTGGTGGTCTAGTCTATCTCCTTGAGGGCTTCATGTTCTTCTTCAACTTTCTTCAAAAAAATTCTATGTGTTTGAGCTCTAAATCTGGGTTCTTCAATGGTCTTCCATGCATGTAGTGCTTCGTGTTGAATCGTAACATTTACATATGAAGTATCAGACTTACTCCTTAAGGATATGGTCATCACCAAAACATGTGTTGATGGATACAATGTAACAGGTCATCTAGAACAAGAGAAGATATTTTCAGAAGGTTCGACATTAGATGAGAGTACAAGAAAGATAAAATGAAAAGTTTTGTTTTTTAGAAAACTGAATAAAAATAGATTTTCAATCCTATGGTCAAACCTATTTCTATCCAAACATAGGGTTTCGAACCTATAGGCAACACAGTGCTCTGATACCATCTGTAGCGGACCTGCACTTAAAAATTGGCTAGATCCCTTTGTATAGTGCAAACCACTGGATCGATTCATTTGCACACACAGTCTAAGATGAATATCATGCAAATGCGTCAAATTTTATTACATCGCATGATCCAGACTTATAATTTTCATTACAAATTGCATAGCTCAAGGCTAGCATTTTACAAAGTTCAGCACAGCGGAATAAAAGTAGCAGTGAGTCTCCATCATCTTCATGTGCCACAGGCGAAAACATGTTGGTTGTAGACTCGAAATACTTATACGAAACCTCACTCATCGTCTGAACATCCTGCAACAGGAAAAATGTTTCAACAAGGTGGGTCAGAACCATACAAAATGGATCTGGCAAGTGACACTCTGTGGACACTTAGTGGAAAAACTCTAATAACCTATATGCATATTTGGCTGGTGGAGTTCAAAGGCTATTTTGCAGAAAGCCAACTTTTCCTAACTTTTGGAAAACATTTTTCTTCAAATCGAGACATCCATGGCATGAAAACCACTGTCTCTTCTACCCTTGTTCACCCATCAAATTTTACTTGAGAAATTAGAGTGTTGGGATCCTCTGTTGACGTCCTTGATCAGCTGCTAAGAATTGTCCATAACCGGGGACACGGCTAAGTACTTAGTTTGACACTCTCGAGAGGTTGTGCACGTTCGCCATTTGACTCAATCAGCCCAAACTATCCTCTACACTCCAGCAGTGATAAGGAAAAGGAGAAGATTGAGACGAGATTTTTCAGAAGCATCTTCCCACCCCATACCGGCTTGACCCGTTCCACCTACATCCCTCTACATCTGCTTGTCAAGCCGAGGTGAGTCCACGCAACTTAATCCATCAAGACAGAGCCCATATGACAAATGGCTGCACTGGAAGCAATCTTCACTTGGAGTTCTTCAGATCCCTTTGATCCCTGGGTGGCAATCCACAAGTGCACATACTCAGGTTCACACCATGAAAATGGGGCTGAGCAGCCACTCAACTTCGCCTCCATCAAACCAATCCACCCAGGAGTTTCTTTAACTTAGTAGAATTTAGCTTTTTATAAAATAACTTTTGCATAGCATCAATATTTCTACTAAGTTATTATATAGGTACCTAGACACATAGGAATAGGGAAATTTTAAACATGTCTTGCATAGCAATACTAATAACCCTACACATGCTTAAGGAAAATAAACTAAGTCATGCATAGACAAAAATACTTAGGAAATTTATGAATGTGCCACTTGCCTTTGATAGTTGTCGTTGCTCTCACACTCTTTTCAACAAGGAACAACGTTGCACTCCGTTAAATCTATACATAGAAATCACACAACAATAAACAAACAAAACAACAACTCATAGCATATCAAAGCAAACATACAAAACAAAGTCTCCACAAGGCAATTGGTCAAGGATTATCACATAATTCAATATGCAAAAAGAATTAATGTGATTGGGTTTAAGATTTTTTCCATTGTGGTTAAAGATTTGTCAAGCAAATAATTTTGAACTTATTAAATTATATAGATGTGATATTCAATAGGTTTTAATGGGTTGGTCTTTAATCAAAATTTATAACACATTAATTGGGTCAAAAGTATTTAACACAAATCAAATTTAAGGGTTTGCCAAGCAACATTTTTAAAAGGCTTTTAACACAAACTTAATTACAATAAATTAACAATACAATAAATATGTGATGCATGTAAAATGCATACATGAACTTTGCACTTTAATTGCTTATATTCCAATCATATTTGCATCATATAAGGGTTATATCAATGTTTTATCATGATTTTGGGAATATTCATATTTCCTATTTTTATGGAATTAACCCTGCACAGGCAGAAAACCCCGTTTTCTTATTTTAATGTTTCAGGGACCCAAACGTCAACGAAATCACCTGGAAATTTACGGGCGTCAATATTTGGAAGGAAGAAGACCTGTGGGCGAAGGAAGCGAACAAACGGAGGGCCGAGGCCAAACGGGGTGGCCCACGCGGCCAGGTACTGTGGCCGCGTGGGGCCCACCGTTTGGCCTCGTGGCTCCGTTGCCGTCGATCTTCGCTCCACCGACATCGTCTTGACCTAAAAACGCCTATAAAAAAGGTCCCCCGACGTTCTCTGGAAGGAGCGCCGCACAAACACAGAAACACCGAAACGGAGATCAGGAGCTGCAGATTGGAGGGGGAAAACTCCGGCGGGGCGCTGCCGGCGTGGTCTCCATCTTCTCCATCGACTTCTCCACCGTCTCCATGATGAAGAGGGAGTAGTCCACCTCTGGACTATGGGTTTGTGGAAGTAACTTATGTATCTCTCCTCTCTTGAGCTTCACTAATTAGCACCGTATGAGCTGCTGAACATGATTACGGTCACCGTTGTAATACCTTTGTGGTGGATCTTTATGAGTTAATATATGTTTGAGATTGCAATGTTTGTTTCAGTTATGAGTATAGATGCATATTATGTACCCCGTTCTTGTCTACTTGTTTTGATCAAGCATGTTTATGAGAGCGTGTGTGGGGGAACGTGTGCATTAGTTGGAGTAACGGGGGGTGGCTAGTGCAGTGAACGTGAGAGAAAGTTCTGCGATCCACTTTGGTATCTTTACCTTACTTTGTTACCTCACTAGGGATAAACTAAAATACCATGCTACCGGGGATGTGGGCGTGACCATTGCCACTACTCCATGACTAGATCTAGCATGTTCTTATTTTCACTTCATGTCATGATACTTAATGCTATACTCTGAGTTATCTTAATTACTGAGGTGTTATGATTTAGTTCGCATCTTGGTGGAGTATAAGAGAGGTTAATAACCAAAAGATCTCTATGTTAGGACGTGATGCCCATATATCTAAGTAACTTGTTATCAAACCCTGTGTTGCAATCTCATATGTTAACTGTGTGTGTTCCATTGTCTACCACTTTATAAAGAGAGAGTGCATTTGTGAAACCATGAACCCCAGTCCATTTTTAATCATAAGAAACACCTTTCCAACACCATATACCACTTTTCTATTTTCAGCCATCATTAA
Source organism: Poa pratensis (assembly GCA_947311845.1). Taxonomy (NCBI): domain Eukaryota; kingdom Viridiplantae; phylum Streptophyta; class Magnoliopsida; order Poales; family Poaceae; genus Poa; species Poa pratensis. Next base: position 39,096,452 of record CAMZMU010000098.1, read on the forward strand.
ATCCGAAAATACAAAAATACTTTTCATCTTGCATACATCATTCAAAAACCCAAAAATATCATTTATCATTGCATCCACCATCATTGCATATTTATTTCTTGTTTGCATTGCATAACTATCCTGATATCATTCTTACACCTTGTGCTTGACAACCACAGGTGAGGTTGAGGACCAAAACATCTAACCTTGTTTTGTAGGTAACCAAAAGAAGGATAAGAAGATAAATCTACCACTTCAGATTCCCCGAGAGTTCGATATTAAACCCTCGAGTCACCCCTCGTGGGGAAAACTGTCTTCCACTTACTATACACTCTGCACTTGGAGTCTCAACCTAATCCCGTTTATTTTGCAGGCATCAAGACTTGCTCTTCGGGATCATCAAGACGTTTTCTGGCGCCGTTGCCGGGGAATCGTAGCTGAGAGATTTATCCAAGGGTGTGCATCATCGCATTCATCTCACAACAAAGTCAACGTCACCAACTTGTGCTAACACCTAAGCTTGGGGAGGTTGCACCTACGTGAGCACCATCTTATCCATCTTTACTTACAAAGCAATTTATTTGTTTTGTTAGTGTCATTGCATATCATATCATATTTATTTCAGTTTTGCATAAAAAATTAAAAATACCAAAAAAACTTGCTAAAATGGGAGAAAGAACTAAGTTGTGTGACTACACAAACACTCCTAATGATCAATTTATCACGAGAGCTATTGCCACACCTAAGATAAATGCTGAGAGTTATGAAGTAAGTCCTAGTTTGTTGAACTTGATAACTAGGGAACAATTTGGTGGTAGTGCTATGGAGGATGCCTCTATGCATCTTCATGACTTTGTTGAAATATGTGACATGCAAAAGTTTAAAAATGTGGAAAGTGATATCCTAAAACTGAAGTTATTTCCTTTTTCACTTAGAGGAAAAGCTAAAGAGTGGTTGCATTCCTTGCCATCTGGTAGTATTAATTCTTGGGATGATCTAAAAGAAGCTTTCATTAAGAAATATTATCCCCCTGTTAAAATTTTGCAAAATAGAAACAACATCCTTTCTTTTAGGCAAAATGAAAATGAACATGTTGCTATGGCTTGGGATAGGATAAAACTTATGCTTAGAACTTGTCCCTCACATGGAGTTAATGAATGGACCATATTACACTCTTTCTACAATGGTTTAAACTACATGTCTAGAAACATACTTGATTCTGCTGCTGGAGGTGCTTTTATGAGTAAGACTATAGTAGAAGCTAAAAATATATTGGAAAGCATTTTACAAAACTATAGTCAATGGCATACTGATAGGGCACCTAATCCTTCTAAGAAAGTGAACTCTATTGAAGAAACTAATGATTTGTCATCTAAAATGGATACTATTCTTGCTTTGCTTAATAAACCTAGTGTTGAAAATGTTCCTTTGCAAGAACTAGTTGGAACAATTCTGAAAATATTGATGTCAACTTCATTAGGAACTATGGTAATAATGGGTATGGTAACAACAATTATAACTCTTATAATAAACCCCCATATGTGCCAAATAAATATGCTTCTAGTGGTAATGTTTCTAGTGACTTGGAAAACACCATTAGATCTTTTATATCTACCCAAAAAGAGCTTAATAAGGAATTTATCTCTAAGTTTGAAAAACAAGATGCTTTGTTTGAAAGGGTAGATCAGCTTACTAAGGAAGTCTCATCATTAAAGAGCATCATTACAGCCCAAAAACATGAGGAAACAATAAAATATTGCCAAGAGGTTATCAATAAGTCTTGGGAACACATTCATGAGCAAGAGAGAGTTGCTAAAGAATCTATTGGGGTAATGAAAGAGGTTGAAGTTGAGGAAGTTAAAATGCTTAATGAAGTCAAGGATCCTTTGCTTGACTTAGAAAATTGTAGCTTGCATGAATTAATATCTATCTTACAAAAATTTGCAAGTGATCCTTCCATCAACACTAACCAAGCAGGTTTTGGTTCTTATATTGCTAATCATGTCTTGAAAGAAAAGATTGCTAGGTACAACCAAGAGGCTATGATACCACCTAAGCTTGGGGATATGTGGATACCTAAGGTACTAGTAACTATTGGAAAAGAGACACACCATGCCATACTTGATCTAGGATCTAGTGTCTCTGTTTTATCTAAAGAACTATATGAAGTGCTTGAATTGAAAAATCTTGAAAAATGCTCTATTGAACTAGCACTTGCTGATGACTCTATTAAACATGCTTTGGGAAAAGTAAGTGATGTTATGGTAGAGTTACATATGACTTTTGTGCCTGTGGATTTTCTAATCATGGATATGGGGAATAAAACCTCTAGTCCTATTATTCTTGGAAGACCTTTTCTTCGTACCACAGGTGCTATCATTGATTCAAAGGAAGGGAATGTAAAGTTTCAGTTTCCACACAAGAAGTGCATGGAACACTTTCCAAGGAAGAGGGAACCACCAAAGTTCAAGCTCCCTCATGAGCTTCGTCCACAATAAAACAACAAGTAAGAAGCCTAGCTATATGGCTATAAAGAAAGCGCTTTGCGGGAGGCAACCCGGTTATTTTTGTGTGATTTTTCTTTGTGTCCTCTTGCTGTAACAAGAGATTTTGTGTCTAGTTAGGTTCTGGAGTTTTTAATAAAGTGCCAAGTTTTACCCTTTTTGGTTTGAAAAAGTTGCTTATAGCGTTCGGAGATTTTATTCCTGCACGAGTCAGTGCACGGTATGATTTTTAATTCTTATTCTGTAACTCCGAATGAGCTCATATTTGAACTGTAGTTGCAACTTTTCATCCTCTGTATGCATGAATTTTTTCGGAATTTTTCGAGAAAGTTTGGTAGGGTAGAAAAATACGTTTTGCTGCTGCTGTTTTTCTGGACAGATTCTGTCCCATTTTGTTTGATGCATGCTTTGAGCTTTTAAGTTGAATCTTTTTGATCCAATTGAGTTTATGAGTAGGCATACAACATTATACACTTTCTGGACATGTCATATGAATTTTTGTTCAAGGATTATATGCAGCAAGGAACCTATTTGTTTATCACTATTAATGCACCCCACAGAAAAGAGATGGGAGAAACGGTGTTTTGAAGTTTTTTCACAGGGATTGGAGGAGATGCACCAAGAGCTATCCAAGGATGGTGAAGACCATAAGCTTGGGGATGTGAAGACAACCCCGCTGGACCTACACACTCTCGGTTTGCACACGTCCAACTTCTGTTTTTCGATCGAAACACTTTATCGCATAAACTTGGAGCGTCGTTTTTTGTTTTTGTTTGAGTCTTGAGAGACCACCACACTATCAATTATATATGAGAGAGCTACTGGAAATATGGGTTGAAATATGTTGGATGCTTTTATAAGATTGGGAAAAGGGATGTTTGACTTGATTTTTAATGATACATATAGTTGCATGATTCATGAGCTTGTTTATGAGTAATAGTTTGCAAATTCTTTTTGTAGAGCTATCACTTATTCATGTTTTGGTGCTGATTGTTATTTCACTTGGTTTAACATGGATTAGTTAGTTCTATGGACACTCATGCATGCATCTAGATGGTCAACTTTCTCCCTTTTGCTAGCCCAAAAACTCCAACAAGCAAAAACTTGTTTCCAACACCTTCAACCAAAGTTATTCCAGTGAGTCCACCATATCTACCTATTGGCTTTATGCTATTCCGAGTATGTTTAACATGTTGTTTGTGTTATCTTACCTCTGAATGAAAATGTTTATGTTATTGATTGCAATGGAAAAAATTGGTTATATAGCTCTCACGAACTTGATGCACAATGTTCTTTTATTTGCATAATAAAACTTGACCCATTGTGATTAAGATTATGATGTTTGTGGCTTGATGAATGTTTTGGGTTGGAAGTTAGCCCATATGTGCTGTCACATGGCAAGCTTTCAACACGCTCTTCATCTCATTTAGTTGATATCATGTGCTTTTGTCTATGGATGCTTATCATGTTGAAATAAATGTGGAAATAAGTGAGTTTAAATGAGTTTGTGTAAATGGTTAGAGAGACGCCTGGGCCGCTAATCTAAGCCATGCATCATTCATGGTGGAAATTTACTTACATACTATGGTGAACCTTCTGTGATACACCTTGCAATAAAAAACTATTCCAAATGGTAAATAAAAAGGGTGTTGAGATTGTTCATTTTGTTTGTTTGTCTTGTCATTTTGATATGGGCTTGTTCCATATCTTGGGACAAGAGGTACCCCAGTTGACGCTCTTGATGATACTATTATGCTTACAATGATATTTAATTGAACTTGCTTTGTTTCCCAAGTTGAGTAACACATGGTGTAAGTACTTGTATTCAAGGGGCATGAGACATTCAACCCATTCTTTATCAAGCACACTACTCATATTTGCTTTCACTTTAACCTTAATCATTCAAGATGCTATGATAGGGGCAATGAGAGCTTGACACCAATGAATACCTTATTGCAATCATTAACTTAAGTAGAAGAGTTTGGAAGTTGGATGAAACTTATGCATGCTTTACCTCTACTCACATATACATCTTTCCAAAGTGTACACCTATCATATTCAGATTTTCATCTACACTCTATGACCATTGTAGGATGTTCTACTTATCATTATGCATACATGTGTTCCATATTACTTGCTACATGTTACACTTTGTGAACTATCAATGAACATCCTTGTCTTGAATACTTGATATCACTTCATAAACTATTTGCATATTGCTACTCCTTTGAAGAATGAATCATTTGACTATATGTAGCAATAGTAATCATCTTTGATATCATTGTTAAGTATTAAATTGCAAAGTCCATGTTAGTTTTATCATCTTCATACTCGAGGACGAGCATGGATTAAGCTTGGGGATGTTGATGCATGTAAAATGCATACATGAACTTTGCACTTTAATTGCTTATATTCCAATCATATTTGCATCATATAAGGGTTATATCAATGTTTTATAATGATTTTGGGAATATTCATATTTCCTATTTTTATGGAATTAACCCTGCACAGGCAGAAAACCCCGTTTTCTTATTTTAATGTTTCAGGGACCCAAACGTCAACGAAATCACCTGGAAATTTACGGGCGTCAATATTTGGAAGGAAGAAGACCTGTGGGCGAAGGAAGCGAACAAACGGAGGCCGAGGCCAAACGGGGGTGGCCCACGCGGCCAGGTACTGTGGCCGCGTGGGGCCCACCCGTTTGGCCTCGTGGCTCCGTTGCCGTCGATCTTCGCTCCACCGACATCGTCTTGACCTAAAAACGCCTATAAAAAAGGTCCCCCGACGTTCTCTGGAAGGAGCGCCGCACAAACACAGAAACACCGAAACGGAGATCAGGAGCTGCAGATTGGAGGGGGAAAACTCCGGCGGGGCGCTGCCGGCGTGGTCTCCATCTTCTCCATCGACTTCTCCACCGTCTCCATGATGAAGAGGGAGTAGTCCACCTCTGGACTATGGGTTTGTGGAAGTAACTTATGTATCTCTCCTCTCTTGAGCTTCACTAATTAGCACCGTATGAGCTGCTGAACATGATTACGGTCACCGTTGTAATACCTTTGTGGTGGATCTTTATGAGTTAATATATGTTTGAGATTGCAATGTTTGTTTCAGTTATGAGTATAGATGCATATTATGTACCCCGTTCTTGTCTACTTGTTTTGATCAAGCATGTTTATGAGAGCGTGTGTGGGGGAACGTGTGCATTAGTTGGAGTAACGGGGGGTGGCTAGTGCAGTGAACGTGAGAGAAAGTTCTGCGATCCACTTTGGTATCTTTACCTTACTTTGTTACCTCACTAGGGATAAACTAAAATACCATGCTACCGGGGATGTGGGCGTGACCATTGCCACTACTCCATGACTAGATCTAGCATGTTCTTATTTTCACTTCATGTCATGATACTTAATGCTATACTCTGAGTTATCTTAATTACTGAGGTGTTATGATTTAGTTCGCATCTTGGTGGAGTATAAGAGAGGTTAATAACCAAAAGATCTCTATGTTAGGACGTGATGCCCATATATCTAAGTAACTTGTTATCAAACCCTGTGTTGCAATCTCATATGTTAACTGTGTGTTCCATTGTCTACCACTTTATAAAGAGAGAGTGCATTTGTGAAACCATGAACCCCAGTCCATTTTTAATCATAAGAAACACCTTTCCAACACCATATACCACTTTTCTATTTTCAGCCATCATTAAATCCGAAAATACAAAAATACTTTTCATCTTGCATACATCATTCAAAAACCCAAAAATATCATTTATCATTGCATCCACCATCATTGCATATTTATTTCTTGTTTGCATTGCATAACTATCCTGATATCATTCTTACACCTTGTGCTTGACAACCACAGGTGAGGTTGAGGACCAAAACATCTAACCTTGTTTTGTAGGTAACCAAAAGAAGGATAAGAAGATAAATCTACCACTTCAGATTCCCCGAGAGTTCGATATTAAACCCTCGAGTCACCCCTCGTGGGGAAAACTGTCTTCCACTTACTATACACTCTGCACTTGGAGTCTCAACCTAATCCCGTTTATTTGTGCAGGCATCAAGACTTGCTCTTCGGGATCATCAATATGCTATGCATGAAATGTAATTAAAACACAATTAAAATTATTACATTAACTTTTCTGGTTTTAATAAATCATGCATGAAGCCAAAATGCAATTAAAACAATTTTTAACAAAAACCATTACACAAAACAAATCCTAAAAAGTGAATAAACACCAAAAATAGTACTACTTTTAAATAAAATAATTTACAAAATTATGGGAGGGGTCTCTCTGGCCAGGAGCAATTTATTTATGAATTTTCTAAAAAAATAAACATATTAAAAGAGTTACTAGAATTTAAACTATGCCAAACATACTCAATTTAAACCTCTGATTTTTAAATCATAAAAATAATGCTCAAAAATATTTTATAGCAGAGGCATAATATTACACATATTCTAAGGTTTCTAAAACTATTTTATTTGCAAATTTTGGACTTGTGGATCTAAAGTTAAGTCAAATTTACTCAAACTCCTCATTTGAAATTTGAATAAATTTAAACTGGACAAATTTGAAAACTAACAGTACGAAAAGTTTCTACAGGTCAAGGGCTTTCCAGGGTATAAAGTTTGTAAAATTTGGATATGTGGTTGAAAAGATATGACAGATCTAAGATGTAGGGGCTTTTCTGCAAAACTGCTATTTAAAACTAATTCAGGAAAATCCCAGAAACTCCTGGCCACGTGGCGATCTCCGATTGGCTTGCTCCGCTGACTGGATGCTGACTTTGCGCTGACTGGGCAAAGACGTGGCGGCTTCTGATTGGTCTATACCGGTTCGGTAAGTGATCTATTTTAGGCCACAGGATCAAGATCTAACGGCTCAGGATCTAGGGTTTTACCTCACCGACGCGGGGCTGCCGGAGATGGAGGAGACGGTGGCGGTGCGGCTCGGGCTGGGACGTAGCGGCGGCTCCGGTGGTTCTTGGGCTCGGGTGAGGCCACGACGAGGTGCAGCGCTTCGCGGGAAACTCGAAGGGGGTCACGGCGTCGACCCTTGCGTCCTGGAGCGGCGGCGGAGCACGAACGGGCACGGCGGCGTGGTTGACCTTCTGGTCGAGCTCGAACTTGATGATTTCGCTGCGCAAAAAAGTAGAACAAGGGTTAGCGGGGTGCGCACGCGAGAGGGAAGGGCAGAGGGGTCAAAAGGAGGAGTCGGGAACCCCTGGTTTCGCCGGAATCGACCTCGCACGGCGGCAGCAGTGCGGACTACGGCGAGGAAATTAGACGGCCTGGTGGCGCGATTGGAAGGGAGACTAGGGGGAAATGGAGGGGAGGGTGAGGGGATTTAAAGGAGAGGCTCGGGTCGAGATTTGATGGTGTTTATGGCTCGTAATCAACGGGCGACAAATTCGGCCAGAAATGCCATGGTCAACGGCCTGAGGATGAAGATGGCGATGACGTCAGCATGACGTCATCCTTTCCTTTTTCTTTTCTGTCTTCCTTCTACCTTTTATAATTTTTGTTTTAACTTTCCAAAATAACTCAAACTTGTTTCTAAAAATCTGTAAAATCACAACTTATAATTTAACATATTTAAACACACTTTTCCAACATATTTGAAATTTGAATTTCCAAATTATGTTTAAATGTAAATTTGGCACTTTTTGACAATTTGAAATTAGGGTTTTAATCCAATCATTTGTGGCTAATTAAAATCAAATAAATTACCACAAATGTAAAAACTGAGAGAAAATTATATTAAACTTGATTCTTAAATAAATATAATTGAATCCAAATCACTTTTTAAATAAGAACATGTTTTAAATAATTTGGTACCTTTTGCAAATATTATTGCAGGGTTTATTTATCACCAAAGGTAATATAAAATAACTATATCATATAGTTTAACGAAGAATCATTTTTGAAATAGGCATACTTTAAAAACATTAGCACTTTGCAAATATGGTTTTAGGGTTAAATAAATAGGCTAAAGTTAAGTATTTACAAACAAATAATTGGAATAAGACATTTTATGAAATGAAGTTGTCTTTGAAAATTTTAAATCACCTTGTCAAATATATTGGGGTTTATGAAATACTTTTGATAAAACAATTTAGACTAAACTCAAAATTTGAATTAAAGATTACTTGGAAATAAACTATTAAACTTTTTGAAGATGCCCCAAGTCTTCTTATTATTTGGTTTCCATTTTAATTTTAATGTTTTCTTTTTAACAAAACAAAAGTTTCAATTTTTAGTGATTTTTAAACATTGCAAAATATTGGGATGTTACAAACCTCCCCAAGCTTAGATGATTGCAAGATATAAAACAAGATAAAATAAATCTAAAGTCTCGTGCACACAAGAATAGAAACTTAAGCGCTACGCTCCCCGGCAACGGCGCCAGAAAAGTGCTTGATAACCCCCAAGAGCAGGGGATCACTGTAGCACCTCTCAATGTGGAAGTAGGGTATCGATCCGCAGGAGCAAGAAGGAAAAGTTATCTATTCCCTACAACTAAAGTGTCACAAGTTTTAGTTGATTATGCACTAAACAAGTTTAAGGAACGAGATGGTTGATTTAATGGATGGAAGTTTAATGTCACAAACAAGAATGTGAAAGTGTCCCAATCCTCTTCAATGCAAGAGGACAAGACAAAGGTTTTCTCTTATAGGAACAATGGACATGGGTTCACTTAATCCTCTCTCTCACATCTACGGTGATTATTATGTTATAGATAAAGTACACACAATTGTCATGTTTTAATGATAGCCTTTATAACGGCTATATGTTCTAAAACACATAGTTGAAAGAAGTACTCATTTGTGTTGCTAGGTCACCCTCGTAAGGCTAGCGTGGTTGCTCTCACTCCCACATCATACTCTTCCTTTTTACCCCCAGATTAAGGATGTTGAGCTGTATTTCATATGTCACTCAATACATATGCCGTTGTCACATCGGCCATCCCGTACCTACATACATCATACTTCATAATGGACAATATTCTAAACACTAGTGCAATGATTCATATTTCGTGTGTATGACCACATCTCTCTCATCTATCCACACTTGGTGGTGTCAATCACCTCATGACAAGGATAAACAAGACATTATGCATAAATACAACCATCACATGTATCATAGAATATCTCCAAAGTATGACAAATCATAAAAGCTCCAACACAACGGTAAATGTATAACAAATCATCTCATACCACAATATCCACCATAAGAATTACATAGATAGATCCATACTTATGCAAAGCACATCATATGGACTCCAACAATGATCATACATAGAGAGATTAGATCAAGTTACCACCACAAACCCAAAGTCCAGGGGGTGGACTACTCCCCCTTCATCATGGAGACGGTGGAGAAGTCGTTGGAGAATATGGAGAGGTTGATGAAGAGGTGCAGCCCGGAGTGGAGGCGGCGACCCGCAGCAGCCCACGGTGGCGGCGGCGGCTGCCCTTGGTGATGAGGATGGTGTGGAGGAGGTTCTCCTCCCCCAGACGGCTGCCTGGGAGGAGGAAAATTCGTGGTCTTCGGTGCCTCTCACGACCTAGGGTTTCCTTCTTTATATGGACTCTCGGATTTCCGTCACCCCCTTTTAGGGTTCCACCAAAACGGGCCTATAGGCCGCGTCCGAACTCCGATTGGGCTGATCTCAGGCTTAAAATCTTCGTATGGAAAATTGTGACAACTTTCTCTTTAATTTGATTTCCATTGGACGCCATCTTCGAGGGTCAAACTGACAATCTCCGTAAAAAGTTCCCAGACAGATTTCAGGAAAGTCCCAATTTGACTCCAACAAGGTTTCCTTTTGTATTTTTGATAATTCCTACACAACAAATAGGAAAACAAGAAGATTTTGCAGTTTGTCAACTATTAGTAGGTTATTCTAATAAATGTCATAATATGATATAAAGTGTATATAAAACATGTGCCAATTGACATAAAACATGCATGGAACATCAAAAATTATAGATACGTTTGGGACGTATCAACACCGCAGTTTTACTCCTAGTAGCAACAGTATAACCCCAGTCTATGACGCTTCTGTAGCTCAAGCCATGACACACAGGAGGCATGAACCTACTATCTAGTATAAAAACTCTCTGATAATAGTAACAAGATCGGAGAGCATGAAAGATCTTAAATAAAACATGGATATGATAATAGTAACAAGTTCATATAAGAAAGATGAACAATCTGAACATAACTTCACAATTCATCGGATCCCAACAAACACAACACCGATTACATCAGATGGATCTCAATCATGTAAAGCAGCTCATGAGATCATTGTATTGAAGAACACGGGAGAAAAAGTACCAACTAGCTAATGCTATGAACCCGTTGTACATGGGGGAACTACTCACAAACCATCATGGAGGCATCACGGTCGATGGAGATGGCTCCAGGGGTCAATTCCCGCTCCGGCAGGGTGCCGGAACAGGACCTTCTGACCCCCGAAACTAGGGTTTGGTGGCGGCTGAGCTCTGATATGTTTCTGGAAAAATACTTCGGTGCTTCGACGTTTTAGGTCAGTGAGGATTTTATAGGCGAAGAGGCGACGCAAGGCTAGGCTCCAGGAGAGGAGGCGACTTGTGGGCGCGGCCCCACCCTAGGCCGCGCCCTCTGGCCGCCTGGGGGCTGTGGGTCCCCCCCAGGGTCGCCCTTTGGTCTTCGGTCTTCTTTTATGGAATAAAAAATCTCTGTAAATTGGCGTCCAATTCCGACGATATTTCTTTACTAGTTTTTCTGAAAGAAAACGACAGCAGAAAACAAAAACAGGCACCGGCATCTTGTTAATAGGTTAGTCCGGGAAAATGCCATAAAATGATATAAAACTATAGTAGAAACATGTAGCAATGATATAAAACAAGCATGGAACAATCAAAAATTATAGATACGTTCGAGACGTATCAGCATCCCCAAGCTTAATTCCTCCTTGTCCTCGAGTAGGTGAATGATAATCAAAATAATTTTTGAAGTGACATGCTACCAACATAATCAAGATCAGATACTAATGTAAATCACATGATCAGAGATAAAATGATCCAAAACAATTGTCTATAGTTGATATGAAGTAAACAATGAGTAAGCAAGTTGCATCATCTAAATAAAAACTTTTCATGAATATTACTTTGGAGACATGAAACTATAAAGTTTGACATAATTGTTAGCTCTCCAAGCATATTTCTTGTCAAAAGTGTTTTACTAACACAAAGGAAGATTCAAGTTTCATCAATGATTCAACTTTCAACATATTTATCTCATGGATAATGGTCAACACAAAGAATCATAATTAGACATAAAGATAACATATAACCAAACTTGTACCAGGGTTAACACTATGTGTTTGCTTGTGGAGGAAATGGTAGAATGGGAAAACTGACTCAACATAAAATTAAAAGATCGGCCCTTCGCAGAGGGATGTAGGGATTAATCGTGTGCTAGAGCTTTTTAAGTTTTGAAAATACGTCGAGAGATAAAAATATTTTTTTTGAGAAGGTGTATGCTTTCGTCAACGAATGGTAATAGACAAAGCAATATTAACAATGCTAAACAGACTTTTAAGAGTGGCTCCCATTAAGGAACGTTATTTGTGCAAGCAGATCATTCCTGTTTCTCCTTTGTTTACACAAGCAAAGTTTGACTGATTTCTCGGGAACAAAGTGTGAGGAGAGTTTATTGTTACTAGCACATGTGCCCGTGCGTTGCCACGGGTGAATAAATTTAGACCTATACAGACGCATAGTAAATTAATCTCTTAAATTTACAAATTATGTGTTGCTAATGCTGAACGAATTTAAAGATATGCAAAGGCATAGTAAATTGATCTCTTAAATTTACACAATACAAACCAATAAATTGGGGCGGGATGGACGGGCCGCCGGTGGTTAGGAGGTGGGGTAGGCGGCATAATTGGTGGAGAGAGGATGTCGGCCTTTTTCTTCTTCTTTTGAACCAAGCGAGAGCCGAATTGGCTCGTCTTTGATGGTACATTGGTGCCAGAACGTCGCTTGAAAAACTCCTACTCAAGATGGGCATATCTTCACTTCTGGCGCTCAACGTTTCAGAGTCGTATTATAGTAGACGTACCGAAGTAATTCATAAATCAGACAATTCAACGATTTAGCGAGGCATCGAAGACACTGTGATGAAGATGGCATAAACTTCTCTAGAAATATGTTACCTCGAAATTTTATGAATATCCATGGGCTTTTGCAAATAGAACACAATTTTACCTCCAAAAAGAATAATTTAATCCTGCCCTTCCAATGGAATTCTTATACAGAGGTAGTACATGCAAAGCAAATTGTCGGCCTCCATGACTCCGGTTTCTGAAATAGACAGTTAGGTGCAAACGTGCGCAATTAATTGGCACGTAATGTGAAGCACAAAGGGGATAACAGTAGAAAAGCAGACATTGCCGCATGTGCCGAACAGCTAGAAGGTGATCTCATTACTGCATGCCTTCTTCAGATAACAATTCTGAGTGTTCGACCACTCGTTCAGGAGTTCCGTTCAATCAAATAAGGTGGCCCGAGAGCCACAGCTGCCCGGCGACGCCACCGGCCACCGTAGTTCATCAGCTTCCCCTGCAGCGCATACATCAGGTAGCATTATAACCGAAAGTGACAGAGCAAAATTAATGGCCTAGAGCCGAGGAGATTCTCGCCGCTGTCTCCTCTGCCTCTTACACTGGGTACGACCTGTCGGCGCCCAGCATCTTCAGCCGCCTCCGCCGCATCGGCCCGCAGTCCGCGACTTCAGGCGGTGGTGGTGGGAGCGGGGTAGACGCTCCCGCTCCGGCGTTGACCGGCTCGAGGTCGAGACAAAGAATTTCCTCTCCGGGACGCAGCTATACGGGGTATGGCTAGCGCACGACGGCGCCGAGGAGCAGCGGTGTACACCGGCCCGACGCTCCCGCATCCTCCACGACCTCCCTCTTCCCCCACGGACCACCGCTCGTGTCCTGGGTCTGCCTCCGAGAAACTGGTCAACCGCCGCTGCCGCACGGGTAAGCACCGGTGGAGCTTGCATCGATGGAAGGATGAGCACATGGATGTCCACGATTGGGGATATTTTTTCTTTTCCATGGGAATACGGAACCGTTACATCTCATTTTGGTGGTGGCAAACAATGTAATTTTCCTAAATCTGTAGGGGTAGTATCGGAAATAAAAATGACGTACCACAAGAAACCTTAATGCCTTTATTATTAGGTATAGATATTGTAATTTATCTTTTCTGGGCTGGTCACCCAAGTGCCAGCTCTTTTTGCAAAATTAGAGACAAGCAGATGAAGCATGCAAGTCAAGGGTAAAGCCTGTTTAATGCCGGTAATAAGGAGCCATCTACCACTTCCCCATGAGCTAAAAACAGAGACACAAATATGAAGTATTAATAATTTTGAAGGTTTAAAGGTGGCACACGAAAAATTTACTTGAAATGGCAGGAAAGTACCATGTATTGGTAGGTATGGTGGACACAAATGGCAATGGTATTGGCTCAAGGTTAAGCATGCACGAGAAGCATTCCCTCTCAGTACAGAGTTTTAGGCTAGCAAGGTTTTTTAGCAAACACATAATATTAACCGGTACACGATTAATTACATGATATACTTTAAGAAAATTATAAGACTCCACACTGTCTTCCTTGTTAACCAAAACATACTTTTGATGAAAATACTAGACTTTTGGCACTACCAAATATGAAAAGCTAAACAACTTCAAGCTTTAACGGTAGTTCTTCATTAATGAGCCTTTAATTAAATGATCCACAAGTTTAAACATTACTTACTTAATACCTCAAAATGATTGATAAGTATCAAGTTACATCAACACAAATGATCTACAAGACTATGCAAGTTTTTCGTTATACCACCACACATGCATGGCATTTTCTCAATTCCAACCAAACACCAATCAGCTTATTTAAACAACTCTCTAAACTTTATAAGTGAAGCAAGAGAGTACTTTCTATAAAAGAAACTAGTAGCTCTGAACATAATATAAGTGAAGAACAAGAGCTAAAAACAAACAAAACGGAAAATGAATACTCAACAAATATAAGTGAAGCATAAGAGTATTCTATGAAAAAGCGGAGCGTGTCTCTCTCCCAAACAAGAATGCTAGGATCCAACATTGTAATGACCAGCAAACAAAACTAAAATGAAAATAAAATGACACTCCAAGAACAACACATAATATGTGAAGCAATAAAAATGTAGTTCCAACGGAGACGACCTGATAATTGTTGATGAAGAAGGGGATGCCCAAGCTTAAACGCTTGAGACTTCTTGAATATTTCAGAGGGGTGCCATGGGCATCCCCAAGCTTGAGCTTTTATTCCTCCTTGATCTTCTTTCATCATTCTCTCTCGTGACACTTAAAAACTTTCTTCACACAAAACTTCTCATAAACTTCATTAGAGGGGTTAGTACTCAATAAATTAAATCCACTTTGGTTCTGTAAAGACACATTGCAAGAACTCAATTTAACATTAGCTACTATTACTAAGCCTTATGTAGTGCTCTCTACCCCTAAAGAACCTCACTTAATGGTCGTAAAGAGACAATGCGAAATAAAGATAGAATCTGTCAAAAACAGAACAACCTGTAAAGATGAAATTGTTCGAGGTACTTCCGTAGCTCAAATTAGATAACTCAAAACTAATGAAAGATAGATAAAATGTTGAGGCTTGCCCTCCAAAAAATTCCGATCAAAATCACGTTCTGGTAATGTTTTAGATTTTCTACAGTAAGGCATAGGAATTCTGTTTCTGGACAGCAAACCAAAACTTTGAACTTTCTAACAATTAGAGGCTACTCTTGGCACAAAAACGAAAATAAAAGGATACAAAGGCGTTGTTACAGAGGTAACAACAGCCGAGACTCAAGAGAAAGCAAAAGAAACTGAAAGCAAAAATAACATGGGTTGCCTCCCACAAGCGCTTTTCTTTAATGCCTTTTAGCTAGGCATAATGATTTTAAAAGATGCTCACATAAGAATAAGAGTTGAAACACAAAGAGAGCATCCAGAAGCAAATATGAAACACATTTATGTCTAACCCACTTTCTATGCATAGGAATCTTGTAAACAAATAAATCCATGAAGAACATAGTGGCAAGCATAGGAAAGTAAAACAAGAGCAATTTCAAAGCTTTCAACATAAAGAGAGGTGTTTTAGTGACATGAAAACTTCTACAACCAGATTTCCCTCTCTCATAATAATTTTCAGTAGCATCATGAACAAACCCAACAATATAACTATCACATAAAGCATGCTTTTCATGACCTACAAGCACATAGTTTTTATTAAGCTCCAAAATAGTGGATAAAAATTAACTAAAGTCATGACCTCTCCAAACCCACTTTTAACAATATTATAACAAGATGATCGATCACTCTCAAAAAGTATGGGACTCCTTCTAGCTAAAGTTAAGACCTCTCCAATCCAATTTTTATTTGTAGTATAATTAATATCATCAAGCAACATGGGACTATCATCTAGAGCATTATCATACAAATTTTCCAAGCAAACCACCTCCTAATCACGAATCTCAATAGTAGGCACAAATAGAGGATTATCATAAGATTTATCAAAATAGCATGGATTATCATAAATAACAGTAGCACAATCATTTTCATAAGTTTTATTCATAAGAGCATCATGGCCATAAATATGACAAGCATCAGTTTCATCAAAAAGGGATATTTCAAAAGAATCCATAGTATCATAACATTCATCAATATAGCATTCATCCTCCTTTGGTAAGCATGGAGGGTAATCAAATAATGTATGAGTTAAAGAATTACTCTCATTAGAAGGTAGGCATGGGTAGCTAATCCATTCTTCCTCCTTTTGTTCGTCACTCTCTTCCTCTTTTTCATCCAATGAGTTTCCAGTTTCAGCAATTTCTTCTTCCAAAGGTTCCTGCAAGGCATAGGTCTCTTCTTTCGGAGGAGAAAACCTCTTAAGATATTTAGTTATTTGATGATTCTCATCCTTGTAGTTATCAAAGCAATATTTAAGTACAGCAAGACTCTCAGATTTGTAAGGGACATCATCAGTGTTTAAAAGCAATAAATTCTTCAATTTGTTCAGCATCATAAAAATCATAGTTACCTTTAGCATAAGAAGCTAAGGTTTCATCAACATTACTAAAACATTGGAAAGCAAAGTGTTTAAAATTCATAGGACAACAAGATTCATCATAGCAATAAGATATGTCATATGTAGAGCATAAATCTCTAGCATACACATTTAGTTGATTTATTAATTTCCATAAGTCTATCCATTTTTGAGACAAGCGGTATTCCTTATAATATTTTTGTTGATCCTCCGTGAACCCATCTTGCCAATAAGATCTAGTTGCAAAGAAAGTAACCATGTAACAAAAGCAATAAAGAAAGTAAAGAGCAAGTGTGTACTTCCCAAGTGAACTTATAAGTAGAGCTATGCTCCCCGGCAACGGCACCAGAAAATAGTCTTGATAACCCACAAGTATAGGGGATCGCAACAGTCTTCGAGGGAACTGTAACCCAAATTTATTGATTCGGTACAAGGGAAGCCAAAGAATACTTATAAGCCTTAGCAGCTGAGTTGTCAATTCAGCCACACCTGGAAAAGTACTAGTAACAAAAGTGATATGAAAGCAGCAGTAATTTGAGAGAAATAGTAACAGTAAAGTAGCAGCAGTAATAATAACAACGAAAGAAATAATGATTAAAGATGGACCGAGGTTCACAGTTTCACTAGAGGTAACTCTCCAAACAAAAGAACATGTGTTGGGTGAACAAATTACAGTTGGGCAATTGACAAATCGTGAGGGCATAACAATGCTATTATGACAAGATAATGTTCATTGTAATATTCAATTGGGCATTACGTCAAACATACATAGACCGTTATCCAACTGCATCTATGACTAATAATCCACCCCGGGATCGCTGCCCAACATGTCACCCGAAAGTACTAAGTTGCAAGCAACGGAATTTTGCATTAAGTTCAGCACATAATGTAAGCAATATTTATAAACATAAAGAAATAAACACTGCTGTTTTACCCCTAGTAGCAACAACACAATCTCAGTCTATGATACTTCTGTCGCTCGAGCCAAGACACACAGGAGGCATGAATCTACTATCTAGCATAAAAACTCTCTCTTGGAGATACGTACAATTACTTGATCAGGGTAACTACATGGATCGGAGAGCATGCAAGATTTTAAATAAAAAATGGATATGATAATACTAACAAGATCATATAAGAAAGATGAACAATCTGAACATAACTTCACAATTCATCGGATCCCAACAAACACAACACCGATTACATCAGATGGGTCTCAATCATGTAAAGCAACTCATGAGATCATTGTATTGAAGAACATGGGAGAAAGAGTACCAACTAGCTACTGCTATGAACCCGTAGTCCATGGGGGGACTACTCACAAACCATCATGGAGGCAGCACGGTCGATGGAGATGGCTCCGGGGGTCAATCCCCGCTCTGGCAGGGTGCCGGAACAGGACCTTCTGACTCTCGAAACTAGGGTTTGGTGGCGGCGAAGCTCTTATGTGTTCCTGGAAAAATCCTTCGGGGCTTCGACGTTTTAGGTCAGGGGGATTTTATAGGCGAAGAGATGACGCGAGGCGGTGCTCCAGGAGAGGAGGCGACCTGTGGGCGCGGCCTCTGGCCGCCTGGGTGCTATGGGTCCCCCCAGGGTCACCCTTTGGTCGTCGGTCTTCTTTTGTGGAATAAAAAATCTCTGTAAATTAGGTCCAATTCCGACGATATTTCTTTACTAGTTTTTCTGAAACAAAAAGACAGCAGAAAACAGAAACTGGCACTGGGCATCTTGTTAATAGGTTAGTCCGAGAAAATGCCCTAAAATGATATAAAACTATAGTAGAAACATGTAGCAATGATATAAAACAAGCATGGAACAATCAAAAATTATAGATACGTTTGAGACGTATCACCCAACTCAACCAGTCCAGCAACCGTCTTCTCGGCGGCAGTATGCAACAGAGCAATTTGGTCCAAGATTCCCCGGCGGTATCGGCCGTGTATATCTTCTTGATCTTCGAGCTGTTTCTTTACGCTGTAGCGGACCTGCACTTGAAAATTGGCAAGATCCCTGTGTATAGTGCAAACCCCTGGATCGATTCATTTGCACACACAGTTCAAGATGAAATATCACAACAAAGTATCAATTATTACACGTGGATCCAGTACTTAGGAAAATATCCATTACAAATTGCATAGCACGAAGCTAGCTTTGAAAGAGTAAAGCAGCGGAAATAAAAGTAGCAGTGAGTCTCCATCATCTTCATGTGCCACAGGCAAAACATGTTGGTTGCAGACTCGAAACCCTTAAACGAAACCTCACTCATCGTCGGAACAACCTGCAACAGGAAAAATGTTGCAACAAGGTGGGCCAGAACCATATAAAATGGAACTGGCAAGTGACACTCTGTGGACACTTAGTGGAAAAACTCAAATAACCTATATGCATATTTTGGCTGGTGGAGTTCAAGACTATTTTGCGCAAAGCCATCTTTTCCTTAATTAAATAGTCACACTGGTAAATCCCCAGTGCAACAAAAAGATAACAAAAACTTTCCTCAAGTGCGCCCTCAGGTGAAAACCACCATGTACCATGGTAAAACCCCATGTTCATGGCCCTGAGTAGCGCACCCCTTGTTCACCCCTACAAATTTTACTTGAGAAGTTGAAATGTTGGGATCCTCCGTTGACGTCCTTGATCAGCTGCTCAGAATTGTCCGTAACCGGGGACACGGCTAAGTACTTAGTTTTGACACTCTCGAGAGGTTGTGCACGTTCACCACTTGACTCAATCAACCCAAACTATCCTCTACACTCCAGCAGTGATAAGGAAAAGGAGAAGATTGAGACGAGATCTTTCAGAGGCATTTTCCCACCCCATACCGGCCTGACGCGCTCCACCTACAAACCTCTACCACCACCTGTCAAGCCGAGGTGAGTCCACGCAACTTATTCGATCAAGACAGAGCCCATATGACAAATGGCTGCACTGGAAGCAATCTTCAGTTGGAGTAACTTCAAATCCCTTTGTTTCTGGGTGGCCGTCCACAAGTGTAATTCCTCAGGTAAAACCCCTGGGAAACCACTCAACATAAACCAAGCAATCCCAATTCCACCCAGATGATTCATTAACTTAGTAAATGTGTACTACCTCAGGTAAAACCCCTGAGAAGCCACTTAACTGATTTTAAAACTTTTATCATTTGCATAACTAAGCAAGTCTACCATGTTAATATAGGATTCTAGACCAACTAGTATAGGGGTGCTATTCTAAATAGTTTTTGCATAGCAATACTATCCAACACATGCTTATATAAAAATACTCTACTCATGCATATACAAAATACTTAGGAAATTTATGAATGTGCCACTTGCCTTTGATAGTTGTCGTTGCTTACAAACTCTTTTCAACGTAACTCAAAGCTCTTCGTTCAATCTAAACAATATATACAAACAACAATATAACAATCAACGCAAAATCAAACATGCACAACAACATAACATTTAGGTTTGGTCTTGATCAAAATGATCACGCAAGGATTTTGTAAAAATGATTAACACATTTTAAAAACCAAGGTTTTGCAAAACAAAACATTTTAAAAGACTTTTAGCACAAACTTAAATATATAAACATAAATAACTTAAAAAAAGGTTTTGTGTCTCTGGACAGAAGCAAGTATTAAGGTTATTTTTCTATTAAGAAAACAAGTTTAAAAGATTTATAGAATTTAAACTATATTAAAAATACTCAAATTAAGCCTCTGATTTTTTAATCATCAAAATAATACTCACAAATATTTTAAAACAGAAGAATAATATTACACATATTCTAAGGTTTCCAAAACTATTTTATATGAAATTGTTGGAGTTATAGATTTAAAGATATGCCAAAATTACTCAAATCACTCATTTAAAATTTGAATAATTTAAACTAAGTCAAAACAAACAACTAACAGAGCCAAAATATTCTACAGTTCAAGGGCTTTCCATTCGTATAAAGTTTGTAAAATTTGGATATATGGTTAAAAAGTTATGACAGATCTAAGTTGCGGGGACTTTTCAGCAAAATAGTCAAATAAAATCTAATTCGGGAAATTCACGGAAATTCCCTGGCCACGTGGATCTGACTGGCCGCTGACAGGGCACTGACGTGGCGCTGACTGGGCGCTGACTGGACGCTGATGTGACTGTTGACTGGATCTGATCTGGACCGTTGGATCTGGATCTGAAGGTCTAGATCTAACCGTACCGATTCGTAATAAAAGATCTAATCTCATCCGTACAAAGGAGATCCTATGGCGCAGGAGCTAGAGTTATACCTCGCCGGTGTGGATGGTCGCCAGAAATGGTGAAGACGGCGGCTCGGTGGCTCGGGCGTGGTCGGGGACGGCGCTCCGGTGAAGCTCCGGGTTCGGGAAGATGATGACGGGGTGCGGAACGACACAACGAAGGCGATGGCGTCAACGACGTCGACGCTATCTTCCTGGGATGGCGTGGAGACGCGGATGGAGTGGCGCGGCGTCGGCGAGCTCGGGTCGATCTTGAAATCGACAAAAGGCTGCGATAAAAATTTGAACCAATGCATCAGGAGTTGCTAAATATTTAGGGGAAGAGAAGGGAACAAGAATCGACGGCAGGGACTCACTTAGTTGGCCGAAATCAGAGAAACACGGTGGCGGCTTTGCGGAGCTCCGGCGAGCAGTAGCGGCAGCCTGGGGGCACTAATGGGAGAGTAGGTAGAGGGAAACGGATAGGAGAGGGTGTGCTCTTTATAGAGGGGCTGGGGGGCGCTGATTGTGGCCATAAATGCACGAATTGATTCGATTTGAATCGGCCGTTTCGGGCGTGGTCGTGCGCGTAATGGCGGACAAAATTAGGGCAGCCTAGGGGCTCTCGGAGGGGGCTTTTGGGAGAAAGATAGAGAGGAGGTCGAGGGCTTTTATCAGAAAGAAACGTCTCGTGATTTGGTGGAGTAAAACGTCCGGAATTAATTCGAGAAGAAACGGCAAGGATGAGTTGTCTCGGGCGTGAATCACGTACTGGAGGTTGATGACGATGACGTCATCGCTGACGTAAGCAAATTTTCTTTTTTCTATTTCCTGGTTTCTTATTTCTTTCATATCTTTTGTTTTAAATGTCCAAATCACTTCAAACTTGTTCAAACATACATTTCCAACACATTTGAAAATAAACTATTTCATAATTGTTTAATTGACACTTTTATGTCAAATATTGAAATAATGTTTTTATAAAATCATTTGTGGCTTATTAAAAACAAATAAAATACCACAAATGTAAATATTGAAAGTTAGCTACTTTACACTTATTTTTTTAATAAAAATAATTGAATCAAAACCAATTTTTAAAATAGAACATGCTTTAAATAATTAAAAAACACTTTGTAAATAATGTTTTAGGGTTTAGTAAACTCCTAATTTTAAATCATATAGGTTAACAAAAACCATTTTAGAAATAGGCATAATTTAAATAACTTAAGCACTTTGCAAATATAGTTTTGGGTTTTAATAAATATTCAAAAGTTAAATATTCAAAATCCATTAATTGGAATAAAACATTTTATGAGATGAAGGTGTCTTTGAAATACCTTGATAAAAGAATTTAACTAATCTCAAAATTTGAATTAAAGATTAATTGGAAATGAACTATTAAGCTTTTTTTTAAAGGTCAAAAAGTCTTCTATTATTTGGTTTCTTTTATAATTTTAAAATTTTCTTTTAATAAAAACAAAAGTTTCAAATTTTAGAGATTTTTAAACATTCCAAAAATTTGGGATGTTACAGACTACCTCCCTTAAAAGGAATCTCGTCGCCGAGATTCGGAGAGGCTAGAAAGAAAGATAGGATTGGACAACTGGGTTTAGATTATTTCGGTGGCTACCACCCTTAAAAGAGACTTTTCTGAATAGTCTAGAACTCTTATCTTCATCTCTTTATCATCCTTACTTTTCTGGTATAGCATGTACCAACTCCTTGTTGGTATTTGGGGTCTTGAATCCTTGAGTAGAACTTTCCCTCACGGTATACCAACAAATGACTTGACACTAAAGGATCACTATGTTGGTGAATCAAAATACCAAGGTGAGAGGATTTAACAATAGCCCGATTAACACAAATCACTTGCGCTCTCTGCGGCTTCATCTTCTCAGCTTCCAGCTTCCATGCGGCTAATGTAACTCTAATGGTAGGCAAAACTTCCATTGCAGGGTACCTCCAAAACTTGGTTTGTGTTTGTCCTCACCGTATAGCATACGTTTCGGCAACACTTGCCTCACATAGGGTTATATATATCTTACCTTTCTAGGGGTCTGGCTTATCGTCGTCGCCACTCTTATAAGTATGTCACTCAAGATTTACCATTCCTTATAACAAAGCGAATGATCTGAGTATTCGCCCTGGGAGCCAATCCATGTCGCACTCACTCATTACCTTGTACTTGGTTTGACAAATCTCGCAATCTAACACTCGGTCAAACCTCACTTATCTCACAGAATTTTTCCAATCTGTAAGACAAACGTGAATAAACTATCGGTCCTCAAGCTAGTGGGTTGTAAACACTTACACAGCGAAAGCTCAAAAGTTTTTGTCTCTTCCAGACTTCTTCTCCTTGATGTGATAGACTTTCCATATCGTCTTGTAAATACTTTAGTTGCACACTTCTGTCCGTCCTTGTTGGTTCACTTGTTGTATCCTAGGATAGAGGTGGCATGGAGGAAGGATGCGATCGTTTCTTCCAACAAATGAAGTAACCAAAGTTGGGAAGCATTCCTCTGTTGGATGGCTGGTAATACCATGGGGAACTGGCCCTCAGATACTTGTTGTCAAAAGGATAAGGCATCTGGTTTGGTTTAGCATGGATGAGTGGAGATAGAAACATACTAAGGAAGAATTCTACCCAAGCACAGCAGATCAAGGCAATTCATCTTACAAACAACATCTAACAAACAACAAGCAACATGGTTCAAACACAAACACAAAATCTACTATTGTCATACAACCTAAGTTGGTATGATCAATACTCTATCACGACATCGTTGCTCTAATTAAGTGGAGGTCTAATCTATTTCCTTCTTGAGTGCTTCTAGTTCTTCTTCAACTTTCTTGAAAACCTTCTATGTGTTAAGGACTCTAAATCTAAGTATTTCTCCAAGTTCTTCAATGGTCTTGCTTGTAGTGCTTCGTGTCGACTCGTAGAATTGCATATGAAATATCAGACTCACATTTAGAGGACTTGGTCATTTGGAATAAGAGAAGATGTTTTCAGAAGGTAGGTAGTAGATGAGAGTACGAGAAAGATAAAATGAAAAGTTTTGTTTTTAGAAAACTGAATAAAAATAGATTTTTCAATCCTATGGTCAAACCTATTTCTATCCAAACCAAGGATTTCGAACCAACAGGCAACACAGTGCTCTGATACCATCTGTAGCGGACCTGCACTTAAAAATTGGCAAGATCCCTGTGTATAGTGCAAACCCCTGGATCGATTCATTTGCACACACAGTTCAAGATGAAATATCACAACAAAGTATCAATTATTACACGTGGATCCAGTACTTAGGAAAATATCCATTACAAATTGCATAGCACGAAGCTAGCTTTGAAAGAGTAAAGCAGCGGAAATAAAAGTAGCAGTGAGTCTCCATCATCTTCATGTGCCACAGGCGAAACATGTTGGTTGCGGACTCGAAACCCTTAAACGAAACCTCACTCATCGTCGGAACAACCCGAAACAGGAAAAATGTTGCAACAAGGTGGGTCAGAACCATATAAAATGGAACTGGCAAGTGACACTCTGTGGACACTTAGTGGAAAAACTCTAATAACCTATATGCATCTTTTGGCTGGTGGAGTTCAAGGCTATTTTGCGCAAAGCCATATTTTCCTTAATTAAATAGTCACACTGGTAAATCCCCAGTGCAACAAAAAGATAACAAAAACTTTCCTCAAGTGCGCCCTCAGGTGAAAACCACCATGTACCATGGTAAAACCCCATGTTCATGGCCCTGAGTAGCGCACCCCTTGTTCACCCCTGCAAATTTTACTTGAGAAGTTGGAATGTTGGGATCCTCCGTTGACGTCCTTGATCAGCTGCTCAGAATTGTCCGTAACCGGGGACACGGCTAAGTACTTAGTTTTGACACTCTCGAGAGGTTGTGCACGTTCACCACTTGACTAAATCAGCCCAAACTATCCTCTACACTCCAGCAGTGATAAGGAAAAAGAGAAGATTGAGACGAGATCTTTCAGAGGCATTTTCCCACCCCATACCGCCCTGACGCGCTCCACCTACAAACCTCTACCACCACCTGTCAAGCCGAGGTGAGTCCACGCAACTATTCGATCAAGACAGAGCCCATATGACAAATGGCTGCACTGGAAGCAATCTTCACTTGGAGTAACTTCAAATCCCTTTGTTCCGGGGTGGCCGTCCACAAGTGTAATTCCTCAGGTAAAACCCCTGGAAACCACTCAACATAAACCAAGCAATCCCAATTCCACCCAGGTGATTCATTAACTTAGTAAATGTGTACTACCTCAGGTAAAACCCTTGAGAAGCCAGTTAACTGATTTTAAAACTTTTATCATTTGCATAACTAAGCAAGTCTACCATGTTAATATAGGATTCTAGACCAACTAGTATAGGGGTGCTATTCTAAATAGTTTTTGTATAGCAATACTATCCAACACATGCTTATAGAAAAATACTCTACTCATGCATATACAAAATACTTAGGAAATTTATGAATGTGCCACTTGCCTTTGATAGTTGTCGTTGCTTACAAACTCTTTTCAACGTAACTCAGAGCTCTCTGTTCAATCTAAACAATATAAACAAACAACAATATAACAATCAACGCAAAATCAAACATGTAAACAACATAATATTTTGGCTTGGTCTTGATCAAAATGATCACACAAGGATTTTGTAAAAATGATTAACACATTTTAAAAACCAAAGTTTTGCAAAACAAAATATTTTAAAAGACTTTTAGCACAAACTTAAATATATAAAACATAAATAACTTAAAAAAGGTTTTGTGTCTCTAGACAGAAGCAAGTATTTAGGTTATTTTTCTATTAAGAAAACAAGTTGAAAAGATTTATAGAATTTAGGTTATTTAGGTTTTGTGTGCATATAAGTAATTTGCATTGGAATACAAATGCACACATATAGGTTCAAACCTTCTCCAACACATAAACCAACATGATATGTCACAAGAGAACATTTGGAAAGGATGAGACATATCAATATACAAGTTGAGACTTTAAGATGGAGATCATACCTTGTGCATAAAGATGTAGAAATAATACCATAATACCAATGCACAATAGAATATAGTGTCAACCATAGATAAATCCGAAAACCATATGTCTCACACCATACATAAATGACATGGTTCACAAGCACACAAATAGCAAATGTATCAAGCAAATAAGTTCAACAACTTAAGATAAATGGACACAAGCTGTCGTGATTTTGTGCACGGTAGTGCCATCAGGGGATGACTTGAGTGGGTGGAGCCGAAAGGGCGCAAACGATGGCACTCGCTTGGGATTGGATACGTGTGAGGTCAGACCAAGACGTACCCAGGTTCAGGGCCCTCGTGTGGAGGTAACACCCCTACTCCTGCTAGAGCTCGTATATGGGTGAATACAAGGTTTACAATGGTGCTCCTCGAGCTGTTTTCAGTGTTCTCCTTCTCTATGTCGAGTACCAGAGGATCAGGATTCCAACCCTCTCTAAGGGGCTTTCGGCTCTCCTTATATAGGAGCTGGAGAGCCGGTTTACAGGGAAGTGTCGGGTTTCGCCTGGCCGCCGAATGGGGCCCGCCCAACGGTCATCTGCAGTGTCGGGCCGCCTGACGTCGGCTACAGTACCGGGTACTGTGGGCGACGCTTGCCATGCCGGTCAGAGTAGTGGCCGGCTGCTTTATGTCTTGTCGGTGTCGGCGACGGGGCACTGTGCGCGGGGCACTGTACACTGCTCATGGTGTCACGGATGGCTAGGGGACTCGGTAGGGCTCCGACCCATGCTGCCTTGTCTGGGGATATTTACTTCGCGTGGAGGCTCCTGCATTCCGGCTGGCAGGAGCGGCCGGTGGCGTCTTCCGGGTGCCGGCTGGCGGAAGCAGCCGACACGGACTTCCGGGCTGCCGGCTAGCGAGAGCAGCCGGTAAAAGTTTTTCTAGGGTGCTGATTACCACCCGGTGGTGATAACCCCGATAGTAGCCCCCGAGCGCGTGGGTGCTTTGAAACCGCTGTCGGCTAGATGCATCCGGGAGCTCTCCCTGAAAAGTTGTTGATGTAGCTATGGCAGTTGCTGATTTATCGGCTGGGGGAGCCGGTCATATGGAGGACTCCGCACTCGACATCACGGCTAACATAAGCCACGACGCGCGGCGCAGAACGCAGCGCACTTCATGAGTTCCTGTGCATGGGATCTTCTGTGGCAACCGCCCACGCGCGGGATCGTGTGCGATAACTGACCGTTGCGTGGAGATCGTGTGCCTGCCGTCAGCACTCGTGCGCGGCAATTAGGGGCGTCATTTACTCGCCGCGTGGCGTGATTAGCGGGCGGTTACCGTCCCTCCTCCCTTAAATATTCACCGTGGGGAAGAGGGGAGGGGATCCACTATTCATTGCCTTCTTCTTCTTCGTCCTCTTCGCGCCCTTTCCCTTCTCTCGCATCCCACCATAGGAGCGCGTCATTCGCAAGCCACCGCCACCGCCGGCAACCCACCGGAGATGTCGACACGCGGAGCTTGGCTCGGCTCGCTGGCGAGCGCCAAGTAGGCGCGGCGATTCTAGAGTGAGGGCTATTGGCCAGCGAAGGAGCTGGTGGAGTGCCGCATTCCGGATAGGAAGGAGGTCCCGAACCCGAGGATCGGCGAGCGCGTTTGCTTCATCTCCCACATCGAGCGCGGGGTCGGGCTCCCGCTCAGCCCATTTCTGCAGAGCTTCCTTGGATTCTTCGGTGTCCAACTGCATCACCTTGGCGCCAACGCCGTGACGCAGTTGGCCTACTTCGTCACCCTTTGCGAGGTGTACCTGGGGATATGGCCCAGCGTCGAGTTCTTCCGAACCCTCTTCTTCCTCAAGGGGCAGACAAAGCAAGGGGGAGGACCGCTCGTCGACTGTGGCTCCGCCTCGATCTAGGCCCAGGCTGGGACCGGGCTCTTCAAGCTTTCCCTCCTCGACTCCGTGCAGAAGTGGCACCAGAGCTACTTCTACGTGAAGAACAAGCTGGAGGTGGGCCACATTGGGCTGGCGTCGTACACGGTCGGGCCGCCGGCCAAGACCAACAGGAGCGCGCCGAAGGGCAGCCCTCACCCGGAAGGCGAGGCACTGGTATCGCGCCTGAGGAGCTTGATCACCTCCGGATTAACGTCCCGGGATCTGGCCCTCGCCTGGATTGCGCATCGAGTGATGCCGCTGTAGGAGCAAGCGCACAAGATGTGCTTCCTAGACGGGAGGAACGACCCGACCCGGACATCCCGGTTCGACCTCTCCCACGTAGCCGTGGTCGGCTGGCTGATCTCCATCTCCAAGGAGATGGTGGAGATGAACTGGACGTGGGGCCTGCTGCCGTACAGCCGCGACAACCGACCCCCCGTGGTGAGTGCCCTCTACTTGGACTCGCATGATTTCCTTTGTGGTTGATCTTCTTCTTCTAACCGGCTCGCAGCTCGCAGTTGTTCACGTGCCAGAGGAGCGAAGACGGACCCGACGGTCCGACCGTCGCCAAAAACCTACCCGGCCCCGCGGAAGGATCCGGAGAGAACCAGGATCCGGACAACGAGGGGGATGATGAGGAGGAGGCCGAGGCGGACCCGAATGAGGAATTGGAGCCGGAGGCAAGCCACGCCGAGGGCTCATCAGCTGCTTCTGGTAAGTCAAACCTCCCACCCGACATGCAGGACTGGCCGGATGAAGGAAGTACTGAGGTTGCTCGCGTCCCCGAAGGGGATGACGATGAGGTTGTAGAGATCGCGCCGCCGCCGTCTCCCAAGGTGGCCAAGCGGCTGCGGTCGTCCAACGCGGCGAGCTGGAAGGACGACGAACCGGCTCCAAAGAAAGGGCGTGAGGAGCCGGCCCGGAAGGTCGTGCTGAAGCCGGAGAGGAGGCGGGCGATCCGGCCCGTTCTTGAAAGGTGAGGTTCTTTCGGCGAAGTGCTTGTATTTGTCTTTGTTTTCTTCTTGTCTCTGACGATTGCTCTTCGCAGGGACGCACTGTTGATGGCCGAGCCCAGGTTAGTGCCGTGAGCGTACCCGCTGCCGGGTGGCGGCGATGACGTGGAGGTAACCTTGGCGACGAAGCGGGCTTCGACTCCCCAGCCGGAGTCGTTCGCCCGGGTCGAGCTGGGAGGCGGGAGCCGAGAGGACGCGGAGGGGACCGGGTCGAAGGCCTTGGCGACCATCGCTGAAGGCGGGATGGTGGTGGCTGACGCCGGGGTCAGCTCTCCCGTGCGTCCGAAAGTGGCGGTTGGGCCGACGGATCCTCCGGCCGACGCGAAGGCCGTGGAGGAGCTGGCGGTGGTGTCGGGGCCGACGGTGGTGACGAAGGCCGCGTCGAGGACGCGGCGGCTGGCGGCGATGCCGGGGCCTTGCTGGCCATGGAGGTGGCCGCGGGGGAGAAGCCGTCGTGGAGGGGAGCCGGAGGTGCGGCTTCTTCGGCCATTCCGACCTCGCACCAAGCCGCGACGGAGGGTGCCACGGCGGGGGATGCCTTCCGGTTGGAGCGGCTCCACCAGCCGATGGCACCCTTAGAGCTTATCGGCGGCATGGAGAAGGGCTTCGAGGCCGGGCTCGCAGGATGTCATCTTCTTCGGGAGACGATCGAGGTACGTATCACTACGCTCCAGGTGCCCGGAGCCGGTCACGAGTAACGGCTAGGGTTTTGTTTCTCTTCTGATGCTTTTGCCTCTTTTCCCAGCATGCGCTGCAGGAGCCGGTGGAGAGGAACCAGGCACTGGAGGAGAAGGTGCGGCTTCTCGAGCAGCGGCTCGGAGATGCTGACAGTAAGATTTTGCTGTCCTGTCTCTTGTTTCTGATTTCTTCATTTATTCTCAACTGCTCATGGGCGGCCTCCGCGCCGGCAGGGGTTTTGAGGTAACTTCCTCTCTTGCGAGAGAAACTGAAGAACTACCTCCCCGCAGGCTTGATGGCGCAGAAACTTGATGCCAAGACAAAGGAGTTCGAGGAGGAGACGGCGGGTCTTCGCTACCGCGCCTTCCAGTCCGACAGGTACAAGAACGAGGCTGACCGATAGAAGACCTGCGTGGAGCGGCTGGAGAAGTCCAACGGTGATCGCCATGACCAGTTTGACAAGCTTGTCGGGTGGAAGGACCAATTGGTGGCGCAGCTGGAGGAGGCGAAGAAAGAGGCGACGGACGTCTCTGCCAAGCTTGTCGAGCGGGTGGAGGCCTTCGAGCTCCTGGACCGGACGGTGAAGGAGGAGAAGAAGGCGCATGCTGAGGCCATCCGGTTTCACGAGGGCCGCCAGAAGGAGCTGCAAGATCAGCTCGATCAGATTGACCAGGCCATCCTCCGTAAGCTTTTTATCCCTTGCGATTTTTCCGTTTGCCCTTCTTCTTGCTTCCGTCTTGGCTTAAATTTCCGGCTACAGGCTTCTACTTGGACGCTGGCGAGGAAGCGCCCGAAGGGTCTGCCGTGGAGCGGCTTGCCGATATTGGTAAGCACATGGAGGGGTTCCGGTCGACGGGCGTCGCCATCTGCGAGGCCTTGTTACCGGACGAGAGCGTAGCTGACAGCGCCTCTCGCCTCGCAGCTCGGCTCCACAGTGTGCCCCAGCCTTTGGACGCGTTCCAGGATACGGCAGCTCGCGGGGGAGCCGAAATGGCGCTGATGATGATTCTCTCGTGGTACAAGAGCGCCAACATCTCGCAGATCTCCGCCGGCTTTCGAGCCGCCACTCGGTTCGAAGACCTGCGCAAGACCGAGGGCCTCGCGCTCGCCGCCAGCCGGATCCAGCGGGTGGTGGAGTACGACGATATCGTGGGCGCGGTGCAGGAGCCAACAAAGGCGTCCGAGCGGAGCCAGGAGCCGACGAAGGCGCCTGAGCAGAGCAGGGAGCCGGCTGCTTGAGTTTGATCCCCGGGATGTCGGGCGTAGCTGTACATATAATTTTAATCTTTGCGCCATGTTTGTCATGCCACCATTTGTGAAACTTGATGTGGAGCTTCGACTCTTTTAGTTATTTTGCTTCTGTGTTTTTGACTTCGTGCTTTTTCTTGTCTTGGCCCGGTGAGAGCGTGCCCACCGGGTGTCCCCAGCCCCCGAGTTGCGAGCCGGTTCACTGTGGGAACTGGGTCGGAACTCTTGGACCCGGTACTTGAAGAAAATGCGTGGGTGCAGCCGCCCGGTGTCGGCTTGTTTGGCGGAGCAGACAAGTTGTGTTTGTGTCGGTCACAAAATAGGATATATCTTTAGCACACGAGTAAGAAATTCATGTAAGTGAATGCTTTCACATCTTTTGGCTTGGTACGCAATTTTAGGGAGCCAACTCGCCCTTGCCCGGCTATTTTAAGATCTTTCTTGTGCGCTTTGCCACCCGACGTAGGCTCTTGCCGGCTGGTCAGCCGGGTTGCAGTCTGCAGCCGGAACCGAAGAGATGCCGGGATGCGCGTGTCACAATACTTATGATCTGGTAGCCAGAATTAGGCGTGTCATGGAGCCGATGGCCGCTCTTTCCTTAGGTGTTTTTCATGTGCCAGCGACCTCGGGCTTTTGCTCTTGCCAGCCGAACTGCCGGGTTGCGGGTCTGCGGCTGGAACCGAAGAGTGCGCCTCTGGTGCTGCACACGTTACTAGGCCAGGCCTTTGGGAAAGGAAGGCCGCAGGCGACCGGCGAGCCCCCGGGTTTGGGCCGGTTGAGCCGGAAGAGAGCCGCAGGTGACATGCAACAAAGAACTTGACATGAACGGCCAGCCCCCAAGTGTCGCTTGGGGCTGCCTATCTTAATTCATAATTTGGATACAGGTGTACGTACATTTTACACTCAAGTGTAGAAGGGGCGGAGGAGGTTGGCATTCCAAGGCCTCTCCGACTCCTCATCCGACGTGTCCTTCTCGTTTTTCCTCGGCTCCCGCGCATCGACGATGTAGTAAGCATCATTGTGCAGAGCTTTGCTGATGATGAAGGGTCCCTCCCATGGCGGGGAGA
Source organism: Poa pratensis (assembly GCA_947311845.1). Taxonomy (NCBI): domain Eukaryota; kingdom Viridiplantae; phylum Streptophyta; class Magnoliopsida; order Poales; family Poaceae; genus Poa; species Poa pratensis. Next base: position 39,128,225 of record CAMZMU010000098.1, read on the forward strand.
GCTTGTGCATGCCCTTCTTGTCCTGGATCAGCCGGAGTACGAGGTCGCCTTCGCGAAATGCAATTGGGCGGATCCGTCGGCTGTGGTAGCGGCGGAGATCTTGCTGGTATATGGCTGACCGCGACAAGGATAGCTCGTGTACCTCCTCGAGCAGGTCGACTCCGTCTTCCCGGACTTCCTTGGCCTCTGCTTCCGTGTACAGGGTAACCCTGGGCGCGTTGTGCTCAATGTCGACGGGTAGGACGGCCTCAGCTCCGTATACGAGGAAGAATGGAGTGTAGCCGATGTAGGGGTTGGGAGTGGTGCGCAGGCTCCAGAGGACCGCTGGCAGCTCATCGAGCCAGCAGCCGGGAGCCCGATGTAGAGGTTCCTCCAGCCGGGGCCTGATGCCTGGTAGGATTAGGCCGTTCGTCCTCTCCACCTTCCCGTTGGCTTGCGGGTGGGAAACGGAGGCGACGTCGAGCCGGATGCCTCTGTTGCCGCAGAAACGAGCGAAGACGCCCTTGGCAAAGTTCGTGCCGTTGTCGGTGATGATGCTGTGCGGGTACCCGTATCGGTTGATGATGTCCTGGAAGAAGGAGATGGTGGAGTAGCCGTCCAGCTTCATGATGGGCTTCACTTCGATCCACTTGGTGAATTTGTCAACAGCCACGAGAAGGTGTGTCAATCCGCCACGTGCCGTCCGGAAAGGGCCGACCATGTCGAGTCCCCAGACGGCAAATGTGACACCCCTCCCTGGCACATATCACCAGATAGGCAATCGCCCCGTGCGCCAGCCCAAGATATCTGGCCACACGTCACGACAGTGCAACATCATGGAAATCATTACATAATCATGCACAAGAAGTGCTACAAATGGATTACAAGGCCATCAAGGCATGACCAAAAATCAAGCCAAGCATGGCTCAGGACAGAGTTTAACTGGCAGCGGAAGACGACTAAGGCAATGGCTTGGAGCGGCTCCACTCCACAGGCATCTGGCTGGGCTACTGATCCTAGCACGCTCTTGCTCCATGTCCTCGCTAAGGTAGAAGATAAGTACGTCCTCGCCAATATCTGGCCACAAACACAAGGCCCGTGAGTATATTTGTATGCACTCCGCAAGAATCGCCACTCACTACAAATAATACAACAATCATGCAGCAAGATATACATTGGAAATAAAATCCTACAACATGGCAGGGTGTACTCTAGATACATGACATAAAAGTAGCATGGCATTGACAACCAAACATGTCATAAGCAAGCAACGGGGTTATCACCAGTACAGAGTCCAAGCCAGGTGGTGTTGGATCATGCACTGGCAATCATACAAAGAGATTACCTGTGACGGGTAAACGAGTGTACCAGTTGGTACCAAACAATACACCACAACACCTGTGATCACTGCTAGGCCCACTGGCCTCATCATTCCACTTTGGGCATGCACGGTTGATGTTGGCTCAGGCCTAACTCTAGGCTCCCAACGATCACACCGCCATCCTATATCATGGGTAACCATCTACATCTCAATGCAACATTCCCTGCATCATCTTATTTGTTTATTTAGTGAGATCAGGTCGTTCATTAATTCTTTCAAACAGAACTTAGGTTTAACCTCCTGACACGACAAAGACACATAGTGTGACTGACACTGAAATGTTGTTCCATATCCCAGGAATGAGGCTAGCTGCTAAATTGACACTCTCGAGAGGTTGCAGTTACCACTCATCTAGATGCACCATATAGCCGGTACTTTAGGAAATCTTCCTTAAGACGACCTGATACACTTACATGACCGTTCACGATACCAAGACACTCTCTGTATAGCTACCGACATAACTCTATGTCTTATGACGAAGTGAATCCGGCACGTCCCCAACCCATGAGCGACGCCTAGCTCCGGAACCTTCGCAAGACTAGCCCCGACCACAAAGGTAACCGACTAGACTTGCCAAAATGGTAGCATCAAAGGAGGCTCAATAGGTTACGTAGGCCACGGCCCGCCCATATGAGCGACAGTGGTAGTGCTTTCGATGTTCATATTAGTGGCACTATGGACTGACCCTATCGATGTTTGGAGGGGTGTTTCATTTAATCAAGTTTCATCATTCACAAGTCCAAACAACCGAGGATTAGTCCAACAAAACAACCACAATATCACAATAATATATCTTCAAACAACAAGATATTAGCTACATAATATTTCAAGCAACAGTTTGTTTGTATTGACCGGGTGACTGTGGCGGAGCTACCTTCGACCAGCGCCATCACAGATCAATACAAAAGGTAGCACAAGTGGTTTGCGTCGATCGGGTGACTGTGACGGAGCTACCTCTGACCAGAGCCATTGCAGATCGACTACAAAAGATAGCACAAGTGGTTTTCGTCGATCGGGTGACTGCGGCGGAGCTACCTCCGACCAGGGCCATCGCAGATCGACTACAAAAGATAGCATAGTTGGTTAGCGCCGACCGGGTGACTGTGGCAGAGATACCTCCGACCAGCGCCATCGCAGATCGACGTTAATGTTTTAGGGTGGTACATCACTCCACCATTCCATTGACGGTGGCGGTTCCCCCAGTCCATTGTCTCAAGAATGATGTGTGTTTGATAAATATTAACAATACATAATATAACCAAGCAAGTACGATAAATAGATATGCAACATGATATGCAACATGGCAGGAGCAATATTACAAGTTTCATATTAAACACAAACAATAACAGACCGACATAATATATACAGTACGCAGACAAATATAAACACTCGCCATGGCAACAGGCAAATACACAAACAACATTGCGGGACTGCTCATAGCAAGGGGTTAGCTTGCCTTAGGAGACGGGTTCCAAATGATCCGGGAGGTCTCGGTGTCGTCGCGCGCCGAAAACTCGAAAAACGACTAAACCCCGGAACGGTAAACAACGTGTTAAATAAAGTAAACGAAACTAAATATTTTCAAAGACATCAAAACCAGTACCAACGGAAAGATCTCGTCGAGACGAAGATTTAGAAATTTGAATCACCGAAAACGGAGCTACGGTTTAAAAGTTTCGAGTGTTTGAAAACCTGTCCAGCGGGAAAAGAAAAAAAAGTTCCGCGAAAAAAACAGCACGGGCCACTGCTGGGCCGCGTGCGCGCCTGTGCGCGCGCTGCGCCTGGCTGGGCCGCGAGCAGGCCGTGGGCTGCTGCGCCCTGGGCAGGCTGAAAACGGTTCGCAACGAAAAAAGAAGAAGAGAAGAACAGATCGATCTTCTTCATCCTCCCGCTCGCGTACTAGATGGCCATGGATCGGCCGGGGACGGCCGGGGAGCGCGTCGGGAGGCCGGCCGGTGGCGGGGACGGGCCCGGGGCGGTACGCCGAGGCCAGGGGAGGCAGGGCCGCGGCGGGGGTCGCCTCCAACTCGCATGCCCGAGCTCGGACTATGGTGGCAATGGTGGAGAATTTTTTGGTGGCTCTGCTCTCGCGTTCTGGCACCGAATGAGGAGGGCAGGGGAGAGGGAAATGGGGAGGAGTGGCTAACCTTTGCTCGAGCTGCTCTGGGGTGGTCTTATATAGAGGGAGAGGAGGAGGATTTGATGGCACCGACGGCCACCGGTGCACCAACCTTGCTCCAACGATTAAATGGCAGGGGATAGGCTCGGGCTGGATAGGGGCGACTCCGGTATGAGCCAGGGGAGCAAGAGAGGGATTGGTCGCTGCGGGGGTTGGTCTGGGATACGGGAACAGCAGGGGACCGGAGGAATAGGAATGCGCAGGACGCCGACATGCGCGCTCTGGCGTTCGGAGTGCGCCACGGGCGGCATCGTCGCGTTCCTGACAACTCGGAGCACCAAACGGACAACGGTTTCCACCACTGGGTTCGTAACGACGAGAACAACACAACCAAACAAGAATCCCTCAAGGATTCCAAACTTTACAGAGTAAGATTTTCAGAAAATCAAAGGCACCGAAGGTGCTCGATGAAATGACAGGGGCCTTGCACATCTAAGAAAAATCCCAAACAATTACCACTGGGTATGTTTGGTATAAGGAGGGTGTCTAAGGAGTTTGAGCTCATTTGGTGTTGTGGAAAAGGGGTTTTGCAAAAATCCGCTAAGCCGCGTACCGGCATTGATTTCCGGCTTACAAAGGAAGTTGGTCAAAACTTGTTCAAATGGGTTTGGGTTCAACAGAAGAAGTGTAGGAAATACAAAAATATGCATCTCCCTAAATTATGAGAATTTTCCGAGACTCCTAAGTTGACTGAATAAATTTGGGATCGGGGCCGACATTTAAGAGTTAACTCCGAAATTGGAAATATTGAATTGGAGTATGAAATGGTTTTGGGCGGGTCTTCTCGAAATGGGTAGGGGAGTCCTCCGGAATTCCAAGAGAGAGCAAACTCCAAGTCAAATCGCCTCGAAAGATTTTAGGAACCACTTATTAAAACTAGGAAAAAGTTTTCCGGCGTCCAAAAATAATTTAAAATCCGGCCTAATTTTTGGGGTGTTACAGCAAACGGCCAGGTGATTGGGATTGTCTTCGGGGCTGAAACCGGTACATGCTGCTGCGCGCGAAAGAGCTGGCAGCCGGTACACTTGCGGACCAGGCGCTCCGCTTCCTCCAGGGCGGTTGGCCAGTAGAAACCGTGGCGAAGTGCCTTGGCTGCAATGGCCCTTGATGATGCGTGGTGGCCGCACTCTCCTTGGTGGATGTCCTTGAGGAGGTCGCGGCCCTCCTCTGGCTTGACGCAGCGCTGGAATACGCCAAAGACGCTGCGCTTGTATAGCTCGTTGTTGATGATGGTGTAGGCCTTGGATCGGCGGTGGATTTGCCAGGCCAGGACCTCGTCCTCTGGCAGCTCGCCCTTGACAATGTAGGTGAGGAATGGCTGCGCCCAAGATGGCACTTCCCGGATGGCGAAGATGCTCTCCTCCGTCGGCTCCTCAGCCCCCGGGTCCGTGGAGCCGACAGCCGCCGAAGAGGAGGCAGCCCTCGGGTCCAGGTAGATGATGGATTCGGAGTCTGTCGATGGCTTGATTGACGGCTTGCGCAGGTGCTCGAGGGAGATGCCGGGTGGGATGGCTTGCCGGGTGGATCCGATCCGGGCTAGCGCGTCGGCTGCTTCGTTGTTGGCGCGCGGGACATGGTGGAACTCGCACCCTTTGAAGCAGCCGGAGAGTTGCTGGACGAAGAAGCGGTAGGCGGCCATGTTGGCGTTCTTGGCATCCCAGTCTCCAGAGACTTGCTGCACCACCAGGTCCGAGTCCCAAATATGTTAATCAAGAAATTTTATTGTATATCCTTTTCTCAAATTGCTCCCATGCGTAATATTGATAAATTTGCAAAAATTATTCGCTCTTTGTGATACTTGTTGCTTTTATCAAAGCATCCCAACTATCTCTAGTTCCGTTATTCATATTTGCGATGCCTTCGATGTGTTTATGTTTGAAGTTTATTAATATACAATATGATAATATTGATCTATGTGCTATTCTTTCTAGTAAAGATCTTATTGGTATATTTTATATCCTTTTGGATATCCAATTCTCTTATTTAGTAACTAATTTTGTGTGTGCATGTTTGTTTGTGGATGTATATCATCATGATTGTTGTCTACTTAGAAACTCATATACATGCTCTCTAGTTGTTATCCTAATTCTTTGGTGCCACTTTTTTATTCCCTTTTGATTCTTTGGTGGCTCCGGAAAGAATTTGCCTTATGAGTATGTGTCTTATTTTATTGCATTTTTGTGGACTCATTTTTTTCTTGTGGAGATTTTTGACCTCATGCTTGTCTTGGTGAGCATGTTGATTTCTATTTGCAATGGTTATGACACAAGTTTTGCTTTTTATTGAGCTTGTGAACCTATTTGCCATCTAGTTGGTTGAAATCTTCTTTAGTTAGTGTGTGTTGAAAAGACATACTTTGCACTATGCTTATCATATTTTTGAGACTATGTTGATGTTTAATGCTCACCATTGTGTCTTATAAAATGTTTTGCCATGTCACACACACATCATTTTGTTGGGCCTTTATCTATTGATGTTCCTTTCAAAATTGGTATCTTTTGTTGGTCTTTTATTTGATGCTCAACCATATGATTTTTGCAAGTGCATGCTTTGTTTCATATCCTATGCTCCCTTGCACATGTTATGTGTTTCAAAAGATTTTGGTGGAGTGATGATTCCATTTTTGTGCACTTTGTATTCAAATGCAAAAATTCTAAATAGTGCATAAATATTGGGGAACTCCTCTATTTTCTATCGAAACACTCTTTTGCTCTTATCATAATATCTTTTGTTCAATTGGTTCGACGGATCTTTTGGTTGCTTGGTTTTCATTTGGAGAAGTTTAGAGGGTTACCCTCATTATCTTTTTGCAGATTTTTGGATCCTCAATATAGTTTTATCTCCTCCAACTATTCGTCGTTGGATATGTGTATTTGATTTCACTCATATTATGAGAAATGCACAAACTATGGAGGAGCTCTTACTATATTGACTTTTAAATTTTTCCGGCCATTTCAGCAATGGATGCCAATGGGGGAGAAGTTTAGAGAGTTTAAGCGAATTTGGTTTTATGCTTTGGTTCTATTCTTAAGTATTTCCTTTCTTACTCTTGCATCCTTACTTGTTTCTTTCCAAGGTTGCTTAATTCATTATATAAACCCGCGTAAAAAAGATTGTCATCAATTACCAAAATGGGGGAGATTGAAAGAGCATGGTGCCCCCATGTGTGGTTTTGGTAATTAATGAAAATCCCTATGAACTAATGGTTGCATTGAGTTTATACTTGTAGAGTGTGTTCATAGGAAATGCTTGAAAACCATATGTTGGTTTCAAGGTTGAAAGGAGAAGATTAAGTTGATGACCAAGATGTTCAAGGTGTGATCCGAAGAATGGTCATGATGGTGTTGAGGATATTTCAAGTATGTATTGAAAAAGAAAATTGTGTGAACATTCATGTTTACCTTCAAGACATCATCATAATGAAGAGAGAAGAGAAGATACAAAGTTGATCAAGACAAAGTGCTTAGAATGGATTCAAGTTGATCAACACACAAAGCTAGAAGATGTACCAAGTGGGATCATGTGATCTCATCATATGGTAAGCAATTGTCCATATAGCTTTGTGAACTAACCCATGATCTATGTGTGTGGTATTTCTATGTTGGGTTAGGTATCTTTCCATGGGCTTGCGTCAAAAGGAAGATTTTATATAACCCATGGAGGATGACGTCAAGTGGTGATCGTCATCAAGGGTGTGATGTGCAAGTTAAAGATGAGCATCTAGAAGAGATTATATGCTTGAATCTTGCCACCCATATGAAGATTATGGTCAAATGAAGATGTGCATAAAAGAGGCTCTCCCATAATGGTGTATGTGGAGCAATTTGCGAGTCTTCACCGAGCAAAGTGCAATCAATAAATGTGGTCCAACTTGAGGAGATCAAGATCGTCATCATCTAACTCAAGTGGATTGTGCAAGGCAAAGGTATGATCTTGATAGGTTTTCTATTTTACCGGTCTCATGATGTTAGTTGGGAGACTGGGTTATAGGATAGTAACGTACTATCAAGAGAGGCTCTCGAATGAGTAACTTGATTGTATCGTTCGTAGAGAACTCAAATCCTTACATACTTGGCATGATCTTTCTTGATTCTTATTTGGCTTTTCACTATGTGAGATTTTGGAGCTTGTCATGATCTTCAAGACAAGATCAAATTCATCAAAAATGGATTTCGTATGAAAAACTTGTTGCGTTTTTTATTTTGAAGGTTTTACCGGTTCTTCATTTTAGAGAGGTCAAACCTCTCTCCTCTTGATTTATCCTCCTTTTTTGATATTTGATGTTTCTCCGTATGAAGAGCTAGATCTTGTTATTAGCTTTAAAACAAGCCCAAATTCATCGAAAACGGAATTCGGATGCTTAAGATATGGCCGTTTTCGTTTTGGTGTTTCTGCAGTTTTCAGGGGGACGGAAGTTCCGGACCTTAGGCCGGACATTCTGGCCCCGGATATATCCGGTCAAATATCCGGCCCCTATACAGTGAGGAGCACCTCAGGATGCAAGTGGCTGCGGCTCCCACCGAACCCACTTGCGCCACCCGCGAAAAAATACCTAAACAGCCTACACGGAAGCCCGCTAAACTTTGGTGGCGTATGTGGTATAGCCCACAAAACCCAGTGTTGCCAGCGGCGCTAGCCGTGCTCCTTTCATCTGCAACGGTGGCCGACGGCCGATGCGTCGCCGCCATCCTAGTAGTGCTCCGCTTCTTCTCCATCCGCCCCAGCGCCCCCTTGCCTCTACCTTCCAGGCGCTAGCCCTATTCTGCTGGCCCTGGAGGCCTGGACTCCGGGCCAGACGCCATGCTTTAGCTCGAGGCTCTGAGCCTCTGACACCTTCCTCCAGCTATGACACACAGATGTTATCTTATACTTTCTACGGTTGATGTGGCCGTGAGGCTGCCCCTCCCTGATTCAGTTATTATTTCTAATCAAGAACCGATATTGCTTTCTAACTTGGTTCCTCCTAAACTGTTGTTTCAAGTCAACAGAACATGGCGTTTTTGGCAATACTTATTGCGGGCAGTTTTTTTTTGCGGCTACCCATTACAGACAGTTTGATTATGTGCTGAGTTTAATTAGAGCGGTCTCCAGAGTGTGCGTGTTCATCGACTCATCCAACGAGAATCGCAGCAGAGCTGCAACGGAGCAGGAACATGACATTAATGCACAAAGATGACCAGAGAGTGGCCCGCATCAAGCGAGAAAGAGATATCACATCGCGGCGTTGCAGAGCCGTTTAACCGCAGAAAGCCGCCAGGCACATTGCGTGGACACAACAAAACCCACCAAACGGATATACGGCGGAAGGGGCTACGCATGCATCGTCCGACGAGCGCGCCACTTACATCCCTAGGAGCACCACGCGCGTCCAGGGCGCCCAGGTTGCTCCGGAGGCTCCGGAACTGCTCCGGTAGTTCTGGGGTAAGTTGCGAAAATTCCGGCCCACGCAGGAAAAACTGCCCCAACGGTTGAATTTGGTGGGGACCTTTTTAAGGGGTCTTCTTCCCCAATGGTTTCCAAGTTTTTTGGCAGCCCTTGTTTCTCTCTCTCCTCCATTGTTGGGCACCTCAAAAACTTGGAGATCTCTCTATTCCCCCAACCAAACCTAATTCCTTTTGGTTAAAGAGAGAGGAGATCTAGATCCACATTTCTACCAAACCATATCTCTTCTATGTGAAGGGAAACCTTGGGATTCATTTGTTAAGTTCTTTCTTGTCCTTCCTCTCTCGTTCCTCCATAGCACTAATTGTTTTGGTGGGATTTGAGAGTGAAAGATTTGAGCACCTCTTGTGTTCTTGCCATTGCATTAGTTGCATCGGTTTGAGTTCTCCACGAAGATTCGTGGAAGTGAAAGGTTGTGAGCTTGTTACTCTTGGGTGCATTGTGTGCTCTAGACGGTTGGTGTTGTCGGAGCTCTTCTTGGTGTGAAGCTTTGGGCAAGCTTCAGGAGCCTCCAATTGGGTTGTGGAGATTGCCCCGGGGAAATCCTAAAGGTTTGGTCAACGTCTTCAAGTCGACCTCGTAGTGGATTGAGCTCTTCCCAGGAAGGGGCTCAAGAAGAATAGGGTGAGCACAATCGTACGTTGGAGTGTCTTGGTGGCTCCACACCCCTCCAACGAAGACGTATTTCCATTGGGAAGGAACTTCGGGAATTACATCGTCGTCTCCACTTGTCTCGGTTATCTCTATAACCGACCTCTTTACTTGTGTATTTACTTTGTGATAGCCATCGTGCTTGAAGTCATATATCTTGCTATCACCTTGTTGTTCATCTTGTTTATATTAAGTTGTTGTTGGTGCACATAGTTGAGCCTAGTTGATTTAGGTTTTGTGCTTGATAAATTAAATCCTAGTTTTATTCCGCATTTATTCAAGCATAAATCGTAATTATTTTAAATCGCCTATTCACCCTCACCCCCTCTAGGCGACATCCTTGTCCTTTCAACAGGTTTGAACCGGAAGCTGGCACACTCATTATTGGTAGATAGATATATTTCTTCCTGGATGAAAACTAGAAAGTTACATGTTGATTCTGATATAACATGCATCAACCAAGAGCTTCCAATCATATATAACATGCAAATTAATTAAGATATAATCACATAAAAGAGGACAATATAATCCTTGGAGGGTAATTAGCTAGTCAATCAATTTGTAAAGGTGAGTGTTGATTGTTTTCATTAGGAACAAGTCAACGATTTCTTTTTTATTTTAACAGCGAAAAAAACTGTTTCTAAAAATGATAGATTTTATTTGCTAGCTAGCCACACCGTCGCCAAAGCCCAAAGTCAAAAGTTATGAAGATTCACGCGAGCGCACGTGCTATGTGTGTGGAGTACAAGCCTTTGTGCGTTTATACCATTTTAGATGTCAACAAGAGCTTCCCTTATACGGTGGTCTCAATCTCGTTGCCTTAGCAATGTGGGACTAAACATTTGCCATGGGTTTAGAATCTTCAGGTCTTTTTAAGGGCCACAGTCTCTCAAATGGGCCACATTCTCACCACCGTCCATGGAGTCCCCTGCAAGCACTACTAAACCGGTCCTTAAATTTAATTACATGTTTGCCCGTCGATGCTGCGACGACCCGGCGGCGACCGAGTGCAAATAAACATTTGACTGAATGGATGAATTATATGAGATTGTCTAGAAATGCTTGACACGCATGAACTGACCAGATGAATTAAATTAGTCATACATGGAACGTGAATAAAGAAGAAGATTGTGTTAAATCTATGCAACCTAATGAATGAAACTGTTATACATTTTTTGTTAACGTGAATCACGTTGCCGCAATTTAAGTTGTTTGAAACTAGGGTCTAGTATATGAAAGAGTTCATTACAAGATCGGCGACCCGCCTCCAAAGACAGGTTTGAACCGGGAGCTGGCACACTCATTATTGGTAGATAGATGTATTTCTTCCAGTACCAAAACTTGAAAGTTACATATTGATTCTGATATAACATGCATCAACCAAGAGTTTCCAATCTGATATAACATGCAAATTAATTAAGTTATAATCACATAAGGGAGGACAATATAATCCTTGGAGGGTAATGAGCTAGTCAAGCACTTTGTAAACGTGAGTGTTGATTGTTTTCATTAGGAGCAAGTCAACGAGTACATTTTTCTCTTAACAACAAAAAATACCGTTTCTAAAAATGATAGATTTTATTTGCTAGGCTAGCCGCGCCGTCGCCAAAGCCCAAAGTCATAAGTCGCGAATATTCACGCGAGCGCACGCGCTATGTGTTTGGAGCACAAGCCTTTTTATATTTGTACCATTTTAGATGTCAACAAGAGCTCCCCTTATAAGGTGGTCCTAATCTCCTTGCCTTGCAATGTGGGACTAAAAGTTTGACATGGGTTTAGAATCTCTAGGTCTTTTTATGGGCCACGGTCTCTCAAATGGGACACATTCTCACCACCGTCTATGGAGTCCCCTGCAAGATGTACTAAACCGGTCCTTTAATTTAATTACATGTTTGCCCACCGGTGCTGCGACGACCCGGCGGCGACCGCGTGCAAATAAACCTTTGACTGAATGGATGAATCAAATGAGATTGTCCAGAAATTCTTGACATGCATGAACTTACCAGATGAATTAAAATAGTAATACATGGAACATGAATAAAGAAGAAGATTGTGTTAAGTTTGTGCAACCTAATGAATGAAACTGTTGTACATTTTTTGTTGACGTGAATCACGTTTCTGCAAGTTAAGTTGTTTGAAGCTAGGGTCTATTATATGAAAGAGTTCATTACAAGATCGGGGACCGCCTCCAAAGACATGTTTGAACCGGAAGCTGGCACACTCATTATTGGTAGATAGATGTATTTCTTCCAGGACGAAAACTAGAAAGTTACATATTGATTCTGATATAACATGCATCAACCAAGAGCTTCCAATCTGATATAACATGCAAATTAATTAAGATATAATCACATAAGGGAGGACAATATAATCCTTGTAGGGTAATTAGCTAGTCAAGCGCTTTGTAGTGAGCGTTGATTGTTTTCATTAGGAGCAAGTCAACGAGTTCTTTTTTTTCTTAACAGCGAAAAAATCGTTTCTAAAAATGATAGATTTTATTTGTTATGCTAGGCGCGCCGTCGATAAAGTCCAAAGTCATAAGTCGCGAATATTCATGCAAGCGCACGCGCTATATGTGTGGGGTACAAGCATTTGTGTGTTTGTACCATTTTAAATGTCAACAAGAGCTCCCCCTATAAGTGGTCTCAATCTTCTTGGCATAGCAATGTGTGACTTCTTCATGTCTTTTTATGGGCCACAGTCTCTCAAATGGGCCACATTCTCACCACCGTCAGTTTTCTCGGCCGAAATCCAAATCCTACTCAAGGGTACATCCTTGGTGTCGCTTAGGCATCATAGACTGCATGATCACCATGCATGTCGGATCGCCCCTACCTAGCTGAGATGACGGCGGGACCAAGGTTACTAATCACAAAATGTCTCTTCTGTTTCCCATAGCACAAGTTACTTATTGTGAATTCTTAGAAAAACTCATGTTGATTTTGATATTTACAAGTCTTAGCATGTTAGCATAGAGTTAAATATCACTTCACACTAGATGCATCCATATATATCCAAATTGATCACTACATAAATGGTGGAATTAAGTACACTGAGGAAAGGCAGCCAACAATAACCTTTTTGTTAATGTTGCTCAAACTTGTAGATAGAAACGATTGGAATAACTGCAACACATTGCGAGGAACATAGTTTCTGCAAGGTCTCTTCAGAAATCAAACCCAATTAAACAACAATGGAGAAGTACACAGTATAAAAACACTATTGGCACACTCAAGAACAATAAACATAACAGATTGACAAGGCTCCAAAACTGATGGGAAATTATTTGGGATAAATGGCATAGAAGTTGAAGATTGACAAGTGATGGTCCATTTCATCATCTTCTTTCATTGCCTCTCTTGTACGGCCACCACTTGCTCAAGTCAATTTTTGTGACGATCTTTTCTTGAAATTGCTGCCCAAATGAAGCTTACTATCAAGGGCCAAAACATCATCGCTGTCTGGATGATGAGAATGCGTGCGAATGTCATCCATACTGGATTTCCCAGTCTACGAAATAAGGCTCTAGCTACAAATAGTCCTCGCAAGGGGTCTATGTATGCACACAGACCTATAAGAGAAGCCACCACACACACTGCAATCGAAGTCATATGAGCAATTGGGTCCAACATCACATATAGGCTTAGCACAAAAGCTGTAGCCAAGCTTGTGACTGCGCAAAATGCGAAGACTACAGCTACGTCGATGTGCCTAGAGCGCAAAGGCACATCGACCAGAGATTTCCCAGAGTACATGAGGTTGATGGTAGCTAAACCAGAGCAGGCGAACGCCAGTGAGTTGGCCCGATGAATGCATCGAAAGCATACCTCCTAGAAAGATTCGGTGTGCCATTGTACTGTAATCCCTGGTGGAGTGAAAGTTGCAGCAAACGCCACAGTCGTCATTAGCGCACCCAATGGCCAAAATTTGAGATGAATTTGTGAGTTTGTTTGATTCTTTCTCTTCGTCCTCTACTTGGATGTACTTTTTGTCAAACTGATCCAATCGGTGATTTCCATGTTTAGCGCGACAATATATTAAAGCTGCATTCATCACAAATCTGGGGTTCTGCAAAAGCAAACATGAACTTCATGTCAGCCATATGAACTACTGCTATTTCATTTCCCTTTGATGGGAGCAAATTAACCTGAACTGATAGGGAAGAAAGTATATTACCCATGCAAGAAAACTACCAGCATGAATCTTACTCTGTGATAGATCTAGAGGAGTTTCCCCCTTCCAATTAGTTATATTTAACCGCACTTCCTGATTCCCTAGGAGCAAAGAAAAGATGTCCTGATGACCAAGCTTTATACTATTGTGTAGTGCAGTGTCTCCTTCTTTGTCTTGCATATTCAAAATCCACGATAATGACGGGGTTTGGCAAGCAAGTGCGACTATATTCCATTTCTTCTTTTCGACAGCGACATGAAGGAAAGTTCTTCCCTTGATGTCGCGCACACCAGCAATGTAGGGACACTTCTCTAACATTTTGACAATGGCCTTATTCACACCTGTGGAAGCAGCAATGTGTATAGGAAATAGTCCCAGATCATCTGATTGATACATTGGAGTTGTGTTAGCTTGCAGCAATGGTTCAAATGGTGTGCCTGAATGCCAAACACCACGGTTCCATGGGAACCAACTATGGAAGATAACTTGTGGCACTGGCAAGAATGGCATGGTTGAATGCCAAAAACGGTGAAACCATTCATCCCACGGACGGAATATCATGTAGTGTACACCTCTTGGTTGTAGAATTGATGTTGCAAAGTGAAGGGGTGTGCTCCCATTTCGGTCCTTTTGTGCAGTAAGTCCAACGTTCCATTCCAGTAGCGTTTTTGCCATCACTGCAAAGAACAAAAGTAATGATCACTTGCTATTTTTTGCCTCCTTAATTTTTGCAAAAATTATAATATTACACCACTATCATACTCATTATGAATAATTAATCATGTCACCATGGGTGGTTGGCATCAGGGCAGAGTTCATTAGCCACACCATTGGAAGATGGCATGACGATTTTTTTCAAGTTTTAAACTAGGAGCATATGATATAGCACGGTTCATTTTCGACACCACCAAGTATGATATCACGATCAAGAATTATAACCGTGTGCAACCTAGTGAATTTCAGATAAGTATTGCTAAACATTTACTACTTCTATGTCCAAACAGATGTTTTCAAAAAAGATTTACTACTTCCATGTGCAAACAGATGTTTTCAGAAAAGCCCTTACGTCAAATTTAAAAGAATTAGCACACATGCTGGTGAAATTGCGTGGCTACGCATAATACAAGTCAATATAACCTTATTGTGCAAATAGTAACCATAGCCATGTCAATGTGATAAATTATCTAGGAAATTTCCGTAAATCATTTGGTTAGGATGAGCTCCACATATTTTATTCTTAAATATAATAACCTGAGATTACATAACATTTAAATGGCCCTTTCTGCTATGCCTCCATAAATTCCATGACAGAAAAAATACAGTATGACAAAAACGTAATATAATGGCATGTCACCAACAATGAGGGTGTCAAGTTAGCTCATCCAGTGTGGCACCCTTCCTTTTGCAGTATTGCTTTGCCAGCCACTGATAATACCAGCATGGCGAAAATAAGCCATTATATTTTCGTAACTAAGTTCAGAGAAGGTTCATTTTGTAATTTTCTATTATTGGTAGAGAAAAATATCACCCTTTCATAAGATTATTAGACAGGAACACAAGTTTATAGTAAACAGTCAAATAATACAAATATCATAGATCAGATAATGGGTATGATTTTATGTCAAATATAAAGTGCACAATGTTCTTCACACAAAAAAATTGTAGCTCATACTCCAAGTGGATGGGATTTAACATTCAATGAAATACAATTTTGAAGATATATGTTGACCTAATTTCGGTTGAGATGCAAATGTATTATTTTTTAACCCAGTTTGAACATTGAGTCCAACATTTCGGTTTTATCAGTATCCTGTGCACGAATTATTATTGCCACATGATTATTATTTGAGAAAAATTAAACAAAGTAACATAGTCATATTAAGTGGCCGGCTGGTGTATAGTGTAGTTGCACCCAAAGTTTGTTTGGACATTCATCGGTCGCTTTTGATCTAATGGCTGCCAAAACTATTACACATCTCATGAGGTAGTATAGAGCACCTCCTAGAGTTTGCTCTAATACCTTTTAAGCCATGCATGTACATGGGAAAATTAGCTACGGTGCTCGTGGTTCTGATTTGTATGTTTGGATAAGCTAATCATTCTAGTCTTCTTTCTCATTAGAGGGAAGGTGGCATTGCGATTCATCCATATACTGAAAACGATAAAATCGTACCGTTTATATTGTTCAGTAGCTTACAAATCAATAACTTTCTACCTATGGCTTCACGCAAAGCAACCTTAATTAGCAACATATCGTACTTCATTATATAAGTGTCTCTCAGACGACCTCTTTGTGTTTTTTTAGCTTGGTAATGTCCTATATAGGATGTTGAGGTATGTGATCTCAGTATGGCATGTGCTAAAAGCCCACCAACTCTTTGGTGTCAGTCATGACATCCATAGTAGAACCTGCTTAATTAATTCAGACACTTCAAGATCGACAAAGTAAATTGGAGAAACTAGAAAAGAAAAGAAGACAAAGCTAGGTTCGTCGCACAAACAAGAAGCAAGCAAATTCAATATTGAATTCTCCCTCCAATAGTTGTACTTTGCTTTTTATTGAGCCAGGCTGTAGTCCTTAACATCATTCTCGCAAAAACCACCCACCTGTTTTTTAAACTTGGAAAGAAGATAAAGCTAGGTTCGTCGCAGAAACAAGAAGCAAAGCAAATCCAATATTGTATTCTCCCTCCAATAGTCGTACTCCGCTTTTTATTGAGCCAGGCTGGAGCCCTTAATTCAAGCATTCCGTTAGGACGATGGGAATCCGATTTTTGTACAACAACTAATCCAACGATGGTGCTGCATGCAGCGGGCGTGATGAATGGTTCAGTTGATGCGTCGTATAGATATCGGACATATATTTTTCATACGCATAGCATCGTTCCTATCTGAACTATCACTTTTCCCGGTTAGCTCCCTTAACATGCTTTTGTATGCTGAGCCTCTCCGGACCTGTCTCCGTTTCTAGCTCATTTCACTGTTACATTTGCAGATTCCGTTAGGACGCCCGCAGGAAAAATTGGTGCGTGCATGTCACTCGTTTCAGTTAGTCGAGTAATGAAAACGAGATTGTGTGAGAAACAAACACAATTTCAGAATGCCTAGCATGGAAAACCAAATTAAGGGAGCTAAGCGAGAAGGGTACTAGTAGTTTAGAGATCGAGTGGTAATGCCAGTTTATCTAGTTTTTCTATGCAGTGCTAGTCTAACTTTACATATGGATTATTCCATTACAGTTGTTTAGCTTGTCCCTATAGTCCCAACTCCAAATATACATCATGGATAGCATGGTCATGGGAGTATTATCCAATTCATCAACGACAAGGGATAGAGTTAACAAGCATATATAAATAAATATCAATGGAATTGACATGTTACCTTGGCTACGAAGAGCAGCAGCGTGCAATGCGTTTTGTCCATCCGGTCCAGTATACGAGAGATACCCACCGCTTTTCTGATACAGTGTATGCGCAATGTCAGCCAGGTCATGCAAGGCGGCAAGGTACAACGGCGAAGTGCCGCTGTCTTTCGGAAAACAAGCCAATTCCGAATCCGCCTCCATTAGCAGCCCAACAATATGATCACTCCCAATGCGGACAGCCTCATGCAAGGCCGTCTCCTTGCGCTGATTCTCCGTCCTCAGAAGCTCCTTGAGCCTCTCTCCGGCGCCGTCGTCATCACTTGTAGCTAGTGCGAGGAGATGGGAGACCATACAAGATCTCCCGGCCCTGGCAGCGCAGTGGAGGGGCGTGTCGCCATTGTTGTTGACCTTGTAGAGGAGGTGTCTGGCCTTCCCGTGGATGAAGTCGGCGCATCGCTTGTGGCTGTCACCGTTGCCGTTGGTGGCCACCACGTGCAGCGCGGTGTCTCCTTCAGCGGTGACGCCATCTAGGACTAGGAGCGAGAGTGACACTGCACTGGAAGCTCGCCGCGAGGTCGCGACGCTCACATCAGCGGTGACGCCATGCTCGAGCAATTCAAGGAATGCTCGAGTTGGCCCCCATCCCCGTCAAGAAGAATGTGCAGTTGTCCGCAGGAACCGGAGAATGAGGCTGCCAGCAGCTGTGGATCCATGGACTCCATTGGTGTTCTCCCAAGATGCACTATTTACTTGGGAAAATGCTCAGCTAGCTATGCTTGTAGCCTTGTACAAGGTGCCTGATAACTAAGGCAAGCGCCAAAGTTAATTTCATCATAAAACAAAGCAAATTATTCCATGATCCGTACAAAGCAAAGTTAACTAAAGCAAATTTCATCATATGTGCAAGAGCCAAGATGCACCTTGTCTAGAACTTTTTCTTTCATTCCAGCACTACCTAGCTACGGGTGCCATACCTTTTGTGCTGTACTTAAATGTTTAATTAGCCTTTGAGCCTAGTTGAGCCAAATGTTTATAGCCTCTTTAATTTCGAGGATTACATGAGTGTAAGAACAGCAGAAGTTCCTCTTTATTTTGTTAAAATACAGAACTGTAAGAATAGGAAAAATGTAGAGTTACAATTGCTATGGGTTTTTTAAATTCAGTAGCATTACATACAGCGAAATCTACACCAAAAGAGGATTTATTACATAATAAGAAAATATAAGACTCTTTCTAGTAAATTTGTGTTATAGCAAAATTCTTATGAAACCCAATTTAAACAAATCACTTGAAAAAATAGCACATATTAAAATTAATCATATAACTCAAACAATTCACACACTGAAAATTCCTAAATATTTCTCTGAAAGATATTTCTTAATCCATCGAAGTAACGAAGATTGAAGAGCTCATGCACTTGCGAGAAGAGAAAAATTTGCACATAACACCACTTGTTGGAGTCATTTTTTCGCGGAACCACAACCACAAAACTTTTTTCACATAACACCATTTTTTGGTGTAATACATTTGCAAAGAACCCAAATCATTCATTTAAGCAACTTAAGAATAGATCTGACCTCTGGGATCCGCCATCGGTGCTAATGTGGGATATGATTGGCCTCCTCATTTTGCCAACATGGAAATGATAGTTCCCGAAAAACAAAAAATAGCACCCGGGCGGCCCCGTCCGCTCCTCTCACCCCCTCCTCGTTGCGCACCCGCGCGACGCTGTCCGCATGCTAGATCTAGCCGCAGACGTGCACACGGTGGAGGAGTCACGCCGGCAGTGGGACCACTTGTTGTGCCCCCACTGGAGCAACACCTCCCTGCTGGTGCACGCGCCGGTCGAGCTCGGGGACCATAGTCGTGTGCCGGGCTCCGTGCGGCTGACAACGATGGCGGCTGAGGCACCGAGGTACGATGCCAGCCGCATCCCCTCGGGTCCCCTTCGCCACCAAGATTAGATGATTTGGGTTCTCTGCAAATCATTACACCAAAAGATGGTGTTCTATGAAAAAAAGTTGTGTGGTTGTGGTTTTGCGAAAAAATGACCACAACAAACCGTGTTATGTGCAATTTTCTTTGCATCTGCAGGTTATATGAGTGGGTATATATGAACATAAGAACCTTTGGCTCTGGCTAAGACTCGCCATTTCATTATGTAGGCGTTCGGTTGGCTAATTGAATTATGGACGTCGGGTTGGTTCGCCTAAACACCCGTGCGATCGGGTCTGGCTCGACCCAACTAAGGTTTGACCACGGGCTTAGTTTAAACTGGCCCTGGCTAAACTGGCACAAAGTAAAACCGGTTCGGCTCTGCTTCACAAGCTGACTAGGACACGCCATGTCGCACTGAAAGTGGGACCCACCAGTCAGGACGGGGTAAAAAAATAAAAGGGGGTAAAAAGTGGTAGAAAGTTAGTTAAATGGGGTAGTTTTGAGAAATTTCTATTAAATTGAGTAAAATATGGCACAAAATTCATCTTAGGGGGTAAAAAGTGGAATTCACTCCTTTGCATTTGACCAACCACTTTAGCAAGATGGAGGATATAAAATTGGTTCGCATTGCCAAAAGCAAAACCTCCAAATATGTAGATATAATACATGTACACACTAGTAGGAAATTGCCTTTCTGTGAATCACTTTTTGTGGCGCACGAAATAGGCGTGCGCCACAGAAATTATTTATGTGGCGCACTGTTTTGCATGCGCCACAGAAATTTGGAATTCTGTGGCGCACGAAAACCAGATGCGCCACAGAAATATGGCTTATGCGCCACAGAAAGCCATATTTCTGTCGCGCACCCAGTCCCGTGCGCCACAGAAATGCTAGTTTCTGTGGCGCACCTAGTCCCGTGTCTGTGGCGCACCCAGTTCCGTGCGCCACAGAAATGCAGGTTTCTGTAGCGCACCTAGTCCCGTGCGCCACAGATTATTTGCATGCATCCTTCTTTTCAGTAAACCCATGCATCACGTACGCGTGTGCTGGCATGCGAAGCGCCCTGAGATCCATCTCCTCAGATCCATCTTCTCTCTCTTCGTGGGCCTCGATCCACTTTCTCTCTCCCACAGACCACGCACGCACGCGAAGCACTCGCTCGATCCCCCACGCGAAGCACTTCCTCTCGCTCGATCCCCCACGCGAAGCACTTCCTCTCGCTCGATCCCCCACGCGAAGTCCACGCTGGCCGCATCCTCCTCCGCCTGCACCGCCTGGCCGGCGAGCTCTGGGGCGCGGACGTCGACCTGGCGGCGCTCGTCGTGTCCTAGCTCAAGGGCGCCCTCACCAACAAGGTGTTCCGGGTCTCCTGGCCCGGCGGCGAGGGCGACCCGCGCAAGGTGCTCATGCGCATCTACGGCTAGGGCACCGACCTCTTCTTCGAGTGCGCCCTCCCCTCCGCCGCTGGCCGCAGCCCTCCCCTCCGCCGCGGCCCAGCCGCTCTTCACCGACTCGCGCTGCTCCTCCTGGTCGCCTCCCTCCTCCCGGCCCTCCGCTCCCTCCACGCGCTGACCGACCGGGAATCGCGGCGACGTGCTTGCCCGACATTCGGTGGCCGGGTACCAGAAGAGCAAGGCGGCGACGACAGCGAGGACCGCCAGCGCCGGGGAGAGGGCGCCGCGGGTACGATGAGGGCAGGGATGGGTAGCCGCCGGTGACGGACGGCAGCGGCACAGCGACGGCAGGAGGCGGATATTTTATATATTTTTTTAAAACTGAAAAACGCTATCTATGGCGCACCGAGCTGGGTGCGCCATAGAATCTTCGTTCGATATTTCTGTGGCGCATATTCTTGGTGCCCCTCAGAATTATAATTTAGTGGCGACAATTCTGTGACGCATATTCTTGGTGCGCCACAGAATTATAATTTAGTGGCGACAATTCCAAAAAGGTGCGCCACTAAAAGGCGTTTTCCTACTAGTGACAGCTTCCTTTTGCAGAAAAATTGTGTTCTATAAAATATTTTTATCTCTCCCCACAATATAACAAGAGGCCTCGTATAAGTATATTGTATGTTTCATATAATTTTACCTGTTGTGGTGTCCTTTATTTTATTTTATTGATATGTTATTCATTCTACTTCATATACTCCATATAGTATTTTTATATAAATTCCAACTGCAACGCGTGGGGCATCCTTCTAGCTATGAGAAAACAACAATTAATTCGTCTGGTTTACCAGCGAGGCCCTTACAATGTAACTTTCTGGCCAAGGGTTCAATAAATTTTGAAGTTAAGTTCAGACTTTAAAAACATCGCTTGCAAAAGGATAGAATAGTACTACTAATTTTCCAAAGACATCAATACCATTACTTGATGGCAACTGATACTGCTTACCAGCAGCCGGGACATATTCACTAGTGGAAACAGGGCCACTGGTTCCGGGTCGTAAGGGCCTCTAGTACCGGGTGTCCACCCGGGACTAGCAAGGCGACACTAGAGGCCCCCCCCCCCTCTAGTACCGGGTCCGTTACGACCCGGAACAACAGGCTCCCACGTGGCCGCCGAGGCGCGGGCGTGGTGGAGGACCTCTAGTCCCGATTGGTCATACGACCCGGGACGCAGGATCTAACACGGGGCAGCACGGGGCAGCTAGTAATATATTTGTTTTCCCCCAATTTAATATTGAAATGATGCAAAAAAGATGTGGTTAATTAATTAAAAAACAGAAACTACATATAACATATCAAAATGTTCATAAATAAAAATATGTTCACGTCTATCCGGTTACATGGAGGTGCTCATAACCGGGACTAGAGCCCGTCTGTTCGATTACACGTGTGTGGAGATCATAACCGGGACTAGAGCCCGTCTATTCGATTACACGTACGTGGAGATCATAACCGGGACTAGAGCCCGTCTATTCGGTTACACGGGAGATCATAACCGGGACTTCACCGCTATTCTCCATTGTATGTTCCTTTTGTAGGTATGACTTCGCTGAGCAGAAACCCCGCAAGTTCCTCTGCTAGTGCTTGAAAGCGCTTCTTTAGTGGCATACTCTCGCGCAATGGCTCTGCCTATAAAAGAAGGAGATCAATACGAATATTAATCATGACTATCAAAAATTATGAATGACACTGGAGATCAATTGATGAATATGATTGTTCACGTACGTCTAAAAATTTCTTTGGGTCCCGCTCAGTGACCGAACGACGAATCCACTCGCAAACGAAATATCCACAGAAATTGGTCCCCTGTGGTTGCCTCTCGATCCACTTTACGAGAATAGAATTCAATCAAATCATAGTCAACATATAGTGGTATTGAAAACTATAAATAAAGAGATGCGCGAACCTAGCTAGACCGTACTACCTACCTGTGGGTGAACAAAAGTCAGCTGTTCTTCAAATGAACCTGAACCCTTTGTCCTCGCTTTGAATTGTTTCCAAACCCTGCCGGCCAAAAAAAAGAATAAATGAGTTATTAGTTGCTTGATATCTCTGAAATCAATAAGAGAGACTGATATAGTGCGATAATGTTTGAAATTACCTTTGGAGCGTATCTAGAATGCTTTGGTACCTCTCCTCAGGCCAGTCCAATGAGTCGTAGACTTGAACTCTTGATCTATCAACTTCAATGACTAGCAGAATGTAATGATCGCTGCGCATGATTATATACACGTCAGTAACTCATCAGTTACACTTAATTTGTACAAGCGAGTAACACTCTCTTACCTGAAGAAGTAAGGAAACATTATCTCCGTGTTGAAATGTTGCTTCATTAGGGTATTTAGCAAGTTCTTCTCCGTGTCCTTCACGTGGTTTTTTAGTGTCCTTGCATTAACTCGTACTGGGTTAACGAACCCAAAGCCATAGATGCCCTTTCTACCACATTCATCACTCTTCATTCTGCATAATACCGTAGTGAGCATAATTAGCGATGGCAATGAACGAGCTGAGAGCTAAAGACTTTATCTTTTTTGGAAATAAATGAATTGAATCACTTACAGACAGTAGGCACCGACGAGAGCCAAGTCGAGGGAGTCAAGGTTGTATAAGTACCAGAGTTCTTCGAGCTGAATTGTGAACATGTCTTCACCCGCGAAATGATTTTTTGTAACTTTCACACAGATCAAAAATTCATCAAATTGCTTTGTGGTTTTCATGTACCAACTATGGAGTTGTCGCATACATGTCGGTAGACACTTTATCTGATCACCTCGCAGCAGGGACCTCCCCCATTTCCATTTCCATGAATCATCTACATCAGACGGAAAGAGATTTTCGTTGTCCAGTTGAGCAAGAGTAATACCAGCATCTGCAGCAAAGTCCTTCTTCAAGGATAAAGTAGGAATTAGGTCCGTCACGGAGCCATGACCACTGGGTATAACTACGAGCGGGGCTATCGACTGGTTTGCCTGTTGTCCGAGCTGGGCAACGTCTCTTTTCCCTCTGGCACTACTACTTCTCGTCTTGGGAGAGCTACTACTTTTACTCAGAGCTCGTAAATAGTTATCTGGCTTATTTTTCTCATATTGCGATGGTTCCGTGATGAATCCAATAGCCCACTTGTTTTCCTTTGCAGTAAATGTTTGCTTTTCCTCGGGCTTTTTCCGTGCAAGCTGTCTTTTTGTGTCTGCATCCACCCACGCATCCAATTGCTCTTTAGTCATGTCGCAAGCTCTGAGGTCGTCAAGGCTTTTGGGTACTTTTGGGAGGGGCGAACGTCGGGGGTCTCGCCCGAATCCCATGGACGACGAAGTGGCGCCCTTCCTATGTCGGGGCTCAGGAGTCGGCTCATGCGGCGGCGGAGTCGGCTCATGCGGCGGTGGAGTCGGCTCATGCAGCGGCGGAGTGGGCTGACGCAGCAGTGGAGTCGGCTCACGCGGCGGTGGAGTCGGTGCACGCGGCGGTGGAGTCGGCGCACGCGGCGGCGGAGACGACTGATGCGGAGGCGACTGATGGTTGTCGTCCCCTTCATCGTCATCAGGTGGTGAATCGTGAATTGGCGGAGACGATGGTGGCCTTGGCGCCCAGCCTTCAAACTTGATGTATTTCTTCCGCCATAGAATTAGACCACCCACGACGTCCCCTAGCACCGACTCATCATCAGCTCTTGGGAACTCAAGGTTCAGTGATTCATATCCTTGTACAACTTGATCCACGCCGACACGAGCAAATCCATCTGGAATGGCATTGCCAAGCCACGATGCTGTAGAGTCAATGGAGAATGCATAGCCGTCCGCCACCTTCATGGATAAGTTAAATACTGGGACATGCAGCTCACAAGTTGTTTTCTCCGTGATATAATCCACGGGGTAACTTGTCTCATCATCACCGACCATAACCGAGGAAGCCACGCTGCTTCTGCGATGCGATGGGCCGCCTTGACTCGCTTGTTCCAGCTGAAGAGTTGGCGCCCCTTGCTCGCGCATTTGATCTATTTGCTTCTGCTGCTCCTTATAGAGAGCAACCATCTGGTCATGATTTCTTTCTAAGATCATCAACCGGTCTGATTCCTGCTGCTCCTTCCTCCTCTTTGCTCTCAATCGGCTTCTATAAGAGGCACGGTCCTCGGGAAACCCTTCAATCCACGGCACTTCTCCTAAGCCTCGTGTTGATCCTCCTTTTTCTTTGGTCCCGAGGGCCTCTGACAGCTCGTCCTTCTCTCTGTCGGAAATAAACTTTCCCTCTTTAGACTTGGCAATTAAGTCAATAATTTTTTTTTGGGCTCCGTTGACTACTTTGCTTTCATCAATTATTAACTCCCCTGTTTCCATGTCATACTCCCCTCCATGCGCAAGTAGCCAATTCCTTATCCTTCTGTCCCATTCCTCTGTGACCGGGGTGAGCCCTTTTGCACGCAACTCGGACTCAATTTTTTCCCACTTAGGCTCGGCAACTCGGTAGCCACCTGGCCCCATCTTATGGTGATACTTCTTTTTCGCTGCATTATTCTTATTCGTTTGCGACCTTTTCTTAGCTCGTTCTGATTTCTTGTACTCCAGAAATGCAGGCCAGTGAGGCCGCTGCCTCTCTCGTGTGCCGGTGAAATCCGGAAGTTTCCCATCTTCTTCCCACTCACGGAATAATTTGTTCTTGTAGTTATTGAATTGTTGAGCCATCTTCTTAAGAGCGAAATGCTTGACTTTGTCCGTCATTTTTTTTGTCTTCACCTCATCTTCCAAGACCGGTAGGGTGAAATGTGCAATGAGCTTGTTCCAAAGCACATCTTTGGTTCTCTTGTCGACGTAACTAACTCCCTCTAACTTTGGCTTAATCCATTCCTGAGTGCTGATATAAACGTTGTCCCTGACAGTGACTCCGCATTGATGCACAAACTTAACTGCGTTCGGCACGGGTGCCAGTGGTTGGCCAGTAGTTGCATTCACCTCGTCAATTGTGAGATGCTCATCTTTGCCCATCCCTTGGGCATGGCCTCGTTTAGTGGATTGGTTCGATGCGGAGGTCTAAAAATATGAAACATGTGTGAATACATATATATGCACAAATCAGTTATTGCATCTGCTCAACATAGGCTTAATATACCTCGCCAGACGGCGTGGGTCCACCAATTTCCGAGTCCTCATCTTCAGCTCCTTCCGCGGGATGCCGAAATTCACCGGGTTCCAAAATGTAGGAAAGTATCTCTTCTTCCCCTTCTCTCGTTACGAAGGGAGCATCGACATCCATTGTTTAACTAATACAAAAAAAAGATAAAACAATAATAGCATTAGTACAATAATTCAAAGGAGGGAACTATACAAATATGCAACAAAAACAATTTAATATTGCATCTAAAGAAAAAAATCTTTCAAAAAAAACTTAGGCTGCTGTCCCAATCCCAGCCCAGCCCAAATTTGGGCCAGAACCTGGTCAAAGGTGGCCACCGTGGTCATCGCTGGCCCACCTGCCAGCGCCTACCCGCCCCACCGCCACGTGTGACCGCCCACTGGCCACGCGTGGTCAATGCTGGCCCACCCGCCAGCGACCCAGTTCTGACCCCGCCGCCCTGCCTCGTGTTCCCGTCCGCCTCGTGTTCCCACCCGGCCGCCTCGCCTTCACCCCCCGTGGTCAATGCGGAGCACGAACAGCCCCCGCCCACCCGGAGTCAATGCTCCTGGCCCACTTGCCAGCGACTCGGGCGCTGGCCCACCCGACGGTTCCCCTCCCGACGGTCCTGGTCTTTAAAAAGGGACGCGCCCGTGCGGATGTGGACACTCCACTCCGCTCCGCTCCCACGGTTCCCCTCCGCCCGACGGTTCCCCTCCGCCCGTCCAGTGCCCTCGCCGCCATGTCGCGCTGGTTCGGGAAGTCCCCGAAGAACGAGACCGGCGAGTCCTCCAACCGTCGCCGCGCTTCTCCACCGCCTCCACCGCCGGCGGCCTTGGGCGTCGTTCCCGAGGGCGTGCGGAGGACCGCGCCACCGGTGCGGGTCGCCCACGCACCCGACGCGCCGCCACGAACCTCCACCACCACCGCTGGAGGGAGGAGGATCCGGCGCCGGCGCTACGTGCCGGAGCCGGAGTGCCAGTGGCACTGGGACAACGCCGCCACGCTGGAGTGGCACGACGTCCACCTCCCCGAGGGCTGGCACCTGAACCCGCAGAGGATTCCGGTGCCGGCGGTCCCGCTCCCTGGGAGGCAACTGGACAGGGAGATCGCGCGCCGGCGCCGCCTCCTCCCTCCGGCGCTCCGCAACGACCCCGCCTACGCGGCGGACTCCCCTCACTGGGAGCAGTGGCTCAAGGACGAGCACGAGGACCGCCGCCACTCCTACTTCGCCCCGGCGCCCCGCGCCGTCCAATCCGCCTACCCAGCGCTGCCCGACGCGCTGTGGTTCGAGGAGGAGGTCCCCGAGGACGACGACGACCCGGAGATGCAGGCCGCCTACGAGGCCTCCAACCGCACCCTCGTCGAGGACGAGATCAAGAGGTGGGAGAAGGTGAGGACCGCGGCCGCGGCCGCCGCGGCCGGCCCTGATGCCGCCGCCGCCGCCACTGCACGCAGCAGCAGGAGTACGACCCGGACGAGGTCGAGCCGTGGCACTACGCCATGGAACGCGAGCAGGAGCAGGACCTTCCGCCGCCGCCTCCTCTGCCTACCGGCCTCGTTGGCCAGTCCTGGGTCTTTACCGGCGGGAGCTGGGAGGCGCCACCGGAGCAGCAGGAGGCGCCACCGCAGCAGCAGCAGGCGCCACCGCAGCAGCAGGCGCCACCGGAGCATCTCTGGACCCCGCCGCCCTTCTACATCCTCGACGACTAGGCGGCACCGGCACCGGCGACCCTCCCCCTCCAATGTAATGGCCTTATCAATGGCCTCCCCCCCCCAATGTAATCGGCCGGTTGTGGCCTAATTATAATGAAATCGGCCCCTTTAGGCCCTAAAAATTGTTCTTGTTTGCCAACTCCGGCGCCGGCCCCGTGGTTAGGGTCCGCCGCCGCCGCCGCGCGCTAGATCTGAGAGAGGGAGAGAGTAGTTGGTCGGGGGGGACGAGCTCACCGTGGGTCGGGGGCGAGCTTTGCTTGCTCGGGGACGACGATCTTGCTCGGGGGAAGAGCGGGGACGGCCGCGCCCGGAGCAGGAGCAGGACGGCGACCCACGGTGAGGGCGGCAGCGGCGCGGGGACGAAATCCGGCAGCCTGGCGGCGCAGGGGGCGGCGTCGTCTGGAGCCCGGAGGCGGAGCGTCGATTTGCTGGACTTGGGCAAATTTTCGGCCCGAGCCACTAGAAGTAGCGCCAAAAAGGCCTCTAGTACCGGGCCGTGGCTCCACCCGGTACTAGAGACCCTCTAGTACCGGGCCGTGTTACCACCCGGTACTAGAGGTCCCTCAGGGCCGCGAAAATTTGCGCGCCAAGCCCAGTGGACCTGTAGTACCGGGTGGTCGCACGGCCCGGTACTAGAGGTTAATTTTCTGGTTTCTTACTTTTTTTATATCTTTTGATTTACTTGTCTAAATTAAGTAAAAATTGCTTTCATTTTCCTGTTTTCTGTTTTGGTTTAAAATGAAGTATCACATGCGCTTGGTTTTAAATTAAGTACTACATACGCTTAATTTAAAATCAATTCAAAAATTTATAAATCAAGTACTACATGCGCAGTGGATCATTTCACATCACAAAGTTTGATGCTACATCAAAAATTTATAAATTAAGTACTACATTCCGCCACCGCCATACGCTTGATTTCATTGACATGTCTGTCTTGTCCTCCAGACTATAAATTATATAAAAGTTTAATAAATTATTACACATCATGAACAACATCCCTATTTAGTCTTCGCTTTTTCTTTTTGTGAGACCCTTTCTTCTGATCGCTCCGTAACCATGGACAAGGGTCTACATATAACTTGAGACTTGGGTCAGTGGTCACTTTGAAGGACGGAATTTCATGAAATGAGAGTTTCCACCTAGAAGAAATGGGTTAATACACGAAATGGGAGTTTCCACCTAGAAGAAATGGGTTATAGCTAGGGAACCCGAATGTTTTGTGTTTGAGTGCCACTTCGATCCAAGCAGCAGTAAGACGTCTCTGATGATCTACAACCGGCCGGCAAGACATCTCTGATGATTGCAACCGTTTGGAACGGTCGCAGGTCATCAGAGACGTCTTGCCGCTGGTTGCCCAAAGATGCCTCTCCGAGTGACGCTGGAATGTTTTGTGTGAGTGAGTAACCTGTCTGAGGAGGGGGGCTATATATATGGTACGTGTGCTTCTTTAGTCCCGGTTGGTAACACCAACCGGGTCATGTGGCTCACGAAGTGGTCGTGATACTGCTGATCCAACAGCTCACAATCCCTCAAAAGAAACACACCCCTGATCCAACGTCTCACAAACGCTTGAAAGAAACACACGATCCGTGTGCTTCTTTAGTCCCGGTTGGTAAAGGCGGGCTTTGCGGTCACGACATGTGTCCTCCCCCAGCGTTGCCCTGGGCACGTGTCCTCCCCCAGCGCTGCCCTGGAGGTCTTTATATATTGTCGCCGACGGGGTAAACCCTAATCCAACATTCCTAGCCACGAACGCATCGTCTCCACGAGATGGATCCGCCACGCCCGCCGCAGCGCCTTCTGGACGAGGTCGAGCGTGCTCGGCAGAGCGCGCTTGGGCGCAACCGCGGGAGCCTATCCCGCCGTATGCCCACGAGCCCGGCGTGGAGAGGAATGCCCAGCTACCGGCCTCCTGCTCCACCAGGTGCCATCGCAACATCTCGTCGCTCTTGCGCTCTTCTTTGTGCCATCGCAACAACTTGGCATGCTCTTTGTTTCTGAACAAACGTTTCAACCGTGGTATTATAGGAGCGTACCACATAACCTTGGCAGGAACCTTCTTCCTGGCGGGCATGCCCTCAACATCGCCAGGGTCATCTGCTCTGATCTTATACCGCAATGCACCGCATACCGGGCATTCATTCAAATTCTCATACTTCTCACCGCGGTAGAGGATGCAGTCATTAATGCATGCATGTATCTTCTGCACATCTAATCCTAGAGGGCAGATAATCTTCTTTGCTTGATACGCACTCTCGGGCAATTCGTTACCAGCCGGCAGCTTGTCCTTCACTATTTTCAGTAAACTCCCAAATCCCTTGTCAGATAAACCATTCGCTGCCTTCCATTGCAATAATTCCAGTGTGATACCGAGCTTTGTGTTGCCATCTTCGCAAGTTGGGTACAACTTTGTTTTGTGATCCTCTAACATGCGCTCCAACTTCAACTTCTCAAGTGTAGTTTCTGCTAGGGTATGTGCATCAACAATGACCCCACGTAAATCATCATGTATGATGGGATCATCTAGTACCTCTTCATCATCAGCTTCCCCTGTTGGGTTACCAACATATTCAGGGTACATGTAGTTGTCATCGTTCTCTTCTTCTTCGTTATCTTCCATCATAACCCCCTTTTCTCCGTGCTAGGTCCAACAGTTATAGCCGGGCATGAAACCAGAAGTTATCAGGTGGAGGTGAATTCTGTCTGTGCTAGGGTAATCCTTCTCATTCCGACAATTCTTGCATGGACAACACATAAAACCATTGGGCCCCTTGTTATCCTTAGCCACATTGAGAAAAGATTGCACGCCATCCATGTACTTTTTAGAGCGTCGGTCAGCGCACATCCACGGATGACTCATCTGCAAATCACCGCTAAAACCCATTACGATAAACCAACATAATAGGAAACATATCATATTCATTAATACAAGTTCATCACATTAAAACCAAAGTATAGTAGTGACCAAATGTAATACATAGTTCTCATAAAACATAAATTAATTGAAACTAGAATACAACTATCTAAAGAATTTAAATCCAACAACAAATGCGATCAGAATCGCAACTAAGGTAACTATTGAACCAACAGCATAATGATACCAAGCCTCTTGACTAATGACATATTTTCTAATCTTTCTAAGCTTCAAGCGCATTGCATCCATCTTCATCTCGTGAACAGCGACGACGTCGGTAAGCTCGACCCCGTGAGCATCAACGATGTCGGCAATCTTCAAGTCCAATACCATCTTCTCTTCTAGGCATTGGAGACGAAGATCTTCACTTATCTTCAATTTTGCTTTCAAATCATTGTTTTCTTTTATAAAAAACTCTACAATAGGGTCGGCTGGAATTTCCGGTTCAACTACCTCCTAAATAAAAATAAATAGTGATAAAAATATACCACATCCAAATCATAGACCGGACGAGGGACGACGGGGACGGATATCAAAACCATGACATACAAGAAAAATAATTATGCAATCAAATCATACAAGTAATTTTTAAAATAACGGATAAAAGAAGAGGCTCACCGAGGTGGTGCCGGTCACGGGATGGCGGGGGCTATCGACGGCGGTGAGGATCGAGACGACACTAAAATCCACAAATAATAAATTCATTTGAGCTCAAAATACATAAAAAAAATGAACTACCTAGTTTAGGCATTTCATCAAACACCTAGGTAGCACTATAAAAATGAAATGAGCTAAACTTGTATGGAAATGGCTAAAATTCGGCCGCCGGGTGAAAGAATCAAGTGTTGCTAACCCTTGGAGAGATGGGTGCCGTCTATCTTGACAAATCTTGGAAAAAAATGGGTCTACAATTGAGCTTGAGAGAGGAAACAATGGAGATGATCTTGAGAGTTCAAAAATGGTGGCTGGCCCGGGCTGGGAGATGATATAGCGGGACCTCTAGTCCCGGGCTGTACCACGGCCCGGGACGAAAGGTCCACCCTCCTGTCTCCACCCTGCCGCTGACTGCCTCGGTCCCGGGTGGTATCACGGCCCGGAACTAGAGGTGCCCTACAACCGGGACCCGACCTGCGCAGCGTCGGAGCAGCCGGCCCGGTACTAGTTCCCTCCTCTAGTCCGGGATCGAACCACGCCCGGGACTAGAGCCCAACACCCCTCTCCACCAAAGCCCCTGTTTCCACTAGTGATTCAACTTTAGAATGTTCAGAGAGTGACCACAAAAACAGTATAAGGTTGTAGCATCGATATGATCAGCAAACTACCACTAGTGCATAATTGCCTATAGTGGCGTGGCAAAAACGCTACTAGTGGCGTGTATGTGGCACGCCACTACTATCACGCCACTGATATTTGTTACTAGTGGTGCGCTAGCCCCCATGCCACTGGCAACAGATATTAGTAGGGTGCCACCCAACCCACACGCAACTACTAGTTAGAATACTAGTGTCGTGCCCTCGAATTGGCACGCCACTAGTAACTATTTGTGAATTTTAAAAAATACACGGCCGGCGACACGCGGTTACCGGCCGCCTATCGCTCCGCCGTCTACGGTTTTGGCGCCTCCGGTGTGATGCCTCCCTGTTCACCAGTGCTGCAGGCTGTGGTGGACCATGAGAAGTCGCGTGACACCGAACGCCATCGTCCTCGAAACCGGCCGGTGAGGTCGTGGCTGGCTGGGATGGCAGCGTCGCTACGTGTGGGTCAGCGTCGTCAAAGCAGAGGAGGCCGGAGGGGAGCGACGTCGGGTTGGCGGCGGTCACCTGTTGGTGGAAGCAGGAGCACAAAAAAATGAGAGGGACAACGGTGAGCGGCCGAGCTTGGGAGCCGGCGGAGACGGCGAGCTGGGCGGTCGCAGCGGAGGCTGGAGCTAGTGCATGTCAAAGGAGGGGAGCTGGGAGAAGTGAAGAGAGAAGGGGAGAGAGGAAAGAGAGAAGTGAAGAGGGAGGGAGAGAAGAAAGGCTAAGCAGAGAAGAGAGAGGGAGAGCTGTTGGATTGACATGACGTGGACGGTCGAGATCGGGTTCTCTGGGCTGATCCGCGTGCGTTTCGTGTGTGTGATCTGATTGGCTGGAGACTCGTCGCCACAGATCGGGTCCAAGTTATTAGTGGTGTGCCCATATATATAGGCACGCCACTAGTAACCCAGTCATTAGTGGCATGCCATATTAGCCCACACGCCACTAGTATTTTAACACCGAAATTTACAACGTCCAAAACTCTATTTTCTCGGACGAATTTTGCAAATCTAAAAACATCGAAAACGACCTTTGGTAGTTGAAATTTGGATGTAACTCTTTGTGTAGATACTTTTTCATGTAGAACTCACCTCAATCCGAATTCGTATGCAAAAGTTACGGCCATTTTACCGAAACTGCGTGTTTTTGCCAATTTTTACTGAGTAGATCCAATTTATTAGTGGTGTGCCTATTATTGACTTAATAGTGGCGTGCATGGTAATGAGCATGCCACTAGTAACAGGACCATTATTTTTAATTTCAAACAAATTGGTCGGTTAATAATGGCGTGCCCTTAAAGGGGCACGCCACTAGTAACTTTTGCTGGGTCAGACTGCTTGGTCGCACATACTAGTGGCGTGAGATTATTCAAACACACCGCTGGTAATGGACTATTAGTGGTGTGGCCTCATATTGACACGACACTGATATTTTCGGCAAATACCAGTGACATGACTCTATTTTGACGCGCCACTAGTAACGCTCGCCTATAGGCACTTTCCTAATAGTGTACTAACAAATATATTGTTTCAACCCGAAAGAGAGATAATTTGCACAGCTCAGAGTTGCTTGCACCAGTTCTGAATAAGCATTGCAGAATCTATTTACAAAATATTTACATGCAGGAGCAACTAGATTGATTTCATAACATTTCACTTGATGAAATTCTACTTGGAAGTTCAGAAAAGAAGCCAGGATCACCTCCAAGTTCAAAAAATGTTGTATTTATTTTCCTTTTTTTAGATAAAGAGTATATATTAATATCGCCGAGATATGAAATACACCCAGCCTCTGCAACAGCTCAATACTCTAATGGCACTGCGGATGCACACAGTCAAAAAAAGAGAAAAAGAAACTAAAAAAGAAAAAGTCCCACTACAGAGTTCCAGTCCTTGCAGCAGCAGCACAACCACCACCAAGACAACACCTGATGTCCAAGTTCTCCAAAAGCAACGCTTACAGCAAGGTCATTGCCAGGCACAACCAGTTAAGTCCAGACCTTGGATTTTCACCCTGAAGATAGTCCCCGCTCTCAAAACAACGCCTTCAGGAAGGCCATTGCCAGGCACAACCAGTTAAGGCCAGACCTTGGATTTTCACCCTGAAAGGTAAGACTTTGAACTTCACCTGTGCTGTTGCCCCCGCTTACATACCGCTGCC
Organism: Poa pratensis; assembly: GCA_947311845.1. Classification (NCBI taxonomy): domain Eukaryota; kingdom Viridiplantae; phylum Streptophyta; class Magnoliopsida; order Poales; family Poaceae; genus Poa; species Poa pratensis. The sequence goes on from CAMZMU010000098.1 coordinate 39,161,974, forward strand.
ATGGTTCCTGAAACTCAAAGCAAGTTCCTCATCGACACAAAGACTCCAAGCACCATTGCTAGTCCTCCAATCTCAGCTTCCATGACATTCTCCGCCTCTGACTTCACCATGGATTTGCCCAAGATGGCAACAGAAGCAGAGCTTCGCGCCGCTCACTTCGGCGCGACCAAATTCCACCCTATGCAGCATTCTCTAGGCATTAACGCCCGTGGGAGATCGTCGGCGGAGCCTTCCGGAACCCGACACTCTGGCCAGATCAGGAGGACAGGCGTGAGGCAGATCTTCATCTTCGCGCAAGAGGAACACTAGGACCACCGCCATTATTCTTAAGCCTCGCAGGCCCCGACAACAACAACGGAGAGGGTAAACCAGCGCACAGCTTTAGGAACGCCGGCGTGGCCAAAGGCCACAGCCGAACAACCCGCATCGCCGGCCCTAGCTGGATCCAGCCGATCCAGATCGGACCCCTAGGGCCCAGATCAAACCATTGAGATCCAGGACAACCCCCGATCCCATCCGCCTCCAGGACGGCCGGCACCGGCGGCGCCCCACCACCTTCACGCCGCCACTCCACCGGGCCTTCAAGCGCCGGCCACCGACCGCGCCGCCCTGTGCCCGCCACATGCGCCACACCGCCTCCGTGAGCCGCCGCCGCAGGGCACCTCCCCTGCCCACCGTCTTTGACGGGATGGGTGCCGCCACCACCGCCGGCGCCGGCAGCAGCGGCGGCAAGGGCCTGACGACGTTGGCCTTCTATGGTTAGAGGGGAGGGGACGCTCCAGAGCCGCTCTGGAGGGGAGCGACCCGGGAGGGTTTCTCTGGGACATCTCCTGTATTTATTTTCCTGTCCAATACAACATACATAGCAATTAACGCTTGGTTTAGCTCAAGTAAATAAACATGGTACTACCAAAAAATTCATGAATCATAGCATTTCTTAATCTCCAATCGCCAAACAATCAAAATTTGGCACATGAAGCATCACCCTCCTGGATATTTAAGCATTCACTCATTGATCATCAGGATTACAGTCACAACAGATAGGTAGCTTACAAGAAAATCTAGAGTTTTGTTGAGCCATAAACACCACTAGCCATCAGAACAAACTTAATTAGCAACATATCGTACTTCATTATATATAAGTGTCTCTCAGACTACCTCTTTGTGTTTTTTTAGCTTGGTAATGTCCTATATAGGATGTTGAGGTATGTGATCTCAGTGTGGCATGTGCTAAAAGCCCACCAACTCTTTGTTGTCAGTCATGACATCCATAGTAGAACCTGCTTAATTAATTCAGACACTTCAAGATCGACAAAGTAAATTGGAGAAACTAGAAAAGAAAAGAAGATAAAGCTAGGTTCGTCGCAAAAACAAGAAGCAAGGAAATCCAATATTGTATTCTCCCTCCAATAGTTGTACTCCGCTTTTTATTGGGCCAGGCTGTAGTCCTTAATTAAAGCATTCCGTTGGGAATCTGATTTGAGTTCTGATCTGATTTTTGTACGACAACTAATCCAACGATGCAGCGGGCGTGATGAATGGTTCACTTGATGCATCGTACAGATATCGGACATATATTTGTCGTAGGCATAGCATCGTTCTTTATTGAGGTAATACCACTCGTGGTACAAATACTTGCGATGTGCGTGCAAAGTCGTGCAATAACTTGTAAAATAGGGTCCAAAAACTTGTGTCGCGGTGCAAAATTAGTCTAATGAACACGTTGGCGGCGTTCTTTTTTGAAAACACCCCTACAATGTGCGGTCATAGCTCCCCTTACGGGTGGGTCCCACATGTCAGTAGGGGAAGAAATAATAAGTAAAATTATACTCCCTCCGTATCAAAATATAAGAACACGCACATGACAAGCGAAGCCTCAAACATGACGACGACTTTATTACACACGGTCAAATTATCCGAACAACATGACGACGGCGCTGTTGTGCGTCCCTTCAGTCAGCGGCCGTCGAGGCGAGTTCCAGCATCAGCTGCCTGTCCTGCTCCTGGACGACGACGGGCACCATCGCGCCATGCATGCATGTATGAAGGGGCGGCGCTAGCATGTCCTGCTCTTGTACAACGACGGGTCCAATCGCACCATGCATGTATGAAGGCGCGGCGCCATGTTTGTCTGCCGACGGTGATTAGTTGCGGCATGACCATGAGGTCCATGGCGTTGTGTTGCTGCTCCCACATCCTCTCGGCCATCGTACGACCCCTGGCGTCAACGACATGCCCGACTGGCCCCCGCCGCCTCACCGTGTCGTGATGCACGTCAAGCGGTCCAGCTGCATCATATCCCAATGCACATAGCCGGCCGGATAATAAACAAACAAACAAATCGCAGAGCACGCAAAAATTAAATATTAATCTTACTTACGGTATAAAATGCCTGTGGTCTGCACGTAGAGCATAAATCTCTGTGAAACTTGGTGGCCACGTGTCCGCACCAACAACTCATATAATTTTAGTTATTATTTCTGTCGTGGGGTTATCACGGCCTTCACCCGGATTCCAGTTCTTCTAGGTCCTTTCTTCTAGGGACGAGTCATGTTAGGCATATTGGCCCAGCTATAACCCGGCCCACATCTTGTACGCATCACCCGGTCCAGGCCTTGGGCCGTCCGACTGATTCTTCCTTAGTCATGAGTATACCGGGTTATTATCCCCACAACAATTTCTTCCCCTGCTGACGTGTGCACTAGTAGAAAAAGCACCTATGGTCCGGTTGGGCTTGGACATCAGTCCGGTTGCCCAACCGGGACTGGCCAATCGGGACCAATGCTGGTCCCGGTTGGTCCAAGAACCGGGACCAATGCTGGTCCACGTGGCCAGTTCTGGCTGGGCGTGGGGGAGACTCATTGGTCCCGGTTCTTAATACGAACCGGGACCAATGTGTGCCTTTTTTTTTTGTATTTAGGGTTTAGGGTGCCCCCTCTCCCTCTCGCCGGTTCCCTCTCGCCGGTGCCCCCTCTCCCTCTCGCCGGTGCCCCCTCTCGCCGGTGCCCCTATCCCTCTCGCCGGTGCCCCTCTCCCTCTCGCCGGTGCCCCCTATCCCTCTCGCCGGTGCCCCTCTCCCTCTCGCCGGTGCCCCTCTCGCCGGTGCCCCATCTCCCTCTCGTCGGTGCCTCCATCGTCTCCCCCTTCTTCGCATCGCCGACGTGCTCTCCATCGTTTCCGTATGCATATTATACGCTCTACTATATACACTGTACACGTTGATGCATATATAATTAATATTCGATCTCTTGCGAGAATACAAGTATTTAATTACATGGAGATAGATCACATATGTAGTTCATCGTCCGAAGCATAATGTTCTCCCTTTTCATCGATGACCTCCCTAAGCAGAAATCCCGCCAATTCCTCTTGAATTGCTTGTACGCGCCGTTCTGGGTCGATCTTCTCCCGCATTTTGCTGAAAGCAGTTGTTCTCCGCTCAGTGGTCAACTCGCGAATGAACTCGCAAACGTAGAATCCACATAAATTACTCCCCGGTGGCTGCTGCGGACTTTTCACCGTTTTATAAGTTAGCTCATCTTTGAATGGACCTTCTACCTTCTGTTTGAAAATTGTCCAACACCTGATTTGGCAAAGAAAATGAATAAAGGAGTTATTAATTACTTGACATCAGGGAACGAACGAAAGAGGGCGATATAATGCGATAATGATTGAAATTACTTGTTGAGCATTTCTTTCATGTCGGACCACAACGCTTGGTCCCAACTTAATGAGTCGTGGACTTCAACTATGGACTTGTCAGGTTGAATGCTTAGCAGAATCCAGTGGAACATGTGGACGTTTACATAAAGCAGACATGCATAGCTCATCAATTACACTTAACATCGAGAAAGCCAAATAAAAATATGTACAAGACAGAAACACTCACCTGAAGTTGTAAGGAAATAGTATTTCCGTACAGAAATGTTGCATGGTTAAAAAGGTGGTCAGGTCATGCTCCACGTCTTTGGGGTGATTGACTAACGTATGTGAATTCACGATATATGGGTCAACGAACCCAACCTCAAAAACTCTAGATCTTTTGCATTCCAGCATCTTCATTCTGCATAATAGCGTACAAAAGGATATATATAGTCAGGATAATATAATACAGGCAATGAACGAGCTGAGCTAGAGACTTAATTACGAAAATAAATCACTTACAGACAATAGCAAGAGAGGATAGATTTGTCGAGGGCGCGTTTTTGGAATAACTGGAACAGTTCAGTCAGTTGAACCTGTATAATGTAACGTTTGAAGAAATGCTCCACTCTAACGTCCAGCGGAAACCACTCTTTCGCGTCCTTCTTTGATGTGTGCACCAGGTACCAGGTATGCAGATTTCGCATATGTGTTGATAGACCCGTCAGCTCCTCATTACTGACCATAGGCTCCCCTTGGACATATTTCCATGCCATCTCTAACATTGGCGCATATTCATAGCCTAAAAGTTGACCAAGGCTCATACCCAAGGCGGTAGCCTGTTCCTTGGCCTGCGATACAGTGACACCAAGTTCTTTAGCAGCAGCTATGGCTCTGGGGTCCAATAATTCCAGGTCCTTATCCATAGCGGCTCTGAAGTCCTTGTCGACATCGGAACACACTATGAGCGGGGGGACCGATTGATTTTTCTGCTGTCCGAGCTGGGCAATTTGTTTCCCGCTTTTTGCACTTCTTCCTTGTTCTGCTCAGACTGGGCACGTGCTAGCTTAGTAAGTTCACGACCATAGTCAGATGGCAGATTCATCGATATCTGGGATGGCTGCTCAAGGAAGGACATAGCCCACTTTTTGGTTTTTGCATCATATACCTTCTTTTGCTCGGGCTTTTTTGGTGCAAAATAACCTTATTGTAGGCAGCCACTACCTCGGCGTTTTCCGCTTCAGTCCTGTCATAAGGTCTCTTGGGAGGAACCGTCGGGATGTCGACTATCTTTTGAGTGCGACCTCTCTTCTGAGTGGGGAGCGGGGGAGCGGCGTTGGTCCGTTTCTTCTGCTGAGACGGCTGCGCAGGAGACTGGTCACGCGGCGGCGGAGACGGCTGCGTTGGAGACTTGTGAGGCGGTGAAGAGGACGGCTGCGCTGGAGAATGCTGAGGCGGTGAAGAGGACTGTTGCGCTGGAGACTGGTGAGGAGTCGATGGCATTGGCTGCCAGTTCGGAAGCACGATGAATTCCTTTGGCCACAGAATTGGCGCTTTCTTGGCTTCTCCAAGTTCAAGCACCTCCCCATCTTCACCTGCAGGGTGGTGCAGCTTCAGCTCCTCAAAATCTTTCATCACTGCATCCACCCCGACAACAGCGTAGCCATTTGGAACCGGAGCAAAATGGTAAGTTGGATTAGGTCCAAAATCTTTCATTTGCAAGAGCACCTCTGGCGGGGTCCGGCAGACCACCTCGGGCGGGGATTCTTGGGCGCGACGGCGAACTCGGAGACCCTAAACCCTAAAACATCAAGAAATTAAAGCCATTAAGCTCAAGAACATAAGACTCAAGCTAAAATATACATCAATATAGCTAAAATCATTTGCAAAGCTAAAATTAAAATTAACATCAATATGTAGCAAAACTAAAATTAACATCAATATATAGCAAAACTAAAACTAACACTAACAAAACTAATTCTAGCAAATGGCTAACAGAAAATGGCTAACAAAAAATATATTCATAAATCCGTAAACTCGTAAACTCATATATTCATACATTCATACATTCATATATTCATACAATTAAAAAATAGCATCACTATTGATTGTTTATGATCCAACAAAATTGGTCATATATTCATACATTCATACATTCATATATTCATACGTTGATTGTTTATGATCCAACAAAATTGGTCTAGGTCCATTTGGATACTTATTTATTCCACTATAATTATGATACTATAAAAAAGGATACATCACTATTTGATTTTCTATTTTGCCTCTGTTGTTCTAATAATTCTACAAAAATAGGGATAGCTAACATTTTAAATTACTAAGCTAACAAAATTGGATCTACTCCATTTGGGTTAACAGAGTATCAGAAACAACCAAGTTTGTAAAATTAACCTCCTGTACTATTTGAATTACCATTCAAAAGTTATTAATCTAATTGATATGTGCCTTGTGACAACATCTAAACATTTTGATTAGCTCTATAGAGAATTTGGTTTCATCATTTTTGGACTTATAGATCTCAAGATATTTAATTTCTAACAAGTGCACAGATCTGGAATATTTCTGCTAATTCCTAAATCGAGGAAGGAAAAAAAAAGTAAATGGGCCGTGGCGCCTCTGCCCACTGGGCTTGGCCCATTCTTTTTTTTCCCGCGCAAGGATTTGGCGGCGCCGCCGTGCTGGAGACAGGGGAGGTGGCGCGATGCTCACCTAGGCGCGGCGCGGCGTGGGGCGGCGCGTGGAGGTGGCGCGTGGAGGAGGAGGCTCGGGAGGCTCGGGCGGCGGCGCGGCGTGGCGGCTCGGGCCGGCCGCGCGTGGAGGTGCGTGCGGGCTCGGCCTCTTCCTCTCTGCAGCACGGGCGGCGCGGCGTGCGGGCGCGGCGGCGCGGGCGTCGAGGGCACCAGCGTCGAGGGAGGTTGGGCAGCCTGACGGCGTGCGGGCGCGGCGGCACGGGCTCCTCCTTCTTCTTCCAGTCCTTAGCGTTTCTGCGAATGAATCGGGGAAGGAGAAGGCAAGCAGTTAAGTAGCAGGGGCTCTTTGGTCCCGGTTGCTGGCAAGAACCGGGACCAATGCCTCTTTGGTCCCGGTTCTTTCCAGCAACCGGGACCAAAGAGTGGGTAATTAATGCCAGATCGCGGCGCGCGTCTATGGACTCATTGGTCCCGGTTCTTGCTAGAAACCGGGACCAAAGAGTCCTTTTTCAAAATTATTTTGAACTTTTCAGTTCTGAAATTTTGTTCCCGCCTTTTTTTTCTTATTTAGGTGTTTGGATATGAATTTCAAATGGTTTTGAATCTGAAAAGACTTTCAACATGAAAAGTTTTAAATTTGAATAAATAATCCAAAACCATTTTCTGTTTTCTAAAATAATTATTCTAACTATACAAACTATTAACCATTTTGCCATTTTCAATTAAAAATGCATTAACTTTATTGCATATTTTGAATTGACAAAACTTTCAACATGAAAAGTGTTTGAATTTGTATAAATAATCCAAAATCCAAAATCCAAACTCGACTAATAATATGTATAAATCGATCAAAAATGATTAAGTAAGATTTATGATTAAGTAATAATATTATTAATTCAGTTAATTCTATTTTGGTGTTGTAAAATCCCATGGCAAGCAGAAGTAAATGCAGAACAATTTCAGTGAACCTATATTTATAATATGTAATAATAATTATTAATGCAGAACAGTTTCTTTTGAGGGCTTGTGAGCTGTTGAATCACTCTGTGAGCCACCAACGGGACTAAAGGGAATCCCACCAATAAGGAAGAAGCACACGGATCGTGTGTTTCTTTCGAGCGCTTGTGAGCCGTTGGTTTATGTTGTCAATGTAATTTGCATGGTTTGTTTAATATCAATGCGAAAAGTAGTCACCCATCAATCTTGGATACATTTTACACGATCGTCGTCTTAGCTAGACTAGAAGTAGTTTATGACAACAATCTTGGGTACATAGACAAAGCATAGGTTAGTCATACTCCTGCCTAGTCCTATAATACTCGTCCTCGTAGTCGTCGTAGTCGCCGTCGTCGTCGTCGTTGTCGTCGGGCGGCGCTGTCGTCGGGCGCCTGGACTGGAAGTGAGGGTAGCGCAGGCGGGGGTTATCGCCGGCCGTGATGTAGTTCATGACGCTCTGGAGAGATCGGCCGCTCCACCACAGCCGACGGCCGGCCTCATTGAAGTTCGAAGGAGGCGGCGGGGATCCATCCGCTGCTCCGGAGTGAGCTCGAGGTAGTAGTGGTTCGTGATGGCCGCCCGACGTGCCAAACCTTGAGGGATAGGAGGGACCGGCACGCCTCCGGTGCTCAGCCTCCAGCAGGCGGGGACGTCGTAGCCGGGCGGGCAGGGGTAGTTCGAGGCGGAAAGCGCCTCCGCCTCCGAGTAGGTTAGAGTGGGTACGGTGGAAGCCATGGGAGAGTGATGAGATTGCAGATATGAGTTTAGATGTGCTATGCCAATGGAGGCCATGACTACATATATAGTGAGACCTTTAGTCCCCGTTCGAGCCACCAACCGGGACTAAAGGGGCTTATTTGTTCCCGCGCAATTTTACCAACCGGGACTAAAGGGATTCCCACCATAAGGAAGAAGCACACGGATCATGTGTTTCTTTCGATCGCTTGTGAGCCGTTGGATCAGGGGTGTGTTTCTTTTGAGCGCTTGTGAGCTGTTGGATTTTTAGAACTAGTCCCGGTTGGTAACACCAACCGGGACTAAAGAATCACACGGATCGTGTGTTTCTTTCGAGCGCTTGTGAGCCGTTGGATCAGGGGTGTGTTTCTTTTGAGGGCTTGTGAGCTGTTGGATCAGCACTCCCACCACCACCACCACTCCACCTCATCCACAGGTACACTTTCTAATCGCCTATAAATAGCGGCGTCCCTGCAGCGAACGACACACAACGAGCGTCTACCTTCGCCACCGAATTCAATGGCTGGATTTAGCCTACCTGCTGGCATGTTCCCTGGCATTATTGTGTTCGTCCTTGTTCACCGGCCAGCCATTGGAGCCACCTCCTGTAGGACGGTGAACAATGACAACACAACGACGCTGTTGGAAACACAAGCCCTCAGGTAGGTTGAATCCAACCACTGGATTAGGGTGACGCAATGATGAATTGCCGAGGAGGTGGGAGTGGTGGTGGTGGTGGAAGTGGTAGCCATGCCCCTCGGTCCGATCCAAGCAGCGGCAAGGCGCTCTGATGATCTGCGACATTCCCAACACTTTTTGGGACGGTCGTAGATCATCAGAGACGTCTTGCCGCTGTGGATCGAAGGTCGATTTGCTGCTCACGACCACGCGATGATTTGCAGTATACATGTAACATCCCAATATTTTGGAATGTTTGAAAATCACTAAAATTTGAAACTTTTGTTTTTATTAAAATAAAACATTAAAATTATAATAGAAACCAATATATTTGGCAATGTGTTTTAAAATTATTCAAGGACACCTTCATATCATAAAATGTTTTATTCCAATTAGTTGATTCTGGATATTTAACTTTTGGCTATTTATTAAACCCTAGAATCATATTTGCAAAGTGCTTATGTTATTTAAAGTATCCAATTTCTAAAATGATTTTGGTTAAACTATATGATATAAAAATTTATATTACCTTTGGGTGTTTAATTAAACCCTGCAATAATATTTATAAAGTGTTTTAAATTATTTAAAGCATGTTCTATTAAAAAAAAGAAGAGGAAAATCTATTTCTTTTATTTCCTATGTTTTGGAATTAAGTTTCCAAATCCCTTCTTACTTGAATCTGACTTTGTTTACCAATTCTCTTTCTCATTAGTTCTCTCAAAAATGTAACTCATTAAAAGATTTTCCATGGCCATGCACGCACATGTTCTTTTCTTTGGCCTGCACGTACACACAACTTCCATCTAGCTCCTGTACGTAACTAGTACATGATCGATCTGCTAGCACTAGCACGACCATGGTTTCTTTGACTCGTTCTTCCTTCTAGTTCCGATCGATCAAACCCAAGCTGAGCGCTCAGTCGTACGCAGCCGAGAGTCCCAGCACAGAACGCCCAGCCGAGCGATGCGTCGCTGCTTCATCTTCCTCTCTCTGCACACAGGTACAGTAGGTAGTAACGCAGCCAGCCAGAAACGGCAGCTCGACCAGAAACTGCTGCCGCTGCCGCATCAATACTATTTAAGCCGGCATCGTGGCCGTTTCTCCCTCCCTTCTCTTTCTTTCCATTTTTTTTTTCCCTACCTGACGGACTCGGTCATCATCTTCCTTCCGTAAATATCGTGGACGAACAGTTCCTTGTTCAGCCAAATCAATGCCCCGCAAATCTCTCTCGAATTCCTCCGATTCATTGACCCAACCTCCACGGGAACTCCTCCATAAATACCCCCTGTCCTCCCCGGTTCCATTTTCTTCGCAACCCTAGCCCGAAATCCACCAGATCGATCTCGCCGGCCGCTGCCATTGGCCATTGCCAAGCTCGGGAAGGAAGGTTTCTATACTGTATCTTCTCTCTTCTCCTTCTAAGCTTTTCATTTTCTTCTGTAAACTTGTTCCATCGCCGCTATCTCACCTTTTGCGCGCACACAGGAGCCCGAGGACCACCGCCACCGTCGCCAACATCTACCACCGGAGCTCGCCGGAGTTGGACGCCGCCGCCGCCTCGAGAGAACGACCAGGCCGCTTGGTACTGAGCCGAGACACGTCGACAAGGCCATCAAGATCGCCACCTCAAGCCGAAGCCGCAACCCCTTCTCCACGTCCAGGAGGCCACCAGAACTTTAGGCACGTCCACGACCGGAGCCGAGCGATGCCATCTTCTTCATGTCCGTTGCGTACACGCACCTGGTATGGCCATCGTTCTGTACAGTTAAGATTAGATCGTTTAGTTATAGTCTTGGATCGTTAGATTTAGATGGTTTGGTAGGTTTTGAATCACCGGTGAATCGTATCGTCTGAGTCAAGGCGTGAGCAGAAGAAGAGCTGAGCCTGTGCCGATCTGAAACAGAAGAGCAGCAGCCACCAGATCCAGATCCGACGGCCAGAATCATCCACGTCACTTTTTCTTTTTAAAATCATAGATCTTGTAAAATTCATATCTTTTTATCCACAGATCCAAATTTGACGAATTTTATACCAATAGAAAGCCCTTGACCAGTAGAATCTTTTAGCACTGTTAATTGTCAGTTTTGACATAGTTTAAAATATTCAAGTTTCAATTGTATGAATTGAGTATTTTTGGCATATCTTTAAATCTATAAATGAAAAATTTACAAATAAAATATTTTTGGAAATCTTTAGATCTGTAGAATAGATTAGACACTGTTAAAAATATTTTTGGATACTTTTAAACTGATTTAAAAATCAGAGGATTAATTTGACTATTTATGTTATAGTTTAAATCCTACAAAATATTTTAATATGTTTTCTTTAGCAAAATTGTTCTAAGTACTAACTTTAGACCAGAGAGACCAAGGCCTAAGCCATTGGATACCATGAAACCAAGTCCATGTATGTTTTGCCTAGTTGACTCTCCGAGTTGAAAAACCACCAAGTTAGGACTTGTGAAAAACCATGAAGTGCAATGAAGGTGCCCCATTTGTCAACTTGGGATTTTCAACACGATGCTACTACAAGGGAGTTGAACATTCTTTGAAGACCAAACATGTGAAGACTTGGAGCAACCATACCACCTATTCAAGATGATTAGTATCAAGTTTAAGTATTTTGGATCCTAGCGGCATAGTGGGATGAAGCGGCCCGAAGACTAACCTTACATGTCCACGTACATGAGACTTGTTCCACATGCAAAAGTGGCCTAGTCGGGTGTCTGTCTCTCTCACTATAGTGAATATCCAATCTACAACGACTTGTTAATAATCTGTTGATCACAACATGGAAGGGCATTGAAGCACTTGGAGAAAAGGACTTAGACTTCACCACAACCAGAAGAAACTCAAGAAGATGGAAGAAGAACTTGAAGAAAAACACTAGACAAAATAGATGAGACTAACCAATCTTGCTAATTTTTGATGTCCAACTTTTAGCCTTGACCATCCCTTAACCACAAAAGGCAATCCTCTTTTACTGGCACTTAGTTTTATTTTGCACTTTTGGAAACTAGACTGGCCTTAACCAAAAATGGAGATCCCTACTACTTAGTCAAGGAAACTGAAAAGAAGATCAAGACTCAAGAAGATGTGACCAACTCAAGAGGAGAAGTTCAAGGCACAAAATAAGAAGTTTCAGAAACAAGAGAAGAAGACCAAGGTGAAGCACAACAAATAGGGATCCACTAGAGTTTGATTTATTTTCAAACTTAAACCTTGACCAACCCATGCCCTAGTAGCTAACCATAAAACCTTTTTCCATAACTCTTTTGAGAGTTGAACATTGACCATTTTCTAACTAGTTTAAAACTCGTTTGCTATGTTTGTTCTTTGAATGTTTTCTTCTTTTTGTTTGTATGATTGTTAGCATGCTTTTTTATATTATTGTTGTTGTGTTTTCAATGTATAGATTGTACGGAGAGCAACGTTCCATCTTGTGAAGGGTGTAATTCTTCACCAACTTCAAAGGCAAGTGACACATCATAAACACCTGTATTTTCTATATGCATTAGTTGATTTTTGAGTAGTATGCATGATAGGAAATTTTACTAAGTTATAGTATACTATGCTATTATCCTAGTAGTGTATAGCCACCTTCTACATTGATAAACTTGTGGCCATTAGGCCTATTATATGCTTAGCAATGCTACAAAATTGTTTTACTAGATGCAGAGGAAAATTCTAAGTACTAAACTCAATGAACCACCTGGGTGGATTGGTTGAATGGATTATGTTGAGTGGCTTCTCGGGGCTGTGTTTGTGGTTGTCATCGCCTAAGGTAGTTTCATCTATACTTAGGGCCATGAGCACGGTGGTTTTCACCTGAGGGTGCACTTGTGGTTTGCCACCCAGGAACAAAGAGATGATGAAGTCCTTTCAAGTTTAGATGCTTCCAGTGCAGCCTTTTGACATATGGGCTCTGTCTTGATCAACTAAGTTGTGCGAGTTCAACCTGTCGGCTTGACAAGCAGATGTAGCAAAATTATAGGTGGAACGGGTCTTGCCAGTATGGTTGAATTCTTCTTCTGAAAGATCTTGTCTCAATCTTCTCCTTTCCTTAACACATTCTGAAGTGTATAGGATGTTTGGGCTGATTGGGTCTTAAGGTGAAAGTGCACAACCTCTGCAGAGTTAGAAACTAAGATCTTAGCCGTGTCCCCGGTTATGGACAACTATGAGCAGCTGGACAAGGATGGACAGAAGATTCTCATCACCATTTTTCAATAATCTAAAACTTGTTTAAGAACAATAACAGGAGATTTCCCTGGTTTCTATCAGTGGCACTCCTTAATTTTTATTCTGGTTCACTGGTTTCTATCAGTGGTACCAACTTAATGATCAAAAATGTTTTTTATGAAAACATAGGAGAAAACTTGCTTTATGCAAATAGCCAAAACTCCACTCAGCCAAATATGCATGTAGAAGATAGTCTTTGCCATATATATCCACCATAGTGTCATTTGCCAGTACATCATTGTACTGACCCTTGTGGCTGCATAATCAAATTTGCAGGATCATTTGTTGACGAGTGAGGATTCGTTTTAGGATCTCGAGTCTACAACCAACATGTCATTGCCTGTGGCGCATGATTGAAGATGAGGCTCATTGAAGTACTAAGTTTTCCGCTGTTGATCTTTGTATCATGCTAGCCTTGAGCTTTGCAAGTTGTAAAATCTATTTGTAAAGACTGGATTATGCGAAGTAATAAAGTTTTGACGCAATTGCATGATATTTCATTATTGTACTGTGGTGCTAGCAATTGATCCAGGGACTAGCATAATAACACAGATGTCTTGTCTTTATTTAAAAGATGGGATCGCTACAAAATGGTATCAGAGCATTGTGTTGCCTGTAGGATCGAGACCCTAAGTATGGATTAGAACTAGGAAAAGGCCCTAGGATTAAAACTCTACTTATATTCAATCTTCTAAAAACAAAGCTTCTCATTTTAAATCCTTTCTCATATCCTCTCATCTATTATTCACCTTCTAAAAGTCTTCTCTTATTTATAGATGACCAGCTACATTGAGTCACTCAAGAAAGGAACCATGATGATCATGACTTGGAATGTGACATTAAAAGTACAGAAGTACCTCAAGGAAGCCAATGAGGGTATTGAAGCTCTTCAAGAGAAGATAGAGAAGACTAAGATCTTGAAGACCACCGTCAAGACTAAGTATTGAAGACTTCTCATGAGGAATAGCAAGAAAATGATTGCCTGCTTTAGATAGTAGACCACCATGAGAGATAAATAGTTGTGAGACACGAAACATGTTTAGCGTATTGATCATACTTTTCCAGTGTTGTATGACAATACTGGTTGTTTTTGAAAACCTTGTTGATGGAAGTGACGAATGTTTGTCATATGTTTGTTAGAAGTTGTTTGTAAGATGTATTGCCTTGCCCTGCTGTGTTTGGGTAGGATTCTTCCTTAGTCTCTTTCTAATCTCTACTCATCCATGCTAAGCCAAACCCAACACCAAACCCATTCACCACCCATAGTGAGTTTCCAATTGGAGTACAACAACGGACTTGATACCCAAGACCACCTTTTGAAACACCAACCATCCAACCAAGGAATGACACATATCTTAGGATTATTTTCTTCTGTGTGAAGGAACAATCACATCCAGGATCAAGCCAACTCTATCCTAAGGAGCTGCAAGTCCATCAACCACAAGATAGAAGCTTGCCAAAGACATCAAAGAACATGTTGAGATGATGTTGTGAAATCCTCTCAACTTGGTCCTTTGATTGACCCAAAGAGTGACCCCTCAGTGTCAAAGGTAGTTCAACAGACTTCTATTGGTTTGCAAATCTACCGCGAGGGAAAGTTCTACTCAAGCCATCTTGAGTGAAACCACACTTCAAGCTATGCGAATAGACACATCCTACTAGGGGTGAAAATGGACACATAGAACCCTAAAGGTTATATGCATGGATGGAAGACCCAAAATATCTACAAGAAGTTGATTCATGCTAAGGATGACGAAGTATGACCTAAAACCCGAGGTCAACATTTTAGACAGCCCACAAAAGTTTCTTTTAAGGGTGGTAGCCCACCCAACTTGTGTAAACCCAGTTACCTAAACCTATCTTTCTTTCCAACCTTCCCAAATCTCGGGACGAGATTTCTTTTAAGGGTGGTAGTCTGTAACATCCCAATATTTTGGAATGTTTGAAAATCACTAAAATTTGAAACTTTTGTTTTTATTAAAATAAAACATTAAAATTATAATAGAAACCAATATATTTGGCAATGTGTTTTAAAATTATTCAAGGACACCTTCATATCATAAAATGTTTTATTCCAATTAGTTGATTCTGGATATTTAACTTTTGGCTATTTATTAAACCCTAGAATCATATTTGCAAAGTGCTTATGTTATTTAAAGTATCCAATTTCTAAAATGATTTTGGTTAAACTGTATGATATAAAAATTTATATTACCTTTGGGTGTTTAATAAAACCCTGCAATAATATTTATAAAGTGTTTTAAATTATTTAAAGCATGTTCTATTAAAAAAAAAAAGAGGAAAATCTATTTCTTTTATTTCCTATGTTTTGGAATTAAGTTTCCAAATCCCTTCTTACTTGAATCTGACTTTGTTTACCAATTCTCTTTCTCATTAGTTCTCTCAAAAATGTAACTCATTAAAAGATTTTCCATGGCCATGCACGCACATGTTCTTTTCTTTGGCCTGCACGTACACACAACTTCCCATCTAGCTCCTGTACATAACTAGTACATGATCGATCTGCTAGCACTAGCACGACCATGGTTTCTTTGACTCGTTCTTCCTTCAAGTTCCGATCGATCAAACCCAAGCTGAGCGCTCAGTCGTACGCAGCCGAGAGTCCCAGCACAGAACGCCCAGCCGAGCGATGCGTCGCTGCTTCATCTTCCTCTCTCTGCACACAGGTACAGTAGGTAGTAACGCAGCCAGCCAGAAACGGCAGCTCGACCAGAAACTGCTGCCGCTGCCGCATCAATACTATTTAAGCCGGCATCGTGGCCGTTTCTCCCTCCCTTCTCTTTCTTTCCATTTTTTTTTTCTCTGACTGACGGACTCGGTCATCATCTTCCTTCCGTAAATATCGTGGACGAACAGTTCCTTGTTCAGCCAAATCAATGCCCCGCAAATCTCTCTCGAATTCCTCCGATTCATTGACCCAACCTCCACGGGAACTCCTCCATAAATACCCCTGTCCTCCCCGTTTCCATTTTCTTCGAAACCCTTGCCCGAAATCCACCAGATCGATCTCGCCGGCCGCTGCCATTGCCAAGCTCGGGAAGGAAGGTTTCTATACTGTATCTTCTCTCTTCTCCTTCTAAGCTTTTCATTTTCTTCTGTAAACTTGTTCCATCGCCGCTATCTCACCTTTTGCGTGCACACAGGAGCCCGAGGACCACCGCCACCGTCGCCAACATCTACCACCGGAGCTCGCCGGAGTTGGACGCCGCCGCCGCCTCGAGAGAACGACCAGGCCGCTTGGTACTGAGCCGAGACACGTCGACAAGGCCATCAAGATCGCCACCTCAAGCCGAAGCCGCAACCCCTTCTCCACGTCCAGGAGGCCACCAGAACTTTAGGCACGTCCACGACCGGAGCCGAGCGATGCCATCTTCTTCATGTCCGTTGCGTACACGCACCTGGTATGGCCATCGTTCTGTACAGTTAAGATTAGATCGTTTAGTTATAGTCTTGGATCGTTAGATTTAGATGGTTTGGTAGGTTTTGAATCACCGGTGAATCGTATCGTCTGAGTCAAGGCGTGAGCAGAAGAAGAGCTGAGCCTGTGCCGATCTGAAACAGAAGAGCAGCAGCCACCAGATCCAGATCCGACGGCCAGAATCATCCACGTCACTTTTTCTTTTTAAAATCATAGATCTTGTAAAATTCATATCTTTTTATCCACAGATCCAAATTTGACGAATTTTATACCAATAGAAAGCCCTTGACCAGTAGAATCTTTTAGCACTGTTAATTGTCAGTTTTGACATAGTTTAAAATATTCAAGTTTCAAT
Source organism: Poa pratensis (assembly GCA_947311845.1). NCBI lineage: Eukaryota > Viridiplantae > Streptophyta > Magnoliopsida > Poales > Poaceae > Poa > Poa pratensis. Next base: position 39,178,771 of record CAMZMU010000098.1, read on the forward strand.
TGTATGAATTGAGTATTTTTGGCATATCTTTAAATCTATAAATGCAAAATTTACAAATAAAATATTTTTGGAAATCTTTAGATCTGTAGAATAGATTAGACACTGTTAAAAATATTTTTGGATACTTTTAAACTGATTTAAAAATCAGAGGATTAATTTGACTATTTATGTTATAGTTTAAATCCTACAAAATATTTTAATATGTTTTCTTTAGCAAAATTGTTCTAAGTACTAACTTTAGACCAGAGAGACCAAGGCCTAAGCCATTGGATACCATGAAACCAAGTCCATGTATGTTTTGCCTAGTTGACTCTCCCAGTTGAAAAACCACCAAGTTAGGAGTTGTGAAAAACCATGAAGTGCAATGAAGGTGCCCCATTTGTCAACTTGGGATTTTCAACACGATGCTACTACAAGGGAGTTGAACATTCTTTGAAGACCAAACATGTGAAGACTTGGAGCAACCATACCACCTATTCAAGATGATTAGTATCAAGTTTAAGTATTTTGGATCCTAGCGGCATAGTGGGATGAAGCGGCCCGAAGACTAACCTTACATGTCCACGTACATGAGACTTGTTCCACATGCAAAAGTGGCCTAGTCGGGTGTCTGTCTCTCTCACTATAGTGAATATCCAATCTACAACGACTTGTTAATAATCTGTTGATCACAACATGGAAGGGCATTGAAGCACTTGGAGAAAAGGACTTAGACTTCACCACAACCAGAAGAAACTCAAGAAGATGGAAGAAGAACTTGAAGAAAAACACTAGACAAAAATAGATGAGACTAACCAATCTTGCTAATTTTTGATGTCCAACTTTTAGCCTTGACCATCCCTTAACCACAAAAGGCAATCCTCTTTTACTGGCACTTAGTTTTATTTTGCACTTTTGGAAACTAGACTGGCCTTAACCAAAAATGGAGATCCCTACTACTTAGTCAAGGAAACTGAAAAGAAGATCAAGACTCAAGAAGATGTGACCAACTCAAGAGGAGAAGTTCAAGGCACAAAATAAGAAGTTTCAGAAACAAGAGAAGAAGACCAAGGTGAAGCACAACAAATAGGGATCCACTAGAGTTTGATTTATTTTCAAACTTAAACCTTGACCAACCCATGCCCTAGTAGCTAACCATAAAACCTTTTTCCATAACTCTTTTGAGAGTTGAACATTGACCATTTTCTAACTAACTTGTTTAAAACTCGTTTGCTATGTTTGTTCTTTGAATGTTTTCTTCTTTTTGTTTGTATGATTGTTAGCATGCTTTTTTATATTATTGTTGTTGTGTTTTCAATGTATAGATTGTACGGAGAGCAACGTTCCATCTTGTGAAGGGTGTAATTCTTCACCAACTTCAAAGGCAAGTGACACATCATAAACACCTGTATTTTCTATATGCATTAGTTGATTTTTGAGTAGTATGCATGATAGGAAATTTTACTAAGTTATAGTATGCTATGCTATTATCCTAGTAGTGTATAGCCACCTTCTACATTGATAAACTTGTGGCCATTAGGCCTATTATATGCTAAGCAATGCTACAAAATTGTTTTACTAGATGCAGAGGAAAATTCTAAGTACTAAACTCAATGAACCACCTGGGTGGATTGGTTGAATGGATTATGTTGAGTGGCTTCTCGGGGCTGTGTTTGTGGTTGTCATCGCCTAAGGTAGTTTCATCTATACTTAGGGCCATGAGCACGGTGGTTTTCACCTGAGGGTGCACTTGTGGTTTGCCACCCAGGAACAAAGAGATGATGAAGTCCTTTCAAGTTTAGATGCTTCCAGTGCAGCCTTTTGACATATGGGCTCTGTCTTGATCAACTAAGTTGTGGGAGTTCAACCTGTCGGCTTGACAAGCAGATGTAGCAAAATTATAGGTGGAACGGGTCTTGCCAGTATGGTTGAATTCTTCTTCTGAAAGATCTTGTCTCAATCTTCTCCTTTCCTTAACACATTCTGAAGTGTATAGGATGTTTGGGCTGATTGGGTCTTAAGGTGAAAGTGCACAACCTCTGCAGAGTTAGAAACTAAGATCTTAGCCGTGTCCCCGGTTATGGACAACTATGAGCAGCTGGACAAGGATGGACAGAAGATTCTCATCACCATTTTTCAATAATCTAAAACTTGTTTAAGAACAATAACAGGAGATTTCCCTGGTTTCTATCAGTGGCACTCCTTAATTTTTATTCTGGTTCACTGGTTTCTATCAGTGGTACCAACTTAATGATCAAAAATGTTTTTTATGAAAACATAGGAGAAAACTTGCTTTATGCAAATAGCCAAAACTCCACTCAGCCAAATATGCATGTAGAAGATAGTCTTTGCCATATATATCCACCATAGTGTCATTTGCCAGTACATCATTGTACCGACCCTTGTGGCTGCATAATCAAATTTGCAGGATCATTTGTTGACGAGTGAGGATTCGTTTTAGGATCTCGAGTCTACAACCAACATGTCATTGCCTGTGGCGCATGATTGAAGATGAGGCTCATTGAAGTACTAAGTTTTCCGCTGTTGATCTTTGTATCATGCTAGCCTTGAGCTATGCAAGTTGTAAAATCTATTTGTAAAGACTGGATTATGCGAAGTAATAAAGTTTTGACGCAATTGCATGATATTTCATTATTGTACTGTGGTGCTAGCAATTGATCCAGGGACTAGCATAATAACACAGATGTCTTGTCTTTATTTAAAAGATGGGATCGCTACAATACAAAGCATTCGGATTCCCGTCATAGAGCCCTACGGTGCTAATACATTACATTGATTTACATAAAAGCCATGAACCCTTCTTCGCGTATGTCCCTGGCCTATGATCGCTTCAGCCGTAACCATGGAGCATCTTCATTATTTAACAGGATGCTTGGGTCAGTTCTCACTGTGAAGGGCGGAATTTCATCAAACTTATCATAATCTGCTGACATGTCTGTCTTGTCCTCGACTCCCACGATGTTTCTTTTCCCTGAAAGAACTACGTGACGCTTTGGCTCATCGTCTGATGTATTCGTTTGCTTGTTTTTTCTTTTTTTCGGTCTGGAGGACATGTCCTTCACATAGAAAACCTGAGCCACATCATTGGCTAGGACGAATGGTTCGTTCTTGTAACAACCAAGATTCTTGAGATCCACTGTTGTCATCCGTACAGCTGGTCTACCTTTATCCCTTCTCCATTCATGTTGACCCAACTGCACCGAAACAAAGGGACCTTAAAAGTAGGTCCATAGTCAAGTTCCCATATCTCCTCTATGCGACCATAGTATGTGTCCTTTTGCCCATCGTCGTTTGTTGCATCAAAGCGGACACCACTGTTCTGGTTGGTGCTCTTTTTATCTTGGGCGATCGTGTAAAATGTATTCCCATTTATCTCGTACCCTTGGAAATTCAATACAGTCGAAGATGGTGACGCGGCCAACAAGTAGAGCTGATCTCCGACAGTGGTGTCATTCATGAGCTGTAATCGCAACCAACTGCCGAAGGTCTCCATGTGTTTTTCTTTAATCCAGGAGTCATCCTTCCCCGGGTTCTTGGAGCGTACATAATTCTTGTGTTCCTCGATATACGGAGCCACGAAGGTGGAACTTTGTAGAACTGTGTAGTGTGCTTGAGTTAAAGAATGCCCGTCCCTACATATCAGTGCTTTCTTTCCTAGCGTGCCTTTTCCACTCAGTCTCCCCTCATGCCGCGATTCAGGAACACCAATCGGCTTAAGGTCAGGAATAAAGTCAACACAGAACTCAATGACCTCTTCTGTTCCATAGCCCTTGAGATGCTTCCTTCTGGCCTAGCACGGTTATGAACATATTTCTTCAAGACTCCCATGAACCTCTCGAAGGGGAACATATTGTGTAGAAATACAGGACCGAGAATGGCAATCTCGTCGACTAGGTGAACCAGGAGATGCGTCATAATATTGAAGAATGATGGGGGGAACACCAACTCGAAGCTGACAAGACATTGGACCACAGCCTTCTGTAAACTTGGTAGAGTTACTGGATCGATGACCTTCTGAGATATTGCATTGAGGAATGCACATAGCTTCACAATGGGTACTCGAACATTTTCCGGTAGAAGCCCCCTCAATGCAACCGGAAGCAACTGCGTCATAATCACGTGGCAATCATGAGACTTCAGGTTCTGGAATTTTTTCTCTGCCATATTTATTATTCCCTTTATATTTGACGAGAAGCCAGCCGGGACCTTGATACTGCTCAGGCATTCAAAAAAGATTTCCTTCTCTGCTTTGGTAAGAGCGTAGCTGCTTAAGTATTGACGCCCTTTATCCGTCTGCTTGTTGTATGGGTCTTTCATACGTTGCTGGTCTGCCCGTGCTTCCGGTGTATCTTTTGTCTTCCCATACACGCCCAGGAAGCCTAGCAGGTTCACGCAAAGATTCTTCGTCACGTGCATCACGTCGATTGAAGACCGGACCTCTAGGACTTTCCAATAGGGTAGCTCCCAGAATATAGAGCACTTCTTCCATATGGGTACGTGGTTGTCAGCGTCATTCGGAACAGATAGACTGCCAGGACCCTTTCCAAAGATTACTTCTAAATCCTTGACCATGTCATATATAACATCACCATCAGGGAGGTTAGGCTTCTTCCGGCGATCTGCCTCACCGTTGAAATGCTTGCCGGGCTTTCTTACGGCATGACTGTTCGGAAGAAATCGACGATGCCCCAGGTACACATTCTTGTTTCCCAAATGTATACTTTCAGTCTTATCTAAACAGTGCGTGCATGCATTGTATCCCTTGTTTGACTGTCCTGAAATGTTACTAAGAGCAGGCCAATCATTGATGGTTACGAACAGCAACGCTCGTAGGTCAAATTCCTGTTGTTTGTGCTCATCCCACACACGTACACCTGGTTCGGACCACAACTGCAAAAGTTCATCAACTAATGGCCTTAGGTACACATCAATGTCGTTGCCGGGTTGCTTCGGGCCTTGGATGAGCACTGGCATCATAATGAACTTCCGCTTCATGCACAACCAAGGAGGAAGGTTGTAGATACATAGAGTCACGGGCCAAGTGCTATGACTGGAGCTCTGCTCCCCAAAAGGATTAAAGCCATCTGTACTTAGACCAAATCTTAAGTTCCTTGCGTCATCTGAAAATGTCGGGAACTCTCTGTCGATTTTTCTCCACTGGGACCCATCGGCGGGGTGTCTCAACTTCCCGTCTTTCTTACGCTCTTCTTTGTGCCATCGCAACAACCTGGCATGCTCTTTGTTTCTGAACAGACGTTTCAACCGTGGTATTATAGGAGCATACCACATCACCTTAGCAGGAACCCTCTTCCGGGGGGGCTCGTCATCGCCCTCAACATCACCAGGGTCATCTTGTCTTATCTTGTACCGCAGTGCATTGCATACCGGGCATTTATCCATATTCTCGTACTCACCGCGGTACAGGATGCAGTCATTAATGCATGCATGTATCTTCTGCACATCTAATCCTAGAGGGCAGATAGCCTTCTTTGCTTCGTATGTAGTCTCGGGCAATTCGTTATCCTTTGGAAGCTTCGGCTTCATTATTTTCAGTAACTTCTCAAATCCCTTGTCAGAACAACCAGTCTCTGCCTTCCATTTCAGCAGTTCCAGTGTGGTACCGAGCTTTGTGCTGCCATCTTCGCAGTTTGGGTACAGCAACTTTTTGTGATCCTCAAGCATGGCCTCCAACTTTAGCTTCTCCTTTTCTGTATCGCATTCTCGCTTTGCATCAGAAATGACCCCACCAAGACCATCAGCGGGCTCATCTGATGCCCGATGTTCACCTCTTTCTTCTTCAACGTCTTCCATAACAGTATCACCGCATTCCTCAGGGAACATAGGATAGTTGTCATCATCCTCCTCTTCTTCATTGTCTTCCATCCTAACCCCTCTTTCTCCGTGCTTGGTCCAACAATTATAGCTGGGCATGAAACCTTTCCGAATCACGTGGTCTTGAATGGTTCTCGGGTCAGAGTACTCCCTGACGTTCCGACACTTCTCACATGGACAAGGCATAAAATTATTCACTTTGTTTGCCTCAGCCACATCGAGAAATTTATGCAGGCCTGCAATAAACTCGGAACTGCGTCGTTCGCCGTACATCCATCGCATCCGTGCATCCATCTGCATCATATATATAATTAAGTTTATCAAATACCATTACAATAACATCTTGAATAGTGAAATGACCACCGTACATCGACACGTGCAATATTTCTGTATCAATTACAGACGAAAAGGATAAAGTTGCTAACCTCGGCCGAGGATATCATTTTGTGTGAACTTAAGTGTGGGTCGGGCATTTCATCGAACACATCTTGTGCGTGGCAAAGGAAAAAAAATAGCACCCACTTCCCACCAATCCAAGAGAAAAAAATTAGAGAGAGAAGGGGGGTGGGGGTTATTTATAGGCAGGGAGGGGTATTGGTCCCGGTTCTTGGCACGAACCGGGACCAAAGCTCCGCCGCACGCCACGTGTCTGGCTCTGGAGCTTTGGTCCCGGTTCGTGGCGTGCGGCGGAGCTTTGGTCCCGGTTCGTGCCAAGAACCGGGACCAATACCCCCAACCGAACCGGAACCAATGGTCCACGGGGCCGTGGCAACTCGAACCGGGACCAGTGCCAGGCACTGGTCCCGGTTTTTACCTGAACCGGGGCTAATGGCTGGGGCGGCCCTGGACCAAAGATGGTTTTTCTACTAGTGGTGGGACCCACAAAATACCAGTGGCCTGGACATGGGCATGCCACTGGTACCAAATAACAGTGGCGTGTCCAGAACTGGCACGTCACTAATGTTGATATTACTAGTGGCGTGGGAGTGACACGCCACTGGTGGCCATTTTGGCACGCCACTGTTAGGCAAATCTGCACTAGTGACATAAAACCGAAAGGATCTCGTTAATTCGGTTAAAATCGAAAAAATATATGGTTAAACCGAATGGTCCAGCCTAGGAAAGAATTTTGGTACGAAGCCCAGCCCAACTTCACACGGACCTGTTATATAAAATACACGGTGCATTATGTTCACTACAGCAGATCCTCCCAAGTTGTTAGTACGTGGATGTTATTGTTTTTGATAACTAGATGATTCCTCGCGCGTTGCTGCGGGAACACGTGAATACAAATTTGTTGTCAATATTTGTATTACCATGGAAAATTGAATAAATACAGCTCACAATTGAGAGGATCGTATGGGCACCTATAGAGGGGGGGGGGGGGGGGGGCTGAATAGGTGCTACTTCAAATTTTAATTCTTTTTCGATTAAGGCTTGACACAATGGTAAATTATCTATATATGCAACTACGGTGAATTCCCGAAGGCTTGACACCTATATGACAAGCTAGCAACTAAGCAAGATACAAGTAAAGACTACAAGGATAGAAGTAACCGAAGGGGAAGCACGCGGAGATAAGGATGTATTCCCGAGTTCCTTCTTTTGAGGGGAGTACGTCTCGTTGGAGGGGTGTGAGCTCGCCACAAAGGAATACTCAATGCCTCAAAGGCCTCACCCTATTCTCCGATGAACCGCACCACAAAGGATTGGTTCACCTTCCACTATCGTAATCCTTCAAGGCGTAATCCGGAGCCTTTACAACGATCTTGGGACACGCATCCACAACTGAATTGGAGGCTCCCAAATCACCACAGTCTGTCACAACAACAATCAAATGAGAACAAGAAGCCTAGTTTTCCCAAAGGAAATCCTAGGCACAAATCCCTCAAGTGAATGAGGGGGAAAAGTAAATCGCTTGGGTAGACTTGTAGATCTTGGTCTTCTCCTTCGATCCTCCAAAGATGAGGAGGTTTTGGTGGAGGAATGAGGAGATCTATTGGAATTCGTGGCTCGACTGTAAGTGTTCTTGAGTGCTTGGTTGAGCTCCTGAAGGTGGAAGACGAAGTGGGTTATTTATACCCTCCATGAAAACTAGCCGTTTGAGCCATTTCTGAAATCCCGGGGCCAGATATTCCGGTTCTGGAAATATCCGGTTCCCACATCAAATCTCCGGCCAAAAAAATGTTCTTTCAATCTCCCCCTTTTTGGTGTTAGATGACAACACTAGGATTTGCAACAAATATCATGTTCAACAAGTAGAAAGGCTCGCCCTACATGTGTGCATATAAGTAATTTGCATTGGAATACAAATGCACACATATAGGTTCAAAGCTTCTCCAACACATAAACCAACATGATATATCACAAGAGAACATTTGGAAAGGATGAGACATATCAATATACAAGTTGAGACTTTAAGATGCAGATCATACCTTGTGCATAAAGATGTAGAAATAATACCATAATACCAATGCACAATAGAATATAGTCTCAACCATAGATAAATCCGAAAACCATATGTCTCACACCATACATAAATGGTTCACAAGCACACAAATAGCAAATGTATCAAGCAAATAAGTTCAACAACTTAAGATAAATGGACACAAGCTGTCGTGGTTTTGTGCACGGCAGTGCCATCAGGGGATGACTTGAGTGGGTCGAGCCGAAAGGGCGCAAACGATGGCGCTCCCTCGGGATTGGATACGTGTGAGGTGAGACCAAGACGTACCCAGGTTCAGTGCCCTCGTGTGGAGGTAACACCCCTACTCGTGCTAGAGCTCGTATATGGGTGAATACAAGGTTTACAATGGTGCTCCTCGAGCTGTTTTCAGTGTTCTTCTCAATGTCGAGTACTAGAGGATCAGGATTCCAACCCTCTCTAAGGGGCTTCCGGCTCTCCTTATATAGGAGCTGGAGAGCTGGTTTACAGGGAAGTGTCAGGTTCCGGCTGGCCGCTGGATGGGGCCCGCCCAACGGTCATCTGCAGTGTCGGGCTGCCTGACGTCGGCTACAGTACCGGGTACTGTGGGCGACGCTCGCCATGCCAGTCAGAGTAGTGGCCGGCTGCTTTATGTCTTGTCGGTGTCGACGACGGGGCACTGTGCGTGGGGCACTGCACACTGCTCATGGTGTCACAGATGGCTATGGGACTCGGTAGGGCTCCGAGCCCATGCTGCCTTGTCTGGGGATATTTACTTCGCGTGGAGGCTCCTGCATTCCGGCTGGCAGGAGCAGCCGGTGGCGTCTTCCGGGTGCCGGCTGGCGGGAGCAGCCGACACGGACTTCCGCGCTGCCGGCTGGCGAGAGCAGCCGGTAAAAGTTTTTCTAGGGTGCTGATTACCACCCGGTGGTGATGACCCCGATAGTAGCCCCCGAGTGCGCGGGTGCTTCGAAACCGCTGTCGGCTAGATGCATCCGGGAGCTCTCCCCGAAAAGTTGTTGATGTAGTTATGGCAGTTGCTGATTTATCGGCTGGGGGAGCCGGTCGTATGGAGGACTCCGCACTCGACGTCACGGCTGACATAAGCCACGACGCGTGGCGCGGAGCGTAGCGCACTTCATGGGTTCCTGTGCATGGGATCTTCTGTGGCAACCGCCCACGCGCGGATCGTGTGCGGTAACCGACCGTTGCGTGGAGATCGTGTGCCTGCCGTCAGCAGTCGCGCGCGGCAATTAGGGGCGTCAGTTACTCGCCGCGTGGCGTGATTAGCGGGCGGTTACCGTCCCCCCCTTAAATATTCACCGTGGGGAAGAGGGGAGGGGATCCACTATTCATTGCCTTCTTCTTCTTCGTCCTCTTCGCGCCCTTTGCCTTCTCTCGCATCCCACCATAGGAGCGCGTCAGTTGCAAGCCACCGCCACCGCCGACAACCCACCGGAGATGTCGACACGCGGAGCTTGGCTCGGCTCGCTGGCGAGCGCCAAGGAGGTGCGGCGATTCTAGAGTGAGGGCTATTGGCCAGCGAAGGAGCTGGTGGAGTGCCGCATTCCGGATAGGAAGGAGGTCTCGCCGAACCCGAGGACCGGCGAGCGCGTTTGCTTCATCTCCCACATCGAGCGCGGGGTCGGGCTCCCGCTCAGCCCATTTCTGCAGAGCTTTCTTGGATTCTTCGGTGTCCAACTTCATCACCTTGGCGCCAACGTCGTGATGCAGTTGGCCTACTTCGTCACCCTTTGCGAGGCGTACCTGGGGATATGGCCCAGTGTCGAGGTCTTCCGAACCCTCTTCTTCCTCAAGGGGCAGACGAAGCAAGGGGAGGACCACTCGTCGACTGCGGCTCCGCCTCGATCCAGGCCCGGGCTGGGACTGGGCTGTTCAAGCTTTCCCTCCTCGACTCCGTGCGGAAGTGGCAGCGGAGCTACTTCTACGTGAAGAACAAGACGGAGGTGGACCACATTGGGCTGGCGCCGTACACGGTCGGGCCGCCGGCCAAGACCAACTGTAGCGCGCCGAAGGGCAGCCCCCACCCAGAAGGCGAGGCACTGGTATCGTGCCTGAGCAGCTTGATCACCTCCGGATTAACTTCCCGGGATCTGCCCTCGCTTGATTGCGCAGCGAGTGATGCCGCTGCAGGAGCGAGCGTACAAGATGTGCTTCCTGGATGGGAGGAACGACCCAACCCGGACATCCCGGTTCGACCTCTCCCACGCAGCCGTGATTGACTGGCTGATCTCCGTCTCCAAGGAGACGGTGGAGACGAACTGGACGTGGGGCCTGCTGCCGTACAGCCGTGACAACTGATCCCTCGTGGTGAGTGCCCTCTACTTGGACTCGCATGATTTCCTTTATGGTTGATCTTCTTCTTCTAACCGGCTCGCGGCTCGCAGTTGTTCACGTGCCAGAGGAGCGAAGACGGACCCGACGGTCCGACCTTCGCCAAAAACCTGCCCGACACCGCGGAAGGATCCGGAGAGAACCAAGATCCGGACAACGAGGGGGATGATGAGGAGGAGGCCGAGGCGGACCCGGATGAGGACTTGGAGCCAGAGGCGAGCCACGCCGAGGGCTCGTCGGCTGCTTCTGTTAAGTCAAACCTCCCACCCGACATGCGGGACTGGCCGGATGAAGGAAGTACTGAGGTTGCTCGCGTCCCCGAAGGGGATGACGATGAGGTTGTAGAGATCGCGCCGCCGCCGTCTCTCAAGGTGGCCAAGCGGCTGCGGTCCTCCGACGCAGCGAGCCGGAAGGACGACGAACCGGCTCCAAAGAAAGGGCGTGAGGAGCCGGCCCGGAAGGTCGTGCTGAAGCGGGAGAGGAGGCGGGCGATCCGGCCCGTTCTTGAAGGGTGAGCTTCTTTCGGCGAAGTGCTTGTATTTGTATTTGTTTTCTTCTTGTCTCTGACGATTGCTCTTCGCAGGGACGCACTGTCAATGGCTGAGCCCAGCTTAGTGCCGGGAGCGTACCCGCTGCCGGGTGGCGGCGATGACACGGAGGTGACCTCGGCAACGAAGCAGGCTTCGACTCCCCAGCCGGAGTCGTTCGCCCAGGTCGAGCTGGGAGGCGGGAGCCGGGAGGACGCGGAGGGGACCGGGTCGAAGTCCTTGGCGACCATCGCTGAAGGCGGGATGGTGGTGGCTGACGCCAGGGTCAGCTCTCCCGTGCGTCCGAAAGTGGCGGTTGGGCCGACGGATCCTCCGGCCGGCGCTAAGGCCGTGGAGGAGCCGGCGGCGGCGTCGGGGCCGACGGGTGGTGACGAAGTTCGCGTCGAGGAGGCGGCGGCGATGCCGGGGCCTTGCTGGCCATGGAGGTGGCCGCGGGGGAGAAGCCGTCGAGGAGGGGTGCCGGAGGTGCGGCTTCTTCGGCCATTCCGGCCTCGCACCAAACCGCGACGGCGGGTGCCACGGCGGGGGATGCCTTCTGGTTGGAGCGGCTCCACCAGCCGACGGCACCCTTAGAGCTTATCGGCGGCATGGAGAAGGGCTTCGACGCCGGCTCGCAGGATGTCGGCTTCTTCGGGAGTTGGTCGAGGTACGTATCTCTATGCTCCGGGTGCTCGGAGCCGTTCACGAGTAACTGGCTAGGGTCTTGTTTCTCTTCTGATGCTTTTGCTTCTTTTCCCAGCGTGCGCATCAGGAGCCGGTGGAGAGGAACCGGGCGCTGGAGGAGAAGGTGCGGCTTCTCGAGCAGTGGCTCGGAGATGCTGACAGTAAGCTTTTGCTGTCCTGTCTCTTGTTTCTGGTTTCTTGATTTATTCCCAACTACTGATGGGCGGCCTCCGCGCCGGCAGGGGAGTTGAGGTAACTTCCTCTCTTGCGAGAGAAACTGAAGAACTACCTCCCCGCAGGCTTAATGGCGCAGAAACTTGATGCCAAGACCAAGGAGTTCGAGGAGGAGATGGCGGGTCTTCGCTACCGCGCCTCCCAGTCCGACAGCTACAAGAACGAGGCTGGCCGACTGAAGACCTGCGTGGAGCGCGCGGCTGGAGAAGTCCAACTCTGGTCGCCAGGACCAGTTTGACAAGCTTGTCGGGTGGAAGGACCAATTGGTGGCGCAGCTGGAGGAGGCGAAGAAAGAGGCGACGGACGTCTCTGCCAAGCTTTTCGAGCGGGTGGAGGCCTTCGAGCTCCTCGACCGGACGGTGAAGGAGGAGAAGAAGGCGCATGCTGAGGCCGTCCGGTTTCACGAGGGCCGCCAGAAGGAGCTGCAAGATCAGCTCGGTCAGATTGACCAGGCCATCCTCCGTAAGCTTTTTTATACCTTGCGATTTTTCCGGTTGCCCTTCTTCTTGCTTCCGTCTTGGCTTAAATTTCCAGCTCTAGGCTTCTACTTGGACGCCGGCAAGGAAGCGCCCGAAGGGTCTGCCGTGGAGTGGCTTGCCGATATTGGTAAGCACATGGAGGGGTTCCGGTCGAAGGGCGTCGCCATCTGCGAGGCCTTGTGGCTGGACGAGAGCGAAGCTGAGAGCGCCTCTCGCCTCGCAGCTCGGCTCCACAGTGTGCCCAGGCTTTGGACGCAATCCAGGATACGGCGGCTCGCGGGGGAGCCGAAATGGCGCTGATGATGATGCTCTCGTGGTACAAAAGCGCCAACATCTGGCAGATCTCCGCCGGCTTTTGAGCCGACACTCGGTGCGAAGACCTGCGCAAGACCGAGGGCCTCGAGCTCGCCGCCAGCCGGATCCAGCGGATGGTGGAGTACGACGATATCGTGGGCGCGGTGCAGGAGCCAACGAAGGCGTCCGAGCGGAGCCAGGAGCCGACGAAGGCGCCTGAGCAGAGCCGGGAGCCGGCTGCACTACCACAGAAAGGCCTTTCCGTGGCGCACGTTTTTGACTTTCTGTGGCGCACCGGGAGGATTTCTGGGTGCACCACAGAATTCTCGCCACAAAAATTATTTCTGTGGCACACCCAGGGAGTGCGCCACAGAAAGTGCAACTTTCTGTGGCGCACCCAGCGCAGTGCGCCACAGAAATAGGTCGGCAGCACCCTACAGAGGAATTCTGTGGCGCACTTTCCTTCGTGCGCCACAGAAAGTGGTGCGCCACAAAAAAAAAGCGTGCGCCACAGAAATATGAAACAGAAATACCGGTATTTTTTCGTTTTGCTGTACAAATACAGGTATATACAGGATTTATACAGGTTTATACAGAAATACAGGTATATTTGACAGGTATATAAACAGACAAACACATTAATCAATATGTCATCACACATATTACTTAGTGCCCGATCGAGATACATATATACACATAGTCACAAAAGTGCCGAATGTTTCATCATTTCACACTACACATTACAAATCAAGTGTTCGCCGCCTAACTATGATCAAATGTAGTACACATCGGCGATGATGGTGAGCAAGAGCGCGCGGGAGCATGCATGATCATGGAGTCCTCTTCTTGAGCGGCGCCGGGAACGGTTGATAGCCTTCTTTCGTCTTCCACTCCCTGGTGTCATTCTGTGCCTCTAGTCGTTCTTCGATATCCCTCTGACACAACCCTGAAGATGGATTGGGATATATATTGGTTAGTGATATAAATAGAGTATAATTTATTCATCTAAGTAGAGAGGCAAGACAATCAATCAATTGTCATGGTTGGAAATCATATGGCTATCCTATTTGGGTTTCATAGCATAGCATATATATAATATATAACCCTACACATGCACTTCTATAATACCTCTGGGGTAGTGGTAGGACCCTGATTTGTGAATGACATCGTCGAGGATGATCGTTGACAACTGCAGCCGGATGCGATGGAAGTCTGTTCTGTAATCAGCATCGGTGAGAGAATCCGCCATTTTGGTGTATTCTGCGAGACCAGATGGAATCTTCATTTTCTCGAAATCCCGGACAATCGCTTTAAGGTGATGGAGGGCGTAGTAGGCCTCCTTCACGCTGCCATCCAGTTGCTTGATGCAATGGAAGCCGGTCCCATGCTGGAACTTGTGTGTGTTTTCGTCCGTGAAGAATTCCGACTTCTTATGGAAGGGGCCGCCCTTTTGGGCATAGGCCTCGAGAGCGTCATCGAGAACACCCTTTATTCTGGTGTATCGTCTCGGCGTGGATTTATTCCCCGAGTCCAAATAAGTGGCAATGGACCACCTCGGGGATACGTAGATGAGTGCGCAGTACTTGTCCCTGCTCAACACAATTGAAACGGAATGTTGGACAAAGGATCAGCGATGGAAGAAATGTACAAGAAGGCATAAGATCCGACGGTGGCGAGCGGATGTGTACTTACTCGAAAAAGAAAGGCAGAAGAAGGGCGTTCTTCCTCTTGTTGGCCAGCATGACCCTTACGAGGTACTCCGTGGCCGTTTCCCGTGTCTTTGATCCTTCCACTAGATGGCTGTCGCGCATGTAGTAGGGATCCACTATCGCGACGTACGGGGTATCATCTCTCCTGATCTTCATCGCCATATCGAGCGCATATAGGCGGACCATGTTATAGTCCAGCCGTTGAGTGTGAAAGAGTTTGAAGATGTCCTCGTACGCTATGAAGAACACATCCGCGGGGTCTTCCTGGACGAAGTCCACCAGCTCGTTTGGCACCTTGACCGCGAACGCCGGGTAACTCGGCTGCTTGTCTTTAAGAAGGAGCTCCTCTAGATGCAAGATAGATTCCTGCAAGGCAATCATGGGTCCTTCTGCAAGGCGGAGCAAGTCCCCAGACAAGATAGGTTTACCAGCTTCATGAACTCGGGGGAAGCCATCCGCACGGGGTGGAATCGTGTCTTCAAGACCCCGGATCTTAGGAGCTGGCTGGCTCGCAGAGGTGGAGGATCCTTTTCTCTTCCTGTGCTTCTTGTTCTTCATCTCTGTGGATTGTGGGGGTGAAGTGAACCCCGCTTTAACAGTTTCTTTCAGTGTGTTAGGGCTGAAAATGTTACCCGGTTGAGCTTGATGATCGCCGGCATCCGGAGGCGTGTCGGTGAAGGCCAGGCGTTGTGTGCATGAAGTGGGACGAGCAGGTTGACCGCGGTGGTCGCGGAAGGGTTCTTCATCCACAAGAGGCATGTACATACCATCCATGCAGGCGCCAGTGTTGATGTAGTCATCGACGTTGACATCATTCTCCTCCTCCTCATTGTCGTCGTTGCCACCAAGTTGAGGTGCAACGGCTTTGTCCTAAACATAAACAATAGCACATCCGTTAGTCGGGAAAGTCGGAAAGTCGGGGAATTCGGAAAGTCAGAACTAACCTTGGACGGTTGCGGTGAAGATGTTCCCAACAACTGTTTGTGGCGGTTGGTGGCGGCGACGACCGGCGGTAGCTTCCGGCCGGTGGTGGCGGCGACCGGCGGTAGCTTCCGGCCGGTGGTGGCGGCGACCGGCGGTAGCTTCTGGGTGGTGGTGGCGGCGACCGGCGGTTCCTTCTGGGTGGTGGCGACGGCTGCTTGTGGCGCCGGTTCATCCGCAACAGCTTTTTGTGGCCGCCTCGACGGGGGCCGAACGACCTGGGGCCGGGGCCTCGAGGTGGCGCCGCCGGTGCGCCTGACCCCATGAAGAACATCCCCAAGACGAATCTGGGTCTTCGGCCATTCCATCATCCACTTCCCGCATTCGCCAAGCTTCATGTGTTTCTCGGCTCCCGGAGGTTGCGTGGGGGGTCGATGTCATGGAACTCAGGCAGTACCTCGCTCACATTGACTTTCATCACGACCTCGCTCATTCGGGTGTTGTGCATATCGCGGGTCAAAGGTTGTATGATCTTGGCCGTTGCGACTTCCTTCAACTCGCCGCCGACCCCCACCCTATGCAGGAGTATGCAAGGCATGTCCTGGGAGTCAACACATGTTGGGCACCATGCATGAGATATGGCAGTCATCAAAGGCATATATAGTCATAGAAGATGTCGCGGACTAACTAATTAGTTACCTTGGTGATGGCGTCGAGCTCGGCTAATGTCGAGACAAGGGCGCCGGTGCCGGCGGCCGGCCTATCATTCTCCGGCCGCTCGTGCGCATTATCATTATTCTCCGGCCTTGGTGTCTGTTGATCCACGACAGGGAGCACCGGTGGGGTCACCAGGACCGGCGACACGTTATTGCTGGAGGTGCTGCCGGCGAAGCTGGGCACGTGTATCGGCCCCTGTTGACCTCTCGCGTTCCAGGCAGCTAACCCCTCCATCAACCCAGGGGGTAACAACGTCCGGAGCTGCTCGTTCACCTTCTCGGCCACTAGCTTGTCCACCATGGTAGAGTCCACCTTTTCTTTCTCTAGTGTCTCCAGCTTCTTCCTTAGCTCGAGAACCTCGGCTCTATCTTTAGCCGGCTTCCTCCTCTCCTTTTTCTTGTCGGTGTCCGTGCTGTAGTACTCGATGAACTTCATCGACGTACCAAAGCCGGTCACACGGCCAGCTGACGTCGGCGGCTTTGACTTGTCCCTCCCCTTGAAAACGTTCATCGCCCGGTTGAAAGTCGTGTCCCACGGGCCGGCCTGAGCCTCCTGGGACGACGGGCCGGCCTCAGCCTTCAACTCAGCCTCCTGCGGACAAAGGAAATAAACGTGAACCCATGTAGAAATCAACGCAAATGGACTTTGAGATATCCGCGGTAATTAAGTTCCTTACCAGCGTTTTCTCGAAATCCAGCACATCTTTATAGTCGGTAACGAATTCCCCCGTCCCCGGCTTCAGATAGTAGCGGGACCGAACAAAGTTCCTAACTTGCTCGTCCGTGATTTTATGCCACATGTTCTCCTTCCCAAGTCTCGCAACCTCGGCATCCTCCTTGTCCCAAACGGGCTGTTTTCCTGCGTAACCGCCGCTTCCCAAATGGTGGTTACCTAAGTTCAGTGCCCGCATTTTCTTCCCCCACTCGGTCCATTTTTCAGCCTCCGGAGATGCCAAGGACAACTTCAATGCCTCGAACTCTTCTATGTCGATGTACGGCTCTTTGGCACTGATCTCTTCCCAGCTAAGACCCTTTTCAATCTTCGCCTTCACCCGGCCTCTCCAGCTGGTCAAGGCGGTGTTCATCTTCGTGATGGCGAAGTTGTCCACCTTTTTGTTTCCATCATCCGGGAAAATGTATCGTTCGTGAAGCTTCTTGAGGAGTTGTGTGCGCAAAGCCTCATTCTCCGCGCTCCTGAGGTCATATGTGTTGATCGACACGGTTTCCCGGAGGATGCACCCTAGTTGCATGCCGTACCCTTTTGCGATGTTCCTAGGCTCCTGTGGTTGGCCACTTAAGGAGACCTTAGTGAACGTGTCTGTGATGGGGGCCACCGCATTCGGTGTCCGGTCCTTCCTCTGCTTCTTATGCCTCTTAGCGGTCGGGTTACCACCACCACCGCCATCCGTGTGGTCGCCACCCCCGACATCCGTGTGGTCGCCGCCCTCGGTGGTGGTGGTTGCGTCCCCATCTCCGTCGGTGTCCTCCGCATCCTCCATCTCTAACAGAAAGTCACCATCGCCGTCACGAGCCAGTTCGGCGGCCTCCGCATCCTCCATCTCCGGGTTATTCACTTCTTGTTCTTTTCTCTAGCTTGTTCTTCGACGCTCATGTGCTTAGAAGGACCGGCCTCGGAGGACATGTTTGCACTGCATTGAAAAAGAGGAAAAAAGTTAGTACAACAAATATAACAAAAGCATCACTTAATTTAGTACTAAGATACCCCGGCCCATGCATTAGCCGCAATACCCCATATGTCCTATTTTTAGCAAAGTCATGCTAAATTTCACGAAAAAATTTGGCATGACCTTTGCTAAAAATAGGACATATGGAGTACCCGAATTTGCCGGAACGGAAGTTAATCGACGTTCCGGCAATCTCAAGGGCCTCACGGGGTACCTGCAAAGCATTTCACAAATAATGGCCGGCATCGCTGGCCGGCATCTCCACGACACGATGGTCGGAGCACAAACAACCACGACACGATGGTCGTGGACACATATCCTCATGCATATACATCACCACATCCACATCCACATCCACATCGAGGGAGAGAGGAACTACCTCGGGTAGGGAAGGGAGGCTCGGGTCCGCGATCGGCGTGGTGGAGGTGCTCCTCGTGGTGCTGCAATAAATTTAACTTAGCAAAATTTTCATGCATATGAACTTTTCTTCTGAGGCTATAAAACAGGAGCATATCTGCATATGAGATTATAAGTGATAAGACCACATCCACATGCACACTTTGAACCTGCACCTTGTATACTACAAACTAACAAAATTGTTTCTTGGACTCTTTGAACCTGCACCTTGTATAAAGTTTAAACTAAAGCATGTTGAACAGATGAGCTTGATGAAAATAAAGGAGGAACATGCCTTCAAGTCAATGCGAAATCGAACAAATAGCATCAAGCCATCAAACCCGCAAATGTACTAGCCCACTATGATGATCCTCACAAGCACAGCAGATACTAAAAGTGTGTGGCCTGGGATGCTCAACTTATCAGAACCGAGAACAAGCCATCTAGAGAAGTAAACCAAACACTGGTGGGATAATTGTGGGCTATGGATGGAAGCATGCTGATCCTCAACAGAGCTATGACGAAGATTTAGATACTCGCATGCATGCATTGCGATGGCATCACAAGGGGGAGAAACTACTGGTGATGCCACTCGCACACACGCACAAACACCTTGCGTGCAGGTTTTGGGAGGGGAAGGAGGAGGTAGAGATGGGAAGCTCACCTTGGGCGGGAAGGGGAGGGAGGGGAGGTCGAGGTCGTCTGCGTGACGAGGAGGCGACGCCGGACTCGACCGGGCTAACAGGAGGCGACGGCCGGAGGCGGACGAGGCCGAGAACGCGCGGCACAGAAGAGGACGGCGGCGGACGAGGCCGGTACTCCGAGGATGCAGGGGAGCAGGGGAGTTTGGGCGGGGGCGGCGGCGAGTTTGGGCGCGGCGGCGGCGAGTTTGGGCGGGGGCGGCCGGCGTCGGGGAGTTGTCGATGGCGAGGGGTGGCAGGACGCGAGCGCGGGCAGTTGAGACTTAGCGAAATTTGGGGAAGAAAGGGACAGCGCAGGGTGGCCCCAAATGTAAGTGCAGGCGCAAGACTTCTGTGGCGCACCATCCAGGCGATGCGCCACAGAAAGTGAAGATTCTGTGGCGCATCCGCTAGGTGGTGCGCCACAGAATTATCTGGCCTAACAGGGGGCGGCCCCACATGTTAGTAGAGGCCCGAGAATTCTGTGGCGCACCGACGGAGGGATGCGCCACAGAAAGTTAATATTCTGTGGCGCATCCGCTAGGTGGTGCGCCACAGAATGTCCTGGGCTTTTTTTTTGCTGAACTTTTTTTCTTTTCAAATATTTTTTGGTTAAAAAACTACACATAATTAATGTCTTTGGTACATATTGAATTCATTGAATACATATATATGGTCTTGCATGGTCTCACACACAATGTCTCATACATATATATGCTTGCATTGCATTGCATTGTCTCTCACACACACACACAAATTAAATACACCAAAAAAGTCTCTTCTTCGTCTCGGTTCCGCGAGCTAGATTCTCTTCTTTCCCTTCTTCGCGGTTGAAAACTTTAGGCCGGTGACCTTGAGATTTCTTCGCGTGAACGGACAACCTTTGGTAGGTAGGGATGTCTTCCTTCTTTGTGTACTAGTAGTAGGCATGTCGAAGAACTTGTCGAATTCCTCCTCGATCTTTGGCTCGTTGTCCAAGTCTTGCTCGGTGGCGCCTCCTTCCATTCCGATGATGCTCCTCTTGCCCCTCCTCACGACAACACGGCTAGGCTTTGACGGGTCGGTAATGAAGAAGCATTGCTCAACTTGGCTAGCGAGTACCCATGGCTCATTTTTCGCGGAGGCGTTCTTCGATTTGGCATCGGGTATTACCATGGTGGTGAAATACCGGCCTTCTTTGACGACGTCCTTGGCCCATCTTACACGGAACATTGGCACCAACTCTCCACAGTAGTTGAGCTCCCATATGTCCTCAATCCTTCCGAAGTATCTTTCCTTGACAGTAGCCTCCTCATCGCCGTAGGATAGCATAGTTACTCCTGAGTTTTGATATTCCGACTTCTTGTCCTTTTCCTCGGTGTAGAATCTGTAGCCGTTGATGTCGTACGCCTGATAGGTCTTTACGTTGTGCGAGGGACCCCGTGATAAGGAGAATATGAGTCTTTCATCTTCCGTAGATGGTGCTTTGTTCTTTGCTAGCTCCAGTTGCTTTTGCTTGAACCAACGCGTGAAGCTAGAGTTGTGCGCTCTGGTTACGTCTCCCTTCTTCCTCGGCCGGCCCAGTTTGATGTAATGTTGCTCGAGTAAGCATTTGTGCTGTTCCACCCAAGTTTCGATCAATTGTAAGTGTTGTAGCGCGACCCGGTGAGCCCTGTCGAAGTCGTCCTTTCGACCCTGCATGCTGACAAAGGTTGAGCTGGTGCCCTCTCGGTGACCATATCCATTGAGCCTGCCGAAGTGTTTCCTCGTGGGAGACCAACATCCTGGTTCTCGGTGCTTAGATAATTCTGGCAGAAGGAGATGCACTCGTAGGTTAGAAAGCCCTTGGCCATGCTTGCGTCTGGATGGGACCTGTTGCGGACGTATCCTTTCATGACACCGTTCATCCTTTCGAACGGCATCATGTAGTGCATGAACGTTGGCCCGAGCTGCCTGATGTCATCAACGACATGGAGAAGGAGATGCACGCAGATATCAAAGAATGCTGGCGGGAAGTAAATCTCGAGCTCGCATAGTATCAGCACGATCTCTTCCTCTAGCCTGTCGAGCTGCTTCACGCCGATCGACTTCCTGTTGATGACGTCGAAAAAGTTGCAAAGGGCAAGCAGCGTATCACGGACGTGCTCGTCCATTATCCCTCGAATCGCAACGGGAAGTATCTGCGTCAACAGCACGTGACAGTCGTGAGACTTCATCCCGCTAAACCTCTTCTTCGTTCCGTCCAGATATCTGCTTATCTGCCCCGCGTAACCATGAGGAAATTTGACTCCTAGGAGACACATGTAGAATTGCTCGAGCTCCTCCGGACTCATAGTGAAGCACGTAGCGGGAAGCACCACAGTGTTCTTCTTTACCCTTTTGCGGCGACCTTGAGTCCCTTCCGTCTCATCATCATCATCATCATCGTCATCGCTATCGGGAGCCTGAAGATCTTTCCTGACACCAAGCCATTTCAGATCGTATCTTGCTTTCGTCCCATCCTTGGTCTTTTCCGGCATGTTGGAAAGAGTGCCAAGCAGAGCCTCGGTGACATTCTTCGTAATGTGCATCATATCGAGGCTATGTGGCGTCTTGAGGACCTTCCAGTACTCCAAGTCGTGGAAAACAGACCTCGCTTTCCATACACCCAGCAGCGGATCTACCTTCGGTCGTTTCTTTCCCGGCGCGGGGCACTCCTCCCAATTTTTCAACAGCTCGTCGATTTCTGTGCCGCTCCTCGGCTCGGGGCTCCTTCGATCTCGTCCTTACCATTGAACAGTCACCGCGTTTTCTCCACGGGTGATCCATGCGAAGCCACCTTCGAGCCCCTGGGTACACGGTTTTCGAAGACCCGGGATTCCTTGGTAGCTGGAGATGCGGGGTCTTATCCATGCACCTGACACATGCGCAGAATCCGTGGCCTACCTGGGCCGATACATATGAGCAACCAGGATAGTCCTGCACCGTCGTGAGCAACGCGGCTCTCATGTCGAAATAATCTCCAGTGTAGGCATCCCACGTACGGGCTGGCGTCTCCCACAACGTGGCTAACTCCTCTTTCAACAGCGCGAGATACAGATGTATGTGGACACCTGCTTGTTTCGGCCCCTGAATGAGAATACTCATGTGTATGTACCTTTGCTTCGTGCACAACCACGGGGGAAGGTTGTAAGGCCATACAAACACGGGCCAGGTGCTATGCGTGCTACTCTGGTTGCCGAACGGATTGAGTCCATCGGTGCTCATACCGAGCCTGACGTTCCTTGCGTCGCCTCCGAAATTTCCGACGGCGTCCAACTCTTGCCACTGGCTAGCGTCTGAAGGGTGTGTAAGGATCCTGCCCTTCTCCGGATCTTCTTCGGGCTTCTCCCTTTCCGCGTGCCATTGCATGAGCTTTGCTTCCTTAGGGTCCACGAAGTACCGCTGCAGACGGGGAGTGATAGGAAAGTACCATACCACTTTTCGAGGAACTTTCTTCCCACGGCTCTTGTACCGTCCTTGGCCGCACACCGGACATGTGGTTCTGTCCTCGTACTCGCCCCGATAAATTGCGCAATCATTGATGCAGGCGTGGTATTTAACGTGCGGTAGGTCAAGAGGGCAAACGACTTTCTTGGCCTCCTCGATACTAGTTGGCAATGTGTTCCCCTCGGGAAGACGCTCGTGCAAGAATTGCATGTTCTTGTTGAAGCTCGCGTCGGTCCATTTGTTTCCCGACTTCATCTCCAGAGCATCAAGCGTTACTTGCAAGCGCGTATCCTGTGGCCGGCACCCAGGATACAACGGAGTCTTCCCGTCTATCTCCATTTGCGCCAGCTTGGCTTTCTCTCTAACGGTGCTCGCGTTCTTGAGGAGCAGTTCTTGAACATGAGACTCCATCAAGGCCGACATTAGCGAGCTCTGCGGCGTGTTCGCGTCTTCTCCACCACCATCATGACCATGTCCGTCGGCATCTCCTTCGTCACGATCATCTTGCCCGCCCTCGTCTTCAGGCGCAACATTTGCTGTCGGCGCTTGGTTGAAGCCTTCCATGAAACCGCGCCTGAGCAGGTGTTCCTCCAATTGTCCGGAATCAGGGTCGATCCATCTCACAAATTTGCAACTTCTACACGGACATCGTATCTGGCGCCCGTTGCACCGATTCATTTCCGCCTTCGCTTCTTCCTTGTAGTTGTTGATTCGATTGGAGCTCATCTTGATGACCATGGTCGCCTACGCGGTATACATATAGAGTATGTGTTATTAATTAGAATTAATTAACCGCAACATGCACACACACACATACAAGCTTCTCATGCGGGAAATCGGAAAGTCGGAAATGTTCGACGAAAAAATTCGGCATGACTTCCCCTAAAAGTAGGACATATGTGGTGCAAAAATTTACCGAAATGGAAATGAATCAACATTTCGGCAAACATCCATGCACCACGCCGGCGCAAGCAAAGATTCATGCAAACCACACACACAAGTTTCATGCATAGATCCGTTCAACAATAGTTTGCTTCATGCAAACCACACACACAATCGCCCGCCGACAAGTTTCTCATGCCTTTAACAAACATCCATCCAACAATACCCACCTAGTAGATCTAGATCCGTTGCCGAGACGTGACCGTGATCGATGAGAGAGAGTGTGTGGTGATGGAGAGAAAATTGTGGACAAAAAGAGAGGAGGAGAATATATATGGAGGCTCTCCCAAGCCCTCACCAATTATATATCAAATAAACTAGGTTTAATAACAAATAATGGAGAATAGGATGGTCAAAATGGCATGGGAGAGAGGAGGAGCTCGAGCTAGATGGGAGGATGAAGAAGGTCCATGCATGGGGAAAGGGTGGTGCCACCTTTTTGTAGATCTGGGCCAACTTTCTGTGGCGCATGGTGTTTATGCGCCACAGAAAGTGAACATTCTGTGGCGCACCGTGGCTGGTGCGCCACAGAAACCCAACTTTCTCTGGCGCATGGTGTTGGATGCCCACAGAAAGCTGTGTTTCTGTGGCGCACCAGCAACGGTGCGCCACAGAATGTCCCCAGATGGACCTTGGCCCAATGATTGCAGTGGGACCCACAGAATTCTGTGGCGCACCATGGCTGGTGCGCCACAGAAGTATGGCTTTCTGTGGCGCATCTGTGGACATGCGCCACAGAAATGTTACTTTCTGTGGCGCATGGGCAAAAGATGCGCCACAGAAAGTGGGAAATTTCTGTGGCGCGCCAGAATCCATGCGCCACAGAAATAATTCTGTGGCGCATGAATTAATGGTGCGCCACAGACTGGCAACCTCTCTATAACCCTTTTCCTAGTAGTACTGCTTGAGTTTGATTCCCGAGATGTCGGGCGTAGCTGTACATATAATTTTAATCTTTGCGCCATGTTTATCTTTTAGTTATTTTGCTTCTGTGTTTTTGACTTCGTGCTTTTTCTTGTCTTGGCCCAGTGAGAGCGTGCCCACCGGGTGTCCCCGGCCCCCGAGTTTCGAGCCGGTTCGCTGTGGGAGCTGGGTCGAAACTCTTGGACCTTGTACTTGAAGAAATTGCGTGGGTGCAGCCGCCCGGTGTCGGCTTGTTTGGCGGAGCGGACAAGTTGTGTTTGTGTTAGTCACAAAATAGGATATATCGTTAGCACATGAGTAAGAAATTCATGTAAGTGAATGCTTTCACATCTTTTCGCTTGGTAGGCAATTTTAGCGAGCCAACTCGCCCTTGCCCGGCTATTTTAAGATCTTTCTTGTGCGCTTTGCCACCCGACATAGGCTCTTGCCGGCTGGTCAGCTGGGTTGCGGTTTGCAGCCAAAACCGAAGAGATGCCGGGATGCGCGTGTCACAATACTTATGATCTGGTAGCCAGAATTAGGCGTGTCATGGAGCCGACGGCCGCTCTTTTCTTAGGTGTTTTTCATGTGCCAGCGACCTCGGGCTTTTGCTCTTGCCAGTCGAACTGCCGGTTTGCGGGTCTGCGGCTGGAACCAAAGAGTGGGCCTCTAGTGCTGCACACGTTACTAGGCCAGGCCTTTGGGAAAGGTAGGCCCGGGTTTGGGCCCGTTGAGCCGGAAGAGAGCCGCAGGTGACATGCAACAAAGAACTTGACATGAACGGCCAGCCCCCAAGTGTCGCTTGGGGCTGCCTATCTTAATTCATAATTTGGATACAGGGGTACGTACATTTTACACTCAAGTGTAGAAGAGGCGGAGGAGGTTGGCGTTCTGAGGCCTCTCCGACTCCTCATCCGACGTGTCCTTCTCGTTTTTCCTTGGCTCCCGCGCATCGACGAGGTAGTAAGCATCATTGTGCAGAGCTTTGCTGATGATGAAGGGTCCCTCCCATGGCGGGGAGAGCTTGTGCATGCCCTTCTTGTCCTGGATCAGCCGGAGAACGAGGTCGCCTTCGCGAAATGTAATTGGGCGGATCCGTCGGCTGTGGTAGCGGCGGAGATCTTGCTGGTATATGGCTGACCGCGACAAGGTTATCTCGCGTACCTCCTCGATCAGGTCGACTCCGTCTTCCCGGGCATCCTTGGCCTCTGCTTCTGTGTACAGGGTAACTCTGGGCGCGTTGTGCTCGATGTCGACGGGTAGGACGGCCTCAGCTCCGTATACGAGGAAGAACGGAGTGTAGCCGATGGAGCGGTTGGGAGTGGTGCGCAGGCTCTAGAGGACCGCTGGCAGCTCGTCGAGCCAGCAGCCGGGAGCCCGATGTAGAGGTTTCTCCAGCCAGGGCCTGATGCCGGGTAGGATTAGGCCGTTCGTCCTCTCCACCTTCCCATTGGCTTACGGGTGGGCAACGGAGGCGACGTCGAGCCGGATGCCTCTGTTGCCGCAGAAACGAGCGAAGACGCCCTTGGCAAAGTTCGTGTCGTTGTTGGTGATGATGCTGTGCGGGTACCCGTATCGGTTGATGATGTCCTGGAAGAAGGAGATGGTGGAGATGATGGGCTTCACTTCGATCCACTTGGTGAATTTGTCAACAGCCACGAGAAGGTGTGTCAATCCGCCGCGTGCCGTCCGGAAAGGGCCGACCATGTCGAGTCCCTAGACGGCAAACGGCCAGGTGATTGGGATCGTCTTCAAGGCTGAAACCGGTACATGCTGCTGCGCGCGAAAGAGCTGGCAGCCAGTACACTTACGGACCAGGCGCTCCGCTTCCTCCAGGGCGGTTGGCCAGTAGAAACCGTGGCGAAGTGCCTTGGCTGCAATGGCCCTTGATGATGCGTGGTGGCCGCACTCTCCTTGGTGGATGTCCTTGAGGAGGTCGCAACCCTCCTCCGGCTTGACGCAGCGCTGGAATACGCCGGAGACGCTGCGCTTGTACCGCTCGTTGTTGATGATGGTGTAGGCCTTGGATCAGCGGTGGATTTGCCAGGCCAAGACCTCGTCCTCTGGCAGCTCGCCCTTGACAATGTAGGTGAGGAATGGCTGCGCCCAAGATGGCACTTCCCAGATGGCGAAGATGCTCTCCTCCGTCGGCTCCTCAGCCCCCGGGTCCGCGGAAGCTGACAGCCGCCGAAGAGGAGGCAGCCCTCGGGTCCAGGTAGATGATGGATTCGGAGTCTGGCGATGGCTTGATTGACGGCTTGCGCAGGTGCTCGAGGGAGATGCCGGGTGGGATGGCTTGCCGGGTGGAGCCGATCCGGGCTAGCGCGTCGGCTTCTTCATTGTTGGTGCGCGGGACGTGGTGGAACTCGCACCCTTTGAAGCAGCCAGAGAGTTGCTGGACGAAGAAGCGGTAGGCGTCCATGTTGGCGTTCTTGGCATCCCAGTCTCCAGAGACTTGCTGCACCACCAGGTCCGAGTCCCAAATATGTTAATCTAGAAATATTATTGTATATCCTTTTCTCAAATTGCTCCCATGCGCAATATTGATAAATTTGCAAAAATTATTCGTTCTTTGTGATACTTGTTGCTTTTATCAAAGCATCCCAACTATCTCTAGTTCCGTTATTCATATTTGCGATGCCTTTGATGTGTTTATGTTTGAAGTTTATTAATATACAATATGATAATATTGATCTATGTGCTATTCTTTCTAGTAAAGATCTTATTGGTATATTTTATATCCTTTTGGATATCCAATTCACTTATTTAGTAACTAATTTTGTGTGTGCATGTTTGTTTGTGGATGTATATCATCATGATTGTTGTCTACTTAGAAACTCATATACATGCTCTCTAGTTGTTATCCTAATTCTTTGGTGTCACTTTTTTATTCCTTTTTGATTCTTTGGTGGCTCCGGAAAGAATTTGCCTTATGAGTATGTGTCTTATTTTATTGCATTTTTGTGGACTCTTTTTTTCTTGTGGAGATTTTTGACCTCATGCTTGTCTTGGTGAGCATGTTGATTTCTATTTGCAATGGTTATGACACAAGTTTTGCTTTTTATTGATCTTGTGAACCTATTTGCCATCTAGTTGGTTGAAATCTTCTTTAGTTAGTGTGTGTTGAAAAGACATACTTCGCACTATGCTTATCATATTTTTGAGACTATGTTGATGTTTAATGCTCACCATTGTGTCTTATAAAATGTTTTGCCATGTCACACACACATCATTTTGTTGGGCCTTTATCTATTGATGTTCCTTTCAAAATTGGTATCTTTTGTTGGTCTTTTATTTGATGCTCAACCATATGATTTTTGCAAGTGCATGCTTTGTTTCATATCCTATGCTCCCTTGCACATGTTATGTGTTTCAAAAGATTTTGGTGGAGTGATGATTCCATTTTTGTGCACTTTGTATTCAAATGCAAAAATTCTAAATAGTGCATAAATATTAGGGAACTCCTCTATTTTCTG
The DNA here is from genome assembly GCA_947311845.1 of Poa pratensis. Lineage (NCBI taxonomy): Eukaryota > Viridiplantae > Streptophyta > Magnoliopsida > Poales > Poaceae > Poa > Poa pratensis. The sequence continues at coordinate 39,206,476 of CAMZMU010000098.1, forward strand.
TCGAAACACTCTTTCGCTCTTATCATAATATCTTTTGTTCAATTGGTTCGACGGATCTTTTGGTTACTTGGTTTTCATTTGGAGAAGTTTAGAGGGTTACCCTCATTATCTTTTTGCAGATTTTTGGATCCTCAATATAGTTTTATCTCCTCCAACTATTCGTCGTTGGATATGTGTATTTGATTTCACTCATATTATGAGAAATGCACAAACTACGGAGGAGCTCATACTATATTGGCCTTTTAAATTTTTCCGCCATTTCAGCAATGGATGCCAATGGGGGAGAAATTTAGAGAGTTTAAGCGAATTTGGTTTTATGCTTTGGTTCTGCTCTTAAGTATTTGCCTTTCTTACTCTTGCATCCTTACTTGTTTATTTCCAAGGTTGCTTAATTCATTATATAAACCCTCGTAAAAAAGATTGTCATCAATTACCAAAATGGGGGAGATTGAAAGAGCATGGTGCCCCCATGTGTGGTTTTGGTAATTAATGACAATCCCTATGAACTAATGGTTGCATTGAGTTTATACTTGTAGAGTGTGTTCATAGGAAATGCTTGAAAACCATATGTTGGTTTCAAGGTTGAAAGGAGAAGATTAAGTTGATGACCAAGATGTTCAAGGTGTGATCCGAAGAATGGTCATGATGGTGTTGAGGATATTTCAAGTATGTATTGAAAAAGAAAATTATGTGGACATTCATGTTTACCTTCAAGACATCATCATAAAGAAGAGAGAAGAGAAGATACAAAGTTGATCAAGACAAAGTGCTTAGAATGGATTCAAGTTGATCAACACAAAAGCTAGAAGATGTACCAAGTGGGATCATGTGATCTCATGATATGGTAAGCAATTGTCCATATAGCTTTGTGAACTAACCCATGATCTATGTGTGTGGTATTTCTATTTGGGTTAGGTATCTTTCCATGGGCTTGCGTCAAAAGGAAGATTTTATATAACCCATGGAGGATGACGTCAAGTGATGATCATCATCAAGGGTGTGATGTGCAAGTTAGAGATGAGCATCTAGCAGAGATTATATGCTTGAATCTTGCCACCCATATGAAGATTATGGTCAAATGAAGATGTGCATAAAAGAGGCTCTCCCATAATGGTGTATGTGGAGCAATTTGCGAATCTTCACCGAGCAAAGTGCAATCAATAAATGTGGTCCAACTTGAGGAGATCAAGATCATCATCATCTAACTCAAGTGGATTGTGCAAGGCAAAGGTATGATCTTGATAGGTTTTCTATTTTACCGGTCTCATGATGTTAGTTGGGAGACTGGGTTATAGGATAGATAACGTAATATCAAGAGAGGCTCTCGAATGAGTAACTTGATTGTATCGTTCATAGAGAACTCAAACCCTTACATACTTGGCATGATCTTTCTTGATTCTTATTTGGCTTTTCACTATGTGAGATTTTGGAGCTTGTCATGATTTCAAGACAAGATCAAATTCATCAAAAACGGATTTCGTATGAAAAACTTATTGCGTTTTTTATTTTGAAGGTTTTGCCGGTTCTTCGTTTTAGAGAGGTCAAACCTCTCTCCTCTTGATTTATCCTCCTTTTTTGATATTTGATGTTTCTCCGTATGAAGAGCTAATCTTGTTATTAGCTTTAAAACAAGCCCAAATTCATCGAAAACGGAATTCGGATGCTTAAGATATGCCGTTTTCGTTTTGGTGTTTCTGCAGTTTTCAGGGGGATGGAAGTTCCGGACCTTAGGCCGGACATTCTGGCCCCGGATATATCCGATCAAATATCCGGCCCCTATTCAGTGAGGAGCACCTCAGGATGTAAGTGGCTGCGGCTCCCACCGAACCCACTTGCGCCGCCCGAAAAAATGTCTAAACAGCCTACACGGAAGCCCGCTAAACTTTGGTGGCGTATGTGGTATAGCCCACAAAACCCAGTGTTGCCAGCGGCGCTAGCCGTGCTCCTTTCATCTGCAACGGTGGCCGACGGCCCGATGCGTCGCCGCCATCCTAGTAGTGCTCCGCTTCTTCTCCATCCGCCCCAGCGCCCCCTTGCCTCTACCTTCCGGGCGCTAGCCCTATTCTGCTCGGCCCTGGAGGCCTGGACTCCGGGCCAGACGCCATGCTTTAGCTCGAGGCTCTGAGCCTCTGACACCTTCCTCCAGCTATGACACACAGATGTTATCTTATACTTTCTACGGTTGATGTGGCCGTGAGGCTGCCCCTCCCTGATTCAGTTATTATTTCTAATCAAGAACCGATATTGCTTTCTAACTTGGTTCCTCCTAAACTGTTGTTTCAAGTCAACAGAACATGGCGTTTTTGGCAATACTTATTGCGGGCAGTTTTTTTTTGCGGCTACCCATTACAGACAGTTTGATTATGTGCTGAGTTTAATTAGAGCGGTCTCCAGAGTGTGCGTGTTCATCGACTCATCCAACGAGAATCGCAGCAGAGCTGCAACGGAGCAGGAACATGACATTAATGCGCAAAGATGACCAGAGAGTGGCCCGCATCAAGCGAGAAAGAGATATCACATCGCGGCGTTGCGGAGCCGTTTAACCGCAGAAAGCCGCCAGGCACATTGCGTGGACACAACAAAACCCACCAAACGGATATACGGCGGAAGGGGCTACGCATGCATCGTCCGACGAGCGCGCCACTTACATCCCTAGGAGCACCACGCGCGTCCAGGGCGCCCAGGTTGCTCCGGAGGCTCCGGAACTGCTCCGGTAGTTCTGGGGTAAGTTGCGAAAATTCCGGCCCACGCAGGAAAAACTGCCCCAACGGTTGAATTTGGTGGGGACCTTTTTAAGGGGTCTTCTTCCCCAATGGTTTCCAAGTTTTTTGGCAGCCCTTGTTTCTCTCTCTCCTCCATTGTTGGGCACCTCAAAAACTTGGAGATCTCTCTATTCCCCCAACCAAAGCCTAATTCCTTTTGGTTAAAGAGAGAGGAGATCTAGATCCACATTTCTACCAAACCATATCTCTTCTATGTGAAGGGAAACCTTGGGATCTAGATCTTGGGATTCATTTGTTAAGTTCTTTCTTGTCCTTCCTCTCTCGTTCCTCCATAGCACTAATTGTTTTGGTGGGATTTGAGAGTGAAAGATTTGAGCACCTCTTGTGTTCTTGCCATTGCATTAGTTGCATCGGTTTGAGTTCTCCACGAAGATTCGTGGAAGTGAAAGGTTGTGAGCTTGTTACTCTTGGGTGCATTGTGTGCTCTAGACGGTTGGTGTTGTCGCGGAGCTCTTCTTGGTGTGAAGCTTTGGGCAAGCTTCAGGAGCCTCCAATTGGGTTGTGGAGATTGCCCCGGGGAAATCCTAAAGGTTTGGTCAACGTCTTCAAGTCGACCTCGTAGTGGATTGAGCTCTTCCCCAGGAAGGGGCTCAAGAAGAATAGGGTGAGCACAATCGTACGTTGGAGTGTCTTGGTGGCTCCACACCCCTCCAACGAAGACGTATTTCCATTGGGAAGGAACTTCGGGAATTACATCGTCGTCTCCACTTGTCTCGGTTATCTCTATAACCGACCTCTTTACTTGTGTATTTACTTTGTGATAGCCATCGTGCTTGAAGTCATATATCTTGCTATCACCTTGTTGTTCATCTTGTTTATATTAAGTTGTTGTTGGTGCACATAGTTGAGCCTAGTTGATTTAGGTTTTGTGCTTGATAAATTAAATCCTAGTTTTATTCCGCATTTATTCAAGCATAAATCGTAATTATTTTAAATCGCCTATTCACCCTCACCCCCTCTAGGCGACATCCTTGTCCTTTCAACAGGTTTGAACCGGAAGCTGGCACACTCATTATTGGTAGATAGATGTATTTCTTCCAGGATGAAAACTAGAAAGTTACATGTTGATTCTGATATAACATGCATCAACCAAGAGCTTCCAATCATATATAACATGCAAATTAATTAAGATATAATCACATAAAAGAGGACAATATAATCCTTGGAGGGTAATTAGCTAGTCAATCAATTTGTAAAGGTGAGTGTTGATTGTTTTCATTAGGAACAAGTCAACGATTTCTTTTTTATTTTAACAGCGAAAAAAACTGTTTCTAAAAATGATAGATTTTATTTGCTAGCTAGCCACGCCGTCGCCAAAGCCCAAAGTCAAAAGTTATGAAGATTCACGCGAGCGCACGTGCTATGTGTGTGGAGTACAAGCCTTTGTGCGTTTATACCATTTTAGATGTCAACAAGAGCTTCCCTTATACGGTGGTCTCAATCTCGTTGCCTTAGCAATGTGGGACTAAACATTTGCCATGGGTTTAGAATCTTCAGGTCTTTTTAAGGGCCACAGTCTCTCAAATGGGCCACATTCTCACCACCGTCCATGGAGTCCCCTGCAAGCACTACTAAACCGGTCCTTAAATTTAATTACATGTTTGCCCGTCGATGCTGCGACGACCCGGCGGCGACCGAGTGCAAATAAACATTTGACTGAATGGATGAATTATATGAGATTGTCTAGAAATGCTTGACACGCATGAACTGACCAGATGAATTAAATTAGTCATACATGGAACGTGAATAAAGAAGAAGATTGTGTTAAATCTATGCAACCTAATGAATGAAACTGTTATACATTTTTTGTTAACGTGAATCACGTTGCCGCAATTTAAGTTGTTTGAAACTAGGGTCTAGTATATGAAAGAGTTCATTACAAGATCGGCGACCCGCCTCCAAAGACAGGTTTGAACCGGGAGCTGGCACACTCATTATTGGTAGATAGATGTATTTCTTCCAGTACCAAAACTTGAAAGTTACATATTGATTCTGATATAACATGCATCAACCAAGAGTTTCCAATCTGATATAACATGCAAATTAATTAAGTTATAATCACATAAGGGAGGACAATATAATCCTTGGAGGGTAATGAGCTAGTCAAGCACTTTGTAAACGTGAGTGTTGATTGTTTTCATTAGGAGCAAGTCAACGAGTACATTTTTCTCTTATAACAACAAAAAATACCGTTTCTAAAAATGATAGATTTTATTTGCTAGGCTAGCCGCGCCGTCGCCAAAGCCCAAAGTCATAAGTCGCGAATATTCACGCGAGCGCACGCGCTATGTGTTTGGAGCACAAGCCTTTTTATATTTGTACCATTTTAGATGTCAACAAGAGCTCCCCTTATAAGGTGGTCCTAATCTCCTTGCCTTAGCAATGTGGGACTAAAAGTTTGACATGGGTTTAGAATCTCTAGGTCTTTTTATGGGCCACGGTCTCTCAAATGGGACACATTCTCACCACCGTCTATGGAGTCCCCTGCAAGATGTACTAAACCGGTCCTTTAATTTAATTACATGTTTGCCCACCGGTGCTGCGACGACCCGGCGGCGACCGCGTGCAAATAAACCTTTGACTGAATGGATGAATCAAATGAGATTGTCCAGAAATTCTTGACATGCATGAACTTACCAGATGAATTAAAATAGTAATACATGGAACATGAATAAAGAAGAAGATTGTGTTAAGTTTGTGCAACCTAATGAATGAAACTGTTGTACATTTTTTGTTGACGTGAATCACGTTTCTGCAAGTTAAGTTGTTTGAAGCTAGGGTCTATTATATGAAAGAGTTCATTACAAGATCGGGGACCGCCTCCAAAGACATGTTTGAACCGGAAGCTGGCACACTCATTATTGGTAGATAGATGTATTTCTTCAGGACGAAAACTAGAAAGTTACATATTGATTCTGATATAACATGCATCAACCAAGAGCTTCCAATCTGATATAACATGCAAATTAATTAAGATATAATCACATAAGGGAGGACAATATAATCCTTGTAGGGTAATTAGCTAGTCAAGCGCTTTGTAGTGAGCGTTGATTGTTTTCATTAGGAGCAAGTCAACGAGTTCTTTTTTTTCTTAACAGCGAAAAAATCGTATTCTAAAAATGATAGATTTTATTTGTTATGCTAGGCGCGCCGTCGATAAAGTCCAAAGTCATAAGTCGCGAATATTCATGCAAGCGCACGCGCTATATGTGTGGGGTACAAGCATTTGTGTGTTTGTACCATTTTAAATGTCAACAAGAGCTCCCCCTATAAGGTGGTCTCAATCTTCTTGGCATAGCAATGTGTGACTTCTTCATGTCTTTTTATGGGCCACAGTCTCTCAAATGGGCCACATTCTCACCACCGTCAGTTTTCTCGGCCGAAATCCAAATCCTACTCAAGGGTACATCCTTGGTGTCGCTTAGGCATCATAGACTGCATGATCACCATGCATGTCGGATCGCCCCTACCTAGCTGAGATGACGGCGGGACCAAGGTTACTAATCACAAAATGTCTCTTCTGTTTCCCATAGCACAAGTTATCTTATTGTGAATTCTTAGAAAAACTCATGTTGATTTTGATATTTACAAGTCTTAGCATGTTAGCATAGAGTTAAATATCACTTCACACTAGATGCATCCATATATATCCAAATTGATCACTACATAAATGGTGGAATTAAGTACACTGAGGAAAGGCAAAGCCAACAATAACCTTTTTGTTAATGTTGCTCAAACTTGTAGATAGAAACGATTGGAATAACTGCAACACATTGCGAGGAACATAGTTTCTGCAAGGTCTCTTCAGAAATCAAACCCAATTAAACAACAATGGAGAAGTACACAGTATAAAAACACTATTGGCACACTCAAGAACAATAAACATAACAGATTGACAAGGCTCCAAAACTGATGGGAAATTATTTGGGATAAATGGCATAGAAGTTGAAGATTGACAAGTGATGGTCCATTTCATCATCTTCTTTCATTGCCTCTCTTGTACGGCCACCACTTGCTCAAGTCAATTTTTGTGACGATCTTTTCTTGAAATTGCTGCCCAAATGAAGCTTACTATCAAGGGCCAAAACATCATCGCTGTCTGGATGATGAGAATGCGTGCGAATGTCATCCATACTGGATTTCCCAGTCTACGAAATAAGGCTCTAGCTACAAATAGTCCTCGCAAGGGGTCTATGTATGCACACAGACCTATAAGAGAAGCCACCACACACACTGCAATCGAAGTCATATGAGCAATTGGGTCCAACATCACATATAGGCTTAGCACAAAAGCTGTAGCCAAGCTTGTGACTGCGCAAAATGCGAAGACTACAGCTACGTCGATGTGCCTAGAGCGCAAAGGCACATCGACCAGAGATTTCCCAGAGTACATGAGGTTGATGGTAGCTAAACCAGAGCAGGCGAACGCCAGTGAGTTGGCCGCGATGAATGCATCGAAAGCATACCTCCTAGAAAGATTCGGTGTGCCATTGTTACTGTAATCCCTGGTGGAGTGAAAGTTGCAGCAAATGCCACAGTCGTCATTAGCGCTGACCCAATGGCCAAAATTTGAGATGAATTTGTGAGTTTGTTTGATTCTTTCTCTTCGTCCTCTACTTGGATGTACTTTTTGTCAAACTGATCCAATCGGTGATTTCCATGTTTAGCGCGACAATATATTAAAGCTGCATTCATCACAAATCTGGGGTTCTGCAAAAGCAAACATGAACTTCATGTCAGCCATATGAACTACTGCTATTTCATTTCCCTTTGATGGGAGCAAATTAAACCTGAACTGATAGGGAAGAAAGTATATTACCCATGCAAGAAAACTACCAGCATGAATCTTACTCTGTGATAGATCTAGAGGAGTTTCCCCCTTCCAATTAGTTATATTTAACCGCACTTCCTGATTCCCTAGGAGCAAAGAAAAGATGTCCTGATGACCAAGCTTTATACTATTGTGTAGTGCAGTGTCTCCTTCTTTGTCTTGCATATTCAAAATCCACGATAATGACGGGGTTTGGCAAGCAAGTGCGACTATATTCCATTTCTTCTTTTCGACAGCGACATGAAGGAAAGTTCTTCCCTTGATGTCGCGCACACCAGCAATGTAGGGACACTTCTCTAACATTTTGACAATGGCCTTATTCACACCTGTGGAAGCAGCAATGTGTATAGGAAATAGTCCCAGATCATCTGATTGATACATTGAAGTTGTGTTAGCTTGCAGCAATGGTTCAAATGGTGTGCCTGAATGCCAAACACCACGGTTCCATGGGAACCAACTATGGAAGATAACTTGTGGCACTGGCAAGAATGGCATGGTTGAATGCCAAAAACGGTGAAACCATTCAACCCACGGACGGAATATCATGTAGTGTACACCTCTTGGTTGTAGAATTGATGTTGCAAAGTGAAGGGGTGTGCTCCCATTTCGGTCCTTTTGTGCAGTAAGTCCAACGTTCCATTCCAGTAGCGTTTTTGCCATCACTGCAAAGAACAAAAGTAATGATCACTTGCTATTTTTTGCCTCCTTAATTTTTGCAAAAATTATAATATTACACCACTATCATACTCATTATGAATAATTAATCATGTCACCATGGGTGGTTGGCATCAGGGCAGAGTTCATTAGCCACACCATTGGAAGATGGCATGACGATTTTTTTCAAGTTTTAAACTAGGAGCATATGATATAGCACGGTTCATTTTCGACACCACCAAGTATGATATCACGATCAAGAATTATAACCGTGTGCAACCTAGTGAATTTCAGATAAGTATTGCTAAACATTTACTACTTCTATGTCCAAACAGATGTTTTCAAAAAACATTTACTACTTCCATGTGCAAACAGATGTTTTCAGAAAAGCCCTTACGTCAAATTTAAAAGAATTAGCACACATGCTGGTGAAATTGCGTGGCTACGCATAATACAAGTCAATATAACCTTATTGTGCAAATAGTAACCATAGCCATGTCAATGTGATAAATTATCTAGGAAATTTCCGTAAATCATTTGGTTAGGATGAGCTCCACATATTTTATTCTTAAATATAATAACCTGAGATTACATAACATTTAAATGGCCCTTTCTGCTATGCCTCCATAAATTCCATGACAGAAAAAATACAGTATGACAAAAACGTAATATAATGGCATGTCACCAACAATGAGGGTGTCAAGTTAGCTCATCCAGTGTGGCACCCTTCCTTTTGCAGTATTGCTTTGCCAGCCACTGATAATACCAGCATGGCGAAAATAAGCCATTATATTTTCGTAACTAAGTTCAGAGAAGGTTCATTTTGTAATTTTCTATTATTGGTAGAGAAAAATATCACCCTTTCATAAGATTATTAGACAGGAACACAAGTTTATAGTAAACAGTCAAATAATACAAATATCATAGATCAGATAATGGGTATGATTTTATGTCAAATATAAAGTGCACAATGTTCTTCACACAAAAAAATTGTAGCTCATACTCCAAGTGGATGGGATTTAACATTCAATGAAATACAATTTTGAAGATATATGTTGACCTAATTTCGGTTGAGATGCAAATGTATTATTTTTTAACCCAGTTTGAACATTGAGTCCAACATTTCGGTTTTATCAGTATCCTGTGCACGAATTATTATTGCCACATGATTATTATTTGAGAAAAATTAAACAAAGTAACATAGTCATATTAAGGTGGCCGGCTGGTGTATAGTGTAGTTGCACCCAAAGTTTGTTTGGACATTCATCGGTCGCTTTTGATCTAATGGCTGCCAAAACTATTACACATCTCATGAGGTAGTATAGAGCACCTCCTAGAGTTTGCTCTAATACCTTTTAAGCCATGCATGTACATGGGAAAATTAGCTACGGTGCTCGTGGTTCTGATTAGTATGTTTGGATAAGCTAATCATTCTAGTCTTCTTTCTCATTAGAGGGAAGGTGGCATTGCGATTCATCCATATACTGAAAACGATAAAATCGTACCGTTTATATTGTTCAGTAGCTTACAAATCAATAACTATTCTACCTATGGCTTCACGCAAAGCAACCTTAATTAGCAACATATCGTACTTCATTATATAAGTGTCTCTCAGACGACCTCTTTGTGTTTTTTTAGCTTGGTAATGTCCTATATAGGATGTTGAGGTATGTGATCTCAGTATGGCATGTGCTAAAAGCCCACCAACTCTTTGTTGTCAGTCATGACATCCATAGTAGAACCTGCTTAATTAATTCAGACACTTCAAGATCGACAAAGTAAATTGGAGAAACTAGAAAAGAAAAGAAGACAAAGCTAGGTTCGTCGCAGAAACAAGAAGCAAAGCAAATCCAATATTGTATTCTCCCTCCAATAGTCGTACTCCGCTTTTTATTGAGCCAGGCTGGAGCCCTTAATTCAAGCATTCCGTTAGGACGATGGGAATCCGATTTTTGTACAACAACTAATCCAACGATGGTGCTGCATGCAGCGTGCGTGATGAATGGTTCAGTTGATGCGTCTTATAGATATCGGACATATATTTTTCATACGCATAGCATCGTTCCTATCTGAACTATCACTTTTCCCGGTTAGCTCCCTTAACATGCTTTTGTATGCTGAGCCTCTCCGGACCTGTCTCCGTTTCTAGCTCATTTCACTGTTACATTTGCAGATTCCGTTAGGACGCCCGCAGGAAAAATTGGTGCGTGCATGTCACTCTCGTTTCAGTTAGTCGAGTAATGAAAACGAGATTGTGTGAGAAACAAACACAATTTCAGAATACCTAGCATGGAAAACCAAATTAAGGGAGCTAAGCGAGAAGGGTACTAGTAGTTTAGAGATCGAGTGGTAATGCCAGTTTATCTAGTTTTTCTATGCAGTGCTAGTCTAACTTTACATATGCATTATTCCATTACAGTTGTTTAGCTTGTCCCTATAGTCCCAACTCCAAATATACATCATGGATAGCATGGTCATGGGAGTATTATCCATATTCATCAACGACAAGGGATACAGTTAACAAGCATATATAAATAAATATCAATGGAATTGACATGTTACCTTGGCTACGAAGAGCAGCAGCGTGCAATGCGTTTTGTCCATCCGGTCCAGTATACGAGAGATACCCACCGCTTTTCTGATACAGTGTATGCGCAATGTCGGCCAGGTCATGCAAGGCGGCAAGGTACAACGGCGAAGTGCCGCTGTCTTTCGGAAAACAAGCCAATTCCGAATCCGCCTCCATTAGCAGCCCAACAATATGATCACTCCCAATGCGGACAGCCTCATGCAAGGCCGTCTCCTTGCGCTGATTGTCCGTCCTCAGAAGCTCCTTGAGCCTCTCTCCGGCGCCATCGTCATCACTTGTAGCTAGTGCGAGGAGATGGGAGACCATACAAGATCTCCCGGCCCTGGTAGCGCAGTGAAGGGGCGTGTCGCCATTGTTGTTGACCTTGTAGAGGAGGTGTCTGGCCTTCCCGTGGATGAAGTCGGCGCATCGCTTGTGGCTGTCACCGTTGCCGTTGGTGGCCACCACGTGCAGCGCGGTGTCTCCTTCAGCGGTGACGCCATCTAGGACTAGGAGCGAGAGTGACACTGCACTGGAAGCTCGCCGCGAGGTCGCGACGCTCACATCAGCGGTGACGCCATGCTCGAGCAATTCAAAGAATGCACGAGTTGGCACCCCATCCCCGTCAAGAAGAATGTGCAGTTCTCCGCAGGAACCGGAGAATGAGGCTGCCAGCAGCTGTGGATCCATGGACTCCATTGGTGTTCTCCCAAGATGCACTATTTACTTGGGAAAATGCTCAGCTAGCTATGCTTGTAGCCTTGTACAAGGTGCCTGATAACTAAGGCAAGCGCCAAAGTTAATTTCATCATAAAACAAAGCAAATTATTCCATGATCCGTACTACATATGTGCAAGAGCCAAGATGCACCTTGTCTAGAACTTTTTCTTTCATTCCAGCACTACCTAGCTACGGGTGCCATACCTTTTGTGCTGTACTTAAATGTTTAATTAGCCTTTGAGCCTAGTTGAGCCAAATGTTTATAGCCTCTTTAATTTCGAGGATTACATGAGTGTAAGAACAGCAGAAGTTCCTCTTTATTTTGTTAAAATACAGAACTGTAAGAATAGGAAAAATGAAGAGTTACAATTGCTATGGGTTTTTAAAATTCAGTAGCATTACATACATCGAAATCTACACCAAAAGAGGATTTATTACATAATAAGAAAATATAAGACTCTTTCTAGTAAATTTGTGTTATAGCAGAAATTCTTATGAAACCCAATTTAAACAAATCACTTGAAAAAATAGCACATATTAGAATTAATCATATAACTCAAACAATTCACACACTGAAAATTCCTAAATATTTCTCTAAAAGATATTTCTTAATCCATCGAATTAACGAAGATTGAAGAGCTCATGCACTTGCGAGAAGAGAAAAATTTGCACATAACACCACTTGTTGGAGTCATTTTTTTCGCGGAACCACAACCACAGAACTTTTTTCACATAACACCATTTTTTGGTGTAATACATTTGCAAAGAACCCAAATCATTCATTTAAGCAACTTAACAATAGATCTGACCTCTGGGATCCGCCATCGGTGCTAATGTGATATGATTGGCCTCCTCATTTTGCCAACATGAAAATGATAGTTCCCGAAAAACAAAAAATAGCACCCGGGCGGCCCCGTCTGCTCCTCTCACCCCTCCTCGCTGCGCACCCGGGCGACGCGGTCCGCATGCTAGATCTAGCCGCAGACGAGCACACGGTGGAGGAGTCACGCCGGCAGTGGGACCACTTGTTGTGCCCCCACTGGAGCAACACCTCCCCGCCGGTGCCCGCGCCGGTCGAGCTCGGGGACCATAGTCGTGCGCCGGGCTCCGTGCGGCTGACAACGATGGCGGCTGAGGCATCGAGGTACGATGCCAGCCGCGTCCCCTCGGGACCCCTTCGCCGCCAAGTTTAGATGATTTGGGTTCTCTGCAAATCATTACACCAAAAGATGGTGTTCTATGAAAAAAAAGTTGTGTCGTTGTGGTTTTGCGAAAAAATGACCACAACAAACCGAGTTATGTGCAATTTTCTTTGCATCTGCAGGTTATATGAGTGGGTATATATGAACATAAGAACCTTTGGCTCTGGCTAAGACTCGCCATTTCATTATGTAGGCGTTCGGTTGGCTAATTTAATTATGGACATCGGGTTGGTTCGGCTAAACACCCGTGCGATCGGGTCTGGCTCGACCTGATTAAGGTTTGACCAAGAGCCTAGTTTAAACTGGCCCTGGCTAAACTGGCACAAAGTAAAACCGGTTCGGCTCTGTTTCACAAGCTGACTAGGACACGCCATGTCAGACTGAAAGTGGGACCCACCAGCCAGGACGGGTAAAAAAATAAGAGGGGGTAAAAAGTGGTAGAAAGTTAGTTAAATGGGGGTAGTTTTGTGAAATTTCTGTTAAGTTGAGTAAAATATGGCACAAAATTCATCTTAGGGGTAAAAAGTGGAATTCACTCCTTTGCATTTGACCAACCACTTTAGCAAGATGGAGGATATAAAATTGGTTCGCATTGCCAAAAGCAAAACCTCCAAATATGTAGATATGTATAATACATGTACAGCTTCCTTTTGCAGAAAAATTGTGTTCTATAAAATATTTTTATCTCTCCCCACAATATAACAAGAGGCCTCGTATAAGTATATTGTATGTTTCATATAATTTTACCTGTTGTGGTGTCCTTTATTTTATTTTATTTTATTTTATTGATATGTTATTCACTCTACTTCATATACTCCATATAGTATTTTTATATAAATTCCAACTGCAACGCGTGGGGCATCCTTCTAGCTATGAGAAAACAACAATTAATTCGTCTGCTTTACCAGCGAGGCCCTTACAATGTAACTTTCTGGCCAAGGGTTCAATAAATTTTGAAGTTAAGTTCAGACTTTAAAAACATCGCTTGCAAAAGGATAGAATAGTACTACTAATTTTCCAAAGACATCAATACCATTACTTGATGGCAACTGATACTGCTTACCAGCAGCTGGGACATATTCAACTTTAGAATGTTCAGAGAGTGACCACAAAAACATTATAAGGTTGTAGCATCGATATGATCAGCAAACTACCACTAGTGCATAATTGCCTATAGTGGCGTGGCAAAAACGCTACTAGTGGCGTGTATGTGGCACGCCACTACTATCACGCCACTGATATTTGTTACTAGTGGTGCGCTAGCCCCCATGCCACTGGTAACAGATATTAGTAGCGTGCCACCCAACCCACACGCCACTACTAGTTAGAATACTAGTGTCGTGCCCTCGAATTGGCACGCCACTAGTAACTATTTGTGAATTTTAAAAAATACACAGCCGGCGACACGCGGTTGCCGGCCGCCTATCGCTCCGCCGTCTACGGTTTTGCCGCCTCCGGTGTGATGCCTCCCTGTTCACCAGTGCTGCAGGCTGTGGTGGACCACGAGAAGTCGCGCGACACCGAGCGCCATCGTCCTCGAAACCGGCCGGTGAGGTCGTGGCTGGCTGGGATGGCAGCGTCGCTGCGTGTGGGTCGGCATCGTCGAAGCAGAGGAGGCCGGAGGGGCGCGACGTCGGGTTGGCGGCGGTCACCTGTTGGTGGAAGCAGGAGCTCAAAAATGAGAGGGATAGCGGTGAGCGGCCGAGCTTGGGAGCCGGCGGAGACGGCGAGCAGGGCGGTCGCAGCGGAGGCTGGAGCTAGTGCATGTCAAAGGAAGGGAGCTGGGGAGAAGTGAAGAGAGAAGGGGAGAGAGGAAAGAGAGAAGTGAAGAGGGAGGGAGAGAAGAAAGGCTAAGCAGAGAAGAGAGAGGGAGAGCTGTTGGATTGACCTGACGTGGACGGTCGAGATCGGGTTCTCTGGGCTGATCCGCGTGCGTTTCGTGTGTGTGATCTGATTAGCTGGAGACTCGTCGCCACAGATCGGGTCCAAGTTATTAGTGGTGTGCCCATATATATAGGCACGCCACTAGTAACCTAGTCATTAGTGGCATGCCATATTAGCCCACACGCCACTAGTATTTTAACACCGAAATTTACAACGTCCAAAACTCTATTTTCTCGAACGAATTTTGCAAATCTAAAAACATCAAAAACGACCTTTGGTCGTTGAAATTTGGATGTAACTCTTTGTGTAGATACTTTTTCATGTAGAACTCACCTCAATCCGAATTCGTATGCAAAAGTTACGGCCATTTTACCGAAACTGCGTGTTTTTGCCAATTTTTACTGAGTAGATCCAATTTATTAGTGGTGTGCCTATTATTGACTTAATAGTGGCGCGCAGGGTAATGAGCACGCCACTAATAACGGGACCATTATTTTTAATTTCAAACAAATTTGTCCGGTTACTAGTGGCGTGGCCCTTTAAGGGCACGCCACTAGTAACTTATGCTGGGTCAGACTGCTGGGTCCCACATACTAGTGGCGTGAGATTATCCAAACACACCGCTGGTAATGGACTATTAGTGGTGTGGCCTCATATTGACACGCCACTGATATTTTCGGCAAATACCAGTGACATGACTCTATTTTGACGCGCCACTAGTAACGGTCGCCTATAGGCACTTTCCTAATAGTGTACTAACAAATATATTGTTTCAACCCGGAAGAGAGATAATTTGCACAGCTCAGAGTTGCTTGCACCAGTTCTGAATAAGCATTGCAGAATCTATTTACAAAATATTTACATGCAGGAGCAACTAGATTGATTTCATAACATTTCACTTGATGAAATTCTACTTGGAAGTTCAGAAAAGAAGCCAGGATCACCTCCAAGTTCAAAAAATGTTGTATTTATTTTCCTTTTTTTAGATAAAGAGTATATATTAATATCGCCGAGATACCAAATACACCCAGCCTCTGCAACAGCTCAATACCCTAATGGCACTGCGGATGCACACAGCCGAAAAAAGAGAAAAAGAAACTAAAAAAACAAAAAGTCCCGCTACAGAGTTCCAGTCCTTGCAGCAGCAGCGCAACCACCACCAAGACAGCACCTGATGTCCAAGTTCTCCAAAAGCAACGCTTACAGCAAGGTCATTGCCAAGCCAACCAGTTAAGGCCAGACCTTGGATTTTCACCCTGAAGATAGTCCCCGCTCTCAAAACAACGCCTTCAGCAAAGCCATTGCCAGGCACAACCAGTTAAGGCCAGACCTTGGATTTTCACCCTGAAAGGTAAGACTTTGAAATTCACCTGTGCTGTTGCCCCTGCTTACATACCGCTGCCATGATTCCTGAAACTCCAAGCAAGTTCCTCATCAACACAAAGACTCCAAGCACCATTGCTAGTCCTCCAATCTCAGCTTCCATGACATTCTCCGCCTCTGACTTCACCATGAATTTGCCCAAGATGGCAACAGAAGCAGAGCTTCACGCCGCTCACTTCGGCGCGACCGAATCCCACCCGATCCAGCAATCTCTAGGCATTAACGCCCGTGGGAGATCGTCGGCGGAGCCTTCCAGAACCCGACACTCTGGCCAGATCAGGAGGACAGGCGTGAGGCAGATCTTCATCTTCGCGCAAGAGGAACACTAGGACCACCGCCATTATTCTTAAGCCTCGCAGGCCCCGACAACAGCAACGGAGAGGGTAAACCAGCGCACAGCTTAAGGAACGCCGGCATGGCCAAAGGCCACAGCCGAACAACCCGCATCGCCGGCCCTAGCTGGATCCAGCCGGTCCAGATCGGACCCCTAGGACCCAGATCGAACCATTGAGATCCAGGACAACCCCCGATCCCATCCGCCTCCTGGACGGCCGGCACAGGCGGCGCCCCACCACCTTCACGCCGCCACTCCACCGGGCCTCAAGCGCCGGCCACCGACCGCGCTGCCCTGTGCCCGCCACATGCGCCACAGCGCCTCCGTGAGCCGCCGCCGCAGGGCACCTCCCCTGCCACCGTCTTTGACGGGATGGGCGCCGCTACCACCGCCGGCGCCGGCAGCAGCGGCGGCAAGGGCCTGACGACGTTGGCCTTCTAGGGTTAGAGGGGAGGGGGCGCCTCCGGAGCCGCTCTGGAGGGGAGCGACCCGGGACGGTTTCTCTGGGACATCTCCTGTATTTATTTTCCTGTCCAATACAACATACATAGCAATTAACGCTTGGTTTAGCTCAAGTAAATAAACATGGTACTATACCAAAAAATTCATGAATCATAGCATTTCTGAATCTCCAATCGCCAAACAATCAAAATTTGGCACATGAAGCATCACCTCCTGGATATTTAAGCATTCACTCATTGATCATCAGGATTACAGTCACAACAGATAGGTAGCTTACAAGAAAATCTAGAGTTTTGTTGAGCCATAAACACCACTAGCCATCAGAACAAACTTAATTAGCAACATATCGTACTTCATTATATATAAGTGTCTCTCAGACTACCTCTGTGTTTTTTTAGCTTGGTAATGTCCTATATAGGATGTTGAGGTATGTGATCTCAGTGTGGCATGTGCTAAAAGCCCACCAACTCTTTGTTGTCAGTCATGACATCCATAGTAGAACCTGCTTAATTAATTCAGACACTTCAAGATCGACAAAGTAAATTGGAGAAACTGGAAAAGAAAAGAAGATAAAGCTAGGTTCGTCGCAAAAACAAGAAGCAAGGAAATCCAATATTGTATTCTCCCTCCAATAGTTGTACTCCGCTTTTTATTGGGCCAGGCTGTAGTCCTTAATTAAAGCATTCCGTTGGGAATCTGATTTGAGTTCCGATCTGATTTTTGTACGACAACTAATCCAACGATGCAGCGGGCGTGATGAATGGTTCACTTGATGCATCGTACAGATATCGGACATATATTTATCGTAGGCATAGCATCGTTCTTTATTGAGGTAATAGCACTCGTGATACAAATACTTGCGATGTGCGTGCAAAGTCGTACAATAACTTGTAAAATGGGGTCCAAAAACTTGTGTCGCGGTGCAAAATTAGTCTAATGAACACGTTGGCGGCGTTCTTTTTTGAAAACACCCCTACAATGTGCGGTCATAGCTCCCCTTACGGGTGGGTCCCACATGTCAGTAGGGGAAGAAATAATAAGTAAAATTATACTCCCTCCGTATCAAAATATAAGAACACGCACATGACAAGCGAAGCCTCAAACATGACGACGACTTTATTACACACGGTCAAATTATCCGAACAACATGACGACGGCGCTGTTGTGCGTCCCTTCAGTCAGCGGCCGTCGAGGCGAGTTCCAGCATCAGCTGCCTGTCCTGCTCCTGGACGACGACGGGCACCATCGCGCCATGCATGCATGTATGAAGGGGCGGCGCTAGCATGTCCTGCTCTTGTACAACGACGGGTCCAATCGCACCATGCATGTATGAAGGCGCGGCGCCATGTTTGTCTGCCGACGGTGATTAGTTGCGGCATGACCATGAGGTCCATGGCGTTGTGTTGCTGCTCCCACATCCTCTCGGCCATCGTACGACCCCTGGCGTCAACGACATGCCCGACTGGCCCCCGCCGCCTCACCGTGTCGTGATGCACGTCAAGCGGTCCAGCTGCATCATATCCCAATGCACATAGCCGGCCGGATAATAAACAAACAAACAAATCGCAGAGCACGCAAAAATTAAATATTAATCTTACCTACGGTATAAAATGCCTGTGGTCTGCACGTAGAGCATAAATCTCTGTGAAACTTGGTGGCCACGTGTCCGCACCAACAACTCATATAATTTTAGTTACTAGACGTCAACCCGTGCATTCGCACGGGCTCGCGTATCAATAGTTGAAATACTACATAACCTTTGGTAAACCTGAATAGAATATATGTGAGTAAATATGTATGTTAATTGAAGATGTACCAACCTATTTTGTAATCCTGTATTTGGAACACAATAATTTACAGTTAGAAACTTGACACATTACCAATAATGTAATTAATGCCTTTTTCTACATATTCTACAAAAACTTCCTACTACTTCGTTCTACACATATAAGGTTTAATATTGTTTTCCTTGAAATCTTGTAGAAATCAGAACTATGAAATATCTATAAAGATTTTTTAACTACTTATTTTAATAGTGCGTGTATGATATATAATATTTGTTGGTTCCTATCACAAAAAGGATAAAGTATTGATTAATATGCACTACTATAAATAGTTAGCTCATGTCACGATAGCAGTTTAAACCTTTGTACGACACCAGTTCGCGCGTGCAGTGAAAAGGGAATATGAAACTTACCAGCTAGCTGGTACGATTTTTGCACGTACCAGCGAGCTCGTGAAAAAAGGGAATAGAATGATGTACGTAGCGTGAAAAAAGGGAATAGAATGATGTACGTAGCGTGAAAAAAGGAATAGAAAAGGGAATAGCGTGTAATTCCGTTTTCGGCAAAAGCAGCTGGTCGGTAAACCGATCGAGCAAAACGATTCTAGCGCGCGCACAAGCCAGACTTGCCCCTATGCATGCAGGACTCCACACGTGTGTAAATATAACTCTTCCATCCCGCAAATTAAATCCCAACCGTACAATTAAAATCTTATGGTTAATTTTGTGAGTTTTCTAGGATTAACGTGGAGCCTCGTATGAGGCCTAAAAGTAGACATTTGCAATCGATGTAGCAGCATGATATACCTTGTCTTATTCGTTCTCACAACCGTGACATATACCACTGTATATTAGTTTGAACCCTTCAAAACGTAAGCCTATAGCCGATATGTTATAGCCCATAAACAATTATTTTAATCACATGCAAACTGTACCTGAACCACGTCGATCTAATACTCTGATGTGTCATCCTTGCTCACATTCTTGGTTACAACATGCTCGACACGTCGAGTAGTTATGATATACCTTGCCCTATTTGTTTTCGCAATTGTCGCATATACCCCGGTATAATTGTTTCAATCATCCAAATCACGACAATAGAGATATTAGCGAAAAAATACAATTTTGATCGGCTCAGTAGTGAGAATTGCACGTTCAGCTGGTCAATTATTAAATGGCAGATGCCGAACCGAAATGATAAAGCATGATGCAAATCATAGCACAAACATATCGATCTGATACCTGACGTGTAATCTGTGTTAACGCATCCTTTATTGGCACATGCTCGACCCGTCGAGTACGCATGATGTACCTTGAAATATCCGTTTTTCAACTGTGGAATATACCATGTTATATTTTTATTGACTCTCTCTCGTTTTAGAAATCTGCAGTAGATATATTAGACAGAAAACAATACAATTTGTATCAGCTTTGTTATGCGAACTACACGTCGAACTGGTCAATTATTAAGTTGTTACATCCAAACAAATTTTTTTTTTTTGCGAGGATACAAATAGTGATTACAGCGAGTAGGCAGAAAGGACCTCCACAAAGCAAGAAATTACACACAAGTCCTTCTGCGTCGATGCCTCCGGCGAAGAGAACGTGACGATGACGCGCCGCCGCCGCAACCTCCAAGAAACCTTGGATCGGAGGAAGCCCCCAAGCGGACGGGAAGTCGTCGTACCTCGAACCCGGAAGAGCCTCCATCCAGCTCCGTCGTCCGCACCGCTCGCACCACCACCGTCTGGATCCAGATCGTCGACCAGATCCGCCGCCAGAAGATCTGGAAGGGGGAGCCCCGCGCACGGCGATCCCGGAAGACCGCGAGCACGAGGACGAGGGCAGCGCTCCGCCGTGGACCTCCGAGGAGCTTCACGGCCAGAGAGGACGAGCACCACCCGCAAACTCGACGCCGACGCCGCCACCACCTCCATGACGCCGCCAGCTGAAGCCCTACTGCTACCTACGCTAATTACACGCCGGGATCCGGCGATTCCCCACCCTCCCGCCGCCGGAGCGGCCGCCGGAGGGTGGGAAATCACATGGACCGCGGCGGCGAGGTGGGAGCAGCAAGATCGCCCAAAAGTTCGCCTCTCTACTGTGCGGGAGAGGGGAACGGTCCAAGGTGCCCGCTTTACATGCAAACAAAATTAATAAGGCAGGATGCAAACTCTACCTGAACAGATCGATTCAAGATGCAAAATTATTAAGTTGAACTGGTCATTCTTGCTCCCGTATCCTTCGTTGGCATATGCTTGACTGGTCGTGTACTTCAAGAGCTGGCACAGCATACAATGCTCATGCACGATTCGCCACTGATTGGTGGTTTTGGTCGAAGCAAAACACATGTAGGAGCAAAGAACAAGCTGGCCGGCTCATTGATCGATTGATTGATCTGATGCTTCTGTGTGAAGCTAGCTCGATCCGCTAATTAATTTGTAGCAATTAGAAAAAAATCACAATAGGAAGTGAATCGAAAAGCGCCGTCTAATTTATTTATTTTGTAACACGGCAGTCTAGCTTCTTGTATCAGCTTTGATTGCATCCATACAGGAAACAAAAAGCATCAATATATGAGCAACGATCCAATAATCCACTAGTCATGTAAGATCAGCAAGGCTGAATATAAAAACAGAAGAAGAGACGGACCACTCTCCGCGCGCAGGCCGGCCGGCGGCCATGCGATTCTGGCATGTAACCAATTCTGATTGGCGCAAGATTGATAGATTCCTGACGTGGGCGTCCAGAATCGTGTGTAAACTTCGGCCACGCCGCCGCGGAGATGCGCAGTCCATATGATTGATGCAGATTTGCTCCGGAGGCACGAATTAATCAGGACCTAATTAATTTGGTGGATATGTGATTCGAACTAATCACCACCTGATCATGTTGGAGGATCCTGCGTGATACTCCGGGCAACAGCTTAGATCGGACGGCTTTAGACACATTACATTCGGATCGTATGGTAAAAACTTGTTAATCCCTAGGATTAACGTGGAGCCTCGTATGGTGCCTCTAATTAGTAAATATAAGATTATTTCTTCCCCTGCTGACGTGTGGAACCCACACTTAAGGAGAGCTATGGCCACATGTGTCATAAAAAAATGTAGGGGTGTTTTCATAAAAAGAACGCCGCCACGTGTCCGCACCTGGTACATTTGGACTAGTTTTGCACCGCGGTGCAAGTTTTTGGATCGGTAGACCCCATTTTGAAAGTTGTTGTATGACTTTACATGCGCAGCGCAAGTATTTGTACCACTAGTGTTATTACCTCTTCATTATTATTATTATTTTTTCATTATTTAATTCAGCTGGAAGAAGCCATAAAATAAAACAAGTGGTAGCTTCATTAATTTTCACTGCACGAGGTAGTGACTCGATGACTTGACTGACCAATAAGGCTGCAGCCTGACTTTTCAATCCCCTCGTCATGCACTTTATCCTGCTAATCATAATTAACACCACGTTCCAGTCCCAACTAGTGGCTTAAGACTACTCATAGTAGGGAGTAACATTAAGTAGTAACATACACATGTTACTAGCTTATGTTACTACCTCTATAGTGTGTAGTAACATAAGAGTGGTGTCATGCAAGTCTACATTAATTAGGTTGTAGACTCACATTGCATTGAAATATGTGATGTTCCGGTAACTAGCTATGTTATTCCAACCTACTCTCTCCTCATTAATTACTTGCCACATCACTTTTTTTGCTTACCTGACATTGAAGTTACTACCTATGTTACTCCCACTATGGTTAGTCTAACACGGGGCTCTGAAAAAGAAGTTTGAGACAGAGCTACTGGGCCCTGCATTCTCTCACAGTGCAAAGCGCAAATCCCTTATCGCTGCAACTGCAAGCGCCAATAGTACTAGTGCATTTTTCTTACAAATGTCTTTATAATTACGGCTGCACTGACGAGATGTTAATTAAGTACTACAATAAAAGCTAGGAGTCGAATCACCGATCACGGTCGCACAGTGCCACACTCCTCGCCACTCCCACCAACTGCTCGTCCGTCCGCCCTCCCCCGGATCAAGCATCGATCGAGGAGGAAGATCCCGTCAGGCGCGTCGCCATGGTAAGCTCGCGTAGGGAGCTCCGCCGCCGGCGCTCGATCTCCTCAAGTGCCGAGTGCAGATCCGGGACCTCCTCCGCACCCTCTCTCCGTCCATCCGGAAGTCCAGCGCCGCCGTCGTCGGGGTCGCAGTTTCTGGCGTCGTCCCCGTCCGCCGCCAACCTTGAGCCCAGCTCGCTCGCGTTCGGCCCCTCACCAGCTGCTCTCGTCCCCTGCCTCGCGGCAGGTATGTAGGCGTGGGAGATATGCTCGGCCCCGTCGTCCTGCCGCCCGTCGCCAAGTGTCCTTGCCGGCAGGCTGCAGCTGCCCTCGGCAGTCCCGTCCGCTGTGCTGGCTGCTGGCGGCGCGCTGGGGGCCGCGTGCGCGACCACGACCACGACCGCGACCGCCCCAGCGCCGACACCCGCTGACGTCCTCGCTGCAGCCGTCCTGGCCCACCGCAGATCAGACCCTTCTGTTGGTGGGCGGATGCGTCATCAACGTCGCTTCCTCAAGCTTGCTTCGGCGGTCTCCATCACTCCACCGCCTGCACACCCTCCCGCCGGGCAGGTGTGTGTCCCTGGGTCGGATGGGGAGCTTGGGTCTGACCCTGCCGTGATCGTAGAGGGCCTCGGGTTCTTGTCGCTGCCGCCGGCCACCTCGGGCGGCTCGGTCTCTGCCGAGGTGCCGTTTTCTGCTGATACAGCGCAGCTGGTTCCGAGCCTGCTTTGTGATGCTTCCTTGAGCTCCATCGAGGATGAAGATGATGAAGAGTTGGCTCTGCAGACGTCAATGGCCTCCACCAAAGGCGTGGATTCTGGCTCGGTTGATGTGCAGCATGTTGCGGAGGCGCCTGCGGAGCCCTGCGGCGGCCTCTCTGCTGCTGCTACCACTCTAGGAGATGAAGAAGGCTGGGTGCAGATGGGACGGGGCGGCAGTCCCGGCCGTGCGACATCGTCTTCGCTTCGGGAGGACGGTCTTGAGCGCAGCCTCGCCTTCAAGCGTTGGGCTCGAGGGAGGTGTTTTCGGTGCCTCGAGCGGGGTCACCAGGTCAGCACATGTCGAGGGCCCTTCAGATGCATCCGATGTCGGCGTCCTGGTCATCGAGAGCGTTTCTGCCATGCGCGCTCTCCCGCTGCTCGTTCTTGCTCTCCAGATGCTCGGGCTCATCCTCCGGACGCTCGTGCTCCTTGCCAGCGGAGCCGCCTGCCGTCCGCTCAGCCTTGTCGTCTCTCGTCGCCTCAGAGTTTGGCCGAGGTTGTGTGCCACTCTTCGTTGGAGTCCCAGTTTGCCCTGCTGCGCATGGAGGTCCTTCATAAGGTTGAGCTGCTTCGCTCTGAGGTCCGTGACGCTCTTGCCAAGTTTCAGGTTGCATCGGTTGTGCCTCTGCCACCTGAGGTACAGTTCGGTTCCGTTGATGAGGGGCCCGAATGCTGCTTTGGAGAATTTTCTCCCCGTGCTCAGGATGCGATGTCGTCTGTCCTTAGGACTGCTGTCCTCACCGAGGTTGTGGCTCCAGTTGTGGAGATCTTGCCTGAGCTGCAGGATCCTTGTGGGGAATCGTCTGTGGTGCTTCCGAGTGAGTTGGGCTCATTGGAGCCTTTGGCGGTGGACATGGCGCCATCCCCACCTCCGTCTGAGTCCTGCGAGTTGCCCTCCTCTGTGGATAGCGGAGGTCTGGTTGGTTCTGTCACTTTCTCATCCTTGAGTGACCAGGTTGTTGGTGAGACCGCTATGTTGGGGCCTAACTCTGAGTCCCTCTTTGGCAAAGAGATTTACGACTTGCTTGTCGATTTGGAGGCGGCTTGCCCCGGATATGGCAAGGATATTGCTTCCGTTTTGACGGGGACAGCTGCGAATGGTGTAGTCATGAAGGGGGAAAAGTCTCTTAGAAGGAGGGCAAGGAAGAAGCTTCCCTTCGCATGGAGATCTTCCGCTTTTTCTTGATTTTTGAGTCCATTTGAGATTGTTGTGTTTTCAGTTCGTGGTGGTGTTAGGTTGGGCGAGTAGCTGTTTGCTTGTGGTGGTTGCTCGCTTTAGATGGTGCTCTTTTGATGTGGGCTCCTGTTGGTCGTTGGTGTTCGTTGTACGGTTTTTGCCCGGTTTCTTCCGTAAATAAACCGGGCACCTTCTTCTTAATTAATATATAAGGCAAAGCTTTTGCCTTCGTTTCAAAAAAAAAAAAAAAGCTAGGAGTCTGGCCCGAAGTTTTTTTTTTGAACAAGGATATATTATTGATTCAGCAGCATTTTACAAAGACTTGCGTGCACTCAGGCACCCTAGACACTGAAGTTACATCTGAGTTTAGACAAACTCCAGGAGCCGAACTTACACATCTGAAGCTTAAGAGTTAGCTTGACTTGATGATGAGCTTTGAAACTGAGGCTGCTTGATATGGGAAAGGCTCTTGTTGCGCCAAATGAAGAGCAGGCTGGAATATTTGCAAGCTGGGGCCTTATTGCCCAATGATCTGGGCATGGAGTACATCATGGGAGGCTGATGTTGTTGCCAAAATGGATAACAGGGAGATAACCTTCGCTAGCGACATCCCCATGCTTGAACATGTCTACATCTGTTTGACACAAAAAAAAAATAACGCGGGGCGTGCTAATATACCTAAATACAGTACAAATAAAAGATATAGAGAAACAAAATTATTAGATCCTTTAGGATGCGCACTGTGGTCTGTGGTCTGCTGGCGCGGCCAATATGACTTCTACGGCGTGGAGTTCTGGTTTACGGGGCCTCGGAAAGCTCCCGCTTAATTACGTCTGTGGGTCAAGCCTACATACCACATCTGATTAAGCTGCTGCAACGGTCATCGTCTTCAAGTCTTGCCCTCTTCTGGTAGATGGTGGTGCTGAAGTGGATGGGTGGAGCGGTACGCCGTCGCTCAGGCAATGCTTACCTGTATCCCTCCGGCTTGTCGATGTACGATGATGAAGATGTGGGCGGCCTTCGCCTCGTCAGAGGCTAGCTTGGTGGTGTCCGCCTTGTTGGTGGCGGGCTGGGTGACTTGCCTTTGCCTCGTCAGCAAAGCAAGTGGTAGTTTGCTTCATCAGAGAAAGACATGCCACTCGAGTGGCCTTGCTCATCTCGGCGCACGGACGGTTGACGATAATGTCGGTGTTGATGTCGGAGTAAACTCTATGATTCAACTGTGCTAGCAGCAACATCGATTGTAGATGATGACCCTCATGTAGCAAGCTTAATTTGAGTATGATTGGTCTATTTAACTGTTTCGCACAGCGATCACTACGACGTCCTCATCGTAATCATCCCGACCCGCGCTGAATCTTTGTTTTTGAGTTCGGCGAAGTACAGAAAGACAGATTACACCTCAATCAAGCAGGTTCTCAATCAGTCTCTCTTCACCTACGAATGCAAGGGAGGAATCATCGAAAAAACTTGTAGAAAGACAAACCAAGTGAAAATGGTTCGCTTCTCCGACAAAACAGATTTCTGTTGCCTGCAGCAGCCGGAAAACAGTGTGACAGAGGTCTACTACGTGATCTATCAGATGTGGCAGTACGCACGGGAGAAAGATAGCTTGCACACGCAATCTCAAGTCATCGAATGGGCCGAAAAGTTGAAGGAAATCCCGCCTGAAGGTATCAGAGATATGTGGGGACGCATCCAGGATAAGTTCGCAGATATCATCAACCATGATGTCATCGATGACACCAGGAGGCTCAACAGCGGCGCGCCAACAAGTCCGGAAGAGCTCAAGAAACGCATAAGCGCACAGGGTGATAGCCTGACTTTCAGGCTTGATGGCATTCACCCATATTTAGTTCTGTAAAAGCCGAGTCCAAACTTGTCGTTGTAATAGCGGAGTGACTATATGCTATGACTTTTCAGTACTCGGTTAACTATATTTTGACGTTGTTGTGTGTGTAAACGTTATTCCAAACTTGACTCTACCTATCGAGTTAATATATATTTTATATTATGCAAATTATTATTTATTTAAAAATTCATAAAAAATGATTAGTGGCGTGTAACAAATGTGGCATGCCAAAGTATACCCATACCAGTGGCGTGGGGGTGACACATCACTGCTACAAAATACCAGTGGCGTGGACATGGGCACGCCACTGGTACCAAATAACAGTGGCGTGTCCAGAACTGGCACGTCACTAATGTTGATATTACTAGTGGTGTGGGAGTGACACGCCACTGGTGGCCATTTTGGCACGCCGCTGTTAGGCAAATCTGCACTAGTGACATAAAACCGAAAGGATCTCGGTTAATTCGGTTAAAATCGAAAAAAATATATGGTTAAACCGAATGGTCTAGCCTAGGAAAGAATTTTGGTACGAAGCCCAGCCCAACTTCACACGGACCTGTTATATAAAATACACGGTGCATTATGTTCACTACAGCCGAACCTCCCAAGTTGTTAGTACGTGGATGCTATTGTTTTTGATAACTAGATGATTCCCTGCGCGTTGCTGCGGGAACACGTGAATACAAATTTGTTGTCAATATTTGTATTACCATGGAAAATTGAATAAATACAGCTCACAATTGAGAGGATCGTATGGGCACCTATAGAGGGGGTGGGTGAATAGGTGCTACTTCAAATTTTAATTCTTTTTCGATTAAGGCTTGACACAAAGGTAAATTCTCTATATATGCAACTACGGTGAATTTACCTATATGACAAGCTAGCAATTAAGCAAGATACAAGTAAAGACTACAAGGATAGAAGTAACCGAAGGGGAAGCACGTGGAGACAAGGATGTATTCCCAAGTTCCTTCTTTTGAGGAGAGTACGTCTCGTTGGAGGGGTGTGAGCTCGCCACAAAGGACTACTCAACGCCACAAAGGCCTCACCCTATTCTCCGATGAATCGCACCACAAATGATTGGTTCACCTTCCACTATCGGAATCCTTCAAGGCGGAATCCGGAGCCTTTACAACGATCTTGGGACACGCATCCACAACTGAATTGGAGGCTCCCAAATCACCACAGTTTGTCACAACAACAATCAAATGAGAACAAGAAGCCTAGGTTTTCCCAAAGGAAATCCTAGGCACAAATCCCTCAAGTGAATGAGGGGGAAAAGTAAATCGCTTGGGTAGACTTGTAGATCTTGGTCTTCTCCTTCGATCCTCCAAAGATGAGGAGGTTTTGGTGGAGGAATGAGGAGATCTATTGGAATTCGTGGCTCGACTGTAAGTGTTCTTGAGTGCTTGGTCGAGCTCCTGAAGGTGGAAGACGAAGTGGGTTATTTATACCCCTCCATGAAAACTAGCCGTTTGAGCCATTTCTGAAATCCCGGGGCCGGATATTCCGGTTCTGGAAATATCCGGTTACCACATCAAATCTCCGGCCAAAAAAATGGGCCAATAATCCGGCCCATTACAGAGAGCCGCGCATGGCGACGCCAACTTTTCCTTAGCAAAATTCTGGCCAACTTCTTTCCAGGCCGGAATATCCGTCCCACCCGGGGGCCGGAATATCCGGTTCCTTTGACTGAATTTTCTTCAGAAAACTGCGTTCTCTCTTTTTCCTTTGATTTTGTGGTTCGATGTTGTAAAGATATAATTACCTAAAATCTACATCACTTAACACCTGATTAAATTATCACTAGTGTTGTTGCCTAACACACAAAACCAACAAGAGATTAAGAAATGTTCTTTCAATCTCCCCCTTTTTGGTGTTAGATGACAACACTAGGATTTGCAACAAATATCATGTTCAACAAGTAGAAAGGCTCCCCTACATGTGTGCATATAAGTAATTTGCATTGGAATACAAATGCACACATATAGGTTCAAAGCTTCTCCAACACATAAACCAACATGATATATCACAAGAGAACATTTGGAAAGGATGACACATATCAATATACAAGTTGAGACTTTAAGATGGAGATCATACCTTGTGCATAAAGATGTAGAAATAATACCATAATACCAATGCACAATAGAATATAGTCTCAACCATAGATAAATCCGAAAACCATATGTCTCACACCATACATAAATGACATGGTTCACAAGCACACAAATAGCAAATGTATCAAGCAAATAAGTTCAACAACTTAAGATAAATGGACACAAGCTGTCGTTGTTTTGTGCACAGCAGTGCCATCAGGGGATGACTTGAGTGGGTGGAGCCGAAAGGGCTTAAACGATGGCGCTCGCTCGGGATAGGATACGTGTGAGGTGAGACCAAGACGTACCTAGGTTCAGGGCCCTCGTGTGGAGGTAACACCCCTACTCCTGCTAGAGCTCGTATATGGGTGAATACAAGGTTTACAATGGTGCTCCTCAAGCTGTTTTCAGTATTCTCCTTCTCTATGTCGAGTACTAGAGGATCAGGATTCCAACCCTCTCTAAGAGGCTTCCGGCTCTCCTTATATAGGAGCTGGAGAGCCGGTTTATAGGGAAGTGTCAGGTTCCGGCTGGCCGCCGGATGGGGCCCACCCAACGTGATGGGGTTCGTAGCAGAAAACAATAATTTTTCTAACTATCGCAACACCATAAACTTAGCCAGGATCTATCTATCTAGTAATGTGGTAACGGAGAAGTCATCGGAAACATACCCTTGTAGACTGATAGTGGGAATTACGCTCCCGCACAAGCGTTGCCGATGAAGACATACGTAGCCCACCTCAAGGTCGCGGAGAACTTGACGCGACGAAGAAGAAGGAGACGCGGCGATGAAGAAGCTCCTAGTGCCGAACTCGTGAGAGAGCAGCACCTCCGAGTACTCGCACATGTACGGACCTTGACGATGACCTCCGTGCTCCCCGATCCCGCCGGAATAGCGGAAGCGAGAACTTTGGGTGGAATCCCGCAGCACAACGGTGCGCTGCGGTTTATAGGTCTCCCGTATACGCTGTCCAGACTTGGGACCACGCACGTCGAGAGATGAGGAGGGAGGAATTGGATTAGGGAGAATCCTGGGCCAACCGGAATTAATTCCTGAATTTTCTGTGTATTTTCCAATTAATCCGGGTCCCTATTTATTGGAGGAAAAGGGTGTGCAACTTCCCTCAACTCTCCATGTGGGACTAAAGGGGAGAAGGGGGGGTGGTGCGGCTGCCACTTGGGCCAACCGCACCCTTGGTGCGCCATGGGCCCCAAGGGCCCATCCGTGCCCCTCTTGTGGGGGGGGAACCTTCCTCTCATGGGCCCTATGGCCCATTAAGGTGAGCAGCCCAATTTTCTCCTTTTCTTTAATATTAAATTAATAAATATATATATAATTCATTAATTAATATATTTACATATTATTTAATCTCCCGTGACTCCGAAACATTTTCCGGATCATTCCGAACACACTTCGGTCTCCCCGGAACTCTTCCGTTCTTGCCGAAACCTTTCCGAAACCTCCTATCTCTATACCTAAGCCACTCCGATGTTTCCAAAACGTTCTCCTAGCGTCGTCAAGACCTTAAGTGTGTTACCCTCGGTTCGAGAATACTCCGGACATGGTCGAGACCCTCCCGCCAATGACCGTCAGGGAGCCCTGGATGACTATGACGGTCCCGTGCATTCTAGAATAAATCATCCTTGAATCATCTTTGAACCATTAACATGATATGATCATTCCCTTTGTTCGTTGATACTTCCTTGTCCGAGATACGATCGTCAACATCCGATGTTGTGTTTTATCTCGTTACCGACAAAGTTGCTTTACTCGTTCCCATGAAATTATATCTCAATGACCTAGTCATACGCTGCGCAGCTTTATAGATATAATCTCACCGAGCGGGCCCAGCATATCAATCCATCACACGGATGAACAAATCCCGCTCTTGATCACTCGCCCCGACTACTTCCTTCCAATACCCGAAAGTGTCACCCTTATTGTCGTGCGTATGAGACATGACGTTAGGTGCGATCTGCCGTATCTTTCAGAAGCAGCAACTTGATGTAATCTCACGGTCTAAGGAATAAGCTACCACGTTATAATCCTATTGCAGTGTTGAACTATCTGATACGATCCTAACTGCAATACTTTGGGTAATGTCCATCAAATTATTCTCCCAATAAAATGACTCCACCATCAACTGTTCATGCAATATGATCGGGAAATCATGATCATCCATTGACTGATGGACTAGTTTATCTAGAGGCTTAACTAGGAACTCTGGTTTGTTTACATACCACACGTGTATTAACAATTCCGATTAATACAGTTATAACATGGTATAAAACTATTTATAAACTTAAAGAGATAATGCAATAAATCTTATTATTTATTTGCCTCTAGGGCATATCTCCAACAGTCTCCCACTTGCACTAGAGTACAAATACACTAGCTGCATTTTCTATACCAATCATACAACCTTATCTTTTATAAGCGTTTATGATAATGTTCGCTCGTGGAAGAGGTTTCCTCCAGCCTGAACCTTTCATAACCGTAAGTTCTTTGCAAACCATTGATATCACCTTATTTTATATCATCATGCTATCTTAATAACAAATATACATATTTGGCAACTAAGTGAGACTTTTGTTTCCCTGCGCTTACTCTGATCCAATATCAGTTAATTGCATTAAACACACTCAGTTTTAGAGAATACCTTTTCTCTACCAACTCTATGTACTTTTGCAGTATCTTTATACTTCTATATTTACCTTAGTAGATCCTGACATTCTATTGTCAGCCTAATGCCTTTAATTAATCCTACGACGACTTGATCCTCTATTTCCTTCTGTCATTCAGGTTGATCCTTTTAACACAACATTTGTTAAACTCATCATCCTTTACAGATTTGAAATAACCACATATCTTCAGTTTCTTTTAAACAATGAAGGATACTTTTGGTTCCACTAATAGTGAATCACAAATTCATCTCAGCGCTTATTCTTCTTGTAAGAATACTAATCATATCTTTTCGAGTATATAATATGGTTAATATGCTGCCACCTTATCATGGCATAGAAGTGCAACATATTTCACAACCATGATTACTTTATCCGGATTTGTAAGGACTAATTCCTCATTACGTCTTATTCTGACACATCAGAATCTAATCTGGAAAAACACCTCGACTTCTTTAAAATGATCTATTCAAAACAGATGCTCACATTTTAAACATATATGATTTTCTTGTAATTCCATAATTACTTCTAATTCATTTTCCTAGTACCTATCTATTATATGTCATTTACATATAAACACCTGACTAAGCTCCCACTCAAAATGTCAATTACATTTGAGATTGTGAAACTTGTAATGCTCCCACTCAAAATGTCAAACACATTTGAGATTGTGTAACTTGTAATGCTCCCACTCAAAACGTCAAACACATTTCATATTGTGTAGCCCACAAGCTTCCACTTAACAATATGTCACTTACATATTATTCCGGTAAGCTGTCCTACTCCCACTTAAATTATACGGATATAATTTCCTTCGATATTTCGGTCATAACCGAAATCCTTGATCATGTATCAATTCGAAAATTCCAAATACGATGTATTATATTTGTTAATACAAATCCAAAAGACTTAGGCATGTCTACATCCAATGTAGTCAAAACAATTTTGATTTTGTCAAAGACATTCTTCATGACAAAATTAGCTTTATGTCCTTCTCGCAGTTTCATTCTTTTCACACAACTTTTCATGTGAAAAATCAAGTAACCCTTTTACTTAATAAGATTCAAGCAACATT
Source organism: Poa pratensis (assembly GCA_947311845.1). Classification (NCBI taxonomy): domain Eukaryota; kingdom Viridiplantae; phylum Streptophyta; class Magnoliopsida; order Poales; family Poaceae; genus Poa; species Poa pratensis. Next base: position 39,238,785 of record CAMZMU010000098.1, read on the forward strand.
TACTAATACAATCTTGAATGCAACCTTTTGGATTCATGACTCTGTAGTCACAATTCGAATTTGGCATCACCCCAATTTCTTTGTATTTCGTAGGTATCCCTTGTTCTAGTAACAAGCTCATTAAATCATGAAATATTAATCTGTGACCGGACAGAAAATATTCTTTAATGCCTACTATTTATAAAAAGCTCCTTGCATGAAAACACCATGAACAAATATCCTCATTTTTCATTTCCATTTGTGGAGTTTTGTTGTCGGATCAAATTCCAAACAATATTTCTCTCACAAATCGAGTAAGGTCAATTACCCCTTTTAAGCTTTTCTTTATTTCATATCCTTTCTTGAAACTTGTTTTCAATGAATCACCAAGTTAGCAATACTGGTTTTGCCCTTGTTGGTGTTTACCATATGAAAGATATATTCATTCCTATGAATATTTTACAAAGAACTATTTCGTACATAGTTTCGTATTATCATATAATCTATAAACCATGACACACAACTTATTGTCGTTCATACGAATTTTGGGTGAAGACTTCAAAATAGGGAGTTTACTAATTCTAACGGAAAAACCTTCTACGTGATTCCTAAAATATTAAGAGATAATTTTTAGGACTATACTTTATTCAAAATAGAGTATGATTATAATGTCTACATAAATCAACATGTTTGATTATGGCATCATAATTTTGTGAACCGAATTTCACAAGTCCTTTTGTGAACCGAATTTACACAAACCTTCATGATAAAATAAATCCTTAAAATCCGTGCTATTATAATCCAATTACAATGACTTGATTTTATATCCTCCTTTTCTATCCGAAAAATCTTTCTTGATCAAATCATATAATTTCAGATTATTGTATCTTTTAGCAAATACTTATTATTTACTTAGACATACAACAAAGGTTTCAATAATAATTTCCACTACACAATTTAATTTGACAATCTGATGCATGTAAAATGCATACATGAACTTTGCACTTTAATTGCTTATATTCCAATCATATTTGCATCATATAAGGGTTATATCAATGTTTTATCATGATTTTGGAAATATCTCAATGATTTCCTATTTTTATTGAATTAACCCTGCACAGGCAGAAAACCCTAGTTTTGTATTTTAATGTTTCAGGGACCCAAACGTCAACGAAATCACCTGGAAATTTACGGGCGTCAATATTTGGAAGGAAGAAGACCTACGGAAAAAGGAAGCGAGCAAACGGAGGCCCGAGGGCCAAACGAGGGCCCACGCGGCCAGGTACATGGGCCGCGTGGGACCCACCCGTTTGGGCCTCGTGGCTCCGTTGCCGTCGATCTTCGCTCCACCGCCTTCGTCTTGACCTAAAAACGCCTATAAAAAAGGTCCCCCGTCGTTCTCTGGAAGGAGCGCCGCACAAACACAGAAACACCGAAACGGAGATCAGGAGCTGCAGATTGGAGGGGGAAAACTCCGGCGGGGCGCTGCCGGCGTGGTCTCCATCTTCTCCATCGACTTCTCCACCGTCTCCATGATGAAGAGGGAGTAGTCCACCTCTGGACTATGGGTTTGTGGAAGTAACTTATGTATCTCTCCTCTCTTGAGCTTCACTAATTAGCACCGTATGAGCTGCTGAACATGATTACGGTCACCGTTGTAATACCTTTGTGGTGGATCTTTATGAGTTAATATATGTTTGAGATTGCAATGTTTGTTTCAGTTATGAGTATAGATGCATATTATGTACCCCGTTCTTGTCTACTTGTTTTGATCAAGCATGTTTATGAGAGCGTGTGTGGGGGAACGTGTGCATTAGTTGGAGTAACGGGGGGTGGCTAGTGCAGTGAACGTGAGAGAAAGTTCTGCGATCCACTTTGGTATCTTTACCTTACTTTGTTACCTCACTAGGGATAAACTAAAATACCATGCTACCGGGGATGTGGGCGTGACCATTGCCACTACTCCATGACTAGATCTAGCATGTTCTTATTTTCACTTCATGTCATGATACTTAATGCTATACTCTGAGTTATCTTAATTACTGAGGTGTTATGATTTAGTTCGCATCTTGGTGGAGTATAAGAGAGGTTAATAACCAAAAGATCTCTATGTTAGGACGTGATGCCCATATATCTAAGTAACTTGTTATCAAACCCTGTGTTGCAATCTCATATGTTAACTGTGTGTTCCATTGTCTACCACTTTATAAAGAGAGAGTGCATTTGTGAAACCATGAACCCCAGTCCATTTTTAATCATAAGAAACACCTTTCCAACACCATATACCACTTTTCTATTTTCAGCCATCATTAAATCCGAAAATACAAAAATACTTTTCATCTTGCATACATCATTCAAAAACCCAAAAATATCATTTATCATTGCATCCACCATCATTGCATATTTATTTCTTGTTTGCATTGCATAACTATCCTGATATCATTCTTACACCTTGTGCTTGACAACCACAGGTGAGGTTGAGGACCAAAACATCTAACCTTGTTTTGTAGGTAACCAAAAGAAGGATAAGAAGATAAATCTACCACTTCAGATTCCCCGAGAGTTCGATATTAAACCCTCGAGTCACCCCTCGTGGGGAAAACTGTCTTCCACTTACTATACACTCTGCACTTGGAGTCTCAACCTAATCCCGTTTATTTGTGCAGGCATCAAGACTTGCTCTTCGGGATCATCAAGACGTTTTCTGGCGCCGTTGCCGGGGAATCGTAGCTGAGAGATTTATCCAAGGGTGTGCATCATCGCATTCATCTCACAACAAAGTCACCAACTTGTGCTAACACCTAAGCTTGGGGAGGTTGCACCTACGTGAGCACCATCTTATCCATCTTTACTTACAAAGCAATTTATTTGTTTTGTTAGTGTCATTGCATATCATATCATATTTATTTCAGTTTTGCATAAAAAATTAAAAATACCAAAAAAACTTGCTAAAATGGGAGAAAGAACTAAGTTGTGTGACTACACAAACACTCCTAATGATCAATTTATCACGAGAGCTATTGCCACACCTAAGATAAATGCTGAGAGTTATGAAGTAAGTCCTAGTTTGTTGAACTTGATAACTAGGGAACAATTTGGTGGTAGTGCTATGGAGGATGCCTCTATGCATCTTCATGATTTTGTTGAAATATGTGACATGCAAAAGTTTAAAAATGTGGAAAGTGATATCCTAAAACTGAAGTTATTTCCTTTTTCACTTAGAGGAAAAGCTAAAGAGTGGTTGCATTCCTTGCCATCTGGTAGTATTAATTCTTGGGATGATCTAAAAGAAGCTTTCATTAAGAAATATTATCCCCTGTTAAAATTTTGCAAAATAGAAACAACATCCTTTCTTTTAGGCAAAATGAAAATGAACATGTTGCTATGGCTTGGGATAGGATAAAACTTATGCTTAGAACTTGTCCCTCACATGGAGTTAATGAATGGACCATATTACACTCTTTCTACAATGGTTTAAACTACATGTCTAGAAACATACTTGATTCTGCTGCTGGAGGTGCTTTTATGAGTAAGACTATAGTAGAAGCTAAAAATATATTGGAAAGCATTTTACAAAACTATAGTCAATGGCATACTGATAGGGCACCTAATCCTTCTAAGAAAGTGAACTCTATTGAAGAAACTAATGATTTGTCATCTAAAATGGATACTATTCTTGCTTTGCTTAATAAACCTAGTGTTGAAAATGTTCCTTTGCAAGAACTAGTTGGAAACAATTCTGAAAATATTGATGTCAACTTCATTAGGAACTATGGTAATAATGGGTATGGTAACAACAATTATAACTCTTATAATAAACCCCCATATGTTCCCAACAATCGTCCTTTTGTTCCATATCCTAATGCTAATGATAATAATTGGAAGCCTATGTTATCACGCAATGATAATTCTGAGGCTAACAAAATTCTCATGGAACAAGTTGCTAGTCATAATACTATGATACAAGAGTTGAGTAAGTCTGTTGCTTCTATTAGTTCTGATATTAAAGGCTTACAACTCCAAGCTGCAGGACTAGACAAAGCTTTGTCTAAACTAGCTGATAATCAAGCCACTTTATTGAGTATGTCTGCAGGGAAACCACAAGCATCACCTGTGGTTGGAATGAATTCTGTTAACATTGCTGAAAATGTTCCTCTTACTTTGGAGGAAACTCTTGATGAATTATTAAACTACCCTGAATATTTGTTGCCACTCATGTCTCAACTTGGTAGTTTAAAAGAAGAAGCTAAAGAAACTGAACATGATGAATCTCTTATGCTGATTGAGTTGGAAAAGAAAGTTGAGGAAGTTAAAATGCTTAATGAAGTCAAGGATCCTTTGCTTGACTTAGAAAATTGTAGCTTGCATGAATTAATATCTATCTTACAAAAATTTGCAAGTGATCCTTCCATCAACACTAACCAAGCAGGTTTTGGTTCTTATATTGCTAATCATGTCTTGAAAGAAAAGATTGCTAGGTACAACCAAGAGGCTATGATACCACCATACCTAAGGTACTAGTAACTATTGGAAAAGAGACACACCATGCCATACTTGATCTAGGATCTAGTGTCTCTGTTTTATCTAAAGAACTATATGAAGTGCTTGAATTGAAAAATCTTGAAAAATGCTCTATTGAACTAGCACTTGCTGATGACTCTATTAAACATGCTTTGGGAAAAGTAAGTGATGTTATGGTAGAGTTACATATGACTTTTGTGCCTGTGGATTTTCTAATCATGGATATGGGGAATAAAACCTCTAGTCCTATTATTCTTGGAAGACCTTTTCTTCGTACCACAGGTGCTATCATTGATTCAAAGGAAGGGAATGTAAAGTTTCAGTTTCCACACAAGAAGTGCATGGAACACTTTCCAAGGAAGAGGGAACCACCAAAGTTCAAGCTCCCTCATGAGCTTCGTCCACAATAAAAAACAAGTAAGAAGCCTAGCTATATGGCTATAAAGAAAGCGCTTTGCGGGAGGCAACCCGGTTATTTTTGTGTGTGATTTTTCTTTGTGTCCTCTTGCTGTAACAAGAGATTTTGTGTCTAGTTAGGTTCTGGAGTTTTTAATAAAGTGCCAAGTTTTACCCTTTTTGGTTTGAAAAGTTGCTTATTGCGTTCGGAGATTTTATTCCTGCACGAATCAGTGCACGGTATGATTTTTAATTCTTATTCTGTAACTCCGAATGAGCTCATATTTGAACTGTAGTTGCAACTTTTCATCCTCTGTATGCATGAATTTTTCGGAATTTTTCGAGAAAGTTTGGTAGGGTAGAAAAATACGTTTTGCTGCTGCTGTTTTTCTGGACAGATTCTGTCCCATTTTGTTTGATGCATGCTTTGAGCTTTTAAGTTGAATCTTTTTGATCCAATTGAGTTTATGAGTAGGCATACAACATTATACACTTTCTGGACATGTCATATGAATTTTTGTTCAAGGATTATATGCAGCAAGGAACCTATTTGTTTATCACTATTAATGCACCCCACAGAAAAGAGATGGGAGAAACGGTGTTTTGAAGTTTTTTCACAGGGATTGGAGGAGATGCACCAAGAGCTATCCAAGGATGGTGAAGACCATAAGCTTGGGGATGTGAAGACAACCCCACTGGACCTACACACTCTCGGTTTGCACACGTCCAACTTCTTGTTCAAGGATTATATGCAGCAAGGAACCTAATTGTTTATCACTATTAATGCACCCCACAGAAAAGAGATGGGAGAAACGGTGTTTTGAAGTTTTTTCACAGGGATTGGAGGAGATGCACCAAGAGCTATCCAAGGATGGTGAAGACCATAAGCTTGGGGATGTGAAGACAACCCCACTGGACCTACACACTCTCGGTTTGCACACGTCCAACTTCTGTTTTTTGATCGAAACACTTTATCGCATAAACTTGGAGCGTCGTTTTTTGTTTTTGTTTGAGTCTTGAGAGACCACCACACTATCAATTATATATGAGAGAGCTACTGGAAATATGGGTTGAAATATGTTGGATGCTTTTATAAGATTGGGAAAAGGGATGTTTGACTTGTTTCTTAATGATACATATAGTTGCATGATTTATGAGCTTGTTTATGAGTAATAGTTTGCAAATTCTTTTTGTAGAGCTATCACTTATTCATGTTTTGGTGCTGATTGTTATTTCACTTGGTTTAACATGGATTAGTTAGTTCTATGGACACTCATGCATGCATCTAGATGGTCAACTTTCTCCCTTTTGTTAGCCCAAAAATTCCAACAAGCAAAAACTTGTTTCCAACACCTTCAACCAAAGTTATTCCAGTGAGTCCACCATATCTACCTATTGGCTTTATGCTATTCCGAGTATGTTTAACATGTTGTTTGTGTTATCTTACCTCTGAATGAAAATGTTTATGTTATTGATTGCAATGGAAAAAAATTGGTTATATAGCTCTCACGAACTTGATGCACGATGTTCTTTTATTTGCATAATAAAACTTGACCCATTGTGATTAAGATTATGATGTTTGTGGCTTGATGAATATTTTGGGTTGGAAGTTAGCCCATATGTGCTGTCACATGGCAAGCTTTCAACACGCTCTTCATCTCATTTAGTTGATATGATGTGCTTTTGTCTATGGATGCTTATCTTGTTGAAATAAATGTGGAGATAAAGTGAGTTTAAATGAGTTTGTGTAAATGGTTAGAGAGACGCCTGGGCCAGTAATCTAAGCCATGCATCATTCATGGTGGAAATTTACTTACATACTATGGTGAACCTTCTGTGATACACCTTGCAATAAAAAACTATTCCTGGTGGGGATGTTGATGCATGTAAAATGCATACATGAACTTTGCACTTTAATTGCTTATATTCCAATCATATTTGCATCATATAAGGGTTATATCAATGTTTTATCATGATTTTGGAAATATCTCAATGATTTCCTATTTTTATGGAATTAACCCTGCATGGGCAGAAAAATCCTAGTTTTGTATTTTAATGTTTCAGGGACCCAAACATCAACGAAATCAGCTGAAAATTTACGGCCGTCAATATTTGGAAGGAAAAAGACCTACGGAAAAAGGAAGCGAGCAAACGGAGGCCCGAGGGCCAAATGAGCAGGGCCCATGCGGCCAGGTACATGGGCCGCGTGGGACCCACCCGTTTGGTCCTCGTGGCTCCGTTGCCGTCGATCTTCGCTCCACCGCCTTCGTCTTGACCTAAAAACGCCTATAAAAAAGGTCCCCCGTCGTTCTCTGGAAGGAGCGCCGCACAAACACAGAAACACCGAAACGGAGATCAGGAGCTGCAGAATGGAGGGGGAAAACTCCGGCGGGGCGCTGCTGGCGTGGTCTCTATCTTCTCCATCGACTTCTCCACCATCTCCATGATGAAGAGGGAGTAGTCCACCTCTGGACTATGGGTTTGTGGAAGTAACTTATGTATCTCTCCTCTCTTGAGCTTCACTAATTAGCACCGTATGAGCTGCTGAACATGATTACGGTCACCGTTGTAATACCTTTGTGGTGGATCTTTATGAGTTAATATATGTTTGAGATTGCAATGTTTGTTTCAGTTATGAGTATAGATGCATATTATGTACCCCGTTCTTGTTTATCTGTTTTGATCAAGCATGTTTATGAGAGCGTGTGTGGGGGAACGTGTGCATTAGTTGGAGTAACGGGGGGTGGCTAGTGCAGTGAACGTGAGAAAAAGTTCTGCGATCCACTTTGGTATCTTTACCTTACTTTGTTGCCTCACTAGGGATAAACTAAAATACCATGGTACCGGGGATGTGGGCGTGACCATTGCCACTACTCCATGACTAGATCTAGCATGTTCTTATTTTCACTTCATGTCATGATACTTAATGCTATACTCTGAGTTATCTTAATTACTGAGGTGTTATGATTTAGTTCGCATCATGGTGGAGTATAAGAGAGGTTAATAACCAAAAGATCTCTATGTTAGGACGTGATGCCCATATATCTAAGTAACTTGTTATCAAACCCTGTGTTGCAATCTCATATGTTAACTGTGTGTGTTCCATTGTCTACCACTTTATAAAGAGAGAGTGCATTTGTGAAACCATGAACCCCAGTCATTTTTTATCATAAGAAACACCTTTCCAACACCATATACCACTTTTCTATTTTCAGCCATCATTAAATCCGAAAATACAAAACTACTTTTCATCTTGCATACATCATTCAAAAACCCAAAAATATCATTTATCATTGCATCCACCATCATTGCATATTTATTTCTTGTTTGCATTGCATAACTATCCTGATATCATTCTTACACCTTGTGCTTGACAACCACAGGTGAGGTTGAGGACCAAAACATCTAACCTTGTTTTGTAGGTAACCAAAAGAAGGATAAGAAGATAAATCTATCACTTCAGATTCCCCGAGAGTTCGATGTTAAACCCTCGAGTCACCCCTCGTGGGGAAAACTGTCTTCCACTTTACTATACACTCTGCACTTGGAGTCTCAACCTAATCCCATTTATTTGTGCAGGCATCAAGACTTGCTCTTTGGGATCATCACAATCATCTTGCATGATCTCAAATCAAATTTCTTCTCATATTGACTTATCAATATTTTTCAATCATCATGTCTCATTAGACATCACGCATGCAAATACACAAGATCAAAGTATACACAAGATCACGCATCACGGTGTGTCAGGATGGTGCCCTTCTCCGGATCTTCTGCGGGCTTCTCCCTTTCCGCGTGCCATTGCATGAGCTTTGCTTCCTTAGGATCCACGAACCACCGCTGAAGACGGGGAGTGATAGGAAAGTACCATACCACTTTGCGAGGATTTTTCTTCTTTCCACTCTTGTACCGTCCGTGACCGCACACCGGACATTTGGTCAAGTCCTCGTAATCGCCCCGATAAATTACGCAATCATTGATGCAGGCGTGGTATCTCTCGTGCGGTAGGTCAAGAGGGCACAGGACTTTCTTGGCCTCCTCGATAGTAGTTGGTAATGTGTTACCCTCGGGGAGAATATCGTGCCAGAATTTCAGGTTCTGGTTGAAGCTCTTGTCGGTCCAACTGTTTCCCGACTTCATCTCCATAGCATTAAGCGTTACTTGCAAGCACGTATCCTGAGGCCGGCACCCAGGATACAACGGAGTGATCCCGTCTATCCCCATTTGCACTAGCTTGGCTTTCTCTCTGTCGTTGCTCGTCTGACTGAGAAGCAGTTCTTGAAAATGAGCATCCTGCAAGCCCAAACTTAGCGGGGTCTGCTCGTCTCCTTCGTCATGATGATCATGTCCGCCGGCATCTCCTTCGTCATCATGATGATCTTGTCCGTCACCGGCATCTCCTTCGTCATCATCTTGTCCGCCGCGGGCATCTCCTTCGTCATGATCATCTTGTCCGCCGCGGGCATCTCCTTCGTCATGACGATGATCTTGTTTGGCTTGTTCCGGCATGAAACCGTGCCTGAGCAGGTGCTCCTCCAATAATCCAGAATCAGGGTGTATCCACCTCTCATGTTTGCATTTTCGACACGGACATCTTATCTGCCGCCCGTTGGACCGAATCATGTCCGCCTTCGCTTGGTCCTTGTATGTTCTGATTTGACTGGAGCTCATCATTATGACCATGGTTGACTACGCGCTATACATAGAGAAGAAACGAGAGTACATAACTTAATTAGAGCCGCAACATGCATGCACACACAAACACACACAACACATCTCAGTCCGGCATCTCAACGACACGATGGTCGGAAGCACAAGCACAATTAATACCCCACATGTCCTATTTTTAGCAAAGTCATGCCAAATTTCACGAAAAAATCCGGCATGACCTTTGCTAAAAAAGGGACATATGGAGTACCCGAAGTTGCCGGAACGGAAGTTAATCGACGTTCCGGCAATCTCAAGGGTCTCTCAAGGTACCTCCAAACATTTCCAACAAGATGGTCAAAGCACAATAACCTTTCTCACCTTGTGGATTTGATCCAAAATAGAAGATGGGAGAAAGGAGACTATGTATGGAGGAGTCTATCAACCAAAATAAGTTTAACTAAAAAAAAAGGAGAAATATATGGTCAAAAATGGATGGGAAGGAGGAGCACCACGAGTTGGGAGGAGAGGAGGAAGAGAGGAGGAAGAAGAGGAAATGAGAAATGGGTAGGGGAAAGTGGGTGGAGATGGCCTTATAAAATATCTGGTACAGTTATTCTATGGCGCACCCCTAACTGGTGCGCCACAGAATAAGCTTATTCTGTGGCGCACTGGGTCAGGTGCGCCACAGAATAGTTCCCCCCAATTATTTGTGGGGCCAGAGCACCTTATTCTGTGGCGCACCTGCATGGATGCGCCACAGAATAAACCTATTCTGTGGCGCACCTGACCCAGTGCGCCACAGAATAAGGTCAAAAGTGGCAGACCCGTGCGTTGGTGTGGGGCCCGCGCTTGGTGCGCCACAGAATAGCCTTATTCTGTGGCGCACGGCTATAAGGTGCGCCACAGAATAAGCTTCCATAGAATTGGGTTTTCCTACTAGTGTCGGTAGTGCATTTTATTATTGACTTAGGATATTTATTTTAACATTCAAATCCACTTTGCTATCAAAAAGATTAATGCATGAATAACTCATTTACAATCGAAATATGATCATAAGAAAACTTTATTCATAATAAAACAACTTGCTTGTCTCTTACAAATATGAATAACTTGTCTCGTCGAATATAAGACATACTTATTACAATCACTCTCAAATTCGACTACAAAACTCTTATTCAAAACTACTAATCAGAAACTGATAACTATGGGCGTGAAACTCCTTGGCCATCAACTACTTTGCCTTGCCATCATTCCGCAGCATCATGTCGAACTCTGCAATTTTCCTGTTATATTCTGGTGCTGTTTCAATAAAACAGAACATAAGTATCAAATACTTTAATATCAACAAGTGTAAGAAATAACAATTATAACTTTGTATATCAAATATACCTTGCGTGTCATCTATTTCTCCTTCGATGGGTTCCACCTCCACATTTTTGATTTCGACCAGGAAATCATTGAAGAGGAGGAAATCACTCTTAAGTATATACTCATCGACAAGCTCCTCATAGCTAGGAGGTAGAGAACGCAACACCGCCTGTATTGCAAAAGTATCCGCCATCCAGTAATCGCATGTGTTTGTGAGATCATCGTGAATGTCAAACATCTTACACAAATGTGTCTCCAAGCAGGTATGTTCTTCCATCTTGAGTGAAAGAAACTTGTCCAGCTGCTTGTACTACTCTTGCTTCATTCGGTTCAAGAACCGAACTTTAAGAGCACCTATCATCACAGCGGGTTCCATATGGCGAAACTCATTTTTCAGCTCATGATCCATGCAGACATACATCGTGATCTGAACACTTCTCCAGACCTCACGACGCTGACGAAAATCCTCTTTCGCCTCTGCACTTGCGGAGTCTCCTGGTTTATCTCCTAATAGTCCTCCTAACACGTAAGAAATGTCGTTCTGGTAGAGGACGTCTTTCAGGTTTCTGTACCAGTCATGAAATTGGATCCATCGTTCCGGAGATTTCCTTTTCTAATAAAATGGTTGAACTCAAGACTTTCTTCCTTAGGATAAGGCATGATCTACAAAGATAATTTGCAAAGACTAGGTAAGGCTAAGTTTATAATATTTGAGTTTACTTTAATAATCATATTATCAAACACACTACACTAAGAGAATTATCCCTAAAAACTGTCTTAGTGATTACACGATCCCAATCCATTAAATTACCCCCTTCGATCGGGCGGGTAACGTAACTTCAGAGGTAGGCAAAGAATTACCAATCGCAACAATCATGCGACTCATGCTCGATCTTTCGATCACCCGTGTTCCGAGGCCATATACTGGTATATGCTAGGCTCGCCAATTTAACCTTAGTGTTTTCGCGTGTGCAACGTGGCTTACACCCACTGTATGCGAACGAAGAGACGAGTGTAGATGAAAAGGATCGAAACCCTGAACAACGTACCCCGTAACGTAGAACTTTCTTGGTGGTGCACACTAAGGCAGAACACAATTTTGGTATTAAATTAGGGATCATCCTATTACGGCTACCGTTGTATATCTTTATATAAGCACTCAAATAGGATGCAAACACGCAACGAACAATATCAAAATAATGTAATGAAGTGCGATATGACATGGCCGTCGCGCCTCGGCCTTCACGGCGCGCCTCCAATGGTGCTCCGAGTCTACGGTGCCACCTTTGCCTCCGATAACATAAAGCTTACCGTGACCATGTCATATGTTAAATAGCCCCGCTGCAAAACAAAGTTAGACGCTCTACTTTTATCCTTTTGCAATTTTACGTGGCTGTAGGGCTTTCGTGAGGAACCGTTTCTTACCTACGAACATACAACCACAACATCGATTAAATAATTGTCTCTATTACACCCTTTTCAGGGCCCTCCATTGAAAATGCCATGCCGTCTAAAGAGAGAGAGACAGACACCCGCTAGCCGCATATATGGTACAAGCCATATGTTAGTTGCGGAACCAGTCTCGCGTAAGCGTACGCGTAAGGTCGGTCCGAGCCGCTTCATCAACTCAATGCCAACAACATTAGCAAGTGCACGCGAGAGGGTAACAATTACAGAATCGATGCCCACATTCAACATGTGTTCTAACCGTACCAGCAATACTACGCATAGATCGGCTCTGATACCACTGATGGGGTTCGTAGCAGAAAACAATAATTTTTCTAACTATCGCAACACCATAAACTTAGCCAGGATCTATCTATCTAGTAATGCGGTAACGGAGAAGTCATCGGAAACATACCCTTGTAGACTGATAGCGGGAATTACGCTCCCGCACAAGCGTTGCCGATGAAGACGTACGTAGCCGACCTCAAGGTCGCGGAGAACTTGTCGCGACGAAGAAGAAGGAGACGCGGCGATGAAGAAGCTCCTAGTGCCGAACTCGTGAGAGAGCAGCACCTCCGAGTACTCGCACACGTACGGACCTTGACGATGACCTCCGTGCTCCCCGATCCAGCCGGAATAGCGGAAGCGAGAACTTTGGGTGGAATCCCGCAGCACAACGGTGCGCTGCGGTTCATAGTTCTCCCGTATACGCTGTCCAGACTTGGGACCGCGCACGTCGAGAGATGAGGAGGGAGGAATTGGATTAGGGAGAAGCCTGGGCCAACCAGAATTAATTCCTGAATTTTCTGTGTATTTTCCAATTAATCCGGGTCCCTATTTATTGGAGGAAAAGGGTGTGCAACTTCCCTCAACTCTCCATGTGGGACTAAAGGGGAGAAGGGGGGTGGTGCGGCTGCCACTTGGGCCAACCGCACCCCTTGGTGCGCCATGGGCCCCAAGGGCCCGTCCGTGCCCCTCTTGTGGGGGGGAACCTTCCCCTCATGGGCCCTATGGCCCATTAAGGTGAGCAGCCCCAATTTTCTCCTTTTCTTTAATATTAAATAAATAAATATATATATATATAATTCATTAATTAATATATTTACATATTATTTAATCTCCCATGACTCCGAAACATTTTCCGGATCATTCCGAACTCACTTCGGTCTCCCCGGAACTCTTCCGTTCTTGCCGGAACCTTTCCGAAACCTCCTATCTCTATACCTAAGCCACTCCGATGTTTCCAAAACGTTCTCCTAGCATCGTCAAGACCTTAAGTGTGTTACCCTCGGTTCGAGAATACTCCGGACATGGTCGAGACCCTCCCGCCAATGACCGTCAGGGAGCCCTGGATGACTATGATGGTCCCCGTGCATTCTAGAATAAATCATCCTTGAATCATCTTTGAACCGTTAACATGATATGATCATTCCCTTTGTTCATTGATACTTCCTTGTCCGAGATACGATCGTCAACATCCGATGTTGTGTTTTATCTCGTTACCGACAAAGTTGCTTTACTCGTTCCCATGAAATTATATCTCAATGACCTAGTTATACGCTGCGCAGCTTTATAGATATAATCTCACCGAGCGGGCCCAGCATATCAATACATCACACGGATGAACAAATCCCGCTCTTGATCACTCGCCCCGACTACTTCCTTCCAATACCCGAAAGTGTCACCCTTATTGTCGTGCGTATGAGACATGACGTTAGGTGCGATCAGCCGTATCTTTCAGAAGCAGCGACTTGATGTAATCTCACGGTCTAAGGAATAAGCTACCATGTTATAATCCTATTGCAGTGTTGAACTATCTGATGCGATCCTAACTGCAATACTTTGGGTAATGTCCATCAAATTATTCTCCCAATAAAATGACTCCACCATCAACTGTTAAAGCAATATGATCGGGAAATCACGATCATCCATTGACTGATGGACTAGTTTATCTAGACGCTTAACTAGGGACTCTGGTTTGTTTACATACCACACGTGTATTGACAATTCCGATTAATACAGTTATAGCATGGTATAAAACTATTTATAAACTTAAAGAGATAATGCAATAAATCTTATTATTTATTTGCCTCTAGGGCATATCTCCAACACAACGGTCATCTGCAGTGTCGGGCCGCCTGACGTCGGCTACAGTACCGGGTACTGTGGGCGACGCTCGCCATGCCGGTCAGAGTAGTGGCCGGCTGCATTATGTCTTGTCGGTGTCGGTGACGGGGCACTGTGCGCGGAGCACTGTACACTGCTCATGGTGTCACGGATGGCTAGGGGACTCCGTAGGGCTCCGAGCCCATGCTGCCTTGTCTGGGTATATTTACTTCGTGTGGAGGCTCCTGCATTCCGGCTGGCAGGAGCAGCCGGTGGCATCTTCCGGGTGCCGGCTGGCGGGAGCAGCCGACACGGACTTTCGGGCTGCCGGCTGGCGAGAGCAGCCGGTAAAAGTTTTTCCAGGGTGCTGATTACCACCCAGTGGTGATAACCCCGATAGTAGCCCCCGAGCGCACGGGTGCTTCGAATCCGCTGTTGGCTAGATGCATCCGGGAGCTCTCCCCGAAAAGTTGTTGATGTAGCTGTGGCAGTTGCAGATTTATCGGCTGGGGGGAGCCGGTCGTATGGAGGACTCCACACTCGACGTCACGGCTGACATAAGCCACGACGCGCGGCGCATTCAAATAATTAGGATTTTCCAAATTATTTCATTTTTTGTTTTTTCCTGATTTTTTTAACTTTTTTGCATTTTTTGAATATTTTGAATTTTTTGAGAATTCGGTGGCGCATATAGTGTTGGTGCGCCACAGAATGTTGGGATTTCTGTAGCACACCAGGGGGTGCGCCACAGAATTCACATTTTTGTGGTGACAATTCTGTGGCGCACCCACCATGTGCCACAGAATGGCAAAGTGGGTGCGCCACAGAAGGCCTATTCCCTGGTAGTGCACTCTTTTGCTCTTATCATAATATCTTTTGTTCAATTGGTTCGACGGATCTTTTGGTTGCTTGGTTTTCATTTGGAGAAGTTTAGAGGGTTACCCTCATTATCTTTTTGCAGATTTTTGGATCCTCAATATAGTTTTATCTCCTCCAACTATTCGTCGTTGGATATGTGTATTTGATTTCACTCATATTATGAGAAATGCACAAACTACGGAGGAGCTCTTACTATATTAGCCTTTTAAATTTTTCCGCCCATTTCAGCAATGGATGCTAATGGGGGAGAAGTTTAGAGAGTTTAAGCGAATTTGGTTTTATGCTTTGGTTCTGTTCTTAAGTATTTGCCTTTCTTACTCTTGCATCCTTACTTGATTCTTTCCAAGGTTGCTTAATTCATTATATAAACCCTCGTAAAAAAGATTGTCATCAATTACCAAAATGGGGGAGATTGAAAGAGCATGGTGCCCCATGTGTGGTTTTGGTAATTAATGACAATCCCTATGAACTAATGGTTGCATTGAGTTTATACTTGTAGAGTGTGTTCATAGGAAATGCTTGAAAACCATATGTTGGTTTCAAGGTTGTAAGGAGAAGATTAAGTTGATGACCAAGATGTTGAAGGTGTGATCCGAAGAATGGTCATGATGGTGTTGAGGATATTTCAAGTATGTATTGAAAAAGAAAATTGTGTGCACATTCATGTTTACCTTCAACAAGACATCATCATAATGAAGAGAGAAGAGAAGATACAAAGTTGATCAAGACAAAGTGCTTAGAATGGATTCAAGTTGATCAACACACAAAGCTAGAAGATGTACCAAGTGGGATCATGTGATCTCATGATATGGTAAGCAATTGCCCATATAGCTTTGTGAACTAACCCATGATCTATGTGTGTGGTATTTCTATGTTGGGTTAGGTATCTTTCCATGGGCTTGCGTCAAAAGGAAGATTTTATATAACCCATGGAGGATGACATCAAGAGGTGATCGTCATCAAGGGTGTGATGTGCAAGTTAAATACGAGCATCTAGAAGAGATTATATGCTTGAATCTTGCCACCCATATGAAGATTATGGTCAAATGAAGATGTGCATAAAAGAGGCTCTCCCATAATGGTGTATGTGGAGCAATTTGCGAGTCTTCACCGAGCAAAGTGCAATCAATAAATGTGGTCCAACTTGAGGAGATCAAGATCGTCATCATCTAACTCAAGTGGATTGTGCAAGGCAAAGGTATGATCTTGATAGGTTTTCTATTTTACCGGTCTCATGATATTAGTTGGGAGACTGAGTTATAGGATAGATAACGTACTATCAAGAGAGGCTCTCGAATGAGTAACTTGATTGTATCGTTCGTAGAGAACTCAAACCCTTACATACTTGGCATGATCTTTCTTGATTCTTATTTGGCTTTTCACTATGTGAGAATTTGGAGCTTGTCATGGTCTTCAAGACAAGATCAAATTCATCAAAAATGGATTTCGTATGAAAAACTTGTTGCATTTTTTATTTTGAAGGTTCCGCCGGTTCTTCATTTTAGAGAGGTCAAACCTCTCTCCTCTTGATTTATCCTCCTTTTTTGATATTTGATGTTTCTCCGTATGAAGTGCTAGATCTTGTTATTAGCTTTAAAACAAGCCCAAATTCATCAAAAACGGAATTCGGATGCTTAAGCTATGGCCGTTTTCGTTTTGGTGTTTCTGCAGTTTTCAGGGGGACGGATGTTCCGGACCTTAGGCCGGACATTCTGGACCCCGGATATATCCGGTCAAATATCCGGCCCTTATACAGTGAGGAACACCTCAGGATGTAAGTGGCTGCGGCTCCCACCGAACCCACTTGCGCCGCCCGCGAAAAAATGTCTAAACAGCCTACACGGAAGCCCGCTAAACTTTGGTGGCGTATGTGGTATAGCCCACAAAACCCAGTGTTGCCAGCGGCGCTAGCCGCGCTCCTTTCATCTGCAACGGTGGCCGACGGCCCGATGCGTCGCCGCCATCCTAGTAGTGCTCCGCTTCTTCTCCATCCGCCCCAGCGCCCCCTTGCCTCTACCTTCCGGGCGCTAGCCCTATTCTGCTCAGCCCTGGAGGCCTGGACTCTGGGCCAGACGCCATGCTTTAGCTCGAGGATCTGAGCCTCTGACACCTTCCTCCAGCTATGACACACAGATGTTATCTTATACTTTCTACGGTTGATGTGGTCGTGAGGCTGCCCCTCCCTGATTCAGTTATTATTTCTAATCAAGAACCGATATTGCTTTCTAACTTGGTTCCTCCTAAACTGTTGTTTCAAGTCAACAGAACATGGCGTTTTTGGCAATACTTATTGCGGGCAGTTTTTTTTTGCGGCTACCCATTACAGACAGTTTGATTATGTGCTGAGTTTAATTAGAGCGGTCTCCAGAGTGTGCGTGTTCATCGACTCATCCAACGAGAATCGCAGCAGAGCTGCAACGGAGCAGGAACATGACATTAGTGCGCAAAGATGACCAGAGAGTGGCCCGCATCAAGCGAGAAAGAGATATCACATCGCGGCGTTGCGGAGACGTTTAACCGCAGAAAGCCGCCAGGCACATTGCGTGGACACAACAAAACCCACCAAACGGATATACGGCGGAAGGGGCTACGCATGCATCGTCCGACGAGCGCGCCACTTACATCCCTAGGAGCACCACGCGCGTCCAGGGCGCCCAGGTTGCTCCGGAGGCTCCAGAACTGCTGCGGTAGTTCTGGGGTAAGTTGCGAAAATTCCGGCCCACGCAGGAAAAACTGCCCCAACGGTTGAATTTGGTGGGGACCTTTTTAAGGGGTCTTCTTCCCCAATGGTAATGTCCTATATAGGATGTTGAGGTATGTGATCTCAGTATGGCATGTGCTAAAAGCCCACCAACTCTTTGTTGTCAGTAATGACATCCATAGTAGAACCTGCTTAATTAATTCAGACACTTCAAGATCGACAAAGTAAATTGGAGAAACTAGAAAAGAAAAGAAGACAAAGCTAGGTTCGTCGCACAAACAAGAAGCAAGCAAATTCAATATTGAATTCTCCCTCCAATAGTTGTACTTCGCTTTTTATTGATCCAGGCTGTAGTCCTTAACATCATTCTCGCAAAAACCACCCACCTGTTTTTTAAACATGGAAAGAAGATAAAGCTAGGTTCGTCGCAGAAACAAGAAGCAAAGCAAATCCGGAGAATGAGGCTGCCAGCAGCTGTGGATCCATGGACTCCATTGGTGTTCTCCCAAGATGCACTATTTACTTGGCAAAATGCTCAGCTAGCTATGCTTGTAGCCTTGTACAAGGTGCCTGATAACTAAGGCAAGCGCCAAAGTTAATTTCATCATAAAACAAAGCAAATTATTCCATGATCCGTACTACATATGTGCAAGAGCCAAGATGCACCTTGTCTAGAACTTTTTCTTTCATTCCAGCACTACCTAGCTACGGGTGCCATACCTTTTGTGCTGTACTTAAATGTTTAATTAGCCTTTGAGCCTAGTTGAGCCAAATGTTTATAGCCTCTTTAATTTCGAGGATTACATGAGTGTAAGAACAGCAGAAGTTCCTCTTTATTTTGTTAAAATACAGAACTGTAAGAATAGGAAAAATGTAGAGTTACAATTGCTATGGGTTTTTAAAATTCAGTAGCATTACATACATCGAAATCTACACCAAAAGAGCATTAGTTGCATGGGTTTGAGTTCTCCACGAAGATTCGTGGAAGTGAAAGGTTGTGAGCTTGTTACTCTTGGGTGCATTGTGTGCTCTAGACGGTTGGTGTTGTCGCGGAGCTCTTCTTGGTGTGAAGCTTTGGGCAAGCTTCAGGAGCCTCCAATTGGGTTGTGGAGATTGCCCCGGGGAAATCCTAAAGGTTTGGTCAACGTCTTCAAGTCGACCTCGTAGTGGATTGAGCTCTTCCCGTAGGAAGGGGCTCAAGAAGAATAGGGTGAGCACAATCGTACGTTGGAGTGTCTTGGTGGCTCCACACCCCTCCAACGAAGACGTATTTCCATTGGGAAGGAACTTCGGGAATTACATCGTCGTCTCCACTTCTCTCGGTTATCTATATAACCGACCTCTTTACTTGTGTATTTACTTTGTGATAGCCATCGTGCTTGAAGTCATATATCTTGCTATCACCTTGTTGTTCATCTTGTTTATATTAAGTTGTTGTTGGTGCACATAGTTGAGCCTAGTTGATTTAGGTTTTGTGCTTGATAAATTAAATCCTAGTTTTATTCCACATTTATTCAAGCATAAATCGTAATTATTTTAAATCGCCTATTCACCCTCACCCCCTCTAGACGACATCCTTGTCCTTTCAACAGGTTTGAACCGGAAGCTGGCACACTCATTATTGGTAGATAGATGTATTTCTTCCAGGATGAAAACTAGAAAGTTACATGTTGATTCTGATATAACATGCATCAACCAAGAGCTTCCAATCATATATAACATGCAAATTAATTAAGATATAATCACATATAAGAGGACAATATAATCCTTGGAGGGTAATTAGCTAGTCAATCAATTTGTAAAGGTGAGTGTTGATTGTTTTCATTAGGAACAAGTCAACGATTTCTTTTTTATTTTAACAGCGAAAAAAACTGTTTCTAAAAATGATAGATTTTATTTGCTAGCCTAGCCACGCCGTCGCCAAAGCCCAAAGTCAAAAGTTATGAAGATTCACGCGAGCGCACGTGCTATGTGTGTGGAGTACAAGCCTTTGTGCGTTTATACCATTTTAGATGTCAACAAGAGCTTCCCTTATACGGTGGTCTCAATCTCGTTGCCTTAGCAATGTGGGACTAAACATTTGCCATGGGTTTAGAATCTTCAGGTCTTTTTAAGGGCCACAGTCTCTCAAATGGGCCACATTATCACCACCGTCCATGGAGTCCCCTGCAAGCACTACTAAACCGGTCCTTAAATTTAATTACATGTTTGCCCGTCGATGCTGTGACGACCCGGCGGCGACCGAGTGCAAATAAACATTTGACTGAATGGATGAATTATATGAGATTGTCTAGAAATGCTTGACACGCATGAACTGACCAGATGAATTAAATTAGTCATACATGGAACGTGAATAAAGAAGAAGATTGTGTTAAATCTATGCAACCTAATGAATGAAACTGTTATACATTTTTTGTTAACGTGAATCACGTTGCCGCAATTCAAGTTGTTTGAAACGAGGGTCTAGTATATGAAAGAGTTCATTACAAGATCGGCGACCCGCCTCCAAAGACAGGTTTGAACCGGGAGCTGGCACACTCATTATTGGTAGATAGATGTATTTCTTCCAGTACCAAAACTTGAAAGTTACATATTGATTCTGATATAACATGTATCAACCAAGAGTTTCCAATCTGATATAACATGCAAATTAATTAAGTTATAATCACATAAGGGAGGACAATATAATCCTTGGAGGGTAATGAGCTAGTCAAGCACTTTGTAAACGTGAGTGTTGATTGTTTTCATTAGGAGCAAGTCAACGAGTACATTTTTCTCTTATAACAACAAAAAATACCGTTTCTAAAAATGATAGATTTTATTTGCTAGGCTAGCCGCGCCGTCGCCAAAGCCCAAAGTCATAAGTCGCGAATATTCACGCGAGCGCACGCGCTATGTGTTTGGAGCACAAGCCTTTTTATATTTGTACCATTTTAGATGTCAACAAGAGCTCCCCTTATAAGGTGGTCCTAATCTCCTTGCCTTAGCAATGTGGGACTAAAAGTTTGACATGGGTTTAGAATCTCTAGGTCTTTTTATGGGCCACGGTCTCTCAAATGGGGCACATTCTCACCACCGTCTATGGAGTCCCCTGCAAGATGTACTAAACCGGTCCTTTAATTTAATTACATGTTTGCCCACCAGTGCTGCGACGACCCGGCGGCGACCACGTGCAAATAAACCTTTTACTGAATGGATGAATCAAATGAGATTGTCCAGAAATTCTTGACATGCATGAACTTACCAGATGAATTAAAATAGTAATACATGGAACATGAATAAAGAAGAAGATTGTGTTAAGTTTGTGTAACCTAATGAATGAAACTGTTGTACATTTTTTGTTGACGTGAATCACATTTCTGCAAGTTAAGTTGTTTGAAGCTAGGGTCTATTATATGAAAGAGTTCATTACAAGATCGGGGAACCGGAAGCTGGCACACTCATTATTGGTAGATAGATGTATTTCTTCCAGGACGAAAACTAGAAAGTTACATATTGATTCTGATATAACATGCATCAACCATGTAGCGTACCTGCACTTAGAAATTGGCAAGGTACCTGTGTATAGTGCAAACCCCTGGATCGATTAATTTGCACACACAGTCTAAGATGAAATATCACAACATTGTATCAATTATTACACGTGGATCCAGTACTTAGGAAAATATCCTTTAGAAATTGCATAGCACGAAGCTAGCTTTGAAAGCGTAAAGCAGCGGAAATTTATTCTTCATGGAGTCTCCATCATCTTCATGTGCCACAGGCGAAACATGTTGGTTGCAGACTCGAAACCCTTAACGAAACTCACTCGTCGTCAGAACAATCTGCAACAAATAAAATTTTGCAACAGAGTGGGTCAGATACCATTTAAAATGGATCTGGCAAGTGACACTATGTGGACACTAAATGGAATAACTCTATAGCCTATATGCATATTTGGCTGGTAGAGTTCAAGGCTGTTTTGCATAAAAGCCAATTTGGCCTAACACTTTGTAAAACATTTTCTTCAAATGTTTGAGACAATATGGCATGAAATCCATAGTCTCGTCTACCCTTGTTCACCCATCAAAATTTTACTTAGAGAAAATGAGATGTTGGGAGCCTCCGTTGACATCCTTGATCAGCTGCTTGAATTGTCCGTAACCGGGGACACGGCTAAGTACTTAGTTTTAACTCTGCAGAGGTTGTGCACTTTCACCATTAGACCCAACAAACCCAAACTATCCTCAAGCACTCAAGTTGTGCTAAGGAAAAGGAGAGAGTTAAGACGAGATTTTCAGAAGCATATTCCCCATCCCATACCGGCTTGACCCGTTCCACCTACATCCTCTACATCTGCTTGTCAAGCCGGGAGGAGTCCACGCAACTTAATCCATCTAGCCAGAGCCCATATGACTAATGGCTGCACGAGAAGCATCTTCACTTGGCGAAAACATTGGTCCCTTTATTCCTGGGTGACAATCGACAAGTGAATATCCCGCAGGACAACACTCAACTCTGACAGCCAATCAAGCCCGAATCCACCCAGGTGTTCAATTAACTTAGTAGAAATTAGCTTTTCAATAAAACACTTTTGCATAGCATTAATATTTCTACTAAGTTATCAATAGGATTCTAGACTCAACTAGTGGAAAGGAGATAGTAGTTTTAGCATAGCAATACTATCCTACACATGCATATAAAGAAATACACTAAGTCATGCATAGAAAATACTTAGGAAATTCATGAGGGGTGTGCCACTTGCCTTGGCAACAGGAAGTGCAGTAGTAGCAGTTGCAACAACCTTCGCCTCTCTCCGAAATTTCTAACACATCAAGCAATTCACAATAAATATGCAGCCAAACAATACTTAAGAAAATATGACATGCATGAGATGCAGAATGATACAAGGAAATTATGATGTGAATGACATACAGAACAAACTAAGGAAAAAGACATAAAATAACTTAATCCAATTGGCTAAGGCAAGGTCAAGGTTGAGCAAAAATAAACTTGATAAAACAACAACTTGAAAAGTTGTAAGGCTACTTCAAGTCTTCACATGTTTGATCTTCAAAACATCTTCTACTCCTTTGTAGTTTCATTGATCTTCAATGGTCTTCAATTAGCACTCTAGGAACTTAGTCATAAACACAAAGGACTTGGTCTATGTCCAAAGTGAAAGACATAATTAGGAAGAAAGAAAAAGGATAGAAGAGAGAATGTAGTTGGTCTTCCAAGAATCTTCTCCAGGCTTCCTTGTAACTTGCTCCTTGGTGTGTTGACTTTATTGAAATTTGTAGACTTGATGGTTCTGCAAACTTGATGGTGTTGGCAGCATCTAGGTTGGTCTTGAATATAACTTAGCCAAGTCTTAGAGATGAAAGAAGAACGGCAGAAAGGAAAGAAGGACTTAGAAAAATGTAGGTGGTTGGTCTTCATGAACTTCTTCTTGATTTTCTTCTAAGTACTCTTACTTCTTGGAGATGCTTCTGGAGTCTTGTTTTCTTGCTGAGTCCTTCATTGTTCTTCTAGCTTCATGTTGAAATTTCCTAAGGATGACAATTGCATTCTTCATTGGTCCTTCATGATTTCTAACTTAGTCAAAATCATTAACATGCATCCTCAAAATTTCTAAGGAGGAATATCATGTGTGATGTACAAAATAATACTAAGGACTTAATATGCATGCCATGCCATGAAAATTACTCTAAGGAATGCAGGCAAGCAAGATGGTCCAAAAATAACTGAGGACCAAATGTCAAACACTAAGTCCAATAATTTCTAAGGAAGATTTCATAAAATAAGGTGTTGGTATTTTTCTAAGGAAAATACTTTAAAACAATAGTTGATAAATTTTGTAAGGAACACAACTAGCACTTTTAAGATGTTGAAATTTTTCTAAGGAAATAGTGTTGTCAAAATAATTATCAAATATTTTCTAAGGAAGAAAATTACTTTGTTTGGAGAGGCAAAATATTTCTAAGTACTTTTTGTAACTAAAGTGATCAAAATATGACTAAGTCATTTTATTAGTCGAATAGATGAAGAAAAAATAATTTAATCAACTTTAATTATTAAAATAACACCTAAAAAGCATTTAATCAATATTAATTAAAAAAATCATAGAAAATACTTTTACAAAAATAGTAGAGTATTCCTACGGCCAGAACTTAGACATACAAATTTATAGCAAAAGAGTTTGATCAATTATCAATTTTTAATTTGAAATTATGTTCAAAATACTATTAAAGCCACTTTTAAATTAAACAAAATTAATTCGACAAAACATAGAATTAAATATACCAAAAGTTTCTACATGTCATAAGCTTTCCAAAAATATAAAGTTTGCAAAAACTGGCCGAGCCAATAAAAAGATATGATAAAACTAAGATCTAGGGTCTTTTCTGCAAAATTGTTGTTTAAATCTAATTCGGAAAATCCTCAGAAAAAGGCTTTGCCACTTGTCGTCTTCTGATTGGCCGGGGATGCTGACTGTGCTGCTGACGGGGCGTTGACGTGGCGCTGACGTGTTTAAGTGATTTGGTCTGGGCGTTGGATCTGAGATCTACGGCTGAAAATCGCTCGTACCCCTTCGATCTAAATGATCTAATCTTGAGCTTCTAAACTAGATCGGACGGCCGGGAGAGAAGTGACCATACCGTGGCGGCGCTCGGTCGCCGGAGATGGAGGCGGCGGCGGAGCTGCGTCTCGACTGTGGATGTTCGCGACGCTCTGGTGCTCCTCTGGCCTCGAGGAGATGGCGACGGAACGCGGTACACCACGGCGAAGAAGATGGGAGGGTCTGCGTGCTCGAGCCTGTCCTGTAACGCCGGTGACGCTCGGCCGAAGAAGCTCCAGATGGCGACGAGCTTCTGTCGAGCTTGAGTTCGACATTTAGCTGTGAATAAAAAATCGAAGAAGGGGTCAGGGAGATGTGCACGGCTAAAATAGGAAGGGAGGGGGTGGGTAGGTGGCGTGGTATCGCCGGAGTTCACCGGAATTCGAAGAATACGGTGGCGGCAATGTCGGACGGCGGCGGCGGATTGTGGGCAGCCTGGGGGCGTATTATCTAGGGTTTTTGGGGGCTTTGAGAGAGGGTTTCGGGAGGTTTATATGGAGGCAGAGGCACGGAGGATACGCGATCAAATCGCAACCAATTTGAGCCGAAATCGGGTAGGGTTTCGGTGAGCTTTTCTTGCACGGGAGGTTGAAGGCAGTGACGTCATCGCCTGCGTCATTGGTGCGGCCCACATGTCAGTCAGAGAAAAGGAGCGAGGCGGGCCTGGGCTGTTGTTGGGCTTCTGCTCGCTGCACCGTGCGGTAGATAGCTGCGTTTATTTTTTTTTTGTTCAAAACTTTTTCCAAAACTGAAAACTTATATATCTTTTGATTTATAAATCCAAATGGATTCAAACCACTTTCAATAATTTTGTAGAAACAAAACCTTTCTTTTTAAGCAAACAAACACACTTCTCCACAATTAAAAATAAATAAACATTTCAAAATATGTTTAAAGGAAAGGTTGACACTTAATGTCAAATTTAAAATAGGCTTTTAAAACAAATCACATATGGCTTAAATAAAATTAAGTACCACAATTGTAAACATATGAAAATACTTATGTTTTGATTGTATTCAAAACATAACACATCTAACTAATAAAGTAGAAATAAGATAAATAGCATAATTGCTATTTTGTTTTTTTAACATTTTCACAAATAGGTTTTCAAGTGGAAATAATATTCCAACTTTTGAAATATCAAATGCAAACAAAGCTATATGATGATGAATGCATGCATGAATTTTCTTTGCAAAGCAAAATAAATAATAGTTTTCAAAAGTTTTAAATTTTTCTGATTTTTCAACTTTTTGAAAAACTTGGGATGTTACAGACTACCACCCTTAAAAGGAATCTCGTCCCCGAGATTCGGGAAGGCTAGCAAAAAGGTTGTGACTGGGATAACTGGTTGGGCTACCACCCTTAAAAGAATTTTTGTTGGTAGTGAAAACTTCGAAGTGGATACTTGATTGAGAACGGACCGCTCACCATACTGGGCTCATTATATGCTCCTTCCATGTGGACATGGTTCACATATCCTTGATCAAAAGGGTTTGGCTTCGCAGCTTCTTCAGTCTTCTTTTCTGGGCACTCATTTGCATAATGGCCCTTGTTCTTGCACTTGTAGCAAGTCACTTGGCTGATATCCTTCTTGTGGGGGTTGTTCTGGGGTTTCTTTTCTGAGCACTCAGTAATGTCCTTGCTTCTTGCAGGTGTAGCAGGTGATATGGTTGAGGTTTTTCTTAGGTTGAACACTCGGGCAGAGCTGTATATTGTGGTTAGTAGCAGCATCATTTCCTCCACTAAATCCACCATTATGGTTATGCTGATGATGCTTGTGGCGGCTTCCTCCACTGGGATGGTTCCCATGTTTGTGACCATGATTCACATTAGGAGTAGAGTGCCTTTTGGGTGAAGGCTCAGAATGAAGTTTGTTGATACTCAGCCTTCTCTTCCTGTTTTCATCCTTCTTGATGCTATCCTCCAGGGTGATTGCTTGGTCCTGTAGGGCCTGATAATCTGAGGCGTATGCGACTGTGAAAGGGACTTTCATCTCGTCTCACAGTCTCTTGAGAAAATTTTCCTTCCTCTTCTCCTCGGTATCTATGTCTTCAGGGGCATAACGAGACAATGCACAGAAGTCATCTCTATACTCCTTGAGCGTCCTGTCCCCTTGCCTCAGGTTTAGGAACTCTTCTTGCTTCAGGTTCAAAATGTCAGAGGAGATGTGAGCATTACAAAATCCTTCCTTGAATTCTTTCCAGGTTAAAGTATCCAATGGGTGAGTGCTATGATAAGTTCTCCACCATCGAGCAGCTGGCCCTTCCAAGAGATAGGATGCAAAACTTACTTTCTCTGTGTCGGTGCACTCACAAGTTACCAGATCTTTGTCTACCAATCGCAGCCAGTCGATTGACACAGTTGGCTCATTTTTAGGGCGGACCGTGTTAGGTTTAAGACTTAGAAATTTGACAAGTCTATCCTCCCGGGTTAGGGGTGGCGGTGGTTCACTTTGATTTGCCTTGATCTGAGCCAT
Source organism: Poa pratensis (assembly GCA_947311845.1). Taxonomy (NCBI): domain Eukaryota; kingdom Viridiplantae; phylum Streptophyta; class Magnoliopsida; order Poales; family Poaceae; genus Poa; species Poa pratensis. The sequence continues at coordinate 39,265,908 of CAMZMU010000098.1, forward strand.
CATGGTCATCAGCTGGGTTTGTGCTGCCATCATCTGCTGCTACATTGCTTCAATGTTGTTGTTGTTGTTGTTCTCAGGTGCACTATGGGAGACATCTGTGGGTTTTAGAATAGATGAGTACAAGATAGAAAGATCTAAGAGGAATATTCCTACCCATACAAGCAATTTGACACAAACAACCACACATGATAAAAACTCACAAACTTTTGAGAAAACCAAACTAGTCGTTTTTGGATCGAAGTACACCTAGGATATGGGGAAACAATATGATAGTACTACCATACCACAATTTGATAGGTCAATACATCAACATGGTTTCTTTATTCTAATACATAAGGGGGTCTATTCTATCTCCTTCACTACACCACGACACCACATTCCCTACCCTAAAATCGGTAGGGAAAACGGCTTCCGCCGACAGAAAGTCGGTCGGGGATCAGTATTGCCGACCGACCTTGTCGGTCACCATAAGTCCAGTCGGGAAAACCCATTCCCGACCGACAAATTTTTGCCGACCGACAGTTGGATGGCTATTGAAAAGCTTTCCCGACCGACATTTTCTTTCCCGACCGACGTTTCTTTCCCGACCGACATTTTACGCCGACCAACTGTTGGACGTTGCTTGTTTTGCCGACCGACAATCAGACGGTACTTTGTTCCATAGGATAAATTTTAATTTAGCATCCACCTTAATTATTACCAACAATAACATCGAACACATAAATTAATTAAGTTGCAATAACGACACTGGACCAAACAATATAGATGCTCACAAGTGCAATCCAACTTTAATTTAGCATCCAAGAGTATAGAACATTGTGGCCATTACACCAGATAGGTTTTACACAACAAAATGATTCATGATGCTCCATTATACCATCACGTTGATAATACACAGTAGATAGGTTTACACAACAATAGCTATAAAACACTAAATAGCCAGGTGCAAATCGCCAGCTCCAGGTTCCTCGTCCTCTTGAGTGTCTCTCCTACAAAGGGTAAGCAAGTACATTACTTTCATGCATTCATAGAGACATGAATACTTGACACTTCATAGTTCATCAGTACATGCAACTGTAGTTGAACTCTACTAGAACTTTCTATACATGAGCTGCAGTAGATTGCTACCATGCATGTGTTCCAAGTAATATCACATATATTTAAGTTGGTGATGCATACTACAGTTTGTAAGTTCAGAGACAGAACTTTGCTACAAACAGGTGTGAAAAAACATCATGAATGTAATCTTATGGGTCAGTTTTGGCCAGTACTTGCTACAAACAGAATGGCAGCACATTATCAATGTACAAACTTCGAACTCTTATATTATATAAATAGCATATGAAAAGAGTAAAACTGCACCGTTGCAGAACCAGTTTGTTGTTGTTTAGACAGGAAAACTCCAGAGAGAAAACACAGCTCAGCACAAGACGAGCAACAGCTTTGAGGTTTCAGTTGCAAGACGAACACAGTTGCAAGACGAACAACAACTTCAGATATGACTTCTATTCATGAATTAAATTCGAGCTACTTCGGTGAAATGAACTTAGTGAACTCAAATTCTGATTAAAGTTGATGCTAGCTTATACTATGTGATGTAGCCAGACTGAATCGTAACAACACGTTGAATCATTAGTAATGCATGAATTAATATGAGTTAGCCACTTCAAATACACTTGGTGCATGTTGGTTCTTAATACATTAGTAATGCATGAATTAGTATCTAAATCATTCTGTTTAGCTGCTGGCGAATTAAAAAAAGTGATTCCAATTTTCAAAGTTGCAGGTACAAGAGTGGATGATCTTTGCTTACATCTCAGATGGCACATCAGGAGTTTTGCTCTTTTATTGCCAGAAAATTACAGTTGCTCAGAAAGAAGAAAATATAACATGATACTAATATTATCACGAGGTTAACAAGATGTGCATACCTCAGTGATGAAATCACATTTTTCGTCCCTAAGCGTTAGTACCTCTACATCTCCATCATCATACGCAACCTAAGCTCAAAAAAGTACAGGTATTTTAAATTAACACAAGTTCTTGATGCAAACCAAATAGCCACTGCAGAGGGGTAGATAAAACAGTGGACAGGCCTTGTCCCTTTCTGAATGAGTATCGAAGGAGTCAACAACACCCTTGTAATACCTGAAAATAGAAAACGAAGGCTCAAACAACAAAAATAAAACATGCAGACAACCACATCAATGACAAGCCAAAATAAGTTGGAAGTTAAAACAGCAAAGCGGACTTTATGAAATCTGAGTGTGGATATATATTTCTATATCAAGAGAGAACTTTGCTACAAACTGGTGTGACAAAAACATCATGAATGTAATCTTATGGGTCAGTTTTGGCCAGTACTTGTGCATCAGGAATTTTCTTCAGTTTACATAAGCAAGCAAGGATCACAACAGGTGCAGATTACAACCATAAGGAAATACGTAGAAGCTTCGAGGAAGAACTCACCAGCAAGTGGGGGAGAGAGTGATTATTTGCAAACCGTAAGTTCAGATGGAGAACATTGTGTTTCGAAATGAAAGCATTATCTGCACGGAGTGAATTAACACTTAGCAATTTCATGGATATGCAAAAACTATATATGTAACATATGTCTGTAATAACACACACGTGTAACAAGTGGGCCGCTGACAAACCTTATAGTAACCAAGTGACAAGTTGTTATACTGATTCAAGAAACAGTGTACAAATTGGTCAGCAATTCAACCTTAAGAAAATATACATTCAAGAGGGTACTTTAGAATGTCTTAAAATATTTTGAAGCTCTTTCCTTTGGTACAGTTTCACAACGAAGAACACAAGCATTCATCGCAACATGAATGAAAAAAGTGCAGTAGCCTCTCTCATCCTCGGTAGGATGGAACAACACGAAGGTGTTGCATACATATATATACCTTGTGACAACCACGATTGTGGTGGGTGCCTGCCGGCGTCCAGCTGCAGGTCCCTAGGACGGACGGCGTCTCCTTGGCCAGCATGTAGCAGTAGCAGGGGGACTTGATCTCCTCGCTTGCTTATCTGCAGGGGCAGGCCATGAGGAAGATGTAATGGAGGTGTGGTGGCTGAGATGGGGAGGTTGCGGTGGTGGTTGACCAAGATTTGGTGGTAGTGGAGAGATGAGGCGGTGAGAGAGGTAGCACGTACGTGCGTAGCAGGAGGTCGACGGCTGCGTGGTGGAGTTGTAGTTCGACAGAGTTGCTGTGGCCGGCAGCATTAGCAGGGGGAGGACGCCGTCAGCCGTTCATTCCTCCCGCCGGCACATTGCTGCATCGTCGTGGTCTCCCGGCACCTTCGCGCCGCCGCCTTGTGCTGCCCGCGAGGCCTCGCCGGAGAGAGGCACGGCCGGCGGCGGGAGGAGGGTGGTTGGTGGCGGCGGATCTGGATCGGGCTGGGAGAAGAAAGAATCGAATCTTAACGAGAAAAGAATCCTAAATTCATGAGGGGGAGAAAAGGATGCGTTTTTAGCACGAGGGAGGAGAAGAGAGACCGACCTCGCAGTAGCATCAGGTTGGCGATGACGCCGGCAACAGGTAGTAGATGCTTGGCGCCATCAATGATTACAGACCTCGCAGACCGCGGCGCGATGGTAGGCGGAGGTAGGGCGCGCCAGGCCGAAGCTCGCGTGGAGCGCGGATGCGGCGGATGCGTCGGAGCGCGGAGGCGGATCTGGAGCGTGGAGGCGGGCCAGGCGGCGGAGCACAGAGGTGGCGGGTCTTATCTCCTATGTGTGGTCGATGCGAAATGGGGATAGGGTTAAGGTTCTATCGATTTGGGCTTGGCAGGCGGCGAAATTTTGGGCTAAAATGTTTCGCGCTCTTCTTCAGTTTGCCGCGCGTGCGCTAGGCAGACCCAGTTAGCGACCCTCCATCGGTCGGGATTATTCGCCGACCGACTGTAGGATGGGATTTGCAGTATCCCCGACCGATGATTTGACGCTATAGCATACAGTTTTCCCGACCGACGGTCTGACGTTACATGGTATCATTGCCGACCAACAGTCTGATAGTATTTTTCCCGACCGACTGTCTGTCACCAAACCTGACTTTTCCCGACCCACGTCGGTAGGGAATGTGGTGTCGTGGTGTAGTGCTTCTTGAGTGCATCAAGTTTCTCCTCTATTTCCTTGAGGTCATCAAGATATTTCTGAGTGTTGTGGAGTCTAAATCGAAGTCTTCTTCCAAGGTTCTCGATGGCTTCCCATGCTGCACTTCTTGCTGAATCAAAGAATGATGTTCGAATTATTGGGTTTGTGAACATGCAGCAACCTTTGGTCTTGTGGTCATCGTCTTTGTTCTTGTATAGATGGAGTTGTACCCACCAGTACTCTTGACCTTCACCCATGAAAGGAAAACCTTTGTAGACTGCTGCTCCTTCAAGTCCCATGCTCAACATGAGGTCCTTCAAAGCTTTTGGAAACTCAGTCTCACATTCCAAGGTCATGGTCATTGCTGGACCTTTCTTGAGTGATTCCAGGAGGCGGGACATCTATAAATAAGAGAAGGCATTTAGAAAACGAATAGTTAAGAAGTTACAAGAATGATATCAAAAGTTTTAGACAAAGAACAAATAAAATTTTATCCTATGGGCTTTCTTATTTCTAACCAGACTTAGGGTTTCGAACCTACAGGCAACACAGTGCTCTGATACCATCTGTAGCGTACCTGCATTTAGAAATTGGCAAGGTACCTGTGTATAGTGCAAACCCCTGGATCGATTCATTTGCACACACAGTCTAAGATGAAATATCACAACATTGTATCAATTATTACACGTGGATCCAGTACTTAGGAAAATATCCTTTACAAATTGCATAGCACGAAGCTAGCTTTGAAAGAGTAAAGCAGCGGAAATTTATTCTTCATGGAGTCTCCATCATCTTCATGTGCCACAGGCGAAACATGTTGGTTGCAGACTCGAAACCCTTAACGAAACTCACTCGTTGTCAGAACAATCTGCAACAAATAAAATTTTGCAACAGAGTGGGTCAGATACCATTTAAAATGGATCTGGCAAGTGACACTATGTGGACACTAAATGGAATAACTCTATAGCCTATATGCATATTTGGCTGGTAGAGTTCAAGGCTGTTTTGCATAAAAGCCAATTTTGCCTAACACTTTGTAAAACATTTTCTTCAAATGTTTGAGACAATATGGCATGAAATCCATAGTCTCGTCTACCCTTGTTCACCCATCAAAATTTTACTTAGAGAAAATGAGATGTTGGGAGCCTCCGTTGACATCCTAGATCAGCTGCTTGAATTGTCCGTAACCGGGGACACGGCTAAGTACTTAGTTTTAACTCTGCAGAGGTTGTGCACTTTCACCATTAGACCCAACAAACCCAAACTATCCTCAAGCACTCAAGTTGTGCTAAGGAAAAGGAGAGAGTTGAGACGAGACTTTTCAGAAGCATATTCCCCATTCCATACCGGCTTGACCTGTTCCACCTACATCCCCTACATCTGCTTGTCAAGCCGGGAGGAGTCCACGCAACTTAATTCATCTAGCCAGAGCCCATATGACTAATGGTTGCACGAGAAGCATCTTCACTTGGCGAAAACATTGGTCCCTTTATTCCTGGGTGGCAATCCACAAGTGAATATCCCGCAGGACAACACTCAACTCTGACAGCCAATCAAGCCCGAATCCACCCAGGTGTTCAATTAACTTAGTAGAAATTAGCTTTTCAATAAAACACTTTTGCATAGCATTAATATTTCTACTAAGTTATCAATAAGATTCTAGACTCAACTAGTGTAAAGGAGATAGTAGTTTTAGCATAGCAATACTATCCTACACATGCATATAAAGAAATACGCTAAGTCGTGCATAGAAAATACTTAGGAAATTCATGAGGGGTGTGCCACTTGCCTTGGCAACGGGAAGTGCAATAGTAGCAGTTGCAACAACCTTCGTCTCTCTCCGAAATTTCTAACACATCAAGCAATTCACAATAAATATGCAGCCAAACAATACTTAAGAAAATATGACATGCATGAGATGCAGAATGATACAAGGAAATTATGATGCGAATGACATACAGAACAAACTAAGGAAAAAGACATAAAATAACTTAATCCAATTGGCTAAGGCAAGGTCAAGGTTGAGAAAAAATAAACTTGATAAAACAACAACTTGAAAAGTTGTAAGGCTACTTCAAGTCTTCACATGTTTGATCTTCAAAACATCTTCTACTCCTTTGTAGTTTCATTGATCTTCAATGGTCTTCAATTAGCACTCTAGGAACTTAGTCATAAACACAAAGGACTTGGTCTATGTCCAAAGTGAAAGACATAATTAGGAAGAAAGAAAAAGGATAGAAGAGAGAATGTAGTTGGTCTTCCAAGAATCTTCTCCAGGCTTCCTTGTAACTTGCTCCTTGGTGTGTTGACTTTATTGAAATTTGTAGACTTGATGGTTCTGCAAACTTGATGGTGTTGGCAGCATCTAGGTTGGTCTTGAATATAACTTAGCCAAGTCTAAGAGATGAAAGAAGAAGGGCAGAATGGAAAGAAGGACTTAGAAAAATGTAGGTGGTTGGTCTTCATGAACTTCTTCTTGATTTTCTTCTAAGTACTCTTACTTCTTGGAGATGCTTCTGGAGTCTTGTTTTCTTGCTGAGTCCTTCATTGTTCTTCTAGCTTCATGTTGAAATTTCCTAAGGATGACAATTGCATTCTTCATTGGTCCTTTATGATTTCTAACTTAGTCAAAATCATTAACATGCATTCTCAAAATTTCTAAGGAGGAATATCATGTGTGATGTACAAAATAATACTAAGGACTTAATATGCATGCCATGCCATGAAAATTACTCTAAGGAATGCAGGCAAGCAAGATGGTCCAAAAATAACCGAGGACCAAATGTCAAACACTAAGTCCAATAATTTCTAAGTAAGAGTTCATAAAATAAGGTGTTGGTATTTTTCTAAGGAAAATACTTTAAAACAATAGTTGATAAATTTTCTAAAGAACACAACTAGCACTTTTAAGATGTTGAAAATTTTCTAAGGAAATAGTGTTGTCAAAATAATTATCAAATATTTTCTAAGGAAGAAAATTACTTTGTTTGGAGAGGCAAAATATTTCTAAGTACTTTTTGTAACTAAAGTGATCAAAATATGACTAAGTCATTTTATTAGTCGAATAGATGAAGAAAAAATAATTTTAATCAATTTTAATTATTAAAATAACACCTAAAAAGCATTTAATCAATATTAATTACAAAAATCATAGAAAATACTTTTACAAAAATAGTAGAGTATTCCTACGGCCAGAACTTAGACATACAAATTTATAGCAAAAGAGTTTGATCAATTATCAATTTTTAATTTGAAATTATGTTCAAAATACTATTAAAGCCACTTTTTAAATTAAACAAAATTAATTCGACAAAACATAAAATTAAATATGCCAAAAGTTTCTACATGTCATAAGCTTTCCAAAAATATAAAGTTTGCAAAAATTGGCCGAGCTAATAAAAAGATATGATAAAACTAAGATCTAGGGTCTTTTCTGCAAAACTGCCGTTTAAATCTAATTCGGAAAATCCTCAGAAAAAGGCTTTGCCACTTGTCGTCTTCTGATTGGCTGGGGATGCTAACTGTGCTGCTGACGGGGCGTTGACGTGGCGCTGACGTGTTTAAGTGATTTGGTCTGGGCCGTTGGATCAGAGATCTACGGCTGAAAATCGCTCGTACCCCTTCGATCTAAATGATCTAATCTTGAGCGTCTAAACTAGATCGGACTGCCGGGAGAGAAGTGACCATACCGTGGCGGCGCTCGGTCGCCGGAGATGGAGGCGGCGGCGGAGCTGCGTCTCGGCTGTGGATGTTCGCGACGCTCTGGTGCTCCTCAGGCCTCGGGAAGATGGCGACGGAACGCGGTACACCACGGAAAAGAAGATGGGAGGGTCTGCCTGCTCGAGCCCGTCCTGTAACGCCGGTGATGCTCGGCCGAAGAAGCTCCAGATGGCGACGAGCTTCTGTCGAGCTTGAGTTCGACGTTTAGCTGTGAATAAAAAATCGAAGAAGGGGTCAGGGAGATGCGCACGGCTAAAATAGGAAGGGAGGGGGTGGGTAGGTGGCGTGGTATCGCCGGAGTTTACCGGCATTCGAAGAATACGGCGACGGCAGTGTCGGATGGCGGCGGCGGATTGTGGGCAGCCTGGGTGCGTATTATCTAGGGTTTTTGGGGACTTTGAGAGAGGGTTTCGGGGAGGCTTATATGGAGGCAGAGGCACGGAGGATACGCGATCAAATCGCAACCAATTTGAGCCGAAATCGGATAGGGTTTCGGTGAGCTTTTCTTGCACGGGAGGTTGAAGGCAGTGACGTCATCGCCTGCGTCATTGGTGGGGCCCAGATGTCAGTCAGAGAAAAGGAGCGAGGCGGGCCTGGGCTGCACCGTGCGGTAGATAGCTGCGTTTATTTTTTTTTGTTCAAAACTTTTTCCAAAACTGAAAACTTATATATCTTTTGATTTATAAATCCAAATGGATTCAAACCACTTTCAATAATTTTGTAGAAACAAAACCTTTCTTTTTAAGCAAACAAACACACTTCTCCACAATTAAAAATAAATAAACATTTCAAAATATGTTTAAAGGAAAGGTTGACACTTAATGTCAAATTTAAAATAGGCTTTTAAAACAAATCACATATGGCTTAAATAAAATTAAGTACCACAATTGTAAACATATGAAAATACTTATGTTTTGATTGTATTCAAAACATAACACATCTAACCAATAAAGTAGAAATAAGATAAATAGCATAATTGCTATTTTGTTTTTTTAACATTTTCACAAATAGGTTTTCAAGTGGAAATAATATTCCAACTTTTGAAATATCAAATGCAAACAAAGCTATATGATGATGAATGCATGCATGAATTTTCTTTTCAAAGCAAAATACATAATAGTTTTCAAAAGTTTTAAATTTTTCTGATTTTTCAACTTTTTGAAAAACTTGGGATGTTACAAACTACCACCCTTAAAAGGACAAGTTATCTTATTGTGAATTCTAGCTGAGATGACGGCGGGACCAAGGCTACTAATCACAAAATGTCTCTTCTGTTTCCCATAGCACAAGTTATCTTATTGTGAATTCTTAGAAAAACTCATGTTGATTTTGATATTTACAAGTCTTAGCATGTTAGCATAGAGTTAAATATCACTTCACACTAGATGCATCCATATATATCCAAATTGATCACTACATAAATGGTGGAATTAAGTACACTAAGGAAAGGCAAAGCCAACAATAACCTTTTTGTTAATGTTGCTCAAACTTGTAGATAGAAACGATTGGAATAACTGCAACACATTGCGAGGAACATAGTTTCTGCAAGGTCTCTTCAGAAATCAAACCCAATTAAACAACAATGGAGAAGTACACAGTATAAAAACACTATTGGCACACTCAAGAATAATAAACATAACAGATTGACAAGGCTCCAAAACTGATGGGAAATTATTTGGGATAAATGGCATAGAAGTTGAAGATTGACAAGTGATGGTCCATTTCATCATCTTCTTTCATTGCCTCTCTTGTACGGCCACCACTTGCTCAAGTCAATTTTTGTGACGATCTTTTCTTGAAATTGCTGCCCAAATGAAGCTTACTATCAAGGGCCAAAACATCATCGCTGTCTGGATGATGAGAATGCGTGCGAATGTCATCCATACTGGATTTCCCATTCTACGAAATAAGGCTCTAGCTACAAATAGTCCTCGCAAGGGGTCTATGTATGCACACAGACCTATAAGAGAAGCCACCACACACACTGCAATCGAAGTCATATGAGCAATTGGGTCCAACATCACATATAGGCTTAGCACAAAAGCTGTAGCCAAGCTTGTGACTGCGCAAAATGCGAAGACTACAGCTATGTCGATGTGCCTAGAACGCAAAGGCACATCGACCCGATCGTTACCAGAGTACATGAGGTTGATGGTAGCTAAACCAGAGCAGGCGAACGCCAGTGAGTTGGCCCCGATGAATGCATCGAAAGCATACCTCGTAGAAAGATTCGGTGTGCCATTGTCACTGTAATACCCTGGTGGAGTGAAAGTTGCAGCAAATGCCACAGTCGTCATTAGCGCTGACCCAATGGCCAAAATTTGAGATGAATTTGTGAGTTTGTTTGATTCTTTCTCTTCGTCCTCTACTTGGATGTACTGTTTTTCAAACTGATCCAATCGGTGATTTCCATGTTTAGCGCAACAATATATTAAAGCTGCATTCATCACAAATCTGGGGTTCTGCAAAAACAAACATGAACTTCATGTCAGCCATATGAACTACTGCTATTTCATTTCCCTTTGATGGGAGCAAATTAAGCCAGAACTGATAGGGAAGAAAGTATATTACCCATGCAAGAAAACTACCAGCATGAATCTTACTCTGTGATAGATCTAGAGGAGTTTCCCCCTTCCAATTAGTTATATTTAACCGCACTTCCTGATTCCCTAGGAGCAAAGAAAAGATGTCCTGATGACCAAGCTTTATACTATTGTGTAGTGCAGTGTCTCCTTCTTTGTCTTGCATATTCAAAATCCACGATAATGACGGGGTTTGGCAAGCAAGTGCGACTATATTCCATTTCTTCTTTTCGACAGCGACATGAAGGAAAGTTCTTCCCTTGATGTCGCGCACACCAGCAATGTAGGGACACTTCTCTAACATTTTGACAATGGCCTTATTCACACCTGTGGAAGCAGCAATGTGTATAGGAAATAGTCCCAGATCATCTGATTGATACATTGGAGTTGTGTTAGCTTGCAGCAATGGTTCAAATGGTGTGCCTGAATGCCAAACACCACGGTTCCATGGGAACCAACTATGGAAGATAACTTGTGGCACTGGCAAGAATGGCATGGTTGAATGCCAAAAACGGTGAAACCATTCATCCCACGGACGGAATATCATGTAGTGTACACCTCTTGGTTGTAGAATTGATGTTGCAAAGTGAAGGGGTGTGCTCCCATTTCGGTCCTTTTGTGCAGTAAGTCCAACGTTCCATTCCAGTAGCGTTTTTGCCATCACTGCAAAGAACAAAAGTAATGATCACTTGCTATTTTTTGCCTCCTTAATTTTTGCAAAAATTATAATATTACACCACTATCATACTCATTATGAATAATTAATCATGTCACCATGGGTGGTTGGCATCAGGGCAGAGTTCATTAGCCACACCATTGGAAGATGGCATGACGATTTTTTTCAAGTTTTAAACTAGGAGCATATGATATAGCACGGTTCATTTTCGACACCACCAAGTATGATATCACGATCAAGAATTATAACCGTGTGCAACCTAGTGAATTTCAGATAAGTATTGCTAAACATTTACTACTTCTATGTCCAAACAGATGTTTTCAAAAAATTTACTACTTCCATGTGCAAACAGATGTTTTCAGAAAAGCCCTTACGTCAAATTTAAAAGAATTAGCACACATGCTGGTGAAATTGCGTGGCTACGCATAATACAAGTCAATATAACCTTATTGTGCAAATAGTAACCATAGCCATGTCAATGTGATAAATTATCTAGGAAATTTCCGTAAATCATTTGGTTAGGATGAGCTCCACATATTTTATTCTTAAATATAATAACCTGAGATTACATAACATTTAAATGGCCCTTTCTGCTATGCCTCCATAAATTCCATGACAGAAAAAATACAGTATGACAAAAACGTAATATAATGGCATGTCACCAACAATGAGGGTGTCAAGTTAGCTCATCCAGTGTGGCACCCTTCCTTTTGCAGTATTGCTTTGCCAGCCACTGATAATACCAGCATGGCGAAAATAAGCCATTATATTTTCGTAACTAAGTTCAGAGAAGGTTCATTTTGTAATTTTTTATTATTGGTAGAGAAAAATATCACCCTTTCATAAGATTATTAGACAGGAACACAAGTTTATAGTAAACAGTCAAATAATACAAATATCATAGATCAGATAATGGGTATGATTTTATGTCAAATATAAAGTGCACAATGTTCTTCACACAAAAAAAATTAGCTCATACTCCAAGTGGATGGGATTTAACATTCAATGAAATACAATTTTGAAGATATATGTTGACCTAATTTCGGTTGAGATGCAAATGTATTATTTTTTAACCCAGTTTGAACATTGAGTCCAACATTTCGGTTTTATCAGTATCCTGTGCACGAATTATTATTGCCACATGATTATTATTTGAGAAAAATTAAACAAAGTAACATAGTCATATTAAAGTGGCCGGCTGGTGTATAGTGTAGTTGCACCCAAAGTTTGTTTGGACATTCATCGGTCGCTTTTGATCTAATGGCTGCCAAAACTATTACACATCTCATGAGGTAGTATAGAGCACCTCCTAGAGTTTGCTCTAATACCTTTTAAGCCATGCATGTACATGGGAAAATTAGCTACGGTGCTCGTGGTTCTGATTAGTATGTTTGGATAAGCTAATCATTCTAGTCTTCTTTCTCATTAGAGGGAAGGTGGCATTGCGATTCATCCATATACTGAAAACGATAAAATCGTACCGTTTATATTGTTCAGTAGCTTACAAATCAATAACTATTCTACCTATGGCTTCACGCAAAGCAACCTTAATTAGCAACATATCGTACTTCATTATATAAGTGTCTCTCAGACGACCTCTTTGTGTTTTTTTAGCTTGGTAATGTCCTATATAGGATGTTGAGGTATGTGATCTCAGTATGGCATGTGCTAAAAGCCCACCAACTCTTTGTGTCAGTCATGACATCCATAGTAGAACCTGCTTAATTAATTCAGACACTTCAAGATCGACAAAGTAAATTGGAGAAACTAGAAAAGAAAAGAAGACAAAGCTAGGTTCGTCGCACAAACAAGAAGCAAGCAAATTCAATATTGAATTCTCCCTCCAATAGTTGTACTTCGCTTTTTATTGAGCCAGGCTGTAGTCCTTAACATCATTCTCGCAAAAACCACCCACCTGTTTTTTAAACTTGGAAAGAAGATAAAGCTAGGTTCGTCGCAGAAACAAGAAGCAAAGCAAATCCGGAGAATGAGGCTGCCAGCAGCTGTGGATCCATGGACTCCATTGGTGTTCTCCCAAGATGCACTATTTACTTGGCAAAATGCTCAGCTAGCTATGCTTGTAGCCTTGTACAAGGTGCCTGATAACTAAGGCAAGCGCCAAAGTTAATTTCATCATAAAACAAAGCAAATTATTCCATGATCCGTACTACATATGTGCAAGAGCCAAGATGCACCTTGTCTAGAACTTTTTCTTTCATTCCAGCACTACCTAGCTACGGGTGCCATACCTTTTGTGCTGTACTTAAATGTTTAATTAGCCTTTGAGCCTAGTTGAGCCAAATGTTTATAGCCTCTTTAATTCCGAGGATTACATGAGTGTAAGAACAGCAGAAGTTCCTCTTTATTTTGTTAAAATACAGAACTGTAAGAATAGGAAAAATGTAGAGTTACAATTGCTATGGTTTTTTTAAATTCAGTAGCATTACATACATCGAAATCTACACCAAAAGAGGATTTATTACATAATAAGAAAATATAAGACTCTTTCTAGTAAATTTGTGTTATAGCAGAAATTCTTATGAAACCCAATTTAAACAAATCACTTGAAAAAATAGCACATATTAAAATTAATCATATAACTCAAACAATTCACACACTGAAAATTCCTAAATATTTCTCTGAAAGATATTTCTTAATCCATCGAATTAACGAAGATTGAAGAGCTCATGCACTTGCGAGAAGAGAAAAATTTGCACATAACACCACTTGTTGGAGTGATTTTTTCGCGGAACCACAACCACAAAACTTTTTTCCACATAACACCATTTTTTGGTGTAATACATTTGCAAAGAACCCAAATCATTCATTTAAGCAACTTAACAATAGATCTGACCTCTGGGATCCGCCATCGGTGCTAATGTGGGATATGATTGGCCTCCTCATTTTGCCAACATGGAAATGATAGTTCCCGAAAAACAAAAAATAGCACCCGGGCGGCCCCGTCCGCTCCTCTCACCCCTCCTCGCTGCGCACCCGGGCGACGCTGTCCGCATGCTAGATCTAGCCGCAGACGAGCACACGGTGGAGGAGTCACGCCGGCAGTGGGACCACTTGTTGTGCCCCCACTGGAGCAACACCTCTCCGCCGGTGCCCGCGCCGGTCGAGCTCGGGGACCAAAGTCGTGCGCCGGGCTCCGTGCGGCTGACAACGATGGCGGCTGAGGCACCGAGGTACGATGCCAGCTGCGTCCCCTCGGGACCCCTTTGCTGCCAAGATTAGATGATTTGGGTTCTCTGCAAATCATTACACCAAAAGATGGTGTTCTATGGAAAAAAGTTGTGTGGTTGTGGTTTTGCGAAAAAAATGACCACAACAAACCGTGTTATGTGCAATTTTCTTTGCATCTGCAGGTTATATGAGTGGGTATATATGAACATAAGAACCTTTGGCTCTGGCTAAGACTCGCCATTTCATTATGTAGGCGTTCGGTTGGCTAATTTAATTATGGACGTCGGGTTGGTTCAGCTAAACACCCGTGCGATCGGGTCTGGCTCGACCCGCCTAAGGTTTGACCACGGGCCTAGTTTAAACTGGCCCTGGCTAAAGTGGCACAAAGTAAAACCGGTCCGGCTCTGCTTCACAAGCTGACTAGGACACGCCATGTCGGACTGAAAGTGGGACCCACCAGTCAGGATGGGGTAAAAAAAAATAAAAGGGGGTAAAAAGTGGTAGAAAGTTAGTTAAATGGGGGTAGTTTTGAGAAATTTCTGTTAAATTGAGTATAATATGGCACAAAATTCATCTTAGGGGGTAAAAAGTGGAATTCACTCCTTTGCATTTGACCAACCACTTTAGCAAGATGGAGGATATAAAATTGGTTCGCATTGCCAAAAGCAAAACCTCCAAATATGTAGATATAATACATGTACAGCTTCCTTTTGCAGAAAAATTGTGTTCTATAAAATATTTTTATCTCTCCCCACAATATAACAAGAGGCCTCGTATAAGTATATTGTATGTTTCATATAATTTTACCTGTTGTGGTGTCCTTTATTTTATTTTATTGATATGTTATTCATTCTACTTAATATACTCCATATAGTATTTTTCTATAAATTCCAACTGCAACACGTGGGGCATCCTTCTAGCTATGAGAAAACAACAATTAATTCATCTGCTTTACCAGCGAGGCCCTTACAATGTAACTTTCTGGCCAAGGGTTCAATAAATTTTGAAGTTAAGTTCAGACTTTAAAAACATCGCTTGCAAAAGGATAGAATAGTACTACTAATTTTCGAAAGACATCAATACCATTACTTGATGGCAACTGATACTGCTTACCAGCAGCCGGACATATTCAACTTTAGAATGTTCAGAGAGTGACCACAAAAACATTATAAGGTTGTAGCATTGATATGATCAGCAAATTAACTACCACTAGTGCATAATTGCCTATAGTGGCGTGGCAAAAACGCTACTAGTGGCGTGTATGTGGCACGCCACTACTATTTGTTACTAGTGGTGCGCTAGCCCCCATGCCACTGGTAACAGATATTAGTAGCGTGCCATCCAACAGACACGCCACTACTAGTTAGAATACTAGTGTCGTGCCCTCGAATTGGCACGCCACTAGTAACTATTTGTGAATTTTAAAAAATACACGGCCGGCGACACGCGGTTGCCGGCCGCCTATCGCTCTGCCGTCTACGGTTTTGCCGCCTCCGGTGTGATGCCTCCCTGTTCACCGGTGCTGCAGGCTGTAGTGGACCACGAGAAGTCCCGCGACACCGAGCGCCATCGTCCTCGAAACCGGCCGGTGAGGTCGTGGCTGGCTGGGATGGCAGCGTCGCTGCGTGTGGGCGGCGTCGTCGAAGCAGAGGAGGCCAGAGGGGCGCGATGTCGGGTTGGTGGCGGTCACCTGTTGGTGGAAGCAGGAGCTCAAAAAATGAGAGGGACAGAGGTGAGCGGCCGACCTTGGGAGCCGGCGGAGACGGCGAGCTGGGCGGTCGCAGCGGAGGCTGGAGCTAGTGCATGTCAAAGGAAGGGAGCTAGGGAGAAGTGAAGAGAGAAGGGGAGAGAGGAAAGAGAGAAGTGAAGAGGGAGGGGGAGAAGAAAGGCTAAGCAGAGAAGAGAGAGGGAGAGCTATTGGATTGACATGACGTGGACGGTCGAGATCGGGTTCTCTGGGCTGATCCGCATGCGTTTCATGTGTGTGATCTGATTGGCTGGAGACTCGTCGCCACAGATCGGATCAAAGTTATTAGTGGTGTGCCCATATATATAGGCACGCCACTAGTAACCCAGTCATTAGTGGCATGCCATATTAGCCCACACACCACTAGTATTTAACATCGAAATTTACAACGTCCAAAACTCCATTTTCTCGGACGAATTTTGCACATCTAAAAACATCTAAAACGACCTTTGGTCATTGAAATTTGGATGTAACTCTTTGTGTAGATAGTTTTTCATGTAGAACTCACCTCAATCCGAATTCGTATGCAAAAGTTACGGCCATTTTACCGAAACTGCGTGTTTTTGCCAATTTTTACTGAGTAGATCCAATTTATTAGTGGTGTGCCTATTATTGACTTAATAGCGGCGCGCAGCGTAATGAGCACGCCACTAGTAACGGGACCATTATTTTTAATTTCAAACAAATTGATCCCATCCGCCTCCAGGACGGCCGGCACAGGCGGCGCCCCACCACCTTCACGCCGCCACTCCACCGGGCCTCAAGCGCCGGCCACCGACCGCGCTGCCCTGTGCCCGCCACATGCGCCACAGCGCCTCCGTGAGCCGCCGCCGCAGGGCACCTCCCCTGCCACCGTCTTTGACGGGATGGGCGCCGCTACCACCGCCGGCGCCGGCAGCAGCGGCGGCAAGGGCCTGACGACGTTGGCCTTCTAGGGTTAGAGGGGAGGGGCGCCTCCGGAGCCGCTCTGGAGGGGAGCGACCCGGGACGGTTTCTCTGGGACATCTCCTGTATTTATTTTCCTGTCCAATACAACATACATAGCAATTAACGCTTGGTTTAGCTCAAGTAAATAAACATGGTACTATACCAAAAAATTCATGAATCATAGCATTTCTGAATCTCCAATCGCCAAACAATCAAAATTTGGCACATGAAGCATCACCCTCCTGGATATTTAAGCATTCACTCATTGATCATCAGGATTACAGTCACAACAGATAGGTAGCTTACAAGAAAATCTAGAGTTTTGTTGAGCCATAAACACCACTAGCCATCAGAACAAACTTAATTAGCAACATATCGTACTTCATTATATATAAGTGTCTCTCAGACTACCTCTGTGTTTTTTTAGCTTGGTAATGTCCTATATAGGATGTTGAGGTATGTGATCTCAGTGTGGCATGTGCTAAAAGCCCACCAACTCTTTGTTGTCAGTCATGACATCCATAGTAGAACCTGCTTAATTAATTCAGACACTTCAAGATCGACAAAGTAAATTGGAGAAACTGGAAAAGAAAAGAAGATAAAGCTAGGTTCGTCGCAAAAACAAGAAGCAAGGAAATCCAATATTGTATTCTCCCTCCAATAGTTGTACTCCGCTTTTTATTGGGCCAGGCTGTAGTCCTTAATTAAAGCATTCCGTTGGGAATCTGATTTGAGTTCCGATCTGATTTTTGTACGACAACTAATCCAACGATGCAGCGGGCGTGATGAATGGTTCACTTGATGCATCGTACAGATATCGGACATATATTTATCGTAGGCATAGCATCGTTCTTTATTGAGGTAATAGCACTCGTGATACAAATACTTGCGATGTGCGTGCAAAGTCGTACAATAACTTGTAAAATGGGGTCCAAAAACTTGTGTCGCGGTGCAAAATTAGTCTAATGAACACGTTGGCGGCGTTCTTTTTTGAAAACACCCCTACAATGTGCGGTCATAGCTCCCCTTACGGGTGGGTCCCACATGTCAGTAGGGGAAGAAATAATAAGTAAAATTATACTCCCTCCGTATCAAAATATAAGAACACGCACATGACAAGCGAAGCCTCAAACATGACGACGACTTTATTACACACGGTCAAATTATCCGAACAACATGACGACGGCGCTGTTGTGCGTCCCTTCAGTCAGCGGCCGTCGAGGCGAGTTCCAGCATCAGCTGCCTGTCCTGCTCCTGGACGACGACGGGCACCATCGCGCCATGCATGCATGTATGAAGGGGCGGCGCTAGCATGTCCTGCTCTTGTACAACGACGGGTCCAATCGCACCATGCATGTATGAAGGCGCGGCGCCATGTTTGTCTGCCGACGGTGATTAGTTGCGGCATGACCATGAGGTCCATGGCGTTGTGTTGCTGCTCCCACATCCTCTCGGCCATCGTACGACCCCTGGCGTCAACGACATGCCCGACTGGCCCCCGCCGCCTCACCGTGTCGTGATGCACGTCAAGCGGTCCAGCTGCATCATATCCCAATGCACATAGCCGGCCGGATAATAAACAAACAAATCGCAGAGCACGCAAAAATTAAATATTAATCTTACTTACGGTATAAAATGCCTGTGGTCTGCACGTAGAGCATAAATCTCTGTGAAACTTGGTGGCCACGTGTCCGCACCAACAACTCATATAATTTTAGTTACTAGTCGTCAACCCGTGCATTCGCACGGGCTCGCGTATCAATAGTTGAAATACTACATAACTTTTGGTAAACCTGAATAGAATATATGTGAGTAAATATGTATGTTAATTGAAGATGTACCAACCTATTTTGCAATCCTGTATTTGGAACACAATAATTTACAGTTAGAAACTTGACACATTACCAATAATGTAATTAATGCCTATTTCTACATATTCTACAAAAACTTCCTACTACTTCGTTCTACACATAGAAGGTTTAATATTGTTTTCCTTGAAATCTTGTAGAAATCAGAACTATGAAATATCTATAAAGATTTTTAACTACTTATTTTAATAATGCGTGTATGATATATAATATTTGTTGGTTCCTATCACAAAAAGGATAAAGTATTGATTAATATGCACTACTATAAATAGTTAGCTCATGTCACGACAGCAGTTTAAAACTTTGTACGACACTAGTTCGCGCGTGCAGAGAAAAGGGAATATGAAACTTACCAGCTAGCTGGTACGATTTTTGCACGTACCAGCGAGCTCGTGAAAAAAGGGAATAGAATGATGTACGTAGCGTGAAAAAAGGGAATAGAATGATGTACGTAGCGTGACAAAAGGAATAGAAAAGGGAATAGCGTGTAATTCTGTTTTCGGCAAAAGCAGCTGGTCGGTAAACCGATCGAGCAAAACGATTCTAGCGCGCGCGCAAGCCAGACTTGCCCCTATGCATGCAGGACTCCACACGTGAGTAAATATAACTCTTCCATCCCGCAAATTAAATCCCAACCGTACAATTAAAATCTTATGGTTAATTTTGTGAGTTTTCTAGGATTAACGTGGAGCCTCGTATGAGGCCTAAAAGTAGACATTTGCAATCGATGTAGCAGCATGATATACCTTGTCTTATTCGTTCTCACAACCGTGACATATACCCACTGTATATTAGTTTGAACCCTTCAAAACGTAAGCCTATAGCCGATATGTTATAGCCCATAAACAGTTATTTTAATCACATGCAAACTGTACCTGAACCACGTCGATCTAATACTCTGATGCGTCATCCTTGCTCACATTCTTGGTTACAACATGCTCGACACGTCGAGTAGTTATGATATACCTTGCCCTATTTGTTTTCGCAATTGTCTAGCTGGTACGATTTTTGCACGTACCAGCGAGCTCGTGAAAAAAGGGAATAGAATGATGTACGTAGCGTGAAAAAAGGGAATAGAATGATGTACGTAGCGTGACAAAAGGAATAGAAAAGGGAATAGCGTGTAATTCTGTTTTCGGCAAAAGCAGCTGGTCGGTAAACCGATCGAGCAAAACGATTCTAGCGCGCGCAAGCCAGACTTGCCCCTATGCATGCAGGACTCCACACGTGAGTAAATATAACTCTTCCATCCCGCAAATTAAATCCCAACCGTACAATTAAAATCTTATGGTTAATTTTGTGAGTTTTCTAGGATTAACGTGGAGCCTCGTATGAGGCCTAAAAGTAGACATTTGCAATCGATGTAGCAGCATGATATACCTTGTCTTATTCGTTCTCACAACCGTGACATATACCACTGTATATTAGTTTGAACCCTTAAAAACGTATGCCTATAGCCGATATGTTATAGCCCATAAACAGTTATATTAATCACATGCAAACTGTACCTGAACCACGTCGATCTAATACTCTGATGTGTCATCCTTGCTCACATTCTTGGTTACAACATGCTCGACACGTCGAGTAGTTATGATATACCTTGCCCTATTTGTTTTCACAATTTTCGCATATACCCCGGTATAATTGTTTCAATCATCCAAATCACGACAATAGAAATATTAGCGAAAAAATACAATTTTGATCAGCTCAGTAGTGAGAATTGCACGTTCAGCTGGTCAATTATTAAATGGCAGATGCCGGACCGAAATGATAAAGCATGATGCAAATCATAGCACAAACATATCGATCTGATACCTGACGTGTAATCTGTGTTAACGCATCCTTTATTGGCACATGCTCGACCCGTCGAGTACGCATGATGTACCTTGAAATATCCGTTTTTCAACTGTGGAATATACCATGTTATATTTTTATTGACTCTCTCTCGTTTTAGAAATCTGCAGTAGATATATTAGACAGAAAACAATACAATTTGTATCAGCTTTGTTATGCGAACTACACGTCGAACTGGTCAATTATTAAGTCGTTACATGCAAACAAAATTAATAAGGCAGGATGCAAACTCTACCTGAACAGATCGATTTAGGACGCAAAATTATTAAGTCGAACTGGTCATTCTTTCTCCCGTATCCTTCGTTGGCATATGCTTGACTGGTCGTGTACTTCAAGAGCTGGCTCAGCATACAATGCTCATGCACGATTCGCCACTGATTGGTGGTTTTGGTCGAAGCAAAACACATGTAGGAGCAAAGCACAAGCTGGCCGGCTCATTGATCGATTGATTGATCTGATGCTTCTGTGTGAAGCTAGCTCGATCCGCTAATTAATTTGTAGCAATTAGAAAAAAAATCACAATAGGAAGTGAATCGAAAAGCGCCGTCTAATTTATTTATTTTGTAACACGGCAGTCTAGCTTCTTGTATCAGCTTTGATTGCATCCATACAGGAAACAAAAAGCATCAATATATGAGCAACGATCCAATAATCCACTAATCATGTAAGAGCAAGGCTGAATATAAAAACAGAAGAAGAGAGTTTGCGATTCTGGCATGTAACCAATTCTGATTGGCGCAAGATTGATAGATTCCTGACGTGGGCGTCCAGGATCGTGTGTAAACTTCGGCCACGCCGCCGCGGAGATGCGCAGTCCATATGATTGATGCAGATTTGCTCCGGAGGCACGAATTAATCAGGACCTAATTAATTTGGTGGATATGTGATTCGAACTCATCACCACCTGATCATGTTGGAGGATCCTGGGTGATACGCCGGGCAACAGCTTAGATTGGACGGCTTTAGACACATTACATTCGGATCGTATGGTAAAAACTTGTTAATCCCCAGGATTAACGTAGATTAACGTGGAGTCTCGTATGGTGTCTCCAATTAGTAAATATAAGATTATTTCTTCCTGCTGACGTGTGGGACCCACACTTAAGAAGAGCTATGGCCACATGTGTCATAAAAAAATGTAGGGGTGTTTTCATAAAAAGAACGCCGCCACGTGTCCGCACCTGTTACATTTGGACTAGTTTTGCACCGCGGTGCAAGTTTTTGGATCGGTTGACCCCATTTTGAACGTTGTTGTATGACTTTACATGCGCAGTGCAAGTATTTGTACCACTAGTGTTATTACCTCTTCATTATTTATTTATTTTCATTATTTAATTCAGCTGGAAGAAGCCATAAAATAAAACAAGTGGTAGCTTCATTAATTTTCACTGCATGAGGCAGTGACTCGATGACTTGACTGACCAATAAGGCTGCAGCCTGAGTTTTCAATCCCCTCGTCAGGCACTTTATCCTGCTAATCATAATTAACACCACGTTCCTGTCCCAACTAGTGGCTTAAGACTACTAGTAGGGAGTAACATGAAGTAGTAACATACACATGTTACTAGCTTATGTTACTACCTCTATAACGGGTAGTAACATAAGAGTGGTGTCATGCAAGTCTACATTAATTAGGTTGTAGACTCATATTGCACTGAAATATGTGATGTTCCGGTAACTAGCTATGTTATTCCAACCTACTCTCTCCTCATTAATTACTTGCCACATCACTTTTTTTTACTTACCTGACATTGAAGTTACTACCTATATTAGTCCCACTATGGCTAGTTTAACACGGGGCTCTGAAAAAGAAGTTTGAGACAGAGCTACTGGGCCCTGCATTCTCTCACAGTGTGCAAAGCGCAAATCCCTTATCCCTGCAACTGCGAGCGCCAATAGTACTAGTGCATTTTTCTTACAAATGTCTTTATAATTACGGCTGCACTGACGAGATGTTAATTAAGTACTACAATAAAAGCTAGGAGTCTAGCCCGAAGTTTTTTTTTTTGAACAAGGATATATTATTGATTCAGCAGCATTTTACAGAGACTTGCGTGCACTCAGGCACCCTAGACACTGAAGTTACATCTGAGTTTAGAAAAACTCCAATAGTCGAACTTACACATCTGAAGCTTAAGAGTTAGCTTGGCTTGATGATGAGCTTTGAAACTTAGGCTCCTTGATATGGGAAAGGCTCTTGTTGCGCCAAATGAAGAGCAGGCTGGAATATTTGCAAGCTGGGGCCTTATTGCCCAATGATCTGGGCATGGAGTACATCCTGGGAGGCTGCTGCTGTTGCCAAAATGGATAACAGGGAGATAACCTTCGCTAGCGACATCCCCATGCTTGAACATGTCTACATCTGTTTGACACAAAAAAAAATTAACGCGGGGCGTACTAATATACCTAAATACAGTACAAATAAAAGATATAGAGAAACAAAATTATTAGATCCTTTAGGATGTGCACTGTGGTCTGCTGGCGCGGCCAATATGACTTCTATGACGTGGAGTTCTGGTTTACGGGGCCTCGGAAAGCTCCCGCTTAATTACGTCCGCGGGTCAAGCCTACATACCACATCTGATTAAGCTGCTGCAACGGTCATCGCACTACCAGGAAACTGCCTTTCTATAGAATGACATTTTGTGGCGCACCAAATCGCCATGCGCCACAGAAAAAATTTCGGTGGCGCATTGTTTTGCATGCGCCACAGAAATTTGGAATTCTGTGGCGCACGGAAACCACATGCGCCACAGAAAGCCACATTTCTGTGGCGCACGGGGCCTGGTGCGCCACAGAGTTGCTGATTTCTGTGGCGCATGGGGCCTGGTGCGCCACAGAATTTTTCCTTTCTGTGGCGCACCAGGCCCCATGTGCCACAGAATATTTTTTTGAGATCAGATCCCACCCCCCGTGGATCGCCTTCAAAAAATAAAATCCTTTGAGATTTAGGTAGGTTTTAGTGTCTAGTTTGTATAGAAATTTTGAAATATGAATTTTGACTTTTTTTGAAAAAATTAGAAAAAAATGTAAAACGGCCATAACTTTTGCATACGATGTCGAAAAAATGCGTTTAATATATCAAAAAAAACTAGAGAAAAATTCGAGCTCGATTTCACACGGGTTTTACATTCTGTGGCGCACCCACCATGCGCCACAGAATGGCAAAGTGGGTGCGCCACAGAAAGGCATTTTCCTTGTAGTGTCGTCTTCAAGTCTCGCCCTCTTCAGGTAGATGGTGGTGCTGAAGTGGAAGGGTGGAGCGGTACGCCGTCGCTCAGGCAATGCTTACCTGTATCCCTCCGGCTTGTCGATGTACGATGATGAAGATGTGGGCGGCCTTCGCCTCGTCAGAGCCTGGCTTGGTGTTGTCCGCCTTGTTGGTGGCGGGCTGGGTGACTTGCCTTTGCCTCGTCAGCAAAGCAAGTGGTAGTTTGCTTCATCAGAGAAAGACATGCCACTCGAGTGGCCTTGCTCATCGGCGCACGGACGGTTGACGATAATGTCGGCGTTGATGTCGGAGTAAACTCTATGATTCAACTGTGCTAGCAGCAACATCGATTGTAGATGACGACCCTCATGTAGCAAGCTTAATTTGAGTATGATTGGTCTGTTTAACTGTTTCGCACAGCGATCACTACGTCCTCATCGTAATCATCCTGACCCACGCTGAATCTTTGTTTTTGAGTTTGGCGAAGTACAGAAAGACAGATTACACTTCAATCAAGCAGGTTCTCAATCAGTCTCTCTTCACCTACGAATGCAAGGGAGGAATCATCGAAAAAACTTGTAGAAAGACAAACCAAGTGAAAATGGTTCGCTTCTCCTACAAAACAGATTTATGTTGCCTGCAGCAGCCGGAAAACAGTGTGACGGAGGTCTACTACGTGATCTATCAGATGTGGCAGTAGGCACGGGAGAAAGATAGCTTGCACAAGCAATCTCAAGTCATCAAATGGGCCGAAAAGTTGAAGGAAATCCCGCCTGGAGGTCTCAGAGATATGTGGGGACGCATCCAGGATAAGTTCGCAGATATCATCAACCATGATGTCATCGATGACACTAGGAGGCTCAACGGCGGCGCGCCAACAAGTCCGGAAGAGCTCAAGAAATGCATAAACGCACAGGGTGATAGCCTGATTTTCAGGCTTGATGGCATTCACCCATATTTAGTTCTGTAAAAGCCGAGTCCAAACTTGTCGTTGTAATAGCGGAGTGACTATATGCTACGACTTTTCAGTACTCGGTTAACTATATTTTGACGTTGTTGTGTGTGTAAACGTTATTCCAAACTTGACTCTACCTATCGAGTTAATATATATTTTATATTATGCAAATTATTATTTATTTAAAAATTCATAAAAAAATGATTAGTGGCGTGTAACAAATGTGGCATGCCAAAGTATACCCATACCAGTGGCGTGGAGGTGACACGTCACTGCTACAAAATACCAGTGGCGTGGACATGGGCACACCACTGGCACCAAATAACAGTGGCGTGTCCAAAACTGGCACGTCACTAATGTTGATATTACTGGTGGCCATTTTGGCACGCCACTGTTAGGCAAATCTGCACTAGTGAAATAAAACCGAAAGGATCTCGGTTAATTCGGTTAAAATCTAAAAAATATAAGGTTAAACCGAATGGTCCAGCCTAGGAAAGAATTTTGGTACGAAGCCCAGCCCAACTTCACACGGACCTGTTATATAAAATACACGGTGCATTATGTTCACTACAGCCGATCCTCCCAAGTTGTTAGTACGTGGATGCTATTGTTTTTGATAACTAGATGATTTCCCGCGCGTTGCTGCGGGAACACGTGAATACAAATTTGTTGTCAATATTTGTATTACCATGGAAAATTGAATAAATACAGCTCACAATTGAGAGGATCGTATGGGCACCTACAGGGGGGGGGGGGGGTTGAATAGGTGCTACTTCAAATTTTAATTCTTTTTCGATTAAGGCTTGACACAAAGGTAAATTCTTTATATATGCAACTACGGTGAATTTACCTATATGACAAGCTAGCAACTAAGCAAGATACAAGTAAAGACTACATGGATAGAAGTAACCGAAGGGGAAGCACGCAGAGACAAGGATGTATTTCCGAGTTCCTTCTTTTGAGGGGAGTACGTCTCGTTGGAGGGGTGTGAGCTCGCCACAAAGGACTACTCAACGCCACAAAGGCCTCGCCCTATTCTCCGATGAACCGCATCACAAAGGATTGGTTCACCTTCCACTATCGGAATCCTTCAAGGCGGAATCCGGATCCTTTACAACGATCTTGGGACACGCATCCACAACTGAATTGGAGGCTCCCAAATCACCACAGTCTGTCACAACAACAATCAAATGAGAACAAGCAGCCTAGGTTTCCCAAAGGAAATCCTAGGCACAAATCCCTCAAGTGAATGAGGGGGAAAAGTAAATCGCTTGGGTAGACTTGTAGATCTTGGTCTTCTCCTTCGATCCTCCAAAGATGAGGAGGTTTTGGTGGAGGAATGAGGAGATCTATTGGAATTCGTGGCTCGACTGTAAGTGTTCTTGAGTGCTTGGTCGAGCTCCTGAAGGTGGAAGACGAAGTGGGTTCTTTATACCCCTCCATGAAAACTAGCCGTTTGAGCCATTTCTGAAATCCCGGGGCCGGATATTCCGGTTCTGGTAATATCCGGTTCCCACATCAAATCTCCGGCCAAATAAATCGGCCAATAATACGGCCCATTACAGAGAGCCGCGCATTGCGACGCCAACTTTTCCTTAGCAAAATTCTGGCCAACTTCTTTCCAGGCCAGAATATCCGTCCCAACCGGGGGCCGGAATATCCGGTTCCTCTGACTGAATTTTCTTCAGAAAACTGCATTCTCTCTTTTTCCTTTGATTTTGGGGTTCGATGCTGTCAAGATATAATTACCTAAAATCTGCATCACTTAACACCTGATTAAATTATCACTAGTGTTGTTGCCTAACACACAAAACCAACAAGTGATTAAGAATTGTTCTTTCAATCTCCCCCTTTTTTGTGTTAGATGACAACACTAGGATTTGCAACAAATATCATGTTCAACAAGTAGAAAGGCTCCCCCTACATGTGTGCATATAAGTAATTTGCATTGGAATACAAATGCACACATATAGGTTCAAAGCTTCTCCAACACATAAACCAACATGATATATCACAAGAGAACATTTGGAAAGGATGAGACATATCAATAACAAGTTGAGACTTTAAGATGGAGATCATACCTTGTGCATAAAGATGTAGAAATAATACCATAATACCAATGCACAATAGAATATAGTCTCAACCATAGATAAATCCGAAAACCATATGTCTCACACCATGCATAAATGACATGGTTCACAAGCACACAAATAGCAAATGTATCAAGCAAATAAGTTCAACAACTTAAGATAAATGGACACAAGCTGTCGTGGTTTTGTGCACGGCAGTGCCATCAGGGATGACTTGAGTGGGTGGAGCCGAAAGGGCGCAAACGATGGCGCTCGCTCGGGATTGGATACGTGTGAGATGAGACCGAGACGTACCCAGGTTCAGGGCCCTCGTGTGGAGGTAACACCCCTACTCCTGCTAGAGCTCGTATATGGGTGAATACAAGGTTTACAATGGTGCTCCTTGAGCTGTTTTCAGTGTTCTCCTTCTCTATGTCGAGTACTAGACGGTTAGGATTCCAACCCTCTCTAAGTGGCTTCCGGCTCTCCTTATATAGGAGCAGGAGAGCCGGTTTACAGGGAAGTGTCAGGTTCCGGCTGGCCGCCGGATGGGGCCCGCCCAACGGTCATCTGTAGTGTCGGGCCGCCTGACGTCGGCTACAGTACCGGGTACTGTGGGCGATGCTCGCCATGCCGGTCAGAGTAGTGGCCGGCTGCTTTATGTCTTGTCGGTGTCGGCGACGGGGCACTGTGCGCGGGGCACTGTACACTGCTCATGGTGTCACGGATGGCTAGGGGACTCGGTAGGGCTCCGAGCCCATGCTGCCTTGTCTGGGGATATTTACTTCGCGTGGAGGCTCCTGCATTCCGGCTGGCAGGAGCAGCCGGTGGCGTCTTCCGGGTGCCGGCTGGCGGGAGCAGCCGACACGGACTTCCGGGCTACCGGCTGCGAGAGCAGCCGGTAAAAGTTTTTCCAGGGTGCTGATTACCACCCGGTGGTGATAACCCCGATAGTAGCCCCTGAGCGCGTGGGTGCTTGAAACCGCTGTCGGCTAGATGCATCCGGGAGCTCTCCCCGAAAAGTTGTTGATGTAACTGTGGCAGTTGCTGATTTATCGGCTGGGGGAGCCGGTCGTATGGAGGACTCCGCAGTCGACGTCACGGCGGACATAAGCCACGACGCGTGGCGCAGAGCGCAGCGCACTTCATGGGTTCCTGTGCACGGGATCTTCTGTGGCAACCGCCCATGCGCGGGATCGTGTGCGTAACTGACCGTTGCGTGGAGATCGTGTGCCTGCCGTCAACACTCGCGCGCGGCAATTAGGGTCATCAGTTACTCGCCGCGTGGCATGATTAGCGGGCGGTTACCGTCCCCCCTCCCTTAAATATTCACCGTGGGGAAGAGGTGAGGGATCCACTATTCATTGCCTTCTTCTTCTTCGTCCTCTTCGCGCCCTTTGCCTTCTCTCGCATCCCACCATAGGAGCGCGTCATTCGCAAGCCACCGCCACCGCCGGCAACCCACTGGAGATGTCGACACGCGGAGCTTGGCTCGGCTCGCTGGCGAGCGCCAAGGAGGTGCGGCGATTCCAGAGTGAGGGCCATTGGCCAGCGAAGGAGCTGGTGGATTGCCGCATTCCGGATTGGAAGGAGGTCTCGCCGAACCCGAGGACCGGCGAGTGTGTTTGCTTCATCTCCCACATCGAGCGCGGGGTCGGGCTCCCGCTCAGCCCATTTCTGCAGAGCTTCCTTGGATTCTTCGGTGTCCAACTGCATCACCTTGGCGCCAACGACGTGATGCAGTTGGCCTACTTCATCACCCTTTGCGAGGCGTACCTGGGGATATGGCCCAGCGTCGAGTTCTTCCAAACCCTCTTCTTCCTCAAGGGGCAGACGAAGCAAGGGGGAGGACCGCTCGTCGACTGCGGCTCCGCCTTGATCCAGGCCCGGGCTGGGACCAGGCTCTTCAAGCTTTCCCTCCTCGACTCCGTGCGAAAGTGGCAGCAGAGCTACTTCTACGTGAAGAACAAGATGGGGGTGGACCACATTGGGCTGGCGCCATACACGGTCGGGTGATACATCTCAAACGTATCTATAATTTCTGATGTTCCATGTTGATATTATACCAATTGTTACATGTTTATACACTTCATAGCATTTTTATGCATTTTCTGGACTAACCTATTAACAAGATGCCACAGTGCCAGTTCCTGTTTTCTGCTGTTTTTGTATTTCAGAAAAGCTGTTCTGGAAATATTCTCGGAATTGGACGAAACCTGGACAGGACCTCCTATTTTTCCAACACGTACACGAAGTCCGAAGGAGAGACGGAGGCGACCGAGGAGGGCGCCACACCCTAGGGCGGCGCGGCCCCCCTCCAACCGCGCCGTGGAGGGGTGTGGGCCCCTCGGGTCGCTCCAGCCGCCACCCTTTCGCGTATTTATTCATCTTCACGGGAAAACCCTAGACACCCGAGCCTCCATCCACGAAAAGTTCCGTAGCCGCCGCCGTCGTCAACCCTAGCTCGGGAGGGTTCTGAAGCTCTTCCCGGCACCCTGCCGGAGAGGGGAATCATCACCGGAGGGCTCTACATCACCATGTCTGCCTCCGGAGTGATGCGTGAGTAGTTCATCTTTGGACTACGGGTCCATAGCAGTAGCTAGATGGTTGTCTCTCCACTTTATGCTATCATGTTTAGATCTTGTGAGCTGCCTATCATGATCAAGATCATCTTATTGTAATGCTACATGTTGTGTTTGCTGGATCCGATGAATATTGAATACTATGTCAAGTTGATTATCAATCTATCTTATATGTTATTTATGATCTTGCATGCTTTCCGTTACTAGTAGATGCTTTGGCCAAGTAGATGCTTGTAACTCCAAGAGTTAGTATTTATGCTAGATAGTGGGTTCATGCCTCCGGTAATCTGGGAGAGTGACAGCAACTTCTAAGATTGTGGATGTGCTGTTGCCACTAGGGATAAAATAACCGATGCTTAGCTTAAGGGTGCGCCGTTAGGTCTAATGCATTTGTTTACATTACGCACATTACTTAATGCGATTATCCGTTGCTTGCAACTTAATACCAACGGGGAACTCGGTATGACAACCTGGAGGTGGATTATTAGTCATAGACGCTGTTGGATAACGGTCTATATATTTTGTCGTAATGCCCACATGAATATCATAGTAATCATCATGTCATATATATGCATTGTCATGCGCTCAATATTTTGTCAATTGCCCAGCTGTAATTTGTTCACCCAGCATGTTAGTTATCTTTTATGGAGAGACACCACTAGTGAACTATGGACCCCGGTCCATTCTTTACACTGATAATACAACCAACTGCAATCATTGTTCCTTTTCATTCTCTGCAATTAAACACTATTTTCCACACCATACGTTTAATCCTTTGTTTTCAGCAAGCCAGGAAGATTGACACCCTTCCTGCTTCGTTGGGGCAAAGTAGTTTGATTGTGTTGTGTGCAGGTTCCACGTCAACAGCCGAACTCCCTTCCACACGCAAGTACTTTTCTGGCACCGTTGACAACCTTCAGAAGTGCTTCTTGCTCCTACTGGATCTGATAACCTTGGTATCTTACTGAGGGAAACTTGCTGCTGCACTGCTTCATACCTTCCTCTTGGGGTCTCCCAACGAACGTGTGTCCCACGTCATCATGCATTTTTCTGGCGCCGTTGCCGGGAGCAAGAGGATTTCTGCAAGGGGAGTTTCACGCTTCCAATCTCTTTACTTTGTTATTGTCTTGCTTAGTTTATTTTTATCTTGTCTTGTTTGCTTTATTTATCAAAAACACAAAAAAATTAGTTACTTTTATTTTCGAGTTGTTATCTTTTTGTCTTGTTTTAATTTTGCCCCTGAAATTGAAGTTCGGTCCTTTAAGCAACAAGGTGGAGAAAGTTTAAAAGATGCTTGGTATAGGATCAGTGATGCTCACCGTAGATGTACTAAAAAATATTCTACCATGATCCTTCTTAGAAATTTTTATGTTGGTATCACTAGTTGGTATCGGTATGTTCTAGATACTCTGACAGGAGGCAACTTTCTGGGGACTCTGCTTTGGAAGCATGCAATATAATTGAAAGTTTGGTAGGAATACCACCTATTAATGATCTTAAAATTGAGACTACTTTGGAAGATGTTATAAAAAATTGGAGTCCATGGAGAAAAATTTGCCGGATTTGCTTGGTAGTTCTAGCAAAGTTAATGAATCACTGGAGATATTAATGAAGAATTGCTATTTTAGAAGCTAGCACTGGCCATGATAATCAAAACTTCAGGATTGGTGAATTAGAGAAGCTATGGATACTCTAAGTTCAACTTTCTCCTCTATCAAGTTTAAAAAGCAGAAAGCTTTTGTGGGAAAAGAGCAAAAATTCATGTATGTTCGAAAAGTGCCTCAACCGAAACCCCCTAATGTGCTTAAAACTGATAAAACGTTTAGTAAAATTGAGGGTGAATCACATAATGAATTATTTAAATTTGCTTCCCAAGAATTACCTAAACCAAAAATGCCTATTGTTACAAGCTGTTTTTTGAGGAAGCTTTTGATGATTTGGATGCCTCTTCACTTGGAAACACTTGATTCTTACTTTCTGCGCCTAGCTGAAAGGCGTTAAAGAAAAGCGCTTATGGGAGACAACCCATTATTTTATTTCTGCAATTTTTCTTTTTTTTTTGAGTCAAGGAGTTGTTTACTTCTGTAACAATTCCTTTGTATCTTTATTTTATCGCATTGTTGTGCCAAGTGGAGCCTCTAATAGGAAGATGATGCTAGATTTGGATTTCTGCGCAGGAACAGATTTCTGCTGTTCACCGTTTTACTTCTGTAAAATCACAGAAAAATTATTTAAATCTGCAAATTTTTGTGCGTGATCCTCAGATATGTACGCATCTTTCGTTAGTTTTGAGTTTTTCGATCTGAGCAACGTAAGTGCCTCGAAAAAATTCGTCTTTACAGACTGTTCTGTTTAGACAGATTCTGTCTTTTATTTTTCGCATTCTCTCTTTTACTAGTGTTGAGTGGAATTCTTTTTTAGGGTGAAGAGCTTCACATAACATCAGTGGCAGTAGTTAATGTTAAAAGTAACGGTCATGTTTGTGTCCTTATAGAACATGTGAGTTTTTGATTGTGCACTAACCCTCTAATGAGAATTACTCTGAGTTTGGTGTGGCGGAAGTTTTCAAGGGTCAAGAGAGAAGGATGATATAATGTGATCAAGAAGAGTGAAGAGCTTAAGCTTGGGGATGCTCCCATGGATCACCCCAGCATATTTCAAGAAGACTCAAGGCATCCCCTTCTTCATCAGCAACTTATCAGGTCATCTCTAGTGAAACTATATTTTAATTCTTTCACATCATATGTGCTTTACTTGGAGCGTCTGTGTGCTTTTATTTTCAGTATTTTATTTTTCTTATGGTCAACTTGATTGGACCCTAGCATTCTTGATTGGGAGAGAGACACGCTCCGCTTTTTCATATGAATACTCCTATTCTTCACTTATACTTGTTGAGTATTCTTATCTAGCTATTGCTATGCTTTTAGCTCCTGTTTTGCATGCATCTCTTATTCAGAGCTGTTAGTTCTTTTAAAGAAAGTACTCTCTTGCTTCACTTATAATTGTTTGGAGAGTTTATGTTGAAATAAATTGATTGGTGTTTGGTTGGAACAGAAAATGTTGCATGTGGTAGATGGTATAATGGAAAAAGCTTACATATTCTTGTAGATCACTGTATTGGATAATTTGATACTTGTCAATTGTTTTGAGTTATCAAGTAGTTCATGTTTAAGCTTTTGTATCATGTAGTTAAAACCTATTAATGAAGAACTACCGTAAAGCTCGTTGAAATTTGGTTTGCATGATTGGTATCTCTAAGGTCTAGATATTTTCTAGTAAAAGGGTTTGGTTAACAAGGAAGACAGTGTAGAGTCTTATAATGCTTGCAATATGTTTTCATATAAGTCTTGCTGTGTCGGTTGATATCCTGTGTTTGCTTCAAATAACCTTGCTAGCCTAAACTCTGTACTGAGAGGGAATGCTTCTCGTGCATCCAAAAAGCCAAAATCCATGCCATTGTGTCCACCATAACTACCTATATGTGGTATTTCCTTGCCATTCCAAGTAAATTTTTCATGTGCTACCTTTAAACTATTCAAAAATTATTACTCCTATTTTGTGTCAATGTTTACCAAGCTCATGAGGACGGGGTGGATGTCTTTATGTCAACTGTCAAACAGACTTTACCACCGGACTAGCGGCATATACATCCGCTTATCCATTAATTTTGCAAAAAGAGCTGGCAAATGGGGTGCCCAGTCCCAATTAATTACAACTTTAACCGCTTAATTCTCTTCACATTTTTGCCCTGATTTATCAGTCAAGCAATGACAAACAGTGAAATATCTGCATGTGTAAACAAAAGAGAAAGAGGGATGATCTGCCTTGCTGGTAGAAATAACGTCCTTCATGGGAGCCGCTCTTAAAAGTCTGGTTGGCAGGGGTCATATTGTACTTTCCATTTTCTGATTCGTTGACAATTAACAAACACCTCCCAAAACTTATTTTTACTCTCTATATGATTTCAAAAACTTAAAAAGCTCTAGCACATGATTTAATCCCTGCTTCCCTCTGCGAAGGGCCTTTCTTTTACTTTTATGTTGAGTCAGTTTTCCTACTTCTTTCTATCTCAGAAGCAAACACTAGTGTCAACTTTGGTGCAACAATTTTTATATGCTTGTATATTGCACTTATTATATTGCTTTGTGTTGACAAATATCCATGAGATATATATGTTGAAAGTTGAAAGCAATTGCTGAAGCTTAAATCTTCCTTTGTGTTGGTTAAATACCTTTTACTTAGAATCTATTGCTTTATGAGTTAACTCTTATGCAAAACTCTTTGATGCTTGTCTCGAAAGTACTATTCATGAAAAGTTTTTGCTTATATGATTCAGTTGTTTGCTCATTATCTACTTGCTAGCAAACTATAGACCATTGACCTGGATCACTTCATTCATAACATGTGCTTTACAATACTATTTGATCAAGATTATGATTGTAGCATGTCACCTCAGAAATTATTTTGTTTTTATCGTTTTACCTACTCGAGGACGAGTAGAACTAAGCTTGGGGATGCTTGATACGTCTCAAACGTATCTATAATTTCTGATGTTCCATGTTGATATTATACCAATTGTTACATGTTTTATATACACTTCATAGCATTTTTATGCATTTTCTGGGACTAACCTATTAACAAGATGCCACAGTGCCAGTTCCTGTTTTCTGCTGTTTTTGTATTTCAGAAAAGCTGTCTGGAAATATTCTCGGAATTGGACGAAACCTGGACAGAACCTCCTATTTTTCCAACACGTACACGAGTCCGAAGGAGAGACGGAGGCGACCGAGGAGGGCCACACCATGGGCGGCGCGGCCCCCTCCAACCGCGCCGTGGTGGGGTGTGGGCCCTCGGGTCGCTCCAGCCGCCGCCCTTTCGCCTATTTATTCATCTTCACGGAAAACCCTAAACCCGAGCCTTATCCACGAAAAGTTCCGAGACGCCGCCGTCGTCAACCCTAGCTCGGGAGGGTTCAGAAGCTCTTCCCGGCACCCTGCCGGAGAGGGGAATCATCACCGGAGGGCTCTACATCACCATGCCTGCCTCCGGAGTGATGCGTGAGTAGTTCATCTTTGGACTACGGGTCCATAGCAGTAGCTAGATGGTTGTCTCTCCACTTTATGCTATCATGTTTAGATCTTGTGAGCTGCCTATCATGATCAAGATCATCTTATTGTAATGCTACATGTTGTGTTTGCTGGGATCCGATGAATATTGAATACTATGTCAAGTTGATTATCAATCTATCTTATATGTTATTTATGATCTTGCATGCTTTCCGTTACTAGTAGATGCTTTGGCCAAGTAGATGCTTGTAACTCCAAGAGTGAGTATTTATGCTAGATAGTGGGTTCATGCCTCCGGTAATCTGGGAGAGTGACAGCAACTTCTAAGATTGTGGATGTGCTGTTGCCACTAGGGATAAAATAACCGATGCTTAGCTTAAGGGTGCGCCGTTAGGTCTAATGCATTTGTTTACATTACGCACATTACTTAATGCGATTATCCGTTGCTTGCAACTTAATACCAACGGGGAACTCGGTATGACAACCTGGAGGTGGATTATTAGTCATAGACGCTGTTGGATAACGGTCTATGTATTTTGTCGTAATGCCCACATGAATATCATAGTAATCATCATGTCATATATATGCATTGTCATGCGCTCAATATTTTGTCAATTGCCCAGCTGTAATTTGTTCACCCAGCATGTTAGTTATCTTTTATGGAGAGACACCACTAGTGAACTGTGGACCCGGTCCATTCTTTTACACTGATAATACAACCAACTGCAATCATTGTTCCTTTTCATTCTCTGCAATTAACATATTTTCCACACCATACGTTTAATCCTTTTTTTCAGCAAGCCGGAGATTGACACCTCCTGTTTCGTTGGGGCAAAGTAGTTTGATTGTGTTGTGTGCAGGTTCCACGTCAACAGCCGAACTCCCTTCCACACGCAAGTACTTTTCTGGCACCGTTGACAACCTTCAGAAGTGCTTCTTGCTCCTACTGGATCTGATAACCTTGGTATCTTACTGAGGGAAACTTGCTGCTGCACTGCTTCATACCTTCCTCTTGGGGTCTCCCAACGAACGTGTGTCCCACGTGATCATCGGGCCGCCGGCCAAGACCAACTAGAGCGCGCCGAAGGGCAGCCCCCACCCGAAAGGCGAGGCACTGGTATCGCGCCTGAGGAGCTTGATCACCTCCGGATTAACGTCCGGGATCTGGCCCTCGCCTGGATTATAGCGAGTGATGCCGCTGCAGGAGTGAGCGCACAAGATGTGCTTCCTGGACGGGAGGAACGACCCGACCCGGACATCCCGGTTCGACCTCTCCCACACAGCCTGCTGCCGTACAGCCGCGACAACCGACCCCCCGTGGTGAATGCCCTCTACTTGGACTCGCATGATTTCCTTTACGGTTGATCTTCTTCTTCTAACCGGCTCGCGGCTCGCAGTTGTTCACGTGCCAGAGGAGCGAAGATGGACCCGACGGTCCGACCTTCGCCAAAAACCTGCCCGACCCCACGGAAGGATCCGGAGAGAACCAGGATTCGGACAACGAGGGGGTGACGAGGAGGAGGCTGAGGCGGACCCGGATGTGGACTTGGAGCCGGAGGCGACCACACCGAGGGCTCGTCGGCTGCTTCTGGTAAGTCAAACCTTCCACCCGACATGCGGGACTGGCCGGATGAAGGAATTACTAAGGTTGCTCGCGTCCCCGAAGGGGATGACGATGAGGTTGTAGAGATCGTGCCGCCGCCGTCTCCCAAGGTGGCCAAGCGGCTGCGGTCCTCCGACGCGGCGAGCTGGAAGGACGACGAACCGGCTCCAAAGAAAGGGCGTGAGGAGCCGGCCCGGAAGGTCGTCCTGAAGCGGGAGAGGAGGCGGGCGATCCGGCCCGTTCTTGAAGGGTGAGCTTCTTTCGGCGAAGTGCTTGTATTTGTATTTGTTTTCTTCTTGTCTCTGACGATTGCTCTTCGCAGGGACGCACTGTCGATGGCCGAGCACAGCTTAGTGCCGGGAGCGTACCCGCTGCCGGGTGGCGGCGATGACGCGGAGGTGACCTCGGCGACGAAGCGGGCTTCGACTCTTCAGCAGGAGTCATTCACCCGGGTCGAGCTAGGAGGCGGGAGCCGGGAGGACGCGGAGGGGACCGGGTCGAAGGCCTTGGCGACCATCGCTGAAGGCGGGATGGTGGTGGCTAACGCCGGGGTCAGCTCTCCCGTGCGTCCGAAAGTGGCGGCTTGGCCGACGGATCCTCCGGCCGGCGCTAAGGCCGTGGAGGAGCTGGCGGCGGCGGCGTCAGGGCCAACCGGTGGTGACGAAGGCCGCGTCGAGGACACGGCGGCTGGCGGCGATGCCGGGGCCTTGCTGGCCATGGAGGTGGCCGTGGGGGAGAAGCTGTCGAGGAGGGGAGCCGGAGGTGCGGCTTCTTCGGCCATTCCGGCCTAGCACTAAACCGCGACGGCGGGTGCCACGGCGGGGGATGCCTTCTGGTTGGAGCGGCTCCACCAGCCGACGGCACCCTTAGAGCTTATCGGCGGCATGGAGAAGGGCTTCGAGGCCGG
Organism: Poa pratensis; assembly: GCA_947311845.1. Classification (NCBI taxonomy): domain Eukaryota; kingdom Viridiplantae; phylum Streptophyta; class Magnoliopsida; order Poales; family Poaceae; genus Poa; species Poa pratensis. The sequence continues at coordinate 39,302,969 of CAMZMU010000098.1, forward strand.
GCTCGCAGGATGTCGGCTTCTTCGGGAGTCGGTCTAGGTACGTATCTCTACGCTCCGGGTGCCCGGAGCCGGTCACGAGTAACCGGCTAGGGTCCTTTTTCTCTTCTGATGCTTTTGCTTCTTTTCCCAGCGTGCGCTGCAGGAGCCAGTGGAGAGGAACCGGGCGCTGGAGGAGAAGGTGCGGCTTCTCGAGCAGCGGCTCGGAGATGCTGACAGTAAACTTTTGTTGTCCTGTCTCTTGTTTCTGGTTTCTTGATTTATTCCCAACTGCTGATGGGCGGTCTCCGCGCCGGCAGGGGAGTTGAGGTAACTTCCTCTCTTGCGAGAGAAACTGAAGAACTACCTCCCCGCAGGCTTGATGGCGCAGAAACTTGATGCCAAGACCAAGGAGTTCGAGGAGGAGATGGCGGGTCTTCGCTACCGCGCCTCCCAGTCCGACAGCTAAAAGAACGAGGCTGACCGACTGAAGACCTGCATGGAGCGGCTGGAGAAGTCCAACGCTGATCGCCAGACCAGTTTGACAAGCTTGTCGGGTGGAAGTACCAATTGGTGGCGCAGCTGGAGGAGGCGAAGAAAGAGGCGACGGATGTCTCTGCCAAGCTTGTCGAGCGGGTGGAGGCCTTCGAACTCCTGGACCGGACGGTGAAGGAGGAGAAGAAGGCGCATGCTGAGGCCGTCCGGTTTCACGAGGGCCGCTAGAAGGAGTTGCAAGATCAGCTCGGTCAGATTGACCAGGCCATCCTCTGTAAGCTTTTTATCCCTTGCGATTTTTCCGTTTGCCCTTCTTCTTGCTTCCGTCTTGGCTTAAATTTCCGGCTCCAGGCTTCTACTTGGACGCCGGCGAGGAAGCGCCCAAGGGTCTGCCGTGGTGCGGCTTGCCGATATTGGTAAGCACATGGAGGGGTTCCGGTCGACGGGCGTCGCTATCTGCGAGGCCTTGTGGCCGGACGAGAGCGAAGCTGACAGCGCCTCTCGCCTCGCAGCTCGGCTCCATAGTGTGCCCCAGGCTTTGGACGCGTTCCAGGATACGGCGGCTCGGGGGAGCCGAAATGGCGCTGATGATGATGCTCTCGTGGTACAAGAGCGCCAACATCTCGCAGATCTCTGCCGGCTTTCGAGCCGGCACTCGGTTCGAAGACCTGCGCAAGACTAAGGGCCTCGCGCTCGCCGCCAGCCGGATCCAGCGGATGGTGGAGTACGCCGATATCGTGGGCGCGGTGCAGGAGCCAACGAAAGGCGTCCGAGCGGAGCCAGGAGCCGACGAAGGCGCCTGAGCAGAGCCGGGAGCCGGGAGCCGAAGAAAATGCATGGGTGCAGCCGCCCGGTGTCGGCTTGTTTGGCGGAGCGGACAAGTGTGTTTGTGTCGGTCACAAAATAGGATATATCGTTAGCACACGAGTAAGAAATTCATGTAAGTGAATGCTTTCACATCTCTTAGCTTGGTAGGCAATTTTAGGGAGCCAACTCGCCCTTGCCCGCTATTTTAAGATCTTTCTTGTGCGCTTTGCCACCCGACGTAGGCTCTTGCCGGCTGGTCAGCCGGGTTGCGGTCTGCAGCGAAACCGAAGAGATGTCGGGATGCGCGTGTCACAATACTTATGATCTGGTAGCCAGAATTAGGCGTGTCATGGAGCCGACGGCCGCTCTTTCCTTAGGTGTTTTTCACGTGCCAGCGACCTCGGGCTTTTGCTCTTGCCAGCCCAACTGCCGGGTTGCGGTCTTCGGCTGGAACCGAAGAGTGGGCCTCTGGTGCTGCACACGTTACTAGGCCAGGCCTTTGGAAAGGTAGGCCGTAGGCGACCGGCGAGCCCCCGGGTTTGGGCCCGTTGAGCCGAAAAAGAGCCGCAGGTGACAACAAAGAACTTGACATGAACGGCCAGCCCCCAAGTGTCGCTTGGGCTGCCTATCTTAATTCATAATTTGGATACAGGGGTACGTACATTTTACACTCAAGTGTAGAAGGGGCGGAGGAGGTTGCATTCCAAGGCCTCTCCGACTCCTCATCCGCCGTGTCCTTCTCGTTTTTCCTCAGCTTCCGCGCATCGACGAGGTAGTAAGCATCATTGTGCAGAGCTTTGCTGATGATGAAGGGTCCCTCCCATGGCGGGGAGAGCTTGTGCATGCCCTTCTTGTCCTGGATGAGCCGGAGAACGAGGTCGCCTTCGCGAAATGCAATTGGGCGGATCCGTCGGCCGTGGTAGCGGCGGAGATCTTGCTGTTAATTGGCTGACCGCGACAAGGTTAGCTCGCGTACCTCCTCGAGCAGGTCGACTCCGTCTTCCGGGCTTCCTTGGCCTCTGCTTCCGTGTACAGGGTAACACCTGGGCGCGTTGTGCTCGATGTCGACGGGTAGGCCGGCCTCAACTCCGAATACGAGGAAGAACGGAGTGTAGCCGATGGAGCGGTTGGGAGTGGTGCGCAGGCTCCAGGGACCGCTGGCAGCTCGTCGAGCCAGCAGCCGGGAGCCCGATGTAGAGGTTCCTCCAGCCGGGGCCTGATGCCGGGTAGGATTAGGCCGTTCGTCTCTCCACCTACCCGTTGGCTTGCGGGTGGGCAACGGAGGCGACGTCGAGCCGGATGCCTCTGTTGCCGCAGAAAGGAGCGAAGACGCCCTTGGCAAAGTTCGTGCCGTTGTCGGTGATGATGCTGTGCGGGTACCCGTATCGGTTGATGATGTCCTGGAAGAAGGAGATGGTGGAGTAGCCGTCCAGCTTCATGATGGGCTTCACTTTGATCCACTTGGTGAATTTGTCAACAGCCACGAGAAGGTGTGTCAATCCACCGCGTGTCGTCCGGAAAGGGCCGACCATGTCGAGTCCCCAGACGGCAAACGGCCAGGTGATTGGGATCGTCTTCAAGGCTGAAACTGGTACATGCTGCTGCGTGCAAAAGTGCTGGCAGCCGGTACACTTGCGGACCAGGCGCTCCGCTTCCTCCAGGGCGGTTGGCCAGAAGAAACCGTGGCGAAGTGCCTTGGCTGCAATGGCCCTTGATGATGCGTGGTGGCCGCACTCTCCTTGGTGGATGTCCTTGAGGAGGTCGCAGCCCTCCTCCGGCTTGACGCAGCGCTGGAATACGCCGGAGACGCTGCGCTTGTACAGCTCGTTGTTGATGATGGTGTAGGCCTTGGATCGGCGGTGGATTTGCCAGCCAGGACCTCGTCCTCTGGCAGCTCGCCCTTGACAATGTAGGTGATGTCGTGGGGTAATCACAGAAGATGCCATACGGGTGGCTTAACTCGGGTGTGAGCCAGGCGACGTAGGATTCACAGAGAGGTTGCACACAGAGTTTACCCAGGTTCGGCCCCTCTGTATGAGGTAAAGACCTACTCCTGCTTGTATGTATTTGGATCTGAATGGGGTGTACAATGGTGTGCGCACCAGAGCTTGCGGGTGCTCCGGAGGCTATGGAATGAGATGAGTCTGCCTCTAGGGTTGCTCCTTGCCGGCTTTATATAGGGAGCCGGCTAGGGTTTACAGGGAATGACGGGTTCTGCTGGCGGCGCTAGCTATCCTGCCTACAAGTGCGGCTTCGTGGAGCGCACTCTTCGGGATACACAATCGCAGACTGATTCGAGATATCGCTGCCGCCTCCCCGAGCCGTCATACCGGGATCCTCGGGGACCCGGTATCCTGGAAGATGTACACCGGGTGGGCTTTGGGCCACCCGGCCTTGAAGGCCGACTCGGGGTCCTGGGCCTACCCGGTTGGGCATCCCCCCATCATTAGCCCCCGAGTTCGTCAGGGACTCGTTCCGGCTTGGTCTTCGTCTTGCGAATTGCCGGGTCGTGTCGTTGAACGAACTCCTGAAACAGAGAAAAGAAAACAACGGCTCGGAGTGGTGGATTTTGGCTTTTAACGTCCGGTCTAACTCAAGTTTTTGTTTGATGCCGGCTTGTGCCCGTCGGGACGTTTGCCATCCCGACTCGCCTCGGTGCGGGTTGTCTCCTCGCCTTCTCCGTCTGACGTCACGGCATCTTTGACCGTTTGTCCTGTAGTGTTTGTCTGTCTGGCGCCGAGTCGATTGATGGGACTTGACGGCGCATCGACTGCCTCCACCTCGGGATGGAGCAGTGGCAATGATGACGCTCTTGACCCGCACGCGCCCGATCCATCGGTCCACACGTCGTGACAGAGCGACGTGGCCGAATCTGAGCCGCATTTTTCGGCACGCTCCCGTGGAAACCGAGGCGTCGCGCGGGAATCGAGGCGTCGTGCGACGTGGCGATAGTGGGCGACGTGGACGACGTGGGCGGCGCCATTTACTGCGGTAACGGCTCCACTCACCGTGCCTATTAAAACGGCAGGGGAGTGCGGCTGGTGAGTTCATCTCCATTTCTTCTTCGCGCTCGCCGCCACTTTCTCGAGCAGCTCGCGCCTGAGTTCTTCGCCGCATCGCCGCCGCAGCCATTGGACACTCTTGCTCCTCCGCCTTCTCCGGCCAAGATGGTGGCGCCCAAGAACAAGTGGGAGAGGTCGTCGGTGACGGCGCAGGCGCTGGAGCAAGCCGCCAACGAGGGCTTGTTGCCGCCGGCGTCGGAGCGTCGGTGGCGCATCGCCTCCGCGGATCCTCGCCCGCGGCCATCGCCGGGCGAGTTCGTCGCCTTCCTCGCATTCCTCGAGCGCGGGCTGGGCTTCCCCACGTCGGAGTTCTTCCGGCGATTCTTGGACTTCTACGGGCTTCAGGTGCATGACCTGACGCCCAACTCGATCCTCCATCTCGCCTGCTTCGTCACCCTGTGCGAGGGCTACTTCGGGTGCGCCCCGTTCTTCCCGCTGTGGCTGTGGATCTTCCACGGCAAACTGGGGAAGGGGGCGACATGGCGCCCTGCGGCGGCCTCAACTTCCAGGTCCGCGGCGACGTCGACTACCTGGATCTCGGCCTCCCCTCCAAAGTGTATTGGAGGAAGTCGGGCTTCTACATGCGGGAGCCGGCGCCTGACGGCGAGATCGGGATCCCCTGCTTCTCGCCATCGCCGAGCCGCCTCGCAATCTTCAGGAGCTGCCGCGCGACGCCGACTTGCCCATGGTGCGCCGGCTGATGGCGCGGCTTCAGGAGCTGAAGAACGGAGGGCTGACGGGTCTGAACCTCATCGCCACTTGGGTGAAGAGGAAGATCGCACCTCTGCAGCACCGGCCCTCGCTGATCTGCGAGTACAGGGGACGAAGGACCCGCAGCGCCATGACCCGACATTGTTCGAGTCGGTAGAGCAATTCACGCTGCGGATGAAGCGTGTCACGGTCCACCCGGCCCCGAGTGGATCGTGGGCGGCCTGGAGGCCTACTCCGCCAAGCATCCGGCTCCTGAGGTGAGTCCCTTTGCTTGACGATTCGAAACACTTTCCTTTTCTTGGTCTTTTTATACCGATCCTTCCTGCTTTGTCGAATTCAGGAGTTTCGATCGCTTGTTGGGTTGCCTCCGATCCGCGGAGACGCTCCCACGGTGCTTGCCGGCCCCAACGACGTCGTCGAGCGCGACTCTGACGACGAAGCCGACAGCGCCACCATGGGCAACGAAGCCGCCTTCTCCTCCCGCCAACCGATCCCCATCCTGTCTGAGGATGAGGAGGAAGGAGAAGAAGGAAGAGAAGAACGCGCCGGGTCCAAGAACCCGGCGCCTGCTGAAGAAGATGATGAAGATGATCAGCCGCTCCGCATCCGGCGGAGGCGTAGGCCTGCGGCTGAGGACGCCGGGCCCAACTCCAAGCGCTCCAAGTCGGCGAACCCGACGCCGCCGCCACCGGAGCGATCGGCTGGGGCTGCCGTGCAGCGCACCGTCGTTGCCGAGCGGAGGCAGAAGGCCTTGCGGGACATCCCTGCGAGGGCTCGCGCCGACTCGCCGCCTGCGCCTCGCTTCCGAGGAGTTCGGACCTCAACTCTTCCACCTGCGGGTGACAGGTCTGCTGCTGATCCTCATCCAAGTTCCACTGGAAACGCTATCTTGAGTTTGACCCGTGCGAGTGTCGCAGGGCTGAGGACGCGTCCCTCAGTGACATGGAGGACGCGCTGGAGAGCGACTCCCAGCGGGCGGAGCCTGCCGCGCACGTCGCGGAGCCGACCACGAGAGCGCCGAGTCCTCCGCCTTCCACCGGCGGAGGCGACGAAGTTATTGTGCCCCCTCGACCCGAGGGGGCCACTATTGATGACCGTGCCGGCTGGCACAGGGTGCCACGCCTCAGCCGGAGACGGCGCTGGTGGTGACGACGACCCGCGCCACCGCGACGGCTTCCTCGTCGGGTGGGCTGACTGCCCAGCCCCCGAGCTCCGTCCCGGGTGCATCTGCGCCCGGCCTGACTTCCGAGCCGCCATCCAGACAGCGATGGATGCGCACCAGGTACGTAGAATCCTTCTTGCACCTGTTGCGTCCGTAGCGTATATGTAGCCCCCAAGGCCCGAGTCGCGTTCGTAGAAAGCGGCTTGGGTCTTCATAGTTTTCTGGATGCAAATTTGGCGAATAGTGGTCCTTGGTTTGCCAATGTCGATGTAGAGGCAGGCCGGTGGGGGTGTGTATGCCACTCGGAACGTACCCCGGGTTCCTGACCCGGCGTATTATTTTTTTTTTTGTTGGGGCTAGCCCCCGGGTTAGCAAATGTTGGTGTAGAGGTAACCCGTGGCGTAGCCCCCATGCCTCTTCTTGATTGTTTATTGTTTGTGAACTGCAGGAGCTGTCCTGGCTCCTCGAAGCCGAACAGCAGGAGACCCGCCGCCTGCAGGAGGAGCTGAAGAAGGCGCGCGACGGCTTCATCTCCGTCGCTGAGCACCAGCAACTGCTGGCCGCGCAGGAGAGCCGGCACACGCAGGCGTTTGCCGCGGTGCAGGAATCCTGCGAGCGGCTCAGCAAGCAGAAGGAGGAGGCGGACGCCGCCCTCACCCAGGCGACCAAGGGGTACGGCGAGGACCTCGAGAAGCTCGAGCGCAAATCCGGCGAGGCTGAGCGCGAGATGAAGGAGCTGACCGAGCGGCTTGCCACCCTCGCCGTTGGCATCTGGGGTAAAGATTTCATGCGACCCTTGCAGTTTGTGCCTACTTGACTTGTGGCCTTGTTGTTGATTTTTGTTTTGTTGAGCAGGCGAGGAGACGGCTGGCCTGACGGCTTCGGAGCATGTCCACCGGCTCGGAGTCTTCGCCCGTGACGTTCACGGCCGGGCCAGCAAGGTCGTCCAGATGCTGTCGCCCAAGGAAGGCGTCCCCGCACCCGTCTGCAAGGTGTTGCGGGTTCTGGAGCTGATGCCCCAGGTGATCACCTGGGTGCGGGAGTCGTCGGCCCGAGCCGGCGCGTGCATTGCCCTCGGGCTTGTGCGAGGCCGGTATAGGCAGACGAACGTGGACAAGATCACGGCCAGCATCCCCACCGATAGCAGCGGCCGGGAGATCGATCTGCAGCCGGTGCTCCAGTACTGCGCCCCTTACGCCTGCCGGGCTGCCAAGATGGTCGACCACGACGACTTCGTCTTCGACGTGGTGCCTGAGGGCAACGACCTTGGCGAGGTGGCGGACAGGGAGCCGGCGTCGGAGTACCTTTTCGAAAGGGCTTCAGCTCTGCCACCGCCGGCTGCGACGAACGAGGCGTCGACGTCTTCTGCTCGGGCGGCTCCTCCGTCTTGAAGTTTGCTCCCCTGCTTTCAAAAGAGGGGTTATTTTGAAGTAGTTAGGGTTTGTCGCCTGCGGGCGAAAAAATATTATGTAATGAAACAAGTATGATGTGTGCCGGGTCGCGTTTCAGCGTGCGCCTCTGCGGCTTATTAATGTTTGTTTTGGCACCCCATGCTTGTTTTTTGTGCGCTTTCCGTCACTTTGTTTGTTTTTCGCTTGTTTTGTAAGCTAGTCGATCGTGCGACCTCGCCAAGTGTGCTTCGCGTGATTTTTTCGTGACGCGCGCGGTACCCATGGTGACAAAGTCCGAGTGCGGCTTCATTGTCAAGTTAGGTTTGAACCGGCTGCACTACTTCTTCACTTTGTGCGGGTAGCTGACGACTTGGGAGAAAACAACAATTTTTGTGATTTTGCTTCGTGAGCAGGGGGTCCAGTGGTGAGCCGCGCATCGTGGCATCCGGCTCTCTTTGACAACCCATCAATCATATAACGTGTGAGTAGGAAGAATAAAGACTCGAAAGCATAATTGAATCGAAACGATAGCCCCCGAGCGTGCCGGGTGTGTATCGACTTTATTTCCTTGATTGATTACACAGTATTACAATGGATACTATGTATAATAGGGGCGAAGCAGGCTGATGTTCCATGGACGCTTGGTCTCCTCTTCCGACTTGGAGCTTTTGTTCGGCTCACGCAAGTCGACGAGGTGGTAGGAGCCGTTGCCCATCGCTTTGCTAACGACGAACGGTCCTTCCCATGGTGCCGAGAGCTTGTGCATCCCTTTCGACTTTTGGATGAGCCGAAGAACCAAGTCGCCTTCCTGGAAAGAGCGACTTCTAACCCGGCGGCTGTGGTAGCGGCGCAGGCTTTGCTGATATATCGCCGTCCTGGAGAGTGCGAGTTCGCGAGCTTCTTCCAGGAGGTCGACGCCGACCAGGCGGGCTTCTTCATTTTCTTCCTCGTTGTAGAGGGCGACCCGAGGCGAGTCGTGCTCGAGGTCGGTCGGCATGACGGCTTCCGCCCCGTACACCATGAAGAATGGCGTGTAGCCGGTGGAACGGTTTGGAGTCGTTCTGATGCCCCAGAGTACGGCTGGTAGCTCGTCCAGCCAGCAACCCGGTGTTCGCTCCAGTGGAACTTGAAGTCGCGGCTTGATCCCGGCTAGCACTGTCTGGTTCATTCTTTCCGCCTGCCCGTTTGATTGCGGGTGGGCACGGACGCCAAGTCGAGACGGATGCCTTTTTGTTTGCAGAAGGCCTTCATCTCTCCTTCGGCAAAATTTGTACCGTTGTCAGTGATGATGCTGTGCGGGTAGCCGAATCGGAAGATGAGCTTCTGGAGGAACTTGGTTGCGGTCTTGCCGTCGAGTTTCTTGATAGGTTCAACTTCGACCCATTTGGTGAACTTGTCGACTGCGACGAGCAAATGTGTCATGCCACCGCGAGCTGTCTTGAACTTGCCCACCATGTCTATTCCCCAGACTGCGAATGGCCATGTCAGAGGGATGGTCTTCAGAGCCGCGGCGGGTAGGTGATCCTGCCGGGCGTACTTCTGGCACCCGATGCACCGACGGACGATGTCGACTGCATCCTGATGAGCAGAGAGCCAGAAAAAACCGTGCCTGAACGCCTTGGCGACCAGGTTGCGAGCGCCGACGTGGTGGCCGCAATCTCCCGAGTGGATCTCATGAAGGATGCGCCTTCCCTCTTCCGGCTCGACGCAGCGGAGGAAAACTCCCGATGTGCTGCGTTTGTAGAGCTCGCTGTTGATGATGGCGTAAGCTGAGGCCCGGCGCACGACTCGCCGTGCTAGGACCTCGTCGGCTGGCAGCTTTTTGGTGGTGAGGAACTCGATGTAGGGTTCCCTCCAGTCGTGTTTCTTGGGTTACCGCCACCAGAATTGCATCTGATGATGGCGGGTTGGCGATGTCGACTTCGGCCGGGGCGTACCGACGGGTTGTGCAGGTGGTCGAGGAAGACGCCGGGTGGGACTCGGTCCCGCTTAGACCCGAAGCGAGAGAGTGCGTCAGCCGCCTCGTTCTTCCTTCGGTCGACGTGCTCCAGCTCCATGCCGGCGAAGTGGCCGCCGACTTGATCGACGAGCCGGCGGTAAGCCGCCATGTTGGGATCATTTGCATCCCAGGTCCCCATCGTTTGCTGAACGACGAGGTCGGAATCGCCGTAACATTTGATACGGCTAACTCCCATCTCCTTGGCCACGCGTAGGCCATGTAGGAGGGCTTCGTACTCGGCGACGTTGTTAGTGCACGTGAAGTGTATCTGCAGCACATATCGCATCTTGTCGCCTTGGGGAGAAGTGAGGACGACTCCAGCCCCCGAGCCCTCATACATCTTGACCCGTCAAAGAAAGGTCCATCTGCCGGCTTCATAGGTTGGAGCCGGCAACTGTGTCTCCATCCAGTCGACGAGGAAGTCGGATAGTGACTGCGACTTGATCGCAGTGCGGGCTGCGTAGCTGAGGCCGAAAGGCTGCAGCTCGGAGGCCCATTTGGCGACGCGCCCAGTTGCCTCTCTATTGCGGATTATTTCAGCAAGGGAGATGAGCTGACCACCGTCATCGGGTGGCCCATGAAGTAATGTCGCAATTTTCTTGAAGCAAAGAAAACACCGTATACAAGTTTTTGGTAGTGCGGGTAACGTTGCTTCGAATCCGTCAGGACTTCGCTGACGTAGTAAACTGGCCGCTGGACCAGTTGCTCGTGGCCTTCCTCCTTGCGCTCGACGACGACCACCGCGCTGACGACTCGGTTGGTCGCAGCGATGTAGAGGAGCATCGGCTCCTTTTCTAGTGGAGATGCGAGGATCGGCGCCTCGGCCAACGTCTTCTTGAGTGCCGTCAAGGCGGCGTCTGCCTCGTCGTTCCAGGTGAACGTGTCCGACTTCTTGAGGAGCCGGTACAAGGGCATGGCCTTCTCGCCGAGTCGTGAGATGAAACGGCTGAGGGCAGCGACACAGCCTGTGAGCCGCTGCACGTCCCGGAGGTTTTCCGGCTTCTTCAGAGCTTCGATCGCCTTGATCTTCTCTGGGTTGGCCTCAATGCCTCGCTCGGAGACGATGAAGCCCAGGAGCTTGCCCGCGGGTACGCCGAAGACGCATTTTTCCGGGTTGAGCTTTATCCTGTACTTGCGGAGGTTGGTGAATGTCTCGTGAGGTCGGCAATCAGGTCTGTCTTCAGCTTGGACTTGACGACGATGTCGTCCACATATGCGTGGACGTTGCGGCCGATCTGCTCGTGCAAACAGTTCTGTATGCACCGCTGGTAAGTCGCTCCGGCATTTTTCAAGCCGAAGGGCATGGAGACGTAACAAAACGCGCCATAGGGCGTGATGAAAGACGTCTTCTCCTGATCTTCGGGCGCCATCTTGATCTGGTGGTACCCGGAGTAGGCGTCGAGGAAGCATAGCGCCTCGCACCCTGCCGTCGAGTCGATCAGCTGATCGATGCGTGGCAATGCGAATGGATCCTTGGGACAGGCTTTGTTCAAGCCGGTGTAGTCGATGCACATCCGCCATGTTCCGTTCTTCTTCAGAACGAGCACCGGGTTGGCAAGCCATTCCGGGTGTATGACTTCGGCGATGAACCCGGCAGCTAGGAGCCGGGCTATTTCTTCGCCAATAGCCTTCTGTCTCTCACCAGTGAAGCGACGCAGGAACTGCTTCACTGGCTTCAGCTTGGGGTCAACGTTGAGCTTGTGCTCTGCGAGCTCCCTCGGGACGCCTGGCATGTCAGATGGTTTCCATGCGAAGATGTCCCGATTCTCACGGAGGAAGTCGCAGAGCGCGCTTTCCTATGCGACGTCCATGTGCGAGCCGATCACCGCCGTCTTGGAGGAGTCGCCCTCGACCAGCGGGATGCGCTTGGTTCCTGTGCCGACTGGAACTTGTCGCGTGAGTCCAGAGTCGGCTTCTTGACGATGGTCATGTCGTTGGGGTCGACTTGCAGCTTGAGTTGCTCCAGCTGCTCCGTGGCGATGACGGACTCGGCAAAGACGGCGTTGCCCTTTTCGCACTCGATGGCGCGGTCGACGTCGCCGTGTACAGTAATGATGCCGTTCGGACCCGGCAGTTTCATCTTCAGGTAGGCGTAGCAGGGCCTTGCCATGAATTTGGCAAAGGCGGGTCGCCCGAGGATCGCATGGTAGGAACTACGGAAGTTCACCACCTCGAACCAGATCTTCTCGAGCCGGAAGTTCTTGGCGGTGCCGAAGACGACGTCGAGTGCGATTTTGCCTAGCGGGTAGGCCTTCTTTCCCGGGACGATGCCGTGGAAGGTGGTGATGGTGGGTACTAGCTGTTCGTCACGCAATTTCATGCGTTGGAACGTCTCGTAATAGAGGATGTTGATGCTCGATCCCCCGTCCATCAATGTGTCACACCCAAAATTTCGTCCCTAATTTTTGTGGTGTTTTCTCACACCCGGAAAACTTTTCCCTCGTATCTCAAAATTTATTTTGCCCTCTGGTGCTAGATGATGCCCTCGTGTTCTTTTTCTCTCAAATCATTCCAGAGAAATCTCCGGTGATTTCTTTACCACTGTGAAAACCTCCGCTAGGGTTTTTCCTAAAAACCCTCATAGCCTAATATTGATCTGAGAATCCTAATATTCCATCTACCTCATGAACCGTCCTTTTCCTAGCTTGGAAAGTTCCACCAAATATTCTCGAGACTACCCTATCCACTTATAAACCTACCCCCTGCAAAAATATTGCATAGTCCCATGCAATGCTTCCAAGCAATGGGTAAATCCTTGAAATGCATTATTTGATCAGGGATTTATTTTCCCCACTTGTATCTCTCCTAAATTACCCATAAAATTAGGGGATGATTCTCATGCCAATATATACACCCTGGAATTTTGGCATAAGATATGGAGCCACCTATCCACTACTCCCTTCTTACACCCCAAATGCCCATAAAATATCTCTATACCACATCCACACTTGGGATGATCCATGTGCCTTGAGAGTTATGCACATGGGATAATATCAAACCAGCCTTATCCTCCTCATCATTCTTTTATCAAGTAAAACTCCCCCACCTAGATGTTGGTGTGACATAAGTGCCTTGCCATCAATTTATACCCACATTTTTGGAATGGTGCAAGTGTCCCCTTGTGCATTATTTCTGCATGGAGGGAGTTAGACCAGCACTCTCTCTCTAATCCACCCATGTGATCTTAGCCATCCACTTAAGAACTAAAACCCCAAGCCCAAAGCCCTAATGGCGATGATCATGTCACCTGCCACTCCGGAAATTTCCTTTTTAAGAACCCTAGCCAAGTTGCACCTCTTGACCTCAAGTCCAGAAACCATCTCCCATCACCTAAACCTAACCACTGGAATTTTTCTGGATTTTATTTGTATTAAAAAGTTCTTGTGGGCATTTCGTCGAACACCTTGTGAGCCGGGTGGGTATTAACTTGCTTTGCTTTGTTGAGCTTGCTTAAGGCCGTGGTCGGTGCCTAATCCTGCACCAGCGAGTCCCACGTGCTCCACTACTCAGCCAGCTCGCCGTTCTTATCCTCTCCTCCTCTGTAGCCGGAGAGCACATCCTCAAACGCCATCAATGGCCGAGCTACCCCTCACCCACCTCCCCCTCCCTCCCGGCTATAAGAAGCTTCCCCGAGCCCTCCATTGGGTGCACAGCACTCACTTGCCCCCCCTGGCCTCCCTCCTTCAAGCCTCACACAGCTGCAAACCCGCAGGAGCTCGGCAAGGTCTTCCATGGCCGAAACCCTAACTTGCTCGGGTAGCGAGCTCCACCACTCCTCTGCCCCGGGAAACAGCACCCACGGGCGCGGTAAGCCGTGGTGGTTCCATTCCCACCGTTGGCGAGCCCCTAGCCCACCCAGCTGCCCGCGCCGTCCGCCACCCGAAGCTCCCGCCATGGCCGTGAGGCCGGAGCTCACGGGCGACGCACCCCGGGCCACCCCACGCCCCTAGCCTCCTCCCACGGCCGCGGAGCACCGCCTCCGTGCCATCCCCGCCGTCTCCCGGCCTCCCGGCGTCCTCCCGGCCTGTCCCCGGCCGCTCCTCCTCGTTCCAGTACGTGGAACGGAGAAGGAAGACGACCAGCGCGGTCGGTTCTTTTTTTTTTTTTCTTTCCTTCGATCGATACGTTTCTCTGAAACGTTTTTTGGCCCAAGTCCAGGGGGCAGCAGTGCAGCAGCCAGCGGCCCAGCACGACCCAGCATGGCCGCCCAGCAGCGGCTGCCCAGCACGTGCGCGTGCAGCACACGGCCGTGGCCCGTTAGCGGCCCGCGCTGTTTTTTTTTTCGCGGATCTTTTTCTTTTCCCGCTGGACAAATTTTCAAACGGCAATATCTTTTGAACCGTAAGTCCGTTTTCGGTGATTCAAATTTCTAAATCTTCGTCTCGACGAGCTCTTTCCGGTGGTACTGATTTCATCTCATTCCGAAATATTTCTATGAGGTGCCATTTTGTACGTGCAATCCGGAGTCCGTGGAACGGGGCTATCACTGCCCTCCGCCGCGGAATCATCCCGACCTTTCCCAAACCCGGAGGATCCCCGTCTTCGAAGGCAAGCTAACCCCTTGCTATAAACCGTCCACCAATGTTTGTTTGTTGTTTTGCTTGTTGCCTGCCGAGTATTATATGTCTGTCTGCTTATTGTTATATTGTTTGTGCCTGTCTACTGTTATTATCACATGTCTGTTTGTTGTCCGTACTTTTACATGAGCATTGTATTGCTGCATATGACATGTTGCGTTTTAAATTATTGCACCTCTTTATATGCGTATCTGTGCAACACTCCCATTTCCGGGGCAATGGCAGGGTCTCCCGCCTCAGCCGAGGAAGTGGGGGAATTATTACAACTGTGCGTCTCGCTTTGCGGGGCTTTGTTTGGTTTTTTCAACTTCTTCAACGCCGAGGTGAGGTGCGGACGAATGTCGGCTTATGATCCTCGGGGTTGGGGGCATTCGTGTTAGTTGCCTTTGTCCCACCGTCAAATATGGTTGGCATATGTCATCCGGACTGCGATGCTGGGAGCTGACTTTTCCGCGGTTCTTTTGCCGAGATTGCTGACACCACGTCGAGGTAACCTTCGAGTGGAATGGATGCTCTCTCATTTTTATGAGTGCTTTTCGGTTATTCTTTACGATGACACTCACACTTCCGGGGCAATGGCAGGGTCTCCCGCCTCAGCCAAGAAAGTGGGGGAAATATTATGCTTTTATTGTAATATTTCATCACTAACCCCCGAGTGACACCGGCCGGGTCTCCCGCCACCGTCACCCGGGTATTATTGTTATTATTGATCTGTTGTTTGTTCATGCAAGTTTTATGTTGTTATTGTTATGTGCTATGCTTGTGTTGCTTGTTGTTTGTTGAAACTGATACTTGCAGGTTGTTGTGTTTGTTTATCGTGATTGTTATGTTGGACTAACCCCTGTTGTTTGGACTTGTGATGTTGAAACTTGAATAAATTAAAACAACCCTCCAAGCTTCGATAGGGTCAGTCCATAGTGCCACTAATCTGAACATTGAACGCACTGCCACTGTCGCTCACATGGGCGGGCCTTGGCCTACGTAACCTATCGAGCCTCCTTTGACGCCACCCTTTTGGCAAGTCTAGTCGGTTACCATAGTTGGTCGGGGCTAGTCTTGTGAAGGTTCCGGAGCTAGGCGTCGCTCATCTGTTGGGGACGTGCCGGATTCACTTCTGCATAAGGCATAGAGTTATGTCGGTGGCTATACAGGGAGTGTCTTGGTAGCGTGAACGGTCGGGTGAGTGTATCTTGCTGAGTTCGCCTTAAGGATGTTGTCCTAAAGTACCGGCTTAGTGTGGTGCACTTAGGTGGGTGGTATTTGCAACCTCTCGAGAGTGTCTAATCTAGATGTCTAGCCTTGTTCCAAGGATATGGAACAACAGTTCAGTATCGGTCACACTGTGTGTCCTCGTCGAGTCCGGAGGATTAAACATAAGTATTGTTTGAAGGAAAGATGAACAACCTGATTCACTAAATGAACAATAAGTTGATGCAGGGAATGTTACTTGAGACGTGATTGTGAACCAAGTTTAGGGATGGCGGTGTGATGCGTTGGGGAGCCTATAGTTAGGCCAGAGCCCACATCAACCGAGCATGCCCAGAGTGGAAAGATGAGGCCAGTGGCCTAGCAGTAATCACAGGTGATGTTGTGTATTATTTGGTACCCACTGGGTACACCCGTCTTCTCGTCACAGGTAAGCTCGTTGTATGATTGCCGGTGCACGATCCAACCCCACCTGGCTTGGACTCTGCACTGGTGATACCCCATTGTTTGCCTATGCCATGTTTTGCTTGTCAATGCCATGCTACTTTTATGTCACGTATCTAGAATACACCTTGACATGTTGTAGGATTCTATTTCCAGTGTTTACATTGTTGCATGATTGTTGGATTGTTTGTGGTGAGGGGCGATACTTGCTGAGTGCATAATAATGTACTCACGGGCCTTGTGATTGTGGCCAGGTTTTGTCGAGGATTCATCTTCTACCTTAGCAAGGAGATGGAGCAAGAGCGTGCTAGGATCAGTAGCCTAGCCAGATGCCTGTGGAGTGGAGCCGCTCCAAGCCGCTGCCTTAGTCGTTTTCCGCTGCCAGTTAAACCCTGTCCTGAGCCATGCTTGGCATGATTTTCTGTAATGCCTTGATGGCCTTGTAAACCATCTGTAGCACTTCTTGTGCCTGATTGTGCAATGATTTCCATTATGTTGCACTGTCGTGACGTGCGGCCAGATATCCTGGGCTGGCGCACGGGACGACCGCCTCTCTGGTGATTTGTTCCAGGGAGGGGTGTCACAGACAATGGTATCAGAGCACCAGGCTGGCTGTAGACTACCCTAGCATGGAAAACCCGCCTTACTTTTGCCCGACAGTGAGCCCGATGGATTTAACCCATCTCCGCCTAACTGGCATGGCTGGTGTCGGTCAATAGTATGGTACAGTAGGACTTGTCCCATTCCCCGAGAGAGGCTCGCCGATTTCTTCCATGAGAAGGAATCGACACAACCCAGCTTATATGAGACCCAGTCCTAGCTGTCGTTTATCCCCACCCTCGCCTGCTACCCTAGCATTCAAACTCTCTTGAGACCGGATCCCACCAAGGAATCCCGCATTCTCATCTCATCCTACACCCAGAGCCAGAGGAATCCGATGGCAAACCCAAGGTCATCTTGGAAACCACCGCCGCTGAGTATGGCGGATTTCCACTGATTCTTCGGAAGGCCGTCTCTGATACTCTTGGCAGGCCTGATCTCCCTCGATATGTGGTGTTCGAGAACTCACTCTCGCCTGCCGGGAGTGAGTTTCGAGCAGACGTGCATATCGGCTCGTGCCGTTAGGCACAAGTCAGTCTTACGTGATCCAAGGAAGGAGCATGCCCACTCTTCCTCAAGCCATCCAGGTAGTAGCCTGGGAAGGTCTCGTCCGCCTGCGGTACTCAGAACCGGCAATGGCGGAAAGTCGAGCTTTCCACCTTCTCCCAGCCAGACCACGTGATGGTGTGGAGGCTATCCAAACTCCCACTAGAGGGGAAGTCGACCCTGCCGTAATCACGCTGGTCGACTACGGAGCGGCAATGACAAAGTTTTGCCAATCCCTGAGGGATGAACTCTTCACCACAAGACGCAACCTTGGTCGTGCTCGCATGCAACTGAGGCGAGCAAGGAACCTACCCAACCTCAACCTTGACCCAGCTCAGAGTACAGGACTTCCGTTCCCAGGTGATTTGCCGGGATCCAGTCTTGATGCCTCTGGGACACAAGCACTAGCCCCAGTCCAGCAGTACCTCCAAGCAGGAGGTATAATCCTCGAAGGCGTGCCTGCAATTCCCCACCCCGCGGGAGATGGAGATGTGGACACCACTCTTCGTCTCGGCTAAGCTCCACCGACTACCAGAGGCCGCCAAGCGGATTAGAACCCATGTCTAGTTAGCCTGAGTGGCGCTTTTACGTTAGTAGGTGAGAATCGGCAAGGTTGTTTGTTGTTTGTTTGTTTTTCTTGTGATGGCTTGTAGTATAAGTTGTTGTCTGTTTGCTGGTTGATGACAGATCAGCCGTACTAAAACTTGGTATTCTGATTCCCTTGTTAACCACTTGGTTGACGTGTGACGGAATATCATGCCTTTCTTTCGCTGAAAAGTTTTAAAGAAATGACAGATCAGATAAAAACAGAAGTGGTATACGTGAACCCAGACGCGTATACCTGCCTGTAAAATTAATACAAACTTTGATTGGGACTATTTCGAGTAAGAAAAGTATTTTTGCGTGTGTTGCACAAGTTAGCCATTAAGTGGGAGTAATTCATACCGTACTCCACGGTACCCGGCTTGCTTATTGCTGACTTGTGTGTAGGTTGGGAAAATCACCTGCTTGTTGCTATACATGGGTCATCACTTGGATGTTTTGTGTGTCGCATACAAGTGGAGAAAAGTTTGGTTATGTTATTTGAATAATTGTTTGATTGTGCTAGCTTATTCGGTATGGTTGAAATGATTATGCCATACCACTGCAAATGATTTTTGGAATAACCTTATCCCACGGTGTCTGTGAGCCAATTATCGGTGGCACAGATATTTTCTTTAAAAGAAACCTTGTTATTTTCCAAAACCTGTGTACGCATGAAAATGAGTATACAGCTTTTTAAAATAAATCCGTAAACCGTTGTGTTCCCAAACTTGAGCTAATTATTTTCCTAAGGTAAATCTTTGTTTGTTGGTTGATAGTCTGGTTGTATATCTTGTTTGATCTTGCCACGTCTACGTCTGCGTGAGCAAAACCTTAGATTTAATTTTTCATAAACCTGCTAGTAGATCCTATGTTGATTGATTGAGTGAGCCCCTGCCATGTCATCTTTAAATGCATTGAGCGTGGTAGAAATACCATACTTTTAAAAGTATCGGATTTTAATAAAACCTTGTTGAGCAGCGATCCTTTCGTAGGTCAAACCATAAAATTTTGTAGAAAAAGTTTTTAATTGGGGTATAAATGGATCGTTCAAGATTTATCTTGTATAACTCCCCGAATCTCGGGACGAGATTCTTTTTAAGGGGGGAAGGTCTGTCACACCCCAAAATTTCGTCCCTAATTTTTGTGGTGTTTTCTCACACCCGGAAAACTTTTCCCTCGTATCTCAAAATTTATTTTGCCCTCTGGTGCTAGATGATGCCCTCGTGTTCTTTTTCTCTCAAATCATTCCAGAGAATCTCCGGTGATTTCTTTACCACTGTGAAAACCTCCGCTAGGGTTTTTCCTAAAAACCCTCATAGCCTAAATATTGATCTGAGAATCCTAATATTCCATCTACCTCATGAACCGTCCTTTTCCTAGCTTGGAAAGTTCCACCAAATATTCTCGAGACTACCCTATCCACTTATAAACCTACCCCCTGCAAAAATATTGCATAGTCCCATGCAATGCTTCCAAGCAATGGGTAAATCCTTGAAATGCATTATTTGATCAGGGATTTATTTTCCCCACTTGTATCTCTCCTAAATTACCCATAAAATTAGGGGATGATTCTCATGCCAATATATACACCCTGGAATTTTGGCATAAGATATGGAGCCACCTATCCACTACTCCCTTCTTACACCCCAAATGCCCATAAAATATCTCTATACCACATCCACACTTGGGATGATCCATGTGCCTTGAGAGTTATGCACATGGGATAATATCAAACCAGCCTTATCCTCCTCATCATTCTTTTATCAAGTAAAACTCCCCACCTAGATGTTGGTGTGACATAAGTGCCTTGCCATCAATTTATACCCACATTTTTGGAATGGTGCAAGTGTCCCCTTGTGCATTATTTCTGCATGGAGGGAGTTAGACCAGCACTCTCTCCTCTAATCCACCCATGTGATCTTAGCCATCCACTTAAGAACTAAAACCCCAAGCCCAAAGCCCTAATGGCGATGATCATGTCACCTGCCACTCCGGAAATTTCCTTTTTAAGAACCCTAGCCAAGTTGCACCTCTTGACCTCAAGTCCAGAAACCATCTCCCATCACCTAAACCTAACCACTGGAATTTTTCTGGATTTTATTTGTATTAAAAAGTTCTTGTGGGCATTTCGTCGAACACCTTGTGAGCCGGGTGGGTATTAACTTGCTTTGCTTTGTTGAGCTTGCTTAAGGCCGTGGTCGGTGCCTAATCCTGCACCAGCGAGTCCCACGTGCTCCACTGCTCAGCCAGCTCGCCGTTCTTATCCTCTCCTCCTCTGTAGCCGGAGAGCACATCCTCAAACGCCATCAATGGCCGAGCTACCCCTCACCCACCTCCCCCTCTCTCCCGGCTATAAGAAGCTTCCCCGAGCCCTCCATTGGGTGCACAGCACTCACTTGCCCCCCCCTGGCCTCCCTCCTTCAAGCCTCACACAGCTGCAAACCCGCAGGAGCTCGGCAAGGTCTTCCATGGCCGAAACCCTAACTTGCTCGGGTAGCGAGCTCCACCACTCCTCTGCCCCGGGAAACAGCACCCACGGGCGCGGTAAGCCGTGGTGGTTCCATTCCCACCGTTGGCGAGCCCCCTAGCCCACCCAGCTGCCCGCGCCGTCCGCCACCCGAAGCTCCCGCCATGGCCGTGAGGCCGGAGCTCACGGGCGACGCACCCCGGGCCACCCCACGCCCCTAGCCTCCTCCCACGGCCGCGGAGCACCGCCTCCGTGCCATCCCCGCCGTCTCCCGGCCTCCCGGCGTCCTCCCCGGCCTGTCCCCGGCCGCTCCTCCTCGTTCCAGTACGTGGAACGGAGAAGGAAGACGACCAGCGCGGTCGGTTCTTTTTTTTTTTCTTTCCTTCGATCGATACGTTTCTCTGAAACGTTTTTTGGCCCAAGTCCAGGGGGCAGCAGTGCAGCAGCCAGCGGCCCAGCACGACCCAGCATGGCCGCCCAGCAGCAGCTGCCCAGCACGTGCGCGTGCAGCACACGGCCGTGGCCCGTTAGCGGCCCGCGCTGTTTTTTTTTCGCGGATCTTTTTCTTTTCCCGCTGGACAAATTTTCAAACGGCAATATCTTTTGAACCGTAAGTCCGTTTTCGGTGATTCAAATTTCTAAATCTTCGTCTCGACGAGCTCTTTCCGGTCGTACTGATTTCATCTCATTCCGAAATATTTCTATGAGGTGCCATTTTGTACGTGCAATCCGGAGTCCGTGGAACGGGGCTATCACTGCCCTCCGCCGCGGAATCATCCCGACCTTTCCCAAACCCGGAGGATCCCCGTCTTCGAAGGCAAGCTAACCCCTTGCTATAAACCGTCCACCAATGTTTGTTTGTTGTTTTGCTTGTTGCCTGCCGAGTATTATATGTCTGTCTGCTTATTGTTATATTGTTTGTGCCTGTCTACTGTTATTATCACATGTCTGTTTGTTGTCCGTACTTTTACATGAGCATTGTATTGCTGCATATGACATGTTGCGTTTTAAATTATTGCACCTCTTTATATGCGTATCTGTGCAACACTCCCATTTCCGGGGCAATGGCAGGGTCTCCCGCCTCAGCCGAGGAAGTGGGGGAATTATTACAACTGTGCGTCTCGCTTTGCGGGGCTTTGTTTGGTTTTTTCAACTTCTTCAACGCCGAGGTGAGGTGCGGACGAATGTCGGCTTATGATCCTCGGGGTTGGGGGCATTCGTGTTAGTTGCCTTTGTCCCACCGTCAAATATGGTTGGCATATGTCATCCGGACTGCGATGCTGGGAGCTGACTTTTCCGCGGTTCTTTTGCCGAGATTGCTGACACCACGTCGAGGTAACCTTCGAGTGGAATGGATGCTCTCTCATTTTTATGAGTGCTTTTCGGTTATTCTTTACAATGACACTCACACTTCCGGGGCAATGGCAGGGTCTCCCGCCTCAGCCAAGAAAGTGGGGGAAATATTATGCTTTTATTGTAATATTTCATCACTAACCCCCGAGTGACACCGGCCGGGTCTCCCGCCACCGTCACCCGGGTATTATTGTTATTATTGATCTGTTGTTTGTTCATGCAAGTTTTATGTTGTTATTGTTATGTGCTATGCTTGTGTTGCTTGTTGTTTGTTGAAACTGATACTTGCAGGTTGTTGTGTTTGTTTATCGTGATTGTTATGTTGGACTAACCCCTGTTGTTTGGACTTGTGATGTTGAAACTTGAATAAATTAAAACAACCCTCCAAGCTTCGATAGGGTCAGTCCATAGTGCCACTAATCTGAACATTGAACGCACTGCCACTGTCGCTCACATGGGCGGGCCTTGGCCTACGTAACCTATCGAGCCTCCTTTGACGCCACCCTTTTGGCAAGTCTAGTCGGTTACCATAGTTGGTCGGGGCTAGTCTTGTGAAGGTTCCGGAGCTAGGCGTCGCTCATCTGTTGGGGACGTGCCGGATTCACTTCTGCATAAGGCATAGAGTTATGTCGGTGGCTATACAGGGAGTGTCTTGGTAGCGTGAACGGTCGGGTGAGTGTATCTTGCTGAGTTCGCCTTAAGGATGTTGTCCTAAAGTACCGGCTTAGTGTGGTGCACTTAGGTGGGTGGTATTTGCAACCTCTCGAGAGTGTCTAATCTAGATGTCTAGCCTTGTTCCAAGGATATGGAACAACAGTTCAGTATCGGTCACACTGTGTGTCCTCGTCGAGTCCGGAGGATTAAACATAAGTATTGTTTGAAGGAAAGATGAACAACCTGATTCACTAAATGAACAATAAGTTGATGCAGGGAATGTTACTTGAGACGTGATTGTGAACCAAGTTTAGGGATGGCGGTGTGATGCGTTGGGGAGCCTATAGTTAGGCCAGAGCCCACATCAACCGAGCATGCCCAGAGTGGAAAGATGAGGCCAGTGGCCTAGCAGTAATCACAGGTGATGTTGTGTATTATTTGGTACCCACTGGGTACACCCGTCTTCTCGTCACAGGTAAGCTCGTTGTATGATTGCCGGTGCACGATCCAACCCCACCTGGCTTGGACTCTGCACTGGTGATACCCCATTGTTTGCCTATGCCATGTTTTGCTTGTCAATGCCATGCTACTTTTATGTCACGTATCTAGAATACACCTTGACATGTTGTAGGATTCTATTTCCAGTGTTTACATTGTTGCATGATTGTTGGATTGTTTGTGGTGAGGGGCGATACTTGCTGAGTGCATAATAATGTACTCACGGGCCTTGTGATTGTGGCCAGGTTTTGTCGAGGATTCATCTTCTACCTTAGCAAGGAGATGGAGCAAGAGCGTGCTAGGATCAGTAGCCCAGCCAGATGCTGTGGAGTGGAGCCGCTCCAAGCCGCTGCCTTAGTCGTTTTCCGCTGCCAGTTAAACCCTGTCCTGAGCCATGCTTGGCATGATTTCTGTAATGCCTTGATGGCCTTGTAAACCATCTGTAGCACTTCTTGTGCCTGATTGTGCAATGATTTCCATTATGTTGCACTGTCGTGACGTGCGGCCAGATATCCTGGGCTGGCGCACGGGACGACCGCCTCTCTGGTGATTTGTTCCAGGGAGGGGTGTCACACAATGTCTTGGTCAAGATGTAGCCCTTGACCTGGGGCGCGACCACCAGAGCGAATTTGCCCGGGTAATCGACGCGGGGCGGGTGGTCTTGACGGCTCCATGTGATCGGCTGCTCTGACCAGTCGAGCCACTGGGGCACGTCTGGCAGAGTCGCGTGGACGGCGCGCCGTATGACCTTCTCCTCCCACCTGGAATCGAGGCCGACGAAGGTGTGGCCCATGAAGCCGGCAGTGGGTGGCATGCCCTGCTGCTGCTCACCGTCGTCGTCTCCGTCGGGTGCCCGCTTCTTGGCACCGGTCTTGGCCTTGATGATTTCTGCAGTCCAGCTGCACTCGTCAGTGGTGTGGCCGGCTGGCTTGCCGGGTAGGCTATGATACCTACACGGCATGGCCAGAATCTCCGTGGCGGTGAGCTTCTTTCGCAGGAAGTTGCCGCGTTGGCTCTTGAAGCCGCGGCCCCCCGCAGCTGTGGCGCCTACAAGCTCGGAGCCGCCGTCACCCTTGCGTTTATGAGCGCTGGAGTGCTTGGCCTTGCTCTTGTTTTTGCCGCCTTTCTTCTCGTCGTCGTCCTCCTCGGAGTCATCCTTGGTGACGTCGGAGTCGGCGTACTTGTGCATGATGGCGAGTAGCTGGCCCATCGTCATGTCACCCTTGTGCGAGCGCCGCAGCTTCTGCTTGAGCGACTCGAAGGTGGTGTTGTCCTCAAGGTGGGAGTGCACCGTGTCGACGCTGAGGTGTTCTGCCGAGTTGATGAGGTCGGCAACTCTTCGATACCACTTTCTAGTGGACTCGCCCTCCTTCTGGACGCAGCGCTTGAGGTCCTCGACCGTGGCCGGACGCTTGCAGGTCCCCTCGAAGTTGGTGACGAAGAGCCTCTTCAATTCGCCCCAGGAGTTGACGCTATTCCTGGGGAGGTTGTTGAGCCAAGTGCGAGCCGTTCCCTCAAGCATGAGAGGAAAATAGCGCGCACAACAGAGCGAAGACGCGTTCTGGATGCTCATGGCGGCCAAGTAGTCCTGGACCCAAGTTTCCGGGTTCATGGCAGCGTTGTACTTGGGCGCCTCTCTCGGTCCTTTGAAGCTGCTAGGGAAACGCTCGCCTCTGATGGCGGGTCCAAAGCATCTAGGGCCGACGTCGTCGTCGTCGTTGCTGTTGCGCGTCGCCTCGGCGCGCTTGTCGTTGAGGTGATGGCGTAGATCCGGAGCGGAGTGATTGGAGCGCGCCTGCGCCTGGTTGTTGTTGATGGTGTGCCGGGCGTCGTTGCGGGCGAGCCGAGGCGGGTTGCCTCCAGCCCTCGCGTTGCTCGACACTGCCGGCTCCTCGTGCCGACTGCGTGGCGGCGGTGGGGCAGCGTCACGCCTGGGGGAACCCTTGTTTCCCTGGCTTCGGTGTGGTGCTGAGGCCGTTTTCTCGCTGGGTGGCGATCTAGAGTAGAGCTTGCCGTCAGATTGCGACATGTTCTCCTGCAGCTCCAGCGCCTTGTCCACCAGCTTGCACCCTTTGCTCCAATAGGGGTTGTCCTTGACCCGGATCCTCTTGAAGAGAGAGGCGGCTGCAGTCATGCAATCGACTGGGGTGCCGAAAATCGCGAGGTCGGCGTCGTCGTCGTTCCGCGGCTGGGGTTGAGGACGAGGCGGGTTCGGAGGCGGCCGCGGCGCCGGAGGCGGCATCGTCGGGCGACGCTGAGGCGGACTTGACTCGAGCCGCCGGGCTGAGCCCTGCGGCACTCGTCGCGCTGCCTTTCCAGCTCTGTCTCGCGTGCGAAGGCGTCGTCGAGCGCGCGAGTTGGTGCATCAGGACTAAGCCGCGACTTGCGGTTTTTGGGATGCCGAGTGACCGCGGAGAGTGCGGTCGACTGAGCATCGACCTCCAGCTCCTTCTGGCGGATCTCCTCCTGCTGAAGGGCCATCTTCCGGCGCAGCTGCTCGAGCTGTGTCGCCTGGTCGACGACGTTCGCCGGCGTGATCGGGGTGCTGAGCGGGTCAGCCGCCCGACCTGCTTGTCCTCGCAGGGCGGCGAGAGATTCGTCGCGTTGCTGCTTTTCGTGAGCCTCCTGCTCGCGGCGTGCCTGGTCGCGCTGCTTCTGCGCGTTGGCCTCTGCTGTGGCGGCGTTGGTTGCCGCAGGTTTGGCGGCAGCAGAGTTTGCCGCCTCGCCCGTCATGTAGATGTGGGCGGGTGTTGCCGTGCCATCCGAGGCCAGATCGGTCGAGCCCTCCGACTCATAGTCGAGAACGGGCAAGATCGACCCGGTGTCATCGTCGTTCGAGATCTGGACGGTCTCGGCGGATGGGGCGGGTGCAAAGTGGTTTGCAGCCGCGGCGTCGACAGCGGCTTCGTCGAGCGGGTCGACGGGGGAGGAAGTACCATTGTAGTTGTTGGCGACTCCTTCCTCATCCGAGCCGCAGAAGCCGACGTAGGCGGTGACGGCGGTCCCGAACGGGATAGCCATCGCGCGAGTGATCGGGGCGTAGTTGGGCCTGCCCCAAGTGTGTGGATCGGCGACGTAGTTGGGCCTGCCTCCGTGCTCGAAGTAGCTGCCGGTGACGATGTCACCGCGACCCGACATGGCTTGAGGGCTGAAGTAGATGCCAGTGCCGGGTTCAGGACTCTCCATGAAGTAAATTCCAGCGATCGCTGGCCCCACGGTGGGCGCCAACTGTCGTGGGGTAATCACGGCAGATGCCATACGGGGTGGCTTAACTCGGGTGTGAGCCAGGCGACGTAGGATTCACAGAGAGGTTGCACACAGAGTTTACCCAGGTTCGGCCCCTCTGTATGAGGTAAAGACCTACTCCTGCTTGGATGTATTTGGACTTGAATGGGGTGTACAATGGTGTGCACACCAGAGCTTGCGGGTGCTCCGGAGGCTATGGAATGAGATGAGTCTGCCCCTAGGGTTGCTCCTTGCCGGCTTTATATAGGGAGCCGGCTAGGGTTTACAGGGAATGACGGGTTCTGCTGGCGGCGCTAGCTATCCTGCCTACAAGTGCGGCTTCGTGGAGCGCACTCTTCGGGATACACAATCGCAGACTGATTCGGAGATATCCGCTGCCGCCTCCCCGAGCCGTCATACCGGGATCCTCGGGGACCCGGTATCCTGGAAGATGTACATCGGGTGGGCTTTGGGCCACCCGGCCTTGACGGCCGACTCGGGGTCCTGGGCCTACCCGGTTGGGCATCTCCCCATCAGGTGAGGAATGGCTGCGCCCAAGATGGCACTTCCCGGATGGCGAAGATGCTCTCCTCCGTCGGCACAGCTGCCGAAGAGGAGGCAGCCCTCGGGTCCAGGTAGATGATGGATTCGGTGTCTGGCGATGGCTTGATTGATGGCTTGCGCAGGTGCTCGAGGGAGATGCCGGGTGGGATGGCTTGCCGGGTGGAGCCGATCCGGGCTAGCGCGTCGGCTGCTTCGTTGTTGGCGCGCGAGACGTGGTGGAACTCGCACCCTTCGAAGCAGCCGGAGAGTTGCTGGACGAAGAAGCGGTAGGCGGCCATGTTGGCGTTCTTGGCATCCCAGTCTCCAGAGACTTGCTGCACCACCAGGTCCGAGTCCCAAATATGTTAATCTAGAAATTTTATTGTATATCCTTTCTCAAATTTCTCCCATGCGCAATATTGATAAATTTGCAAAAAATATTCGCTCTTTGTGATACTTGCTGCTTTTATCAAAGCATCCCAACTATCTCTAGTTCCATTATTCATATTTGCGAGTCCTTTGATGTGTTTATGTTTGAAGTTTATTAATATACAATATGATAATATTGATCTATGTGCTATTTTTTCTAGTAAAGATCTTATTGGTATATTTTATATCCTTTTGGATATCCAATTCTCTTATTTAGTAACTAATTTTGTGTGTGCATGTTTGTTTGTGGATGTATATCATCATGATTGTTGTCTACTTAGAAACTCATATACATGCTCTCTAGTTGTTATCCTAATTCTTTGGTGCCACTTTTTTATTCCTTTTTGATTCTTTGGTGGCTCCGGAAAGAATTTGCCTTATGAGTATGTGTCTTATTTTATTGCATTTTTGTGGACTCATTTTTTTCTTGTGGAGATTTTTTAACTCATGCTTGTGTTGGTGAGCATGTTGATTTCTATTTGCAATGGTTATGACACAAGTTTTTCTTTTTATTGAGCTTGTGAACCTATTTATCATCTAGTTGGTTGAAATCTTCTTTAGTTAGTGTGTGTTGAAAAGACATACTTTGCACTATGCTTATCATATTTTTGAGACTATGTTGATGTTTAATGCTCACCATTGTGTCTTATAAAATGTTTTGCCATGTCACACACACATCATTTTGTTGGGCCTTTATCTATTGATGTCAGAAAAAAATCCAAAAAAAACTCAAAAAATCCAAAAAATCCCAAAAAAATCCAAAAAATCCCAAAAAAATCCAAAAAATATATTTTTCTAAAAGCTGGAGATTTTTTTTGAATTTGTTGAATATTTTGAATGTTTTTGATTTTGTAGAAAAAATATTCTTTTTGAAATCACTTTTTACTCTTTTGGAATTTCCCGAATCTGTTGTATAACGCATTTTTTCGACGTCGTAACAAAAGTTATGGACGTTTTACTTTTTTTCTGTTTTTCGCAAAAAAAGTCAAAATTTATATTTCAAAATTTCTATACGAACTGGACACTAAAACCTAACTATATCTCAAAGGATTTTATTTATTGAAGATTTTATCATTTTCTCTTTTTTTTGCAAAACTGAAAAGGTGATCCACGGGGGGGGGGCGGGGGGTAGGCATGCATGAGAGGTAAAAAAACCTCGATTTTTTTATTTTTGAATTTTTTGGGATTTTTTGAAACTTTTGAATCTCCATTTGAAACTTTAGAAGTTTTTGAAACTTTTGAAATTTAAAAGCACACATATGTAACACATTCCACGCATATATACATACAAGCCTTAAGAGGCTTCATATGATACATATATCAATAAGAACTTGAGCAGCACAAGGGTAGCTGGACTGAATAGAACGTGCTTTGGTTGGAGCAATTTGAGGATGGGTGACCTAGCGGGAAGTCATCAATTCAAAAAATCCAGAAAAATTCAAATAATTAGGATTTTCCAAATTATTTCATTTTTTTGTTTTTTCCTGATTTTTTTTACTTTTTTTTGCATTTTTTGCATTTTTTGAATATTTTGAATTTTTTGAGAATTCAGTGGCGCATATAGTGTTGGAAAGAATCAAGTAAGGATGCAAGAGTTTTTTGAATTTTTTTGAGAATTCAGTGGCGCATATAGTGGCGCATATTCTGTATTTGCCTTTCTTACTCTTGCATCCTTACTTGATTCTTTCCAAGGTTGCTTAATTCATTATATAAACCCTCGTAAAAAAGATTGTCATCAATTACCAAAATGGGGGAGTTTGAAAGAGCATGGTGCCCCATGTGTGGTTTTGGTAATTAATGACAATCCATATGAACTAATGGTTGCATTGTGTTTATACTTGTAGAGTGTGTTCATAGAAAATGCTTGAAAACCATATGTTGGTTTCAAGGTTGTAAGGAGAAGATTAAGTTGATGACCAAATGTTGAAGGTGTGATCCGAAGAATGGTCATGATGGTGTTGAGGATATTTCAAGTATGTATTGAAAAAGAAAATTGTGTGCACATTCATGTTTACCTTCAAGACATCATCATAATGAAGAGAGAAGAGAAGATACAAAGTTGATCAAGACAAAGTGCTTAGAATGGATTCAATTGATCAATACACAAAGCTAGAAGATATACCAAGTGGGATCATGTGATCTCATGATATGGTAAGCAATTGTCCATATAGCTTTGTGAACTAACCCATGATCTATGTGTGTGGTATTTCTATGTTGGGTTAGGTATCTTTCCATGGGCTTGCGTCAAAAGGAAGATTTTATATAACCCATGGAGGATGACGTCAAGTGGTGATCGTCATCAAGGGTGTGATGTGCAAGTTAAAGATGAGCATCTAGAAGAGATTATATGCTTGAATCTTGCCACCCATATGAAGATTATGGTCAAATGAAGATGTGCATAAAAGAGGCTCTCCCATAATGGTGTATGTGGAGCAATTTGCGAGTCTTCACCGAGCAAAGTGCAATCAATAAATGTGGTCCAACTTGAGGAGATCAAGATTGTCATCATCTAACTCAAGTGGATTGTGCAAGGCAAAGGTATGATCTTGATAGGTTTTCTATTTTACCGGTCTCATGATGTTAGTTGGGAACTGGGTTATAGGATAGATAACGTACTATCTAGAGAGGCTCTCGAATGAGTAACTTGATTGTATCGTTCGTAGAGAACTCAAACCCTTACATACTTGGCATGATCTTTCTTGATTCTTATTTGGCTTTTCACTATGTGAGATTTTGGAGCTTGTCATGATCTTCAAGACAAGATCAAATTCATCAAAAACAGATTTCGTATGAAAAACTTGTTGCGTTTTTTATTTTGAAGGTTTTGCCGGTTCTTCATTTTAGAGAGGTCAAACCTCTCTCCTCTTGATTTATCCTCCTTTTTTGATATTTGATGTTTCTCCGTATGAAGAGCTAGATCTTGTTATTAGCTTTAAAACAAGCCCAAATTCATCGAAAACGGAATTCGGATGCTTAAGATATGGCCGTTTTCGTTTTGGTGTTTCTGCAGTTTTCAGGGGGCGGAAGTTCCGGACCTTAGGCCGGACATTCTGGCCCCGGATATATCCAGTCAAATATCCGGCCCCTATACAGTGAGGAGCACCTCAGGATGTAAGTGGCTGCGTCTCCCACCGAACCCACTTGCGCCGCCCGCGAAAAAATGTCTAAACAGCCTACACGGAAGCCCGCTAAACTTTGGTGGCGTATGTGGTATAGCCCACAAAACCCAGTGTTGCCAGCGGCGCTAGCCGTGCTCCTTTCATCTGCAACGGTGGCCGACGGCCCGATGCGTCGCCGCCATCCTAGTAGTGCTCCGCTTCTTCTCCATCCGCCCCAGCGCCCCCTTGCCTCTACCTTCCGGGCACTAGCCCTATTCTGCTCGGCCCTGGAGGCCTGGACTCTGGGCCAGACGCCATGCTTTAGCTCGAGGCTCTGAGCCTCTGACACCTTCCTCCAGCTATGACACACAGATGTTATCTTATACTTTCTACGGTTGATGTGGCCGTGAGGCTGCCCCTCCCTGATTCAGTTATTATTTCTAATCAAGAACCGATATTGCTTTCTAACTTGGTTCCTCCTAAACTGTTGTTTCAAGTCAACAGAACATGGCGTTTTTGGCAATACTTATTGCGGGCAGTTTTTTTTTTGCGGCTACCCATTACAGACAGTTTGATTATGTGCTGAGTTTAATTAGAGCGGTCTCCAGAGTGTGCGTGTTCATCGACTCATCCAACGAGAATCGCAGCAGAGCTGCAACGGAGCAGGAACATGACATTAGTGCGCAAAGATGACCAGAGAGTGGCCCGCATCAAGCGAGAAAGAGATATCACATCGCGGCGTTGCGGAGCCGTTTAACCGCAGAAAGCCGCCAGGCACATTGCGTGGACACAACAAAACCCACCAAACGGATATACGGTGGAAGGGGCTACGCATGCATCGTCCGACGAGCGCGCCACTTACATCCCTAGGAGCACCACGCGCGTCCAGGGCGCCCAGGTTGCTCCGGAGGCTCCGGAACTGCTCCGGTAGTTCTGGGGTAAGTTGCGAAAATTCCGGCCCACGCAGGAAAAACTGCCCCAACGGTTGAATTTGGTGGGGACCTTTTTAAGGGGTCTTCTTCCCCAATGGTTTCCAAGTTTTTTGGCAGCCCTTGTTTCTCTCTCTCCTCCATTGTTGGGCACCTCAAAAACTTGGAGATCTCTCTATTCCCCCAACCAAAACCTAATTCCTTTTGGTTAAAGAGAGAGGAGATCTAGATCCACATTTCTACCAAACCATATCTCTTCTATGTGAAGGGAAACCTTGGGATCTAGATCTTGGGATTCATTTGTTAAGTTCTTTCTTGTCCTTCCTCTCTCGTTCCTCCATAGCACTAATTGTTTTGGTGGGATTTGAGAGTGAAAGATTTGAGCACCTCTTGTGTTCTTGCCATTGCATTAGTTGCATCGGTTTGAGTTCTCCACGAAGATTCGTGGAAGTGAAAGGTTGTGAGCTTGTTACTCTTGGGTGCATTGTGTGCTCTAGACGGTTGGTGTTGTCGCGGAGCTCTTCTTGGTGTGAAGCTTTGGGCAAGCTTCAGGAGCCTCCAATTGGGTTGTGGAGATTGCCCCGGGGAAATCCTAAAGGTTTGGTCAACGTCTTCAAGTCGACCTCGTAGTGGATTGAGCTCTTCCCCAGGAAGGGGCTCAAGAAGAATAGGGTGAGCACAATCGTACGTTGGAGTGTCTTGGTGGCTCCACACCCCTCCAACGAAGACGTATTTCCATTGGGAAGGAACTTCGGGAATTACATCGTCGTCTCCACTTCTCTCGGTTATCTCTATAACCGACCTCTTTACTTGTGTATTTACTTTGTGATAGCCATCGTGCTTGAAGTCATATATCTTGCTATCACCTTGTTGTTCATCTTGTTTATATTAAGTTGTTGTTGGTGCACATAGTTGAGCCTAGTTGATTTAGGTTTTGTGCTTGATAAATTAAATCCTAGTTTTATTCCGCATTTATTCAAGCATAAATCGTAATTATTTTAAATCGCCTATTCACCCTCACCCCCTCTAGGCGACATCCTTGTCCTTTCAACAGGTTTGAACCGGAAGCTGGCACACTCATTATTGGTAGATAGATGTATTTCTTCCAGGATGAAAACTAGAAAGTTACATGTTGATTCTGATATAACATGCATCAACCAAGAGCTTCCAATCATATATAACATGCAAATTAATTAAGATATAATCACATAAAAGAGGACAATATAATCCTTGGAGGGTAATTAGCTAGTCAATCAATTTGTAAAGGTGAGTGTTGATTGTTTTCATTAGGAACAAGTCAACGATTTCTTTTTTATTTTAACAGCGAAAAAAACTGTTTCTAAAAATGATAGATTTTATTTGCTAGCTAGCCACGCCGTCGCCAAAGCCCAAAGTCAAAAATTATGAAGATTCACGCGAGCGCACGTGCTATGTGTGTGGAGTACAAGCCTTTGTGCGTTTATACCATTTTAGATGTCAACAAGAGCTTCCCTTATACGGTGGTCTCAATCTCGTTGCCTTAGCAATGTGGGACTAAACATTTGCCATGGGTTTAGAATCTTCAGGTCTTTTTAAGGGCCACAGTCTCTCAAATGGGCCACATTCTCACCACCGTCCATGGAGTCCCCTGCAAGCACTACTAAACCGGTCCTTAAATTTAATTACATGTTTGCCCGTCGATGCTGTGACGACCCGGCGGCGACCGAGTGCAAATAAACATTTGACTGAATGGATGAATTATATGAGATTGTCTAGAAATGCTTGACACGCATGAACTGACCAGATGAATTAAATTAGTCATACATGGAACGTGAATAAAGAAGAAGATTGTGTTAAATCTATGCAACCTAATGAATGAAACTGTTATACATTTTTTGTTAACGAATCACGTTGCCGCAATTCAAGTTGTTTGAAACGAGGGTCTAGTATATGAAAGAGTTCATTACAGGTTTGAACCGGGAGCTGGCACACTCATTATTGGTAGATAGATGTATTTCTTCCAGTACCAAAACTTGAAAGTTACATATTGATTCTGATATAACATGTATCAACCAAGAGTTTCCAATCTGATATAACATGCAAATTAATTAAGTTATAATCACATAAGGGAGGACAATATAATCCTTGGAGGGTAATGAGCTAGTCAAGCACTTTGTAAACGTGAGTGTTGATTGTTTTCATTAGGAGCAAGTCAACGAGTACATTTTTCTCTTATAACAACAAAAAATACCGTTTCTAAAAATGATAGATTTTATTTGCTAGGCTAGCCGCGCCGTCGCCAAAGCCCAAAGTCATAAGTCGCGAATATTCACGCGAGCGCACGCGCTATGTGTTTGGAGCACAAGCCTTTTTATATTTGTACCATTTTAGATGTCAACAAGAGCTCCCCTTATAAGGTGGTCCTAATCTCCTTGCCTTAGCAATGTGGGACTAAAAGTTTGACATGGGTTTAGAATCTCTAGGTCTTTTTATGGGCCACGGTCTCTCAAATGGGAAACATTCTCACCACCGTCTATGGAGTCCCCTGCAAGATGTACTAAACCGGTCCTTTAATTTAATTACATGTTTGCCCACCGGTGCTGCGACGACCCGGCGGCGACCGCGTGCAAATAAACCTTTGACTGAATGGATGAATCAAATGAGATTGTCCAGAAATTCTTGACATGCATGAACTTACCAGATGAATTAAAATAGTAATACATGGAACATGAATAAAGAAGAAGATTGTGTTAAGTTTGTGCAACCTAATGAATGAAACTGTTGTACATTTTTTGTTGACATGAATCACATTTCTGCAAGTTAAGTTGTTTGAAGCTAGGGTCTATTATATGAAAGAGTTCATTACAAGATCGGGGACCGCCTCCAAAGACATGTTTGAACCGGAAGCTGGCACACTCATTATTGGTAGATAGATGTATTTCTTCCAGGACAAAAACTAGAAAGTTACATATTGATTCTGATATAACATGCATCAACCAAGAGCTTCCAATCTGATATAACATGCAAATTAATTAAGATATAATCACATAAGGGAGGACAATATAATCCTTGTAGGGTAATTAGCTAGTCAAGCGCTTTGTAGTGAGCGTTGATTGTTTTCATTAGGAGCAAGTCAACGAGTTCTTTTTTTTCTTAACAGCGAAAAAAATCGTATTCTAAAAATGATAGATTTTATTTGTTATGCTAGGCGCGCCGTCGATAAAGTCCAAAGTCATAAGTCGCGAATATTCATGCAAGCGCACGCGCTATATGTGTGGGGTACAAGCATTTGTGTGTTTGTACCATTTTAAATGTCAACAAGAGCTCCCCCTATAAAGTGGTCTCAATCTTCTTGGCATAGCAATGTGTGACTTCTTCATGTCTTTTTATGGGCCACAGTCTCTCAAATGGGCCACATTCTCACCACCGTCAGTTTTCTCGGCCGAAATCCAAATCCTACTCAAGGGTACATCCTTGGTGTTGCTTAGGCATCATAGACTGCATGATCACCATGCATGTCGGATCGCCCCTACCTAGCTGAGATGACGGCGGGACCAAGGTTACTAATCACAAAATGTCTCTTCTGTTTCCCATAGCACAAGTTATCTTATTGTGAATTCTTAGAAAAACTCATGTTGATTTTGATATTTACAAGTCTTAGCATGTTAGCATAGAGTTAAATATCACTTCACACTAGATGCATCCATATATATCCAAATTGATCACTACATAAATGGTGGAATTAAGTACACTGAGGAAAGGCAGCCAACAATAACCTTTTTGTTAATGTTGCTCAAACTTGTAGATAGAAACGATTGGAATAACTGCAACACATTGCGAGGAACATAGTTTCTGCAAGGTCTCTTCAGAAATCAAACCCAATTAAACAACAATGGAGAAGTACACAGTATAAAAACACTATTGGCACACTCAAGAACAATAAACATAACAGATTGACAAGGCTCCAAAACTGATGGGAAATTATTTGGGATAAATGGCATAGAAGTTGAAGATTGACAAGTGATGGTCCATTTCATCATCTTCTTTCATTGCCTCTCTTGTACGGCCACCACTTGCTCAAGTCAATTTTTGTGACGATCTTTTCTTGAAATTGCTGCCCAAATGAAGCTTACTATCAAGGGCCAAAACATCATCGCTGTCTGGATGATGAGAATGCGTGCGAATGTCATCCATACTGGATTTCCCATTCTACGAAATAAGGCTCTAGCTACAAATAGTCCTCGCAAGGGGTCTATGTATGCACACAGACCTATAAGAGAAGCCACCACACACACTGCAATCGAAGTCATATGAGCAATTGGGTCCAACATCACATATAGGCTTAGCACAAAAGCTGTAGCCAAGCTTGTGACTGCGCAAAATGCGAAGACTACAGCTATGTCGATGTGCCTAGAGCGCAAAGGCACATCGACCCGATCGTTCCCAGAGTACATGAGGTTGATGGTAGCTAAACCAGAGCAGGCGAACGCCAGTGAGTTGGCCCCGATGAATGCATCGAAAGCATACCTCGTAGAAAGATTCGGTGTGCCATTGTCACTGTAATACCCTGGTGGAGTGAAAGTTGCAGCAAACGCCACAGTCGTCATTAGCGCTGACCCAATGGCCAAAATTTGAGATGAATTTGTGAGTTTGTTTGATTCTTTCTCTTCGTCCTCTACTTGGATGTACTGTTTTTCAAACTGATCCAATCGGTGATTTCCATGTTTAGCGCAACAATATATTAAAGCTGCATTCATCACAAATCTGGGGTTCTGCAAAAGCAAACATGAACTTCATGTCAGCCATATGAACTACTGCTATTTCATTTCCCTTTGATGGGAGCAAATTAAGCCAGAACTGATAGGGAAGAAAGTATATTACCCATGCAAGAAAACTACCAGCATGAATCTTACTCTGTGATAGATCTAGAGGAGTTTCCCCCTTCCAATTAGTTATATTTAACCGCACTTCCTGATTCCCTAGGAGCAAAGAAAAGATGTCCTGATGACCAAGCTTTATACTATTGTGTAGTGCAGTGTCTCCTTCTTTGTCTTGCATATTCAAAATCCACGATAATGACGGGGTTTGGCAAGCAAGTGCGACTATATTCCATTTCTTCTTTTCGACAGCGACATGAAGGAAAGTTCTTCCCTTGATGTCGCGCACACCAGCAATGTAGGGACACTTCTCTAACATTTTGACAATGGCCTTATTCACACCTGTGGAAGCAGCAATGTGTATAGGAAATAGTCCCAGATCATCTGATTGATACATTGGAGTTGTGTTAGCTTGCAGCAATGGTTCAAATGGTGTGCCTGAATGCCAAACACCACGGTTCCATGGGAACCAACTATGGAAGATAACTTGTGGCACTGGCAAGAATGGCATGGTTGAATGCCAAAAACGGTGAAACCATTCATCCCACGGACGGAATATCATGTAGTGTACACCTCTTGGTTGTAGAATTGATGTTGCAAAGTGAAGGGGTGTGCTCCCATTTCGGTCCTTTTGTGCAGTAAGTCCAACGTTCCATTCCAGTAGCGTTTTTGCCATCACTGCAAAGAAAAAAGTAATGATCACTTGCTATTTTTTGCCTCCTTAATTTTTGCAAAAATTATAATATTACACCACTATCATACTCATTATGAATAATTAATCATGTCACCATGGGTGGTTGGCATCAGGGCAGAGTTCATTAGCCACACCATTGGAAGATGGCATGACGATTTTTTTCAAGTTTTAAACTAGGAGCATATGATATAGCACGGTTCATTTTCGACACCACCAAGTATGATATCACGATCAAGAATTATAACCGTGTGCAACCTAGTGAATTTCAGATAAGTATTGCTAAACATTTACTACTTCTATGTCCAAACAGATGTTTTCAAAAAGATTTACTACTTCCATGTGCAAACAGATGTTTTCAGAAAAGCCCTTACGTCAAATTTAAAAGAATTAGCACACATGCTGGTGAAATTGCGTGGCTACGCATAATACAAGTCAATATAACCTTATTGTGCAAATAGTAACCATAGCCATGTCAATGTGATAAATTATCTAGGAAATTTCCGTAAATCATTTGGTTAGGATGAGCTCCACATATTTTATTCTTAAATATAATAACCTGAGATTACATAACATTTAAATGGCCCTTTCTGCTATGCCTCCATAAATTCCATGACAGAAAAAATACAGTATGACAAAAACGTAATATAATGGCATGTCACCAACAATGAGGGTGTCAAGTTAGCTCATCCAGTGTGGCACCCTTCCTTTTGCAGTATTGCTTTGCCAGCCACTGATAATACCAGCATGGCGAAAATAAGCCATTATATTTTCGTAACTAAGTTCAGAGAAGGTTCATTTTGTAATTTTCTATTATTGGTAGAGAAAAATATCACCCTTTCATAAGATTATTAGACAGGAACACAAGTTTATAGTAAACAGTCAAATAATACAAATATCATAGATCAGATAATGGGTATGATTTTATGTCAAATATAAAGTGCACAATGTTCTTCACACAAAAAAATTGTAGCTCATACTCCAAGTGGATGGGATTTAACATTCAATGAAATACAATTTTGAAGATATATGTTGACCTAATTTCGGTTGAGATGCAAATGTATTATTTTTTAACCCAGTTTGAACATTGAGTCCAACATTTCGGTTTTATCAGTATCCTGTGCACGAATTATTATTGCCACATGATTATTATTTGAGAAAAATTAAACAAAGTAACATAGTCATATTAAAGTGGCCGGCTGGTGTATAGTGTAGTTGCACCCAAAGTTTGTTTGGACATTCATCGGTCGCTTTTGATCTAATGGCTGCCAAAACTATTACACATCTCATGAGGTAGTATAGAGCACCTCCTAGAGTTTGCTCTAATACCTTTTAAGCCATGCATGTACATGGGAAAATTAGCTACGGTGCTCGTGGTTCTGATTAGTATGTTTGGATAAGCTAATCATTCTAGTCTTCTTTCTCATTAGAGGGAAGGTGGCATTGCGATTCATCCATATACTGAAAACGATAAAATCGTACCGTTTATATTGTTCAGTAGCTTACAAATCAATAACTATTCTACCTATGGCTTCACGCAAAGCAACCTTAATTAGCAACATATCGTACTTCATTATATAAGTGTCTCTCAGACGACCTCTTTGTGTTTTTTTAGCTTGGTAATGTCCTATATAGGATGTTGAGGTATGTGATCTCAGTATGGCATGTGCTAAAAGCCCACCAACTCTTTGGTGTCAGTCATGACATCCATAGTAGAACCTGCTTAATTAATTCAGACACTTCAAGATCGACAAAGTAAATTGGAGAAACTAGAAAAGAAAAGAAGACAAAGCTAGGTTCGTCGCACAAACAAGAAGCAAGCAAATTCAATATTGAATTCTCCCTCCAATAGTTGTACTTCGCTTTTTATTGAGCCAGGCTGTAGTCCTTAACATCATTCTCGCAAAAACCACCCACCTGTTTTTTAAACTTGGAAAGAAGATAAAGCTAGGTTCGTCGCAGAAACAAGAAGCAAAGCAAATCCAATATTGTATTCTCCCTCCAATAGTCGTACTCCGCTTTTTATTGAGCCAGGCTGGAGCCCTTAATTCAAGCATTCCGTTAGGACGATGGGAATCCGATTTTTGTACAACAACTAATCCAACGATGGTGCTGCATGCAGCGGGCGTGATGAATGGTTCAGTTGATGCGTCGTATAGATATCGGATATATATTTTCATACGCATAGCATCGTTCCTATCTGAACTATCACTTTTCCCGGTTAGCTCCCTTAACATGCTTTTGTATGCTGAGCCTCTCCGGACCTGTCTCCGTTTCTAGCTCATTTCACTGTTACATTTGCAGATTCCGTTAGGACGCCCGCAGGAAAAATTGGTGCGTGCATGTCACTCGTTTCAGTTAGTCGAGTAATGAAAACGAGATTGTGTGAGAAACAAACACAATTTCAGAATGCCTAGCATGGAAAACCAAATTAAGGGAGCTAAGCGAGAAGGGTACTAGTAGTTTAGAGATCGAGTGGTAATGCCAGTTTATCTAGTTTTTCTATGCAGTGCTAGTCTAACTTTACATATGGATTATTCCATTACAGTTGTTTAGCTTGTCCCTATAGTCCCAACTCCAAATATACATCATGGATAGCATGGTCATGGGAGTATTATCCATATTCATCAACGACAAGGGATAGAGTTAACAAGCATATATAAATAAATATCAATGGAATTGACATGTTACCTTGGCTACGAAGAGCAGCAGCGTGCAATGCGTTTTGTCCATCCGGTCCAGTATACGAGAGATACCCACCGCTTTTCTGATACAGTGTATGCGCAATGTCAGCCAGGTCATGCAAGGCGGCAAGGTACAACGGCGAAGTGCCGCTGTCTTTCGGAAAACAAGCCAATTCCGAATCCGCCTCCATTAGCAGCCCAACAATATGATCACTCCCAATGCGGACAGCCTCATGCAAGGCCGTCTCCTTGCGCTGATTCTCCGTCCTCAGAAGCTCCTTGAGCCTCTCTCCGGCGCCGTCGTCATCACTTGTAGCTAGTGCGAGGAGATGGGAGACCATACAAGATCTCCCGGCCCTGGCAGCGCAGTGGAGGGGCGTGTCGCCATTGTTGTTGACCTTGTAGAGGAGGTGTCTGGCCTTCCCGTGGATGAAGTCGGCGCATCGCTTGTGGCTGTCACCGTTGCCGTTGGTGGCCACCACGTGCAGCGCGGTGTCTCCTTCAGCGGTGACGCCATCTAGGACTAGGAGCGAGAGTGACACTGCACTGGAAGCTCGCCGCGAGGTCGCGACGCTCACATCAGCGGTGACGCCATGCTCGAGCAATTCAAGGAATGCTCGAGTTGGCACCCCATCCCCGTCAAGAAGAATGTGCAGTTCTCCGCAGGAACCGGAGAATGAGGCTGCCAGCAGCTGTGGATCCATGGACTCCATTGGTGTTCTCCCAAGATGCACTATTTACTTGGCAAAATGCTCAGCTAGCTATGCTTGTAGCCTTGTACAAGGTGCCTGATAACTAAGGCAAGCGCCAAAGTTAATTTCATCATAAAACAAAGCAAATTATTCCATGATCCGTACTACATATGTGCAAGAGCCAAGATGCACCTTGTCTAGAACTTTTTCTTTCATTCCAGCACAACCTACCTACGGGTGCCATACCTTTTGTGCTGTACTTAAATGTTTAATTAGCCTTTGAGCCTAGTTGAGCTTATAGCCTCTTTAATTTCGAGGATTACATGAGTGTAAGAACAGCAGAAGTTCCTCTTTATTTTGTTAAAATACAGAACTGTAAGAATAGGAAAAGTGTAGAGTTACAATTGCTATGGGTTTTTTAAATTCAGTAGCATTACATACATCGAAATCTACACCAAAAGAGGATTTATTACATAATAAGAAAATATAAGACTCTTTCTAGTAAATTTGTGTTATAGCAGAAATTCTTATGAAACCCAATTTAAACAAATCACTTGAAAAAATAGCACATATTAAAATTAATCACATGCTAGATCTAGCCGCAGACGAGCACACGGTGGAGGAGTCACGCCGGCAGTGGGACAATTTGTTGTGCCCCCACTGGAGCAACACCTCCCCGCTGGTGCCCGCGCCGGTCGAGCTCGGGGACCATAGTCGTGCGCCGGGCTCCGTGCGGCTGACAACGATGGCGGCTGAGGCACCGAGGTACGATGCCAGCTGCGTCCCCTCGGGACCCCTTCGCCGCCAAGATTAGATGATTTTGGTTCTCTGCAAATCATTACACCAAAAGATGGTGTTCTATGAAAAAAAGTTGTGTGGTTGTGGTTTTGCGAAAAAAATGACCACAACAAACCGTGTTATGTGCAATTTTCTTTGCATCTGCAGGTTATATGAGTGGGTATATATGAACATAAGAACCTTTGGCTCTGGCTAAGACTCGCCATTTCATTATGTAGGCGTTCGGTTGGCTAATTTAATTATGGACGTCGGGTTGGTTCGGCTAAACACCCGTGCGATCGGGTCTGGCTCGACCCGCCTAAGGTTTGACCACGGGCCTAGTTTAAACTGGCCCTGGCTAAACTGGCACAAAGTAAAACCGGTCCGGCTCTGCTTCACAAGCTGACTAGGACACGCCATGTCGGACTGAAAGTGGGACCCACCAGTCAGGACGGGGTAAAAAAAATAAAAGGGGGGTAAAAAGTGGTAGAAAGTTAGTTAAATGGGGGTAGTTTTGAGAAATTTCTGTTAAATTGAGTATAATATGGCACAAAATTCATCTTAGGGGGTAAAAAGTGGAATTCACTCCTTTGCATTTGACCAACCACTTTAGCAAGATGGAGGATATAAAATTGGTTCGCATTGCCAAAAGCAAAACCTCCAAATATGTAGATATAATACATGTACAGCTTCCTTTTGCAGAAAAATTGTGTTCTATAAAATATTTTTATCTCTCCCCACAATATAACAAGAGGCCTCGTATAAGTATATTGTATGTTTCATATAATTTTACCTGTTGTGGTGTCCTTTATTTTATTTTATTGATATGTTATTCATTCTACTTCATATACTCCATATAGTATTTTTATATAAATTCCAACTGCAACGCGTGGGGCATCCTTCTAGCTATGAGAAAACAACAATTAATTCATCTGCTTTACCAGCGAGGCCCTTACAATGTAACTTTCTGGCCAAGGGTTCAATAAATTTTGAAGTTAAGTTCAGACTTTAAAAACATCGCTTGCAAAAGGATAGAATAGTACTACTAATTTTCTAAAGACATCAATACCATTACTTGATGGCAACTGATACTGCTTACCAGCAGCCGGGACATATTCAACTTTAGAATGTTCAGAGAGTGACCACAAAAACATTATAAGGTTGTAGCATTGATATGATCAGCAAACTACCACTAGTGCATAATTGCCTATAGTGGCGTGGCAAAAACGCTACTAGTGGTGTGTATGTGGCACGCCACTACTATCACGCCACTGATATTTGTTACTAGTGGTGCGCTAGCCCCCATGCCACTGGTAACAGATATTAGTAGCGTGCCACCCAACCCACACGCCAGTACTAGTTAGAATACTAGTGTCCTGTCCTCGAATTGGCACGCCACTAGTAACTATTTGTGAATTTTAAAAAATACACGGCCGGCGACACGCGGTTGCCGGCCGCCTATCGCTCCGCCGTCTACGGTTTTGCCGCCTCCGGTGTGATGCCTCCCTGTTCACCAGTGATGCAGGCTGTGGTGGACCACGAGAAGTCCCACGACACCGAGCGCCATCGTCCTCGAAACCGGCCGTTGAGGTCGTGGCTGGCTGGGATGGCAGCGTCGCTGCGTGTGGGTCGGCGTCGTCGAAGCAGAGGAGGCCGGAGGGGCGTGTTGTCGGGTTGGCGGCGGTCACCTGTTGGTGGAAGCAGGAGCTCAAAAATGAGAGGGACAGCGGTGAGCGGCCGAGCTTGGGAGCCGGCGGAGACGGCGAGCTGGGCGGTCGCAGCGGAGGCTGGAGCTAGTGCATGTCAAAGGAAGGGAGCTGGGGAGAAGTGAAGAGAGAAGGGGAGAGAGGAAAGAGAGAAGTGAAGAGGGAGGGAGAGAAGAAAGGCTAAGCAGAGAAGAGAGAAGGAGAGCTGTTGGATTGACATGACGTGGACGGTCGAGATCGGGTTCTCTGGGCTGATCCGCGTGCGTTTCGTGTGTGTCATCTGATTGGCTGTAGACTCGTCGCCACAGATCGGGTCCAAGTTTTTAGTGATGTGCCCATATATATAGGCACGCCACTAGTAACCCAGTCATTAGTGGCATCCCATATTAGCCCACACGCCACTAGTATTTTAACATCGAAATTTACAACGTCCAAAACTCCATTTTCTCGGACGAATTTTGCAAATCTAAAAACATCGAAAACGACCTTTGGTCGTTGAAATTTGGATGTAACTCTTTGTGTAGATACTTTTTCATGTAGAACTCACCTCAATCCGAATTCGTATGCAAAAGTTACGGCCATTTTACCGAAACTGCATGTTTTTGCCAATTTTTACTGAGTAGATCCAATTTATTAGTGGTGTGCCTATTATTGACTTAATAGTGGCACGCAGCGTAATGAGCACGCCACTAGTAACGGGACCATTATTTTTAATTTCAAACAAATTGGTCCCATCCGCCTCCAGGACGGCCGGCACCGCCGGCGCCCCACCACCTTCACGCCGCCACTCCACCGGGCCTCAAGCGCCGGCCACCGACCACGCCGCCCTGTGCCCGCCACATGCGCCACACCGCCTTCGTGAGCCGCCGCCGCAGGGCACCTCCCCTGCCCACCGTCTTTGACGGGATGGGCGCCGCCACCACCGCCGGCGCCGGCAGCAGCGGCGGCAAGGGCCTGACGACGTTGGCCTTCTAGGGTTAGAGGGGAGGGGACGCCTCCGGAGCCGCTCTGGAGGGGAGCGACCCGGGAGGGTTTCTCTGGGACATCTCCTGTATTTATTTTCCTGTCCAATACAACATACATAGCAATTAGCGCTTGGTTTAGCTCAAGTAAATAAACATGGTACTATACCAAAAAATTCATGAATCATAGCATTTCTGAATCTCCAATCGCCAAACAATCAAAATTTGGCACATG
Organism: Poa pratensis; assembly: GCA_947311845.1. Taxonomy (NCBI): domain Eukaryota; kingdom Viridiplantae; phylum Streptophyta; class Magnoliopsida; order Poales; family Poaceae; genus Poa; species Poa pratensis. The sequence continues at coordinate 39,346,329 of CAMZMU010000098.1, forward strand.
AAGCATCACCCTCCTGGATATTTAAGCATTCACTCATTGATCATCAGGATTACAGTCACAACAGATAGGTAGCTTACAAGAAAATCTAGAGTTTTGTTGAGCCATAAACACCACTAGCCATCAGAACAGCTAAAAGCCCACCAACTCTTTGTTGTCAGTCATGACATCCATAGTAGAACCTGCTTAATTAATTCAGACACTTCAAGATCGACAAAGTAAATTGGAGAAACTAGAAAAGAAAAGAAGATAAAGCTAGGTTCGTCGCAAAAACAAGAAGCAAGGAAATCCAATATTGTATTCTCCCTCCAATAGTTGTACTCTGCTTTTTATTGGGCCAGGCTGTAGTCCTTAATTAAAGCATTCCGTTAGGAATCTGATTTGAGTTCCAATCTGATTTTTGTACGACAACTAATCCAACGATGCAGCGGGCGTGATGAATGGTTCACTTGATGCATCGTACAGATATCGGACATATATTTGTCGTAGGCATAGCATCGTTCTTTATTGAGGTAATAGCACTCGTGATACAAATACTTGCGATGTGCGTGCAAAGTCGTACAATAACTTGTAAAATGGGGTTAACTGGTCCAAAAGCAAAATTAGTTTAATGAACACGTTGGCGGCGTTCTTTTTTGAAAACACCCCTACAATGTGCGGTCATAGCTCCCCTTACGGGTGGGTCCCACATGTCAGTAGGGGAAGAAATAATAAGTAAAATTATACTCTCTCCGTATCAAAATATAAGAACACGCACATGACAAGCGAAGCCTCAAACATGACGACGACTTTATTACACACGGTCAAATTATCTGAACGGCGCTGTTGTGCGTCCCTTCAGTCAGCGGCCGTCGAGGCGAGTTCCAGCATCAGCTGCCTGTCCTGCTCCTGGACGACGACGGGCACCATCGCGCCATGCATGCATGTATGAAGGGGCGGCGCTAGCATGTCCTGCTCTTGTACAACGACGGGTCCAATCGCACCATGCATGTATGAAGGCGCGGCGCCATTTTGTCTGCCGACGGTGATTAGTTGCGGCATGACCATGAGGTCCATGGCGTTGTCCGGTGCGCGTGCTGCTCCACATCGTCTCGGCTCGTCACGGCCATCGTACGACCCCTGGCGTCAACGAGGCAGTGACTCGATGACTTGACTGACCAATAAGGCTGCAGCCAGAGGTTTTGATCCCCTCGTCATGCACTTTATCCTGCTAATCATAATTAACACCACGTTCTAGTCCCAACTAGTGGCTTAAGACTACTCATAATGGGAAGAGTAACATGAAGTAGTAACATACACATTAACATAAGAGTGATGTCATGCAAGTCTACATTAATTAGGTTGTAAACTCACATTACATTGAAATATGTGATGTTCCGGTACTACTTATGTTATTTCAACCTACTCTCCTCATTAATTACTTGCCACATCACTTTTTTTGCTTACGTGACATTGAAGTTACTACCTATGTTACTCCCACTATGGTTACTCTAACACGGGGCTCTGAAAAAGAAGTTTGAGACAGAGCTACTGGGCCCTGCATTCTCTCACAGTGCAAAGCGCAAATCTCTTATCCCTGCAACTGCAAGCGCCAATAGTACTAGTGCATTTTTCTTACAAATGTCTTTATAATTACGGCTGCACTGACGAGATGTTAATTAAGTACTACAATAAAAACTAAGAGTCTGGCCCGAAGTTTTTTTTTTTGAACAAGGATATATTATTGATTCAGCAGCATTTTACAGAGACTTGCGTGCACTCAGGCACCCTAGACACTGAAGTTACATCTGAGTTTAGACAAACTCCAGGAGCCGAACTTACACATCTGAAGCTTAAGAGTTAGCTTGGCTTGATGATGAGCTTTGAAACTGAGGCTCCTTGATATGGGAAAGGCTCTTGTTGCGCCAAATGAAGAGCAGGCTGGAATATTTGCAAGCTGGGGCCTTATTGCCCAATGATCTGGGCATGGAGTACATCCTGGGAGGCTGCTCCTGTTGCCAAAATGGATAACAGGGAGATAACCTTCGCTAGCTGACATCCCCATGCTTGAACATGTCTACATCTGTTTGACAAAAAAAAATAACGCGGGGCGTGCTAATATACCTAAATACAGTACAAATAAAAGATATAGAGAAACAAAATTATTAGATCCTTTAGGATGCGCACTGTGGTCCGCTGGCGTGGCCAATATGACTTCTACGACGTGGAGTTCTGGTTTACGGGGCCTCGAAAAGCTCCCGCTTAATTACGTCCGCGGGTCAAGCCTACATACCACATCCGATTAAGCTGCTGCAACGGTCATCGTCTTCAAGTCTCGCCCTCTCTAGGTAGATGGTGGTGCTGAAGTGGAAGGGTGGAGCGGTACGCCGTCGCTCAGGCAATGTTTACCTGTATCCCTCCGGCTTGTCGATGTACGATGATGAAGATGTGGGCGGCCTTTGCCTCGTCAGAGGTTGGCTTGGTGGTGTCCGCCTTGTTGGTGGCGGGCTGGGTGACTTGCCTTTGCCTCGTCAGCAAAGCAAGTGGTAGTTTGCTTCATCAGAGAAAGACATGCCACTCGAGTGGCCTTGCTCATCGGCGGACGGACGGTTGACGATAATGTCGGCGTTGATGTCGGAGTAAACTCTATGATTCAACTGTGGTAGCAGCAACATCGATTGTAGATGATGACCCTCATGTAGCAAGCTTAATTTGAGTATGATTGGTCTGTTTAACTGTTTCGCACATCGATCACTACGTCCTCATCGTAATCATCCCGACCCGCGTTGAATCTTTGTTTTTGAGTTCGGCGAAGTACAGAAAGACAGATTACACCTCAATCAAGCAGGTTCTCAATCAGTCTCTCTTCACCTACGAATGCAAGGGAGGAATCATCGAAAAACTTGTAGAAAGACAAACCAAGTGAAAATGGTTCGCTTCTCCCACAAAACAGATTTATGTTGCCTGCAGCAGCCGGAAAACAGTGTGACGGAGGTCTACTACGTGATCTATCAGATGTGGCAGTACGCACGGGAGAAAGATAGCTTGCACAAGCAATCTCAAGTCATCAAACGGGCCACGCTGTGCCAAAACATCATGCAGGCGGCGCGGCGAAGCGCATTGTTTGTCTAGTACTCACTCGGTTCAAAAATAAGTGTCTCAAGTTTGGCAAAAAGTGAATGTATCTATACATGAAGACGGAGGGAGTACATGATTGTTCTCTTTGATCTATTACAAGATGTCATCAGAACAGTACCCATATGTTCATGCCTATTATTTTTCAGTACAAAGTCAACACTCAACACCCAGAAATTCAGCAAGTTCCTTAATCGGCGGCCAAGCTAAGCTGTCAATTGAAGGAAGCGAAAAAGAAAATCAACTTGCCCCTTATAAAATGCTGGCCAATTCTCGCTAGCAAACAAAAAGAGTCAACTAGTCCAAGTTACAGTTTGTGAGCGCTCGATCGACATAACAGAGCATCCTCCAGGCTAGAAAAAGAAGTCAAATCTTCAGCTCACACTGCATATATATAATATGGTCAAATGTCAATGGTTCCTATGCGTAGCGCCACCCAATCCCATCATTCCCATGTGCTCCACATTTTTTGTTTCACATTCCACCTAGCCCTCTCACTCGTCACCTCGCCATTACTTTTTTTTTTTAAACGAAGGCAAAAGCTTTGCCTTTTATATTGATATAGAAGGAACAAACATGACACGGCCGAGGCCGAACAGTAAAACAGTAAAACGGGTACAAGAGAAAACTAGATCACCCTATCCCGTCCACCTTCTCAGAAAGGAAGATAGTCATTCCTTCAAGGCTCAGTCAACTCCGCGAGCTTTTTCGCGCCGGCGAGGATCCAGTTCCTGCCTTCGTCTTTGATGCATTGCAGCAGCACATTTGGCATGGTGAATTTGTTGTTGAAGATCCGGGCATTCCGCTCCTTCCAGATTTCCCAAGTGATGAGGGTGATTGCCGTCTTGAGACCTTGTCGAGAAGCCGAAGCTGTCTCGGAGATGGCCTTCTAGTAGTCGAGAACCGTTGCCCTAGCCGTGCACAAATCAATCGATAGGGTCGGACAGTGAAGCCAAGTTGCAGCGCCGCACCAGATCCGTTTGGAGTACCGACACTCGAACATGAGGTGTCTGGCAGTCTCAGGTTGGCATCTGCAGAGCTGACAAGTGGGCTGATGAGGCCACCCCCTAATCGCCAGACGGTCCGATGTCCACAGTCTGTTCTGGACAGCCAACCAGGCGAAGAAGGTGCATTTGGGGGAGTCCAAGTCTTCCAAACAAGCCCCATGAAAGAGCAGGAGGAGGCACCACCGATGAACTGCGCTTTGTAAGCAGAGTTCGTCGTGTAAATCCCATTTGTCGTGAGGGTCCAAGTGATGTTGTCTTCCGTGCCCGGGGTTAATGTGATGTCCTGAATAAGTCCCGAAAGGTGAACATACTGCGCGATATGGTCAGCGGTGAAGTTGGCGATATTTAGGTCCGTGATCCACTTGTGATCGGTGAGAGCATCTCTGACGCATCTCATCTTCCTCCGAGAGGCCTCATACAGATCCGGAGCGATGGCCCTTGGGGGATTCCGTCAAGCCAGGACGAACCCCAGAAGGAAGCCTTTTCCCCATCCCCCAACGTCACCTTGGTGGCCGCATTGAAAAGATTCCTGTCGACGTCTTCATTTGGAGTTTCAGTACCCACCCAAGGCTTGTCTTCCGAAGCCCATTCATGCCATAGCCAGCGGAGGCGGAGCGCTCTGGAGAATTTCTCCAGGTTAAGGATTCCCAGACCACCAAGCTTCTTGGGGCGACAAACCTTGTCCCAGCTAACCTTGCACTTGCCCCCACTGGCCGTCTCACTGTTGTTCCAGAGCATACCTCTTCTTAGTTTGTCGAACGCCTTCGGTGTTCTTTTGTCAGTTTTGATGGCCATGAGAAGGAAAATTGGCAGCGATGTGAGGACCGACTTGACGAGAGTCGTACAGCCGGCCTTGTTGATGAATTTTCCTTTCCAAGGCTGCAGGCAGGAGGCGACCTTGTCGATGTAAGGTTGCATGTCAGCACGGCAGATCTTCCCAAGGGAGAGAGGCAGTCCCAAGTACTTGATTGGAAACGGCGCCCTAGTAGCGTGGAAGTCAGCGAGGATGACGTCGAGGTCAAGGTCAGAGCATCTTATCAGCGAGATGGAGCTCTTGGTAACATTTGTGACCAGCCCGGTCACCGAACCAAAGTGCTGCAGCGTAATGGCTAGGTTGGTGACATCACTCACCGAGGGTACCAGGAAAATAGCCGTGTCGTCAGCGTACAGAGAAACCCGAAGCGAGGCCAGCCTGTCAGGAATGGGTTGCAGCCCAGCCCAGCATCAGTACCTGAAGATTCACGCGAGCGCACCTGCTATGTGTGTGGAGTACAAGCCTCTGTGCGTTTATACCATTTTAGATGTCAACAAGAGCTTCCCTTATACGGTGGTCTCAATCTCGTTGCCTTAGCAATGTGGGACTAAACATTTGCCATGGGTTTAGAATCTTCAGGTCTTTTTAAGGGCCACAGTCTCTCAAATGGGCCACATTCTCACCACCGTCCATGGAGTCCCCTGCAAGCACTACTAAACCGGTCCTTAAATTTAATTACATGTTTGCCCGTCGATGCTGTGACGACCCGGCGGCGACCGAGTGCAAATAAACATTTGACTGAATGGATGAATTATATGAGATTGTCTAGAAATGCTTGACACGCATGAACTGACCAGATGAATTAAATTAGTCATACATGGAACGTGAATAAATAAGAAGATTGTGTTAAATCTATGCAACCTAATGAATGAAACTGTTATACATTTTTTGTTAACGAATCACGTTGCCGCAATTCAAGTTGTTTGAAACGAGGGTCTAGTATATGAAAGAGTTCATTACAAGATCGGCGACCCGCCTCCAAAGACAGGTTTGAACCGGGAGCTGGCACACTCATTATTGGTAGATAGATGTATTTCTTCCAGTACCAAAACTTGAAAGTTACATATTGATTCTGATATAACATGTATCAACCAAGAGTTTCCAATCTGATATAACATGCAAATTAATTAAGTTATAATCACATAAGGGAGGACAATATAATCCTTGGAGGGTAATGAGCTAGTCAAGCACTTTGTAAACGTGAGTGTTGATTGTTTTCATTAGGAGCAAGTCAACGAGTACATTTTTCTCTTATAACAACAAAAAATACCGTTTCTAAAAATGATAGATTTTATTTGCTAGGCTAGCCGCGCCGTCGCCAAAGCCCAAAGTCATAAGTCGCGAATATTCACGCGAGCGCACGCGCTATGTGTTTGGAGCACAAGCCTTTTTATATTTGTACCATTTTAGATGTCAACAAGAGCTCCCCTTATAAGGTGGTCCTAATCTCCTTGCCTTAGCAATGTGGGACTAAAAGTTTGACATGGGTTTAGAATCTCTAGGTCTTTTTATGGGCCACGGTCTCTCAAATGGGAAACATTCTCACCACCGTCTATGGAGTCCCCTGCAAGATGTACTAAACCGGTCCTTTAATTTAATTACATGTTTGCCCACCGGTGCTGCGATGACCCGGCGGCGACCGCGTGCAAATAAACCTTTGACTGAATGGATGAATCAAATGAGATTGTCCAGAAATTCTTGACATGCATGAACTTACCAGATGAATTAAAATAGTAATACATGGAACATGAATAAAGAAGAAGATTGTGTTAAGTTTGTGCAACCTAATGAATGAAACTGTTGTACATTTTTTGTTGACATGAATCACATTTCTGCAAGTTAAGTTGTTTGAAGCTAGGGTCTATTATATGAAAGAGTTCATTACAAGATCGGGGACCGCCTCCAAAGACATGTTTGAACCGGAAGCTGGCACACTCATTATTGGTAGATAGATGTATTTCTTCCAGGACAAAAACTAGAAAGTTACATATTGATTCTGATATAACATGCATCAACCAAGAGCTTCCAATCTGATATAACATGCAAATTAATTAAGATATAATCACATAAGGGAGGACAATATAATCCTTGTAGGGTAATTAGCTAGTCAAGCGCTTTGTAGTGAGCGTTGATTGTTTTCATTAGGAGCAAGTCAACGAGTTCTTTTTTTTCTTAACAGCGAAAAAATCGTATTCTAAAAATGATAGATTTTATTTGTTATGCTAGGCGCGCCGTCGATAAAGTCCAAAGTCATAAGTCGCGAATATTCATGCAAGCGCACGCGCTATATGTGTGGGGTACAAGCATTTGTGTGTTTGTACCATTTTAAATGTCAACAAGAGCTCCCCCTATAAAGTGGTCTCAATCTTCTTGGCATAGCAATGTGTGACTTCTTCATGTCTTTTTATGGGCCACAGTCTCTCAAATGGGCCACATTCTCACCACCGTCAGTTTTCTCGGCCGAAATCCAAATCCTACTCAAGGGTACATCCTTGGTGTTGCTTAGGCATCATAGACTGCATGATCACCATGCATGTCGGATCGCCCCTACCTAGCTGAGATGACGGCGGGACCAAGGTTACTAATCACAAAATGTCTCTTCTGTTTCCCATAGCACAAGTTATCTTATTGTGAATTCTTAGAAAAACTCATGTTGATTTTGATATTTACAAGTCTTAGCATGTTAGCATAGAGTTAAATATCACTTCACACTAGATGCATCCATATATATCCAAATTGATCACTACATAAATGGTGGAATTAAGTACACTGAGGAAAGGCAGCCAACAATAACCTTTTTGTTAATGTTGCTCAAACTTGTAGATAGAAACGATTGGAATAACTGCAACACATTGCGAGGAACATAGTTTCTGCAAGGTCTCTTCAGAAATCAAACCCAATTAAACAACAATGGAGAAGTACACAGTATAAAAACACTATTGGCACACTCAAGAACAATAAACATAACAGATTGACAAGGCTCCAAAACTGATGGGAAATTATTTGGGATAAATGGCATAGAAGTTGAAGATTGACAAGTGATGGTCCATTTCATCATCTTCTTTCATTGCCTCTCTTGTACGGCCACCACTTGCTCAAGTCAATTTTTGTGACGATCTTTTCTTGAAATTGCTGCCCAAATGAAGCTTACTATCAAGGGCCAAAACATCATCGCTGTCTGGATGATGAGAATGCGTGCGAATGTCATCCATACTGGATTTCCCATTCTACGAAATAAGGCTCTAGCTACAAATAGTCCTCGCAAGGGGTCTATGTATGCACACAGACCTATAAGAGAAGCCACCACACACACTGCAATCGAAGTCATATGAGCAATTGGGTCCAACATCACATATAGGCTTAGCACAAAAGCTGTAGCCAAGCTTGTGACTGCGCAAAATGCGAAGACTACAGCTATGTCGATGTGCCTAGAGCGCAAAGGCACATCGACCCGATCGTTCCCAGAGTACATGAGGTTGATGGTAGCTAAACCAGAGCAGGCGAACGCCAGTGAGTTGGCCCCGATGAATGCATCGAAAGCATACCTCGTAGAAAGATTCGGTGTGCCATTGTCACTGTAATACCCTGGTGGAGTGAAAGTTGCAGCAAACGCCACAGTCGTCATTAGCGCTGACCCAATGGCCAAAATTTGAGATGAATTTGTGAGTTTGTTTGATTCTTTCTCTTCGTCCTCTACTTGGATGTACTGTTTTTCAAACTGATCCAATCGGTGATTTCCATGTTTAGCGCAACAATATATTAAAGCTGCATTCATCACAAATCTGGGGTTCTGCAAAAGCAAACATGAACTTCATGTCAGCCATATGAACTACTGCTATTTCATTTCCCTTTGATGGGAGCAAATTAAGCCAGAACTGATAGGGAAGAAAGTATATTACCCATGCAAGAAAACTACCAGCATGAATCTTACTCTGTGATAGATCTAGAGGAGTTTCCCCCTTCCAATTAGTTATATTTAACCGCACTTCCTGATTCCCTAGGAGCAAAGAAAAGATGTCCTGATGACCAAGCTTTATACTATTGTGTAGTGCAGTGTCTCCTTCTTTGTCTTGCATATTCAAAATCCACGATAATGACGGGGTTTGGCAAGCAAGTGCGACTATATTCCATTTCTTCTTTTCGACAGCGACATGAAGGAAAGTTCTTCCCTTGATGTCGCGCACACCAGCAATGTAGGGACACTTCTCTAACATTTTGACAATGGCCTTATTCACACCTGTGGAAGCAGCAATGTGTATAGGAAATAGTCCCAGATCATCTGATTGATACATTGAGTTGTGTTAGCTTGCAGCAATGGTTCAAATGGTGTGCCTGAATGCCAAACACCACGGTTCCATGGGAACCAACTATGGAAGATAACTTGTGGCACTGGCAAGAATGGCATGGTTGAATGCCAAAAACGGTGAAACCATTCATCCCACGGACGGAATATCATGTAGTGTACACCTCTTGGTTGTAGAATTGATGTTGCAAAGTGAAGGGGTGTGCTCCCATTTCGGTCCTTTTGTGCAGTAAGTCCAACGTTCCATTCCAGTAGCGTTTTTGCCATCACTGCAAAGAAAAAAGTAATGATCACTTGCTATTTTTTGCCTCCTTATTTTTTGCAAAAATTATAATATTACACCACTATCATACTCATTATGAATAATTAATCATGTCACCATGGGTGGTTGGCATCAGGGCAGAGTTCATTAGCCACACCATTGGAAGATGGCATGACGATTTTTTTCAAGTTTTAAACTAGGAGCATATGATATAGCACGGTTCATTTTCGACACCACCAAGTATGATATCACGATCAAGAATTATAACCGTGTGCAACCTAGTGAATTTCAGATAAGTATTGCTAAACATTTACTACTTCTATGTCCAAACAGATGTTTTCAAAAAGATTTACTACTTCCATGTGCAAACAGATGTTTTCAGAAAAGCCCTTACGTCAAATTTAAAAGAATTAGCACACATGCTGGTGAAATTGCGTGGCTACGCATAATACAAGTCAATATAACCTTATTGTGCAAATAGTAACCATAGCCATGTCAATGTGATAAATTATCTAGGAAATTTCCGTAAATCATTTGGTTAGGATGAGCTCCACATATTTTATTCTTAAATATAATAACCTGAGATTACATAACATTTAAATGGCCCTTTCTGCTATGCCTCCATAAATTCCATGACAGAAAAAATACAGTATGACAAAAACGTAATATAATGGCATGTCACCAACAATGAGGGTGTCAAGTTAGCTCATCCAGTGTGGCACCCTTCCTTTTGCAGTATTGCTTTGCCAGCCACTGATAATACCAGCATGGCGAAAATAAGCCATTATATTTTCGTAACTAAGTTCAGAGAAGGTTCATTTTGTAATTTTCTATTATTGGTAGAGAAAAATATCACCCTTTCATAAGATTATTAGACAGGAACACAAGTTTATAGTAAACAGTCAAATAATACAAATATCATAGATCAGATAATGGGTATGATTTTATGTCAAATATAAAGTGCACAATGTTCTTCACACAAAAAAATTGTAGCTCATACTCCAAGTGGATGGGATTTAACATTCAATGAAATACAATTTTGAAGATATATGTTGACCTAATTTCGGTTGAGATGCAAATGTATTATTTTTTAACCCAGTTTGAACATTGAGTCCAACATTTCGGTTTTATCAGTATCCTGTGCACGAATTATTATTGCCACATGATTATTATTTGAGAAAAATTAAACAAAGTAACATAGTCATATTAAAGTGGCCGGCTGGTGTATAGTGTAGTTGCACCCAAAGTTTGTTTGGACATTCATCGGTCGCTTTTGATCTAATGGCTGCCAAAACTATTACACATCTCATGAGGTAGTATAGAGCACCTCCTAGAGTTTGCTCTAATACCTTTTAAGCCATGCATGTACATGGGAAAATTAGCTACGGTGCTCGTGGTTCTGATTAGTATGTTTGGATAAGCTAATCATTCTAGTCTTCTTTCTCATTAGAGGGAAGGTGGCATTGCGATTCATCCATATACTGAAAACGATAAAATCGTACCGTTTATATTGTTCAGTAGCTTACAAATCAATAACTATTCTACCTATGGCTTCACGCAAAGCAACCTTAATTAGCAACATATCGTACTTCATTATATAAGTGTCTCTCAGACGACCTCTTTGTGTTTTTTTAGCTTGGTAATGTCCTATATAGGATGTTGAGGTATGTGATCTCAGTATGGCATGTGCTAAAAGCCCACCAACTCTTTGGTGTCAGTCATGACATCCATAGTAGAACCTGCTTAATTAATTCAGACACTTCAAGATCGACAAAGTAAATTGGAGAAACTAGAAAAGAAAAGAAGACAAAGCTAGGTTCGTCGCACAAACAAGAAGCAAGCAAATTCAATATTGAATTCTCCCTCCAATAGTTGTACTTCGCTTTTTATTGAGCCAGGCTGTAGTCCTTAACATCATTCTCGCAAAAACCACCCACCTGTTTTTTAAACTTGGAAAGAAGATAAAGCTAGGTTCGTCGCAGAAACAAGAAGCAAAGCAAATCCAATATTGTATTCTCCCTCCAATAGTCGTACTCCGCTTTTTATTGAGCCAGGCTGGAGCCCTTAATTCAAGCATTCCGTTAGGACGATGGGAATCCGATTTTTGTACAACAACTAATCCAACGATGGTGCTGCATGCAGCGGGCGTGATGAATGGTTCAGTTGATGCGTCGTATAGATATCGGATATATATTTTCATACGCATAGCATCGTTCCTATCTGAACTATCACTTTTCCCGGTTAGCTCCCTTAACATGCTTTTGTATGCTGAGCCTCTCCGGACCTGTCTCCGTTTCTAGCTCATTTCACTGTTACATTTGCAGATTCCGTTAGGACGCCCGCAGGAAAAATTGGTGCGTGCATGTCACTCGTTTCAGTTAGTCGAGTAATGAAAACGAGATTGTGTGAGAAACAAACACAATTTCAGAATGCCTAGCATGGAAAACCAAATTAAGGGAGCTAAGCGAGAAGGGTACTAGTAGTTTAGAGATCGAGTGGTAATGCCAGTTTATCTAGTTTTTCTATGCAGTGCTAGTCTAACTTTACATATGGATTATTCCATTACAGTTGTTTAGCTTGTCCCTATAGTCCCAACTCCAAATATACATCATGGATAGCATGGTCATGGGAGTATTATCCATATTCATCAACGACAAGGGATAGAGTTAACAAGCATATATAAATAAATATCAATGGAATTGACATGTTACCTTGGCTACGAAGAGCAGCAGCGTGCAATGCGTTTTGTCCATCCGGTCCAGTATACGAGAGATACCCACCGCTTTTCTGATACAGTGTATGCGCAATGTCAGCCAGGTCATGCAAGGCGGCAAGGTACAACGGCGAAGTGCCGCTGTCTTTCGGAAAACAAGCCAATTCCGAATCCGCCTCCATTAGCAGCCCAACAATATGATCACTCCCAATGCGGACAGCCTCATGCAAGGCCGTCTCCTTGCGCTGATTCTCCGTCCTCAGAAGCTCCTTGAGCCTCTCTCCGGCGCCGTCGTCATCACTTGTAGCTAGTGCGAGGAGATGGGAGACCATACAAGATCTCCCGGCCCTGGCAGCGCAGTGGAGGGGCGTGTCGCCATTGTTGTTGACCTTGTAGAGGAGGTGTCTGGCCTTCCCGTGGATGAAGTCGGCGCATCGCTTGTGGCTGTCACCGTTGCCGTTGGTGGCCACCACGTGCAGCGCGGTGTCTCCTTCAGCGGTGACGCCATCTAGGACTAGGAGCGAGAGTGACACTGCACTGGAAGCTCGCCGCGAGGTCGCGACGCTCACATCAGCGGTGACGCCATGCTCGAGCAATTCAAGGAATGCTCGAGTTGGCACCCCATCCCCGTCAAGAAGAATGTGCAGTTCTCCGCAGGAACCGGAGAATGAGGCTGCCAGCAGCTGTGGATCCATGGACTCCATTGGTGTTCTCCCAAGATGCACTATTTACTTGGGAAAATGCTCAGCTAGCTATGCTTGTAGCCTTGTACAAGGTGCCTGATAACTAAGGCAAGCGCCAAAGTTAATTTCATCATAAAACAAAGCAAATTATTCCATGATCCGTACTACATATGTGCAAGAGCCAAGATGCACCTTGTCTAGAACTTTTTCTTTCATTCCAGCACACCTACTACGGGTGCCATACCTTTTGTGCTGTACTTAAATGTTTAATTAGCCTTTGAGCCTAGTTGAGCCTTATAGCCTCTTTAATTTCGAGGATTACATGAGTGTAAGAACAGCAGAAGTTCCTCTTTATTTTGTTAAAATACAGAACTGTAAGAATAGGAAAAATGTAGAGTTACAATTGCTATGGGTTTTTTAAATTCAGTAGCATTACATACATCGAAATCTACACCAAAAGAGGATTTATTACATAATAAGAAAATATAAGACTCTTTCTAGTAAATTTGTGTTATAGCAGAAATTCTTATGAAACCCAATTTAAACAAATCACTTGAAAAAATAGCACATATTAAAATTAATCATATAACTCAAACAATTCACACACTGAAAATTCCTAAATATTTCTCTGAAAGATATTTCTTAATCCATCGAATTAACGAAGATTGAAGAGCTCATGCACTTGCGAGAAGAGAAAAATTTGCACATAACACCACTTGTTGGAGTCATTTTTTCGCGGAACCACAACCACAAAACTTTTTTCACATAACACCATTTTTTGGTGTAATACATTTGCAAAGAACCCAAATCATTCATTTAAGCAACTTAACAATAGATCTGACCTCTGGGATCCGCCATCGGTGCTAATGTGGGATATGATTGGCCTCCTCATTTTGCCAACATGGAAATGATAGTTCCCGAAAAACAAAAAATAGCACCCGGGCGGCCCCGTCCGCTCCTCTCACCCCTCCTCGCTGCGCACCCGGCGACGCTGTCCGCATGCTAGATCTAGCCGCAGACGAGCACACGGTGGAGGAGTCACGCCGGCAGTGGGACCACTTGTTGTGCCCCCACTGGAGCAACACCTCCCCGCTGGTGCCCGCGCCGGTCGAGCTCGGGGACCATAGTCGTGCGCCGGGCTCCGTGCGGCTGACAACGATGGCGGCTGAGGCACCGAGGTACGATGCCAGCTGCGTCCCCTCGGGACCCCTTCGCCGCCAAGATTAGATGATTTTGGTTCTCTGCAAATCATTACACCAAAAGATGGTGTTCTATGAAAAAAAGTTGTGTGGTTGTGGTTTTGCGAAAAAAATGACCACAACAAACCGTGTTATGTGCAATTTTCTTTGCATCTGCAGGTTATATGAGTGGGTATATATGAACATAAGAACCTTTGGCTCTGGCTAAGACTCGCCATTTCATTATGTAGGCGTTCGGTTGGCTAATTTAATTATGGACGTCGGGTTGGTTCGGCTAAACACCCGTGCGATCGGGTCTGGCTCGACCCGCCTAAGGTTTGACCACGGGCCTAGTTTAAACTGGCCCTGGCTAAACTGGCACAAAGTAAAACCGGTTCGGCTCTGCTTCACAAGCTGACTAGGACACGCCATGTCGGACTGAAAGTGGGACCCACCAGTCAGGACGGGTAAAAAAAATAAAAGGGGGTAAAAAGTGGTAGAAAGTTAGTTAAATGGGGGTAGTTTTGAGAAATTTCTGTTAAATTGAGTATAATATGGCACAAAATTCATCTTAGGGGTAAAAAGTGGAATTCACTCCTTTGCATTTGACCAACCACTTTAGCAAGATGGAGGATATAAAATTGGTTCGCATTGCCAAAAGCAAAACCTCCAAATATGTAGATATAATACATGTACAGCTTCCTTTTGCAGAAAAATTGTGTTCTATAAAATATTTTTATCTCTCCCCACAATATAACAAGAGGCCTCGTATAAGTATATTGTATGTTTCATATAATTTTACCTGTTGTGGTGTCCTTTATTTTATTTTATTGATATGTTATTCATTCTACTTCATATACTCCATATAGTATTTTTATATAAATTCCAACTGCAACGCGTGGGGCATCCTTCTAGCTATGAGAAAACAACAATTAATTCATCTGCTTTACCAGCGAGGCCCTTACAATGTAACTTTCTGGCCAAGGGTTCAATAAATTTTGAAGTTAAGTTCAGACTTTAAAAACATCGCTTGCAAAAGGATAGAATAGTACTACTAATTTTCCAAAGACATCAATACCATTACTTGATGGCAACTGATACTGCTTACCAGCAGCCGGGACATATTCAACTTTAGAATGTTCAGAGAGTGACCACAAAAACATTATAAGGTTGTAGCATTGATATGATCAGCAAACTACCACTAGTGCATAATTGCCTATAGTGGCGTGGCAAAAACGCTACTAGTGGTGTGTATGTGGCACGCCACTACTATCACGCCACTGATATTTGTTACTAGTGGTGCGCTAGCCCCCATGCCACTGGTAACAGATATTAGTAGCGTGCCACCCAACCCACACGCCAGTACTAGTTAGAATACTAGTGTCCTGTCCTCGAATTGGCACGCCACTGGTAACTATTTGTGAATTTTAAAAAATACACGGCCGGCGACACGCGGTTGCCGGCCGCCTACCGCTCCGCTGTCTACGGTTTTGCCGCCTCCGGTGTGATGCCTCCCTGTTCACCAGTGATGCAGGCTGTGGTGGACCACGAGAAGTCCCACGACACCGAGCGCCATCGTCCTCGAAACCGGCCGTTGAGGTCGTGGCTGGCTGGGATGGCAGCGTCGCTGCGTGTGGGTCGGCGTCGTCGAAGCAGAGGAGGCCGGAGGGGCGTGTTGTCGGGTTGGCGGCGGTCACCTGTTGGTGGAAGCAGGAGCTCAAAAATGAGAGGGACAGCTGTGAGCGGCCGAGCTTGGGAGCCGGCGGAGACGGCGAGCTGGGCGGTCGCAGCGGAGGCTGGAGCTAGTGCATGTCAAAGGAAGGGAGCTGGGGAGAAGTGAAGAGAGAAGGGGAGAGAGGAAAGAGAGAAGTGAAGAGGGAGGGAGAGAAGAAAGGCTAAGCAGAGAAGAGAGAAGGAGAGCTGTTGGATTGACATGACGTGGACGGTCGAGATCGGGTTCTCTGGGCTGATCCGCGTGCGTTTCGTGTGTGTCATCTGATTGGCTGTAGACTCGTCGCCACAGATCGGGTCCAAGTTTTTAGTGGTGTGCCCATATATATAGGCACGCCACTAGTAACCCAGTCATTAGTGGCATCCCATATTAGCCCACACGCCACTAGTATTTTAACATCGAAATTTACAACGTCCAAAACTCCATTTTCTCGGACGAATTTTGCAAATCTAAAAACATCGAAAACGACCTTTGGTCGTTGAAATTTGGATGTAACTCTTTGTGTAGATACTTTTTCATGTAGAACTCACCTCAATCCGAATTCGTATGCAAAAGTTACGGCCATTTTACCGAAACTGCGTGTTTTTGCCAATTTTTACTGAGTAGATCCAATTTATTAGTGGTGTGCCTATTATTGACTTAATAGTGGCACGCAGCGTAATGAGCACGCCACTAGTAACGGGACCATTATTTTTAATTTCAAACAAATTGGTCCCATCCGCCTCCAGGACGGCCGGCACCGCCGGCGCCCCACCACCTTCACGCCGCCACTCCACCGGGCCTCAAGCGCCGGCCACCGACCACGCCGCCCTGTGCCCGCCACATGCGCCACACCGCCTTCGTGAGCCGCCGCCGCAGGGCACCTCCCCTGCCCACCGTCTTTGACGGGATGGGCGCCGCCACCACCGCCGGCGCCGGCAGCAGCGGCGGCAAGGGCCTGACGACGTTGGCCTTCTAGGGTTAGAGGGGAGGGGACGCCTCCGGAGCCGCTCTGGAGGGGAGCGACCCGGGAGGGTTTCTCTGGGACATCTCCTGTATTTATTTTCCTGTCCAATACAACATACATAGCAATTAGCGCTTGGTTTAGCTCAAGTAAATAAACATGGTACTATACCAAAAAATTCATGAATCATAGCATTTCTGAATCTCCAATCGCCAAACAATCAAAATTTGGCACATGAAGCATCACCCTCCTGGATATTTAAGCATTCACTCATTGATCATCAGGATTACAGTCACAACAGATAGGTAGCTTACAAGAAAATCTAGAGTTTTGTTGAGCCATAAACACCACTAGCCATCAGAACAGCTAAAAGCCCACCAACTCTTTGTTGTCAGTCATGACATCCATAGTAGAACCTGCTTAATTAATTCAGACACTTCAAGATCGACAAAGTAAATTGGAGAAACTAGAAAAGAAAAGAAGATAAAGCTAGGTTCGTCGCAAAAACAAGAAGCAAAGAAATCCAATATTGTATTCTCCCTCCAATAGTTGTACTCTGCTTTTTATTGGGCCAGGCTGTAGTCCTTAATTAAAGCATTCCGTTAGGAATCTGATTTGAGTTCCAATCTGATTTTTGTACGACAACTAATCCAACGATGCAGCGGGCGTGATGAATGGTTCACTTGATGCATCGTACAGATATCGGACATATATTTGTCGTAGGCATAGCATCGTTCTTTATTGAGGTAATAGCACTCGTGATACAAATACTTGCGATGTGCGTGCAAAGTCGTACAATAACTTGTAAAATGGGGTTAACTGGTCCAAAAGCAAAATTAGTTTAATGAACACGTTGGCGGCGTTCTTTTTTGAAAACACCCCTACAATGTGCGGTCATAGCTCCCCTTACGGGTGGGTCCCACATGTCAGTAGGGGAAGAAATAATAAGTAAAATTATACTCTCTCCGTATCAAAATATAAGAACACGCACATGACAAGCGAAGCCTCAAACATGACGACGACTTTATTACACACGGTCAAATTATCTGAACGGCGCTGTTGTGCGTCCCTTCAGTCAGCGGCCGTCGAGGCGAGTTCCAGCATCAGCTGCCTGTCCTGCTCCTGGACGACGACGGGCACCATCGCGCCATGCATGCATGTATGAAGGGGCGGCGCTAGCATGTCCTGCTCTTGTACAACGACGGGTCCAATCGCACCATGCATGTATGAAGGCGCGGCGCCATTTTGTCTGCCGACGGTGATTAGTTGCGGCATGACCATGAGGTCCATGGCGTTGTCCGGTGCGCGTGCTGCTCCACATCGTCTCGGCTCGTCACGGCCATCGTACGACCCCTGGCGTCAACGAGGCAGTGACTCGATGACTTGACTGACCAATAAGGCTGCAGCCAGAGGTTTTGATCCCCTCGTCATGCACTTTATCCTGCTAATCATAATTAACACCACGTTCTAGTCCCAACTAGTGGCTTAAGACTACTCATAGTAACATACACATTAACATAAGAGTGGTGTCATGCAAGTCTACATTAATTAGGTTGTAAACTCACATTACATTGAAATATGTGATGTTCCGGTACTACTTATGTTATTTCAACCTACTCTCCTCATTAATTACTTGCCACATCATTTTTTTTGCTTACGTGACATTGAAGTTACTACCTATGTTACTCCCACTATGGTTACTCTAACACGGGGCTCTGAAAAAGAAGTTTGAGACAGAGCTACTGGGCCCTGCATTCTCTCACAGTGCAAAGCGCAAATCCCTTATCCCTGCAACTGCAAGCGCCAATAGTACTAGTGCATTTTTCTTACAAATGTCTTTATAATTACGGCTGCACTGACGAGATGTTAATTAAGTACTACAATAAAAACTAAGAGTCTGGCCCGAAGTTTTTTTTTTGAACAAGGATATATTATTGATTCAGCAGCATTTTACAGAGACTTGCGTGCACTCAGGCACCCTAGACACTGAAGTTACATCTGAGTTTAGACAAACTCCAGGAGCCGAACTTACACATCTGAAGCTTAAGAGTTAGCTTGGCTTGATGATGAGCTTTGAAACTGAGGCTCCTTGATATGGGAAAGGCTCTTGTTGCGCCAAATGAAGAGCAGGCTGGAATATTTGCAAGCTGGGGCCTTATTGCCCAATGATCTGGGCATGGAGTACATCCTGGGAGGCTGCTCCTGTTGCCAAAATGGATAACAGGGAGATAACCTTCGCTAGCTGACATCCCCATGCTTGAACATGTCTACATCTGTTTGACAAAAAAAAATAACGCGGGGCGTGCTAATATACCTAAATACAGTACAAATAAAAGATATAGAGAAACAAAATTATTAGATCCTTTAGGATGCGCACTGTGGTCCGCTGGCGTGGACAATATGACTTCTACGACGTGGAGTTCTGGTTTACGGGGCCTCGAAAAGCTCCCGCTTAATTACGTCCGCGGGTCAAGCCTACATACCACATCCGATTAAGCTGCTGCAACGGTCATCGTCTTCAAGTCTCGCCCTCTCTAGGTAGATGGTGGTGCTGAAGTGGAAGGGTGGAGCGGTACGCCGTCGCTCAGGCAATGTTTACCTGTATCCCTCCGGCTTGTCGATGTACGATGATGAAGATGTGGGCGGCCTTTGCCTCGTCAGAGGTTGGCTTGGTGGTGTCCGCCTTGTTGGTGGCGGGCTGGGTGACTTGCCTTTGCCTCGTCAGCAAAGCAAGTGGTAGTTTGCTTCATCAGAGAAAGACATGCCACTCGAGTGGCCTTGCTCATCGGCGGACGGACGGTTGACGATAATGTCGGCGTTGATGTCGGAGTAAACTCTATGATTCAACTGTGCTAGCAGCAACATCGATTGTAGATGATGACCCTCATGTAGCAAGCTTAATTTGAGTATGATTGGTCTGTTTAACTGTTTCGCACATCGATCACTACGTCCTCATCGTAATCATCCCGACCCGCGTTGAATCTTTGTTTTTGAGTTCGGCGAAGTACAGAAAGACAGATTACACCTCAATCAAGCAGGTTCTCAATCAGTCTCTCTTCACCTACGAATGCAAGGGAGGAATCATCGAAAAACTTGTAGAAAGACAAACCAAGTGAAAATGGTTCGCTTCTCCCACAAAACAGATTTATGTTGCCTGCAGCAGCCGGAAAACAGTGTGACGGAGGTCTACTACGTGATCTATCAGATGTGGCAGTACGCACGGGAGAAAGATAGCTTGCACAAGCAATCTCAAGTCATCAAATGGGCCACGCTATGCCAAAACATCATGCAGGCGGCGCGGCGAAGCGCATTGTTTGTCTAGTACTCACTCGGTTCAAAAATAAGTGTCTCAAGTTTGGCAAAAAGTGAATGTATCTATACATGAAGACGGAGGGAGTACATGATTGTTCTCTTTGATCTATTACAAGATGTCATCAGAACAGTACCCATATGTTCATGCCTATTATTTTTCAGTACAAAGTCAACACTCAACACCCAGAAATTCAGCAAGTTCCTTAATCGGCGGCCAAGCTAAGCTGTCAATTGAAGGAAGCGAAAAAGAAAATCAACTTGCCCCTTATAAAATGCTGGCCAATTCTCGCTAGCAAACAAAAAGAGTCAACTAGTCCAAGTTACAGTTTGTGAGCGCTCGATCGACATAACAGAGCATCCTCCAGGCTAGAAAAAGAAGTCAAATCTTCAGCTCACACTGCATATATATAATATGGTCAAATGTCAATGGTTCCTATGCGTAGCGCCACCCAATCCCATCATTCCCATGTGCTCCACATTTTTTGTTTCACATTCCACCTAGCCCTCTCACTCGTCACCTCGCCATTACTTTTTTTTTTTAAACGAAGGCAAAAGATTTGCCTTTTATATTGATATAGAAGGAACAAACATGACACGGCTGAGGCCGAACAGTAAAACAGTAAAACGGGTACAAGAGAAAACTAGATCACCCTATCCCGTCCACCTTCTCAGAAAGGAAGATAGTCATTCCTTCAAGGGTCAGTCAACTCCGCGAGCTTTTTCGCGCCGGCGAGGATCCAGTTCCTGCCTTCGTCTTTGATGCATTGCAGCAGCACATTTGGCATGGTGAATTTGTTGTTGAAGATCCGGGCATTCCGCTCCTTCCAGATTTCCCAAGTGATGAGGGTGATTGCCGTCTTGAGACCTTGTCGAGAAGCCGAAGCTGTCTCGGAGATGGCCTTCTAGTAGTCGAGAACCGTTGCCCTAGCCGTGCACAAATCAATCGATAGGGTCGGACAGTGAAGCCAAGTTGCAGCGCCGCACCAGATCCGTTTGGAGTACCGACACTCGAACATGAGGTGTCTGGCAGTCTTAGGTTGGCATCTGCAGAGCTGACAAGTGGGCTGATGAGGCCACCCCCTAATCGCCAGACGGTCCGATGTCCACAGTCTGTTCTGGACAGCCAACCAGGCGAAGAAGGTGCATTTGGGGGGAGTCCAAGTCTTCCAAACAAGCCCCATGAAAGAGCAGGAGGAGGCACCGATGAACTGCGCTTTGTAAGCAGAGTTCGTCGTGTAAATCCCATTTGTCGTGAGGGTCCAAGTGATGTTGTCTTCCGTGCCCGGGGTTAATGTGATGTCCTGAATAAGTCCCGAAAGGTGAACATACTGCGCGATATGGTCAGCGGTGAAGTTGGCGATATTCAGGTCCGTGATCCACTTGTGATCGGTGAGAGCATCTCTGACGCATCTCATCTTCCTCCGAGAGGCCTCATACAGATCCGGAGCGATGGCCCTTGGGGGGATTCCGTCAAGCCAGGACGAACCCCAGAAGGAAGCCTTTTCCCCATCCCCCAACGTCACCTTGGTGGCCGCATTGAAAAGATTCCTGTCGACGTCTTCATTTGGAGTTTCAGTACCCACCCAAGGCTTGTCTTCCGAAGCCCATTCATGCCATAGCCAGCGGAGGCGGAGCGCTCTAGAGAATTTCTCCAGGTTAAGGATTCCCAGACCACCAAGCTTCTTGGGGCGACAAACCTTGTCCCAGCTAACCTTGCACTTGCCCCCACTGGCCGTCTCACTGTTGTTCCAGAGCATACCTCTTCTTAGTTTGTCGAACGCCTTCAGTGTTCTTTTGTCAGTTTTGATGGCCATGAGAAGGAAAATTGGCAGCGATGTGAGGACCGACTTGACGAGAGTCGTACAGCCGGCCTTGTTGATGAATTTTCCTTTCCAAGGCTGCAGGCAGGAGGCGACCTTGTCGATGTAAGGTTGCATGTCAGCACGGCAGATCTTCCCAAGGGAGAGAGGCAGTCCCAAGTACTTGATTGGAAACGGCGCCCTAGTAGCGTGGAAGTCAGCGAGGATGACGTCGAGGTCAAGGTCAGAGCATCTTATCGGCGAGATGGAGCTCTTGGTAACATTTGTGACCAGCCCGGTCACCGAACCAAAGTGCTGCAGCGTAATGGCTAGGTTGGTGACATCACTCACCGAGGGTACCAGGAAAATAGCCGTGTCGTCAGCGTACAGAGAAACCCGAAGCGAGGCCAGCCTGTCAGGAATGGGTTGCAGCAGCCCAGCATCAGTTGCCAGCTCCAAAGTTATGTTCAGAGGATCGATGCCTATGTCGAATAGGAGAGGGGACAGTGGGTCCCCCTGCCGGAGGCCTCTGCCATGCAGAATATCCAGTCCCGGAATGCCATTCAGCAAAACGCGCGAGGAGGCCGTAGAGAACAGTATTACCATCCACGCCCTCCATCTGGGAGGGAAGCCTCTTCGCTGCATGATGTCCAGAAGATAATCCCATCTCATCGAGTCAAAGGCCTTGGCTATGTCCAACTTGAGGAGAAGTGTAGGCGAGTGGTTCTGGTGTAGGCGCCTAGCAGTGTTTCGCACATACATGAAGTTGTCATGAATACTTCTATTCTTGATGAAGGCACTTTGACAGTGCGAGACCAGATGGTGCATCTTCGGAGCAAGCCGAGTGGCCACAGCTTTTGCGATGATCTTGGGAATGATGTGGATCAAGCTAATTGGGCGGAAGTCAGTGATCGCTTCAGCACCTTCTTTCTTGGGCAACAACGCAATATTTGCCGAGTTGATGACATGGAAGTTGTTGACCGAGAGTTCGGAAAAAGCATCCATGACCCGCATAAGATCAGGGCTGATGATGTCCCAGCAAGAAGTGAAGAAAGCCGTGGTGTATCCGTCTGGCCCTGGCGCTTTATCAGGTGGCATGGCCTCGATAGCATTTTTGACCTCATCAATGGAGAAGGGGAGGGCCAAGTCTTCAAGATCATCCACAGCCGGGTTAATCTCAGCCCAATTAAGATCCATCTGCCGCGGAGGTGGTCGACCCAGAGACTGGGAGAAGTGCTCAAAGATTAGCTTGGCCTTGTCCTCATGAGAAGTAACCCATCCTTCATTTTGCTTGAGTTTCAGAATGTGGTTCTTTCGCCGCCGCGAGTTGACACGCATGTGGAAATACTTAGTGTTGGCGTCGCCAACCCTAAGGTTGGTAATCCTTGAAGCTTGTCGCTTTCTGGAGCGTTCCAGAACAGCAAGACCCATGACCCTCCTCTTGAGAGCTACCCGCAAGGCCTTCTCCGCATCCGATAGCGGCGTAAAATCCTGAGCAGTGTCAAGCTGGAGGATGACATCAAGAGCCATGATGAATTGAAGCTTGTGGTCCGAGAAGAGGCTCTTGCTCCAGGCCCGCAGTTTACGAGCGGTGTGTTTCAGCTTATGATTCAACACATGGACCGGCTGAGTGTGAGTGGTCGGCTCCTCCCAAGCGGATTGAACAATGTCCCTAAACCCTGGCATCTTTGTCCAAAAATTCTCGAAGTGGAAGGAAGCGGGGAGACGCGGGCCGCTCTGGTTGGATAGCATTAAAGGGCAGTGGTCGGAGAGGGAGGATGACAGGGCGTTCAGGACATGATTCCCAAAGGCGAGGTCCCAACTAGCATTGCAGAAAGCCCGGTCAAGTCTGACGAGGGTGGGGTTGTTGCACACGTTACTCCACGTGAATTTCCTGTTCTGTAATTTGATCTCTTTGAGCTGACAGGTGTTGAGAGCCTGACGAAATTGTCCCATCAGACGCAGGTCCAAGTTGGAGTTGTTCTTGTCCGCGGCCTGATAAATGAGATTGAAATCCCCGAGGATCAGCCACTTCTCATCATTGTCAGGGGCCGAGGCAATCGCTTCGTCGAGGAAAGCCCTTTTATCCGCATCATTTGAGGGGCCGTACACCGTGGTGAGCTTGAAAGATGTGCCACATGCCAAGATACGCACGTCCGCAGAAATCATGTGGACTCCGAGGACGGTGTTAGTCAGGGAGACGTGATCCTCATTCCATAAAAGAAGGATCCCCCTCTGGTGCCCGTGGCGGGCCTATGGGCGAAAGATCGAAGCCGATAGCCTCCAATATAAGCAGCAGTGCTGTGGTCGATGAGGTCCAGCTTGGTCTCCTGGAGACAGGCGATGTGACACGGGGTGTCTGCGAGGGTGATGTGGACGGTGTCCTTTCTTGGTTGGTCGTTTAGACCCCGAACGTTCCAGTTTGCGATGTCGAGGATAGGATCACTCATAACTGAAGCGTAGCGTGCGACGATAAACCATAGAGGTTGCGAAGGCGGTGATGAGGCACGCGAAGACCGTAGAAGACCAACGACGACGGGGCAGATGACACACTAGGCATAAGCCTCCTGCTCGGAGTTGGGGGTGATCTCCACACCCCCGGGGCCTGCCATTGCCACCAAAGCCTCATCAGCAGCCGCAAGGCATGGCATCTTCAGTTTGAGGAGGCGGGAAATGAAACACACGTCCTGGTCAGGGAGCTGAGTCTTGTATCGAGCAACATATTCTTTGCAGGCAATCGCAATTGGCGTTTCGTCGGAGACTTCCCCTCCGAGCTTCTTGATTAGAACCCGCACCGCTTTGTCCACGGCAGGCATTTGAGGCTTACCCTCGAGTCATGCGCTACGACGCACGGGATCAACAGCCGGCTCCTGCAGCAACAAGGGTGCCGGAGAAGGCAGCAGAGGCACAGGCAGCGGCTCGAACAAGTTCTGCACAGTGGGCGGCGGGTCGGTGCTTTTGTCAGTGGCATCCTCGAGCAAGTCCTCCAAACCCTCGACGATCAAGTCACCTCCATCAGATTCCAGCACGCACGGCGTCTGGCTATCGTCGTGTTTGCTCCTTGCTTCATCCCCGCCAGCATCCTCCAGCTCCGGCATGGTCGACGTCGTACGAGTCACGACCACAGCCGGGATTGCAGTGGCCCCTTCGACAAGCTCATCTTCCCAGTCCGCGGGCACCGTGCGCTCGATTGAGAAAGCCAAGGGCGAGGCGATGATCTCCTCAACGATGTGGTCCTCAAGACCCCAAGCAGTAAGCTCTGGGCGCACGTCCAGCGCTCGCGCGACATTGACGTCGGATGAAAGGCTCGCGGCGGCCGGCGTTGCTTTGGCTTGGAACGGGAGGATCGGTGAGGCGAGGCGGGATGACGTCGGAGTGAAACCCGGAGGCGACGACCTGATGCCCTGGAGCCAGTCTCGGCACGTAAGACCGAAAGGCGACGGCGTCGGCGGCGTGGTGTCGCGAGGCGATGTCGTTGGGGAGGCGATGCTGAGGATGGACGGCATGGCGTCGCGCGCGGCGATGAGGCCCGTGCGCATTAGGTCCTCCATTTGCGAGGCCACTTGCTCGTGGGAGAGAGACGGCGAAGTTGGTGGTATGGGCGCCGGGGCGATGACGAGGGACATGAGGCGTGCGGGCGTTGGCTCGAGTGCCGGGGCAACGATAATTGATCGGAGACGTGTAGCCGTGGGCTCGAGTGCGACGGCCGCCACAACTTGGCGCTGGCGGCCATGTCCATGGCACGGCGAGCGATGACGCGGGGTGCGCACACGGACGCGATCGCGCACGCTCGGGGCAGCACTCGGGCGACGAGACTCGCCGCTCCTATGGTCACCATTGCCCCGATGGTGGACGTCTTTGTCATCATAATCGCGATCGTAGCGACGCGACGCACGATCGTCGCACCCGGAGCCATGTCGACCCCTGGACTTGCTCCGATGACGATCCTTGTCCTCGCAGCGTCGGTCAGTGCCGCTGCCAACGTCCCGCTTGCCGCCGTCGCGGTGCTCATCCCCGTGCCTTCCGCTCCTGGAGTGGCGCGTGCGTTCCGTCTGCTCGCGGCCGAGCGGAGAAAAGGCCGCAGCTTGCACAGAGCTCGAACCCGCGTTCCAAACCGAGCGGCCGGCGTTGTGGTGGCGTGGCGGGGCTGACGGAGCTTGTGTCGTGCGCATGGTGGCCTTAGGCGAGGTCGCGGCGGGGGGCGGGCATCGTAGATGGTCGCGACAGTCGATTGCCCAATGCCCGGACCTGCCGCAGCGGTCGCACCGTATTGGGTCGCGGCATGCGTAGGTGGTGTGCTCTTTGGCGCTGCAACGGCGGCAGCGGCGAGAGGGGTTTCTTGGAGGAGTAGCATGGGTGGAGCAGGAGCGCTGGTGATGAAGCCGTTGGTGGTTGAGGTGGCTCGGCCGTTGCGGGGAGGCACGGAGGCGCAAATGGGTGGTGGAATCCCTGGCCAAAAGTCGGGCCTCCCTTTTCTCCCGACGAGATGTGACGAGCGTTCATCCCTCCTCCGTAGGTGCAGAGCTAGAGCCCCTCCCCGCCGAGCTAGGCGCGGCATGGCGACGAGGCCCGCCTTGAAGAGGATGTGCAGGGGAGGCAGGGCAACCTTCGATGCTTGGAGCTGGGATGGAGAAGGTGACAGTCTTCTTTGGGCGCGGGGAAGCTCGAGCATTAACGGCGGGACAGCGCCGCAGGATGCTAGCTCGGAGGGGAGCGACGTTGTGGCAACTGCGTGCGCGCCAGGACGCCAGAGCCTCATTAACACCGGAGCAGACGAGCGGCGATGGCGTGGCGAGGACGGGATTGGCCGCAGAAGCTTGAAGGCGCGCTGTAGAAAGCGCGTGGACGTGGGGCGAGGCCGTGCGCGTGGGCGGCGAGTAGTGGATGGTTGCGGACGGGGCCCGGCGCGCCGGCCGGGCGGAAGAGCCGGAGATGTAGATCGCCGGCGAGGCGAGGCCAAAGAAAGCCGGTCGAAAGTTGAGTGGGATGGTAGCCGGAGGTGGGGGAAGCTGGCTGGCGGTGTCGATTTGGTGGAGGGAGGCACGGGAGGCCGGTGGCGGCGTCGGCGAGCGGCCGCGCAGGAGGACGTCACGCGCGTCGCGGGAGCCAAGGCGCGCCGAAGAAGGCGCGTTGACGTAGGGCGAGGCCATGCGCTTGGGCGGCGAGTGGCGCATGGCTGCAGACGGGGCCCGGTGCGCCGGCCGGGCGGAAGAGCCGGAGATGCAGATCTCGATTCAGATCGCGACGAGGCCGAAGAATGCCGGTCGAAAGTTGTGTGGGATGGTGGCCGGCGGTGGGGGAAGCTGGCTGACGGTGTCGATTTGGTGGGGGAGGCACGGGAGGCCGGTGGCGACGCCGGCGAGCGGCCACGCGGGTGGTCGCCGCGCACGTCGCGGGAGCCAAGCATCGTTCTTTTTCTTCGTACACGCTAATATTCTTCAAAACACCTCGCCATTACTTTTTATAGTGCCGATTTCTTAGCTCGACGCCTTCTTCCCTGCCATGGATCCCCCGGCCAGGCAAGAGATGTCCGTGGCTAATGGCTGCTCCCAGGACAGCAACACCAAGCGGGTCAAGGAATGGTACGTGCTTGCTCGCCCTCGTCTCCGCTCTTCTGGTTACGCTTGGATCGATAAAAAACATCCTTATTCCCATGAATCTGGGTACGTGTTCAGACAACAAATCAGATCGATAAAAAACATAACAAATCGTGCCGATCGGAACTTCAGAGCTACAGACAGTAAGCCCTATCCGTAGATGTCGCTTATATTCGCTTCAATTCCAGGCAATGCCGTTCAGACCTGACCCACTGTCAGCCAGAACCCTACATGTATGATCCATGCGCTGTCAGCAGTCTCAGTTCTTGCTAGCCTCCTCGACGTGCTTCTCGTCCGCGACGTCGCTAGGCAGGTCAAGTCCTGCCGGTATCTTCCCAGGGAAGTTGCATGTAGGGGTATCCGATCCGAGCATACTGCAGCGTTGCAAAGAGAATCCACGTTATAGAAAAAGGAAAGCATCGATTGCAACGCGTGATCACTGAAGCAGACCAAGAACTGACCTTCTGTCGACCAACACCATGGACCGGAGCTCACAGTTGTTAAAGCTGTTGTATATAACCAAGCCAAAGTTAGCCACATGCTCTTGTGATGATGAGGAGTCAACCATTTCAAGCAAAAAAAAAAGTACTTACTGCTTGCCCAGTTCCTCTGCTACGGTTGGATGACACTCTTTACCGTACATGTTCAAGGTGTGGAATAAGAAACCACTATGGCTGACAATAGCTATCTCTTTCTCTTCTCTTGTCCATAACCTGCGAGCACATCCGAGGATAGTTTGATTTAATCTGATTACCAAAATAGAATTACTGGTCGACTCAACGGGTCATCTAATCTGAGGTCTATCTTTCGCACATGCTACACAAGAGTGCTCCAGCATCTAGGACTTCCTAACATCAAATAAGTTACCAGGTGCTGACCCACTGGTATATGAGAAACAAGTGATCAGATGAACCATTGGTGTAGGGGCAGAAGGTATATTCAATGCAGTGTACAATCCTTCAACACGGGTTCTAGTTTTTCTCGAACGTAACTCAGATAAAATAAGATATATGATCAACTTCTGCCTTCCAGTCCATATATGAAAATACCGAGGCTAATAACATAATGTGCTAGGAAGATCCCTGTCAGGCTGGGCGAGTGGTGAATGAATTGCTTGTTTAGGTGAACAATTTGTTCTGAATGACACAGAAAGGAGAACCAAAAGTATTATATACAACGCGCATATGCATA
Organism: Poa pratensis; assembly: GCA_947311845.1. NCBI lineage: Eukaryota > Viridiplantae > Streptophyta > Magnoliopsida > Poales > Poaceae > Poa > Poa pratensis. The sequence goes on from CAMZMU010000098.1 coordinate 39,374,974, forward strand.
TTATTGGGGTACTTGGGTACTTGTGTTTCTTGGCCATACAACCGGATCTTCAGGCTGCATTTTCAAGACATCAGTGAAAAGGAACTAGTCAATCTTAGAAAGGAAAATTACCAGTCAATGAACTTCATGCCCCTAGCAGCAACAGACTCATTTGTTTCTCTAACATCGGGTTCCCAGAGAACATCTTCATCATTCTCTATCTGTAAAGAGCGCGGGCACACATATATTAAAACATCACTGTGACACTGTCTCAGGGAACTGTTCTCGTGAATAAGCAACACTAGGTACTTGCCAGCGAAAAATCAATGGCAGGAAAGAGAGTACGGTATTTTGTTATGCTGCTCCTCTTGTCACAGGGATGAACACCCTGCATTTTAAAGTCAAATAAAATTAAAATATTAAAAATATTTGTCGATAGCGGGAGAATCAGAGACAATCAATTTCTCAGATGACGTATTCTAAGTTAGAACAAATGAAGCTGAAGAAGTTATTCTAGCAACTGTGAAAATAGCCTACTCTAGACCTCTAGTTTATGTCTAGTACAAGCAAATGCAAATGAGGCACTAAATGACCAGAACATTATTATGTATTTGTAATAGAAGTGTTCTATTTGTGTTCTTCAGAAGAGGGAAATACCAAGTGCTCCCTGCAGGCCTCAACTGCAAGAAACGGTGGGCTGTTCAAACTTGAAATCCCCGGGCGTCCACTGTGTCCAGCACCTTCTACCATTAATGGTGATGCACTTATTCCATCGGTACAGTTCCCACCACCAAAGACCCCTACTGCAGTTTGCATAGTCCTGTGAGAATAGTTCCAAGTAAAATACTGTGAGACTCATCTAGTAATTACAAACTAGTGCAATGCACTGTCATACTGTATCACACCTTAGCATAGGAGTTCAGATAATAATGTATACCAGATAAGCCGACTGAGTAGCTATTGACATGAGGGGCATGACTAAGGGTCTAAATGAGAGCTGGAACTGAATTTTAATTTTACTAGATTGATAGATTCTATGCACATGGGTCATGTACATGTAGCAAGAATTGCATAGTGCAGGCAGCAAAGATATCCGTTAGTGTACAAGAAAAAACCACCTAAACTCTGCTTGACCATTGCAGGAAGTCAAGATTATGTGCGAGGATGTGCATCAAGTCTCATGAAGCCATTGTTGCACAGTTCTGACGCTAACCCCAAAAGAGCCTGCCTAGTTGAGCTTGCTCTTCTCCTGACAAGTATGTAACGGAACTACCACCACGGTATAACTGATAGATTTGTGATGCAAGCAATAACTGATATCAGAGTGGAGATGCTTTACAAAATGCCGATAATTTAAAGGCCTTTCAAGCAACATGTTCAAAGAAGAGAGAAATACAGTTACGAAGATCAACCTAGTCTAGGTTTAAGCAGAGTTATAATTTACAAGTTGCCGAAAGCCTGAGATGATATTTTCTCGAAAGAGCATCAATGCAATGGCCAACACTGGTAGAAAACAATTTCGCAAACATTAAAAAGCTTAAAAGAAGATCAAGAACACTGAAAATATGTACAAGAAGATCAGAAGGTCAAGAAAAACTATACCTCAGTAGAGGCGAAACAATAACCAACTCAACCTTCTTTGCTAGTCCACATTTGTTCACATGCTCTCGCAGGCAATCAACCTACAAATGCATGTAAATCAACATCAATGGACCTTGAAATTTTCCACATGAAAAAATTGAGTGCAACATAATGTGTCAGGGCCAGAAAGGAACTCAGTGCAGACAAACGCTTCGAAATGAACATGAAAAAAAAACTCGCTCACAACCATAAGGAGATCATGAGATCCCATTGTTACATAGAATCAAAAAAAGGTACACAACGTCGTTTATTGCACTTTGATGGACAACTAGCGATAGAACTCATATCTTTTGTCAGAGGTTGACCAACACAAGAGGATTCTTTTTTTAAGAGACATGTGACCTACCAACAACATAATATTTTGCATATAAAATGGCTGCTACACGGGCAAATATTCCATAAGTAAGGAAGTAATATTCTCCAGGATGTCATCAATGAAAGCTTGGCAGAACATAGACCCAAAAAAATTGAACATTGAACGTCATATATGACATCGGTTAGTACATGAGGTGAATGAATCGAGTATCCAACACTTCATTGCAGATCAAAATTAACTTTTATCAGTAAAGCATCTGTTAACAAAACAGAGGCATTGTCATCTTAAATATTTGACAAAAGGCACAACTTTAGTTGGCCATAATGTGCACCTTCCTCAGTACAACTGATAATGCTAGCAGGGCAGGAGTGAAACAAGAATCTTACTTGGCTCCAGCCCAAAGGGGTAAGTTGGGCATCAAGCAGCGCAGGTGACATGTAGGCCGCATGATCCTTCTCGCCTTCCACATTGTGAACACCCTGGGCATGCCTCACCTGCACGCATCAATTGGTTACAGTTAATCAGATGAAACATTCTTTGCATCTTTCCTACAGGTCTGTCACCGATAACTGAGGCAGTGTAAAGTACCAGGTATATGGTTTTGCATCGGTGCACAGGATACAGAGCAGTGCCAGCACTGGCCACCATTTCTGCACAACAAGAAACAAAACATATTATGCTATTATTCATTGAAGAGTTAGACATACACCAACAGTGTAAAACAGGCAGTGAGTTGCGATACGAAAAGCATGGGTGGAGGAGATCCGTCATCACTTTGGCGTGATGTGGCAAATTCATTCTTGGTCTATGCTACGTATTAGATACTCCCTCCATTCACTTTTAAGTCACTCTACCTATCATCTCGCTCATTTTAGTACGTATGTGGTCGAAATTGAAATGATAGGTACTCCCTTCGTTCCAATTTAATTGACTTGCTATGCACTACATGTGGATGTTTCTAGACATGTTACATGCCTAGATACATCCACATTTGATGCATAGCAAGTGCACTACATGTGGATGTATCTAGACATGTTACATGTCTAGATACATCCACATTTGATGCATAGCAAGTCAATTAAATTGGAACAGAGTGAGTAGTAGGTAGAGTGCCTGAACGGAGGGAGTAGTATATATCGGATTAGTATACATACAAGGTGGTGAATGATGTCAACATCGGCCCTTATAAAATTAAGTATGCAGAGGAGATCTAACGATTGCCAATAAATAAAATCCCCTTAAACAATACTATATGAAAAGAGGCGAGGAGAAAGCATAAAGCGCTTAGCCGCAAGCATCCACCCGCGTGCGTGCGTGCGTGTGGTGGAGATGCACTGGCGCGAGATCTGGTGGAGAGAAGCGGTGGCGCCATGCAGATGAAGAAGAGGGGGAGGTGGGAGCAGTGAATGAATCCAGGAGGAAGAAGACAAACGATGTTTTCCATGGAGGGAGGGAGAAGAGACCCGCGCCATTCGGTTTGGTTAAATTAAATTAACGGGAAGGATAAGGAGAGGATTGGTGGGCGGATAATCGTACCTGAGGTGGAGGAGCAAAGGGGAGCGCGGTGGCGGCGGTGAGGAATCCGTCCGACGGAGGCGGCAGCGGCACCGGCACCGGAGGAGGTCGAGGTATGGAGGTGGAGGCGGAAGGCCGGGGCCGTGGTGGTGGTACAAGTAGTAGGAGGAGGAGTACGCATCTGGACTCGTGGCTTAATTTATTGGTTACGATGCAAATTGGTTCCAATTTCTTCTCCTTGACCTCCTTTCTGCCGACCTCCTTTCGCGTCGCCGCCGCGGAACAATAACGAGTCAATTAGCCGGGCAGTAAACTAACGCCGGCACGCCGATGCTGTGGACGGCGACGGGCATCCGCCGGCCGAATATCCATCCCTGCCAGCCAGTTCCGTGCCCGCCCCACATTTTTCTGGGGCTGAAGATGCCACACCGCCGAATATCCACATTTTTCAAGGCTTCACACAGAGCTTTGTTTCCAGCCTTCCTTCTCAGCGCTAGTACAGCAACTCTTTCTCGAGATGCAGAGTATATATTCAGCTGCCTGTAAACGAGAGAGGATTTGGTGATCCCGGTTTTGATTTTTTTTTGAAAATAGTATTTTTGAGTTTTAAAAAATTCCAATTTTCTGAACGTGAATACATATATATATATGGTATATATATTTGTGCAAAGTTTCGGTTGAAAAGACGTTTTATTTCGGGCTACAGAAAAATAACAAATTTGTGGATCTATAAAGTAGTGAAAAATCCCCTATTCTGTCTTGAATTTATCTTTTTTGTGTAGCCTAAAATATAACGTATTTCTAAACGAAATTTGATGCCTACATAGATAATATGTATATGTACGCGTATACTTTTTTCGGGAACTTTTTGAAACACAAAAATACGATTTTCGAACTTTTTGGAAAACGGGATCACCGGTGTCCAGGTGTCAAGACAACTTTCCGCCTGTAAACTCTGTTGACTCTTCACTGGGAGCCATGGATACATTACATTGCTGGCATGTACCTATTTCTCCTCTCTCTTTTTTTTTTCTCCTGGGACATACTCCCGGTGTTTAGAAAATAGCTATTGCCAGTGATCAAACATGACCCTCCCAGATGCTTCATTGCATCTATTTCTTACAGTGACATCCACACGTTTGTTTGCATTCCGTTGCCGATTTGCTGTTTCCAGGTAACAAATACAGAAAACGTATTACAACATGTTGAACACTTTTTTTTTAGATCAACAGGGGCCCAACATGTTGAACACTTTGTCCTGATATGGATACACATAAATACATGACTAATTTATCCTCTCTCTTTTTTTTTCCTGGAACATACTCCCAGGGTTTACACTAGCTAGTGCCAGTGATATGGATAAATGCATGACCAATGTCTTACACGAAATTTGCAGGATCATGCTGCAGACGATCAGCCTTGCTGCACGCACAAAGAAAACAGATGAAACACGGAGAAGTGGAGCACATGTCGCTCCTAAGAACGGGTAAGAATAAGACGAGTTTCAAACTTACACAGACTCAAAACAAGTACCTCTCTTGGGATACTTTGGATGAGTCACGGATCCAGGATTATCCTTGGCGCCTTGCCGTCGGTCACTGGAACATAAATATTATTAAACCACAAGAAGAGAAGTAAAACAAAAACAGCAACCCCAAGGCTTTCAAAATACAGTGTCAGATACAGTAGGGCCCTTCCTTTTCTTACAGTTAGTTAATTACCAAATCCCCCATTGATGTACCACCAAGCTCCTCCTGATAAACCACCACCACACAGCCACTAACCATGTTGCAGCAGCAGCACATCTAGTGTGATGTTTAGTTATGTATTTCCCTGCCTGACACTTATTTCTCCTTTATCGGTGTGTCTCGTTGTACTGTCTTGCGATACAGCAAGCAAAGCACTAGCATATGCTGTTGCTACATTGTACTAGCATCCTTCATCCCTAGAACATACTCCCAGATATGGACAAGACAAATTTCTCCGTTTTCCCTGGAACATACTCTCTGGTTTCACACCAGTAAAAAAAGCTAGTTCCAGTGATCAAATATTACACATAGGGGTGAAGGGCGGCCCCGCTCCATAGTCAAAATAGGCAAGGTTAGTTATAATTGCCCTGCTAAGATTTACTTCGTTTTGAACTAAACTCCTCTGTGCGGGCATTTGCGGGATGCCCGCTTTAACCCTAATTACACCCAGATGCTTCACTGGATCTTTTTCCTGCGGTGGCATCTACAGATTTGTTTGCTTTTGCACCTTTTGTTGCTGTTTTTTTTTTGGGGAACAAATACAGAAAACATATGTACAACATGTTTTGCACACTAGATGTATCAGATTGTCCAGAGATGGCTACAGTTAAGTACATGACCAATGTCTTACACGAAATTTGCAAGATCATGCTGCCGGCGATCAGCCTCACTGCACCCATGAACACAACGGATGAAACACGCAGAAATGAAGCACATGTAGCGTCTAAGAACGGGACGAGAAGGTACTAAATGGTAAGAAGGTGCTCCTTGTTCTCGATGACCTGTGGGAGGAGGATCCCATTCAGTTGCAGCTGTTAAAGTCCATGTTAACCTTCTTGAGCGACAAGGTGGATGTGATAGTGACCACATGCAGTCGAGCCATTGCCAGGAAAACATGTGCCGTTGTTCATCCATACAGGTTAACTCCCTTGGGTGATGATGCGTGCTGGGATATAATCAAGAAATCAGTCTCTTTCGAAGAAGAAGATGAAGAGTTGGAGACGATAGGACGGAAGATCGCAAGGAAGTGCCACGGTCTACCATCAGTAGCTCGAGGATATGCGTGCAAGCTCGATTCAAGAGATCCTAGAAAGTGGAAAGAGGTCATGAGAGAACAGGAGGTTATCGATTCTTGTTCAATGCATTCAACTATTGAGTTAAGCCGCAAGAGAATGTCACGAGAGTTGAGGCTATGCCTTGATTATTATTATGATATCTTCCCAAACGACCACAATATAGTCAAAGATGACCTGATTAATCAATGGATCGCTCTTGATCTCACTGAGCCATCTGAAATATTATCTGCCACAGAGATTGCTGAGGGGTATATTACCAGGCTTTTGGACATGTCATTCTTTCAAACTGCAGAGCCAGACCCGGTAAGTTATTGTCTACTACCCCCGTTTTACAAAACTTGTCATGCTTGGGAGGGACAAAGTTGTAGTACTTGATTGAATTCTAGTATACTTGCTCTTTCTAGATAGATTACCATTACATCGAATTAATTGATAGGTATGTGGACAGGGAGGTATTGATAAACGGGAAGAGTACATATACATCCAAGGCATCTATTGGTAAACGGAAAGAGTACATACTACACCTAAATTCTAAGGAGTAGTAAATTGGAAGTAATCATGGCAATACACCTAACTTCTCACATGCCAATATTTTTTTTATAAGATAATAAAGAGCCTCATGGTAAACAAGTACAGGCGGGAATACTAGCTAAGCATTACAACTCAAAGTTCCCATGCTAATTTTAGAATATGCCTAGTTGTACTTTTCCTTTTTACAGCTCAAGGGCAACTGGCGTTGTTAAATTTTCTGAAGATGCACGTCTTGTGGTGCATCTTATAATTATATAGTCACGCGCTCATGCTATAAATTTGTTGCAGGGCAGTGGAAATGACGATAAGGGTGTGGCCATGTTCACTTCGCATGGTCTGGTGTTTCAGTTGGCAAACAGGAACTATATGTATCACATTGGTATCAAGGATTAAGTGTCGCTCGACAAGTCTAGATAAGTCGTGCGACTTGTCTACTTGTCGGTACTTGTGTTCCAACCAAAAACCTCGACTAGTCGCGACAAGTTGCGACAAGTCTAGATAAGTCGCGCGACTTGTCTACTTGTCGGTACCCAAGCGACAAGTTGCGACTCATCGACTCGTAATCCTTGATTGGTATGCACCCCCTGCGAGTCACCAATATCTGTGGGCCACTTGATAACATGTGTAATGACAATACAAGGGCGCTGCACTGTATCGGCTGTAGCAAAGTGGATTTTAACAATGATTCATTTTTACGTAAGAAGAGCCTACGTGTCCTGATACTAAAAGAGAGCTACATGCATATGCTACCGGACTCCATCTGTAAACTGAGGCACTTGCGATATCTCATGATATCAGAATTTTCTGGACTGGTAACTCTGCCAGAGTCAATTGGGGATCTGACTAATCTGTTCCATATTGACTTATCTGGCTGCTCTGGGCTTGCAGCTCTTCCGAATCATTTGGGGATCTCATAAACTTGTCCCATGTCAATCTATCACGCTGCCATGGACTGGCAGAGTTTCCGGAACCACTCCAGAAGCTCGGCAAACTGGTACACCTGGATTTATCAGTCGGGTCATGTTTTGAAGGCATCGGGAAAGGCCTCGGTGGCCTCAACAATCTGGAGCATCTCAATTTTTTAGGTCCCACCCTTGCTGTCATCTCTCTCAACAGCGCTCCCACCTCCGGGGGCTAAAACATGGTTTGTGCAAGCTCACCAGCCTCCGGTATCTGAACTTGTCAATGTGCCTGAATCCTATATTATACTACCACAAGTCACAAGAGGAATGTCTGCAATTCATTGAATCCTACTTCAGCGGCCTTTCACGTCTGGAGCATTTGGACCTCTCTCATAACACATTTCTTGTTGATCTACCTCGGAGTCTAGGTGACCTCAACATGCTACACACACTGGATCTCTCAGGCTGCATTAGACTGAAGAATATAGGTCAAATGAAGTCTCTGAAGTTTATAGCTCTAAGAAACTGCAGGGGTCTAGAAAGTTGGCACTTTGTGATTTGTGCTGATGATGATGCAGCATATAGCAGCAGCAACCTTGTTCAGCTGGAGGATGTAAATTGCCAAGAGCTCCAGAGAAGCTGCCTTGAAAAGGTCAAGTCTACACAGGAAGCGCGGAGAATCAGATTGGTAGAGAAACAAAACCTCAAAAGGTTGAAGCTTTCTTGGACTTTGGACTCCATCAGATCAGTGAAGGACAGTGCTTTGTTAGGGGAATTAACACCACCACTTAATGTGCAGTGTCTTGAAGTATATGGTTATAGCGGCACATGTTTGCCAGATTACTTGGGTGACCTCACCTCTCTGCAGGAACTCAAGATCGTCTGCTGCAAACGGCTCAAGTACTTGCCGGATAGCATACAGAAACTCACCAACCTCAAAGATCTGTGTATTTTTTACTGCCCGGAGCTGGAGAAGTGGTGTCAACTAGAGGAGAACAAGAAAATGCTCGGACACATCCCAAACAAAAATTACGAGTATGTACCGCCATACTGCTCACTGAATGACTATTCTCCTGTGTTTTGCACTCTATAAATTGTTGCTTCATGTATTGCTGCTCGGAGTTGCTTATGTAGAAAAAATTAGCAGCCATCATTGATCTTATCTGGAATTATTTGTATGTAGGGAATCGAAGCGCTGACCTTGTTCATTTTGCAGAGAGCATGGCAGTACTGGCAGGCCGGAGATCGAGGAGAATTGCAGATCGACCGATGAGGTGGAGGTGGCATAGGAAGAGATGGCGTGGGAAGATTGTGTTTTTTGTGATGCAACTACTTTGTTGCAGATTATCATTTGATAATCAGAAGCTGTTCTTGCATCATATGTTTATGTGCGGACACTTTCAGGCAGCAAGACATTGATGATTTCGGACAAGTAATTTCTCCATTCATGTAACCTTTTATCCTTTGAATTAATTTGAATTCTTATGTGTTACTTTATGCCGTGTAATGCTCTGATAAGTCCATAATACTGAGACATATCTGGCCTGTGTAAGTTCATACTACGCACGTGCTTTTAAGTTCATTGTCGAGACGTTCCAGTTCAGAAGATGCAGGTTCAGGTAAGACTGATATCTTTGTATGAGACTGATCACGTGCTGAATTTGCATAAACTGGCTCAACACTGAAATTCAGCAACATTTTCCCTTGTATACAGTGTACAAACTGATACAACCTGCTTCCGATACATCACGCTATTGTCCACGAACTTGGCTAATTCGCATAATTTCTACTACTAGCCAGTACTATTTTTAACATGTGAATTTAGCGCAGGGGGTGAAGCTCAGCTCGCTCACATATAAGACAAAAAAAAAGAGTAAGCTAGTGCCCTACCAATTAAGCCTGGCTACTGGTATCATTTTGTTCTTCCCTTTAGGCTAGATTCTTCCCTTCCCTGCCAGTTTAGCTTAGCTATAAACATCCTTTGATTTGATGGCGCCGCATGTTTTGTACTACCAAGTTGCCGCGGAATACCTGGACAGACAATAGCAGATGCAGCCGAGCTCCACGGCGGACGCGTCGAAGAGTTCGGTCGACCGACGATGTGCAAGCGCGTTGGTGGACGAGGAAGATCAGGGCCGATGAGTACAAACGGCGACCTTGGCGCGCGGGGGGGTGGAGGGGATGAGCACGGCGGCCGGGCGGCGGCGGCAGCGAGGGAGAAGTTCTTTTTTTTGGGTGGAAACTGGCAGGGATGGGCCTGTGTTTTTTTTTGACATGGTAATGGGCCTGTGTTGTGACTGGGCTCACTAGGCCGCATCCCACTTTGAGTCGTTCTATTATCTCTCCCTCCTTTTCCTATCCGAGGACGCAGGTGATCCATGCTCGCAAGCGGATTTATCGGTTGAAGTTGCTCGTCTAGATGCTCTGTTTTTTCAAAGATTTTCTAGTACGTCTATGTTTTCTACTACTTAACTTACCTTGGCTCGGAGGAATTGCAAGGACCGCTACCATTTTTTTTGTCTGCTTACCAATGCTTGGTCGTAAATTTCCTGATGCTGGAAAACGACAATGGCGATGGAGATTTCAGCTGTCGCGGTGCCGTCCTCAGAACACACCGTAGGGCACGTCAGCGGTACGTGATCGGCGGAGATTGACTTGTATCTGAACGTGGAGTTGAACTTGACCCAACAAAAGACACATGGAGTTGAACAAGACCGATCTACTTTATTATTGAGTGAGACCTCTTGACTAGATCACCAACTAGTTAATTAAAGAGCGTCCAACGGAATAACGCATGGACATTGTGAGATCCTGGCTTAGAGCTTAATAAGATTGATAGGATACTCATATCAACAAGTTGTAACTTCTTTTCCGGAAACTCATCAGAGCTGACAGGGGTGACAGGACTGGTCCGGGTGGGCCGGGGTGTTACATTTGGTATCAAAACTGACTCTCACGGTAACTCGGTCGTGTGCTGGTCAGTGGGCGGACATGTGGACATGTGCCAGCAATAAGCGCACAGACGGGGCCAAGAGGGAAGTTCCTGGACTGGGGGCTGACCGACGAGGGCGTCGGTCTTCTAAGGGGGGAAGGATGTGAGATCCTGGCTCAGTACTTAATAGGATTGATAGAATACTCATATCAACAAGTTGCAAATTATTTTCTGAAAGCTCATCGGGAAAGAACTCCGAGATTAAGTGTGCTTGGCCTGGAGCGTCCAACGGAATAACGCATGGACGTTTCCTATGTTTATACTCCCTCCGTTTGGAAAAGGATATCTTCCATATATCCAAATTCGGATGTATGTGTACACTAAAACATGTCTACATACATCCGAATCTAGACAAATCCAAGACATCTTTTTCCGGACGGAGGAAGTAGGATTTTCTACTATATCTATCTTTTTTAGTTAAATCATAGTGTAATTTTGGTATATAACTAGCACAATGGTCATCGGCCTCGGAAATATTTGGGTATGCCAGTAACTTTTGCCAACCTAAAGAATATTGATTCGGAATTTTTGGACAGAAAATTCATTAAAACCTAGATGCTTGAATTTGTGGTAATGCTTCTTCTGGTGCTCGACTTACTCTCTTGCAGTCTTGCTTATCTGGGCTGCCTTCATACTATATATATGTTGATGTTCCTTCTCAATAAAATATACAAGCATATGAGGAGATTCTTTTGGCAGGGAATTCAAAAGAAAAAGATACTATATTATAAAGTGGAGAAGTATTCGTGAATTGAAATCGAAAGGAGGTCTAGGGGTCAAGGACCTCAGGAAACAAATGATAAGTCTCTTGGCTAACTGGTGGTGGAAGGTGGACAAACGTGAGGGTATCTGGCAAACTATTGTGAAGGCATAATACCTTCGAAATCATATGTTGTCACCTGTGAACCCTAGGTTCAATGATTCACCAGCCTGGAAAGCTCTGATGAAAGTGAGAGATATATCTTATGGGGAGGAAAATCAATTTGCGAAGACTTGCGAGATTTTGGAAGGACGACCCCTGACTAAATAATAAAACCATTGGAGGAAACTCATCCTTTGTTATATGATATTTGTCAGGAACAGGATATCTCCTTTCAAACTTGTGTGCAGAAAAGTTACGAGTTAAATTTCACTAAGAGAATGATCCCTTCTTTGTTATGTCAGTGGGATAATATAAAAGGGAATGCTAAACAAATCTGGTTATCTAATGTGGGTGATGAAGTGACCTGGAAACTAAATCATAATAAGAAATTCACAACCAAATCAGTATATAAATTGTTGGAATGTGACACTGTGGGACCTAACTATAGTTGGCTTTGGAAAACCAAACTTCCTCTTAAAATCAAGATTTTCTTTTGGCAAATACTACAGGATGCTATTTTAACTAGGGAAAATATGAAAAAGAGGAAATGGCCTGGCAACACGTGTTGTTCCTTTTGTGATCAGACTGAATCCTGCAATCACATTTTTTTTTTGCTTGTCCAACTGCTAAAACAATGGGGGCTTCGTGGTTAGAATTCTGGGGACAACAACTTGTTCTAATTCTTTGTGGCAATCTATGCATGGTTCTATGCATTCTGGCCTGGAGGAAAGAAATTTTATATACCCTTCTTTTGGTTGTTGTTCATGGTCTATTTGGACGACAAGAAACAAGATCACTTTTGAGAAATATTTTCTCAAGACCCCGTAATGTTTTGTTCACTTTCTGCTCCTTTTTAATATATATTGGGCAGGTCTGTACGATGAAGAAGACAAAAATGCAATTTGTGCTGGTGTGGAGCAGTTGAAGAAGGCAACAATGGACCTGGTGAGAGAGGAAGCAAGCATGAGGTGTGTCCCTTCGAGGATCCTGCTTACTGAAGGATGAAGAAGGCAGAAAGTTTCTGAGGGACGAGTGGCTCTTTTATGCTAGTTGTGTTGTACCTGTTCTGTATGTATGAACAGTGACGTTGTGAGGTCCTTTTAATGTGTGTTAGGTTAGTAGGGGGATCAATGCCACCAGGTTATTGCCCCGTAGCGATGCTCGAGATCGAGCATTCACAGCAGGTTTCCTGGATAGTACCTCCTTTCTCCAATCTTTTTTGCTTCTCCTGTCCCTTTCGTTCTAAACTCTATTGTAACGAACCTGTTATTTGTGTTATCCAAGTAATAGAAAGGGGCTAGCCCAATTGGAAAAAAGCATATTGGTCATCACAAATTCAATGATGTCTTCTATTTAATCTGCTAGAGGTCTCTGGGAAACGAATTTTGGGTGCCATTCATACTCATGTTATATGATTAGAAATAATATGGTGCTATAGCCACCACAAATATCATGCTGAATATAAAAACACTTTAAGAGGACAGTGTATTGCTTTAATCATCTTTAATCTGCAAGATCTAGCCAGTTTCGTGGATGATATTGTGGCCAATGATGATTATCCGGATGGTGGCGATTCTGGTTGCAGCGACGGGGAACTTAGCCGTGGCAGGGTGTTGGGCTAGTAGTCCTGTTCCAACGGGTGGAGGAAATGACACAGTGGCTGCTGCCGTCCTGCTAAGTCCACGCATGGGCGGCGGCTGCTAGGGCGAGCAGTGTACTCGTGTAAGGGATAGGAAGGATGGGGATAACTCGAGATGCGAAATATCGGAGACCTTCGCGGTGCCGTACCTATAGCTTGTGCAGATGCCGTTCCTAGCTAGCTGAAGGGATTGGTGCCGTAGGTTGCTAGCTGCATGCGGCTGGTGGAAGAAAAGAGCAAATGGAACATGAGTACAACTAGAAAAAAAATCAAGCAGCAGTACACTCAAAACGAAGTACTATTACAATGAAAAACAGAGTACAAAATATCTTAAAACACAAAGTACAACTACATGAAAATCCAGTATACTTACGAGTACAACCGTACTATTTTAGGGAGTACAAAAACAAAAGTTTCTACAAACTATAACCATGGGACCTAGTTTTGAAAATCTCTTCGCGAGTAGCTCAAAAGTGAAAAACGGTTTGTAGTTTGCACGAAAAAATATCATGATATTTCGTTTTGAATCTCCGGACTGGAAAAATAAAGCGAAAACAGTACTCCCACCCTCCCGTGTCCCTTGCTCTCTCATACTCATCCCAATTTCATTCTCGCTGCGACACTTAGCGAGCATGCAAACACTCACAAGGGGGCCGCGAACGAGAACTCGCCAAGTGGCGCAACGATAGTGCCCGCGGTGACCTTCCGATAGGTTTCCCGTTTTTTAGTGATTCTGAATTTCGGGGTCGGAGACCTGCGGGAGATGGCATCGGGCTGGATAAGTTGTAGGCGTGGAAGTGGGCTGATACCACATGGGCTGGAGGTATTGGGCTAGGCTAGAGAGATTTCAGCTAATCAACTTGTTGTCTCGGTTTTTCTGGTCAATTCGGTTATCCAAAGGTTAAAACTAAAAAACTGAATTAAATTCGGGGTTTCAGAACTGCTGACCGAATTATAAAGCGAAATACTCGTGTTCGGTTCATTTGGTGTAGGTCTCGGTTCTTTCGGTTCGGTATTTCTATCATTGGCTGAAATGCACATCCCTACGTGTCAGGCAGCCCAGTAAGCCGAAGCACAAGTCGGGGCAGCCTCTCTGAATGGCGGTCTTTGCCGTCGTGGTGAGCTAGGAGGTTGTTCAGTGTAAAGCGGACCAAGCCCCTAGCCTCCAGTTCAGTTGATGGCCACATGCCGTCGGGAGAGTGGCTTTGGCAGTCTGTGTGCGTGGTTACGGCGGTGGTTTGGATCCTCGTAAGGCGAGCGTGTGGTTTCCGAACCATTGCTGGGTGAAATCCATGTCCTGGTCGCCGGCCAGGATAGCCGACAACAACGCTCTTGGCCGCCTCCTTGTTTTTGAACAACTCGTCAAGAGGTACTCTCGCTCCTACACCCGAGATCTCGGACTGAGGGAAACCTCGGATCCCACGCGCGCTCGGGCAAGGGCGGCGCATCCCTGTCGCATGCCTCTTGTGGCCTTGTCTTGGATATTCCACCGGTCGGGATAACTCGTGGAGAGAGATCATTGTCAGTGACAATGAGCTGCATGCCAACCTTTATTGCGTCGGCAAGGCAGACACGAGTCTGTGTTGGGTGTGAAAGACAAGGATGTCACCTAGAGGGGGGTGAATAGGCGATTTAAAACTTTTCCGGTTTAGGCTTGATAATTGCGGAATAAAACTAGGTGTTTAAATTAACAAGCCAACAACCTAAATATACTAGGCTCACCTATGTGCACCAACAACTTATGCTAAGCAAGACAAGCAACAAAGTGATAGCAAGATATAAGGCTATCACAATGTAAAGTGCATAAGTAAAGAGCTCGGGTATAGAAATAACCGAGGCACGCGGAGACGAGGATGTATTCCCGAGTTCCTCCTTTTTAGGGGAGTACGTCTCGTTGGAGGGGTGTGAGTTTCAAACTCAAACGCCACAAATGGCATCACCCTATTCTCCGATGAACCTTGCCCAAAAGCTCGGTTCACCTTCCACTATTGATTTCCCTTTTGGGCGGAAATCGAGTCCCGTACAACAATTTTGAGGCACAACCCACAAAATGATTGGGAGCTCCCAAGTGGCCACAAAAGGCCTCAACCGCCACAAAAGGCGTCTAGGGTCCAAAGACCCAAGAGTAACAAGCTCACAAACTTTCACTTCCACGAATCCTCGTGGAGAGCACAAACCGATGCACAAAAGCAATGGCAAGAACACAAGAAGTGCTCAAGTCCTTCACTCTCAAATCCCACCAAAAACAACTAATACTTATGGGGGAGAAGAGAGGAAGAACAAAAAGAGATCTACACAAGAACTCCAAGATCTAGATCCACTAGGTTCCCCTCACTTAGAGGAGAGATGGATTGGTGGAAATATAGATCTAGATCACCTCTCTCAAATCCCTCAAAGATATGCAAGAATCATGGGAGGAATTGAGAGAGAGGCAAGCTTTCCAAGGTCAACAATGGACGTGAGAGAGGGAGAAATTTCGTGCTTGGAAGAGCTGGGTGCAAAGGGGGAAGAAGGGGGTCTTTTTATAGGTCCCCTGAAAAAGAGCCGTTGCAGGAAAAATAACACCGGAGACTCCGGTCCAGGAGGGCCGGAGACTCCGGCCTGGGCGGAGACTCCGGACCCCGAGGGGGCGGAGACTTCAGCCCCAACCGGAGACTCCGGGGACACTCCGGGCCAACTCCGGACCGAAGGCAGAGAGCGCCGACTTGTGGAGCTCTTCGCTCCAAAACTTGATGGGCCGGAGACTCCGGCCTAGGCAAAACAACAGCAAATCAGCAAAACCTGAAATGCAATAACTTTCTCGTTTGAACTCCAAATCAGGTAAACCAACGAGGTTGGAAAGGTAACGACAAGAGCTTTCCTACAACCAAATATGCAAAGGTTTGAGCTCTCCACAAAGATGCGATCAAGTTACTCACTTGAGAGCCCCTCTTGATAGTACGCCGTCTATCCTATAACCCGGTCTCCCACTAACACCACGAGACCGGTAAAATAGAAACCCTATCAAGATCATACCTTTACCTTGCGCATTCCAGTTGAGCTAGATGATGACGATCTTGAATCCCTCAAGTTGGAACACCTTTCTTGATTGTGCTTGCTAGCACATACTTGATGAAAACTTCTCCAAATACTCCCCTAGACACCATGATGGGATGAGAGAGCCTTGCTACGCTCCGTCTTCATGAATCCACTTGAACTTCATCTCCTTATATTGATATATATGATGGCTTGGAGATAACATGAATGTTTACTCAATCTTCTTTTTCAAGTCATGCTTGCAATAAGCTCAACTCTTCGCATGAACATTCTTCACATAATCACTTGGATAGAACCTTGGTCATCACGTAATCTTCTAGAGTTCAACACATGAACTCCAATCTTTTCCTATGGACAAGATCTACAAGAATATCTCAATGCAAACATTAGTCCATAAGGATTGTCATTAATTTCCAAAACCACACATAGGGCAACACATGCACTTTCAGGGTGAGCTGCGAGTGAAAGCCCTGCATCGACCTCAGCTGATGCCGGTTGATGACCCACAAGTATAGGGGATCGCAACAGTCTTCGAGGGAAGTAAAACCCAAATGTATTGATTCGACACAAGGAGAGACGAAGAATACTTATAAGACTTAACAGCGGAGTTGTCAATTCAGCTGCACCTGGAAAAGCACTAGTAACAGGGGTGATGTGAAAGTAGCAGTAATATGAGAGCAATAGTAACAGTAACACAGAAGCAATGGCACCAGAAAATAGTTGTTTGCGTGGGGTTGACGGAAAAGCAATGATGATTATAGATGGACCGGGGTTCCTAGCTATCTATGCTAGTGGTAACTCTCCAAGAACAAGTGTTGGGTGAACAAATTACAGTTGGACAATTGACATAATTGAAATAGCATTAAGACAGAACATCCAGTCTATTAATCATGTAGGCATGTTTTCCATATATAGTCATACGTGCTCGCAATGAGAAACTTGCATAGAGCACCGGAGTGAAACTACCGGTAATTAAGCTACTCCTTTTAATAGAGCACCGGAGCAAAGCATTAACACTTGGTGAAAACATGTGATCCTCATATCAAAACCATCCCCTCCGGTTATCCCAGTTGCTGTCACTCCGGGGCCTCGGGTTCCGGACAAAGACATGTGCATACAACTTGTAGATACAATCTAAGCAACAATTATAGAGCTTAAATCTAAGATCATGCCACTCGTGCACTAGTGACAAGCATTAAACATAACAATATTGCAGCAACAATAACTCACAAACTTTGATGGATAAACTGATCATAATGTAACAATTCATCGGATCCCAACAAACACAACACCGATTACATCATATGGATCTCAATCATGTAAGGCAGGTCATGAGATCATTGTATTGAAGTACATGGGAGAGAGAGTACCAACTAGCTACAGCTAGAACCCGTAGTCCATGGGGGAACTACTCACGGAGCATGATGGAGGCGGTGGCGTCGATGGAGAAGGCTCCGGGGGTCAATCCCCGTCCCAGCAGGGTGCCGGAACAGGAACTTCTGACCCCCGAAACATGTTTTCGATGGCGGCGGAGCTACGGAACTTTTTGTGGAATATGACTCGGGTATTTAGGGTTTTCGCATCGGGGGAATAAATAGGCGAAAGGGCGGCGGATGAGGGCACCCGAGGGGCCCACACGCACCCTCGGCGCGGCAGGTGGTGGGGCCGCGCCGAGCCCTTGTGTGGCCGCCTCCTGGCGCTCTTCCGTCTCCCCTTTGGACTCCGTGTACGTGTCGGTGAAATAGGGACCTCCGTTGATTTTCGTCCAATTCCGAGAATATTCCCCGACTAGCTTTTCTGAAACAGAAAAACAGCAGAAAAAGGAACTGACACTGTGGCATCTTGTTAATAGGTTAGTCCCAGAAAATGTATAAAAATGATATGAAGTGTATGTAAAACATGTAACAATTGGTATAATATCAACATGGAACATCAAAAATTATAGATACGTTTGAGACGTATCAGCATCCCCAAGCTTAGTTCCTACTCGTCCTCGAGTAGGTAAACGATAAAACAAAATAATTTTTGAAGTGACATGCTACCATCATAATCTTGATCAAATAGTATTGTAAGACACATGTAAGTGAATGAAGTGATCCAAGTCAATGGTCTATAATTTGCTACCAAATAGATAATGAGTAAACACTGAATCATACAAGCTAAACTTTTCATGAATAGTACTTTGGAGACAATGCATCCACAGGTTTACATAAGTGTTAACTCATAAAGCAATAGATTCTAATAAAAGGTATTTAACCAACACAAAGGAAGATTTAAGTTTCAGCGTTTGCTTCAACTTTCAACATATTTATCTCATGGATATTGTCAACACAAAGCAATATAATAAGTCCAATATGTAGCATATAACAATGTTGTACCAAAGTTGACACTAGTGTTTGCTTGTGGAAGATAGAAAGAAGTAGGAAAACTGACTCAACATAAAAGTAAAAGAAAGGCCCTTCGCAGAGGGAAGCAGAGATTAAATCATGTGCTAGAGCTTTTTAGGTTTTTGAAATCATATAGAGAGTAAAAATTAAGTTTTGGAGGTGTATGTTAATTGGTCAACGAATCAGTAGTGGAAAGTACAATATGACCCCGGCCAAACAGACTTTTAAGAGCGGCTCCCATGAAGGACGTTATTTCTACCAGCAAGGCAGATCATCCCTCTTTTTCTCTTTGGTTTACACATGCAGATGTTTCACTGAGTATTCAGTTAACAAAATGTGAAGAGAATTAAGCGGTTAAAGTTGTAATTAATTGGGACTGGGCACCCCGTTGCCAGCTCTTTTTGCAAAATTAATAGATAAGCGGATGTATATGCCGCTAGTCTGATGGTAAAGTCTGCTTGACAAGTGCCATAAAGACATCCACCACGTCCTCATGAGCTTGGTAAACATTGACACAAAAAGGAGTAGTAACAATTTTGAATAGTTTAAAGGTAGCACATGAAAAATTTACTTGGAGTGGCAAGGAAATACCACATATAGGTAGTTATGGTGGACACAAATGGCATGGATTTTGGCTCAAGGATTTGGATGCACGAGAAGCATTCCCTCTCAGTACAGAGTTTAGGCTAGCAAGGTTATGTAAGCAAACAAGAATATCAACCGGTACACCAAGTTTTATATGACCAACATATTGCAAGCATTATAAGACTTCATACCGTCTTCCTTGTTAACCAAACCCTTTTATTAGAAAATATCTAGACCTTAGAGATACCATCCATGCAAACCAAATTTCAACAAGCTTTACGGTAGTTCTTCACTAATGGGCTTAACTTACATGATGCAAAAATTTAATCATGACCTACTTGTTAACTCAAAACAATTGACAAGTATCAAATTATCCATATTAGTGATCTACAAGAGTATGCAAGTCTTTTCCATTATACCATTTACCACATGCAACATTTTCTGTTCCAACCAAACACCAATCAACTTATTTCAATAACTCTCCAAACAAGTATAAGTGAAGTAAGAGAGTACTTTCTTTAAAAGAACTAATAGCTCTGACAAGAGATACATGAAAACAAGAGCTAAAAGCTAAACAGCGCTAGATATGAATACTCAACAAATATAAGTGAAGAATAGGAGTATTCTCATGAAAAAGCGGAGCGTGTCTCTCTCCCAATCAAGAATGCTAGGATCCAATCAAGTTGATCACAAAATAAAAATAACATACTGAAAATAAAAGCACACAGACTCCAAGAATAGCACATATGATGTGAAAGAATTAAAATATAGTTTCACTAGAGATGACCTGATAATTTTGACGATGAAGAAGGGGATGCCTTGGGCATCCCCAAGCTTAGACGCTTGAGTCTTCTTGAAATATGCTGGGGAGATCCATGGGAGCCTCCCCAAGCTTGAGCTCTTCACTCTTCTCCATCCTATTATATCACTCTTCCCCTTGACCCTTGAAAACTTCCGCCACACCAAACTCAAAGTAAATCTCATTAGAGGGTTAGTGCACAATCAAAAACTCACATGTTCTGTAAAGACGCAATATGACCGTTACTTTAAACATTAGCTACTGCCACTGATGTTATGTGAAGCTCTTCCACCCAAAAAAGAATTCCACCCAACACTAGTAAAAGAGAGAATGCAAAATAAAAGACATAATCTGTCTAAAACAGAACAGTCCGCAAAGACGAATTTTTCGAGACACTTACGATGCTCAGATTGAAAAACTTTGAACTAATGAAAGATGCGTACATACATCAGGATTACGCACAAAAAATTGCAGATTAAAATAACATTTCTATGAATTTATAATTTTGTACAGTGAACAGCAAAAATCTGTTTCTGTGCAGCAATCAAAATCTAGCACCATCTTATCATTAGAGACTTTTCTTGGCACAACAATACGAAAAAGTAAAGATACAAAGGAGTTGCTACAGAAGTAGACAAACACCTTGACTCAATAAAAGAAAAATTGCATAAAAGTAAAATGGGTTGCCTCCCATAAGCGCTTCTCTTTAATGCCTTTTAGCTAGGCTTGATAGTTTTAATGATGCTCACATAAAAATAGGAAACGAAGCAAAAGGAGCATCAAGAAGCAAATTTGAAACACATTTAAGTCTAACCCACTTCCTATGCATAGGAATCTTGTACACAAATAACTTCAGGACTTTCAACATGAGAGTGTTTTAGTACCATGAAAATTTCTACAACCATATTTTCCTCTTTCATAATAATTTTCAGTAGCATCATGAACAAACTCAACAATATAACTATCACATAAAGCATGCTTTTCATGATCTACAAACATATAATTTTTATCAAGCTCCAAAATAGTGGGATTAAAACTTTCAAACCCACTTTTAACAATTTTATAACAAGATGATTGATCATTCTTAAGAGGTATGGGACTCCATCTAGATAAAGTCAAGACCTCTCCAATCTCATTTTCAATAGTAGAATACATAATATTATCAAGCAATATAGGACCATCATCTAGAGCTTTATCATAAACATTTTCTAAACAAACCTCCTTATTACCATGCATTTCGATATCAGGCACAAATAAAGGATTATCATAAGATTTATCAAAATAGCATGGATTATCATAAATAACAGTAGCATAATTATTCTCACAAGTTTTACTCATAGGGAATATTTCAAGAGAATCCACAGGAACATAACATTCATCCTCCTTTGGTAAGCATGGAGGGCGATCAAATAATGTAAGAGTTAAAGAGTTACTCTCATTAGAAGGTAGGCATGGGTAGCTAATCCATTCTTCCTCCTTTTGTTCATCACTCTCCTCCTCTTTTTCATCCAATGAGATTTCAGTTTCAGCAATTTCTTCTTCCACATGTTCCTGCAAGGCAACGGTTTCTTCTTTTTGAGGATGTCTTTTCTCAAGAAATTCAGTAATATAAGGATTATCATTATAATACTCAAGGCAATATCCAAGCATAGCAAAAGTATCAGATCTATAAGGAGCTTCATCTCGATTTCTAAGCAAAGCTGTAATTTCATAAGCTCCCGTAAATACAAAAAATTCTTCAATTTGCTCAAGGTTGTCAAAGTCATAACATCCTCTAGCATAAGAAGCCAAAGTTTCATTATCATTATAATCACATTGGAAAGGGAGGTGTTTACACTTCCTATAGCAACGAGATTCATTAAAGCACCAAGAATCATCATATGTAGAACACAAGTCTTTAGCAAAATTATTCAGTTTAATTACTTGTAGTGATAGATGCTTCCCTTTTTCAGACCAGTGGTGTTCATTTAATTTATCTAGTTTATCCTTAGTGAGCCATCCTGACAAATATGATCTAGTTTCCCAGAAAATAGGCATGGCAACAGTTTTTTTTAGATTTTTGGTTTTTAAATTTTTATGGATTTTCGGGTATATAAGAAAAACAAAACTAAACAAAAGTAAACTAGGATAAAATAAACTAAACAAAACACAACTAAACCAAACTAAACTAAGCAAAATAAAACTAGACAAAAGTAAACTACACAAAATAAAAAAAATAAAAAAGAGAGAGAGGTAGAGTGTACTCCCCAGGTGAACTTATGAGTAGAGCTATGCTCCCCGGCAACGGCGCCAGAAAATAGTCTTGATGACCCACAAGTATAGGGGATCACAACATCTTTGAGGGAAGTAAAACCCAAATTTATTGATTCGACACAAGGGGAGACAAAGAATACTTATAAGCCTTAACAGCGGAGTTGTCAATTCAGCTGCACCTGGAAAAGCACTAGTAACATGGGTGATGTGAAAGCAGCAGTAATATGAGAGCAATAGTAACAGTAACACAGAAGCAATGGCACCAGAAAATAGTTGTTTGCGTGGGGTTGACGGAAAAGCAATGATGATTACAGATGGACCGGGGTTCCTAGCTATCTACGCTAGTGGTAACTCTCCAAGAACAAGTGTTGGGTGAACAAATTACAGTTGGGCAATTGACATAATTGAAATAGCATTAAGACAGAACATCCAGTCTATTAATCATGTAGGCATGTTTTCCATATATAGTCATACGTGCTCGCAATGAGAAACTTGCATAATATATTTTGTCCTACCAGCCCGTTTGCAGCGGGGCCTCAAGGGAAACTACTAGTAATTAAGGTACTCCTTTTAATAGATCACCGGAGCAAAGCATTAACACTTGGTGAAAACATGTGATCCTCATATCAAAACCATCCCCTCCGGTTATCCCAGTTGCTGTCACTCCGGGGCCTCGGTTCCGGACAAAGACATGTGCATACAACTTGTAGATACAATCTAAGCAACAATTATAGAGCTTAAATCTAAGATCATGCCACTCGTGCACTAGTGACAAGCATTAAACACAACAAGATTGCAGCAACAATAACTCACAAACTTTGACGGATAAACTGATAATAATGTAACAATTCATCGGATCCCAACAAACACAACACCGATTACATCATATGGATCTCAATCATATAAGGCAGCTCATGAGATCATTGTATTGAAGTACACGGGAGAGAGAGTACCAACTAGCTACAGCTAGAACCCGTAGTCCATGGGGGAACTACTCACGGAGCATGATGGAGGCGGTGGCGCCGATGGAGAAGGCTCCGGGGGGTCAATCCCCATCCCGGCAGGGTGCTGGAACAGGAACTTCTGACCCCCGAAACATGTTTTCGATGGCGGCGGAGCTACGGAACTTTTTGTGGAATATGACTCGGGTATTTAGGGTTTTCGCGTCGGGGGAATAAATAGGCGAAAGAGCGGCGGGTGAGGGCACCCGAGGGGCCCACAATCACCCTCGGCGCGGCAGGAGGTGGGGCCGCGCCGAGCCCTTGTGTGGCCGCCTCCTGGCGCTCCTCCGTCTTCCCTTTGGACTCCGTGTACGTGTCGGTGAAATAGGGACCTCCGTTGATTTTCGTCCAATTCCGAGAATATTTCCCGACTAGCTTTTCTGAAACTGAAAAACTGCAGAAAACAGGAACTGGCACTGTGGCATCTTGTTAATAGGTTAGTCCTAGAAAATGTATAAAAATGATATGAAGTGTATGGAAAACATGTAACAATTGGTATAATATCAACATGGAACATCAAAAATTATAGATACGTTTGAGACGTATCACCGGTGATGGCGGAGCTCTCGGACGTCACTCCCTTCCTTGTTAGTTAGTGTTCGTTTGTGTAGCTGGCGTTATTTTGTTTTTTTCATCGACTAGGTGGTGCATGGCCCTGGGGCCAGCGTGTGGATTTCGGAGCAACGACTATAGTTTATCCGCCCCCGTCGTGTTGGCTGTTTGGGTGTCATGGTCGCTTGGGCGACTTGGTCATCGACTCGTGTGGTGCACAACCTCACGGACGACATGGTGCGTTCTGTATTGTATCGTTTTTGGCATGTTTTTCTCATGAATTGGTCAAGTATTTCTTCCATATTAATGAAAAGCAAAAAAAATTGCCTCGTCTTAAAAAACATGTCGGTCGAACCAATTATACTTGTTTGAAAGGCTAGTATGTGCCTGAGAAAATAAATTGTTTTTTTTTCTGTTGTTGCTTGCTTGTACTTGCATGAGATGCAACATACCTTTTTTGTAATAAGATAGAAAAAAGGCTTCTTGTGTGCACGTGTGTTTCGAGACATTAGGCAAAGGTGTGACCATGGCGACATGGTCTATGCGTTGATATTTGCCCTAGGATGTTGCGACGGAAAACACCAATAGCGGCTTCTGAAGGGTGAACATATGGTGCACACTATGTCTTTGCTGAACCGGAGGATCTGTGCTCCCATCTAACTATTGGACGACTCGATAATGCCACCGGATTTAGCTGGTGGCCATCGTTGTGAGCGTAGGGTACACGGTCCCGATGGCATGACCACCCCCATTATCGAGGTTGTAGGTATGGTGACAGTTGTCGCCTGGAAGGTGGCTTCGGTTGTTAATCGATGTATGTTTTTGTCAAACTTTGTTAAATAATATAATAAAAACAAGTTGTGTGCATCGATTAATATAGAAGCTGTTGCTTTGTTCCCCTTTTCAAAAAGTAAATTAATATAGCTTTATTCATCGAGTACATTGGTATATGTATGAATCTATGGGATCATCATCAGGATCCAAGGCTGCACTTCATCTTTGAAAATGGGGCTTAATGTGACAATGCGCGAGCTTTGTGAAGAGAAACGGAAAGAATGAAAGGAATCGAGTGTTGTATTGATGGATTCGTTCAGGCTTTTATAGTGCCTGAACAGTCGCTTACAAGGTCGGTTTACAAGGAGGCGCCTGTTCTAACAGGCGTATATAGCGTTTGGACAACGCTTCACAAAGCAACCGCTAGAGGTTACGATAAGACAATAGTAACTGCCTATTTAGCCTAGCATTGACGCTAACTATTTGTAACACTCCCCCTTGGACAAACGCTATCCTTTGCGAAATTTCATCATCTTGAAATTCTTCGGATAGTTTCGAGTGGAACGTCCTTGTAAGATCTTCATAATCTTCCATCTTTAGAATCTCTCCCCCTAAAACCCTGTGGGAAAAATATGAGGAGAGTTGTATTTGATATGTTGTTAAAACTCCTTTAAACCTTGTGGGGAAAATAAGGAGAAAAATGATACAACATGCAATGATTATTGTCCATTGACAACTCATATGAGAAAAACCTTGATAGGAAAAATCTCATTAGCGAGTTTAGAGATCAATAAATATGCCTTATATACTTCCTTTAAAAACCCCGGTGGGGAAAATAGAAAAGTATGACATATGATAATGAAAAGATATTGCCTCATTTAGCACCCTATATGAGAACCTTGAGAGTAAACTCATAAAGTGAAAAGGAGTGAAAATGAGTGCAATACGACGTGCCACTGAAAACTCCTCTAAAACCCAGTGGGAAAAATATAAGGAGAAAGAAAAATGGCATATCTAAACACTTGTATTTATATTGTCTCATTAAAAACCTTTTATGAGAAACCATGAGGGAAAAACTCATCAAGGGAAAAAGAGTACAATATATATGATCTGAGGATCATCGATGGATTATGACATGGAAGTTTACTCCCCTGAACTTTGCAAATCTCAACAAGTTTCTTGAAACATTGTTCTATATATAACCCATATGCATTTGAGCAATACAAGTGGTATTATCTTGATAGATAATGGTAGGTGATTCTGTTGAATCTTAACCACAATTTTGAATGTGGTATCATTCTGTGAAGCCATATACATTTTATGATGCTTCGATTATTCCAGAATGATTAGTGCTAGTAGACATTAGAGTCTATATTGAAGACTTCCCTTAAAAGGATCTTCCACTAAATTCAGTCATGGATATGGCATTTTCGGGATCAGATAATTATAGCCAATATATGTATATCACACAATGGTCAATTCTTGATGTTCCTGAGGGATTTAATCAAGATTTTAGTGCCTTGAAGATATCAAAGGATATTAATTACACAAGCACTTCAAATAAATTGATATAAAAACATTGTCACACGTGATGCAGTTTGCAACAAATGATATTGAGATATGGAACTAGAGGTCCCCATACCACTTCATCATTGCTACTATGTGAAAAATGAGTTTTGCATCCCTGTTAGGGATAGTATGACCATATGTGTATTTGATATGATTATCCATATTTAATTTCTACCATATTTTATGGATATGTAACGACTGATAGATATGTATTCCTAAAGGGAATATTCTCAAGTTGTGAACTTGAATAGTATTTTGGTTTCATCCAAATCTCCGTCTTGATATGATTGCGAGTACCTTTCATGTATTGTATAGACTTCAATGATGAAATCATCGACATATACATAGGTCATGTAGAATCCAATGAGGGATTTTGTTAATGACTACATGTAAGCAATCTTTATCCGAGTTATTCTTTCGAAGAAAGAAATCTCATAGTCAATTGTACCACACAAATTTTGACTATTTAAGTCATTGAGTGACTTTTGATGTTTTACACAATATATGTTGCGATTTGTTCTTGGACATTTAGATAGATATCCGAGATAAGTGATCCACATGAGTATGAAATCACCGTGTCTATCAACTGCATGGATAGTTTATTTGTACTGCCAATAATATTAATATCGAAACATAATTCCACTTATACCAAGAGGGTATGTTACATCATAATCGATGTCGGGTCTCTGCGTGAACCCTTATGCTACAAGCCTCGCTTTTTCACCACCTCATTATGAATGAAAATTCATTTGTCTTCCAAAAGGGAAGATAGTTATGAGGAGAATGTATTACTGTGGTAAATACATCTCTTTTGTTTAGCGAATGCTACTCTTGTTTAATTGCCTCCTTCTAGTTGAACCAATATATGAGTGCATGAGGCACTCTACCATGGATTTTGGTTCAGGGCCCTAAAGGTTTTAGCAATTCAAGAATAAATATTTGTCGACAAATGTAGTCTTTATGTTATATGATTCTGTTGAATCAACGAAAATTGTGGAAACAATATTTACATCTTTGAACTCCTCGTGATTTCCCATAACAATGGAGTCAAGGTGTTTCGATGTCCCAACACTTAAAAATTGTGTGCACATATGTGTTGGGTTTGGATGTGAGCATCCGTTATGTGTTATTCAACTTGAGGTTGAACTACATTTACTAGTTGAGGATATAATTTCCTCTATTTCCGCGGATACATATGAGAACTCATTTCTCATGTGACCATGTTTCTCCCCCTTTTGCTCTCATTTGGGAGAATAGTGGTTGTATGAGATACTTCCACTTTGTATGGCACATTGCATGCATGCATAATATGATTTCATGACGTCTTTGTCATAAGTAAATGTATGTGGCAGATTTGCAATGTGTTGCAAATATATTGAACTTTATGTTCAGATTTTAAGTACGTGAATAGAAGGATGAATGTCTATGACATTTCTAGTTTATCAGCATTCTTTGTGGTACGAATGTCCCCCTAATGCCGAAAATATCCTTATTTTAGTGTAATCAGCGTACGGGCTATAATCAATTCCCTTGATAGGGCTTGATATATTTATAATTGACGGATAAATAAATAGTAATACCTCACATAGATCCCAAATTTAATGTGAGGGCCCATGAATGTACGCCGGAGTGGTGAAATCGGTATATTACCGACATCGCAGATGGGAAATACTTGTTTGATTTCCACGTACTAACTGCAAGGGGAAGCAGTATGATATGCAGTTGGTATGATCTAGAATAGATCTGCGGCGTGTAAACCGCATGTCTCCAACAAGATGTTGGTATATTAAATTCTGTAGAAGTGGTCATTTAATTAGATTTGATTCTTTTGATAAAGAATTTATTTACACCATTTTGACTATGTACATGAGGTACTTGACAAAATCATAAATGCTCGTGAAAACGGCATTCAAATGGGTATAACCCATATGCTAGAATGTTTTGCTCATATTTGATAATCTGAGCAATTAGTTTAGTTAAATCATGGATTCATGGAGATTAGAGATTCACATAAGGGCATCTATTAGATGTTCATGGATACCATGAATATTTGTCTCAAAATGGTGAGTAGTCCATATATAGCTTCTTGAATGTGTTCAAGAACTTGAGTGGCTACTTTATTAATTTTTAAGGTGAGAGAGCCTTAAAATTTATTTATTCGCATGGCACATTTTGTGCACATAAAGTCTGATGACTTGAGTTTTTTTTTCTAATTTTAAGGTGTGACCAACAAAATTGTCAGTGACTTTCCGTAACATCCCTATTTAAGGGTGACCAAGGCGAACACGCCAAATCTTCAATCTATGAAGATACGGAAAATTATTTTGGACGCAACGAAGTTTAGTATGAAACTTTATTCATACATTCATATCATGTCTGAGGAACATGATATAATGGACAACATACCTCATGTATAGAAGTATGGTTATAGGCTGATAGTTGTGAGACTAAACGAGGTCTCCAAAATATCTTGGAATTTTATTCCGCAAGAAATCTATAATTGTGAAGGAGTGTTTCTCCTTATCCCATTGAACTCACATTAATTGATGATTGTGGTATATCCAACCAAATGCTTGAGAGCATTCATACGTATGATGATTCATTTGATAAACTTGATAGTTATCTTATTACTTTTGGGGGGTCCACTATGATTCTGCTTGCCATTTTACCTCCACTTTACATTGATTTCTCGTGGTTCTTTTCGATACCATTGAGATTCTTAGTATTTGAGTACTAATATGAATTTCAAGTAAGGGTAGATCACCCGTAGGGTATACCTGAAATGGGGAGGATGTAAAGTGATTTCTAGGTTTTGAATGAGATCTATTTTTGATATATCTCATCACATATTATCAACTTGGGATTGATTCTGTAGACAACAGCGTGGAATGTGCAATTGACTAGAGTCAAATAAAATAAGTGAGTGAATATTCACATTGCATTTATGCAATATATATCTCCTTGATGCGGATTTAGAGGGAAATGGAAAATTATCCAATTTCTCTCATGTATTGTGAGTTCAACGGATTCCATTGATGGAAATATCAGCCATGTCCCGCATGAAGTGATCATGCAATTCATTTACTGTGATAGTAAACTAAAATAAATAAAATGCTCTGACTGAGCAAATTTATGGTGAAGATGATTCTTCCTTAATGACCATAATGTAGATATTCAATGATATTTATATCGTTGTTGCGGACTTCATTCCTAGAGGGATGAGTAATGTTACATTCACCGCCAAAACATATATGTATTTTTGATATTTGGTTATTCTTGGTGAATATAATTATCACCACATGATGTGGAACATGTAGTAATTTGTGAGAAACTAAACCATTGCTATGTATGATGGACTTTGTCTTGATAGACATAATACACAACAAATAATGTTCAATGATGCATGCTCCACAATTTTATGTTGTACCAATGTGATATAACATATAAGGATCATGCCTAAATTTATTCTACTTTGATAGTAAGCTTTATTTTGGCAAACAACAAATATATTCTTGAGGAACAACTTGAATAGTAAGCTGATGCTTTTTCATCCTGTTAGGAGAGCATATTGAACATGCAAAAACATTCCAAAAAATAGGTCTGGAATAACCATTTACAAAAAATGTAAATGAAATAGAGGGATTTTAGTGCTTTATACATTTAATTTAATGTAAACCTGAGGGCTTAACAGAAAGCTGCATGGGTAATACGTTAAAACTGTAATGTATAAGGACTAGAATCCAAAAGACTGAAAGGATAAGATTATCCCCTCTCTTCCCGTGCAGTTTGCCTGAGGGGATTTTATCCCAAAAAAGTTCCTCCCGTGCTGTTCCAATTCCTTGGGGAAAAACTGTCACCGGCGGCCGGGGGTTTGAGGCCACACCGGAACGGACGCCGGAGTGCGTCGCCCGCCTCTGGACTGCGCTTGGCAATGAGTCGCCACCAGGAGCCGTCCGTCACCGTTAGTCGCGCCGGGAGGAGTGCGGGCAGCCTCCGGTGGACGACTACCGTCTCGAAGGGAAGCGGCCAGAGCCGAGGCGAACACAGACGCGAGCGCTGCGGTGGGCGTCGTTGGCCGCTGCCACGCAGAGCGGTGCGGGATGTGGCCGCGTCTTCCGACGCCGCCGGGAGGCCGCGTGCACTGGTTTTCGCCGCAGCCGGCCGTTGGCCGCCGCCGGGGGCGCTGCGCCGACGTCGCATGGACGGCACTAGGCTGGCCGTGGCTGCCAAATCGGAGCGCGCAGCGAGGCCTCTGCCACCGGGCTTGGATGGCGTCGTCTCTGCCGCCAGTACTCGTAGCGTGCTGGCCGTAGGCCGCCGGGGATGCAGCGGCGTGGAGGAGTCGCGCCGGGAGCCGAGAATATGGAGGCCGCCGCGAGGAGCCGGGCCGAGGGCCACGGCCTTGGGTTCCAATGTCTCGGGAGGAGCAGCGCCGAGGGGTCGCCTCGCGCCATAGAGAGTCGGGGCTGGTGGCGCAGCCACGCATGCCGCCGTCGGCACCGCTGTTCACGGAATGAGGCGCCGACCGGTGCTGGTTGCCGGAAGGGCCGTGGCCGCATCGTCGCCGAGGGCCTCCGCCGGGATCAGCCGGTCCGCGCTCGTCGCGAATGGCTGCTGCCAATCCGCCGTGCTACCTTTTCTTCTTCTCTCTGTTTTCTCTCGGCCTCATGCTCTCGATAGAGACAAGGTGCTGATAACGTGAAGAGAAACGGAAAGAATGAAAGGAATCGAGTGTTGTATTGATGGATTCGTTCAGGCTTTTATAGTGCCTGAACAGTCGCTTACAAGGTCGGTTTACAAGGAGGCGCCTGTTCTAACAGGCGTATATAGCGTTTGGACAACGCTTCACAAAGCAACCGCTAGAGGTTACGATAAGACAATAGTAACTGCCTATTTAGCCTAGCATTGACGCTAACTATTTGTAACACTTTGTTTGCCTCACAGCTGCAGTGTGTTGGAGTTGCTTAAGTGTAGTCAGATTGAATCTACATCTTCTACTTTGGTGCATTAAGCCTAGCTTGTTTACTTCTAATATATTTATATTTGAAGTATATTTTAAGGAATTGGTGGTGATTATGTTTGATCCTGGAAAATTCTCAATAATTTGTTTACTCAGTTAATTTTGGATGGGATAATATCAATATATCCCCTACGAACTGCCTTTTATGTAGATTAGAAACACTACATCATCCTAGTTTATTAGGACTGAATTTTTTTATGTGAATTTGAAGGTATTGGGTGAAAAGAAGAATTTCACCCAAAAAATTCCCATCTCCAATTCCTGCGGGGATAAAATTAACCAAAATAAACAAGCCCTAAAAGAGGGTCCACCGGATACGTGGTCACATGTTTTCTTTTGTGGGAATTTTTGGCACATCTTTTTTTTCTCGATTTTTTTTTTGCGAATTAAGAAAGGAGATTAGGCGAGATTACAATATGCCTGACAACAAGTCAGGACTTCCTCCAGCCCCGAATTTGGCCAGATCTGAGAGAGGGCCAAAGCACGTCCCAGATTTGCTAAGATATGGCTTGCAGTATTTTGTTCTCGCCTGATGACATCAATATAGAAGCTCCCATCTTCCTGCATCATCTCCTTGATACTCTGTACTTCACCCATGAACTCAGAACGGTCAATGCCGGGCATCTTGATCAGCTTGACTGCCTCCGCGCAATCCATCTCGACCAAGCAGGGTAGTTCACACCACTCCCGCACCATGGCCATGCCCTCATGGCAAGCAACAAGTTCAGTAAAAAGTGGGCAACTGCATGAACTCAGAAACTTGCAAGCGGACATGATAATTGAACCATTCTCATCTCGGAGGACCCATCCAGCACCTCCTTTACCATCAGCAGCACTAAAAGAACCATCAACATTCAGCTTCACTCTCCCACGAGTCGGCGTGATATAGGGTTTTGTAGGTAGGACCACATCAGTCCTAGTCTTCCTCTTGTAATTCATGGGCACATGATCATAGGATATCACCGCTTTCCCTTTCACTGGATCTTGGTTAGGCGCTTGTTTAATTCACATAAGCGAGTCCAAATAGTTGCAAAGAAAGCGCTTGGAGCACTCAATGGTGGGCATTGGCTTATCATGCATCACCTCGTTTCTAGCATGCCAAATTCGCCACATGGTCATCAGTATCATGGTGATCACCGCCTCGGTCTTCTGGTCGATGAGGTGCAGAAGCCATTCATTGCCTGTGTTCGCCACTGTGTCGAGCTTGGGGATAGGCCAGATCTCCTCCATCGCCTGCCAAAGAGCTCTCGCCGCCGGACACCTGCACATAGCATGGAACGTGTCCTCGCAATCCAAACCACAAACAGGACAGAGATTAGACAGTTCCATTTTTCACCGATGTTTATTCTCCCAAGTGGGCAAGGAATTAGTAGCAATCCTCCATGCAAACACGCGTACCTTGTGGGGGGCAGGGCACCCCCAAAGAGCCTTCCAAATGGCCCGATGGCCATCCGGTGCCCTGCTAGTGGCGCCATGAGAAGGCTAGCTCAGCACATCCATGCCAAGCCAATACGCGCTGCGAACGGTGAAGATGCCATTGCTTGCAGGGGCCCAGGCGAGGACGTCTTCAACAATGCGGGGCAGGGTTTGATCATCAGAATGGCTTCAATATCAACATGCAAAAAATGACGGCGCAACTTTGTCATATCCCACTGTCCCTCCTCCGTCAGAAGCTGAGAGACGCGCCGCAGTCGACAGCCGCCCTGTCTAGAAACCGGCCTATAGGAGTGAGGACTCGGCACCCACGGATCCCGCCAAAAACGGGTGTCTCTCCCCGAACCAATAGGCTTGATGAGTCCCAGCTTAAGCAACTCCAGGCCGTGCTGGATACCCTGCCACGAAGGTGACGCATTACCCGTAAACACCGTGTCCTGCAAGTCCTCATTAGGATAGTATTTTGATTTCAGCACACGTGCGCAGAGGCTGAGAGGATTTGTGAGCAGCCGCCACGCCTGGCGAGCAAGGAGAGCCTGATTAAAAAGCCTGTAATCTCGAAAACCAAGACCCCCTTGACTTTTTGGTTGCTGGATCTTCTGCCAGGCCTTCCAGTGGGTCTTTCTCTTGCCATTACTAGAACCCCACCAGTAATTCCTAACCATGCGAGTTAGGTCGTCACATACAGCCATGGGGAGTTTGAACACACTCATAATATATGTGGGGATGGACTGAGCAATTGCTTTAATAAGAATTTCTTTCCCTCCCTGCGAGGGCATACCATCTCCACCCATCATAATACGCTTTCTCAGACGCTCTTGGAGGTTTTGAAAACGACCCTTGTGCATTCTACCATCCGGCGTCGACAAGCCAAGGTACTTCTCTTCAAACTCATTAGCCTGGATCTGCAAGACCGCCATCACATCTTGTCTGAAGTCTGCTGGGCAACTATCCCCAAAGTATATAGAGCATTTCCCTCTATTAATAAGTTGCCCCGTGGCAGACGCATATGCTTCAATGATATCATTAACCCTCTGAGCCTGCTGCCTATTTGCTTTGAAAAATAGAAGAGTATCATCAGCAAACAACAGATGCGAGACCCCGGGCGCTCTGCGGCACACCTTCACTGGTTGGATACCATCCGTATCAACACCCTGCTTCAGTAACTTGGACAATCCATCAGTATGTTGGAGTGCAAACGGCAGTGCAAACCACCGACAGCCCAGCCCAACCTACAACCGCATGAATTTTCAATACCATGCACTATGCGTGTCAACCTGCATTAGAGGAAATAAACACCTCAATCAATAACAGCTTATGTGAAGATGAGCCCTGACGTGAACAAAGAATTTCAACAAACTGAACTTCAAAGCCACCGAATTTCAAATTTGTGCAATATGATTTGCAAATCTGAAACGAAATGCAGAAACACGTCATCATGCCACTGTTGTCATGAACTCCCCCGGAAGCACGACGACACTCTAAACCCAGTGGTCTACATCACATTGCAGGATTACATCGCCCGTGACTACAAAGTTCATGGTTGAAATGATAAAGGCCATACCAGCACTACACGGCATACCACGGAAAATATGGGTAAAATCTGGATCGTGAGACAACAAGTAATGTGTACTCTCTTTGTGCTCACTGCCTGGAGAGACAAAGTCCATATCCTAATTTCCAAGCAAAATTGCCTCAAGGCATCACTGCAATCCTGGGATGATTAGGCATCACAGACTCGACCATGGCACAAAAACCATGACCCAGAGGACCACCCGACACAAATAACCATACATACCAAGATGCATACAGATCACCATCGGCAGGAACCATATATACCAAAAAACCTGTGTCAGCGAGAGCGAGATTACCTTGACGTCGTACTTGATGACATCCTGGACACCTCGTGCTCGATAAAGGCATTGTCGCCCATCGCCGAGCAGAAGCTCAGGTACGTGGCCTGGTGGTAGGAGCAGAAAGTCGCCGTAGCGGCTCAGGGAACATACTGGCAGCAGCTCCACATTGCGCGAAGAGACGCCGTACAAGACCGTCGCCAGTCTATGACAGCGCTGTTGGCTCTGGAGACCATTGCTTGGCTCATGGCACACATTGTTGACCTACAAAACAGACACAAGGAGGTGAGGTTCAGAATTCTGACCTCCAAGACACGATCATATCCCAAGGCAAAGTCCATTTCACACAAAAATAGCAACCAACCAAGAAAAATTTGCATGGAGCCCTAAACAGAAGTAATGCAACACACTATCTATGTCCAGTATCACTTTCCTGCACAAGTTCCTGGACATGAACAGAATCCATTGTACTGAAAATTTTGGCAATAACTAGAAGCCAGCTGTATTGTAAAAATACGACAGACTTACTAGACACCAAACATCTAAAAATGCTCAATGCAAGGAAACAAGCAAACAACCTGTAATCCTAAACTACAAAGAAGATGAGCACTTGTTCAGTGGCCTGACCAGCTCCTAGTCATACCCATCGCCAATAGACATAAAGCAGTAGCTTGTTTGGTGTTGGTTTCCACTATTCAACAATAACAAAGCAGATGAATATTTGGATCTTGAGTTGATACGATTCAATATCTGGTTTTATTACAAAAATAAAAATAAAATCAACCACTATACAATTCCTGCAAAGCAAAATCTATTTCCGTGTTTCAGAACCAGAAATTCCCACCATTCTTCAGTTCCAGCCCTAACCAAGCAATTTATCGGATCAGCAACCTGCGCAACCCAACAGATGTACCCATTATTGTGTTTGTGCCTTTGTGGATGATCCCAGCCAACCCAAGAACAATGCAAATGTAGCTCCGCTGATTCAATCACAAAACTACTCGACACATTCACACGCAAATGAGAGGTGGGAGGGACCAGTTTTCTAAAAAGAAACTGGATAAACTTGAGCATGTCATAAAGCAATAAGAGTACAAATTTAAAGTAGGCAACGGAATGTAGCTAGTTCAATCTCTGTAGAAGCGCCAACGGATCGGCAGAATGACGGTCCACGCTAAGTGCTAGTTGCAGAATGCTACATGCCAGATCCATTCATTGCTACATAGCAATGACTGAACCGTAACGGATCGGCAGAATGTCAGTCCACACTAAGTGCTATTTGCAGAATGCTACATGCCAGATCCATTCATTGCTACATAGCAATGACTGAACCGTATAATAAAACAGGATACTTATAATGTGAACCAATAAAAAATGGTTTATGGGTACACCTCCCTGTGAAGAAAAAAATGCCACTGGGCTTTATTAGGCATAATACTCAAACACACTCAAGGTCTGACTTATTAACGGGGATCTAGAAAAACTTCTTTAGAGGCAGTGACCTTCCACTTTCAGAAACCCGAGTAGTGAGAGCTTTGTACACACAAACAGAAGAGATAGATAAAACATAAGCATATGAGCACTGTTCCGATCCGAACCAGCAGTGATCTAACACACACCAGCAGTAGTACTTAACACCCTTATAAATCCAAAAATAGAGGAAGCATCACTAGCACACATTAACCCACAACTTCAGGGATAGTAGTGGGTTCTTTTACTTAGCAAGTAATATATTTGAAACTATTGCAACTCTGTGAAACAATCCGCTGCACATTACTAATATAGCAAGGTTCCGTAAAAATTAAGCCAACTCACAAGAGAAAAGAAGCAGCTGCAACTAAAGCCAGGATATAATGAATGTCAAGAAGTTACCTTTGCATGCCCATCTCGACAAGCTCGAGGTCGAATAGGTCGAGGTGGGACTTGGGAGCGAGCAGCTTGACGACGTGGACACCCCATCTGGCCTTTAGATCAAGCGCTTCCATGGCCTCCATGTCATCAGGCGACCCGACGAATATACCGGCCGAACAACATTAGCGCGGACGCAACCAGTGAGCAGCGGCAGCCAGAATCACAGGCCAAGATGGAGACCGCTGAACATGTTTTTTTGCTACACAAGAAAATTATGCATCATGACATAATTTTTTGCATTCATGGAAAAAGCTAGTTGAGGCTTGAGATTTTTTACCTTCATTGGAACACTACTGAATTCACCCAATCAGAGTTGGCTAAACATGCAAACCGTAAGATCTATTCATTTTAAAGTTCACTCTCCTACATGCTAATTTTCAATCCGACGCATTGATGTTGCGGAATTGTCTACTTTCTTTAACTAAACAGTGTCAAACCAAACACATCCCCAGGTGGATAAGCACAAACACCATGCATAAGCAGTAAGTTTCAACATTGAATAAGCCAAACAGCTAGTGCTATTATCCAAACTACATACACATGCAAAAAACATAATACCTTTATGACCTTCCTACACCTTGGCATAGCTGAAACACACACTCTGCCCAACATTATCCTGATCAAGACAGTGATTCCACCCATGGCATCTCACCTTTCTGTGACGGCTTCCTTGCTGGCAGCAGCAGGTTGGCAAGGTGGTCAGCAGCAGCAGCAGGTGGGGAGGTGGTCAGCAGCAGCCGCTCCTCGGGTACATGGTCAGGGATGACGCTGGCAGCAGCTCCGGGTTGCGCGGAGGCGTCGTCCGAGACTACCGCCAGACTACGCCTGCGCCACCAGCTCAGGAGACCATTGTTTGGCTCCAGGGGCACATCATTGACCTGCAAAAGACGCACAAGGAGATAGAGGTTCAGAATTCTAACCTCCAAGATACTAGTATTGACACCAGCAACTAAGCAAAGTTTCTCAAATCAGTTTGACATTTACAAAAATAGCATGCCAAACCAGTTTCTCAAATCATAAACACTGAAATTTTGTCAGAGGTTAGAAACTTTATCTTTTTCTATCATGAGTTACCACTTCGCAAAATGTAAAGGTGAGCCTAGCATGCATGCATAATAGATACTTTTATTCAAGGTACAATTATTAGCTGACTCCTAATAACTAGTACTATGTAGCAGCATTAATGGATTGACAGATCGACACTAACAGCTATTTGCAGGATGCTACATGACAGATTCCATTCATAGCTATCAAAGACCCCAGATTACATATCAAAGATTGAACACTATAAACAAATGGGAGGATCATACTGACCCTGTTATCAAAGCAATACAACTACAAACTTTAAGATCAATTCATTTTAAAGTTCACTGTCCAACAGCCTAATTTTCTGTCCACCACGTGGCTGTTGTTGGATTGTCAGCTTTTTTATCTAAACAGTGTCAAACTAAGTACAACATCTACAGGTAGATAAACTAAAACACCAGGCATAGACATAAGTTTCAACATAGAATAAACCAAACTGCCTACACATGTACAAATAAAATTAAGATCTGTATGAATTTCATACTCGTTGACATAGCAGAAACACACATTATACACCAACCTTGTCCTGATCAAGACTGCGATTCCAACCCATGGCATCTCACCTTTCTGTGACAGTTCCTTGCTGGCATCAGCAGGTTGGGGAGGTGACCAACAGCAGCATGTCGTTGTGGTGGCCGGCAGAACAGTTCAGGGACGTGGCCTGGCGGCAGGAGCAGCAAGTCGGTGTTGCGGCTCAAGGAAGATGCTGGCAGAAGCTCCATGTTGCGCAAAGAGGCGCCGTCCAAGACCGTCACCAGTATGGATAGGACAGCAGCATCACCAAGTATTGTCCTGAGGAAAGACACGAGTTAACTTGCAGCAAAAGAACAATAACATGTTAATAACAAGTTGATGGTCGCATAAACATGCTAACCATGGTTTTTAAGGCGTTAAGGCGTCCTAAGGCGAAGTGGGGGCGCCTTGGCGCCTAGGCGGACGCTTTAGGCGCCTAGGCGCCTAAGGCGGTCGTTTTTCCAAGGCGGAGGGGGGGCGCCTTGACGCCTAGGCGGACGCCTTAGACGCCTAGGCGGACGCCTTTAAAACCATGATGCTAACTATAGTGGGACTCTTACTACAAAAACGAAAACACTTTATATTACAACAGTAGTAAGATTTTGACATACAACACTACAGAAATTTGAATTAAGAAAGAAGATGTGAGTTCTTGCTCTCACAGGTATTATGTGTTTTGCCAAAAAAAAGAAAACTGACATCTTATGTTATCAGAAGTTTACAACTTGGAATATCAATGTTGACCTTATAGTTGACAAGGACATGTTAGCAGCAAAAACACGAATTACATTGAATACTAGCCCCGAACCAGAGATCAACTTTCTAGTAGGTTATAAAACCTAGAAACTACATAGCCAGAATTTAATCATCAATTTTATAATATGGGGGTTCATGACCCAGAGAACCATGAAGAACACTACTCAATAGCATGGCAGCAGTCAATTCGATCACGGCCAGAGAGAAAAAAAATCACCTTTGGGTGGCAATTCCGACAAGCTTCTGGACAGCAGCGTGAAGGTCGCCGTGACGGGTCTTGAGGGCGTGCAGCTTGAAACTGCCTACCTGCAGCCAGACTGCTACTAACTGCTAAGCAATTCCAAGAATACTGCGGTACCACACAAACTACGGAAACCGCAGTTGAGTGACGCTCCAGATTCACGCCGGTATCATGCACTGCAACAGGTTGCTCGACAGATCCCTGCATTTAGCACACACATCAGACCAACAAACGACCCATTTGCAGCAAGAAAAGAAAGAACATGGGCATCCAGGAACCTACAGGAAGGTGAGGTGGACGAGCTCACCAAACTCTCGGCAGGACACCGCCTTGCAGGTAACTGGCTCTCAGATAACTGAACAAATAGACAACGGAGCACTCACATTTTAATTCACCAGACATTTACTAGTTCAGTACATGTGTACCAAATAAAATGAATGAGCTAGTATCATATAAATAAGATCAGAAAATGGTAAGAGTAGCATACATTGCTCTGAGATAGGGTGCAGTTCTTGATCTCCACGGGGATGGGACAGTGCAAGGTTTTGTCGTGCAGAGCTATGAACAAAAAAACTGGGAAAAGGGCAGTGCAGATCGCTGCATATACGGCAGATTCCTGCAAGGGAGAAACACATAGATTATTTAATCATTCAAACACATCAGGACACCAAACAATAATCCAATCTTGGGGCAAGCTAAGCAAATCTGATGGACAACGAGGGGACAGGATAGTGGACATACACGGGCTGGACGCAGAGGTCAGGGATGGATCAGGGGACGCCCTACAGCCGCAGGGGTCGCCGTCCTCAACCGCCCAGCCGTGGCGCTAAAGGCTAGCTTCAGGTCCAGCAGCACCAGCGCGTCCCCTGCAACCCGACCGGCCATCACCCCCACCGTCGTCGGCGACCATGGCACGGCTCCGGTGCCGGCGCGCGGAGGAGAGGGCCAAGCGCCACGACGTGGAGTGCATCTTGTTCCTGGAGGTGTCGACGTTGGCCAAGGACCCGCGCGCGGCCACGACCGTGGCAGCACTCGACCAGCGTCTCGACGCCGGCCAGGACCGCGAGGACGCGCGGGTAGCAGCTTTACCGCCGGAGGCGTCCTAGCCCTACCGCCCATCCACCAACTTCAGCCGCCACCGCCATGCCCCCTGCATCTGAGTTAGGGTTGGTGGTGAGGCGGCGAAATGGCAATTCCACACCGTGTAATCGGGACAGGGGGGGATTTGGTGCGAGGGGCGGTGGTCTACACGCAGGGAGTCGCCGGAGGTGGCCGGATTCGACCGGCGATGAGGCGGCGGAAAAAGGGGATCTAGAGGTGGTGTTCCTGGAAGAAGAGTGGAGAGGGTGGTCTGCTGCGGGAGGGGTTCTGGCCCAACAAAGCCGGACTTGTCCAAAGTTTTGTCTCCCAAATTTCCCGCTCGGCGCCGAACGAAATTTTTGATTTCGAAATCAAATCTAAGTGGCGGGTGAGTCTCTTCCGAGATTCCATTTTGACGGGAGATTTCGTTTTGGCGGCGGCTTTTCCTATTCCTTTCCCGCCTCTGTTGTTGGGCAAGATACATACAACGGACGGCCAAGATGACTATGGCCGCGGATAATTGTTCAGGACAAGAACTGACCCAGTCCGGGAGATGGTCAACATCACAAGTCAAGCCAGTCATCCATCTTTGAGGAACACGTACACCGGGCAGATCGGTGATGCCAATGGTTCATCCATCTTCGAGGAGCATGTACACCGGGCAGATTGGTGATGCCAATGGTTCCTGTGCACGATGAAAGGGAAAAACTTCACGTGTTCGAGCGAACAGGCGATGTTTTGTCGTATCGAAGGTGAGTGGCCTTCCAGTGTTTCGTAGCAGTGTAGGAAAGCGGTCGCCGCCTTGTACCATTTGTTTCCACCTGTGTCGGAGATAAGGGGGTTTAGGTCATAATTGTATGGAGTTGCACCACTTCCAGCCCACGACGTTCAAAACAGTCCCTCCCGGATGACCCTTTTCTAGAAGCTCCACCGACCTAACATGTCATGTTGCATGAAGACTTCCCGAAGATACCCTTGTTATGGACTACATTGAAGTAATGCTAGGAGATCAAAATTTGTACAAGTCAAGGGAAACCTAACGTACAAGAGGAGAAGCTCATACCGAAGACTATATATACTAGAGGACATCTACCTAGAAGATCAGGCTATCCTTCACGATACACAACGCATGTACACCGTCTCCATAGCTTAAACCCTAGATGCAAATCCTCCTTGGTCGGGCATCTATAAGCTCGCCGAGACAATCTTGTAACACCTTATACGGTCTTGTAGCCATGCCATGAATAAAGTGAGAGAAATCTTCAGGTACATCGTCTTTGATTCAGCCTTGTTGTCGTGTCGCATGTCGAATAAATAAACTATATTACGTACTTTCAGAAGTGAAATTGCCATGGGGTCCTAAAAACCATCCTTCGACAAACTACGAGAGGTTCTTCTTTTATGCCTAGACATCGCACCGATCGACCTGACAAACGGGTCCCACTTGACTGAACATATTAGGGTGTGTTTGGTTTTGGGATGAAGTGGAATGGAATGTCATGGTTCCATTCCATTGGAATGGAACCATTCCATTCTCATGTTTGGTTGGTTCCGAAAAGGTGGAATGGAACAGCAGCACATGTTTTTAAAATTCAATTAATTTGAGCCTAAACATGATTAATTTGAGGCTAAACATTCACTTAATTTCAGCCTAAACATGATTAATTTGAGCCTAAACATGTTTTTAAAATTCAATTAATCTGAGCCTAAACATGATTAATTTGAGGCTAAACATGATTAATTTTGTTTATCTTCCATCGTTAGCGAGCCGTTCCACTTGGTTCCACTGATTCGGCCAGACGGGTGTATTCCGCATATAAGGGGAATATTCCCTTTTGAGGAATCAGTGAATTCCATTCCACTTCTCAACCAAACACATGAATGGGCTCTAGGTGCGGAACGGTTCCATTCCATTCCACTTGGTTCCAAAACCAAACACACCCTTAGATGCAAGGGGTAAAATGGGGAACATGTTTCACTAAATGGGGATATATCTGATGAATTTTCACTATCGAGAAAAACAAAAATTTACTCATTTACTCGCTTATTTTCTTGTTCGACAAGGAGTTGCTTTGGGCTTATCCTAGTCTCCTTTGTAAACCTGTGAGACCTTTCAATCTTCAGATGCAATTTTAACACCGTTCATACTAAAATCCATGCACCAGCCAGTTTATCCAAAAGTCTAAGCTAATGGAGAAGGAAGGGGAATATTTTGCAACACTTCCCGTTATCCTAAGCTCCATCAGGTCGGAGAGGTGGGATGGTTGAAGGTTGCAACTTTTTATTATTAAATAGTGCTTTGGCCAGAGTCTTGAGCATGAGAAGTCTTTGGTTGTGATAACATACTAAACCATAACGATATCTCGCGCGTTGCAACGGGTATCTTTTAAGAAATCTAATAAAACACTTGAAACTTAGAGTTTTCTATAGGAATATGTAATATTTGGTTAATCATAGGTGTCAAAAGGCTAAAATTAATAGATATGAAATGTGTATTTTACAATTTAAAGGTTACTATGATTCAGCGGTGTAGCTGATTTATATACATAAGTTGAAATCAACATGTTGAAGAAACAGATGATCTGGATAGCTCGCATGAAGATGTCGTGCATCATGTTTTTAGAAACTTTTTGATCGGTTACATATAGAACACTACATAGCATCGAATAATAGCTATATGATTTTAATTAAAGGAAATAAGTGAAAAAAAATCACTTGGTTGACCAAACTAATTTAGGTGTTCCACTTGAAAACAGTTTAACTGTATAACTACATAGCTCGATGGTGTGATCTTATCAATGGAACGGCAAAAAAAGGATGATCTGAATAATTTGATGGCTAAAGAAAAATAATGTGGATGGTTGCATGTAGAGATAGACAATAAGTAATAAATATTAATGGAGTGCTCTCGGCCATTGGTTGGCTAAAAAAGTAAGTGATGTGAATATTTGCATGTTAAGATAGACTAACATTAATTAAAGTTAGTGGGGGTTTTCCTTATTAAAAAAGGTTTTGCCAATTCTCAGCTTAATTCTCAATAAATTTCATAGAGATTAGATTTGGTGCGGGAAGATTCATGCCTGTGCTTTTTTCTGTTGTTGTTTTTTCTTGTCCATGTGGTGTGTACGGGCCAGAATGGGCTCCATCTATTTTGTTCTCCCCTTTGTCTTTGTCGGGCTCGTGTTGCCCATGAGACGCCGAGCCTTTTCCCATTGTGTGTGTTCTGTTTTTCTTTTAGTTTTTGCTGGAATTAAGTTGTATATTTTCATAGAATGTTCTTTGTCTTCTTTTTATCATAGAATTTTCTTTGTCTTCTCTTCATAGAATGTGGTTTTTATCATAGAATGTTCTTTGTCTTATTTTTTTTAATAGAATGTTCTTTGTCTTCTTTTCATAGAATGTGCTTTTTAATTCTCAAATAGAAATAATCTCAGTTGTAATTCAAAAAAATCCTTGTGGCAGCCCCACCCGCAACTGAAAAATATCAGTTGCACCCCCACTTGTAACAAAAAAAAACTCAGTTGCAACTCCAGTTGTAACTGGAAAAATCTCGATTGCAACCCAACTTCCAACGGGAAATAAATTCAATGTTAATTGAAAAAAAATCCTAGTTGTAACCCCACACTCGATTGAAAAATATCAGTTGCAACCCCACTTGTAAGGATGACAATGGGTAGGACATGGAGTGGTTAGAGCAATACCATACCGATTCCCGTATAATCAATGGGTACAAAATTATACCCATACCCGTACCCACGGTTATGAAACTTTACGCGTACCCATACCCGATGGGTACTCATACCCATTGGATACCCAATGGTTAGATCAAATATCACAAAAGTTATTCACAATTTTACATTCACCGATAACATATTTGACAAAAAACAAGAATCTCACCTGAATAACAATAGATGAGTACTTGACAATTATCTCAACTCAATAACGGTTGCATATGTTGGAGCTACAGGGTTAAGATGCACATGTCTATATAACGGCTAGGCTATGGGAATACCCATGGATACAAGGCTATACCTGTGCCTACCCGTTTGGTACCCATGGGTATAAAATTGTGCCCATACCCTGCCCATGCGGGTATGGTATCCGCTGTTACCCGTACCTGTGATAAAATTGCCATCCTACCCACTTGTAACCGGAAAAACTAAGTTGCAACCCCACTTTCAACGGGAAAAATCTC
This sequence comes from Poa pratensis, assembly GCA_947311845.1. Lineage (NCBI taxonomy): Eukaryota > Viridiplantae > Streptophyta > Magnoliopsida > Poales > Poaceae > Poa > Poa pratensis. The sequence continues at coordinate 39,419,220 of CAMZMU010000098.1, forward strand.
AGTTACAACCCTACCCACAACTGAAAAATTCTAAGTTACAATTCCACTTTCAACTGGAATATCTCAGTTGCAAACCCTACTAGCAACTACAAAATTTCTCAGTTACAACTCCACTTGCAACTGGAAATCATTTCAGCTATAATTAAAAATATCTCGGTTGCAATCCCACCCGCAATTGAAAAAATCTCAGTTGTAACTCCATCTGTTACTGAAAATTCTGGTCCCTGGCCTATTGTCTCCGACTCACTAGATTTTTCTTTTAGAATTGTCTCTCATTTTTTCTATCATATTTTTTGTGCCGGATAATTTACTTTGTTGTCCATGCTAAGAATAGAACGAAAGACCATACCTAGCCGTATCATGCAAGAAGGTCATGGTGAGACAGCATGGTTGGGAAAATGGGATATTTGGTATTGAATTGGGTCTTGGTTGTGGTGGTGGAGGTGCAGGATTAGGTCTAGGCCGAGTACATGCAGCGTCAAGGCCCATGCCATGCCGTTTTCGGCTAACCAGGAGGAACAACGCGATCGATCCGGAATAGAGTAAGAGCTGCACATATCGACACGAGTGATGTCAGCTCACCGAGAATTAGCTTGTTAGACGGACCCTTATAAAAAAATTGATCCATGTATCAGCATGTTAATAGAAAAGTCTGAAGTGTTGGAGAAGGACAAACAACTTATTTCGATATTGCACATGAGGTATTTTTTTCTGTGCTCGAATCAACTTTTCTTCTTTAGTCCGGTCTATTTTTGTGTTATCATCTGTAGCACAAATATACACACTAAGTCCCCGCTTGGTTCAACGTTTTCAGGCAAAATAGCCGGCTAAAATTACGGACCCCTTGAGGCCCGCTAAAATCCGGGTGCACACCAAATTTCCGCATCGAAAACTGAACATATTCCAAGCGGGACCTAAAGCTAGATGTGATATGAGGGACCATCTCATATCCACCAAATCTCCTCCTCTGCCAACAAAGACCCACAGGTGGTCGACAGCGTGCATTCATCGGAACCCCGCGTTCTCAGGACAATTGATTCGAGGGAGGGCGAGAAGGGTCATGATATATTGTCGCACGAGAGAGAGCATGTGTCTGCTTTGAACCTTGTTTCTGGTGAGAGAGGACATGGTTCTTGATGTTTGGTGAAAATTATGGATCACGGTCTATGTCATATTTCTATGCACTAGACAATGCAATCACAATTCGGAACTGATGGAAAAGGGATAGGCAACACATATACACACTTCGACCACCCCTCTCACTATGACGTGGAAAATCAATAGGTGGAAAGGGCTAGTTAATTCACATATACATTTCAAACACACTCTATCACGTGTGACATTTCAACATCCTATGTGACGCGGAAAGTCAACATGTGGAAACCGGAGGTATAGTTAGTTAAAGAGGCCTATTTGCAAATGATTCGCAAAAAAAAAAGAGGCCTATTTGTAAACAAAATGGGGCAACAAGAATTTTTGATAAATCTCTGGCGAGACAGGTATGAGCTACACGTACGTGAGGGCCATCACGTATCCACGTGACCAGATCTCCTCTGCCCTCGAAGCAAGCCAGCTCCTCCTCCGATCCGCTGCTGCCAGAACAGCACCAAGGCCAGCAAAACTGCGCCGCACGGCACAACAGCATCCCACGCGACGCCGAAGAGGTCGCCGCGAGAGCTCGCGTACACCTCGGAGCTTCTCATGCTCTGCTCGTAGACCTGCCGCCGGACCAAATCATACACGTGAGGCACCACGCGGATCACGGTGCCCCCCATGTAAAACCACGGCGAAATCGCGCGAACTGCTCCGGAGCAACCGGATGCGTTGAGGATGACCTGAGGGAGTAGGAACCCATCCACTATCAGCCCGGTGTACGACACCAGGTCCTGCCGGAGCGTGGCCGGCCGGTCACTGACGCGCACAACCCTCAGACCCATCTCGCTTGCAGCACGGATCTTGAACGCGTGGACGACCGCTACGAGGACTGCTCCGAGCAGGTACAACGGCAGGCAGATCTTCAGCACAGTCCCCTCCGATGTCTTCACAGGCGGCGGTTTGCTCTGGTCGGCAGCAACCGATCTCCGGCGGCCGGAGATGGCCAGCTGAAGAAGGCGGAGATGCAGCAAGAAGGCGAGCAGCGCAGGCACATTCACCATCATGTGGTTCAGCTCTAGCCATCCGTTGTCGTTGTCGGCCAGCCCATACCGGCTCCTCCTGCTCGCGAACATGGCCTCGAAGCCGAGCGCGAGAGGGGCGAGGTACCCCATGCCCATGGCGAGGACGGCGAGCATGGTGGCCGACGTCGCCGCAGCCGCTTCGGGGTTCCGCTTGGCGTGCAGGATCTGCGCAGCGGCGAAGACGCACGACAGCGTCGCGGAGGCCACCAGCATGACGCTCTCCATGTCCATCCTCGACACCGCCGCGGAAAGTTGCTGGGAGTACATCCCGTACAGATAAATCTCCTTCTTCTCGAAGAAGAGGCGGTCGGTCCTGTCCCTGAGGCTGCTGACCACTCCGCTGCCGCCGTCGTGCCCCTTGCCGTCCATGGACGCGAACTGCACGGTCACCAGTACCCGGCAGTCCGTCGAGCCGTTGTGCTCCCGGCAGCCGACCATGCACAGGATGCCGCTCTCAGGATCGTACACACCCTCTGCTTTGATTTTTTGCCATTTGAGATGCCATTTGAGACGAAGGCTGTGTGAGGAGGAGGACACGTTCTTAGATGGAGGCACTCGATGATCATCAAGCAGACCATAATGGTGTATGTCGTAGCTGACGCTCACGAGCTGACCACCAGCCACGGCATGCCGGGAGAACGAATTTTCGTCCGCGGCGGCCAGCGCATCCTCGCTCATCATCACCGAACCGATTGACACCGGGTGCCCGCTCCCAGTGCCGTTTGACCCGAAGAAACGGAAGCTGAAGTCATGGTAAGTATCATAGTTACCCGGCGCCGGGAACGATCCCCTCATCTTCTTTTCCTTGCTGATTGCGAGGTAATGCTGCTTCGCCTCCTCGAACATGGTATCGTTGTACTCGTACCTCACGTCGGAGAGGTTTCTCCTGTGATAGCCTGCCAGGTCGCCCATGCTGAACGCTGACATGACATTCACACCGGAGAACGGTCTGGCGCCGTCGTTGCCGGCGCCGGTGCTCGTGTTCCAGAGCATGCCGGCCACGACGCTCCGGTCCCGGAGCGTCCACACGGACAGGAACCAGAAGCTCATCCCGATCCCGCACTCACCCACCGCCAGAGTAGACGGCGGAACGGAGCGCACCACTCGGCACGCTGTGAGACAGAGCATGCCCCGTGCCGAGTCCCAGCGTCCCTCGGCCACGGCCGCCTCCTCGCCCACCGTGAAGCCGTCGTACGCGCAACTCTCGGTGTCGTTGGAGAACACCACGTACGCGCGCACGGCGCCGTCCGCGGTGCACTGCATCTGGTTGAGGTGCATCCGCACCGGAAGCCTTGCCGGTGCGCCGCCGCCTTGATGGTGGTCCTGCGTCGCCAGCCGGTACGAGGTCACAAGCTGATCAATAAGGTGGGCGCACTCCGGAAAGTCGCCGCTGACGCCGAGCGCCTGGATCGGCGGCGCTGCCGGTGGGCTGCAGGTGGCGACGCGCCCGGAGTCGCCGTACTCGTAGTCCTCGCCTTGAGCGTACGCGAGCAGCTGGATGGCGCCCAATTCAGACGAGCCCTCCATAGTGCCGGTGACGAAGGGGTCGGCGAGTCTAGGCGGACTAGGAACGCGGAGGCGGAGGACGACGACGTCGGTGCCAGTCGTCGCCGTGGACGTCCCGACCATGCAGAGCTGCAGGGACGCGGAGGAGTAGTAGCCGTCGAGGACGTAGGAGACGTACCCGCTGGTGGTGAAATTGTGTCCATGGCTGCGCCTACGTAGGTCGGTGAGCTCGAGCGTGGCGGTGAGGTGGACCAGAGCCGGGTCGCTGGTACGGGTGGCGCGGTCAGGGAAAAGGGAGAACGCGTGGTAGCTCTTGTGGAGTGGATCATCGTCGAAGGAGAAGATGCCGTCCTCCCTGGCGGCGCTGGAGAAGTGGCCGTTGTATATTTGGAAGGAGCCGGCCGCTAGCGAGTGGACGTCGTCGGCGTCGGTGTGGTGGTCGGCGGCGGGTGCCAGGGAGGGGCAAGCGGAGGAGTAGGTGGTAGAGGCAGCGGTGATGCTGGTGGTGGACGCAAACGCAAGAAGTATGCAGATGACCATGATGTAGTAAGTTGGCAGGTTTGAATGCTTCGGCCCAGGTGGCGGTGGCGCCATTGTTGGTTGATACAATGATAACGTATGATTGAGCTGGTTCGCCGGAGAGGTAGAAGATAAGAATAAGATCGACGAATGCTGCGCCTGCTGCCGTTTGCGAGCGTGATGTGCGTAAAGAAATTAATGTTAAGTGGACTGGATGGATGTTTGACTTCAACGACTTTGGCCAGATCTAAACATTCTGACAAGCACTGTAATGGCCACTGGGTTTCCATTGACATAATCGACATATCCACACACATATGAATACAAAGACATCCATTAACAAAAAGAAGAAAATTTTACCAATCAACTCTAGGATCGAGCAGGGTTTGTATTCAGTACAGATTGACAACAAACCGAAGAGTAGTGCCTGTTGGATATTTTTGATGATCTATGCTGCTCTCCTAGGTCAAAATTTACGGCTGCTACAGTAGGTCGGCACTACAGTAAAATGCTACAGTAAGCGGCGCTACAGTACCTCTAATGTGTTGTCTTGATCGGAGACATCAATTTTTGATCCAACGGTGCTGGTCCCCTAGTGCATAGTGCTAAACAAAATAAAAGGGTTAGATGACCCTAAAAGAGATGAGACACACGGTAGAAGCTCTTCTGCCTCTCACTCTCACTCTCTAACTCTCTAAAAAGAAAAAGCAACCGATCTAGCAAGCACTACAAGCACTAGGAAGAACTAAGCACAAATTGTTCCATCCCAAGGTGGTGTGAGCAATATAAGAAGAGATGGCTGCGTCTTCAGATCAAGGTACTGCCAATCTTCTTCTCGTGTGACTCAAACTTGTGCTAGATGATCCTTTAAGTTTCAACAATGGTATCAGAGCTTTCTAGCTCTCAAGTTTGAGCCCTAGCTCGAGATCTTGCTTGATCTATTAATTTTTAAGTGCTAAAGATCAAGGACAACAAGTTTTTGTTGCTGCTATCCAGCATGTTTTGCTGTTCTATTAGATGTTCTTCCTGGTTATGATTATGTTATGCTCAAGCCCTGTCTTTGTTAAGTTTTTAGCCCTAAATCTTGAAGAAATGAATACTGATGCATTAAATTAAGGCTCTAGGGTTTGTAATTGATGAAATTAAGTGGGATTGATGTATTTCAGCAAGTTTTTTTTAGCAAAGTTCCCAAATTTTTGAAACCCTAGAACTAAATTCCTTAAGTTTCCCTCTGTAATTAAGCTAGGGTTTTTGAATTAAGCATGTTTTAGTGGGGATTTATTTATCTGATGCAATTTATAATGAAATTCGCCAAGTTCCCGAAACCCTGATTATGAAATCCCCAAATTGAAAGAACCCTAACCCTAATTTAAGGATTATGGAGGCGGACTTTACCTTATGGGCATCGTCGCCATCGCTGGCCACGGCGGCGTCGGGGCCATCTCATTATGGGCAAATTTGCTCGGGCTCGTACCCGAGCGATCTTGCCGTCCGCCGCACCGGACCGTAGCGTTGCTTCTTCGCGTGCTTGTCGCCGTTGAAGCTCGCTGCGGTGCCGGATTTGCGCAGGTCGTTGACGCCGATGCGGGGACGCCCGCTCGAGCGCCGTCGCCTCGCAAAGGACGCCGCCTGGAACCGCTCGACGGAGCTGCGCGCTGGCCAAAGCTGCACGCAGTTCCGGCGAGAGGGTCTGGACGACGCCGAAGCCATCTTCTCTGTCGCGCGGTGCTCGCCGCCGTTGCGCTCGCCCTCGTCGCCATCGGGGAGCAGAGAGAGGAAAGCAGAAGGGAATGAAATTAGGGTTTTCTCACGCGGGGGCGGCGGCGACGCGCTGGTTTTATCCAGAAGCGTGGCCTCCTGGCCGTTGGATTGATATCCGACGACGCACTACGCACGGCGTTTCTGCCGCTAACAAATGGGCTGCGGCCCAGAAGGGGACCAGGGGGAGTATGGCTGGGCTGGGCTTTGCGGCCCAGTTCGGTAGATAAATGTTGCTGAATGATAAAAATAAAATAAAAATTGGGGCTGAAATAAATAAATTTCAGGGCTATTTTTCCTGCATGTTTTTATTATGCTTGTCATGCCTTTTAATAGTCATGCTTAGTTATTTACATGTTTTTATTATGTTTATTATTAAATTTGCTTATGATTTATGAATTATGGTGATATTTATCACTATGATTATTATGGTATAATGTTTCCGCTGCGAAATAAATTTTAATGGATCCTCAAATAAAGTGTGGTTTTGTGCTTTGTCATTCTGACCAAAGTTGTTTGACGGGCATTTTAACCGCAAAATTCTTTTATTGATCTGTTTCACTTCTGGCCAAAGCTGATGTGAACCGGGTTAGTAGAAGAAAATTAATGAATGAGGATTATTAATGTGTGGTTTTTATTTTTCAATTTGGCCAAAGCTAATTGATGAATATTTGTCCACAAAATTTTGTTGTTCATTTTCATCTCTGGCCAAAACTGTTTTGAATTTGATCAATAGAATTTAATGATGATTATGATGATGCTTACTAAAGCATTTTGAATTTTTCTTTTGCAGCAACTAATGTCTCTAATATTACTGGAATGCTAAATGGCATCGAACAGCTAAATGGTAGCAATTATGTTATGTGGAAGGAGAAGCTTGAGATCACGATGGCCTTACTCAATATTGATTATGCTCTCCTTAATGATCCTCCTGAGGCACCTAAAGAAGATAATGAAAATTATGAAGCCCTCAAGAAGGAATATGATGTTATCAAGGCTAAGTGGGATGATTCTAATCGCAAGTGCCTTATGATGATAAAGGGCTCCATTACACAGAGTATGAGGGGAGCCCTTCCTGACTGTGAGACAGCTAAAGGGTACTTTGCAAAAATTGAGCATCAGTTTAAAGGGTCTTCTAAAGTTTATGCAACAAGCCTTATCCGAAGACTAATTGATGAAAAATATGATCCCACTGGAAGCCTTCGAGAGCATATTATGAAGAAGTGCAACATGGCTGCCAAACTTAAGTCTATGGAGATGGAGATTTCTAGTGGTTTCCTCGTCCATTTTATTATGTCATCTTTGCCTCCTCAATTTGATCCATTTATGATCAACTATAATGCGATGGATGTCAAATGGGAGATTGATGAAATGATGGCGCGATGTGTGCAAGAGGAAGAAAGGCTTAAGGCTGACAGAATTGAGCATATTAATCAGTTTGCTCATTCACAGAAGAAGAGGTATAAAAAATTTGTGAATGATTATATGAAGCCCAAGCCTAATAAGTTTAAGGAAAAAGGCCAATCTTCAAAAGGTTCACAGCAGAAGAAGCCAGAAAGAGCGCCTAATGCGGAAAAAAATAAATCTAATGCTTGCCACTTTTGTGGAAAATGTGGGCATAGGCAAAAGGATTGTTTTGGCTTCAAGAGATGGCTCAAAGAAAAAGATACCGATGTTATTACTTTTGTTGAAGAATCCCTTTATGTTAATTATGCCACCAATACTTGGTGGATTGATTCAGGTGCAACAATTCATATTGTAAATTCGTTGCAGGGATTCAATATGAGGAGGACCCTAAAAAGAGGGGAAAGAACAATTAGAGTTGCTAATGGTGTTGAAGCTTATGCCGAGGCGCTTGGTGATTTCACTCTCATACTTCATGGTGGTTTTAGGCTTCAACTAAATAATGTTCTCTATGTACCCTCGATGAAATGGAATTTAGTTTCCGTCTCATGTTTAGATGATGATGGTTATGAGTGTCATTTTGGGAATAAGCAATGTATAATTATGTATGACAATAATAATGTTGGTCTTGCGTGTCGACAAGACAAGCTTTATGTAATATCCCTATGTGATGATATAAATAATGTGGGTTCTACCTCAAATTTAAATGTCGGTACCAAACGCAAACGTAATGATAATGAGACTTCTTTGAAATTATGGCACTATCGTTTAGGCCATATTTCGAGGGGGAGAATTGAGCGTCTCATTAAAGATCAAATTCTTCATTCTCTTGATTTTACGGATGCGGATGTTGATCATTGTATTGATTGCATCAAAGGAAAATATGCCAAGAAAATTAAGAAAGGTGCGAATCGAAGCACGGGAGTTTTGGAATTAATTCATACGATATATGTGGTCCGTTTAATGTGAGATCGGTGGATGGTTTTAATTCTTTCATAACGTTCACTGATGAAATGCCAGCTGATAAAGCTAAAAGAAATGCCAGCTGATAAAGCTCCAGGACCTGATGGTTTTAATGGACAGTTCCTAAAAACCTGTTGGCATATAATTAAAGAGGATATCTATCTCCTATGTCAGGAATTTTATGAAGGGAAGTTGAATTTGGAAAGCATTAATACAGGCTTTATCACACTGATTCCTAAAATTGGATCTCCTGCTACAGTTAATGACTTCAGGCCTATCACCCTCCTGAATTGCTGTCTCAAACTGATCACTAAACTGTTGGCAAATAGGTTACAGAAAATTGTTCTCAAAATTGTCCACAAAAACCAATATGGTTTTCTGAAGGGGAGAACAATCCAGGACTGCATTGCCTGGGCATTTGAGTTCATTCATCAGTGTGAAACATCCAAGAGAGAGATAATTCTGCTAAAATTGGATTTTGCTAAAGCTTTCGACACCATTGACCACAGTGCTATGCTAAAAATTATGAAACATATGGGTTTTGACTCAAAATGGCTACACTGGATAGAATCCATATTTAGTACTGGCATGTCAAGTGTGCTACTTAATGGTGTTCCTGGTAGACAATTCCACTGTAAGAGGGGTGTTCGACAGGGGGATCCCCTCTCACCTCTGATTTTTGTTCTTGCTGCAGACCTCCTGCAATCAGCTATCAACAAGGCCTTTCGTGACAATCTCCTACAAGCTCCCTTTTCACCCGATTATGGCATGGATTATCCAGTGGTTCAGTATGCAGACGACACTATTGTGATCATGCCGGCATGCACTGACCAAATAGTGAAAATGAAGGAGATTCTTGACACATATGCTCAGTCCACAGGATTACACATTAACTACCACAAATCAATTATGATTCCTATCAATGTTGCACAGCACCAGGCAACAGTTTTTGCTGGAATTTTTGGCTGTGTTATTGGCACAATGCCTTTTACATACCTTGGCCTTCCATTGGGTACAACAAAACCGACTGTTTATGATCTTATGCCACTAGTGGACAGAATTGAGAGAGCAATGTCTGCCAATTTCATGATGATGCCATACAGTGGGAGAGTCACAGTTATCAACACACTCCTCTCATCAATTGCAACCTTCTCTATGTGTGCTCTGAAGCTACACCCCAAAATTCTGGAACATGTTGATAAGATCAGAAGGCACTGTTTGTGGAATAAGAAAACAGAGGATGGTGAGCATTGCAATTCTCTGATTGCCTGGGATAAAGTGTGCAGACCCAAGAATAAGGGTGGTATGGGAGTTCTAAATCTTAAAATTCAGAATGAAGGCCTCCTGCTTAAATACCTACACAAATTCTACAACAAAATAGATACTCCATGGGTTACACTTATTTGGAACACATACTATGTCGATAAGGTGCCACATGCTTCTGAGTTGTGTGGGTCTTTCTGGTGGAGAGATGTCTGTAAACTCTCACCGATCTATAGAGGTATATCACAATGCATGATTGTCAGGGGGGATACCATTTTATTTTGGAAGGACCCATGGCAAGACCAATTAGCTTCAGCTGCTTATCCCCGAGCCTTTTCCTATTCTCTTGATGAGGATGTTTCGGCTAAGGAATTTCTCACAGCAGACACTTTGGGGGCCAATTTTCACCTTCCTCTGTCTATGCAAGCTATCCAAGAGCTGAGGCAGGCCCAAGCAGATACTGCTCATATCATTCTAGACAATACTGCTAATGATCAGTGGTCCTACCTGTGGGGTTCTGACCAATATTCATCCAGCCAGTATTACAAATTTTGCTTCAGAGAGATAGTCCCACATGAGTCATTCAATTGGATTTGGAAGAGCAAGAGTATTCCCAAAATAAAATTCTTCTGCTGGCTTCTTCTTTCTGACAGATTAAACACAAGGAACATGCTACGAAGGAGACATTATAATGTGGGGAATACATTCAATTGCACTATGTGCAGTGATGGGGTGGAGGAAACGGTGGAGCACCTTTTCTTCCACTGTAACTTCAGCAAGAGCTGCTGGGAGAAACTGAACTTCCCCCTATCAACCAATGTGGCTGCTAGTAGACTAGAGCTGATAGCCTACTCAAAAGCTCACTGGACCAAACAGATGTTTATGGATGTTTTTGCCTATGCTGCTTGGAGCGTTTGGAAAGAAAGGAACAACTTCTACTTCAATGGAATAACACCTTCAACTTCAGCCTGGGCTGCAAGGTTTAAGGAAGACTTCAGACTCCTTGTTCATAGGACTAAGGAGAGCAAACACAACTTTATTTTTTCCTTTTCCAGTACCTTTTAAATTCCATAAACCCTCTTGTAATTATGTAATTGTGGCTGCTGCCCCCTTTGTGGGTGTTTTAATATAGAGGCAGTAGGGATCTCCCCTACTGTCATAAATGTCTAAAAAAAACGTTCACTGATGATTTCTCCCGTTATGGATATATTTATCAAATTAAAGAAAGATCAGAGGCATTAGACAAGTTCAAGATTTTCAAAGCTGAGGTTGAAAATCAATGTAATAAAAGAATTAAAGTTGTAAGATCTGATCGTGGTGGAGAATACTACGGCAGACATACTACTTATGGCCAAATTCCTGGACCGTTTGCAAAATTCTTACAGGAAAATGGCATTGTAGCCCAGTACTCAGCACCGGGCGAACCCAGCAAAATGGGGTGGCTGAAAGGCGAAACCGCACACTTATGGATATGGTGCGGAGTATGTTAAGCCACTCCACTCTGCCGGTAAATTTATGGATGGAAGCCCTTAAAACAGCAGCACATATTCTTAACAGGGTTCCTAGTAAATCGGTGCCCAAAACACCGTATGAATTATGGACTGGGAAAAAGCCAACCCTGAATTATTTTCATGTATGGGGCTGTCCTGCTGAAGCAAGGATTTTTAATCCGTTATGGGAAAATTAGACCCCAAGACAGTCAGTTGCCATTTTATTGGTTATCCTGACAAATCTAAAGCATATCGATTTTATTGTCCAAATCAGGCAACTAAATTTGTTGAAACAAGACACGCAGTGTTTTGGAAAATGATGTGATGAGGGGGAGCATAACACCTCGGGAAATAATTTTGGAGGAAAAACGGGTATATGTCCCGGCTCCAATAATTTTAGAACCATTTTCCCGGTGTCTGCTGATATTGCACCTCCTGTAATAATACACCTGCTGAGACTCCTGTGACTATTTCAGATGTCACACCTGATGATACTTCTATTGAAGATACTCAGCAGCCTCAAATTGTTGATGATGTGCCAAATAATGAACCTCAGAAGGTCACAGCGGGCTAGAAAGTCTGCTATTCCTGATGATTATTTCACTTATATGAGTGAGGATGTGAATGAGTCAATGTTGAATAATGATCCCACCTCATTTAAAGAAGCTATGCAAAGTGAATATTCGTCTGAATGGCTTAATGCCATGAAAGATGAAATGAAGTCCATGAGCATTAATGATGTATGGGACTTAGTAGAAATTCCCAAAGGAGCTAAAATAGTTGGAAGTAAATGGGTCTATAAGACCAAACGTGACTCCAAGGGTGATATCGAAAGGTTCAAAGCCAGGCTTGTGGCAAAAGGTTTCACTCAAAGAGAAGGGATTGATTATAATGAAACATTTTCACCCGTCTCTACCAAGGATTCATTCAGAATAATTATGGCACTTGTGGCTCATTATGATTTAGAGCTACACCAGATGGATGTTAAAACGGCATTTCTAAATGGTGACTTGCATGAAGATGTATACATGGCACAACCGGAAGGTTTTGTTGTGGAAGGAAATGAACATTTGGGATGTCATCTGAAGAAATCCATCTATGGCTTGAAGCAAGCATCAAGAGAGTGGTATTCAAATTTGATCAAGTCATAAAGGAATTTGGTTTTAAGGAAAATAAAATGGACAATTGTGTTTATGTTAAGTTCAGGGGGAGTAATTTTATCTTCCTGATATTATAGTTGATGATATACTCTTGGCCAGCAGTGATATAAATATGCTAATGGAGACCAAGATTTCTGTCATCTAAATTCGATATGAAAGATCTCGGTGAAGCAGCTTATGTTTTAGGAATTGAAATTCACCGGGATAGATCCAGAGGATCTTGGGGCTATCTCAGAGAGCATATATTGAAAGGTACTGAAAAAGTACAACATGCATAAGTGCTCAGCCTCGCCTGCTCCTATTGTTAAGGGCGATAAATTTGGGACTTTTCAGTGTCCAAGAAATAATTATGAATCTGCGCAGATGAAGTCAGTTCCTATGCATCAATTGTTGGGAGCATTATGTATGCACAAGTGTGCACTCGCCCTGATTTAGCATTCGTGACCGGGATGCTTGGCAGATATCAGTCTAATCCAGGTCAGGATCACTGGAAGGCTGCTAAAAAGGTCTTGCGTTATTTGCAAGGTACTAAAGGCCTCATGCTTACTTATGAGAAATCTGATAACCTTGAAGTGGTGGGTTATTCGGATGCTGATTTTGCGGGGTGTGTTGACACTAAGAAATCCACATCAGGTTATATTTTCACCCTCGCAAATGGAGCTATATCATGGAAAAGCTCAAAGCAAACTGTCACTGCATCGTCGACAATGCAGGCAGAATTTGTAGCATGTTATGAGGCTACCGGGCAGGCGGTATGGCTGAAGAATTTTATCCCGGGACTGAGAGTGATTGACAGCATTTCCAGGCCTCTCACTCTGTACTGCGATAATCAACCCGCAGTGATCTATGCGAGTAACAACAAGTCAAGTGGTGCTGCCAAACACATTGACATTAAATTTCATGTTGTGAAAGATAGAATCCAGGATCAGACAATAAATGTCAAGTACATTAGTACTAAGTTCATGTTAGCGGATCCGCTCACAAAAGGCTTACCACCCAGCGTATTCAGAGAGCATGTTGCCGGCATGGGTTTGGTTGAAAGCTTTTAATCCTGGAGAAGTTGGAACTATTATGGCACCATCTCCCCAAAAAGGCTCATTTTGAGATCGAATGGGAACCATAGTCACTTGGTTTAGCAGTACTTAATTGACTGTTGTAATCTATTGTCTTGGTGTACCATTTTATCAAAAGATGAGTCTGTAATGTTTATAATGTTTATGTAAAGAATTATGTAAATAAAGTTAATATAATGTGAATAAAGTTTATGGAGCTCATAAGTTAAAGAGGTTCATTTTGATATGAAGTGATGTACTATAGTCACTGGATTAAATGGTACCTAATAGACCATTATAATCTTTTCGTCTTAGTGCATTATTTTGTTGAAAAGTGAGCTTATAATGTTCAGCCTTACGATCAAGGGGGAGAATGTTGGATATTTTTGGTGATCTAGGCTGCTCTCCTAGGTCAAAATTTACGGCTGCTACAGTAGGTCGGCACTACAGTAAAATGCTACAGTAAGCGGTGCTACAGTAGCTCTAATGTGTTGTCTTGATCGGAGACATCAATTTTGATCCAACGGTGCTGGTTCCCCTAGTGCATAGTGCTAAACAAAATAAAAGGGTTAGATGACCCTAGAAGAGATGAGACACACGGTAGAAGCTCTGCTGCCTCTCACTCTCACTCTCTAACTCTCTAAAAAGAAAAAACAACCGATCTAGCAAGCACTACAAGCACTAGGAAGAACTAAGCACAAATTGTTCCATCCCAAGGTGGTGTGAGCAATATAAGAAGAGATGGCTGCGTCTTCAGATCAAGGTACTGCCAATCTTCTTCTCGTGTGGCTCAAACTTGTGCTAGATGATCCTTTAAGTTTCAACAGTGCCAATTAACTTAAATCCTTGATGCTGAATTTGAGTCGATAAAAGCCCAATGGAAAATGCTTACATTAGGGTGAGCTACGCTCGAAAATACGTTGACGCAAATGGGTAACATCGTACTCATATTCAAAAAGTTAGATATTTAAAAAGGTTCAAAAAATCCTAAGCTTTCGGTCGGGCAAACATGATCAGTATTGTGGCCATATAAAAATGTTCGCTAGAGATTAATTTTAGTTTCACCTGGGTCAAAGATTTGCGAAAAAATACTATAGACACGCTATATTCATCCTAGATTTGTCTTTTTTGGCCTAATTTATATTAGAATCATTTCCTGGAGAAACTTTCTGTACGAATACAATACTTAATCATCTTTGAGCGCAAAAAAGATTTGAATCTTTTACCTTATTTTAAATTTCAAAAAAATTGCGTATATCAGGTGAGCTGATAATCGTGACCTGTTACTCCGCGTCAAGCTATGTCGCACTAGCTTAGATAGCTCGCGCGCGTTTGTATGGCATCGGCCTCGCTCCTTTATTTTGGGCCCAAATGAAGCCAACAGCCATGTTTAGCTAGTCTGTCAGGTTTGCTGAGTTTTTTTAGTTTTTCAATATTGCATATATGTATTAAATTTGTAAGAAAACGGGTGCAAGATCGATGTTGTGAAGACAAAACCAGAATTTGCTATTTTTTTGTGCGATTTGCTACAAGTTTAGGTTCAATCGATTTTTCCAATGTTTTACATGTACTTCCAAATTGTAGCGAAATCAGACGACAGATGTTACATGGTTTTTCTACATGTTGGTGCTATGTTGTGTGCCCCCATATTTTTTTCGTGCTTTTGGAAATGTTGCACACACATATTAATTTTTATATAATTCGTTTGTGTTTTTTTACAATAGTGGGTGAATTTGGACGTCCTAGCAATTCAATCTAAACTACCAGAATATCTTACATTTAGGGTCTTCTAGCGGATTCAGATTTGTGGCACCCGAGCACGAGTGAACCCTATAAGATTTTATTAAATTTTTTGAAATTTGAATTTGAAAAAATCCCCAAAAAAATCCTATGATACATATGCATGTTTCGCATGTTTCCTAGCCCAAAATATAACGAATGTTTTTACGAAACTTCTGGCGTGCGTAATTATTGTGTATATGTATTTGTGTACAAAAAATAAGATTTTTTAAGCAAAAAAGTGTGATTTTCATTTTTTTGAAAAAGGAGTTCACTAGCTTTTTTTGAAAGCTACAATGGCTTTCTGTCTTCCAACAGGTTATTAATCAGCCGGGCCGGTGTAGGGTCCAGCAGCCCATAACTTATTAAGGGATTACCCGCCGCTCCATGTGGATTGTAGTTGGGACTTGGGATCCATCCGCTGCCAGCCGGCCCATCAACTTGCAAGTGTGGACTGTGCACCGCACTAGCTCTACCGGGCCGGTAATATGCGTGCGTCTCATGTATGCATGGATCTACGTGCGTCCACGTACCAATGTTAGGCACAACTTCCATTTCTGATTTCTCCGATAGATAAGTAGTAGATGGGGTAAGCTACTATGTTCTTTGTATGTTGATGCATCATATGATTGGTGGCGCACATACATACATGCACACGTACAATGCGTACACGGTACACGCCATCTCTACTTCTGATCATTGCTTATCTGACCTGGTATCCCTGGTGATGATTGCTTATGTATATGTACACTGCACTGTACGTATTTGCAAACGTCTCATCTGTATAATTTCGTCACGACCTAGTCGGCCAACCGAAAATCGTATCCACGATCGATGATGAGATGAGATGATCATCGATCTGATTCTCCTGTTGCAACTACGCCACACTGTACGTGCATGTGTCACATAGATCGACCCGTATAATAACTCCAGATTCAGATTGATAGAGGGTACTATTCAGACATATTTTCGTCAATAACCATACGTACACGGTACACTTGCAAATACCTACGTGGCCACATGCATGCGAGGTGGAGGCTTAGGTGTACGTGATCGTGCAGTGAGGTGCAATCCACTCGCACCACTTTCCCCTCCTTCCTGCTACAGGGCAGAGAAGGCGATTTCTTGGACTCGCTCGTCACCGCGCTCTCGCCGCCGCGGATCCGCGGGATCTCTCGCCTCCCGTCCGCTCCGGCGGCGGGTGGGTGGGGGATCCCCGGATCCCTCCGTGTAAATAGAGTAGGGGTGTGGGGGCTTCCGCTGGCGGCGCTGTGGGGGCGGTGGTGCGGCCGGTGGTTCTTTGGTGTCGACGTCCTTCCTCTCCGGTGGTGGAGCTCCGGCGGAGCTCCGTCGCGTGGTCGTCGTCCTTGCCGTGCTCGCGGATCCGCGGATCCGCCGTGCGCGGCCTTCTTCTCCTTCTGCTGCGGTGCGGCGGCGCTGGGGTTGTGCTGTTCATCCAGGGCTGGTCGGGAGGCTGGAGCTTCTCCGGCGACGGATCTGTTGGCGGCCGAGGCAAGGTGGGGAATCGGTGCCAGGGGGGCGCCGCCCTATGCGTTCATCGCCAAGTGCTCCGTCGCGGCGCGGCGGGCAGTCCAGGCGGCGTCTCTTAAGGGATTAAAAGTGCCCAGGCAGTGGCATGGTGGTTGCCGGCCTTCTTCTCCGTCGCCGGCGAAGCTGCGGCTCTCGGTGGTAGCTCTGGATCCTCCCCGTATGTTGGTTCTTCGTTTGTTTTTCAATCTATGTACGGTGTATGTGGTTGATCGATGAATATACGGCTGGTTTGGATGTGTCAAAAAAAAAAAAAAAAAAAGGTGTACGTGATCGTATTAATTCTAGATGTCACTCCGGCTAGCCCAATCCAACGATTGCAACAGTGTGTGGTTCTGGAGTATCTGTATCGATCGTGTGTGGATGGATGGACCTATATGCAGACTGATCAGACATTGATTCGTATGAAACTGTAGTAACGGTCGTCCCAACCTGCCGGCCGGCCACGCATCTCTCATTCATTCAAACCCATCCGTCACCACCCAGTGGGCCGGGCCCTCTGAATCCAATCAACTGCTCCCTAATCAAATCTTCGGGGTTCCATGTACTGGTCCCTCGGCCAGTTCCATTATGCAGCCGGCCCATTTGTCATGTCACTTGGTCTCATGTGGTTTGCTTCATAGTGTAGGGATTCTCTATTGTATGAAAACACGTGTAGGGACTCTCCTTGTATTACAAGGTGATCTCACTATTTCTTCCTGCAGATAGGAAATCTGTTGAAATATGTACGAATTCAGATGAATGGTTCTCGGTTTTTTTTTTTGTTGAAAGTTGGTTAGAAGTTGTATGATTTTAGATCAAACTTGCACAATTGTAGACTAGTTTTACATATGTTTCTTAATGGAAGTAATGAAAAAATGTTTGGTAAAAAAGGCTTCAAAGTTCATATGTTTTGTGTAAAGACGAAAAGTTACAGGTTGAAGTCGATAAAAGTTGTTGTCTGTTTTTGGTACAAAATGGGTTTTTATAAACAAAAATTCATTTTTGGCATGTGAGCGGTTCCATGCAGAAGCGACATGATAAAAGATGTGACAGTGTGATCAAGAGATGTTTGACCAAATCTATTGGGACATATTTCGAGAGATATGTCGATTAAGATTGTTTTTCATCTTTGTATTACGGGGTCATGTCAGGGAGTTGGACTTCGCGGTGGCCATGCAAAGCTCAAATGCGGGTAAACAAACAACAAAATCTTGCACCAACTGGGATTGGTTGGAGGTAATACGGGCAACCAATCACGTTTAAGGTAGTCTGACTACTTCTCGGTCCATATTGGAAATCCCATTGATAGTTGTACATATTCAGGTGACAAACCTCCTTTTTGTTTGAAAAGGCCGTCCGAAAGTTTTTTGTTGAGAATTATAGCTCAAACTTATACAGTTTAGTTGAAAGTTACATATCTTTTCTGTTGAAACCAATGAAAATTGCTAAAATGTTTGGTTTAAAACGTTTACAAGTTCAATAAGTTTTGTTTCAAGCTACGGAATAATTTTTAAAGTCCACGAAAGTTGCCTTTTTTGGCAGAAAATGAATGAAAATTTTATAAGCGAACGATCTTTTTTGGCATGTGAGGGAATCCACGCAGATAACCATAAGCGACATGATATACAAAAGATGCGACAGTGTGATCAAGGGGTGTTTGACCAAATCTACTTGGACATATTTTGAGAGATATGACAATTAAGATCGCCTCATGTGTGTAATATGGGGTCCTGTCATGTGTGACGATCGTGAACGTACTGGTCGTCAGATTAAGTTGCGTTAATAATACTGCAATGATCCATTCACAGCCCATTCACAGCCGCGAGTTAAACCAAGAGTCAAATTAATGTCTGCTACATTGGAACTCCAAGTTTAAGAAATATAATTTTGACTTTGGCGAGTAACTTGTCAAAGTTGATTAGGCCAGCTGAGACTATGTACGCGTACGTGCTGTAGTCAAGTTGCGTCTCTCCTTTCGAAGAGGGACTCGTGCAATACAATCAAGTCGGCGTGGGCATCTTTTTGAAAAATAAAAAACAAGTGCAAGTTGGTCCTTGTTCTCTCAGAAGGTTTGCTAAATCGACCAAGTTAAAACGATCGAGTGGTAATTCAGACGGGAAGCCTAGTGAAACTGGAGTATTTTTAGTGGTTTTCCTTTTTTGACAAAAACGTCTACTAGGTGCGGGTGCGGCTGCTGCAATGCATCAAGATGCACGTTAATGATGATCTAAAAACGGCCAGGATGATCTGAGAAGATTCACGTTATGTATCGTATTGAGCTGAATTGCACTGACAAAGCAGTAGCAATGGGCTGGAAGAAGAGATGATGATGATGATGATGTGTGACGTTGATTCCGACTGATTGATCGATCGAATAGACTGCATGTTGATGACGATATCAATCGGAAGCTGCTTAAAGTCGCGGATTAATTGACAGGAGTGGAGGTGACTGGACTGGACTTGAACACGCTGATCCATCTATCATCGGCCGGCATCTATGCCTAACCCAACCCAGCCCATCCTCCCGTGTCGCCCTGCTTTTTAACTAGTTACTGAATTAATACCTAACTTCACCTTTCGAATAGTTAGTAAAAAGTTTTCAATCGACATCCATTCTGACTGCCGCCGTATGAAATTACTATACTGTGCTTTGTTATCCTCTAGCATACTCCATGATCATTACATACATGCATGGGAATCTAAAGAATGTCTATGGGCATCCATTTTCATTAGTGGAGTTAATTAAACAATGCAATGATTAATTTCTTATCAGTACTGGCTTTTAATTGCATCGCACCCGCCTAGTTGACTTTTACAGGATCTGCAGATTGGGCACACATCGAATATAGAAATGGTTAGGCAGATCGAGCAGTGTGGTAACGAAAAAGGTGCTACTACTAGCCGTTTAGAGTGGTTGACTTGTATGCTTAGTGAAGGATAAACTGTCATGCAAGTTTGGTAACATAAATGTGCTTGCAAGAAAGTTAGCAATAAAAAAGGGTGAACTCATAGCTGAACCTACGGAGGAAGCTACGTGCTCAATCTTATCACATATTTACGTGGTTTTGGACATTGACACAACCTCAAGACGGCACTCTAATTAGCAATTGTGAAATTATATGGAGTAAATAATTATACGTTGCACAAGTATCATTGTTTGATATATAAGAAACATCGTGCATAGTGACATTCAAATTTAAAATGTTTAGCTGATCCAAATCTGCACTACAATGACATAGATTTGGAGTTACACTTCAAACAACCATTATATTGGTAGCTAGTTGTGCTAATTGAGCGCTACCATCAGGAGAAGTCTATAAGTTGTTTTCTATTAGTAGCTATGCTTGAGTAGTGTAGTTTCTCTAATTTGTATCTTAAATTCTCACAAAAAATTCATGTTGTTCTTTTCCCCGGTTTTTTTAGTATTGATTCAGTTGGTTCATATACCAGTTATCTTTTTTTGTTTTTTATCTGGTTAATGAGAACACGATACAAAATTCATCAAAATAGTCGGATCTAGCTAGTTCTTAAGATCCAATCAAAATAAAGACGAAAGCAGGCTTGAACAAATGCATATACATAGCAGTACCAATTTGAGTTATGAATAGCATGATTGATGTTTTCCTTCAGACAAAAAAAATGATTTGCAAAAGATCGGTTAAAGCGAATCAATGAGAAAACAAAATGAGATACGTATCTAGCAACTTGATATACGTCTCCCTGCAAATAGACGATGTGCCGATTTGGGGAAATCACATGGTTTGGTTCACTTTTTTTCCAATTTTGCTTCCTATTTTAAAACTGAAATCACATGGTTATCTTAAATTGTCTCCCCGGTATTCTTTATCGATTTTTCCATTGTTCTTTTCCCCATTGTTTTTTGTATTTTTTTTCTGTTGGTTCATATATCTATTTTCATTTCTGTTTTCCATCTGGCTAATGAGAAATGTTTTCCATCTGGTCAATGAGAACGCGCTACACAATTCATCAAAACATTTGGATATTTTTCTGAATGTCCCATGGAAACAAATTAGACAAAAGCGGATCTTACTAAATGAGTATTACATACTACTACTCATTTGAGTTCTGAATAGAGCTCGATAACATTTGATTTACAAAAGATTCGGTTAAAGCGAATCAAAGCCAAAATAAAACGTGATACGTATTTAGCAAGTTGATGCGCGTCCATCTCCCTGCAAAATAGACGATACGAAACCACTTCGGTGCAGATTTGGGGACCGATCGAGGTCGAGGAGGAGGAAGGCAAGTGCTCATCAGACGCACCCCCGATCGAGTAGTAATTAATCTCCCCGATGCGATGCAGACGATCGATTGTTGACTTTGGTGGAGAATCTCTGAATCCCATCGATGATCATCATCACTAATTAAGTTTGGTGGTTACTGTTGCATGATCGCCCGTCACGTTCCACGATCCGATTGGGTAAGTAAACAACGTGCAAGTACTATTGATGGAGATCGAAGAAACAGAGCATGCACACTCACGTTGATGACGACAGCGATAATCTCTGGGGTTAGAGGGAAGGCCAAGGAGTTGTGTTCCTGCGGTCATCGATGATGTCGGCGATGATCCGCTGGATACAGCCTGAATCGAGTATGCATGCAGACCTTGCGCCACCGGTGGACGTAGGTAGCCTGATCGATGCCGTACGTAGGCACCCGCGCATGCAGAGAGCCCCTCCTTTTGTTTTTTGTCGATGGATCGATGGATGGATCGAAAGCCAGAAAGGAGTGGCACGTGCGCGCGGTTCGATGGAAACCAGGCAGGCCAACTCCTCCTGCGTGAGCTTGACACGTACCTCCACTCGATTTTTCTTTTTTCTCGTGAGCACGCACGGCAAGACGAAGAAATGCAGCGATCGATCGTTTGCATGACTGCCCTTTAATTTTTAGCACGTACACGTCATCCCTCCTAGCTAGCTGCACGCACGCACGTTTTGATGATCAGTGCTTGGCCTATTCTGGCTAACTAGAACCCGCGCGCGTGCGTGCGCATCGGCAATGATTAGAGTTTTTCAACACACGTACTTCTCCGGTTTTCTTGACCAAATTTTGCGACCGGTGATTATCTAAGCAGGCATTAGTACATCTAAAAAAAAAGCAGGCGCTAGTAAGACTGAAATATTCAATCTTTTTATAGACATGAAATATCAATCAAGATACATAAAATGATTATAAAATTGCAAATACATCGTATGTATGCACACCAAACGTGTTAACCGACACTATAATAAAACGTACGCCGCAAGTGCTTATCCTATACATGAAATGATAGCTTTTACCTATCTTGGGATGGTAGATCGATGTATTTTTTCGTGGACCGTAAATTAAAAAATTATGTGGAATAATCATCTCTTATTAGAACCTAGTTTATGTAAGATTAGTCTATGCGAGCAGGTGAAATGGCAATTTGAATGAAAGGCAATACTCTTCTTCGAGCTTATGTAAGATTAGTCTATGCTGAAACGTGCCTATCACGGTCCACCACGTGTTGTACGTGCACGTGAAGCATTGAAGATAAACCAAAACTTTATATATTTTGGAACTGAGGTGGTACATGTAATCGCACGTACCGAGTGGACGGGTGAGTTAGGGCGAAAAGAATTTTGGAAAAGCCCCGCCAATACAAAATCTCCCCGCCAAAACGAAATCCCGGAAGAGCCTCGCCCGCCAATTAGATTTGATTCTGGAGTCAAGATATTCGTTTTGCGTCGAGCGGGAAATTTCGAGAGACAAAATTTTGGATAAGTCCGGCTTTGGACAAAATTTCGCACCCTTTTCTGATTCATGAATTTCCCCGCCTATTTTGAAATTCCTTTTCTCGCACGTTTTTTATTCGGCAGTTTTTCTCAATTTTGAGATTTGGCAGTTTTCCTGCCCATTTTCGATTTACAGTTCTTACGGCAGTTTCCCCGCTCGTTTTTTGTTTTGACAATTTGGCCGACATTTTTCATTTTGGTAGTTTTCTCAATAGTTTTTGATTTGATAGTTCTTATGGTATTTCCCGCCTATTTTTATTTTTTGGAGGTTTTCCTGAGTATTTTCGGTTTGGAAGTTCTCACGGCAGTTTGCACACTTGTTTTTAGTTTTGGGAGTTTTCCCGCTTTTTTTGTTTGGGCAGTTTTTCCTAGATATTTTGACTGTTTCCCTTTGTTTTTCCATTTTTGGACTTTTCCCGCACATATTTTCCACTTGTTTTATGTTTTTCCTATTTTTTATTTGAGAGTTTTTCCACCCGTTTCGAAATGATAGTGCAAATGTTTTTTGTTTTGGCATTTTCCCGTCAGTTTAAATTTGGCAGCTTTCCCGCGTGCCTTCGATTTTGTAGTTTTCCCGCCTTTTAAACCATTGATAGTTTTCACATGGAATAAAAGTAGTTGCATATGCTTTAAGATCATAATATGCTGATTCCAATCTAAAGTTGCAATTTGTGCGTTTCTTGGATATCTATTTGTTTTTTGAACTTTTTCTTGGATATCTATATATGTCCCTGGTTTGACAAAGATGGTCATGGACGGGAGCAAAGAAGAGTCGAAGGGATAAGGTCCGCTACAGTACCTGAGAGAGGCGAAAGAAGGACGCTCGGGTTTTCGCCGGCGAATCCGCCGCTTCCCTCCGTCTCCGGCGCCGGCGTGGCGTCGTGAGACGGGGGGAAGCTGTAGATCTCGTCCGTGCGAGTAGATTAGTACTAGGTTTTCTAGTTTCGTCCACTTTTTCGGCGTCATCGAGCTGGAGGCGGTGGTGGTTAATAAGGTGCCCTCCCTTCTCCGGTCCGGCGAGTTCGCCGGGAGGGAGTTGGCTTTTGTGTACTCCATGCTGGCGGCCGTCATGGCGACGTGGGCTGCTGTGCTTCTGGGAGTTCCTGACCTTCGGGTCTGTTGCCATCACGTCTTCTTCTTCGAGGGCGACGTGAGACCCGTGAGGTGGTGTGCTCAGGTTTGCTTCTTCTTCCTAGCTTCTCTGGCCGGCCGTGGCGTCGAGGGGAGGGCTCGGCGGATGTGGGCGGCCTGCTTTTGCTGTTGGTGGTTGTGGTGGTCTTCTCCGTTGACGATTCTACTCCGGCCGGCCTTGGTGGCGAGGGGAGTAGCGTCTGGAGGTGGCTCGGCGGTGGTGCGGGTGGTCCTGGCTGGTGCGGAGGCGGCTGGAGGAAGGGTGGAGGAGGGAAGCGGCTGCTGTGGCCGAGCTCGTTCATCGAGATCAAGTTCCGGCGCCGGGCGGCGGACGGCTTTTGCGGCTATCTACAATGTGTGGCGGCGTCCACTTCCCGCCGGCGAGCGGTACGGCGGCTTCGTCTTCAGCTAGGAGTTTGGGGATCGTTGAGGATCCGGCTGTGGTCTCTTCAGGCGACTCAGGGGCTTTTGTGCAAATTTCTGGGTCTTTCTGTAATTTTCTTTTCCCTTTGGATCTGGGTGTAATTTGTACTGAGTTTCCTGTATATTTGGGTCGGTTCCTTCCTCAAAAAAAAAAAAGATGGTCATGGACGCCACATAGGCATTGGGTAGTTCCATGACCTTGATTTTCTCATGCGCGGATAAATGCTATGGAAATAAATGTTTTTCGTGTTTTACGTCCTCTTTTGTAAACAAAAAATAATATTAAGACTACAAATAAAGTTATGCTTCAAATTTAGTCTTTTCGTATTTGGAAATATTATGTTAGTCAATACGTGCATTGCACGTGCACAATTACTATGTAGCAAGTGGGCGAGTCAGTGAAAACAGAATTTTGGAAAAGCCGCCGCCAAAACGAAATCTCCCGCCAAAATGGAATCTCGGAAGAGACTCACCCGCCACTTAGATTTGATTTCGAAATCAAAAATTTCGTTCGGCGCCGAGCGGGAAATTTGGGAGACAAAACTTTGGACAAGTCTGGCTTTGTTGGGCCCAAACCCCTCCCGCAGCAGACCACCCTCTCCTCTCTTCTTCCAGGAACACCACCTCCAGATCCCCCTTTTCCGCGGCCTCATCGCCGGTCGAATCCGGCCACCTCCGGCGACTCCCCGCGTGTAGACCACCGCCCCTCGCACCAAATCCTCCCCCTGTACCGATTACACGGTGTGGAATTGCCATTTCGCCGCCCCAACACCAACCCTAACTCAGATGCAGGGGGCATGGCGGTGGCGGCTGAAGTTGGTGGATGGGTGGTAGGGCTAGGACGCCTCCGGCGGTAAAGCTGCTACCCGCGCGTCCTCGCGGTTCTGGCCGGCGTCGAGACGCTGGTCGAGTGTTGCCAGGGTCGTGGCCGCGCGCGGGTCCTTGGCCAACATCGACACCTCCAGGAACAAGATGCGCTCCACGTCGCGGCGCTTGGCCCTCTCATCCGCGCGCCGGCACCGGAGCCGTGCCATGGTCGTCGACGACGGTGGGGGTGATGGCCGGTCGGGTTGCAGGGGACGCGCTTGTGCTGCTGGACCTGAAGCTAGCCTTCAGCGCCACGGCTGGGCGGATGAGAACGGCGACCCCAGCGGCTGTAGGCGTCCCCTGATCCTTCCCCGACGTCTGCTCCAGCCCGTGTATGTCCATTATTCTTCCCCCTCATTTTCCATTAGATTTTCTTAGGTTGCCCCAAGATTGGATTATTGTTTGGTGTCCTGATGTGTTTGAATGATTAAATAATCTATGTGTTTCTCCCTTGCAGAAATCTGCTGTATATGCAGCAATCTGCACTGCCCCTTTCCCTTATTTTTTTGTTTGGAGCTCTGCACGACAAAATCTTGCACTGTCCCATCCCCGTGGAGATCAAGAACTGCACCCTATCTCAGAGCAATGTATGCTACTCTTAGCATTTTCTGATCTTATTTATACGATACTAGCTCATTCCATTTTATTTGGTACACATGTACTGAACTAGTACATGTCTGCTGAATTAAAATGTGAGTGCTCCGTTGTCTAATTGTTCAGTTATCTGAGAGCCAGCTACCTGCAAGGGGGCGTCCTGCCGAGAGTTCGGTGAGCTCGTCCACCTCACCTTCCTGTAGGTTCCTGGATGCACATGTTCTTTCTTTTCTTACTGCAAAATGGGTGTGGTTTGTTGGTCTGATGTGTGTGCTAAATGCAGAGATCTGTCGAGCAACCTGTTGCAGTGCATGATACCGGAGTGAATCTGGAGCGTCACTCAACTGCGGTTTCTGTAGTCTCTGTTGTACCGCAGTATTCTTGGCATTGCTTAGCAGTTAGTAGCAGTCTGGCTGCATGTAGGCAGTTTCAAGCTGCACGCCCCCAAGACCCACCACGGTGACCTTCACGCTGCTGTCCAGAATCTCGTCGGAATTGCCACCCAAAGGTGATTTTATCTCTCTGGCCGTGATCGAATTGAATGCTGCCATGCTATTGAGTAGTGTTCTTCATGGTTCTCTGGGTCATGAACCCCCATATTAGAAAATTGATGATTAAATTCTGGCTTTGTAGTTTCTAGGTTTTATAACCTACTAGAAAGTTGATCTCTGGTTCAGGGCTAGTATTCAATGTTAGTCGTGATTTTTGCTGCTAACATGTCTTTGTCAACTGTAAGGTCAACATTGGTATTCCAAGTTGTAAACTTCTGATAACATAAGATGTGAGTTTTCCTTTTTTTTTCAAAGCACATAATGCCTGTGAGAGCAAGAACTCACATCTTCTTTCTTAATGCAAATTTCGGTAGTGTTGTATGTCAAAATCTTACTACTGTTGTAATATAAAGTATTTTCGTTTTTGTAGTAAGAGTCCCACTACAGTTAGCATGTTATGCGACCATCCACTTGTTATTAACATGTTATTGTTATTAACTCGTGTCTTTCCTCAGGACAATACTTGGTGATGCTGCTGTCCTATACATACTGGTGACGGTCTTGGCCGGCTCCTATTCGTGCAACATGGAGCTTCTGCCAGCATCTTCCCTGAGCCGCAACACCGACTTGCTGCTCCTGCCACCAGGCCACATCCCTGAACTGTTGCTGCCGGCCACCACACCGACATGCTGCTGTTGGTCACCTCCCCAACCTGCTGCTGCCAGCAAAGAACTGTCACAGAAAGGTGAGATGCCATGGGTTGGAATCGCAGTCTTGATCAGGACAAGGTTGGTGTATAATGTGTGTTTCCGCTATGTCAACGAGTAGGAAAATCATACATACCTTAATTTTATTTGTACATGTGTAGGCAGTTTGGTTTATTCTATGTTGAAACTTATGTCTATGCCTGGAGTTTTAGTTTATCTACCTGGAGATGTTGTACTTAGTTTGACACTGTTTAGATAAAGAAAGCTGACAATCCAACAACAGCCACGTGGTGGCCAGAAAATTAGGCTGTTGGAGAGTGAACTTTAAAATGAATTGATCTTAAAGTTTGTAGTTGTATTGCTTTGATAACAGTGTCAGTATGATCCTCCCATTTGTTTTATAGTGTTCAATCTTTGATATGTAATCTGGGGTCTTTGATAGCTATGAATGGGATCTGTCATGTAGCATCCTGCAAATAGCTCTTAGTGTCGATCTGCCGATCCATTAGTGCTGCTACATAGTACTAGTTATTAGGAGTCAGCTAATAATTGTACCTTGAATAAAAGTATCTATTATGCATGCATGCTAGGCTCACCTTTACATTTTGCGAAGTGGTAACTCATGATAAAAAAATATAAAGTTTCTGACCTCTGACCAAATTTCAGTGCTTATGATTTGAGAAACTGGTTTGGCATGCTATTTTTGTAAATGTGAAACTGATTTGAGAAACTTTGCTTAGTTGTTGGTTCCAATACTAGTGTCTTGGAGGTTAGAATTCTGAACCTCTATCTCCTTGTGCGTCTTTTGCAGGTCAATGATGTGCCCCTGGAGCCAAACAATGGTCTCCCGAGCCGGTGGCGCAGCCGTAGTCTGGCGGTAGTCTCGGACGGCGCCTCCGCGCAACCCGGAGCTGCTGCCAGCGTCTTCCCTGTCCATGTACCCGAGCTGCGGCTGCTGTTGGTCACCTCCCCACCTGCTGCTGCCGACCACCTCCCCAACCTGCTGCTGCCAGCAAGGAAGCCGTCACAGAAAGGTGAGATGCCATTGGTCGAATCACAGTCTTGATCAGGATAATGTTGGGGTGGACTGTGTGTTTCAGCTATGCCAAGGAGTAGGAAGGTCATACAGGTATTAGTTTTTTTTGCATGTGTATGCAGTTTGGATAATAGCACTGGCTGTTTGGCTTATTCAATGTTGAAACTTACTGCCTATGCATGGTGTTTGTGCTTATCCACCTGGGGATGTGCTTGGTTTGACACTGTTTAGTTAAAGAAAGTAGACAATTCAGCAACATCAATGCGTCGGATTGAAAATTAGCATGTAGGAGAGTGAACTTTAAAATGAATAGATCTTACGGTTTGCATGTTTAGCCAACTCCGCTTGGTTGAATTCAGTAGTGTTCCAATGAAGGTAAAAAATCATAGGCCTCAACTGGCTTGTTCCAGGAACATGTGCAGGAAAGTGATACTGGACATAGATAGTGTGTTGCATTACTCTTGTTTAGGGCTCCATGCAATTTTTTCTTGGTTGGTTGCTATTTTTGTGTGAAATGGACTTTACCTTTGGATATGGTCATGTCTTGTAGGTCAGAATTCTGAACCTCACCTCCTTGTGTGTGTTTTGCAGGTCAACAATGTGTGCCACGAGCCAACCAATGGTCTCCAGAGCCAACAGCGCCGTCATAGACTGGCGACGGTCTTGGACGGCGCCTCTTTGCGCAATGTGGAGCTGCTGCCAGTATCTTCCCCGAGCCGCAACAGCGACTTTCTGCTCCTACCACCAGGCCACGTACCTGAGCTTCTGCTCGGCGATGGGCGACAAGGTCTTTATCGAGCACGAGGTGTCCAGGATGTCATCAAGTACGATGTCAAGGTAATCTCACTCTCGCTGACACAGGTTGTTTTGGTATATATGGTTCCTGCCGATGGTGATCTGTATGCATCTTGGTATGTATGGTTGTTTGTGTCGGGTGGTCCTCTAGGTCATGGTTTTTGTGCCATGGTCTAGTCTGTGATGCTTAATCATCCCAGGATTGCAGTGATGCCTTGAGGCAATTTCTTCTTTCTCAAGTATTACCTCTATTTAGGTGCATCTGTACCTGGTCTACCTTTCTGTGGTCGTTTGTGCCTCTCCTGTAGGTTGTTTGTTGCAATATTGATGTACCTCGTCTACCTGATGGTTCATTAAGTTTCTAGTGACAAGAGAAAGCATTTATAGAATCCACATGATGTAGTGCTGTTGTAAAATGTTGTAGACTGCAATCATACATGAATGCCCTAGCTAGTGTTTAATCAATTGCCTGGCAAACCAATCTGGAGCAGTTGCAGACAAACATATGAATGGCTTTGTTTGTGCTTGCTAGTTGGAGCGTAGAGCTACTGTAAAACTAGCTCCCCGTGGCAGCCTTAGCTTGTATATATAGGCTCTTAGATACTTCACTATTATGGAGTCTTGACAAAGTAGAAGTTTATTCGGTATGTGTGTTGTATGTGTGTTGATCATGAGTTTTTTCTTGCAAAAAATGTTTTCTGGAGCATAGCTAAAGTGAGATTGAAGTTGTAGTTAATTAGTGAGTTAATTTGTTGCGTTTAACGTTGTGAAATGATCCTGGTGCTGAAATGTTTTTGAGAGCTGTTTACATGTGGGTGTTGCAAGTTCAGCTGTTAGTGAGACGGAAGACGTCGCTAGCTGATGAGTGTGTTCGTTTGTTGCGATCATGTGAAATGATCTTGCTGCTGAGATGGTTTCAGCGTTTCATGTGGATTATTTTTGGGTCCGATGAATGATCTGTTGTTGTGTTTGTTTTCTTACAGGCAGGCCTGGTGTCGGGATGGAGAAGAGGCGTCGTCCTTCTTGCAGCCATTATGTTTGTTGATGACCAGATGGGGTCCTAGCTACTCGCTGTGGTGAAGAAGCTAGCCATATGTGCGAGTCCCTGATGCCTGGCGTTCATCTATGGTTGAGATTTCTAAAATCATTTTTGGTTGATTGCTGCTACTCGTTCTGTGCGTAGCTGGCTGCCAATTCCTTGTTTTTAGAGCCGCACATGTAGTACAGAAATGAAGACCAAACTTATGTGCTAGGCGGCGTGTGTAATAATGAAAATTGATTCTGTATCTATCTTAATTACGTCTTGCTGAGTAGTAGACGAGCCGCGGTTGTCAATGTTCTATTCCAGTCGAAATTGTGACAGGCAATAGGAGATGCACTTGAGTAAGTAGATTTTGTACCACTGACTAGGCGTGTCATTATATATAGTATCGAAGAAGCCTTGCCTTCTAGAACGTACGTATTGATCCTTTGCTCCCATCCCAACTGATTTTTTGATACACGCTTGCTGAGAATGTTTATTTGCATCGAACCAATCACACGGTATTTCCCTCTCCTTTTGAAACACAATGATCCGTCCGTCGAGATACAGGAGGAGAAGCAGCTGGTTTGCACTAGTAACCAATCAAGGGATTTATTTTAGGGAACACAATAACAGCATGAAACTTATTAGCTGGGAACAAATCCTACACTAATTACGCCAGGAATTGACCAAATCCTACGGTTCTTGGATGGTACCGCGAAAATAAAGGAGCTAATAAGTAAACCAATCCCGGGGCGAAATTTTAGGAAGCAGAAGACTAGACCCAGCATGCCATCATGAGTATATCTGTGTTGGTTGTTTCCTCTATCCATGTAAGCAATCCACGAGCATGGAGAAGCATGGCTTGGGGACAGCAATCGTCGCAGCAATAAATTCATGCTGTCGCCATGTCACCGATCCGCGGCATCTGATACATCCGAGCGGTCCATTATCTACATCTCTCACCGACCAACAAAGGCAAGAGCAGCTCCTTATTTTCTTCCCGCCGTGACTCTCTTTCCATGGAATTCAAGCTTTTCCCTCCATCCAGTCCACCTCTATAAATACAAGGCTAACACCAAGAGAGCCGCGTGCGGTCGCGTGACTTGTGACTTTGGACTTTGGCGGAGGCGTAGACGAGACGAGGAGAAGAAGGCACGCAAGCGAGCTGCCTTCGTCGTCGGCGATTTCGTCGACCCTCGGCGGCGTCACCCAGGCCGGCGAGCCCAGCTGCAGAGGAGTTCATGCGGCGCTGCCGGACCTCAAGCTAGCCTTCCGTGCCGGGCGGACAAGGATTCGGCGATTCGCGAGCTTCTTGTTCTCCAGATCCGTCAGGCTAGGTAAACCATCCAGGGCTAATCCCATACCTTCTTCCTCTCACTCTTGGGTGGAGGCCAAATCGTGAAGGGCAAGTGGCAGGGCAGCGTCCTTTTTCTGGTTCTCTGCATCTGTATTGCTGTAGCGGGCTTTGACTGTGGTAGGTGTTCAAGCTTTTCTGTGAAATCCTGATTATATAGATTATAAAATTAGCTATGTCTTATAGTAATGCATCAAAGAAAGAGGAGACCCCCGCTCCCGTGCCGCACCCAGGCGGCACCGGGGCGCCACACTCGCGCCACCACCAGCCGCTCCCCTCCACGCCACCCTCGCCACTGCTGCCGCCACCAACTAAGCAAAGTTTCTCAAATCAGTTTGACATTTACAAAAATAGCATGCCAAACCAGTTTCTCAAATCATAAACACTGAAATTTTGTCAGAGGTTAGAAACTTTATCTTTTTCTATCATGAGTTACCACTTCGCAAAATGTAAAGGTGAGCCTAGCATGCATGCATAATAGATATTTTATTCAAGGTACAATTATTAGCTGACTCCTAATAACTAGTACTATGTAGCAGCATTAATGGATTGACAGATCGACACTAACAGCTATTTGCAGGATGCTACATGACAGATTCCATTCATAGCTATCAAAGACCCCAGATTACATATCAAAGATTGAACACTATAAACAAATGGGAGGATCATACTGACCCTGTTATCAAAGCAATACAACTACAAACTTTAAGATCAATTCATTTTAAAGTTCACTGTCCAACAGCCTAATTTTCTGTCCACCACGTGGCTGTTGTTGGATTGTCAGCTTTTTTATCTAAACAGTGTCAAACTAAGTACAACATCTACAGGTAGATAAACTAAAACACCAGGCATAGACATAAGTTTCAACATAGAATAAACCAAACTGCCTACACATGTACAAATAAAATTAAGATCTGTATGAATTTCATACTCGTTGACATAGCAGAAACACACATTATACACCAACCTTGTCCTGATCAAGACTACGATTCCAACCCATGGCATCTCACCTTTCTGTGACAGTTCCTTGCTGGCATCAGCAGGTTGGGGAGGTGACCAACAGCAGCATGTCGTTGTGGTGGCCGGCAGAACAGTTCAGGGACGTGGCCTGGCGGCAGGAGCAGCAAGTCGGTGTTGCGGCTCAAGGAAGATGCTGGCAGAAGCTCCATGTTGCGCAAAGAGGCGCCGTCCAAGACCGTCACCAGTATGGATAGGACAGCAGCATCACCAAGTATTGTCCTGAGGAAAGACACGAGTTAACTTGCAGCAAAAGAACAATAACATGTTAATAACAATCACCTAATATATTGATATATTCTAACGAACCATGTAGAATAGTGTACATCCATGTTCAAAAAACCTTACATACGCATAACAAACGGGGTCATAAGTGTCACAATTGCACAACAACAGGGCAAAAGGTGAAGAAATTCAACTCTTAACTATATGTAGTACATATATGACCCAAAAACATGTCGACGTCATTGTTATGATTAAGTAACAGCTAACAAAAGCCCCTTAAAATATCATGCAGACTCTAGATTTTACGTTACGATCCAATGTACCTATGCACATAGAACAAACCTTTATTATCAACATATTATTTAGCATACACTTTCAAGATCTCTACCAACATAGTTAAGGATATACAAAAGTTTATACACACACCATACTTTGCGAATGACACAAATATATATGAGAAGATATGTGATCCATTTTGCATTTTATTTTCTAACATCTCATAGTACTTCGCTTAAATCTCTAAGGAGCAATGTATTAAAATTGACAAAATCTAACTTTTATTAAATAAAACAGATTCAGTTTTGGGAACATTTTAGCTATGCATGTAAGTTTACAGAACAACGAGTTATAAACATGTGATGTTTTTAGTACAAATTATTATATTTATTTTGCCTCGGCCAACCAGATCGGGTGCCGCGGACGACGTCGTCGATTTTATCGACTGCCCCAGGGCACACGCTCTGTCGTGCCTACAAGCCAACTCACTAGAGCCGCCTCTTTCAATGTTGTGTCTACTAGTCCACGCACAAACGTGGTCAGCCTCTATGTCAATCCCAGTGGCCAACGTAGGAGCAAATCCACGCAATATCAATTCCACGTCGGCTCATTCAACTATTATATAAGAATATCAAAGGAAAGATCGAGGCCTAGTAGCCTTGCGCATGCGGTTGTTAGACAATTTGCCAGAAGATACCTGGATATATATGTTACTAAACCGTGCACCCATATAGTCGGATTATGTATAGAAATATTAGCCCTCTATCAATCAATGAAAATTTGCTATTGGGCACAATTTGATCAATGTAACAATTGATTGTGTTTCTGTATTGTTTTTTAGTTCTTCATGATATGTAGAAATACTTCCATTGTTAAATTTATCCTCCTAGATATATTATTAGTTTCGCCCGACGATGTAAAGACCAACCAAGCTATCCATGAAGTCCCTATAACCAATCGTCGCCTGATGCCAACCTCCGAGGACTCGCGTTCGCATACGAGACCCTCAAATCTAGAGAGAGTTATAATTATGTATCTCTAATATCAGCACTTGAGTTTTAAAAAAAAATCTTCATATTAATTGTCGATTAATCAGATGTATCAAATGGAGTATTATTTTTGCGAGAGAAAAAAAAACTTAAGCAAACAGTTGATCCCCCAATGATTAGTGAGCTCGCGGCAACAGCGCCACGACGAGCAGCCGGCAATGGATCCAAACGTAACGTACGTACCGACCCATTAAAAAAGAAACACAACCCCGAGATTAAGTTGGGGGGTGCAGCAGTTAGTTCCACTAGCGGTTGCCGTCCACGCATATGCATCATGGTGGTGGTGGTGGTGGTGGTGGCGCCCAATCATTCACGTATGTATGTATGGTGGACGGATCGACGGATCCAAATCCCTTGCAAGAATCCAAACACCTCCAACCGAAAGATCAGATGGGAAATTAAACGAGATCGATCGGTCAAGCCAGCGGCTGGCTGCCGTTGGCCATGGTGGCGCAGCTGCTAATCAGTACGTCGCCGGCGGCCATGTTGCACGCGGCGTGCTCTCTAGTTCCAGTGGAGCCGCTGTACGACCGGCCGATGCCGTGAACTGACTGATTCGTGTGTAGATCTTACGTTTTGTTGCTACGATCCACAGATTTGGGGTTTTAGATCGGGTGAGAGTAGCACCAAATTAATCACCATATCTGGTTTGCTCATCGTCCTTATTTCAAGCATGATCTCGTGCTTCCGGGAGCAAAGGGCTGATGTGGGTGCATGAGAAATGTGAGGAAGAAAAAAGAGAGATATCTTCTCTTCAAGTGGTCAGTGATTTTGTACTCGCACAACACAATAACGGCAACTTCAATTCGTTGGACACGACGGTTAAACGGTCCTGGAAAACATGTTCAATGCAATGCACCACGAGAACTTGATGGATATAGTAGATGGAACCCTACCTACTAGCTAGCTACACGTAGGAGGAGGCAACCTGTTATTCCCATGATAAATGCAACCATGATACATGTAAGTTTATTATGGTGCCAAAATCGACGGGGCTAGAGATACCAACTCTGACATGCTCCCATGCTCTCTGTAAAAAAAAAACACTTTTAAGACGTTTCAAAAAATTCACATTTTTTCTAGATTTTTTGAACCATTTAAACATGTTTTAAAATGGAGCATTTGAGAATTTGTATCACTAGATATTCTCCCCGGGCTGAGTAGGCTCGTACGTCGCCTCTAACATGTTTTTTTACATTCGCGACCCTTATCTCCGGATGGTATCTATAGTATCTAAATAGGAGCAACCCACTAAGTATATTTCTCTCAACATGGAGGCTATACGCATCAGCGTTCATCTAATTGGTCCACTTCACCCTCCGTGAGTTGCATGGCCACATCACCAAGTCATGCATGTCATTTTTCATGCGTTCAACCATATGATCACAGTATCATCTCACTTAATTAACGTCCTGCCATTAGTGGGTGCCCAATCCACCTTCCACCGAAGCCTTGAGTTTTGATCTGTTTCCATGCCTTCTCAACTCCTCCATGTTGAACTGAAGTGTCTCAACTTCCTCGTGGTTTTATATTCCCTTCTGTCGTACTAGCAAACATGCCCGTGCAATGTACGGAAGACAAAAAAAATCTATATCGTAAAATACTTTAAATATAGGAACCAAGAAAACAGTATCCATTATTTACGTTTTATTCCCTCCGTTTTTTAATATAAGATGTTTTAGCTTTTGTCCACATTCACATGCATACAAATGTATATAAACACATTTTACTTTATATTTTCACTCATTTTAGTATGCATGTAGACAACATGTGTAACATCTAAAACATTTTATATTAAAAAACGGAGGGAGTAACAATTAGGAGTGTCGAAAAAGAATATCCAGTTAAATACTCCACAAAATTTAACATCCATAGACCACTGGATGACCTGCATGATTATATTTTTTTTGAATGATACGAATTTTAAAATATTCAATAGAAACTATTTTCAAAAAATTGATATTTTCTTATAAAACCTTCAAAATCATCAAATGGTTATAATCTTTTTCAAACCATTGTGACACCTGAATCGGACACGCCCGGTCCGGAATAGGAAAAAATAAACAGGCCAGTTTGCCAAACTTTGTCGGCTAAAAGCCGCTATCCTGGAGAATTGAAACCGTTTGGCAAACTGGTTGTCGGCTGTCAGCTGTTAGTGGTGAAAAAGTCTGAAATGCTCTCATGATACCGAGAGATATTGATTTTTTTTATAAACAACCACTTATATTCGTATTTCCGTGATATTTAAACTATTGTGCATACTCAAATCGACAAATTACATTTTTTATCTGTCGGACAAACTCGTGTAGCAAAGCTAGCTAGAATGGGATTGATCGATCGAGAAGTTGAACGTGGATTAGTTTCTACGCATACATACACGAAGCTAGTTAGTTAGTTTGGATCTGATTGATCGTACATGAAGCTAGCTGGTTTGGATCAGGGTCACGTGATGGAGGAGCACGAGCAGCGGGCTAACAGGGATCGAAGAGTTTTTTTTACAAATATAGCCCCTATTCAATGTAATTGTCAAAAGTAGCCCCCTCTGAAATTTATTGTAAAAAATAGCCCTGGCGGAATGACACGTCGACCTTCCGCCAAACCAAATGGCGGAAAGCCACTTCCCGCCAAATGGACTGGCGGAAGAATGTCTATGGGCATCCATTTTCATTAGTGGAGTTAAACAATGCAATGATTAATTTCTTATCAGTACTGGCTTTTAATTGCATCGCACCCGCCTAGTTGACTTTTACGGGATCTGCAGATTGGGCACACATCGAATATAGAAATGGTTAGGCAGATCGAGCAGTGTGGTAACGAAAAAGGTGCTACTACTAGCAGTTTAGAGTGGTTGACTTGTATGCTTAGTGATGGATAAACTGTCATGCAAGTTTGGTAACATAAATGTGCTTGCAAGAAAGTTAGCAATAAAAAAGGGTGAACTCATAGCTGAACCTACGGAGGAATCTACGTGCTCAATCTGATCACAGGAGTGGAGGTGACTGGACTGAACTTGGACACCCTGATCCATCTATCGATCGGCCGGCATCTTATGCCTAACGCAACCCAGGCCATCTTCCCGTGTCGCCCTGCTTTTTAACTAGTTACTGAATTAATACCGAACTTCACCTTTGGAACAGCTTGTAAAACAGTTTCCAATCGACATCCATTCTGACTGCCGCCATATGATTTTGCGCTTTGTCATCCTCTAGCTTGTCTATGGGCATCTATTTTCATTAGTGGAGTTAATTAAACAGTACAATGATTCATGTCTTATCAGTACTGGCCTTAATTAGTTGCATCCTGCCCGCCTAGTTGACTTTTACGGAATCAAGCAGATTCGGCACACATCGAATATTGAAATGGTTAGGCAGATCGAGCAGCATGGTAACGAAAAAGATGATAAATTGTCTTATCAGTAGTTTAGGGTGGTTGACTTGTATGCTTATAGATGGATAAATTGTCATGCAAGTTTGGTAACATAAATGTGCTAGCAAGAAAGTTAGCAATAAAAAAAGGGTGAACTCATGGCTGAACCTACGGAGGAAGCTACGTGCTCAATCTTATCACATACTCTCTCCGTTCCAAATTAATTGACTTACATATATCTATATTTGGATGTACCTAGACATGTTATATGTACATATACATCTAAACGTAGATATATGGAAGTCAATTAATTTGGAACGGAGGGAGTATTTACGAGGTTTTGGACATTGACACAACCTCAAGACGGCACACTAATTAGCAATTGTGAAATTATATGGAGTAAATAATTATACGTTGCACAAGTATCATTGTTTGATATATAAGAAACATCGTGCATAGTGACATTCAAATTTAAAATGTTTAGCTGATCCAAATCTGCACTACAATGACATAGATTTGGAGTTACACTTCAAACAACCATTATATTGGTAGCTAGTTGTGCTAATTGAGCGCTACCATATGGAGAAGTCTATAAGTTGTTTTCTATTAGTAGGTATGCTTGAGTAGTGTAGTTTCTCTATTTTGTATCTTAAATTCTCACAAAAAATTCATGTTGTTCTTTTCCCCGGTTTTTTAGTATTGATTCAGTTGGTTCATATACCAGTTATCTTTTTTGTTTTTTATCTGGTTAATGAGAACACGATACAAAATTCATCAAAATAGTCGGATCTAGCTAGTTCTTAAGATCCAATCAAAATAAAGACGAAAGCAGGCTTGAACAAATGCATATACATAGCAGTACCAATTTGAGTTATGAATAGCATGATTGATGTTTTCCTTCAGACAAAAAAAAAAGATTTGCAAAAGATCGGTTGAAGCGAATCAATGACAAAACAAAATGAGATACGTATCTAGCAACTTGATATACGTCTCCCTGCAAATAGACGACGTGCCGATTTGGGGAAATCACATGGTTTGGTTCACTTTTTTCCAATTTTGCTTCCTATTTTAAAACTGAAATCACATGGTTATCTTAAATTGTCTCCCCAGTATTCATTATCGATTTTTCCATTGTTCTTTTCCGTATTGTTTTTTGTATTTTTTTCTGTTGGTTCATATATCTATTTTCATTTCTGTTTTCCATCTGGCTAATGAGAAATGTTTTCCATCTGGTCAATGAGAACGCGCTACACAATTCATCAAAACATTTGGATATTTTTCTGAATCTCCCATGGAAACAAATTAGACAAAAGCGGATCTTACTAAATGAGTATTACATTGATACTACTACTCATTTGAGTTCTGAATAGAGCTCGATAACATTTGATTTACAAAAGATTCGGTTAAAGCGAATCAAATCCAAAATAAAAAGTGATACGTATCTAGCAAGTTGATGCGCATCGATCTCCCTGCAAAATAGACGATACGAAACCACTGCGGTGCAGATTTGGGGACCGATCGAGGAGGAGGAAGGCAGGTGGTGAGACGCACCTCCGATCGAGTAGTAATTAATCTCCCCGATGCAAAGCAGACGATTGTTGACTTTGGTGGAGAATCTCTGAATCCGATCGATGATCATCATCACTAATTAAGTTTGGTGGTTACTGTTGCATGATCGCCCGTCACGTTCCACGATCCGGTTGGGCAAGTAAACAACGTGCAAGTAGGCCAAATTAGCTAGGGTACAAGTAGGTGGTACTCCTTCCGTCCAAAAATAAGTGTCTCAAGTTTGATAAAAAGTGGATGTATCTATACATGAAATATGTCTAGATACATCCACTTTTGAGCAAATTTGAGACGCTTATTTTTGGACGGAGGGAGTAGTAGAATATTAACGATAGTACACATTACTGTTGCTAGGTAGTGTGATGATTTGGGGCAGCCTAATTAGCATGTGTACGTACGTTGGTGGACGCATGATTCTTCTTCGTTCTCGATCGCCCCATGTTGATCATTGTTGTGTTGATGATTGATCCTTGTAACGTGGTGCTCAGCTCAGGTGAGTTCCACCCACGCACTAAGGGCATCTCCAACGGGACCCGCAAACAGACCGGGAAACGCTCAGTTGGGACACCGCAAAGGGAGATGTGGTCCGGACACGTCCACGCAGACATGTGGCGGACACCGTCTATGTCCACCTCTTGGCCTACCCTGGTCCATGCGTCAGCGATCCAGGCGCCATGTATCGTCATTAATGCGACGAGGCGCCTAGGACTTTTTATTAATGGCGAGCCGGAGCAAACCCTATCTCACAGTACCTTCCTGTCCCACCGTTCCTCTCAACATTCATCACACTCTCCGTCTCACACTTCTCCCACCGCTGTCCGTCGCAATGGCTGGAGAGATCCCACAGCACCAGCTCGGACAGATTGAGCGGGCATGCCGGAGTGCCCCCGATCGTCACCGCGTAGGGCCGGACCTACCAGGGGTGAGCTAGGGCCATGACTCCTCCAATGCTGAAAAATTTTATGAGACTACGCTCAAAATTTGGTGTAGTTGATCTACATATTAACCTTATGGTCACCTCGAAGTGCTATAATGTTCATTTGGCCCCATCCGTATATTTTTTTTGCTCCGTCCTTTACATCGTGGGAGCGGCTTGCCTCGAGCCCCGCGTGGCGTGGCATTATGTCGCCGCCAAGTACTGGCTTTGCGCGGGCTCCAGCCTCAGGCGAGGAGGTGATCGAGGCGGCGTACGCCGACGAGTCAGACCTCGAAGAAGAAGCATACGACGCGGGGGGTGCAGTTTCGCCGCTCCGGCGACCTTGGTCCGCCAATCCCCAAAGGGATAAAAAACAGAAGTGGCCGGTTTGGAGGGCGGGTTGGAGATGTCTAGTTGGTTGATTAGGGCATCTCCAGCCACCCCCCCCCCCCCAAGAGCCCCCATGCCACTTTTTGGCCAAATAGCGCCGAAATTCTCCCAGTCTTGCCCCCCAGGAAACCAAATAGCGCCGGGGCCCCCAGGCCAAACCCAGGGCCTGGGGACACCTTTACATGCAA
Organism: Poa pratensis; assembly: GCA_947311845.1. Taxonomy (NCBI): domain Eukaryota; kingdom Viridiplantae; phylum Streptophyta; class Magnoliopsida; order Poales; family Poaceae; genus Poa; species Poa pratensis. Next base: position 39,459,013 of record CAMZMU010000098.1, read on the forward strand.
GCAGGCCCACAGTCAGCCTCCTATCTCCCTCTCTCTCCTCTCTGGCCCACCACACGTGCAAACCCACCGCTCCTCTCTTCTCTCCTCTCTCTCCTCTGTTTTTGCCCAACTCCTCCCGTATGCCGCCGTCCTCCGCCCAGCTCCTCCCCCCCCGGCCACGCGCCGCCCCGCACGCCGACGCCCTCCGTCCAGATCGCGCCGCGCGGCTCGACGCCCTCCGCCCTGCTGCGTCCTACTCCTCGAACGGACGCCGGCCGCCCTCCGCCCAGCTCGCCGACCTCCGCCCGGCTCGCGAGATGGCCTGCGGCCTCGTCCTCGAGCGCCACCGCGGCGGCCAGGCCGCGCATGGCCACGGTGCTGCAGGGCCCGGGCGATCGAGGCGCAGGCGGAGGCGGCTGGCCGTGCGAGACGCATGCGGAGGCGCCGCAGGGCCTGTGCAAGTCGTCGACGTCCTCCCTCTCCAGCCGAGTTTCTTACGGTCAACTCGCCATGTGTCCCTGCTATTTCTTCATAGGTGGAAGCACGGCTGGGGATTTATCAACCCCAAGAACCAAAATAGAGCGCAAAAAATAACGCCTGGGGGGCACCACGATTGGAGATGCCCTAGATCCGGTGGAAAAGTGATGCATGGAGGAAGTTGAAGAAAAGCGGGCTAGTGTGGTGGCGAGGATGTATGTGGTGGCGCAGATGGAGACAACAGACAAGGGTTGGAATTAGCAGTACGTGCGTAACTGTTGATGAGAGAAAAATGGTTTGGTCCTCGCCTCGGGAATGGGCGATTCGGTTTTGGAACGGGATGGAATGGAATGGGATGGAATGGGATGGAATGGAATGGAACCATTCCATTCCACGGTCACGGAACCGTTCCATCCCTGCGTTCGGTTCGGGCAAAAAAATGTCACGGAACCGTTCCATCCCTGCGTTCGGTTTTGGAACGGGGAAGAATGGAATGGAATGGGATGAGAATGGAATTACTCATAAACTCGATTAATTATTCCTAAACACGATTAATTATTCCTAAACTTGATTAATTATTCCTAATCTTGATTAATTATTCCTAATCATGATTAATTATTTTTAATCTTGATTAATTATTCCTAATCTTTGATTAATTAGTGCTAAACTTGATTAATTAGTGCTAAACTTGATTAATTAGAGAGACGCACTGTGCAATTCCACCCGTCCGGCCGAATCGGCCGGACCGGTCGGTTCCGCATATTGGAGGAATATTCCCTCCAGTGGAACCAGTGCGTTCCGTTCCATCCCGGAACCGAACACAAGAATCGTCCCGAGGAACGGAACCGTTCCATTCCATTCCCTGGAATTCCAGAACCGAACACACCCTAAAGGAGCTGGAATGATGGAAGAAGAAAGTGAGGAAAAGGTGGTTGGATATGCCAAACTTGCAAAGCAGGAAGGCACCGGAGCAGGTGGCCGATCCCTGGATCGAGAAAATACTACTGTACTAGGCGGTGCGGTCGCAGAAAAGGTGGACGGACGGATGGACGTGTGTGCCCGTGGTGGTAGGAGTACCTACAGTAGTAGACAGTTATGCGTGTCGTGTGAACCAGGCAAAGGGTCCGCCGTGGGAGGGAGAGGAAGTTCGCTGTTCACATAGTACTCCAGGTCAACTGGTGTTTTTTACACACGGTGTGCAACGCGGCTTGGTTGAGGTTCACATGCACGTACGCTCACAGCGGCGGATCGAGGCATGCAGCGGGGCGGCCGTACCTGTACGATGGATCGTCGATCGGGTTGAGTAGGGAATGCACTAGCTTTACTAGCACAACTCGCCCAGTGGTTTGTACTACTACTCTAAAACGTGTTTGACTACTCATCATCTACGCAGACACATTCCAGAAATGTCTTCGGTTTGACCTTCCCACGAGTACACCGTAGTGTGGACTAGTACACTGTCTCTCTCCTGCATGCAGTAAAAAGAAGCCTGCGCCTGCGAATTGATCAATTAATTAATTTGCTACGCGAAATTAATTGGAGATGCCAGTGCTCTGCTCGCAGCCACTGCTGCATGCATCCCTAGAGAGAGAGATAGATAGAGGCGGAGCCGCGGAGGCGAGAAGATAAAAACAAGTGGGTTGGGGAGAGCGCGCGGCGGCCGAGGAGGGAGACGGCGAATCCCGAGGTCTAGGCCAAGCGCTAGCTAGCTAGCTGCCCCAACCCCATTCATTTCTCACGCTACGCAACCAACCCGGCCGGTTCCTCTCATTCTTTACTGCCCGCTTTCCCACCATTTATTTCAACTCCACACTCCAAACGCAACAACTGCTCCCAACTTTCCTTGTCGCGGCTGATTTTATCCAGGGAGAAATGTGCGCTAAAGAAACACAGGGATAACAAAGGGGTCAAAGAGAAAGGGTAGAGATTATCATCGACGATGCCCTCTGATTCACACATTTTTTGCGCGGACCTAAAATATTGATATATTCTAACGAACCATGTAGAATAGTGTACATCCATGTTCAAAAAACCTTACATACGGTGTATTTTTTATTTTGTCATAACAAACGGGGTCATAAGTGTCACAATTGCACAACAACAGGGCAAAAAGTGAAGAAATTCAACTCTTAACTATATGTAGTACATATATGACCCAAAAACATGTCGACGTCATTGTTATGATTAAGTAACAGCTAACAAAAGCCCCTTAGAATATCACGCAGACTCTAGATTTTACGTTACGATCGGATGTACCTATGCACATAGAACAAACCTTTATTATCAACATATTATTTACCATACACTTTCAAGATCTCTACCAACATAGTTAAGGATATACAAAAGTTTATACACACACCATACTTTGCGAATGACACAAATATATATGAGAAGCTATGTGATCCATTTTGCATTTTATTTTCTAACATCTCATAGTACTTCGCTTAAATCTCTAAGGTGCAATGTATTAAAATTGACGTAATCTAACTTTTATTAAATAAAACAGATTCAGTTTTAGGAACATATTAGATATGCCTGTAAATTTACCGAATAACGCGTTATAAACATGCGATGTTTTTAGTACAAATTATTATATTTATTTTGCCTCGGCCCACCAGATCGGGTGCCGCGGACGACGTCATCAATTTTATCGACTGCCCCTGGGCACACGCTCTGTCGTGCTTACAAGCCAACTCACTAGAGCTGCCTCTTTCAATGTTGCGTCTACTAGTCCACGCACAAACGTGGTCAGCATCTATGTCAATCCCAGTGGCCAACAGCCAACATATGAGCAAATTCACTCAATATCAATTCCACGTCGGCTCATTCAACTATTATATAAGAATATCAAAGGAATGTCCGAGTCATAGTAGCCTTGCGCATGCAGTCGTTAGACAATTTGCCAGAAGATACCTGGATATATATGTTACTAAACCGTGCACCCATATAGTCAGATTATCTATAGAAATAGTAGCCCTCTATCAATCAATGAAAATTTGCTATTGGGCACAATTTGATCGATGTAACAATTGATTGTGTTTCTGTATTGTTTTTTAGTTCTTCATGATATGTAGAAATAATTCCGTTGTTAAATTTATCCTCTTAGATATATTAGTTTCGCCCGACGATGTAAAGACCAACCAAGCTATCCATGAAGTCCCGATAACCAATCGTCGCCTGATGCCAACCTCCGAGGACTAGCGTTCGCATACGAGACCCTCAAATCTAGAGAGAGTTATAATTATGTATCTCTAATATCAGCACTTGAGTTTAAAAAAAAAACTTCATATTAATTGTGGATTAATCAGATGTATCAAATGGAGTAGTATTATTTTTGGGAGAGAAAAAAAACTTAAGCAAACAGTTGATCCCCCAATGATTAGTGAGCTCGCGGCAACAGCGCCACGACGAGCAGCCGGCGATGGATCCAAACGCAACGTACGTACCGACCCATTAAAAAAGAAACACAACCCCGAGATTATGTTGGGGGGTGCAGCAGTTAGTTCCACTAGCGGTTGCCGTCCACGCATATGCATCATGGTGGTGGTGGTGGCGCCCAATCATTCACGAATGTATGTATGGTGGACGGATCGACGGATCCAAATCCCCAGCAAGAATCCAAACACCTCCAACCGAAAGATCAGATGGGAAATTAAACGAGATCGATCGGTCAAAGCCAGCGGCTGGCTGCCGTTGGCAATGGTGGCCCAGCTGCCAATCAGTACGTCGCCGCCGGCCATGTTGCACGCGACGTGCTCTCTAGTTCCAGTGGATCGACAGGTTTGGGGTTTTAGAGCGAGCGGAAGTGGTAGTACGCAAAATCACCATATCTCTAACTATATGAAAGCTGAGCGATTCCTCGAGCTCTCAGCGCTCGAGTTACTGTAGATCTACAGTAGATACAGTACGCGTGGAAGGACCTATATGCAATTTCCCGAAAACTCAGGGACTTTTCTGCAAAAGTGCGGCCACATCTCTCTTCCCCATCTCTCTTTCCCGTGCGGCGCCGACGTCGCCGGCAACGCCGCTGCGCCGCCCCGCCGTTTCACTCCTCCCCACGCAAATCGATGGTCACAGCCAGGTCCGGCGCCGTCGCCTCTCCTTCCTCGCCGGAAATCAGCCGCCGGGAGGCCGCACGCGCGCGGGAACCTTCCTCGCCGTGGTCGCCGTCCGCCGCCACCGTTCTGCTCGCCGCCGGCGAGTGAGGCGACCAAACGGCCCGATGCACCGCCCGTCCGGGTCCCCTCCACCTCCTCTGCCGGGTCCGCGCGCTCCCAGTCCGGCGCGCGTGCTCGCGTGCTCGAGCGTGAGCTCGGCAGCGCGGCCGCCGCCGGCGGCTGACGCCAACGATTTTCCTTTTTTTTTTGTTCACAAAAAAAAAACCCTGACGTGTGGGTCCCCCGCCGGAAATTTTACAAACATACAAAATTACTGAAAATTGTTGAATTCAAAACTTTAAATCCGGGATACAGGATAGTGCAAATAATGCTTCAAAAAAAAAAAACAAATTTACCAAATTCTTAAAAATCTTCACACAAAACTCACACCAAAAATACATTGCACACAAAACAGTGCAAATAAAATACAAAAAAAATTCCAAGTTTAGCAATTTCTCAGCCTTCCCACACAAAAAATGCAACAAAAAACCATTGTGCCCATTTCACAATATAGGAAATTTTTAAATTTAAGCAGCCTTTAAATGTTCCACATGAACTAAAAAATGTCAACTCTATTTAAAATTTGTTAAATTAGTTTCCCAGATAATTTTTCTACTTTCTCTGAAAAAAAAATTACAAAATATTACCCATTGCAAGTTCAAAAAAACAAAAACAAAAAATTAAAAAGAAACCCCGATCTCCTCCGCGATAATTTCCATTCAATAATACTCCACACTAATTTTGATATATTCAAATCTAAACAAATTTTGAATGTGTACATTTTCAAATTTGAATTTCTCCCATACGGTATTCACAAACATAACAAATTTATCAACATTAACACAAAAAAAATAAACGTTTACTATTTATGCCATATGATCAAATTTCGCATTTAGAAACTTCAAAATTTCCAACGGCTTCCAAATCTAAGCATTTGAAAAACAAGAAAAAAAATGTTTTAAATCCATGATACATAACAGTGCAAATAATGCTTAAAAAAAATCACATTTACCAACTTTTAAAAATCTTCACACAAAAGTCACACCAAAAATACATTGCACATAAAACAATGCAAATAAAATAAAATAAAATTCCAAGTTTACCAATTTCTCAAACTTTCCACACAAAAAAATGCAACAAAAAACCATTGTGCCCATTTCACAATATAAGAAATTTTTTAATTTAAGCAACCTTGAAATGTTCGACATGAACTAAAAAATGTCAACTTTATTTAAAATTTGTTAAATTAGTTTCTCAGATAATTTTTCTACTTTGTCGGAAAAAAAAACAAAATATTACCCATTGTAAGATCAAAAAACAAAAAAAAACATAGAAAAAAACCCAATCTCTTCCGCGATAATTTCCATCCGATAATACTCCACACTAATTTCGATATATTCAAATCTAAAGAAATTTTGAATGTGTACATCTTCGAATTTGAATTTCTCCCATACGGTATTTACAAACATGACAAATATATCAACATTAAAAACGAAAAAAATGTTCGAATAGCTTCCCACTTTCACCAACTTTTGAAATTCAAACAAATTATAAATCAATATATCACCATTGTGCCCATTTCACAATATAAGAAATTTTTAAATTTAAGCAGCCTTTAAATGTTCCACACGAACTAAAAATGTCAACTCTATTTAAAATTTGTTAAATTAGTTTCCCATATAATTTTTCTACTTTCTCCGAAAAAAAAACAATTTCAAAATATTACCCATTACAAGTTCAAAAAAAAAACAAAAAATTAAAAAGAAACCCCGATCTCCTCCGCGATAATACTAAAATTACATGCAAAATACTTATGTTGAGAATTTTTTTTAAATATCCTTTTTTTTCACCATTTAGATGTAATTCAAGTGCATTTCTTCTAATTTCAACTAAATATTGGCACCGAAATACAAAACATGACCGACCATTACAAACTACTACATATTTGAATATTCTACAAAATATATAAAAAATGCTCACAAACAAATGCTACCTGTTCATTACAAAATAAAAAACATGTTTGCAAACACGAATTTGGCCAACATTTAGGCGAATATTCAAACATAATCGACCACTACTACATATTTGTATATTCTACAAAATACATAAAAAAGCTCACAAACAAATGCTACCTGTTCATTACAAAATAAAAAACATGTTTGCAAACACGAATTTGGCCAACATTTAAGCGAATATTCCGATATTCCATATAATATATCGAAAAAAACGCTGCACACTTATAGCAAAATACAAATACATACGAACATTTCAATTTGGCTAATATTTCGACACCATACAAATAAACCTTCCCCAAATGTGAAATTAAATTCAAATGGATTTATCTGATTAAAATTAAATATTAACATCTAAATAAAACCATGTTTAAACATTTCAATCCACTAAATATTTGAAATTTCTACAAAATATTTCACAAATGCTCACAAAAAAATGCTACCTATCTACAACAAAATAAAAACATGTTTGAACACTCCAAATTGGCTAACCTTTTGGTGAACAAAAAATACAAAATTCAACTAGTTGGGTTTGATAGCTCCGCCATGATCGATCTCGTGCTTCTTCCCGGAGCCAAGGACGACAAGGCTGATAAATGCAGGGGGAAGAAAAAAGAGAGATATCTTCTTCAGTAATTTTGTACTCGCAGAACACAATAACGGCAACTTCAATTCGTTGGACACAACGGTTCAACGGTCCGGGAAGATATGTTCAATGCACGCGGTACGGCTTTAAGACACAAATCGCACAATGCACCACGAGAACTTGATGGATATAGTAGGAACCCTACCTACTAGCTAGCTACACGTAGGAGGAGGCAACCTGTTATTCCCATGATAAATGCAACCATGATAGATGTAAGTTTATTATGGTGCCAAAGTCGACCGGGCTAGAGATACCAACTTTGACATGCTCCCATGCTCTCTGTAAAAAAACAACTTTAAAGACGTTTCAAAACATTCACATTTTTTTCTAGATTTTCTGAAACATTTAAACATGTTTTAAAATGGAACATTTGAGAATTTGTATCACTAGATATTCTCCCCGGGCTGGCAAGGCTCGTACGTCGCCTCTAACATATTTTTTTACATTCGCGACCCTTATCTCCGGATGGTATACGATAAATGAGGGGAAAGAGTTATATGATATTTCAGGAAAATTTACACGAATTTTGAAGAATATCAATCCATAAGAATATTTGTAATGGAATCTCTTTGGCTCATATGATTGGAGTCTCCAATTTCCTATGTGCTTCATTGCATAGAAATGTAACATGGGTTCCAATGTCAACAATTTTGTTTGTAAGAAGTCCAATGCACTTGTATTCTATCCTTTTCTACTCTTTCTCCCTTGATGAAGCCTGTGAAATTTCCGTTGCTCCATTATTGTGCACAAACTAGAATTCTTATATTTTATTTTGTAGGAATTTACGTGGCATTTTTAGTGGTTTTTTTCTTCTATTTCTATACGTTCAAATTACTACTATCCAAAGCGACCATCAATGCTTTTGTGCTAACACATAGACGAATACTCCTTTGGACATGACAATACCATAATTAACTAATGCCGCTACATTGAGATTAAATTAATTTTGAAACCCCACAACTTCGGTTTTTAATGTAGGATACTCCCTCCGGTTGGTTTGTAAGTCTTGGATGTGGCCTACATCGTCAATTTGACCAACATAATATGAGTTATATACTACATAAAATATACCATTTAAAACTTTAAATGTCATATTTTCTAACGATATAATTTTTGGGTTAAACAATACAATTTAAAACTTTAAATGTTATATTTTCTAACGATATAATTTTTGGGTTAAACAACTCAAGTTATATTGGCTAAATTGACGATCTAGAAACACGTGCAGGCCCTATAAACCCGACCGGAGGGAGTAGACCATATTTGAGTGTGTCTTTAGTGCCATGTATGCGCATATGTTTCCATACATGTTCGACACAAAACTTTGTGCTGAAACGCGCACGGTACATTGGAAAATTCACTTTGGAACCCGAGCTCATACGCTCCTGATTGATTAAACAAAATTTTAAAAATAGTAAAGGTTTTCCAAAAATTCTGAATTTTTTGGAGAGAAACATAAACAAGTTTCCTACGCGCGTGCAAATTTTCGTGACGAAATGACATATCGTATGCTCTGTGAAAAAACAAATCAGTGAAAATAATAGAATTTTAAAATGTAGTTTTTAGAGCACCGAGTTTTTTTTCGCACAGAGCAACACAAATGTCATTTAAACTTGCAACTTTGTACGTATGTAGAACACTTGCATATGTTTGTTTTCAGAATTTTTACTATTTTTTAAATATACATTTATCAACCAGGAACATATTAGCTCGGGAGCCAAAACGACTCTCCCAAGTACATCTCCTTATAAATTTTACGACACAAATCGCACAATGCACTAGAACATGGTCGATGTAGGAGGAAGAAAGAGAATCTAAAAAAAAATCTTACTGCGTTTCAGCGGCGATCTGTCCATCCAGCCACCAAATCTTCCTTTACAAGTGTTAGAGAGTTAAGGCAGCTCAGATCTACAGATGTGTTGGATTATTGTGTGATTTCGTGTTGTTTGGTTGGAGCAATGGTGGAGTTTAGGTGGAGGTTGCTGTAGGGTGGTGGATGGTGCAGCGTGGTGGTGGTGCAGCGGTGTTGCATTGGCGGTGGTGGTGACGTTGCTGGTCCATTGAATCGGCACGCTTCAAGGGTATGCGTTTATTTTGCTAGTAATATTAAGTATATAGTTGTTCCCGGTTGTAACAGTAAATTGGTGTCACATTTTTAGGTTGTTGAGATGAGTAATTTAGTGAAATGTTTGTTTTTCTACGGTCCTGGCGAAGTTGTAGTAAATGAGCATGGAGCTGATTTGGGTGAGTTTCGATGGTCAGAGTTGGAACTGAGTGACCCACAAACATGGTCTATAAGTCAGCTGAAAGATTGGTTGGCAGCGTGTTTAGGGCTTCCTGAAACAGACACCGTCGGTGTGCATGCACTGTGGACGAAGACAAGGTCCCCGGTGTTTTTTTATTTGAGGCCGATAGAACGGACCTCTCAGATGGTGCGATGGTTGCAAGGCTGCGCAAGCAGGGGATGTACCCCTCATGCCTTACTGATACCTGTCGCGAAGGAGGTGATTGCGCCTGAAGGCGAGGGAGGGCACGATCCTGGCCAGAGTAGTCAGGAGATGCAATTTTCTGGACATGATTATAATCAGGGAGATGTTGGAGGTGGTGGTTATGACTATGGCCAAAATAGTCAGACAGAGCAGATGGAAGAGGAAGATGTTGGAGGTGGTAGTTATGAATCTGGCCAAAATAGTCAGACAGAGCATATGGAAGAGGGAGATGAAGATGCTGCTGAGGCAGCAGCAGACGATGTATTCCAAGAAATGATGGAAGAGGAAGACGAAGATGGTGGTAGTGCTTATGGGTATGATTCCGACGAGTCGGATGACGAACATGTGGTGCCAAATCCTGCGTCATGGAGTCATGATTTCTCGTCGTCAATGACAGTGAACGATGGTCATGATTCTGCCTGGGAATACCATCAGAACCAGGTTTCTGCGGGTGCTCTATATACCGACAAGCAACATTTGCAAGATGCAATCATTAAGTGGGCAATGTCGACTTGCAAGACATTCAAAACCAAGGTGTCGAGTAAAAAATATCTGACAATGGAATGTGAGGTAGCAGGGTGTCCTGGAAGGGTGCACGGTTATCGTCCTCACTTCGGCATAAACTGGAAAGTGAGCGACGTAGTACACACACATGTAGAATTGAGAGTATTCCTCAAGATCATCGTAACATTTCGTCGACGCTTATAGCTCGGTTGCTGTACTCAGAAATAGTACAGGGCAAAGCTATGGAAGCGAAGGCTATTATACATAAGGTGTTCACCAGGTTCAAGTACAAATATCTTATGGCAAAGCTTGGAGGGCTAAGCAGATGGCACTTGAGAAAAGATTCGGATCGTTCCTAGACTCATATGACTCAGTTGTTCGGCTCCTCTACACATTGCAGGCCCGTAATCCAGGCACATATGTTGACGTCAAACACTTTTGGATGGCAGAGTTTCCAAACGTAAAGGTGCTGCATCGTGTGTTCTTCTCTTTCGGTGTATGCATAGAAGCTTTCACTCACTGTCGACCAGTTATCTGTGTTGATGGTACATTTCTTACTGGCAAGTATAGGGGACAATCTTGACTGCCATTGGTCAGGATGGCAACAATCAGATCGTGCCACTTGCATTTGCTTTTGTGGAGAGCGAGAACACTGAAAGTTGGACTTGGTTCTTCAGGCAGCTTAAAATAGCAGTAGTAAAAGATAAGCCGAACGTGTGCATCCTTCATGACCGCCATGCTGGTATACTGAACGCCGTCAAGGCACTCACAAACCCTGTGGCCGCGGAAGAAACGCCATGGCTAGACCTGCAGAGTCGTTGGTGCATGCGCCATTTGGGGGCCAATTTTTTCTCACAGTTCCGAGATAAGGCTTTGATGAATCTATTCAAAAAACTGTGCAAGCAGAACCAATTCTGGAAATACACATTCGTACGTGGTAAGCTTGATGACTTCACTAACCAGCATGTTAGGCAGAGGAGAGCTGCACGAAATGTTGCAGTAGCAGCACATGTGCAACTTGTGGCGCAACAGCTAGCAACCGGACCTCCACCAGCTGAGGATGTACCTGTTGGGCTTTGTGACTTGCCAGGATTTGATCCGCCTGGTGTTAGGAGAAAGACTGGGAGGTTGATCAAAAACTTTCAGCAGTGGATAGAGCACGAGCCTCTTGAGAGGTGGTCTTTGCTGCACGACACTTATGGAGCCAGGTACGGTGTTATGACTACCAACCTTGCTGAAACATACAACTTCGTTCTTAGAGGAAATAGGGCATTGCCACTTACAGCCATTGTGGAGGGTATTTTTGAGGGCACAGTCAAGTACTTCAGAGAAAGACGCCAGAAAGCTCACATGCATATCGTTAACAACCCAAACACACCTTTTTGTGAGAAGATTACGGAGTACATGGATAGGAAGATGGCAAAAGCTCGTACTCATGCTGTGCAGGCCATAGGAAATCAAGAAAGGAGGTTCGAGGTACGCTTACCTTCTGACAAGTTTGGTTGCGGAAATCAGCTCAGAACGCATGAGGTGAGAATTGGAAATGAAGCCCGACCAACATGTGACTGCACATGCAATAAACCAAAATTGCTTCACCTGCCCTGCTCCCATGTATTGGCTGCGTGTGGGCAACTCGGACTATCAGCCATCTCGTTCGTTTCACCATATTATTTGAACGAGTCTGTTCTTAATACCTGGACCGGTGAAATGGTGGGATTTCGAGCTGTGGGTAATTTTAACACGGTTGACCCTAATGAAAGGCAGTACATCCCCGACCCAAGGCTACTGCGTCCTGGTAGAGGTAGACGACCGTGCAAGCGTATCAGAAATGGTATGGATGAATCTGAAGCCGGAGGCCCGACAGTGCAATGTTTCTTGTGCAATGATTTTGGTCACAGGGACACTGCTTGTACAAAATTCCCACCTACGAATGCTGCTCCGGCAACTAGAGCAGCTGCTCCACGTGGACGAGGCAGCCGAGGACCAAGAGGAAGGGGAAGAAACTAGGATGTTTTAAATTTGGACTGTGCTTTTATTTGTAATAATGTGGATCAATGTTTTAAAATTGGACTATGTTTTTATCTGTAATATGTGTGGATCAGTGTTTGTAGACTATGTTTTATATGTGTGCATCAGTGATTTAAATTTGGAGTTTGATTTCATCTGTAATTTGTCTGCATTTGTGGCTAAAAAAGAGGAGGGAGAGGTGAAAAAAAAAACAAGAGCCAGTCGGCCCAGCTTGGGCCGACAGCTCCTGTCGGCCCAGTAGGCCGATAGGGCTAGTCGGCCCAGCTCTGGCCGACAGGTTTCACCACCAGCCGACAGGCCAAATCGGCCCAAGCCTGGCCGACGGGCCCTTATCGGCCCAAGCTGGGCCGAGGCCGTATTATTTTTGCAATTTCGTTATTTTGCGTAATATTTTTTGAATTTAATTAAAAAAATGTATTATTAAAAAAAAATTAGCAACAATAATGAATTGAGTAGATATAGATTGGGACAGAAGGGGGGCCCGGAGGGAGGCAAGTGATCTCATCAGCTCAGCTCAACTCAGAAGCAGAGGCTTCCCCTAATAATTGCCCTCCCTCCCCCTATCACATGACGAGTAGCACTAAATTATATCATGGCGGATCCGTCGACTAGCCTGCGTACCCGCCTCTCCCTATTATAAACATCCTGCCAAACCAGCGCAACGCAACGAAGCGAGAAGCAGAGCAGAGCGGAGCGAGTAGCGAGCGCCGTCCCGTCGTCCCATGTGCCGGATTCATGGTGGCAGGACGAGCCGGGAGTGGACGAAGATATAAGTACTAGGAGCCAGCGCCATTCTTTTCTCTCCCTCAAGCAGAGACGACTTCGGACGAGCCAGCGAGCGAGCGGCAGCACCGGTTGTTGGAGGAGGAGATGGGGACCGGGTGGCGGAGGGCGCTGTGCACGTCGGTGCGCCGGGAGGACGGCGACGGCTCTGCCAAGCGCCGCCCAACGGCGCGCGACGCGGCGCCGGCGACCCCGCGGACGCCGGGCAAGCTCGGCTTCTTCTCCGGCATGGGGGGCGGCAGCAACCCGTCGACGCCGGCGCTGCGGTGCCGCACGAAGCCGACGCCGGAGCCGGTGGCCGTGGCGCCCGTGACGCAGCCGCAGCCGGCGTCGGCGCCGGTGTCGGCCAGAAAGCGGATGCCGCTGCTGCAGGCGCTCTCGGCGCCGTCCTCGCCAGATCCCCCTCCAGATTCGCGCTCTTCAAGGCCTCCATCCTCCCACCAAGGTACGTACACTCTCCTCCTTCATCCTCCAAGAACCATTCTTTCTAGTTCTTCCTTCCCCAGTGCTGCAATGGAGGAAGTAAAAATGTGGTAGTAGGATGATGATTACTCTGTCGCTTGTCTCTTGTTACCCAGCGGAGTGGAGGGATGGAGAACAATCATTGCCACTACTCTGTTTTTTGTCCTAATCCCTTCCCACCATCGCCCATCTCTCTTGAGATTCGATTCTCCCGTGATTATCCAATTATTATACGCAGCAGCTTTCCAATCCCCACGTTTCGTTCTCTTCGCCACCTTTTTTCTTCCTTTCCATCATTCCGTGATGAGATCTTCTCTCGACACACTCTAAATTTGGCTCTCTGCAAGGTGTGTTGGAGAAGAACAATGGAGGCCAAAAGAGAATCAATCATTCGTCTGAGTACTGGAAGATGGCAGCAGGTTGCAATCGTGGGAAGAAGATAAAATAAGGCTGCTTCCCTTTATGTGAAGTGAAAGAAAACCCCAGTGGCGGTGGAGCCTAGATGGGGAAAAGTTGCGTCGGATCAGACAAGATCGGATCAGTCCAGCTTTAATCCTGATTTTTTGATTTGATTTGAGCGCTCGTCCAATGATTCAACCCCGTCCCCAATCCTATCCTACTGCTGCCTACTGCCCAAAAAGACCATCTTTTTTCCCTCATTCCAAATTCCAATGTTGCTTTTGGTTTTCCTTCTTCCGTGCAAAGATTTCATCTTCTTCGTAATGTGTTGGAGTGAGTGATTGATTGGTTGGTGGTTTCTGCTTGCAGGCTCGGTGCGGCGTGTGCGCGCGCAGAGTCAAGAACGGCGGCGCGGCGGTGTTCACGGCGGAGTGCTCCCACCCATTCCACTTCCCCTGCATCGCCGCTCACGCGCGGGCGGCCTCCCCCGGCGCGCTCTCCTGCCCGGTCTGCTCCGCGCCGTGGCGCCAGGCCCCGTTCCTCGCCTCCCTGCGCCTGCATCTCGACGTCGACAGCTCCTCCCCACACCGCAAGCGCCGGACCTCCGACGACTCCGGCGGCCGCAAGACGCCGCCGACGCCCGCCGCCGGCGTACCCAAGGTGTACGACGACGACGAGCCCCTCCTGGCGCCGAAGTCCGCCGCCAATGGCAGCGGGTTCAACCCGATCCCGGAGGCCGACGAGGATGACGCGGCGGGCAGGGAGGGCGAGTTCAGGGGCTTCTTCCCGCACCCGCCGCGCCCGAAGTCCGGGCTGGCGGTCTGCGTCGCACCGGAGGTCGCGCTGGTGTCGTCCGGACGGAGGCACGGTAAGTACGTGGTGGTCGTCAAGGTGAAGGCGCCCGGGCTGCGGTCGTCGGCGTCGCGGCGCGCCCCCATCGACCTGGTGACCGTGCTGGACGTGAGCCAGGGCATGATGGGGGAGAAGCTGCAGATGCTGAAGCGCGGGATGCGGCTCGTCGTCGCGTCGCTCGGCCCCGCCGACCGGCTCTCCATCGTCGCCTTCTCCGGCGCCGCCAAGAGGCTGATGCCGCTGCGGCGGATGTCGAGGCAGGGGCAGCGGTCTGCGCGGCAGATTGTGGATCGGCTGGTGGTATGCGCCGCCGCGCAGGGGCAGGAGCAGGCACAGAACGCCTGCGCCGGCGACGCGCTGCGCAAGGCCACCAAGGTGCTCGAGGACCGCCGCGACCGCAATCCTGTCGCCACCGTCATGCTCTTGTCAGACACGCAGCAGCAGCAACAGCAAGACTCGAGGAAACATGGCGGCGATCACCACTCCCTGCGCCGCCCACAGACAGCTCCTGCGGCCACACGCTTCACCCACGTCGAGATTCCCATCGCCGGACCAGCCGACGAAACGCCTGCACGGGCGCGGTCGCCGCTCGCGCCCAAGGAGGAGCAACAAGGAGGTGCATTCGCTTCGAGCGCTCCCGCCGAACACGCCTTCGCGAAATGCCTCGGCGGACTGGTCAGCGTCGTCATGCAGGAGGTGCACCTGGACCTCGCCTTCTTGCCAGGGGAGATCACGGCGGTGTACTCCTGCGGCGCCGGGCAGCAGGCCGTCGCCTCGCGGGCGGCGCCGGCGCAACGGCGGCTCCATCCTAAGCGTCCGGCTGGGCGAGATGTACGCGGAGGAGGAGCGGGAGCTGCTGGTGGAGTTGCGGGCGCCGCTGAGCGCGCAGCACAACCACCACCCGCACTCGCTGTCCGTCAGGTGCAGCTACCGCGACCCGGCGTCGCAGGAGACCGTCCGTGGCGTCGAGCAGCCTATGCTTCTGCCGCCCCTCGACGGTGGAAGCTCATCGCAGCTCCTCCACGACCTGTTCGTGGCCACCCGGGCCGTGGCCGAGTCCCGGCGGCTGGCGGAGCTGAGCGACTTCTCGACGGCCACCCACCTGCTGTCCTCGGCGCGGAGGCTGGTGCTGCAGTCCCCGCCGACGCAGCAGCAGCAGGACCTGCTGGGCAGCCTGGACACCGAGCTCAGCGACATGCGGTGGCGGCGCAGCCAGCAGGCGCCGACGACGCCGACTTCCCGGTCAGCTACACCGTCTGGCACGCCTCGTTCATCGTCGGGCGGAACCGGGGAGCCTCTGACCCCGACGTCGGCGTGGCGCGCCGCGGAGCAGCTAGCGAAGGTGGCCATCATGCGCAAGTCGATGAACCGGGTCAGCGATCTGCACGGCTTCGAGAACGCGCGGTTCTGACAACTGGGATTTGTCTGTAACGACGATGAGCAAAGTTGTTTTTTGTTTTTCTTGTTTGAAATCGACGATGACGGAGACGAAGAAGAAAAGACCCTGCCGGAGCGCGGTGGACGGTACGGCTAGAGGTGCCATTGTTGTTAGTAGTAAAGTGAAATACTAGGATCCATGATGATGATATTCCTCTCCTTTTTTTGTTTACTTTATTATTCTTGTTAATTATAAAGACTTGATTCATTTTTGCTTTCAGTTTTCGGGTTGATCAATCAAATGGTAATTACTCCTCCATTTTTGTATCCACCATGCCTCTCTACTCTGAACCCATTTTTGCTTTCAGTTTTTGGGCTGATCAATCGATGGTAATTGCTCCTCCTTATCTGCACCCAGTCCTCACTCACTCTCTGCCTGCCATTCTTCTGTATCAACTCATCATACTAGATAGATGAAGCAATACTTCATGGGTCCATGTTCAGTGCTTCTCAAGTTCCAAACCGATCAACAGAAGCTATCTCTGTACTTCATTCAGGATGCAGGGCCCTACAGCGCAGGCACTGTGGTTTCCATGTTTGGTTGATCGCTCATCGGTTCTACTTTCCTGTTGCCAGAATCTGAACCTGAACTACAATCTGTTTAGCGCTTGGCCTGACCTGCAAATGCTGTTGCGAGGTGAATTGACAATTTGAAATGGAATAATTATTCATGTGTTTGCGAATGATTCTTGCATCTTCTATGTCTGCATTAGAGCATCTCCACTCGCGGCGCCCAAACGGCCGCCCAAACGCCTTCCGGACAGGCCGTTTGGGCGCCGTCTGGACTACTTGGCGCATTTGGGCGCCCTCGCTCCCCACTCGCGGTGCCCAAATTTGCAAATTCGAATGTGCCGCCAAAATACACTACGCCAAAATATGCCGCCAAAATACGCCGGGCAGCCCGGCGTCTGCTTGTCGCCACCGCCGTCGTCGTCGCCGATCTAGATGTTGTCACCGGGCTGGGGCACGTAGCCATAGCCGGGCTGAGTCATGTCGGGGTCATCGGCGATCATGTCGGGGTCATCGTCGACCTGGCCGTCCGCGCCGTGGCCGGTCTCGGTGCCGTGGTTCGCCGTTCTCGGGCGGACGAGCCCAAGCTCTTGCAGGATCGCGGCGCGATACATGTTGTGCGCCGCCCTCGCCAGCGGGTTCAAGTTGGAGACGTCGGCCGTCAAGATCATGAAGTCCCGACTCCTCTTCTTGACGGCGGCTTTCTTCTGCTCGAGGTTGATCTTGACGTCGGCCTTCTGCATCAAGGTCGCCCACCTTGCGTTGTTCTCCTCGCGCCTCAAGCTCGAGTTGGAGCAAACATCGGCGAGGACCTTGTCGATGGACGACTGCACTGTCCGTCTTTGCCGCCGCTGCCAAGGCCGCTTTCGCCTTCTTGTTCCCGATTGGCCGCCCCTCCGAGTTTTGGGGATCGGCGTTGAGCTCGGCGCGGCCGTTCTTGTTCAAAGTCCGCCGGTGTGCCTTCCATTTCTCACAACTTTGGAGAAGTTTGTAGCAATGCATTAATTTGAAGTCTTTCTCCTTGTTGATGGATTTGTACAACACAAGGGCGTCGATGACCTACAACAAAGCAAGCCGACGACGATCACAATTGTACTTAAGCAACAAAACAACAAGGGGATCGCAAGCCGGCGGTCACCTGATCCGCCGGGCCCTTCCCGCTCTCTTCCATTCGACGATGTTCTTGTGGCAGCCGTGGAACTTGTTGACGAGGCGTTGGACGATGCGCCACCTATGCTCGATGGCGCCTTGGCCGCGCACCATGCTCACCTTGTAGAAGTCCTTGGTGAACCGGCGCTCGTCGAACTCGTCCTTGATCCGGGACCAGTAGGCGGTGCTCGACTGGTTTGTGCCGGTGATCTCGCTGGTAGTAATGGCCTTCCATGATTCGACCATGCACTCGTCTTCCTAGGTCGCCCAAATTGTGCCGCGGCTCCCCTTCTTCTTCGCCGCCTGCTCGCCGACCACAGCGTTGGTCACCACCCCCTCCTCCTCGACCTCGTCGTCGTTCTCGGTGTCGTCCTCGTCATCCTCGTCGAACCCGTCGTCGTCATCCTCCGCCCGGGCGTTGTCGTTGATGATGTCGTCCATGATATGGGCGGTCTCCTACACACAAGGAGCAAGGCCGGTAGCCACACCTCGCCTATGCACACGTCTATTGTACATGCCATGGCTACAAAACGCGGGTTCATACCTGCATGAGCTCCGGGGCGTCGGAGTCATTCCGTCGATCACATGGGAGGCGCCGCGTCGAATGAAAGGCTCCGACCGGCGGCCGTTTGAACGGCGGGTTCTCTCCGCATCGCCGGCGAATTCAGATCGACGGGTGGTGGTTTATATCCAGGCCACAAGGGGAAGATGACGTTGGGGTCGAAGCCGCCGTGATGCTGGCTGTCGCCGTACTCGGGGGAGAACCTGGTGCGAGGCGTGGCGGCGGCGCTGTCGGCGAAGAAGGAGGAGAATTCGACGGCGAG
The DNA here is from genome assembly GCA_947311845.1 of Poa pratensis. Taxonomy (NCBI): domain Eukaryota; kingdom Viridiplantae; phylum Streptophyta; class Magnoliopsida; order Poales; family Poaceae; genus Poa; species Poa pratensis. The sequence continues at coordinate 39,477,721 of CAMZMU010000098.1, forward strand.
CCGCCAACCTTGCATCGTAGAGTGGCGCTGCTCTCTGGGCTCCTTCCCAAGGCGGCGACGGTCTTGTTCATGGCGGCGATCTTCCTTGGCGTCAATGGCGCCGCCGTGCCGAGCCTTTTCCTCTCATTCTCCTTCACGCGGCGCCCGGCACGGCTCTGCGTGTCCAATCGGCGCCGGAGTACGTCGAGGTCCCAATCCTCCTGCCTCATCTCCTCCGGCTTCTCCCTGGGCGGGGGGCCTTGCGCTTGACGCCCAGCGTCTTCCCCGCCGCCTTCGTCTCCTTCGCTGCCTTCCCCTTGGGTGCCGGCGGCGCCATGGAGCCGGCGCGGCGCGAGGGCTTTTCTTTTGGCGGGAGAGATGGCTGGAGAGATGGGGGAAATGTGATTTCTGCGGACGAATTGGGGAAGCCGGCACTTATTGCGATCTTGTCTCACTGCTAGGCGTGGCCCGCGTCGGAGGCCGACGTGGCGTCGCGTTTCCTTCCGCCCGGGGCCGCCCCAAGCCTCCCCAAGTTGAGGGCGTGGGCTGGGCGTGCCGGACACAAAACTGGGCCGCTCCGGACCGAATTCGCGTTTGGACGCCGCGAGTGGGGGCGATTTTGTGTCCGGCACGCCCCAAAGGCGTTTGGACGGCCGTTTGGGCGCCGCGAGTGGAGATGCTCTTAGAAGCGGATGAGCCAAAGAGAGGGGAATATGAGAGCAGTGGACTGATTGCATCTTCTGGCGCCATGTCCATTGCAGCGAAGACTAGACTGCTGCTTGCCTTCCCACATACAGACACAGTTACAGTTGCAGTCACAGTGCCATCTCATCACATCATTTGATCATTCTCCGAATGCTCCTCTCTTTCTGCCCTAACAGCAACAGTTTCTTCCTGTTAGTTTTGCGCCCTGGTTTGGCTCGTCGTGGTTTTTGGTTGCTTGCAGGCTCGCACAGTTGCTCCTCTGTTCTCTTCTTCCTCCCTGTTGCGATGCCCAGCGTATCCGGCTCCTTGTCTGCACGAACAGGCCAAATATCCCCGTGTGCTTTTTTTTCCTCCAGAAATAAAAGAAAAGGAGATAGCTACTCATTCTTTTTGTTTTCCTTTTCTCTCCGAGGTTTAGTGAAAATAGAGCTTACAATCATTGCATTTACATACGAGCTCCGAATGATTTGATCTCCAGTTTGTTCTTGCACAAATGAGAGGTTGATCAGATTTCTCCCTTCACATGCTTTCGTTGTTGCATGATTTCACCTGAGGCCTCAGGTGATTTGAGTGCCCTTCTTCACATGCACAAACATTCTGGAACACCACGGATTCTAGGTTCTGTTCCCCATTTAGAATCAGGTAACTTAAGGATTGAGAAACATAGAACATCAAATGTTCCATCAGCGACTTGATACGGTTTGCATACGATGCCATGGGCATGATGAATGTCGCGCGATCATGCGAGGCTCTATTCAGAGATAACAACACTTGTGCATGTGAGGCTGTGATGGTGAAAACATGCAGACTTCTGTAGCAAAACTGCCTGTTTCATCACCATCACCACTAATCACCACTATAAAAAAGACACAGAGTGGGGGATCCAATAGATCTACACCGTCAAACCACTCATCCAATGGTCCACGTCTAATCCTCATTACACGCTAAAACACACTGTCGGACGCTAATCAAAACACTGTCCCCGCTAATTGGTACGAAAAAAAAACCCCAAACATCGCGTCGGTGAGACAGACGCCTGGAACGCCGCCCGCCGCCTGCAGTCCGCGGCCGACCACTTCGAGAACGGCCGCCGCCGTCAACTGCGCATCCACGCGCGCCTCCACGGCCCTACGCGCGTCGCCGCCGGGAACGGCAACGACGCCGCCAAGAACGCCGCCGCCGCCAAGAACGCCGCCGCCACCTGCGCATACTGCCGCGTCGCTGCCGGGAACGGCGCGGGGAACGGCGCCGCCACCTGAGCATCCACGCGCGCCTCCAACAGGAACAACTCCGACGAATTTCTTAGCTGTTATTGGTTAGTGACATTCCATCTGCTTCAAGATGCTCATCTGATTGTTTTGTTTACTGGAACATCCTACAGTCATGATAAGGACATTACGACCCCCATTGGTATGATGTGATAAAGTGCCATCTGATACAATTCGTTCTTTCGTCATCCACTTAGGTAGTTAACAAATTACGAAAGTTGCTAAGATTGCTGATCAAGTGAGGGGAAAAATAATGTATAGTCTGTATAGACAGCTTTGAAAAATACTCTGAAGTATTATTAAATTTTGCGATCTAATCTATGTCATGCAGGTGGAGCTAATCAGTCAAACAGGGTTCCCGAGGTTTGTTTTCACATTTGTCAACTTAACTTTCTTGTATAGATCATCCTGCTCTGTACTTCTCACGTTTAATTTTGAGTGCTACCACAAATTTCAGACAGATGGATTTATAAATACCATTTACTTTTCCCATACAGATTAAGAAGAAACACACATGTCATCCTCACAACGCACTCCATTTCAGGACGTAACTAATGTGCAAACCCAAGGTGATACCAATAGCTTCTGCGGTTATTAGTGGTGATGTTAGTACATATTAAATTGTGCCATATTTGCAGATCCTAAAGAACTCAAGAGGCAGAGGAATAGAGTATTATGCAAGAAATAGAGATGATATTTCAAAGCGTCGGCGCCAAGCACGAGAGCTTAAAAAACTGTCGACGACCCCTGTGAGTGACGAAAACACAGCCAGTGATACACCAGCTCCTGGACAATCGGGTGTCACCCAACTACCATACAGAACACCTGCAAGAGGTCTTCTGTTTCTGAACTCACAACACATAGGCTGCTTGTTTTTAAAATGGAATATATGTATGAAATACTGATTTTCCATGAATAATTACTTTGTAGGTCTGGCTCCCGTTGTTCAACGGAACTATGCATCTCAGGTTGCTGATACTGATTCAGGACAATTACTTGATGATGCCGAATGCTTGCACGCAAATAATGCAACGCAGACAATTTTCAATACAGCAGGTGCAGTCTACCAATTAGCAGGTAGGATAATCTGTGACATCATAATTTGTGTGCAAATATATTATATTGCTCTATGATCTCTATCTATTTTGACTGTTTGAGATGTTCAGGTGTTGATCATATTGTCGAGCCAGACCATGCATTTCTCGATCAACCGGGTGCATCTTACCCACCATCTTATGAGTGTGGCCCGGGTACAGACCTACCAAAAGATGATAATAATCACATTCGTACATGTCAAAAACAGAAGAGTGGACAAAGTTGGTATGCTCGATTAACACCCGAGAAAAGAGCAGAGTATATACAAAGGCAACGTATAGCCCGTCAGCAAAAAAAATCTGCAACCCAGAGTGGTGTTAATTCTATGGATGTGCCTGAAACACCGGCGGGTTTCTTACTGAGTTCACAACGTACACCGTTGAGCAACGTAACCAACAGACATGCAAATGGTACATAACCCTGTTTTCAGTTGGTTTTGTAAAATGGAATATATGTCTTAATTGTTTTATGTGTGCCTGCAGGGGTATGTTCAGATGCAAGCCCGGTTATTATTCATCAACAATCGCAATGCAGCGACTCAACTATGCTTGACGACGAGGATAGTGATTGGCTACACATAAATGGTACTTACACGCGAAATATGGATCCCTGGAAGAACTAACCATGCCTACATCTTTCGGCTTGCATGGCGAAGAAAGCTTCCTAACTAAAAGCGCATATCATGAGAAGAAACGACAGCGTGATTCTTCTGAGGAGACACGGCATCGTCATAGGGAACGGTACTCCTTAATGACGGATGAACAAAGGGCCATAAAGTTGCAAGCCAGCCGTGAGTATAAAAAAACACTCCGGGTAACCAGGACAGAATCAGTCCACGAAGACATTGTAGGTGCGACACCTACCGGCACAATCACCTCACCTTGCACACCTATTGTACACGCACAGACATCCAACCATCAGCGAACAGGTATTGTCCCACCTGCAGCTATTATAATAATGTTCACATCATTTTGGGGTCGTAATTTGTGCATCTTCCAGGTGACACAAATACAAACAGTGTGAGGATACCGATCCTAGAGGGATTCTGGAGCCAACTGAAGAAGGTGCTCTATTCGAAGGTAATAAAGAATAGTTAGTTTACATTTTGCTTAAGCCTTCGAATATAAATTAGGGTATCTGATTCAACATCTGGTTCTTACAGATAACATGGCTACCATACAAGAGGAACAAACAATGCATGACGATGACGAGGAGTGCAGGATTTTTAGTGGTCAGGGTAAGTCATACCACTAATTACATTTTGTTTGTTCA